>OU744340.1:112889798-115389798 GCA_916610165.2 Gymnosoma rotundatum | reverse complement strand
AATTGTTTTCCTGATGATGCTACACAATAGAGTAGCTTAAAAATTAAATAAATATATTAATTATTAAAAAGGTCAAATAAAAACTTTATTAAAATTTTCCCTAAAATATTAAAGTTGACACAAATGTCACCAAAAATTTAAATTTTTTCCAAAAAAATTTTAAATTTCATTAAAAACCGGAAATGCACAAAAATAACTAAGCAGCAATTTAAAAGACTTATAGAAAACCACACTTTTGCAAAAAAAAAAAAAAAAAAAAAAAAAAAAAAACACATTCATACTATGTATGAATTATTTTAACAAGTAAAGCTGAAAACCAAATATCTTACATCTTTATAATATTATTTTCAGCGAAAGTTCACAATTCCATTGTGAAGGGTATATAAGATTAGGTATAGCCGAATAAAGCTGTTTATTATTATTACTAAGAACTTTACTAATTGCAGTAAAACTTAGGCTTATGCAACAAACAGAATTGGGATGCACGACGAATTTCACACTTACCACTACAAATTCCACATCGAAAAATCTATGCGTAAATTTATCGACTGAAACTTAATTAGGATGGCAAATTTAATAAAAAATTTATTTGAAAATACATTTTTGTTGTATTTGAAAAAAAGTAGCAATAATTGAATATAATAATAAAAAAAAAGTATTTAAAATTATTTATATAATATTTGGGCTAAAAATAAGAAGAAACTCTAAAATTAAAAAAAAAATAAATTAAGAAACTTTACACCAAAAATTCGTCATTGGTCAACGTTAAAACCGACTTTTAAAGAGATTTTAGTTTCAAAATTTGGTATATACATCAAATTATATGAACTATCTGGGTGTCCAGATTAATTTCCAAATCCAAACTTTATACATGCTGTTACAGCTGTCTTAAAAACACAGGTTCTTTGCAAATTACAACCGTTTGTCTAAAACTGTTCAACAGTTTGGCTATAAATTTTAAATTAAATGAATTATGGAAGCACCATTTAATTTATAATTTCAAATATTGTAGTACTGGACATATTACCTTTTTTTCAAGTACTTCTATATAACGATTCAAAATATTGGCCTATTAAGTTAACTTGTTCTTATAGCGGCCTTAACAATATAAGTTGCTTGTAAATTTCAGCAGTCTTTTATAACGGTTCAAAATTGGGACACTCATTTATTTCCAAATAAGAGCCTATGGTGACACCCTTTTATTTTTAGATTTTAATTTGCTTTTCTTTTTGCTATTGAGAGCTGTGAACTTTACGGCTCATAATGCATGTAAAATGCACGTATGTATGTATGTTATATGGGACCATCTTTTAATTTTTAAATTTTGAATGGATTTTTAAACGAAACCAAATAGTAATCAAAACCTTTCAAATAAAGAAACAAAATCTTCGAAATCGGCTCAGAAATTACGGAGTTCTGTGGGCACAAACATAAAAAAGCAACATTCAGTCAAATTGATAACCTCCTTCTTCAAAAAATAGAAATAAACCAATCGCAGACTTCATGCGTTATGCGCTTTTTCATATATATATCCACAACGAAAAATCCGTCGTTCGTCCCAAATGTGTTTTTGTCATTACTTTGTATACCTGGTTCTAGTGTTTTTTTTCTGGAAATATTGTTGTCTTAACAAATTTTTGTAGTATTTGTGTAACTACTGTCAACAATATCTCTCGGTGACATTAAAAGCACATGTCACTTCTCACGCTCTAAACAAAGTAAATTTAAATTTAAAACTGTTGAAGGGCTTTTACTATTAAATTACTTACCAGCCGCATGAACTTACAATATTACATATGTTTTAAAAAGCATACTCCAACATTTATATTCTATTGCTAACAACTATCGTTTGGTATTTTTGATTTTTCTTTCTTTTTTTCTATGACAGCCACTGAAGCACCACGTACACAAAATCCCTTGTTCAAGAGACGCTACAGTTTGACCACATATCCATCAGTGTCTGTAAAAGGTAGAGAGCCATCGAAGACAGCAACGACAACAACAACGACAGCAACAAGCTCATCATCGTCTACATTGAAAACAACCGTTGATAGTTTGACAACAACAGTTTATGTTGATGGTTTAGAAAATGATGAGGCCACAGATCAAGTGGCAAAATCTAGCATACACACGAGTCGTTTCAATCAAATTAATGGCAGACTGCACATAGACGACGATGAGGAAGAAGAACAGCTAGAGCGTGGTGTAAGCAATATTGCAAATGGTGATGTCAAATCCTTAGCAACCAGACAACCCTCATCTAGATTTTTACAACATCAAACGCAACAACAGCAACAATACTCAAAATACAACTATGACGATGTCATAACAAGGCGCATGGATGGAACGGCTGTTGTAGGAAAATCTGTAACCAACAATACAAACACCAACACCACCTCCACCACCACCACAGGCAAATCTGCCACTAGGACAACTGCCACACAAAGTCCTGCAATTAAAAAGCGTAAGACGGAAATTAAAAATTTGTTATAATTTTATTTTCATTTCAATTCATAAAGCATATTCAAGGGGCATTTGTATTATTTTCAATTAATTTTTGTTAATGATAATATTGTTTCAGGCAAAATGATTATTAAGAGAAGACCACAGAAAACAACGCCCAGTTCGGAAGAGTTATTGGCCTCAAAAAGAAGAAGACCCCATAAATATCAAGAGCCTTTCGATAGAATAAATAGCAATCAGCAAAAGGCTGTTGTCAAAACATCAACGCAGGCCGGCAGAACTTATCGTCCTAATTTGGACTATGATTATTATGATGATGAAGATGTCCGTTTAGTGGGCAATAAAAGTGATCAACAGGTGAGATTTTAGTTGCTTTCTAGACACGGTTGTGTGTTTTCAAATATTTATTTAAGATTTTTAATTAAAAATATAATCATCAAATTTGTTCATTGGCATTGTTTAAATTAATGACAATGAAAAAATTTAAATACCATTTAATGTTAATGATTTTATTTTAATTATAATTATTTTTACTTATGGTAACGAAATCGTTTCATTACTAATTACAATTGAATCAAAAATAATTGTTTTTAAAAAAACACACATTTTAAATCGGAGAAACTTAAAAAAAAAACTACGTATAAAATAAATAAATCTTAACACTCTTGTAAGTAGATCTATATTTGAAAATTTTAATAATTTATTATTTATAAGTGAGATAGGCGTAAAACTCTAGCATATCTAAAAACTTACACGAAAACAAAAATATATCTCCATGATGTCTCATTTTTCTTGAAAAAGTTAAAACATGTATAATGCCACTAAGTGCTCTACTATACTTCAAGATGTGTATTTCATTAACGATAATAATTTTAAACCATTTAATCATTAGTCAATAGTAATGATTTTGTATTTTGACTAATTATCAATGAAACCTTTTCATTAAAAAGCATTATCATTAGTAAAAATATTGATAATGCTAAAAAATTTATTAGCATTATTTATCATTCAATGCTAATGAAATCGTCAATTAATTAGTTCATTTAATTAATTACTCTCAAGTATGTAGTATGTTTATTGAAAACAAAAAATAAAATTATTTAGTTTTTTTTGTAAATATAACTCAAAGGAGGCCATATTGGCAAACTGTTTTTATAAAGTTTCAAATTATAAAGCAAGGCATATTTAATAAGATGATAAGCAGTGACGAAATCACTAATTTTCGCAGCCACTTTACATATTAAATTCCAATTTGCGCCAGTTTTTAATGAATTTTGACACTTCGAGCAACGGCAAAAATGAATGAATTATAACTGCTATCACAGCCATGTTAAGGTAAATTTAGGCCAAATTCGTTGATTCTTGCTGAACGGAGAGCATCAAACGGACTAAAATTAAAGAAAAAATATATATATATATAAACAATAAATTTGTAATCAAATTTGTGAAATAAATTTAAAATTAAAACAATTATATATATGAATGATTTCCGATGGCAGCAGTAGAATAATAAAAAAACAATAAAAATAGTTACTCAATGGTTACTGTGTTTATGTATAAAAGATTTTTGAGTTTTTTATTGTTTTTTTGCTTTATTGATTCAATGAATTTCTCATATAATCAAGTCGGCTTTTGATATAAGACTCTGAGGAATTCTTTACAAAATTTGGGTAGAATCCACTGATCAGCTATTGAGCAGTAGCGAAATGACCATATGGAAATGTTTTCCTACAGTAATACATTTCATTTATTTGTTTGAAATAATACATATTTCGTGAGAATATCATGAAATATTTATTTAATTTTCATATTAAAACATTTTATATACAGGTATGTCACAGAACTCAATTCCGATCGAAAGTGGTTTAAATTCCCTAAATTGGTTCTTTCAGAAAACGAAATACGAAAATTTTCTTCGGAATCAAATCACTTTTAAATTTCAAAGTGGAATTAAGTTTCTTTGAAATTTTGTTATTTGCGAGTTTCAAATATCTACATACGAGGGCTGCTCTATATATTTCTGGCCTAATAGTGAAAATGCGAATATTTATAATCAAAAATGGTTTTTTTTTTTTCAAAGTATTCCCCAGCATGATTTATACACTTTTGCATGCGCTTTTCCACTCCGATTGAGACACATCTAAAATATGGTTTTTGAACACTTCAACAGCTTCTTCTGGCGACGAAAATCGTTGACCACGCATTTTTTTCTTGATGTGCGGAAACAAGAAGAAGTCAGGGCTGTACGGCGGATGACCCATTAATTCGACGTTTTTGCTGGTCAAAAACGCTCTGGTTTGAGCCGATGTGTGAGAGCTCACATTGTCATGGTGAACAATGATTCGTCTTCTCTTGTTGGTTTTTCGAATTTCTCCGATGACTTCAGGCAAACAAATTGTAGTGTACCACTCAGAAGTGGCCGTATTACGTTGCTCAAGCGGAACAGTCGCCACATGACCAGTTTTGCCGAAGAAACAGGCGAGCATTTGCTTCGAAGTGCTTCTTCCACGAACAACTTTCGTTGGATTTTGCTCGTCTTTGAAGACCCACACGGTCGATTGTTGTTTCGTTTCGGACTCATACGCTTAGATCCATGATTCGTCACCTGTGACAATCTTATAAACGTCTTTTGAAGCAACGCAATCATATTTCTGCAACATTTCTTTCCACCAATCGACACGAGCTTTTTTTTTGAGCGACTTTACGGCCAGGTGTTCATGCAGTATCGAATGTATGCTGGTGGTAGAAATGTCCAAGGATGTCTCTATCTCTCGGTATGTCGCATGTCGATCTTGCATTATGAGTTCACGCACGGCATCAATGTTTTCTGGCACAACAGCCGTTTTTGGACGACCTTCACGGAATTCGTCTTTGAGCGAGCTTCGGCCACGATTAAATTCATTATACCAATTTTTCACACTGCTATAGGATGATGCTTCATCGCCAGACAAAGATTTAAGTTCATCAATGCACTATTGTCGTGATAATCCACGTCGAAAGTTGTGAAAAATGATGGCACGAAAATGTTCACGAGTTAATTCCATTTTTTTTTTTATATTAATTTTTTCAAGTCACTGTAAACAACATAATTAATGGTCGTACTTCAAAACGTTTTGAGTACGATTATGCTTAAAAATGACAAACTTTCCAATTGAAATGTCAGATTGCACTTGGTAGCACTCAATGTTGCCAGGCCAGAAATATATATAGCAGCCCTCGTATAAATAAAAAGGTGGAGATAATGCATTTTTAAGAAATAAGCAAAATCGATCGGTATTGTTAATACGGAATAAAAATCATTCCAATCGGAATTTGTGACATCCTGATAAATTATCTTTTTAAGTTTTAAAACAACTTTTCCGACAAAAACAAACAAAATAGCTGGTCTAATGATTAAATCGTTTAAAAAGGTTAAGGAAAAATGTGAAAAAAGGTTTGATTTTATGATATTTTTTTAATTTTTTAATTTTTTAATTATTTAATCTTTATATTTTTATATGAGAACAATCTTTAGTTTTAAAATTTTGTATTAATGCTGAGTCCATTTCTAAGTTATTTTTATAAGTTACTATTCTTTTTTTAAGTCCAGTCCTTTTTTACCGACTTCAAGGGTTATTATCCGTTTGTATTTCTTTTTTATACCTTTCACCAATGGTAGGAAATGGTATATCGACAATTGTAATTTTCTTTGTAATTTCTACAATATCCATTTCTTACTCCATAAAGCATTTACATTCTGAGTTCTAATAAATAGCGATTTCCGTGTGTCCGTCTTTCTGTCTGTGTTCGTGTTGAAGTCAACTTTGCCAAGTCACTAAATAAGCTAGAGAAAATTTAAATACGTCAATCGATCAGACATAGGTTCTAAAATTTTTAGATTGATAATCAAATTATAATGTTGCCAGATTTAATATATAAAAAAAAATTCCCTGATGATGTTAGAAAAAACCGCTAACGAAACGTCGGAAAATAGTATGTTAAATAAATAGTTTTTTTATTTAAGCTTGACCTTGAAAGCCTAACTATAGAGAACAAACATTAAATAAATTAACAAAAGGTCGATAAATAATTAAAATCGTGATAATCAGAAAGATTGGTCCATGACCTTCAAGGAAGAAGTCCAAACACCTCGCGTGCGTCAAATTTGTCCATAATTTTTTTTTTTAACTTTCGTTTGCATTCCTGCAGATGGTTGGCTTTACTAAGAACTAAGTCTTTACTAAGTACTAACAATACAAACGAAACAAACTATGTTCGATTTTTTTTAGTTTCTTGATTTGTTACTTGAGAACTCCGTTATTTGCAGACCGATTTTGAATATTCTTGTGTATTGAAAAAGTGTGTGTACTGCCTTCTTCGCCGTAATTGGCAGCCAGTTAACGAAAGACAATAAAAAACTTAACTTAGAATTAAAAGCGTTTTGCTATAGAGATGTTAATTTAAAGCATATGATTTGATATTTTAAACCACAATGGACAGACAATTTCAGTTTACAGTACGTCTATATTACAATATCCGTTTTAAGAGCGGTCACTAAATGAATTTGTATAAAAGAAATATATAATTTATGGTAAAGAAATATAAAGTTCTTATGTATAGAGCGCTCAAACAAACAAAATATAATTTTCCTAATCAGCATAACTTTTGAACCGTAAGAGGTAGAATCTAGAAATGTACACAGGATGTGTACATCAATAGTCTTTAATATCAGGCATAGAAATAAAATCAATAATTAAGGATGTTCCCCTAGAGATGTTACTACGGCCATAAAAATTAAAATTTTAATTTTTTTTATATTTGTGGACTTTTCATTTTTATTATAGGAAGCAGAATTTTTAAACTTTTTCGTATTTTTTTTTTCTTTCAGCTCAAAGTCATTCTACATGGTGGTGGCATAATTGAATGTTTGGATCAAGGCAACTTTCCACATCCATTATCATGTCGCAAATTTATTTCCTGTGCCAAATTTGAAACTGGCGGTGTTGTTGGCTGGGAATATACATGTCCCAAAGGCTTGAGTTATGATCCTGTGGGTGGCATGTGTAATTGGGCCGCCGGTTTGGGTTGTAAAGAGTAAAATGAACAACAACGCAACAAAATGCCTAAATTACTGCCACAAGTACTAAAGTACTAAATAATATTTTCTATATTGAAAAACGCAATATCTTGTATTAAAATTTAAAAATTTAATTTATAAACAAAATTTAAGTTTAAGCAAATTATGAAGGAAATTTGTAAAATTAATTGTCTTTTGCTCTGAATTTTGCTCGAAATCAAAACATTTGGAATTTCCAAAGAAATGATGTAATCATGGCGAAATCATGTACCAGGTAGTGGCAGTGGCGAATTCGTTCATTTTAGCCATTGCGAGAAATGTCAAACTCCATATATAAAAAAAGAGTGGCAAATTCTTTTATATATGAAGTTTGACATTTCCTGCAATGCCGAAAACATGGCGAAAATATACTAGGTGGTCGCAATGGCGAATTCATAATTTCCACCGCAAACGTGAAATGTCAAACACCGTATAAAAAAATATATACACATTTTTTTATGTATGGAGTTTGACATTTAGCGTTTACGGCAAAAAGTGATAAATTCGCCATCGAGACCACCTGTATTATTTCGCCATGGCCGAAAATTTATAAATTCGTCACTGACACTACCTGGTACATGATTTCGACGTCGTTGTAATAAAGAACATTTTCAAATAACATTGCTTTGGTTCTGTACGTTTTGATTTCAAGTGAAATACAGAACAGGCACAAATATTTATTTAAAAAAAATTAATTGACTGATTCAGTTTTGAATTTGTTTAAGTTTTTTAAAATTAAAATTTAAAATTTATTTAAGTTTAGTTGAAATTTTTCTTCTGTTTTTCTTTTTTGTTATGATGTTTGATTTGCATATTTTATTTTTTTTTTAAATTAATGTTTTTTTATTATTGTTTATAATCGTAATGTATTTTTATTTTTAATTTAATTTTAAGTGTGTTTTAATCTTTAAGTTTAAATTATGCATTTTTTTCCTCCTTCAGTGAAAATTAAAAATTTTTATTTAATTAATATTTTGCCAATAATTATACATTTACCCATAACTAATTGATTATCAAATAATTGTTTCAATATAAAATGAAGAAAGCGTAAAAACAATTAAATAAATACTCGTACTATTAAACAAAAAATATATATTTTAAAATCATTTAGTAAAGAAATTGATATTTTAGAAATTACACACAGAATGACAAACTTAGTGGTACCCTTTTTACACTTTTTGTGGTGAAGGCTATAACAAGTATATGGACCGATAGAGAATAAAAAATAAAACAAGTAAGAGTACAATATTCAGCTATGCCGAATCTTATGTATCCTTCACCATAAATCTACTTTAGTGAAAAAACTCCAATTAAACAAGCAAATATTGGGCTGACGAGAATTAAAATATTAAAAATTTTTTGGTACTGCTTATCTATTATTTTACATAAAAATTCCATCGGCACTTAATGGGTTAAGCATTTTTAAAAAATTTTAGTATTGTCTTAAAAATCCCTTAAGAAGCCTTAAAATGATACCCATATTGATATTTTAAAAAGATTTCAAATTTCAGAGCCTGGCAACTCGGAAAATATGGGCGATTACCTATTTTTTCACCTGATGCTTTTTTTCTTATTTTTTAATTCTCTATTTCCCCATAGATTTATATTTTAGATTGGAGTTACTTTATTGTTCCAAATGACATGAAAAAATTATAGGTAGGCGTGGTGTTTTGCCTGCTGCCTCCAAGGAGATGGACCTATCAGGCTGATTACCAATAGCACCTCTTTCGACACTATATCTGATCGATTGACATATTTTTTTTTTTTTTGTGAAATCAAGTTTGGCTAAATTTGCCACTAACAAGGACGGACAGACGGACGAACATACGGACGGACAGACAGACGGACGGATAGATGGACAGATCGACAGACGGACATCGCTCAATCGAGTTCGCTATGAATAAGAAGTCAGCATATACACTCTTTGGGGTCAGAAATGGATATTGTAGAAATAATACACGGAATGACATTTTAGTGTTACCCTTTTCCACTTTTTTTGATGAAGAGCATAAAAAACTTATGGCAATCGGTAATATTATCGGAAAAATTTATTTGTTTATTCTTAGGACCACAGAAACTCATTTTAGGAATTAAACTGCCAAATGCTAAGTGAAGAAGGGTAAACCGACAAACATTTCAAGTAGTTTACAACAAATTGCAATGTTTGCAAAAAAAAACGAAATTTCGGACGGCAACATCATGGCAAAAAATAGTTGCTACACGCAAAGAAAAAACATGGTTGAGATAACCATAATCTAAGAGCAACATGCTATTGTTGTATTATATAGTTCTTAGAAAAACATAGTATTGTTGCATTTAAAAATAATACTGCTGATCTTGCAAACGTATTGTTGTCTAGCCTAAAAATAACATGATAAACTGTGAACATAATTATGTTTAAATAAAAACATTTAATGGTTAAATTTAAATATTATAATATGGTTGAATAATAGACTTATTATCATTTATTGTTTTATTAACACTCACATATATTCACAAAAAAAAAAATCATTTATTTGTTTGCTATTAGTGAGTAATAATTAAAAGGCTTTGACGCATAAACTATGAGAATACTCATAATTTATATAAGAAATATAATTTTTTAACCATAAATAATGGCATCTTATCTTCATACATTCCTATATGAATATCCATTTATGGAGTAAGCGATATAGTCTCATATTGATAATATCATACTGACTCCACATTTATCAAAAACTTCTACCAAGTTAATCTGGCAGCTGCGGTAATATATGTTGTTACATAATATTATCGATGTACAATATGACAGTTTTGATTGAAAAATATGTAAATGGTTTCACAATTGTGCCTAAAACATAAATATAAAGAAATATGTTTATTTCAAATGTGTTTATTTGAAATGTTTTGCTTACCTTTTATTTGTTTAATATTTTGAATTCAAATCACGAACGGTTTTAAAATCACGCAGAAACCAAAAAAAATTTATTTGAAGGAAAAAACTTCAATCAGCTGTTCTCTTGAATGAAATTTGAAAGACTCAATTGAACGAAAATTTGAAAGCAAATTTTCAGCAAGTTTTTAAAGTGAGAGTGCATTGGTAAAAAAATGAGAGAAATTTTAAAAATTGAATGAAAGCTTGATTGTCTGACACCCTAGTAACGTAAAAAACATTTTCAACTTGAAGCTAACAAAAAAATTACTAAACTGATAGAAAAACATTCTGTCAAAACCTAAAACAAAATATTTTTAAACGCAAGCATTATTTTGTTTGCTTTTAATCATATTTTGATTAATAATAATATATTATGTTTAAACATATTATCTTATTTTTAATAAGTAAAAAACTTTGGTTGTGGCTCGAACTTTTTAAAGTTAAAACCATCCATGTTGCATTATTGTGCGCAGTAACCACTTAATGGTTAAATGTTAACAATAAAATGTTTCTCGTGACTGAAGTTTTCTTGAAAACAACTATAATTTGTTTTTCGTAACTATACATTATTACAAAGATCATAATATACCATATCACAATCTACCATATCCATATCACAAACATGTTTTTTCTCTGCGTGTACTCTCCTCAGCAGAGGATCCTCAAGAATACCCAGAGTTTGTGCACGTTTGCTGGAATTTTGCAAAACAGCTTGGATATTATTAGGCTCACAAATATTTAAATCATTTTCCATTAGGCAAACATTATATATAATAATTAAATTCCTTTTAATAATAGCAAATTAGTGTGTTTAAAAATATGTTTGTATAAATGTATTTATCTTACTTACGCTTTATGATACGACGCTTAATTTTTGATTTGCCTGCCAATAAAAATCCTGTTCAGTGATACAATAAAATCCAAAAAGCAACTGAACACACTTCACAAGTATATCTGAACCCTGAATTTTAAGTGCTTTGCGACGTGTATAACTAGGGTGTCAGACGATCAAGTTTTCATTAAATTTTTAAAATTTCTCTCATTTTTTTACCAATACACTCTCACTTTAAAAACTTGCTGAGAATTTGCTTTCAAATTTTCGTTATATTGAGTGTTTCAAACTACATTCACGAAAACAGCTGATTGAATTTTTTTCCTCCAAATAAATTTTATTTGTTTCCTTGACGACATCTTGCTTAAAAACTTGCTTTGAAATTGCGTGCAGCCTACGTCACAGCTTTCAATTCTTGTGAATTTTGACAAGCAGTACGTTTAAATTTCTTGAAAGAAAATTGAACAAAAACTTGACCGTGTGACTGCACTGTAAATCAAAAACACCTCACGTGTTTTTCACACAAGTAAATATGTTTAAGGGAAAACATCTCAAAAACAACTTGTTTTGTATTTAAACATTTAAAATTTGCGTATACACATAGTAAGTGTGAACGCAGAAGCCTTAGAATAGCACGTAATTATTCTCAATAGGAGATGTATCACCTTTAGATTTATTGTTGAATTATGATTTTCGATCATCGATAAATCTTAAAATATTTGCTAGTGACAAGCGAATCATAAAATGGAGAAAAGCCACTAGAGAGTAAGAAATGCAGCTGGATTTTTTTTGTCAAAATCTTAAGAATTTTTCCAATAAACATACGAACTATTAAAATCTCTTTTTTGTAGCGAATATAAAAATTATGAATTAAATAGGAAAAATCATAGTATTTTTAATTTTTGTGCATTTAATACAAACAATCATTTCAACTTACATAAATCTTAAAATGTTTATAAAAAGTACAAAATTTCTATTGAAAATCACAAATCTAAAACTAAATCGGAACATATTATTTCTCGTCGATCACTTGGCGAAACCATTATTCTGTCTGAATTGTTCTTAATAATCACGAGACTGCATTTTCGAGGGCATGTGTATATCATGATAGTTTTGTTGCCGTTGAGCTGGTGACCTACGACCAAAAGGACTTTTCGAGTTGACTTCAAGCATAAAATCACCCTCAACATCGTAATCGGTATCGATGCCCATGTAGACACGTTTTCCAATGCCCCTCTGTTCTTTGTATTGTTTAAGCGAAGTGGCACCTACAGCTGGGAAGTTACGCTCATTGCCGGGTACAACAGTTTCGGCATAATAACGAACAGCACGCATGGAGGCATCAATAACATTATCAGCACCAGGAACACCTTCACCTGGACCATTAGGATAGAAATCAGCATCACCGCAACGTGTAGCAGTGCCCAAGCCGTAGGCAGAGGTGTGAATAACATCGACGAATTCAGCATCACCACGAGCTAAACCTCTTAAAGCTCTATCAGTTTGGGCGAAAATTCTAGAGGGATCTAATCCTGTAATACGACGCAATTTATGACCAGTTTCTTGAGTAAAATGACGGCCAGCAGCACCAGCCACATGAGCACCAACATTGGAACCAATAACATGTATAATTTCATAGGGGACATTAGACTTGTCGCTCAATTCCACTAAAATATCACCAATTATCATACCAGTCCTTTCCACATCCAACGTCAAGTACTGCTCAATTTTTTTAAGTAAATTTCCTAATTCAATAACAATTAAAGTGCCTGTGGGTTTGTTATATTTATTCTTCTCTTCTTCTTCTTCGCTAGAGGAGCTTTCTTTCTTTTCCATATTATCACCTTCATAGCGAATATTGGTAGTTTTAGGAGTTTGGGCACTATAGCGTTGCATATAAGCTTCCACCAATTGGCGTGTAGCCTTCTTGACAGTCTTAGTAGTTTCTGGTAGACCCGTAATGTAAATGGTAACTTCTTCGTTTCCAAAGTTCTTATCCTTGACAGCAATTTTTGGCAACTCATTTAGTTTGAAGTTTACTTTTTTGTTGTCGTTGTTAAAATAGTAGGCCGATATTTCACTTGGCCTAGGAACGTATTTAGCTTCAAATGCCCGTCCGGCTTGACTTAGATGGTCTATTTATCAACAATTAAAAGAGTCAATCATTTTATCAAGCTCATGCTACTCAAAAGAATACTTACACATTTTTTGATGCCATTCAGCACCTTCTCGAAGCGGCATTTCTTCTAATCTTTCAACAGTCATTTCGTACATAGGAGGCAATGATTCCAACTCTGACATTGGCATCCAATCGGTTGCTTTCAAGCTGTCCTTAATAGAGTTTGCACTTGAATGCCATCTTAAAGGTATGGGGCCATTGTAGGCAGATGCCAAAGCCAATATACCATTAAAGAGCCAAACCATTCTCAAAGGATTCATGATTTGTTGTACACAATTTTTAATAAAAAGAAAATTAAACTAAATTATTTCAAACACTGCTGATAGTGAACTATAATTCTATCAGTTATATTTCAACCTTTTATACTTTCTTTCATTATTAATTTTTGTTAAGTTGTGCAGTTTTTTTAATTTACTTACATTTAATTTATTAAATAAACATTATTAACTTTTTTTGTACATGATTGCAATAAAATCAGACATTGACCATTAACTAGATTTTTAATTTTGCTTATCAATTCATTTTCTTTTTTTATACCCTACCTCACAAAAAGTGGAAAAACGGTACATCTAATTTTTTCATTCGGTTTGTAATTTCTTATATATCCATTTTCAACCTCATAAAGCATATATATTTTGACTTCTTATACTTAGCGAAGGATTGACTGATGTTCATCTGTCTGTCTGTTCGTTCGTGTTAGTGTTAAAATCAAGTTTGCTCAATTGATCAGATAAAGTGTCGAAAGAGGTGCTAGGAGCGTGATCGGTCCATGTCCCTTGCGTCAGCAGACATAACACCACGCCTACCTCTAACTTTTTCAAGTCATTTGGAACAATAAAGTAACATCTATCAAAAAAGTAAATACGTGGGGCAAGACGGAATTAAAAAATGAGAAAAAACAACATCAAGTGAAAAAATTGGCGCTCGCCCATATTTTCCATGTTACGGGGCTCTGAAATTTAAAATTTTTTTTAATATCAATATGGGTATCATTTTAAAGCTTTTTAGAAGATCTGTAAAGAAATACTAAAATTTTTAAAAAATGGTTAACCCATTAAAAGCGGATGTATTTTTTATTATATATATGCAGTACCAAAAAAAAAATTTTTTTTAATTCTCTGTCACCCAAATATTTGCTTTTTTGATTGGAGTTACTTCCCTAAGCTACATCTACATAGCTGGTGAAGGATATATAAGATTCGTCATAGCCGAATATAGCACTCTTTCTAGTTTCAATTGTTTTTGGTTAAATATATCGGCCAAGTCAAGTTATACATTTCTTAATGTAATTATTTTGTAAAGATTATAAAATAGTTCCTGCAAAAAACAACCGACTTTAAAAGAGATTTCATCTGTCTTTCTACAACGGTTCAAAAATATGGCCACATACATCAAATTACATTAACTATTGGGACACCTATCTCCAAACTTTATACTTGTTATAGGGGGCTTGGCACTACAGCTTCTTGTTAATTAAAAAACAAAAAACTATAACAGACACTGTTAATCCTTGCAAAACAATTACAGATTCGTTGTTATATCTCTTATGAACAAAACTTCTCGGATTTGCAGTTGCTTTTATTTTACATAATAAATCAGCTACTGTGTTATACTTATTAATTTATAATATCACACGTACTCTGCTGTTTATTCGATTTAATAATTTACAATTTTTCAGCTACTAACATCACTAATTTTAGTGATGTTTTTTTTTAATACATTACAAATTAGGAGATATTTTTCTAAATCTCAAAAATTTCATAAACACGTTAAAATTGCTGTTATAAAACTATCACAGACTTTTTTTTATAAAAAAATCTATTTTTTTTTTTATAAAAAAAATCGCATGATTTAATATTTTGCTTATAAAAAATTTACAAATTTCATAACATTTTTCTCATAAAAATTATTACAGATTTTGTTGTATTGTTTGTGTTTTAAAAAATATTACAGATTTTAACATTTTTATTAAAAACAATATTATTTTATGACAGACATTACAGTCCCATTTATTTTTTTCTTGTAAGAAATATAACAGATTCAGTGACATTTATTTCATAAAAGTTCTCATGATTCGTAATCTTTTCGTTTTCAAAATTATCACATATTTATTACGGAGTTCGTTAATTTTTCTTATAAAAAATATCTCAGTGATGTAATTCTTATAAAAATGTTTTATAAAAAACATATCGCTCATTTACTTCTAGAACGTCATAACTCAAAAAATTCATTTCATTTATTCATAATAGCAGTTTAAGTCTTTGACTCATTTTCAACATCGAGAAAAATATCAAACTGCTTAAGTTTATACTACAATTGGTAAAATGATTCATAAATAAGAAATCCATTTAAGAAAACTTTCATCAATTATATATATAAAAGGAGAGGTCTTGGTCAAGCTCTGTGGGATGTTTGAATTATGACATTATTGCTGTAAAAATATATCCGCTACTGTGTCATAAACTAAAACGTGTCATTCTTTGTGAAAAGAAAAATAGAGTTTTCCTTAATAAATTTTTTTTCAACAACACAACTATAATTAAAAAAAAAACACACATTATCTGCAAAAAGGCGATAAATTTTAAAAATATAACTCTTTTTCATATATACAGTCACAAAACGAAATAGGACGATGTTTTAGAAAGCGATATGATTTATTGGTTATTAAGTTTACCCCACAACTCAAATGTGTCGTTATTATTGACAAACAAAGTTTCCAAACATGAAGTGAAATAAAGACTTATTCTCTTAAAACCTAGAAAGTACAGAAGTAATAAAGATGAAAGGTATACACAATATCAAGCATAAAATGGCGAACCATTCTGTATGATTAACTCTAAAATTTAAAATTTTTAGTTAGGACGTTTTATTAGTCAATGAGCGATATATAAAATATAAGAGGTTAAGTGATATTTATCTTAAAAATAGTTTCACAGTTTTCGCTATATTTTTCTTATAAAAATATTACAGACTTCGTAATACTTTTCTTTATAAATGACCTTATTCCTGTTAAAGATATCAAGTATTTATTTATGTTTTTCCCATAAAAATATAACAGATTTAGTAATATTTATCTCAAACAGAAAAATATGTTGTAATACTTTTCTTGTAATACTTTTCTTATAAAAATATTATCATGGATTTTGTCGTATTTTTTTTTTTTTTTTTTTTTTAAGAATTATTAAAAAGTTCATTATGTTTTCTTATATAAGATATTTCAGATTTAGATATATTTCTTATAAAAAAATTTGTATAAAAAATAATACTGATTGAGTTACATTTTTTTTTTCATAATAATTGCCACTAATTTCGTGACATGTTTCTTAAATAGTTTTCGCAGACTTTTCAAATATTTTGTGATATTTTTAACAGACTTTGTAAAGTATTTCTTATAAAAACTACAACTATACAAGATCAAAACTGGTTTGATAAATCTCTCACATGTTTGGAGTAGACTCCCATAGTAAACAAGACCATAATATATTTAACATAATATTTGAAAAGCCTTCAAATTCACCCGCGCAAAGCTGGTCACAATAAACGGCTGATTTATAAAAGAAAATTGCTTCAATAATTTTAATTCCCAAGCCTGTTTGTTGTATATCAAAATATATTTTTAAATATAACATATGCCTTTTAGGTATGCCCTCTTATTAAAAAAAAACAAACTAGGAAACGAATTTGTGAAATTTAATAAGCTTTTATTTAAACTGAAATTTAATGAGTTCATGCTTTTTAAAAAATAGGCCTAAAAATGAATTGTAATTAAAATTACATGTAACGAAAAATATTAAAACGCGTAAGCAATTTGTAAATTTACTTGTTAAGCAAAAAATTCGATTCTAGTCGTTAGGTATTGCATTTTGTAATTATTTTTATTGAATCCCACAAGTCTCTTAAGCTCGAAAACAAAAAAAAACTTATTTATATATACATACCTACAAATATACATAAATACGTAAACATATACATTTTTTAAATTGCTTTGTTGCCTTTTAAAAATAATTAAAATCATGTTAAATCAAAAGAAAATTGTAAAGTACAGTCTACTAATGATCAGATTTGTGGTTAAATTGATGAGCTTTTAGTGGGCATAAACTAAGTTTAGATGAGACCAATTAGAAATACAAATGTAAATGTATCTGTTAAAAATAACCGAATTTAATTTAATACTTAGTCTTTTTATATGAAATGACTTTTTATATAAAATAATCTAGGTGAGTTTAAGAATACCAGCCTAGCGACATTTAAGTTTATTTGTCTTAGTCTAACCTTAGATGCAATGATTTAGTTTATAAAATGTATTCAAATCTGTAGTTTTTAGTTTTTCATTCAAAATTAATAGGGCGAACTTTTTTGTTAAAAAAAAAATAAATTGATAGCATTAATGTAATAATAATAACATTTCCCATCAAATCAAATTTAAAACATATGAAATGTTTATGAAATAAACAAATTCGCCGCAACAAGATGCAAGAACACACGACACCAAATGACGCTAGCAACATTTGTCGCCTTAAACGCAGCTACATAATTATTTAGAAGGTAGCAGCTACATAATAAAAATATGATTTTATTGTATTTCAGTGATGTCACTTTAGCGATTTTTAAAGAAGCAGCTCTGATTTAAAATTAAAAAATATTTGAACTATTATGTAAGAGGCTATTAGAAAAGTAAAATTATACTGTTTATGCTGTTTTCGTTTGGATTGTCTCTAAAATTTAAAATATATTGAAGTATTTCTCAGAAGCAGTAATAAGTACAGTAATGTGTGTCAGTATATAAATAACACGTAGCTGCTTGTCCACTAAAATAAAAAAAATAAAAATACTAAAAACAATAAAATATAGAAAGCTGTACTGTTCTATTATATCTATTA
This sequence comes from Gymnosoma rotundatum, assembly GCA_916610165.2. NCBI lineage: Eukaryota > Metazoa > Arthropoda > Insecta > Diptera > Tachinidae > Gymnosoma > Gymnosoma rotundatum. The sequence continues at coordinate 115,371,435 of OU744340.1, read as the reverse complement.
AAAACAATCGTGTTAAATGTTTACAGATGTCTCATACATGAAACTGTTTACGTATAAACGAAAATTAAAATTATTATAAGAGTCAAGCTGTACTAAGAACCGAAGTAAATTTCTAACTAAATGTTGTCCACATAAAGTGGAATTGTGATTTATATACATCTTAATACATTCCTTTGTAATTTTTACAATTCGGAAAAATTACTTATATAAAATACTAGCAGCGCCCAATACTTCTATTTTTTTTAAATTCAAATTTAAAAAAATAATATGTTTTAAATGTTTATTGCAAAGTATGTTAAAAGTTTTAAAAATTTTCTATCTACAAAAATAAAATATGCTAACAACTGTTTAAGTATATTTATACCCGTAAAATTGATTTATTTTACATTTGTATCTTCATTTATCTACGAAAAAAATATATATTCTATATTTAAACCAAGGTACTAAAGGATCTCCTCACTAAACTTTACTGAAATCCATCCAGCAGCTTTTACATGGTGCGAACTCAGACAGACAAAAATTCCAAACATTTAAATGAATAATTTTTATTTTAAATTTTTATCGTTGTTTTCTTTTTTCATAATGAGAGATTTTAAGCACTTATTATATTACATTTCTTATTGTACTGACATCACTTAAAATTTTATTGTCGCCAACAAAAAGAGAAATTAGTTTAATTCGACTGCAGCGGCAAATTCAGCCTAAACAGCAACCTGCCGCCTTGTTGCCTTGCTGTAGTCAAAATAATCATTGTCATATAAACACATGTATTCTATTTTTGACATTTTGCTGTCGGTAGCTGCTGCATCAAATGTGTTTAATGCTTTAAAAGTACATTTCTCTTATATTGCGATATTTAGGGGTATGCGTTTGAATCATTATAAAAAATATTGGCTACCTTTTAAATTTTATTGCGAAATAATTATTACTAAAATTATTTGAAAAAATTTCCGATTTTATTCTGCTCCAGATGGACTTATTCCACTTTCAAAAACAACATTTTAGAAGACAACATTTAAAAGAAAAACAGGAGCAAATTTAAATTCATATTTTTATAGACTTAAGTTTTACTAAAATAAATTTTATGTTAAAAATAACTCTTAAAAAAGACATTTATATACACGAGTAACTAAATTAATTAAAAGTTGATTTCAGTTTTGTTAAAAATCTCACTTCGTCTTTAAATAAGAAAAAAATATTTTATATTTAGTTTTCTTTAACATTAGCATATTGAAATATTATTGGTGAATAGTCGGTATATAAGGTAATAATAATAATATTATAGTTATATTTATCTCTTGTCAATGAAGTTTTGCTGGGGTTGTATGATCTTCTCTTTTTTCAAAACAAAAAAATTGTTTTGAATACAGCATTTTCTTCCACACTAATTTTATAAAAAAAAATTCATTTCAAACCACATTCAACATATTTTAAGGCAATTTAAAATATCTTTGTCCGTAGTCTTTCCTGCTTAATATTGCCTCTTCTAGTTAAGACAAAGTCTTCTAATTAAATTTTCTACAAAACAGTGTTTGTTTATTTTATATCAGATAGAACTCTGTCAAAATTGTGATTGTAACTATAGGGAGAAGAAGGCTATAGTTCATTAAAATTACCATAAACTTAGTTTTTTGAAAAATTAGACTTATACCACTTTGAAAAAAACCAGTTCATATAAACAATTTGCTAAGAATAAATGGTTCACTGCAAACATTAAACAATTTGAGATTATTTTGCAGAAACTTAAAAAGATTGATATAAAAATTCTCGAAATTCGGGTATATAAAAATTTTCGGTGTTCTGCAAAACACTTGATTTAAACTGTTATATTTTCTATGAAAAAATTGTAAAATATTTATTTTCATTAATGGAAGTTTCCTTAAATTAAGTTTTCACACATTTTTATACAAGAATGTGTTCATAGTTCTTTACATTGTATTTTTACACCCTTCATCACAGGTGGGAAGGTTTTTCATTTCGTTTGTTTGTTTGTAGTCATTTCAGATCCAATGAAGTATATATATTCTTGATCCTTTTACATAGAGGTGTCGATTGAGTGATATTCGTCGTCTGTAATCAGGTTAAAGTCAGATTTGAGGCGTCTTTTTTTGTTGGTTATTATGTTTTTTTTTTTTTTGTATTAAAAACCAAAATTTCGGAAAGAAACTAAATTACACCAAAATTCCAACAAAACTATTGAACTTTGCTAAAAAAAAAAATATGTTTTTACAATAAATTAAAAAAAATTAATATTATGTTAAAAACCAAAAATTCAGTAAAACAAAACTTTTGAATAGCAAAAAATCGGAATATCACTAAAAGATTAAAATTTTACTAAAACTTTTATTTTTACAAAAAGTACACTCAAAAATTCTAATTTTGCAAAAAAAAAATTAGCTTGCAATAAAAAGTAGAAAATTTCATTCAAAAGCGAAAATGCACAAAAAAATATTAAAAAAAAAACATCAACAATTTAAAAGTTTTCTTAAAACGCTATATTTTAAGAAAATAAAAAGAAAATTCTTTTGGTAAAGGGAATTTTAGATTCCTTACAAACGAATATAGCACTCTTTTTTGTTTTATTTATTTTTAAATTTTGACACTTTTAAAACAAGTATACATACGTATATAAAAAAAAAATAGATTTTAAAAATTTACTCCGTTATTAGTTTTTTTTTTATAGAAAAATTCACCCAAGCTAAACTGGATAAATTGCCCCAAATTTTCGTGTCCCTATTCTCAATAGAAAATTAGTTCATTTTTTATGTATGTGGCCCACTTTAAGGAAGCAATTTTTTATTCAAACAATAATATATTTACACATATTTATGTTATTAGAATTTTATTAAAAATACCCATTTTAATTTTTATATAAATTTTTCTTTATATGCTAAAGTTTCTGTTTAAGATGGAACCACCCTAAACATTACTATTTGCAGAATTGGCAATGAACTAAATTAAAGTCATACAAATAAGAGCGCTGTGTCAGGCTATGCCGAATTGTATACATCCTTTACCATATGTGCAACATGTACATATAAGAAATTCTATCCAACAATTAAGTTTTTCTGCTCAAAAAGCTGTTTTTTTTTCTTAAAATTTTAAGTTTTGCTTGGGGTTGTTGTCCCAACATTATTTTATTAATTTTTTTGTCATAAACAACAACCTGCTTAGTAAGTTTTTTTACCTTTTATTATAAAAAATAACCAGCTGCAGTAATACTAAAGAAAGTTGAAAAAAGATATGTGAAAATTAGAGCCAGGAATGGTATTTTCCCCGCTGCCACAAAGGACATGGGCCAAACTTGCTGATTTTCAACAGCAAAATTTTTGAAATTATGTCTGATTGATTGGCGTATTTAAATTTTCTCTAGTTCATCTATTGTCTAGGCAAAGTTGATTTCAACACGAACACGGACGGGCAGGCGGAAATCGCTCAATCGACTTCGCTTTCCATAAGAACTCAGAATATATCGCTCCTTTATTGCAACATAGTCATATCTCAAAAAATTAAAAATTTGTAGTTACTTAAGCAAAACTGCTCTTTTAGACCTTCTGTACATATTGACAAAAAATCAGTTTTATATCCCAAGCTGAACCGAAGTTATAGCAATTGCAATTGCGGCAATTAGATCATAGGACTTATGTCTTGAAAACTTAAATCGCATTTTGCCAAGATCAAGTTTGCTTGCTTGCAATAAAGGAGCGATATATATTTTACGTGATCGAAAATGGATATTGTAGAAATAACAAACTGAATGACAAACTTAGATATACCCTTTTTCCAGGATAGTGAAGGGTATATAAAAATACAGAAAAAAAATAAGAACTAATACACATTTTAAATTCTATAAGTTACGAAACGTTTAAAATCCCTTTAGAAGCTTTTGAACTCTATGAATTTGTAAAAAATTGTAATAGATAATGAAGAAGTTAGATTTTAACCTTTTGATTTTAATAGTAAACTTAACTCATAAGTTATTAAAAATGTATACTAATGGGACATATTTTTCACAAATGAACTAAGTAACAGTTCGAGAAAGTATTAAAGAAAAATGATTTTTGGGGATAAAAATTTTTATTTTAGGGATTTACTCGAAAAGAATCTGGGAATTTTATAAGCAATCATTTAATAATGTGGCGCTTATTTAAATACTTTTTCAACGTGAAAATTTTGTGATTCCTGCGAAACACATCAAAATATGTAACACAGCTGTGATCTCAGCTAGTTGACACAGTCTAACACACCATTTCGGGTAGTTCAAGAATAAGAAAATTGTGTCACGCATTAAAAATTTCACAAGAAGAGAAATATTTTTTTGAGGAACCTTACAGCCATACCTAAACAAGAGCGGAAAGGGTTTTTTTGCTGTCAAAAGTTCTCATGCCAGTACATTTTGTATGGAGCATACCGAAATAACGCGGCGGCAACGCAACGGCAACTCTTTGCAATCGGAAAATCCAATTTTGACAAGGCGTTTATTAATGAAATATAAATAATTAAAGGAAATATAAATAAAAAATATATTTGTAAAAAGAAAATGGAAGTAAGTAAATCTATTAAATTAAATATAGTGTTATAAATTTCTTGTTCTATTTTTTTAAGAATATTAGCGATCAAATTATAGATCTGGTTCATCAGAATCCATGCTTGTACGACAAAAGGGATAACAAATATAAGGATATAAAATATAATTAAAAAATTGTGTACCGAAATTTGGTGAACATTTTAGTCTTATGTGTTTTCCATCTATTGCTCCTAAGCAATGTGGTAACTTTGTAGTTCGATAGAAATCGTTCGCTATTTTCACCCACTCTTGAGTACGTAATTACTGCCTAATACACGCCACAACACCTCGCAAGTCTCTATAATTATACTTCTAGTTGTTTCCAGACCTATTCGGAACTTCATAGATAGAACATGAAGTGCGCTACCATGAGCTAAAAAGCTGTTTTACATAAAATAATAGAGTTCAAATCAACCAATAATTGAGTTGATTGTACTCACTGTAAGGTAATGTACAACCTTTGTTCTGGATCAATGGGTTATCGGTGGGAGAACTTTTTTGGCCAAGGTTCAACTAAATTCAACAGAACATTAAACTGTTCATGATTTAGCCTGGTGGATTTGAAAAATAGTTCTGGGTTTTTTTCAACTAAAATGTTAACACCTGAAGAATAAAAACCATATGAATCCCGACTTTTAAAAAGCTCTCGATTTCCCTGACGTCTATTTGCCATCATCCTTAACACTAATAAATTTTAAATGTCCTCCAAATCACCCAAACTATTCATTTTTTGTTTATAAAATTTCATACTCCAGAAATTTTTTTCTTGTTAAAATTTTATGGGATGTTATATTTATTTTTTTAATAACCCTGTTTTTATTGTTTTGACATAGCGTTGGCGCTTTTGTTTAGGTATGGCATTTCAGCATTAAAGCAATGCGGAAGAAAACGTTCCGTTTTCCGCTTTTGTTAAGGTATGGCTGTTAGTTTGTTTTAGGTGACTTAGCTCTCCGCAGACAGGCTATCAACACCAATGTTAGTTGCATGAAGATATAAATTAAATTCTAAAAATAATTTCCGAAAAACAAGTTTCTTCACATATTTCGCATTACAATGCCAACTACCCGTCAATTTAAAGAAAAATATGAAAATACATTTGAAGTCATCTAGTAAAACCTGCTTTTAAACTTTAAATACTTAAATACCCTTCACAAGGAAAAGTGGTAAATTCTACGACACCTATTTCAGACCCCATAAAGTATATATGTTCTGAGTTCTTATGCAAGTTGATTCAAAGATTTCCGTCTCTCCATTCGTGTTCGTGTTGAAATCAACTTAGCCAAGGCACTTGATAAGCTAAAGAAATATTCAAATACGCCAATCGATGAGACATAGTATCGAAAGAGGTGCTATTGTAAATCAGCAATATCGGTCCGTTTCCTTTGAGGCAGCGGGCAAAACAACACGCCTGCCTCTTATTTTTCCATATCATTTGCAACAGTAAAGTAATAACACTCAAAAAACAAATATATGGTGCGATAGAGAATTAAAAAATAAGAAAAAACATTAAGTGGAAAAAGTGGCCCTCGCACATATTTTACGAGTTTCGGACCTCTGAACTTTTCATAAAAAAATACTATTTTGTAAGATATCAATATGGGTATCATTTAAAAACTTTTGAAGAGATCTTTGAGGAAATAATAAAATTTTTAAAAAATGCTTAACCCATTAAGGGCTGATGATAGTTTTATGTAAAGTTATTTTTTTTTTTTCTTATTTTTAACTTTCTGTCTCCCCAATGTTTTGTATTTTTTAATGGAGTTTCAGTAGATTTACATTAATCGCGAAGAGTATAATAGATTCGGCATAGTCGAATATAGCACTCTTATTTGTTTTCATTATATTTTAAGCACATTTTTACTTGCCCTCGTATCATATCAACCTATACATATAAATATTACCAGAATTGCTGCATTTCTTGTTAATTATTAATAAAACAAAATAAAAAATAAAAAGTTTTCTTAAAAGTCAATGACATTAAGAAGTGCACACATGCTAATTATTTTTCCTTAATGAGCAAAATTTTCAATATTTTATTAAAAGAAAAAAAATTTTTTAATGATTCAAGCATTAAATTAAAGAAAATAAAAAATTAATTATTTCACTATAAAATAGGTGAGTTTGACATCATTCAACACATTTCAGTTGTGTCTATTTGGTGTTTAACGACGAGTATTAAGTGAAATAATTCAAAGATGATTTTAATTCATATTGTTAGCGTTGGAGTGCTGTTATTGGCAGTAAGTTCTGCTCGTGAAAGTTATTCTATGATTAACAAACTGAGGCCTAACCAATGGATGGCCACAACTCAGCTAGAAGAAACTCCAGCGGTCGAGGAAATCACTTTAGAAAAATTGGAAAAAATGCCGATTGAAGATGCAGCCAAAATGATGGAAAAAATTTGTAAGTGAAATTATTTGAAAAATGTTCAAGTGTTAAATATCAACTAAAAAAAAATAACTAAATAATTTAATAGATCATATGTCTCAAATGAATCATGATTTGAAACCCAACTTTGTGCCCAGTCCCAGTAACATTCCTTGTTATATTTATATGCCAAATGGTGAAAAGCTGACTACCACTTTGGATAAATTGGCTACAACTTGTAAAGACCAACCCCACTTTGGACATGAAGAAGTCACTATTTATATGACTGGCTTCCCCGCCACCACTGAGACCATCAAGGAAGCCAATCGTTATTTGATCGAAGCTTATCTACAACGTTACAATACCAAAAGGCAACCACCTCTAAGATACGATTATTCTGGTGAGAAAATGTTGCGCACTTCTAGTGAAGAAGATGAGAAAAATAGGCAAAATCAAGAACCCTCCACCGGCAATCTTGTGGTATTTTGGACAAAATATTACTTTTATTCTTTTACTAAATATTTAATAAATTAATTAATTAATTTTATAGGTCATTGACCTGGGTTCCAGTTTAACCGATTTCAAGCGTATGGCTTTATTGGATACAGAAAAAACTGGTGAAATGTTTGCTACCGTTCTTGTAGATTTAATCGAAAAGTGTGATGTGCCTGATGAAACTATTCATGTGGTTGCCCAAGGCATTGCTGCTCATGTTGCTAGTGCGCTCGGTAATGAATTCACCCGTCACACTGGTCGCCAATTAAGACGTATTACTGCCTTGGATCCTTCTAAATTGTACGCCAAGGATCCTTACACGTTGACTGGTTTGGCCCGTGGTGATGCCGAATTTGTTGATGCCATCCATACAAATGTTTATGGTATGGGCACCATTCAACCTGTTGGCGATGTCGATTTCTATCCAAATGGACCTTCTGTTTCTGTTCCGGGTGCCAAAAATATTGTTGAAGCTAGCATGCGTGCCACCCGTTACTATGCCGAATCTGTTCGTCCCGGCAATGAACGCAACTTCCCAGCTGTTGCTGCCAACTCTTTAAAGGAATATCGGAACAACGATGGTTACGGAAAACGTGTTTATATGGGAATTTATACCGATTATGATGTGGAAGGTGATTACATTTTGGAAGTCAATGCCGATAGTCCATATGGTAAAAGATCTCCAGCACAAAAACAAAACAGATACCACGGTATTCACAGGGACTGGAGAAACTATCGCAAATACGATTAAAATTTATTGGCCCTATCATACTTCTCTGATAATATTATTGAGCTTTAATACGTAATAAATTTTTAACGAATCTTTTATAGTAAGAAAATTTGTATTGAAATGTTAACTAATAAATCTTTAACAATTTTATTTTTAATTTTGTATGCAAACAAAAAAATAGTTTCTATTCCTTTTTATAGCAATTTGCTCGCATTTTATGGAAAAAGGTAAATTTGTATAAGAGAATTCAAAATGATTATATTAAGTTGAAACCAGTTCTGCTGTACATACCCTCGTATCATGTTTAAATATTCAAATATTTTATTTAATTTCAATTCCTTTTCGTATTAAAAATTTGTAACATTTCTTTTGTCTTCTTTGTCCTATTTCAGTTTCCGAGGCTAAAGACGCCCTTTAGGAAACAATTTTAAAAAAATATATATAAACCTTTATTCCGTTTGTAAGTTCTACAATATTCATTTCCAATCCCATAAATTATATATATATATATTCTCAGTCCTTATGTATAGCGAAGTCGATTGAGCGATGTCCGTCTGTCCGTCCGTGTTGGTTTTGGAATCAAGTTTGTCAAGGCACTCGATCAGCTAGAGAAAATTTAAATACGCTAATCGATCGACATAGTGTCGAAATAGGGGTCAAATCAACATGATCAGTCCAAGTCCTTTGGTGCAGCGAGCAAAACATCACGCCTACCTCAATTTTTTTTATATTATTTGGAGCAATGAAGTAACTCCAATCAAAAAAAAATATATACGGAGCGGTAAAGAATTAAAAAATAAGAAAAATAAGAAGAAGAAAATTCCAAGTGGATAAATGGCGCTCGCCCATATTTTCCTAATTACAGGCCTCTGAAAGTTTCTAATTTTTTAAAATATCAATATGGGTACCATGTTACAGATTTTGAAGACATCTTTACTGAAATACTAAAACTTTTTTAAAATGCTTAACCCATTAAGAGCCAATGTTTTTTTATTTCAAATTATAAACATCCAGTACCAATTTTTTTTTTTTAATAATTCACTGTCACCCCATATTTGCGTTTTTGATTGGAGTTACTTCACTAAACTATATTTACATAGATGATGAAGGGTATACAAGATTCGGCATAGCCGAATATAGCATTCGTACTTGTTTTAATACAATCTTAATTTATGGTTGGTCGTCCACAAATAATTATTTCAAAAAGCTATGAAAAATTTCAACCGAAAGATTAATAAGTCGCTTTGTCCCGCATTATGCATGACTAGAGACCATAGTAAGCACCTTAAGCCCCACAGCTGGAAAGTTACCACAGTCATATGAAACTGGTAAGAACTCTTTAATCAATTTTGGGAATGATGGCATGGGTTTATTAGTCTGACTTTAAGCCCTGATAGAATAGTAATATAGTTTCAAACTACTACTTAGCTGTCTGCCTATGGACAAAGACTTAATAATCGTTTACTAAATTTGTAACTCAATTTCATAAAATTTAAACCTCCTATCACATAAATGTAAGCTAACTGAGGGTACTCCGTTAAAATCTAAGTTTCTTTCAATTCTTATTCTACACGTAACTTTAATGGTTTTCACCCAAAACCAAGACTTGTAACACACTTTATTAGCTAAACTAATTAACCATTGGTTAGCATATACAAAATTGTATATGTATATTTATTATTTAACACTTAATCACAATTATTAACGAACCTTAGCCCAACAGCGAATTATAATCCATTTTTAAAAATAGTTCAGATAAATTATTTTAAAAATCCAACTCAATTCGAAGTGCGTGTTGCCAAACGGGTAATTCCCAATCACTAAATTCCGTGATTTTTCGGGCCTTGAATAATTCCAAATTTAATAAAAGTTTCATTTTCAGAAATAGATAAACCTTTTTATTTACTAAGCTGGGACAACAACCCTTAACAAAACTTACAACTTTCGAAGCTTTCTTGAACAGAAAAACTCTTCGATAGAAAAGAATTTCTTATGCCAATTTATAAACGCAAAGAAAAAACATGGTTGTGATAAGGTCACAATAACCATACTATGTTCTCTGCAACAATGTATAGTAGCGAAGAAACAATTATATATGTTTTCACAATAAAAATTTGTTTGTTAAGTTTTAACCATTATATGGTTACTGTGCATCAAAAATGCAATATGGCTTAAACTTAAAAAAATTGTAACCACAACCAAAGCTTTATAACTTTTTTAAAAATAACATAATATATTTAACCATAATATACTATTATTACTCAAAGCATGATTAGAAGCAAATAGAAAATGTTTGCGTAAAAAATATTTTGTTTTAGGTCTTGACAGTTTAGTAAATATTTTGTTAGTTAAAATTTGACACTTTTTTGTACATGTAAATGAAAAAATAAGTTTTCGTTATACATATGTACAAAACAAATAATTTAAAATTATATACAAAATATAAAAATAAATAAAAAAAATAAAGAAAAAACTATATGTTCTTTGTAACGTTGTAAAGTTGCAGACAGCAAATTAAATTTGTTTTCAGCAATACTTCAGTCACAATAAACAAGTTTTTGTTGATATTTAACCATTTTATGGTTACTGTGCACAAAAACTATAACATAGTTGGTTTAACATAAAAAATTTGAACCACAACCAAAGTTTTATCTTAGATAAAAGATTAAATAAAGTTGTTGTAGAAGGTTATTAGTCTTTTACATATATACAGACATCTGGTGTACCGCAAGGTAGCATCTTAGGTCCACTTTTATTTAACTTATTCATAAAAGATATATCAACATTTTTTACTTACTCTAGTTTTTTGTTGTATGCTGATGATTTGAAAGTTTATCAAAAAATGTCGAATATTGCCGATACTCTAGCCCTTCAAAGTGATTTAAATCAGCTTATTGTCTGGTGCTCGCAAAATTATTTAAACTTAAATTTTAATAAATGTTTTCTTATGTCTTACTCTAGAGCACGAAATCCTATTATTTCTGTTTATAATCTTGATTATCACGTCATAAAATTACAAAAAATTATGTTAGATCTTGGCGTTATGTTTGACACCACCATATCATTTAACTCACATATTGATTATATTGTTCCTAAAGCTTATGCTGCACTAGCATTTATAAGAAGAAATTGCTATAATTTTATTGATCCTTATACAATAAAGTTGTTATATATGTCTTACGTTAGGTCCAAGTTAGAGTATGCGGCTGTTATTGGGAGTCCACCTAGAATTCTGCGTCATCAGCACATTTTTAATGTTCATTTCAAAAATAGTTGATATATATACATATATGTATGTATGTATGTTAGAATATAAATCTTTATTTTGGTGTTTTAAGCATAATTATGAAACCATTTACATATTTTTCATTGAAAGCTGTCATACTCGTATAATTTATCAACAATAATTGCTACTATGAAACAAAATGTATCATCGCAGATGCCAGATTACGGTGTTAGAAGTCTTGGATAAATGTGCAGTCAGATTTGAATTACCATTACGTACCGTATATCTTTAACAAGAAAATATCACGTTTACTCCATAAATGGATATTCACGTAGGAATGCATGTGTATTAAAGTCTTTTAATTACATACATATATAATAAACGAAGAATTGTTTTTTTGTGAATTTATGTTTTTGAATAACTTTAGTAACAAATCAATAATAAATTAAACAAAAAATAAGTAAGTCTTTTTTATGAAGGAAATATTTGCACTTACGTGACTATATTATAGTTCGATAACATAACATGAAATTTTTTAACCATATTATGATTTTTTAATTTAAATATTTAATTATATTTTTTTTTTTTATTATTTTTAAATTTTACTATGTTATTGTTATGCTAGACAACAATATGGTTGTAAGACCAGCTACATTATCATTAAACGTAACGATACTATTTTTTGTTAACAACCATATAATACAACCATAATATGTTGCTCTTAGATTATGGTTACCTCAACCATGTTTTTTCTTTACGTGTATGTATATGTGGTTATACATACATAGTGAAGGGTATATGAGATCCAGCATAGCCGAATAAAGCCCTCTTACTTGTTAAATACGAGGGCTGCTATTTATATTTCTGGCCTGGCCACATTGACTGCTGCCAAGTGTAATCTGACATTTCCATTGGAAAGTTTGTCATTTTTAAGCATAATCGTACTCAAAACGTTTTGACGTACGACCATTATTTGTGTTGTTTACAGTGACTTGAAAAAATTAATATAGAAAAAAATGGAATTAACTGGTGAACATTTTCGTGCCATCATTTTTCACAATTTTCGACGTGAATTATCACGACAAGACTGCATTGATGAACTTAAATCTTTGTATGGCGATGAAGCACCATCCTATAGCACTGTGAAAAATTGGTATAATGAATTTAATCGTGGCTGAAGCTCGCTCAAAGACGAATTCCGTGAAGATCGTCCAAAAACGGCTGTTGTGCCAGAGAACATTGATGCCGTGCGTGAACTCATAATGCAAGATCGACATGCGATATACCGGGAGATAGAGACATCCTTCGACATTTCTTCCACCGGCATACATTCGATACTGCATGAACACCTGGCCGTAAAAAAGGTTTGTTCTCGTTGGATCCCCCACAATTTGAAAGTCGCTTAAAAAAAAGGCTCGTGTCGATTGGTGCAAAGAAATGTTGCAAAAATACGATTGCGGTGCTTCAAAAGACGTTTATAAGATCGTCACAGGTGACGAATCATGGATCTATGCGTATGAGCCCGAAACGAAACAACAATCGACCGTGTGGGTCTTCAAAGACGAGCAAAATCCAACGAAAGTGGTTCGTCGAAGAAGCACTTCGAAGCAAATGGTCGCCTGTTTCTTCGGCAAAACTGGTCATGTGGCGACTGTTCCGCTTGAGTAACGTAGGACGGTCACTTCTGAGTGGTACACTACAATTTGTTTGCCTGAAGTCATCGGACAAATTCGAAAAACCAACAAGAGAAGACGAATCATTGTTCACCATGACAATGCGAGCTCTCACACATCGGCTCAAACCAGAGCGTTTTTGACCGGCCAAAACGTCGAATTAATGGGTCATCCGCCGTACAGCCCTGACTTGGCACCTAATGACTTCTTCTTGTTTCCGCACATCAAGAAAAAAATGCGTGGTCAACGATTTTTGTCGCCAGAAGAAGCTGTTGAAGTGTTCAAAAACCAAGTTTTAGAGGTGTCTCCATCGGAGTGGAAAAAGTGCTTCGACAACTGGTTTGAGCGCATGCAAAAGTGTATAAATCATGCTGGAGAATACTTTAAAAAACAATAAAATCATTTTTGATTATAAATATTCGCATTTTCACTATTAGGCCAGAAATATATAGAGCAGCCCTCGTATTAATTTTGTATATTTCAGTATCATTTTATTTATTATTATTTTCTACAATTAACTTACTATCCCCCCGTTTAGTAATCAAAGACTAAATTTAATTTTAATACTTTTAAAAGAAATATTTCATACATTTTCCTGTTGCCACTTATTCAAATTTCCATTCTCTCCATGATATTTGTTATGTTTTGGCGTTGAAGTTCTTACACCAAAAGGACTCTTTGCGTTCACTTCCAAGATAAAGTCACCTCTAAGATCATAATCGGTGGCAATACCCATGTAGGCGCGTTTACCAAAACCCTTATTACTCTTAGATTGTTGCAAAGAATTGGCTTCAATGGCAGGAAAGTTGCGTTCATTACCAGGACGAACAGATTCAGCAAAATAGCGAGTGGCACGCATTGAAGCTTCAATAATATTTTCAGCACCGGGTACGGCAATGCAAGGACCATTTGGAAAGAAATCAATATCACCAACAGGGCTTAAGGTACCCATGCCATAAACAGAAGTATGTATGGCATCAACAAATTCAGCATCGCCACGTGTCAAACCAGTTAAAACCTGAGGATTTTTGGCCCAAATCTTAGAAGGATCCAAAGCGGTAATACGACGTAATTTACGACCTGTCAAACGATTATATTCATCACCGGCAGCACCAGCCACGTGAGCCGCAACACCTTGAGCAATAATATGAATGATTTCCTGGGGCACATCACAGTCATTGGTCAATTGAGCCAAAGTTGTACCAATCATAGCTCCAGTATCATCTACATTCAACATGGCTAAACGCTCGACACTATCAAGAGTCTGACCCAAGTGAATGATAATCATGTTTCCACCACTAGTATTCTTTTGCTTGTTCCATTCAGTGGAGGTTTCTTTACTATTAATATGACCGACAGTATCTTCTGCTCGTGTTACTTGTTGACGATTGTTACGTTCGATATAAGCCTCAATTAGTTTACGATTGGCCTTCTTGACAGAAGGAAGGGTGGAAGGTAAACCAGTAATAAAAATGGTAACTTCTTCATTTCCAAAGCTGCCATCTTGTTTGACCGCTTTAACAAAACTGTTCAAATTTGTAGTTTCTTTTTTGCCATCGTTTTTAAGAATATAAACGGGAATATGGCTGGGACTAGGCACAAAACTCGGTAACAAGGGATAATTAATTTGAGAAATGTGATCTAGAATTTTCACAAGAAAAAAAAAAAGGATTTAAGAAAACTTTGTCTAAAAAAAAGAGTCACATAGAAAACTTACACCATTTCTGCAATAATTTAGTTCCTTCTTCAATTGACATTTTTTCCAATTTCTCTAAAGTAACGTCGTGCAACGAGGGAGTATTTTCCAATTCACTGGGACTTAACCATTGTGAAGGCTTCAAACTATAACTTACAGCATTCGAATTTATATTATCCTTGGTGGGAATGGCACAAGTTATTGCTAACAAAATGGCTCCCATGCACAATGATGTCAATAGATTCATACTGCTTTTTTTTTTCTTCTTAAAAACGGCTTTTTCAATTTCAATTGACCTGAATTCTTAGAATACGAAACTGCACTCAATTCATTAACAATTGCAACTATTTATATATTGTATTCAAAGTTAAGGTCACATCTGTTGTTGAAAATATGAAATGTTTAAAAATAATGCTGCCGTTGTAATTTGTTGCTGACTGAAGATGTTAACTGTTTGATATTTGCATGTTTTGCTTGCTCGGCATTTACAGTTATAGTTGATCAGTGGGAAGTCATTTCCTCTCATACACTTGTTTTTTTTTAATTGCAAAATAAGTTTTTTTTTCCAAATTTAAATTAAATATGATTTCTTTATAATAAAAAAATTAAAAAGCTAATGGTATGTAAATGGAATAACAAATGAAAGGTTTTATAAATCAGAGCACTTTGAAATTATTTAGTTTTTCTATAAAGCTTAGCAGAACTGTGAAAATTCTATTATCTATTTTTAATTTAATAAATATAAGCAACACAGTGGATCAGAGGCCGTATTCTGCAATTCTCTTAGCTAAAACTTAAGCTAAATGTTGAACTAATCCATGTAAATTTTTTTAATTAATCCGTATCTGTAAGTCTAACTCAATATATAAGACAGTGTTAAGTATAGGGTTATATGTTCCAATGTCGTAGTTGTACCAAAAACTGCTTTGTTAACATTAAATTATTTTAGAGATAGCGATTTAGCTTTAGCGACTTACAGAATAAGGCTGCAGAATCAAATTATTTTAAAAATAAATTATCTATTTTAAGGCGAATGGTGGTCCTATTTGCATTCAAGTATTTTTCAAAGGGGATCTCTCTAGATTTCTCAAGACCTATGACATGTTAAAATTTCAAAAGCTTGCAAATAAAATATGTCCATGATCGTAAAATATAAAACATTCTATTCACATCAAATCTAATACATCCAATATATCTATACACATAAAAATTTGTTTGTTGTGTTTTGTGACTTTTTAACTAACAAGCGGTCAAACCGAATTCGGTTAAAATTGTAGGGTTTGTTCGCTTGGTCGTGTAGATGGTTTATCTAAAGTGTAGTGTGCACGAAATAGGTCTACACGTTCGGGAGTTATGACTAAAATGGGAATTTACGGCTGCACCAATTTGAAAAACAAAATTAACACAGAGATAGATATTTATTTAAAAGTTCCAAGAGGGTATGCTTATTAAAAAAAAAAAAAAGAACAGGATGGGTAAGTGGGGAAGGGGAAAAATGCGCGGGATCGACATTTAACAAAAAACAATTTTAAGAATATTTAAAAAAATAAATAATAAGTCCTGATGCAAAGGTCCAATAGGCAGAAGGAAATCTGTTGTAACTTCTTCGTAGTACGATTCTCATTGAGTATCGAAGGACCCCGGGAACAGCTATTATATTATAAAAAATTTCCAACTGTACAATATATCCGCCGACACGTTTCCGAAAAAAGTAGCTGCATCCTGAGTGGTTACAAAACAGTGTTGGTGATTTTTCTCCCCCAAAATGGCCATCTTTTACTAACAGTGTTCACGACTTCGTCAGTATGTGATTTATATTTTTTTTTTTTTAAATAAAATTCAGAAAAATGTTTTTTTAAATATTTATTGTAGAGTTCTGTAAACAGTGTTGAAAATATTCGATCTACAAAAGTAAAACCTGCTTACAACTGTTATAGTATCATTATACCGATCAAATTGGCTTCTTTCACATTTGCATCTCTATTTTCTCTACGAAATGACATATTTTTACGAAAAAAAAAGTATTTTATATTTGACCAAGGTTCTAAGGGACCTTCTGAGAACACAGACAGACAAAAATTTCAAAAATAGGTGTTTTGTATTCAATAACGATTGGTGTCTACACTAACAATAAAATTTTCAAAAAATACTTCTTGTACAGAAATAATCCCGCTACAGTTTTATTATATGAGCACTTTTTTGGAAAGTAGTATACGTCCATTTTTTCATATATTGACATATTTAACAATTTTAAAACATTGGCCAACTTTAATGAATTCGAGTATGTTTTTACACAATTAACCTTTTAAATTTTATTATGAAATAAAAACTACTAAAATTATTTGAAAAATAACCGACATTTGGACTTTAGCACTTTCAAAAATAACATTTTAGAAAAAATAAAGACAGGAGCAAATTTAAGCCCATATTTTTATAGACATAAGCTTTAATAAAATAAAATTTTATCTAAAAAGTAACAAATAGAATGAAGACACAAGACGAATTACCAAATTTATCAAGAGTTTAAATTACTTCGTCTTAAAAAAGGAAAAAATATTTTATCAGGTATGTAATGGAAATCGATTTCGAAACGATTTAAAACCGAAAATGGTTACAATATGCTTGATATTTTCGTCTTTTAAATACCAGCAATATATTTTTCAATAACTTTCCATTCAATTTCTACATTTACTTTGGGGTAACTTCTTTATTATTGTTTAAAATATATCTCTAAACGAATCGTTTTCAAATCGATCGATTTCCATCACATACCTGTATACTTAGTTTTCTTTAATATTAGCATATTGAAGTATTTATGAAGTAGAGGCAGTATATGAGGTAAAAACTTATCACATCGCTCTATTTCTCTCTTGTTGTTTTCCATAAAGTTTTATAAATTGGTAACATATTAATTTCGATGAGGTATTTTGGTCAACCCTTTTTTCTGAACCAAACAAACAATTTGTTTTGAATGGAACATTTTCTTTCTCACTAATATTGCAAACATTTTTTTAAGATTCATTCTTTTTAAAACTCATTTAACATATTTTAAGACAGATTAATGTCTTTGTTCGTATTTTTTTTCGGTTTAATATTGCCTCTTCTGGAGATATAGTTGACAGTCTTTCTTTAATTTCCTACAAAATTTAAAATGAAGCTTTTTTTCGGCAAGCCTTGAGTGCAGTATAATAGTCTTGAGTAGTGTATAATTGACGTTTATTTAATGTCGTTTCCACAACTGCAAAATATCTGTCGTTTGGAAGAAATGAAAGTTGTTTTAATTAAACTTATTACGAATGGACTTATTCCAATTTCAAAAGTAATATTTGTGTGATAGAATTGTACAGCAAAACTCTTTTTTTATTTCATAACATGTGAAATAACTATTGAGAGAAGGAGTCTATAATTCACTAAAATTACCGTTAACTTAGTTTTTTGGAAAAGTGGACTTATACCACTTAAAAAAAAGACAGCTCAAGTTTAGATTTTTTATTTAAAAGCTTGCTTCTTCTGTCTTGGGTAGAGCTGCAGGCTTGCTGCTGGGCGACTTACTAATTACCTTGTTTATGGTAACTTCCGCATCTTTACCCACATATGTACATACGTTTGGAAATATATAAATAACGCTGTTTAGCAAAGATTTTCTTTTTTTTATTTCTTATCTTAAAGTGAACTAACTCATACGAAAACTAATAAAAATTAACATATTAGAGAACCTTTTTACTAATATTGGTATAACCAATGCCCACACATGTTAACAAAACCTTTTGGGCACCAGCTACAGCATCTTCGTCATCATCAATTTCTGGGTTCTCCAATTTAAACGTAATGGAAAAAAAGTCACGTAAATGTTGCAAAAAATGAACTGTATAAGAAGACAGAGGACCTGTTGAAACAATAAAACATAAATTTATTGTATAACAATTCAAATAATCTCAATTTCACTTGCCAGTCATAAATTTAGAAACATTTTTTTGACCCAACGTCATAAACAAAGTCACTAGCCATTGATAAGCCGAGTCAACACAACCACCACGATAGATTTCGTCTAATAAACGCAAGGCTACCTCTTTGCCCATATCTTCGGGTATAGAGGGATCTTTACCATCATCCTTGGTATGAGAGTTGACTTCAGCTGCAAAGACCACATCATCAGTGGTCTCAGCATGTAAGCAAATACCAAATCCTGGCGAGTTACCAGACATTTTGCCACGATTTTGATCAGTGTATATATAAACATCAGGTAAAAATTTTAGCATAACTCCTTTAGCTGCCTCGACGGTACGATTAGCCATGGCCGGTGAAACTTTGCATGCGTAAACTGTGCCTCTGATACGTTTTACCATGCCCTGCTGAACAAATTGTATTGAACGCAGTGTCTTACGTGTAGGACATTTAAATATTACTTCACCGCCACCCAAAGGCGCAACACCACGCTTAACTACTTTTAACTCCAAACCGTCATCAACTATCAGAAAACGTTTTAACAACGATAAGGCAGCTCCTTTCATATGATCCGCCGAAGGGGAATCTTTGCTATTTGTTATACCTCTTAAGGTGACATTAAGAGGAAATTTACAAAAAGGACCCAAGGCAATCAAAACATCTAAATAATAGCCAATACTTTTTTGCAAGCTGCAATCATGATGTATTTGTCCTCCATGCAAAAGGCCAGGCGAGAACATTACACTAGTACCAGCAGGATTTAATTCTATTTTAGTACCATTTGTAAGCTTATCGAGTAAACGTATCAAACCGATTTCAAATTCCCTTAAGCCAGGCTGGGTTTCATCTTCCGAACGTATTTGTGTTATTTTTACTGGTTTACCACTTAGAACGGACAGTATTAGACGTTGTTTGAAAAAATTACTACCGCGATATACTAAACAGTTATCATCTTGAGCTATAGGTGGCATTTTTCCTTAATTTTAATTAAATGCTTTTTTTAACTTTTTAAATTGTTTATTCTGTAATTGCTTCCATTTGCACGTGTGCGTTTATTTACATAGGAATATTTAGAATGTGAGGAGAAATGTCAGAGAAAGCAAAAAGAATCAAGTTCGTAAAAAAATTGGCAGCACTGATATATAAAGTTTATACAGAGTTGTACGATTTAGTACTAGTATTTATTCATGATAAACTGTTAATTATGAATAAAAATCTAGTAGCAGATGATTTTATCTTTATTTTTAACTGGCTCAAGGCGAATTCATTTGTTCATTTGTTTATGTTTAACGTTGTGGTCGAAATTTTAATACAATTTAAAAAATAATACATTTTTAAATAATTTGAAAAGGTACAAAATTGTCAATTTTATAAAATTTAAGTCCAAAACCAAAAAATGTACTGGTACAATTTTATTTAAAGTACCAAATGATGATAGAGTGATAAGGTGGATTCGGCTTCCTTTTGCTTAGTCAGCTATTTATAACATCAATGCAGTGCTATTGCGGTTTTCGTATTTGTATTTAATATTTAATTGGCCTTGAATGGGCTATTAGGACTGAGCAAATTTGTCTCCTAAAAGTGGTTATAAATAAATAGTAGGTTGTGTATTCAAATATTTATAGTTACACTTCAGATAGTCCAATATTTTAAAAATCATTCATTCCAGATTTTCACAAATTTACTTAAATTTCATTATATGAGAAATTTATTTAGTCAAAAAAAATCTCCAAAACGAGCAGAGGATTACTTTTACTAGTTAACATTTAATATTGAGATTTCAGTTGGAAATTTTACCAGTCTCTTAACATTGGTTTTATTCCGAAATTCTGCGAATAATTAGCCAGTTTCGTCCAATTCTTTTGTATGCTGTGTGACATGGAAAAGCTATAGGAATGCTTACGTAAGGAAATTCTTTTAAATAAATAAAATGTTAATAATTATAGTTTTTCTTTGACCTTTTTAATTAATTATATTTTCTTTATTTAACAAGCAATAGGTCTTTATTTTTATTAATATATTTTTTTCTCAACATTTCGCTACTCCGTTGTGTAGCATCATCAGGAAAAAACAAATATTTATTAAAACAATAAATATACATATAAAATGTTATATTTGATAAAACCCGTTGCAAATGATATATGTAAGGATTTCGATAGAGCGTGCAACTAATGGATAACTTATTAAAGAACGGAGTGAACCTTTAATTGCAAAGCTATTTTAAGTCTTCTTTGAGAATAGAAACACAATAATCAATAACACAAAGTTAGCTTTGGATATCATTGATTGTTGAATTCCCATAATTATTAGAATAACCACTTTATCACCTTGTACATGACTTTTTACACAAATTGCATTATAATATGTACATGTAAGCACCTAATTTTAGTGTAAAAGTCGATTTAATCAAAGTTCCGTACAAGCTTTCATTAAGGGACAGATATGACAGAGAATGGGATATTAAAATTCAAGCCTTGAAATCGAAAACAATACCATTTCGAAACCGAATTTTGAAATTTAATAATTTTGGAGAGATTCAGTAAACAGGAGTCAACATTTAGTTTAATCAGCGCAAAAACTTTTTGCATTGCATGCGTTCAACGAAAAATGGATCAAATTAAACCAATCAGTGCGTCGATTTACCAAACCGATCGTTAGTAAATTTTCGGTTAAAAGTACATAATCGTACATTTAAAGAGGGCTTTTTATAGGTTAAGAAATAAATTTTTAAGATTAATTTAAAATTGAATATTTTAATTGATGGGCTGTTACTGTATTACAGGCGATCCAGTCGTCTGAAAAATTTATATGGAAATAACTAAAAAACTGAGTGCTTTTCATACAAATTTTTCAGACGAGTTGATCGCCTGTAATACAGAAACAGCACATTAATGATTAACAAACAAAAAATTAAATACTGTTGATTCCTTTTAAGTATTAAAAATAACTGAACACTTTTAAACAGAATTTTTTCTGGAATGTTTAATGCAGAACTATGTAATGATGATAATTATGATATGGAAGAATGAAAATTAGTTGCTAGAAGTTAAAAATCAAAAAGCTATTTGACGACGCGTTCGTGAGTTATGAGTAAAACGGGCATTTACGGCTGTACCGATTTAAAACATATTAAAAGAGAGATATGTATTTATTAAGAAGTTACAAAAAAAAAGAACAGGACGGGTAAGAGGAAAAATGCGCGGAATCGATTTTAACAAAAAAACAATTTTATGAATATTTGAAAGATAAATAAGTCCTGATATATTAAGGCCCAATAGGCAGAAGGAAATCTGTTATAACTTTCATATTAAAAAAAATAAAAAACTTGCTTGGAAGAGTGGTCGTGGTACGATTATTCTCATTGGGGTACCGAAGTGCTAGTTTTATAAACAAACACATTTTGTGGCTGCTTCTTCTTCTTCGTCGGTACTTCTTCATAGCATATTCGCCGGCGAAGTAAAATAATTAATAAAATGGCGATATCTATCTCCTTTCACCACCTGTCTTCTCTCTCATCTATCCATTTCCTAAAAAAGAATGTAGCACGGTTAAAAAACTAAGTAGGCATTAATGCCTGAAGTGCTACTTCTCTTTAAAAAAAAAAAAAAGGCACAAAATTAAATTAAAAGTTATATTTGTTTTTCTTAGATATCGTTATTATTGTTATTATCTTTTTTTTTAATTTATTTTCTTTATTTATAATTTTTTTTTTTCTAAATGGAGCCTAATAATTTTTGTTGTGTTTTCTTAATTTATTTTTTACGAAATTATACAATATAAATACATTTTACACAATAACAAAGAGAATAGTAATAATGATTTGTAATCAAGCTTGCAAAATAATTTAAAGAAATTAATTGAATAAAGTTATTTTGAAATTTTAATTTATGTATAAAGTTTAAGCTTTCCATTTAACATTTCTATACATTGTAAAGCAATAATAAATAATCACATTTTAAATTTGCTTTCTAAAATTACATACATACATACATGATTTTAGTTATCGTAAAAAATTTTCTGTTTTTGTTTTAATGAAAATAAATTTAAAATTATTTTTCAGTTTTGGCTTTCGTTATTAATTGTGATAAATTGTAAAAAGAAAAACAGTAGCATTTAGACACCAGCAAAATGAAATGCACTTTCTAGTTCGCTACAACTTTCGTTAACTTTCTTTGTATGTATCTGGAAGGTAGTTAACGAACATAAAATAAAAACTGAAAAATTATAAATTTACAAAAAATAGTTAAAAAACAAACAATCTGAAAATAAATATAAATTCTAAAATAAATTAAAAATCAAGCATAAAATATGGGTTTCTTTATAAAAATAAAGCTAAGTAAAATAGCATCTGCAAAAAATATATAAAATAAATTGAAAACAAAATTAATGGCTAATAAAATATAATACATGCACCAAACATTTTCTGTACCGGATTGATTTCTTAAAAGTTTCAAGCATTTCATGCTTCTTAAAAAAGTATGGCTTTTATCTAGCAAAAACTGTATTCATGTTGGCAAAAATTATAAAAATCATACAATTACAAGAGTTTTACAACTAATTTGACGATGGGATCGTGATTTGGTACTGACTTTATATGGAACTGTTGAATAAGTATTTATTTTCTTAAATTTTAATTTAACACCCTCAGAGCTGGCATTGCGAATCAACCCATACCTCATTAAATCTAGTGTTAATCGGTCAATTTAAAAATGGGATTTTTAATTTATTTAATTTATTGCTCTTATACTTTTTTAAAAATTGCTGTTGTCGGCATTTATTTTAAAATTATGGTTTTCAAATTGATCGATTACATATCTTACTACTATCATGATTATATTATTTGTCTTTACTAGCCGAGCACAAATTACCTGTTAGTAACACATTACTAAAATATCGATTTAAAATGCAAAAAAAAAACGTTGTTTTATAAACTGTCAAAAAAAATTTTTTTTTTTTGAAATTTGAATTTAAAAATGGCAGGGGTACCTAACCACAGCGCCAGGGTATCCCACAAATTTTTAGATATATGTAAAAAGTCTCTCCAGGAACTGCACATGGACCTATTCCTTCGTACAGGAAGTGATAAATCCTGAACAGGATATTCAAGTATAAATAATTATCTTTTTTTTGTTATTTATTATTTTATTTTAATTTTTAATTTTTTTCCTGACCAGGATTCGAACCATCGATTTTATAAATTAATGAAATTTTACGTTATTTTCGGCTTTTTGGTTATTTTTAATTAATTTTCTAAACATTTTTAGAAAGAAAAATTATTTACAAATGTATGCGGACGTTTTCCAAAAAAAACAAGAAAAATTAGACGCTAGCAGAATGAAATGCAGCATTTTCTGGACCGCCACATCCTTCATCAGCATTCTTTGCATCTATCTACCTTATGTTATGTACATCGTAAACATCATCTATTTAACCAACTAAGCTTAATGTTAATTTGGTGAGACGAAGTTTACACACAACTTAAGGCTTTTTTTTTCTTTGTCATTCTCTTTGTAACCCGTCTTGAACATTTGTTGTTATTTTTTGTGCTAGCAATTTGATAGCCACAAATGCAACGTAAAATTTCATTAATTTATTATTTTATTTGAAAACACGATGGCATTTTTGTAAAGGCCAGTTGAAAAAAACGTGAGCCTTGCGTCTTTGATTATAACCTCACTTTTTGAAAAAGGAGAATCTGCTCGCACACAGATGTTCCCCCTTCGAGATAAAGTAATAAACTGACAAAAAATTGTGTTAATAAATTAAGCATTCAGGTATGTAATGGAAATTGATCGATTTGAAAACGTTCTATTTTAATCGGGGTTGTCATGGAATCCAATTTTATTGGAATTGGATTTAAAACCGACAAAGAAATCGCGTTGGTGTCATGAAATCCAAGTTATCGGTTTTGTGTTCGAACTTGAAATTTTATCGGTTTTAGGTGTCATAGAATCCAATATTATCGTTTTTTTTATTGGAAGTAAAACAAGAGGTTAACAGCTGACGGAATTAATTAATTAATTGTTTTTATTTATTACAGTTAAATAATTTGCAAAAATGTAAGTAAATAAAAAAAAAAGAAAAGTAACATACGAGTATTAATTTTGCTTTTTACCCACTGCGGGCAAACGTAACGCTCGATAGCCACGAGCACATCGTGCAACACTGTTGATACAGTGCTTCTACCAAAACTTATACTGGATTCCTTGCCAACAGACCTCTGATAAGATTCTTCAGGTAAAAAGCGTAACGTGGCTGCTAACTGCATATTTGAACGTTGCAAAAGTCCGGCCACATGCACCATATTATATCAACTAATGGGACACCCGTTTATTTCCAAATCCAAATTTTATACTTGTTGGTATGGAGAAGTTAGTAATACAGGTTCTTTGTAAATTTCAATTGTCTGTCTACAACTGTTCCTAAAAGTACCAATTTTAAAATATGTATATGCACTTCAAATTAAACCTTTTTCATTTTTTTTTAGTTTCTTTTAATAAAAAAAATTGCTTCAAATACAAATTTTGACTAGATAAATAAAAGATCTATAAAGACTCCTCCTAAAATAATGTAATAAATTTTTATAAAAATAACTTTTTCAAATAAAATTGTTCTTAAACAAGCACCTTTTTAAATGAATTCTTATATTTCAGTTAGGCTTTAGTTCGTTATTAATTGTGATTAATTTTAGAGCAGCAAACTATAAGTACTACCAGAGTGATGTACACTTTCGGGTTGGCTACAACGATTGTCAGCATTCTTAGTATCTATCTAGAATTGTAAATTTTTCTATTTTTTTTTAAAGAACTTAAGCCTTAAAAGCAAATAATTTGTTTGTAAAAATAGTTGAAATAAGATACAACTACATAAGTCAACAATTTTTAAGATTAAATAAAATTTAAAAAATTCTTGACTAAGAGCAACTGGTTAAAAAATTTGTTTTCAAGTTTCCTTAGGTACAATAAATGTTAAGTACTTTTTAATGTATTTTTTATACGTTTGAATTTGAGGAACTCAAAATGAAGCAATCTTTAATTTGTCCTATGAAGAAATGTCAATATAAAATATCACCGATTGTCTGGAGAGATATCACACTTTGTAGCATTAAAAAATGGGAAGTTTAATAAAATTTATAATAAATATAAATAAATAATAACTGTAATAGAATCATTTCTGTACATGAAGTATTTTATTGAAAATTTGTTGCAGCTGTTTTTGGAATTTTTGTCATTCTGTCTGTCTGTGTTCGCATTACGTTAAAACTGCTGGATGGATTTGAATAAAATATTGTGAGAAGGTCCCTTAAAATCTTTGTTCAAATATGGAACACCCTTTTTTCATAAACATAAGTCATTTCGTAGAAAAAAAGAGCATATTTTATGTTTGTAGATAGACAAATTTTTAACAGTGTTTGCAATAAATATTTGAAAACACATTTTGCTAAATTTATTTTAAAGAAAATTAGAAATGCCGCGGACGAAGTCGTGGGCACTGCTAAAAAAAAATAAAACAGTAAAATTCTACGATTTTTGTTTACAAACGAATATAGTGTTTTTAGGGAATTTTATATTTCGATAGAAATCGATTCGATTTGTTAAAAAAATATACGGGGTTGTCATGAAATCCAAGTCGGATTTGATAATTATCGTTTTTAAAATCCGATATTGGATTCATTTGGTGTCATGAAAACATGTCGGTTTTGTTATTTTCGATTGGAAATAAAACCAATATTCGAATTAGGTGTTTTCTGTTTTTGCTCTTTTGTTTACAATTTTAAGTGTATTTTTTTTTCAAAATTTTCCAAATTGTACTAAATTATTGCTAAAAGTTGTGTTTTTTAACCGACTTCAAAAAAAGAAGGAGTTTATACAATTCGGCTGAATGTTGCTTTTTTTATATTTGTGCCTCCAGAAGTCAGTCATTTCTGATCCGATTTTGAAAATTATTGGTAATATGATAGATTATGCTTACAGATTGGTCTCATTTTAAGAACAGTTCATAAAATTATAAATTAAAGGGTGCACCAATAGTTTATTTAATTTGGTATATGGATTCTATGACACCTAAAACCAATAAAATTTTAAATTCGAACACAAAACCGATAACTTGGATTTCATGACACCAAAGCGATTTTTTTGTCGGTTTTAAATCCAATTCCAATAAAATTGGATTCCATGACAACCCCGATAAATAATAAATAAATATAAATATGAAAAAGTCTAATAATTTAAAAGATTATATTTTACACCATGGCGAAATAATAGATGGTAGTCGCAAAGGCGGATTCATTGATTTTTGCCGCAAACGTTAAATGTCAAACACCATATAAAAGAAATTGTACATATTTTTCATATATGAAGTTTGACATTTAGCGTTTACGGCCAAAAAATAGAAATCGGCTGTAATGAATTTCGAACGATTTCAAAATACTAAACATTTTTAAAAACGTATGAAAAAAGTTTTTAAAACCAAAATACTGATGTTAAATCAATAGATTTCCATCACAAGTAAATTATATCAAAGGAAAAACTTTGTGAAATTTTAAAATAACTTTGAGAAACAGAATTTTCCTTTTATTAGAACCAAAAAAAAAAATATTTTTAATAAATGTTTTAATATTTTTTTTTAATTATTAGTCAAACTTTTGTTTAGTAATATAACCAAACAAATAATTTGTATTCGGTTTAAGAAAAATTTTAAAAACTTATTGCGTTACATTTTAAAGAAAACACGAAAAATTCGACAATTGAAAAATGTAATGCCGCATTTTCTAGTTCGCTACATTCGTCATCAGCATGCTTTTGTATCTTAGGATGTGTACGTTGTAAACATCATATTTTTAACCTATTACTATTTAATAAATTTTGAAATTTAAATATAGTAAAAATTAAGTCGAAAAGCATCGTTTTAAAATCGTTTGCTTGTATTAAAAAATGTTGCGAATTTAGAATTGAAAAACTTTAGAAGCTACACAATTTCTTGTTGTAAATTACAAGGCTATGCGGGCCGGGCACACTGTTTCCAAATTAATCTCTTTATGGGTACAAAAAATTAAAACAGCAAAATATAAAATAAAAAACAATTATAAAAATAAAAGTAATAATAATTAAAATAACTTAATAATAATTCACAGATAAACTTTCATGATGGTTAGATATTGTATAATTTGAGTTTTGTATTGAATATCTTAATGTTGGTTTTCATTTTAGTTGAGGTCCTAATTGAATTATTTAAAATCTTCTTGTTCTAATATTTCAAAATCACTTTCATCGGATGAATCTAAAGCGGTGACAATACGTCTATTTGTGGTATCATATTCAGTGCCACTTTGTATACCAGCACCCAAGACACCCTGTACCAGACCAGTCATTAAGGTGGGCAACAGTTTACTGCTATTGGCTAATAAAGCTTGTGTTTGTGACTTAACAGCCATGGCTAATAGATCGTTAGCCTCTTGCTGGTGGCTACTAGTTGTGGGTCTGGCAACTACAGTCGATGTAGTTGAGGAGCTGCCAGATTTTTTAGCACCATCAACTTCTGTTACATCAGGAAATTGTAAACCTTTCGACAGGCTCTCTTCCGACGATGATGACGTCGTCGATAGTGAAGAATCCCTTTTAAAATGACCTTTTTTAAATTCTATAGCATCATCATTTGATGGTGAGTATTTAACTAATGCCTCACTGGCGGGATTGGAGTTTTTTGCATGTGACTCTGATTTGGATACATTTATTAAAGGTAGTAAATCATCTTCATCATCGTCTGTGGAGTTTTCATCTATTTCGGGTATAGAATCTGGTATCAACAACTCTGAGGGCACTTCATCACTTTTGTCCTCATCATTTTCCCCGTCCTCGGTGGGCAACGTTAGCGAAGCCAAATCACTGGCTCTTTCCAAGAAAAACATATTAGTTTCGTTTTCCTCTGGCATAAATTCTTCATCTAATTCATAATCTTGCTGTAGTTTTTCGGACCAAGCAAAACTTAAATCTGAAAGAAATAAAAAAATTAATGAAATGCGTTTTTGTGACAAATTCGAAGACTAAATCGAGTTAAAGAGAAATTAAAAAGAGTGTAAAGTTTAAGTGTCATCAAATTTTTAATAAAAATGGTGATTTCACAAGAGGTCTCAGGCAGGCTGAGCGTTATCATCCTGATAAAGAAATGCTATACAAAGCTGTAGTATAGAATTTATTTCACCTCAACTCGATCTCGTTGACAGAATATAAATGTTTCTATCAGGAGGCATGTTACAAACTCCGATCGGAATGGTTTGAATTCCGTATTAACAATTCCAATCGATTTTTCTTATTTCCAAAATATGCTTTATCTTCACTTTTTAATTAAATGTGGCAATATTGCGCACCCTAAAGTAAATAACAAGGCTTATCTAAATAAGGACATATAATAAAAGTAAATTTGAAAACCGCTAACAACAAAATTTCAATGAAACTAAATTCCACTTTGAAATTCAAAAGTGGTTTCATTTCGAAGAATATTTTCGTTTTCTGAAGAACCAATTTGCGAAATTGAAACCACTTTCGATCGCAATTGAGTTCTGTAACATGCCTGAATGTATATTTCTTATATTTACCTTTTGGTTCAACTTTAATTATTTTAAAATTATATTTGGTGGATATTATGGCAGCTAATACCAAACCAGTCAATACCACCATTGAGCCGGATACTAAATGACCCACTATCGCCAAAGCACCCAAACAACCAGATGCTATTGCGCAAAACATCATCGGTTTGTTTTGACGAAATTCTAGCACACGTTGCTGCAATGCCTCTAAATGCTTTTTCAATTCTGATGGTACTTGTATGCGAAGATTACAGCGATGTTTATAGAACCAAAAACAAAATATCACCAAAAATGTTAAGCCCAAAGGTCGAATGTGTAACCTGAAAATAAAAAAAATATAATGTTAATGTTCATTTTGAAAGTTTTAATAAAAATAATTCTTTTAAAGGCTATTTTTGAAAAGGGTGTGAAGATCCTGTTATAAATTACATACATCTGACTCAAAAATGTTAAGTTAACAAAATTGAATTATTTTAACATTTGCGTGTAAAATTTTTTTTTCATTATTTATTTATTTGCAATCTATCTAATGATAATAAGCAATACTATTGACAATTTTTTTATATAAGAATATCCAACATTAACTATTACATTACAACATTATGCAATATAAACACATAAAATTAAATTTGTCTCAAAAAGTAAAATTTTAGTATATCAACTAATTTGTTAACGTAAAAATGGTAGGTCACATGAGACCTCTTCAGTCGCCTTGTTTTGAAACTCTCATCTAATAAGCAAATGGCTAATACATTCTGGTGATTACTCAATTTTTTCAAATATTTTTCCGCAAATCTTTTGATTTCATCTTTTATTTTTGGTATATTGAGATCGTTGTGAATTATTTCATTTGTAACAAACCATGGTGATTGAAGTATTGTACGCAGTGCTTTGGATTGAAATCTCTGCAATATTTCGATGTTTGAGTTTCTTGCAGTTCCCCATAGGTGAATACCATATAACCAAACGGGCTTTAAAATTGATTTATAGATCAGTAGCTTATTTTCGATGCTCAGCTCAGATTTAGAACGCAACAGCCAGTATAATTATTTAAATCTATAGTTGATTTTTCACGTAAGCCTTCGATCCATATATAGTCCGAGATATTTGACACAGTTAGTGTGGGGAATAGTAACATTACTTATTTTGACGGGTGAACAGTTTCCTTTTCTTAGCGTGAACGTAATATGTTGTGATTTGCTACAGTTAATCTTTATATTCCATTTAGTTGACCAATTATGAAAAATTTTAAGGTAGTGCTGTACTGTAGTTGATGCCTCTGTATTGGAATCATTTGCAGAAAGTATCGCTGTGTCATCAGCATATGTCGCCACTAGTATATTTTGGTTCATAGAAAGATCTGAAGTGTAAATAGTATATAACAAAGGCCCGAGAACACTACCCTGAGGTACCCCAGACCTGATCTGAATAAATTTGGAAAAACTGTTGTTGTGTTTGATATAAAAGATGCGATCTGACAAATAAGATTTAATAAAAAGGTAGTAAGGTGTTGGTAAGAGGCGTCAATCTATCAAAAAATATTCGTTAGAATATTTTAGAGAAAGTCGCCAACAAGGTTATAGGCCTATAGGATGAAACTAGATTTTCCGGTTTATTTGGTTTTGGCATCATTATAACCATTGCGCACTTCCATTGTGATGGGAAATAACACAATCTTAATATTGCGTTGAAAATATAAGTTAGAAATAAAATATAAGTTTGAAGTAATATCCGGGAGATTTTTTCGTATTAAGGTGGTTGATTTTCATTTGTACTTCGGTAGGAGATACAGTTTTGCCATATTTCGTTGTTTCCATAAAATTTACAGTTTGAATGCATAGACCGCATTTTATTCCTTTAACAGGGCTATGTTATCTTTCTAACAGAGCTTTATTAAATTAAAATGTTTGTGGCAAAGCTAAAAATTTTAAAATTTATCTTCATACACATAAAAAAATTCGACCTCATTTTAGAAATTGTTATATTTTGACTTTGTATATTTCGCTATAAATAAATAAACTTAATTTTTATTACATTTATATACTTTTTTCTATAATATTTTTAATTTTCAAATGCAAATATTACAATATTTAGTTTTAGTAAGTTAACATTTTTTTAAGTGAGATTTATGTTAACTATAACAGGGTTGTCTAAAATAAAGCTAACTGACGGAGCTATCTTCACACCCTTGTTTTTGAGAGCTCCAAATATTTTTAGCACACCGATCTATTAGATGCAGGTTTGGAAATTTTTCTCTTAGTTATTAAAATAATAAATTACATCGTTTTTCTCTATTTTGACTAAATAAAGTTGAACAAGTAATTGTGCTATATTCTAAATCTAGTTTAGAGAACTAACTCTAATCAAAACAGATATTGGGTGACTGAAAATTAAAAAAAAAAAAGAAATAAGAAAAAAAAATTAAGTGCTATATATAATTTTGCATAAAAATGACATCGGCACTTAATGGGTTAAGGCATTTTTAA
Organism: Gymnosoma rotundatum; assembly: GCA_916610165.2. Lineage (NCBI taxonomy): Eukaryota > Metazoa > Arthropoda > Insecta > Diptera > Tachinidae > Gymnosoma > Gymnosoma rotundatum. The sequence continues at coordinate 115,339,665 of OU744340.1, read as the reverse complement.
AAATTTTAGTATTTCCTTAAATTTTTCTTCAACAAACTTTAAATAATATCCATATTGTATCTTACAAAATATGGTATACAATAGTACTTTTCTTTTAGAAGTTTAGAGGCCTATAACTCGGAAAGTATGAGCGAATTTCTAAAAACAAAAAAATAAATATTTAAAACTCAACAAAATATTAAAAAATATCGCCAGCAACAACAAAAATCGTGGTAATATAAACAAAATATCCCAAAATTTAAAAGTGAAAAAAGTAAATTCAATTTTTAAAGTAAAGTGTAAGTTTTATAAAACTACAAATTTCATCAGATTTCAATTTTATCAAAAATGGTAAAAATTATGAAAAATTTTAAATTTCGTAAAAAAATTTTAATTTCAACAAAAATTCAATAAAAAAAAAATTCATTGAAAACTAAACAACGCACCAAAGATTTAGCAAAAAATGCACAAAATCTCTCAAAAAATCTTAATATTCCAGAAAAAAAAACTATAAAAATGTTAAACTTTTAACAAATATAGAATTTAAGCAACATATCAGCTGGTTTTTTTTTTGAAAGTGGTATAAGTTCACTTTTTCAAAAAATTAAGTTAACGGTTATTTTGATGAGCTTCTCTCCAAAGTTAAAACCCCAATTTCAATGGAGTTCTATCTTGGCATAAAATAAACCAAAACAGTTTTCTTTAGCACAAATGTTTCTTTTGAAAGTAGAATAAGTCCATTCTAATAAGTTAAATTAAAACAACATTTAGTTCTTCCAAATAACAGATACTTCGCAGTTGTGGAAACAGCATTAAAGAAGAAGACCAATTATACACTGCCCAAGAGTATTATATTACCATCAAGTTTTGCCGAAAAATTGCTTCATTTTTAATTTTGTAGGAAATAAAAAAAAAAGTCTTTGTCCAACTAAATTTTTAAAAAAAGAAATATTAAACAGAAAATAATACGGACAGAGAAATTTAAAACTGCCTTAAAATATGTTGGTTGCGATTTAAAGAGAAGTGTAGGAGAAAATGCTACATTTTAGTAAAGCTTATGTCTATAAAAATATGAAATTAAATTTGCTCCTGGTTTTATTTCTTCTAAAATGTTATTTTTAAAAGTGTTACAAGTTCAAGTAGATAGAAAAAAATCTAATATTTTTTCGAGTAATTTTAGTAATTATTCAGGCATTTCACAGAACTCAATTCCGATCGAAAGTGGTTTCAATTCCGTAAATTGGTTCTTTAGAAAACGAAAAACGAAAAATTTGTTTTTGGCGGTTCGCAAATTTACTTTTATTACGTATCCTTATTTAGATTAACCTTATTGTTTATTTTGTTGTGCGCAATATAGCCACATTTAAATAAAAACGTGGAGTTTAAGCAATTTTTGGAAATAAGCAAAATCGATCGGAATCTGAAGAAGGTAAAACTAAATCGATCGGAATTGTAAATACGGAATTAAAACCATTCCGATCGAAATTTGTGACATGCCTGATTATTTCATAATAAAATTTTAAAAGTCTAAAGTGTAAAACATCACTCGAACTTATTAAAGTTGGCCAAGAACCAGCTCATGGTATGAATTTAATAGAAAAAAATAACCGTTTATCGAAAGGTCGACTTAAGTTTAACAGTCTTATTCACAAAAATTTTAAACTGTTTAATAGGAGATTAATAAGAAAAAATCGCTAAAGTAGTATTCACAAATGCTTAATAGCACTATTACGCTGTTATTAATCAGTAATAACTTTAAAATATTTAATGTAGCAGTTACCCTTCTTTAAACCTTAAATAAGTTTTGAAAAGCATTTTCCCGTAAAATTTTTTACTGAAAAAGTGTGAAAAACTATTAATAAAAAATACAACGAATATAATAAATTTAATCTCTATAATATATGTAGGTAAGTTTTTAAAACATACTTAAATATAAAAGCAAATATTTCATAATATTGGCAAATTATTGCAGATAATCTTGCCCAAAATTTTAAAACGTCCTAGGACAAGTGATCTATTTCAACTACCTAATCATCTATTTAATTCCAAGATACAGGTTAAATAAGGAAACGACTTAAAAAATTATAATAATGGCCAAGGATGAGAAAGAATTAGATAAAAGAGGCTGTGGAGCTTCAGCCAAGTTACAGGTTTTGGCGGCTTTGCGTTGTTGGAGCCGAAGAGATGTAAGTATGCGAGGCTCAGTGGCAAGATGGAAAAGCAGTACGTCCGATTGCCGAATCTTGATAAGTCAGTTATCAAGCAACGTTTTAAATATGGCGATCTAAGAGGACGCTTGTTAGGTAACTTAAATACAATAACTCCCAAATTATTTTGGGGTTAAGAACCAGCGTTTTCGTGGTTAATTAGATGGACTTACAATTAATTTTTCAAATGCAAAAAATTTAGTTATCACTTTATCTGTTTTGCACAATATTGCAATTAAAGAAAACGGTACGTTTCCAGGTAAAAAATATCAAAGTAACTATAATATTTATGGAAAATATGTTTAGAATAGATAAAATATTAAAATTTGATTGAATATTGATTTGAAAATTAAAATAATAATTAAAAATTCATAAATTTGTATCATAAATAAACAAAATAATATAGTGATGTACAAGCAGTATTGCCAAGCTCGGTATTTGGGTACTTTTTTGTACTCGTTCAGTGAATCATTTTATAAAAAACGTTTCACACCATTTATTACATTATTTTATATTTTTTCTGATCAAAACAATAAATAATAATAAAGTAATGATAATTTAAGTTATGTCAAGTAATATTATTGCTGATTTAATTATTCTTTTTTAATTATAAGACCATTATTCAGGTATTTGGTTCTTTGCTGTAAGCATCACTAAACGTAAATTGACGTATAATATGACATGATGTTGCCAACATAAAACTGCAATACTATTAAAATCGTTTAATAGTTAATTTTGCGTTATTAAATGTTTGTGAATAAAAATTCTTATTAATGGTTAACAAGACAAAAAATGTTTAATAACTAAAGTACACATTAAGCTTACAATAAGAAATTTTTGTGAATAAGACTGTAAATTTACAACGCAAACCTAAATTTCTTAAAAAACTCTGCAATTTCATAAAAATATAAAATTTTTGCCTAAAATCTAAAAATGTCTTAAAAATTAAAAAAAGGACTGTCATCATGCAGACGGTGTACCTTTAAAAATATAAGCTACGTTCATGATAACCAGAGGCAAGGCAGTAAGTTAGTCGTTAAGACCACCTGAACTGATTAAGTAGCTTCTTTCTCATAGTCGCAATGATTTTTAATGATTTTATTTGCCAAAATATAAATAACAGCGGCCAAAACCCCTATCGAAAGAGCTTAAGAAAAAATAATTTTTTGCTAGCTTTTTTAAGGTTTATTAGGGGTCTGCCTCCTCTTTTTTTATTAAAATAAAATTTGCAAACTTAAAATCAATTTTATAAATTTTAAAAAGTAAATCTTTTTTATTATATTTTATAAATAAATTCCTTAGGATCAAGGTTGTTTTTTTTAGTATTATTGGCTATTATTCAAATTTTTTTTATTGTTTAATAAAATAAAAAAAAAAAAAAATAAAGTAAGTAAAATTCACTTTTTTAGGATTTACTTATTCACTTTTGCTGATTTCTTTGCAAACAAAATTTATTTTAATTGAGATTAACAAAAAAATGTTGAAATATATTGAATTAAACAAATCATTGTTAGCAAATGTCTAAATTCAGAAAAAAAATGCATTACGTTATGCCAGCTTGGCGAGGGTTTGTAAATCATCATTCGATTAGTTTTCTTGCCAGAAAATTCATTTAAAATAATCGATATTTTTTCTTGGTCCAATAAATAACGGCAAATCATTTAGTTTTGTCGTTAAGTGAAACGTCCATGCTAAAAATAAACTATTTCAGCCCAACTATAAGAAAATTATATCGAGTTTTTTTCTTTCCCCTTTTTCACATCGTAAATTTGTTACCATTGTTATTGACTGCGGCAAGTGAAATAAAATTGGCGAAATTATTTATTATTTTGTTTTTACGGAATTCATAATAGGAGGAACATCCTGAACAATGTACCTTTTGGTGTGGTTCACGCGTTGGTGGCATCATCGGACCTTATTTCTTCAAAAATGAGTCGGGATCTCACGTTACAGTCAACAAAGATTAATTAATGATTTTTTTTAATATGGATGACATTGATCCGGACGAAATCAAAATTTGACGATAAGTTGATTTCAAGAAAAGGACCTGTCAATTGGCCTCCAAGGTCGTGCGGTTTGACACCTCTCTATTATATCATGTAGGGCCACGTGAAGTGTCACTGGTTTATGCCGATAAAGCAGCAACAATTGATGCTTTGGAGGCCATTATTGTTCGTGTTATTAATGACATACGGCCAGCAGTACTTGAAAAAGTGACCCAAAATTGGACGTCCAAAATGCGCTTCGTCATGAGCAGCCGCGATGGCCATATGCTCTAAATAATTTTTCAATATTAATGCCATGACTGATCTTCTGGTCTTCATTACAATTTAATTTTTTCTGTTATTTTTTACAATTAACTGTTCTATCGGGCTTAAAAAAAACCTATATTAGATTGTAAGTATGTGTTAACGTTATCTGTTACACTGTGCAGTTTGTCAAAGTCTGTCAGTTAAACGAGCGGTGAATTGTATGCTTGCCCCTTAAGTATTATAACCTACGGGGCCTCGCATTTGTAATCTTCTTCGTTTATTGATATTTGAGTTGAAATTTATTTATACTACTCGTATTTGGTTAAATGAACCTTGAAATTAAAATTTATTTATTAAATTGGGAATGCTCAGTTAAACCGAAAGTCATAACAAAAAGCTACAAAATATTTATTATGCGTTTTAATGCCTTAATGTACATACGTATTTCTTAGAAATATTTTTGCAGGAATGTTCTTAACCTAAAAGCGCAGACCAATATCGCTTTGAGGCCTTCTAATTTTTGTCTAGTGTCAAGCTTAATAACAAATTGAACTTATTTCCACTTACATATATAAAAATTTTACTCAAACTTTTATAATTGTGTTTAACAATTAATTGACTTTCGTTTAAAAAAAATTTTAACAAAAAGTGAAAACATTCTAATCACTGACAACAAATGTTTTATAAATAACTAAAGAACCAACAAAAGCAACAATAAATACTTTTAAACCATAAAAATGGTAAAACAAACAAAAACAAACTAATGAATTAAATAAATGCGAAAAAACACAAAACAAATAAACAAACTGATAAAGATATACGAGTCTAGGTCGAAATGTCCTTATTAAACTAAATAATGGAATATCAAGCTTTAAACGACAACCAGCAAATTTGAGATTAAATTATTATTGTTATTTTAGAAAAGAAAATAAAGGTTTTCACCTATTTTAATGTGTGTGAAGATAAATACGTCAAGTTAAATACGTTTTTAAAAAAATGTAGCATGCGATAATTTTTTTTCTCCCATACATACAGTACAATTTGTATAGTAAATTCCGGACTTTTTTAACGAATACGATTACAGCTACAAAACCCTACGATCTCGGAGAATCAAACCTATTGGGAAATCAAGAGCACATATAGAGCTATTAATCTGTAAACACAGTTTATTCAAATTGAATTTGAGAAATTTTTTATAAGACGCGGAAAATTGAATTGGGAAATCAAGACCACATATAGAGCTATTAATTTGTAAACACAGTTTATTCAAATTCAATTTGAGAAATTTTTTATAAGACGCGGAAAATTGACTTAGTGCAATTTTCTCATATACGATGAGTTCTGTGAGGGATTTTGTCAATGTGGCCAAACCCTTCGACCTCGCAGAATTACACCTATTCGGAAATCAAGAGCACATATAGAGCTATAAATCTATAAACACAGTTTATTCAAATTAAATTTGAGAAATTTTTTATAAGACGCGGAAAATTGACTTAGTGCAATTTTCTCATATACGATGAGTTCTGTGAGAGATTTTGTCAATGTGGCCAAACCCTTCGACCTCGCAGAATTACACCTATTCGGAAATCAAGAGCACATATAGAGCTATAAATCTATAAACACAGTTTATTCAAATTAAATTTGAGAAATTTTTTATAAGACGCGGAAAATTGACTTAGTGCAATTTTCTCATATACGATGAGTTCAGTGAGGGATTTTGTCAATGTGGCCAAACCCTTCGATCTCGCTGAATTACACCTATTGGGAAATTAAGAGCACATATAGAGCTATTAATCTGTAAACACAGTTTATTCAAATTGAATTTGAGAAATGTTTTATAAGACGCGGAAAATTGATTTAGTGCAATTTTCTCATATACGATGAGTTCTGTGAGGGATTTTGTCAATGTGGCCAAACCCTTCGACCTCGCAGAATTACACCTATTCGGAAATCAAGAGCACATATAGAGCTATAAATCTATAAACACAGTTTATTCAAATTAAATTTGAGAAATTTTTTATAAGACGCGGAAAATTGACTTAGTGCAATTTTCTCATATACGATGAGTTCAGTGAGGGATTTTGTCAATGTGGCCAAACCCTTCGATCTCGCTGAATTACACCTATTGGGAAATTAAGAGCACATATAGAGCTATTAATCTGTAAACACAGTTTATTCAAATTGAATTTGAGAAATGTTTTATAAGACGCGGAAAATTGATTTAGTGCAATTTTCTCATATACGATGAGTTCTGTGAGGGATTTTGTCAATGTGGCCAAACCCTTCGACCTCGCAGAATTACACCTATTCGGAAATCAAGAGCACATATAGAGCTATAAATCTATAAACACAGTTTATTCAAATTAAATTTGAGAAATTTTTTATAAGACGCGGAAAATTGACTTAGTGCAATTTTCTCATATACGATGAGTTCAGTGAGGGATTTTGTCAATGTGGCCAAACCCTTCGATCTCGCTGAATTACACCTATTGGGAAATTAAGAGCACATATAGAGCTATTAATCTGTAAACACAGTTTATTCAAATTGAATTTGAGAAATGTTTTATAAGACGCGGAAAATTGATTTAGTGCAATTTTCTCATATACGGCATTCTCTTACATATTGTCCCAATTTTAGACACAGTGCGAAATGTTAAAGTTAGTGCAAAAATATTGTCTATGTTTGAAAAAAAAAGGTTGCACTTTCCCAAAAGTTTAACTATTGACGTGACCTTTAATAACACAAAGTAACATCTGAAACTAATATCTAAAAGAAATCAATGAATGACAAGTTAGTGGAAATCCACAAATGGTGAAATACTTTTTAAAAGCCTTATTGATTATTCCTCGTAAAATATATATTATTTTTGTTTATAAATCAAATAATGCGTATTAACATGACTGTTATTGTTAAGAACTTGTTTTTATTTAATGTGCTACACTAAAAATTGATTTGGAAAAATTTGTAATTTTATTTACAAAACTAATATCATGGATTTTTTTCTTTATTGTTATTTTGGTTTTATTTATGTATGTAAATAAATAAAAAACAAAACAATTTTGTTGTAAACAGCTGTAACCGGAAAATAATGTCAGTGAGATGCGCAGCGACCTGCGCTAACGGCTAATAGCCGGCTCCCAGCAGCCGCCGAAGATTTTCGATAGCCGTCGCCGCCGACGTTTAGTTTCACTTTTTACTAAAAACAGGTGTAAGCAAGAGGCGTAAGCAATATAGCATGGCTCCAGTTTAGAGGGGATTTTTTATTGGTTATGTTTGGTTTAAAATAACAAATATCGCTGCAACTTATAAAGAGAATTGCCAAACAAATTGCATCAGAAATGGCATAGTGTAAATGTGGACCATATTAAACTAAAACAAGAAAACTATAGAACTAATTTAATATTAAAAACAAGTTTTATAAACCTTACCGTTTACAATTTAAATTATGGCATGTATGCCGTTTATGTTTGCCAAATTTAAATATAGTAAAAGTAAACAACCGACTGATAACTATTTTACATGAAATTTTGTGAAAATAGTACATACAACGATCAAATTCGTTTATTAGTTTACTAGGATTGGCAGAATAATGTAATAAAATAGATTACAAAAAAATCAATACAAAATTTTTTTTGTTTTTAACTGATTAATTTTATAAACAGGTTTATAACTAAATTATAATTTATATCGGAAAACTATTAGCCAGATAATAAATGAATGAGTATACTTTTATGACCGCTGTAATTAAAAGTAAACACATACAATAGGAATCTTAAATATGCGCATTAAGATGTAATTTTCAATTATGTTACGGGTGTATCCATGTATCCGTTTGCCGGTGATTATAGTAAATAAATTTTTACATTCTTAATTTATATTTAGGCCAATTTTTGGCTTTGTATATAAATGTCATTTGTATTTAAGTACAAAATTCAGTTTGTCAATGCACAATTAAATGCAACTTAAATAACCAATGTTGCGCATTTAAAGTCCATTTAAATAATACAGTTTTACCTTACCATATGGTTATGAGATTTTTTGTTGTTGATTTGTAAAACTAAACAAACATTTTAGCCACTGATAGAACAATATTTTATGTTTTGCACACATTTCTTAATGAAAATAGTAATTAAAAAGTTAAATTTAAAACTAAAGTATGTTTAGGTGGGGAAGGGTATGAAAATTTATTTTTTAAAAAATTTTAAATTAAGTATTGTTGAAATATATAACTGCCAAAAACAACGTGTATGTTTCTATATAGTAGGTTTTGCTTCTCTACTTAATTGTATTTGTCATACTGTGAAAATTTTTTATTCTCATTGTAAAACTGAAATTGTTAAAACCTTTTTTTTCTTGAAATAAAATTTAATAGTTCTTTCTAAATAAAATATTAAAATCAACAGGTTATGGGCCCAGGCCATAACAAATCGTATTAATTGTGTGTGTTTTTAAAATAGTTAACAATATTGGAATACATGATGAGTAATTTATTCCAAATTGAAAAGTTGGATGACACCAACTATGAAAGTTGGTCAGTGCAGATGAAAAGTGTCCTTGTGCATAGTGGTTCTTGGGCTGTGGTGTCTGGTGCTACAAAGAGGGAATCAGCAGCAAGTGCAGAAGCCAGAGTAAAATGGGACTCTGATGATGAGAAGGCACTGGCATCCATTATTTTAAGTGTAAAAGCAACACAGTTGACATATATAAAGAATGCAAAATCGTCAGCAGAAGCGTGGGAAAAATTAAAAGCTACGTACCAACCGAAGGGTCCGATGCAAAAAGTTTCTCTTTATAAACGTCTGCTTGGTTTACAAATGCAAGAAGGTGGAAATGTTGTTGAACATTTAAAACATTTGCAGAAATTACAGAAAAACTAGCTGAAACTGGAATAGTAATGCAAGAAGAGCTGCTTGTGGTAATGTTGCTATCCAGTCTTTCAAAAGACCATGAAAATTTCGTGATCGCTATGGAGACACGAGATTCTATGCCAGGATTGAGTTTTCTAAAGCAGAAAATTCTTGAAGATGCTGAACGTCGAAAAGAGAAAAACACAGAGGAACAATGTAGTCAGCAAGCCTTTAATGCTCGGTCTGCAAATAAGCAGAAAAAGAAAAACATCGGCAACAAAAAAGTTTATAAGGGCAAATGTTATATTTGCGGTATAGAGGGTCATTTTGCCAATCAATGCGACAAAAAGAGGAAGCCACAACAGCAGGTGTTGACAATGCTAGCAGCGGCTGAATCAAGGGGACAACAAAATGCGTGGTATCTCGATAGCGGAGCAACTTCGCATATGTGTAACGACAGGAAAATGTTTACACGATTTGAAAGTCATAATGAACAGATTGCATTGGCTGGAAACAAATATATTCAGGCAACCGGAATAGGTGATGTAAAATTTCATTATAAAAATTTTGATTTGATATTCGAAAATGCATTGTATTCTCCTGAGTTGCAAGCAAATTTCATTTCAGTGAGTAAAGTTGTAGACAGAGGTCTGTCTATAAAGTTCGAAACTCAAAGGGCAATTGTCAGAAGACCAGATGGCACAACTGTCCTGCAAGCCAACCGAGAGAATAATTTGTTTGTGTTGAAAAATTCCATGCAAAAAGCCTTTGCTTTAAATCATTCAACAAATGAACTGTGGCACAATAGGTTTGGTCACCTAAATTACAAAAGTTTAATTGATTTGTTTAAAAAGAATATGGTTGTTGGTATGAACATGAATTGTAATAACGACAACAGCTGTAAGACGTGCATGATGTGTAAAATTCATGAACTACCATTTCCAAAAGAAAGTAAGAAGGTATCAACGGAGCTATTAGAGCTAGTACACTCCGACGTATGTGGACCATTTAGAAATACATCAGTTGGTGGTGCGAGATATTTCATCACTTTTATAGATGATAAATCGAGAAGAATTTTCGTGTTCTTTATGAAGGCAAAAAATGAAGCTTTGCAGAAATTTAAAATATTTAAGTTGCAGGTCGAAAACGAAGTCGGCCGTAGAATCAAGACTCTTCGAACAGACAATGGAAAGGAATATGTTAATACAGAATTCGAAAAATATTTACAAGAGCATGGAATACAGCGACAACTTACCGTGCCGTACACACCGCAACAAAATGGTGTGGCTGAACGCTGTAATCGAACTTTGTTGGAAATGAGCCGTTCTATGTTGTTTTGTTCTGGTGTACAACAGAGTTTGTGGGCTGAAGCTGTTAATTCTGCAGCGTACATACGCAATAGATGTCCGACGAAAATATTATACGACAATAATAAAACGCCTTATGAAGCGTGGTATGGTAAAAAGCCGAATGTTAAACATTTTCGAACGTTTGGTTCATACGCTGTCGCACTGGATAAGAAAAATAAATCGAAATTCGAACCAAAGGGTGAACCGTGTATTATGGTAGGTTATTCGGCAGTTGCTAAAGCTTATCGACTTTTTAATAAGAGGACACAAAAGGTGATTGAATGCAGAGACGTTCTATTTGAGGAAAATATTTGCAATACAGACAGTAGATATGATGATCAAGGACAACAATTACAACCAGAAGATATTGTAACAATTTGTGTAGACAATAGTAATAATAAAAACGAAACTGAATTTGAAGAACCAGAAGATCAATTTGATACAGCAGATGAAGACGAACAACAAAGTAATAATCAACAGGAAAAAACAGATGATTCTGAAAATCCACATCCGAGCAAGATTGGAAGAGGTAGGCCTAAAATATTGCGAAATGGTAAACAAGGGCGACCACGTAAACAATACAATGAAATAAACAGTATGGTGGAGGTAAAAATTCCTTGTACTGCAGAAGAAGCTATATCAGGTCCTGATGGAAAGTTGTGGTATGAAGCTATGCAAGCAGAAATTTCTGCACTGAAAAAAAATAAAACCTGGTCGCTTGTAGACTTACCTCATGGACACAAACCAATATCTTGTAAATGGGTTTATGCGTTAAAAAGAAACAAGCTAGGTGAAATTGAGCGTTATAAGGCGCGATTGGTGGCAAAGGGTTGCAGTCAACAGTATGGAATAGACTACACCGAAACTTTTTCCCCCGTAATCCGTTACTCGACCATACGTCTTTTATTAGCATTAGCCGTTGAATGGAAAATGCATTTGCACCAAATTGACGTTAGTACGGCATATCTCAATAGTGACTTGCACGATGAAGTTTATATGCAGCAGCCAAAGTGCTTGAAGAATAAGGATTATCCGAATAAAGTTTTGCGTCTGAATAAAGCATTATATGGATTAAAGCAGTCTGGCAGAGAATGGAATGCTAAACTGGACAGTGTATTGAAGTCAATTGGCTTTAAGCCATGTGATGGTGATCCTTGCCTATACCAATCTGATAAAAATGGAAATTTGGTATTAATTGCTGTATATGTGGACGACCTCATCATAGGGTGTCAAGAAAAATCAGTTGTCTTAGATGTGAAAAAACAAATTTGCTGCGAATTTGAGGTAACTGATAAAGGAGTTTTATCTCATTTCTTAGGTATAGAAATAGATCGATGTGGAGAAACGGGAGCTGTAAAATTAAGCCAAAAACAGTATATCAAAGATATGTTGAAGCGATTTGGCATGGACAATTGTAAGCCAGTTTCTGTTCCTTTGGATCCAGGTTACCAAGTAAAATGTGCTGATAATTGTGAAAAAGTTAACCAGCAGCAATACCAATCTATAATTGGTACTTTAATGTATTTGGCCATTACAACTCGGCCTGATATATTGCATTCAATTTCAAAACTGGCTCAACGAAATTCGGATCCACACTCTGAACACTTACAAGCAGTTAAACATGTAATGCGTTATTTGTCCGGTACAATAGATTACAAACTAAATTATACACCGGCAAAGGTTCCTTTTATTAATGGCTTTGTAGACGCAGATTGGGGCGGCGATACTTCTGATCGCAAATCATATACTGGATTTACATTTTTTGTTGGTAATTGCTTAGTATCCTGGGAGGCGAGAAAACAAAAATCTGTGGCGCTAAGTAGTACTGAGGCGGAATATATGGCTGCTTCCGATGCAGCAAAAGAGGCTGTATACTTAAGAAAACTTTTGATGGAATTAGGTTATTCGCAAGGTGAACCTGTAATATTGCATATCGATAACCAGGGGGCGCAAAAGTTAGCAACTAACCCCGTGTATCACAAGCGAAGCAAACATATCGATATAAAATATCACCACATAAGGGAGGTTGTTAGTAGCAATGAAATTACTTTACAGTACTGTCCAACAAATAGCATGGTGGCAGATGTTTTAACTAAGAATTTACCAAAAGCAAAACACAAAAGTTGCATATCTTCAATGAATATAAATTAAAATTATTTTTGAATTGTAAAGATACATCCACGTTGAGGGGGCGTGTTGAAATATATAACTGCCAAAAACAACGTGTATGTTTCTATATAGTAGGTTTTGCTTCTCTACTTAATTGTATTTGTCATACTGTGAAAATTTTTTATTCTCATTGTAAAACTGAAATTGTTAAAACCTTTTTTTTCTTGAAATAAAATTTAATAGTTCTTTCTAAATAAAATATTAAAATCAACAAGTATATTTAGAAACTATTCTCTAGTTGACAAACACGAGCAAACCTTTTTTTGTTAATATCTACATCTTCCACGAGCGTAGGTGCTAAAGAAGCTTTTTCCAGTGCAAAGAGGTATAATTTAAATTCTCTAATTGGTAACAGGGTTTTTTTCATGATAACTATGATTTAGTTAATGAACTAATACAACTTTATTTGTAGATGATAATTTTTGGCTTATTAACTTATTTAAATAAATTTTGGGGGTTTATTCTAGCCGATTATTTGCATGAGCCGTACAAAAAAAGGCTAGCTGATAAAGCATTGCCTAATAGCCGGCTTACAGCCGCCGCCGCCCATTTTTCAGTCGCCGCCGCCGATCAAAACCCCTCGGCGCAGGTCTCTGGAAATCCGTTTGGTTATGAATGTGTGTAGAAGCAAAAGAGCTGTATATGGGGCAATACAAACCCATAGAATTAACACTACCTAACAATACATTCACAAAAAGTTAATGCGCATATATTTTTTCGAGAATGATAATCGTGAGGTCTTTAACATCAAAGGGGAGCGCAATAGATCAACAATAACAAATTTTATTTAGCCAAAATTTAGCGATACGGATGTACAGTACCACTACGCCAATTTTTTTTTTTTTTGATCACGCACGCAACACATTACTCTCGAGGTCCTTAAATTTTGTTTATCTTTATGACAAAGAAAGTTTTTTTAACTTGATTTTATTAAAATAAAAAATATTTTCTTATTGCCATTTATCACTTCGGGTTAATAACCCGGTGGTCGGTTAAAAACTAATAAAAAAGGGTTTTTTTGAATTTTGATTTGTTTAGAAAAATAAGCAGGAGCAAAATTTTTAATTGGATTAGTTTTAATGCCAAAGATCTCGTTGGACTTTTTTGGGGATGCCAACAAAAATTATTTCTTAGAAAGTGTGCACAAAAATTTGGGGAAAAATCTGAAATGAATTACTTTTAAACACAGCACGACCAAAAAATTACACACTTCTTATTTTTTGAGGTCAAGTGAGAAAGCAAGTTAATTTCAGTAAGATAAAGGGTCCAATAAAATTTTCCACTATTCTTTTCATAAACTTGGTAGCCCAAAATTCTGCAAGATTTCCTGTTTTTTTTTTTTATTAATTTTTTTAAGCACTTTCAAATTCGGCACAAATTTGCAATAGGAAAAATATTGAAATTTTTGTTTGTTTGTGAAGCAGGAGGGTAAGCAATATGGTATTGCTTGAGTTTTGAAGGGATGTTACTGTTGCTAATGTTTACTTTTAGATAACGCACAACGCTGTAACTTAAATAGAAAATTGAGAAAAAATTGCATAGTGTAAATCTGGACTTACTTTAACAAAGAAAGTAAAACACACTATTGAAATAAAAAGTAATTCAGTTTTTTCACTCTAAAAATGTTAAAAAAGTAAAAATAACACTTTCTTTATTAATATCTTTATTTAATTTAAAACACGTATTCCAGAGGATCAACGTAAATGTATTTAGTTTGCTAATTATATATTTTATGATTAAACAAGTTTAGTCTAACTAAACTTAAAATGTTTGTTTTTTACATAACAATTTATTAGATCTTGATTTATTGAAATAAAGTTTTTTTATAATTAGGTGTTTTTACCTCACTTGCTGTTTGATAGACTGACTGATTTTAAAAAACTAAAAATTATACTCAAATATTCTTTGTTATGTATTCTAATATTCAAAATTGTTTAAAAATCTTTATTTAAATTTTTATAAAGAACTTGATTATTTTCTTGGCAGATTTTAAACTTTTCAAGACATTCAAAGAAATTGTTAATGAGGAAGTTGATATTTGAAAATAAAACAGGTTAAAAATTTATTCAAAAATAAATGTTATTGAATTGAAATAAGATTTTAAAAGTTAATTAACCAATTGCAAAAAGTTATAAATATCCATGTTTATGAATTTAAATACTTAAGGTTAAATACGTTTAAAAAATTATATAGCATGCGAGATTTTTTAAAATCAAATACGATTACCGATTGAGGGGATCTTGTGAGGAATCCTATTATTGTGACCAAAACCTTTTATCTGGAAGAAGTCAATATTCCGCGTCTTATTAAAAATTTCTCTAATTTAATTTTTTATGAAATTATTACTTGAGCTGTTTGATATTATAACAATGGCTTAAGTTCATTTTTATTTTAATTTCTATAAATTTAAATAATGAAATATTATTTACAAATTTATTCCGTCGTTATCAAAGAAGACAGGAAAAATTAGATAAAAGCAGAATGCAATGTTGCATTTTTTGGATCGCTACATCCGTCATCAGCATTCTTCGCATCTGCATACTTAAGGTTGTATACAGTTTAAACATCATCTATTTAACCAACTAATATTGTTAATACGAATACGCGGAGTATCGATAATTAATCAATAATTATTTAGTTAGACGAAGTCCACGTACAACCCAAAGCATTTATTCGCTTTTGCAACAGCAATTAAGCTACCGATAGCTTATCTATGTATGTATACGAGGGCTGCTATATATATTTCTGGCCTGGCAACACTGAGTGCTGCCAAGTGCAATCTGACATTTCCATTGGAAAGTTTGTCAAGTTTAAGCATAATCGTACTCAAAACGTTTTGACGTACGACCATTATTTGTGTTGTTTACAGTGACTTGAAAAAATTAATATAGAAAAAAATGGAATTAACTCGTGAACATTTTCGTGCCATAATTTTTCAGAACTTTCGACGTGGATTATCACGACAAGAGTGCATTGATGAACTTAAATATTTGTATGACGATGAAGCA
The DNA here is from genome assembly GCA_916610165.2 of Gymnosoma rotundatum. NCBI lineage: Eukaryota > Metazoa > Arthropoda > Insecta > Diptera > Tachinidae > Gymnosoma > Gymnosoma rotundatum. Next base: position 115,323,853 of record OU744340.1, on the reverse strand, counting down.
CCATCCTATAGCACTGTGAAAAATTGGTATAATGAATTTAATCGTGGCCGAAGCTCGCTCAAAGACGAATTCCGTGAAGGTCGTCCAAAAACGGCTGTTGTGCCAGAGAACATTGATGCCGTGCGTGAACTCATAATGCAAGATCGACATGCGACATACCGAGAGATACAGAAATCCTTGGACATTTCTTCCACCAGCATACATTGGATCTATGCGTATGAGCCCGAAACGAAACAACAATCGACAGTGTGGGTCTTCAAAGACGAGCAAAGTCCAACGAAAGTTGTTCGTGGAAGAAGCACTTCGAAGCAAATGGTCGCCTGTTTCTTCGGCAAAACTGGTCATGTGGCGACTGTTCCGCTTGAGCAACGTAAGACGGTCACCGATGACTTCAGGCAAACAATTTGTTTGCCTGAAGTCATCGGAGAAATTCGAAAAACCAACAAGAGAAGACGAATCATTGTTCACCATGACAATGCGAGCTCTCACACATCGGCTCAAACCAGACCGTTTTTGACCGGCCAAAACGTCGAATTAATGGGTCATCCGCCGTACAGCCCTGACTTGGCACCTAATGACTTCTTCTTGTTTCCGCACATCAATCGTGGTCAACGATTTTCGTCGCTAGAACAAGCTGTTGAAGTGTTCAAAAACCATGTTTTAGAGGTGTCTCAATCGGAGTGGAAAAAGTGCTTCGACAACTGGTATACTTTTCATACTTTTAGCGAAGCTTATTGAGCGATGTCCGTCAGTCCGTCCGTGTTAAGTGTTGAAATCAATTTTGCCGAGGCACTAGATCAGCTAGAAAAAAATAAATATGTCAATCGATCAGGCAGTGTCGAAAGCGGTGCTATTGGAATTCTGCATGATCGGTCCATGTTCTTCGAGGCAACAGGCAAAACACAACGCCTACCTCAAATTTTTTTATGTCATTTGAAACAATGAAAAAAATAAATATATGGGGCGATAGAGAATTTAAAAATTAGAAAAAAACAACATCAAGTGAAAATATTGGCGCTCGCCCATATTTTCCGAGTTACGGGGGTCTGAAATTTTTAATTTTTTTAATATCAATATGGATATCATTTTAAAGGTTTCGAAGAGATCTTTAAGAAAATACTGAAATTTTTTGTAAAATGCTTAACTTATTAAGAGCCGATGGTTTTCTTATGGTCACCCCAATAATTGCTTTCTTGATTTGGGGAAGGGTATATAAGATAAGGCATAGCTGAATATAGCACTCTTACTTGTTTTTTGATATTTTACGTGGACGTGGTACTCCCCATATAAAGTAAATATTTATAATCGTGTTATCTGAAATTTTGTTCAAATAATTCTCTAATTATTATGCATAATGTACCAAAACACACACTGGATTATAATAAGGAGCGGGGTACCTCCGATACAAAGAGATAAAATATTGCCGTGTTGCTAGTGAACTATATAAATTAGAGTATTAAAATTTTAGACAAGTAACTCTGTTATTAAAATGCTAAGCTGCAAAAAATTTTCTAAATTGGAACAGTAGACGTGGTGCCGCCTCCCATACAAAGTGATAAATTATCATTCTATATCTAGAGAATTATGAAAAGTAGAGCCCTAAATTTTTATATTAAAAAGTTCCTTATTAATATCCATAGTTTAACAAAACACTCCTTGATGAAATAGGGAAATGTAAGGTGAAGGATCTTAAAATATTATGATAAAAAAAATTCACGTTTCGATTTTTTAAGCTCATCAAACTCCTACAATTTTTAAAGGGTTTTTAGTCATACTCAAGAATTTAATATATTTTTATTCTTTACACATTAACTAAATGAGTGTTTTACTTGAAGTACAAAATCAATCATTGCCTCGACGCAATGGCACGCTTGTGTAGTGTTACTTACAAACACTGAATTCCAGTGATACCATAAACAGCTTAATTCACAAGAATTTTTAAAACAAATCAATCATTCATTCATTCACAATAATTGTATATCATGCAACTTATTACTAAGCGCAATAAAATATTTTATATGTCGACTGCGATGTTACCTAAAAATTTTGGTAATTAAATAATTAAAACAAAAATGTTTTCATTATTATAACAAAAAAGTCACATGTTTCGTCCATGCTAGCAATTATAGTAACAAATATTTATTTTAATTATAATTATGAGCTGGAAACAAGTCACGTTCATAAATGTGACTTAAAACGTTTAAACGAACATTGTATTTCCAATTGACAAAGGAGCAAACACAAATGTAATTTGCAACATTTGTTCAAATAAGCGATGGTAATAATTATTAATAAGTTTACATTTAAAAGGGTTGTTCAAATCGGGACAGTTTATATCGATTATGTATTTATATTTCATTAAACAAAAAAAAAATTAAATTACATTTCAAAATTTTTTATTTTTTCCAATATGTCCATATATACGTTGGTACAAATACAAAGTGTAATAGAAAAGGTATGACATCAATTGGTTGAATTAGTGTTAAAACTGACTCTTGTTTTATAAAAATGAAATAAATACAAATTTACTTAAAGACTCTTGACGAATTCGTCGGGGCTGTTATAGATGACAGCAGAACTCTGAGTTTGAATAATGTTAGAGTTTAAGGAGGTTGAATCACCTGATGAGCTATATGAGATGTAGCGATATGGCTATGTAGTAATCATTTAATATTTTAGTTTGAAATAATAAATATTTCATGATAATGTCATGAAAAATTTATGTTTGAAGAAACCAAGCACAACTAACCTAGAGTTGTTAAATTTAAGGTCGAAAATATTCAGTAAAGTAATTTGGAGTGTTGAATCTTATACGACTTTTTGTGTGTTTGAATGTTTGTTGATGTCTGATAAAATTTGAATTAGAGATATTTGTATAGATTAACATATTTGAATTTTGAACGAGTGTGTGCTAAGGTTAAACATGAGTTGTTATTGTTATTGTTTTTTTTTTTTTTTGTCTTATTGATTCAATGGAGTGATATAAGACTTTCAAGTTTTCTATACAAAATTTGGGTAAAATCCACTGATGAGCTATAAGCAGTAGTGAAATAGTCATATGGATATAGTTTTAAATAAAAAAATATTTCATGAGAATATCACGAACTATTTATATTTGAAGGAATCAAGCACGATTAAAATCAAAAAGGTTCTGAATAATAAATATTCATGATATAAAATTTATTATTTTCTTTTGCTCACCTTTTATAAAACAAGATGACCATAATATTTTTACGTGAGAAATTTCTCACGCAAGATACAAGAACGATGTATGGAAGTGCGTGGAGTGGGCAAATCGAAATCCAGGCGTATCAAATTTCCCACGGAAAATACAGAAACAAGTGTTAGAATTAGTAAAAGTCAACATCAATGTTTTGGAACTTGTTGAAAATTTACTTTTTGCTAAATAATGGGCGATGCAGACGAAATTAAAAATTTAAGCTATTTTTAATAATTTAAATTAATAATTTAATTATTTACTTATATATAGTCCACTCATATGTTGTAAAAAAAAACAGACATGGAAACTGGAATTAAGGAGTTCTTAAAAGAGACGCAAGTAAATGTTTTAATAATAACAAACACACCGACTTTTTCATTATTCGCGTTATTCTAGGGTTTTTTTTACTGAATGTAACAAGAATTTTTTTTTTAATTTAAAGTTTCTTATATAAAGTTAGTTTCTTTTTAAATTAATTTTGCTTAAAGCTTCAAAATGTTGGCATATTAGATTAAAAAAAATACATATATGACTTCTATAGAAAGTGAAAAACAAATACAACTACAGACGTTATTTTTTTATTTTGGCTAAAAAGTCAATAATTTTTTTTTTTTTTTGTTTATATTAAAAATTATCAACAACGGCTGTTGAGAATTTCTCGCAACTACCTCTTGCATCAGATATCATTACAGTTACAATTAATTCTTTGCATTAAAATATTCAGCAGATGTTTTTCTTTTACTAATAAAATATTCAAGCCAAGCAAAAAACCAAGTCGGTTTTTATATCAATGAAACAAAAAAATTAAGCAACTATAAGAACGAAGTAACAATGTGACAAACTGGATGAAATATCACCTCTTAATGTGTCAGCATTTTAATTTAGTGTTGTTTTTTGAAAATTTAATACAACTGACTTCAGCACAAAATGCATTAAAAAAACGTAATTTGTAGAACTTTGCAATAAAAAAACACAATGTGAATCATACTTTTTTTTTAAATATTAATATTACAATACCGAAATTAACTGCTCATCGAATTAGCAAGCAATCATAAGGCAAAACACCAACTGACAACAAATGATTTGCGCAATTACCGAAAATAGAATTAATTGTTCTTGGCAACGTTAAAATAACAATTTTTTTCACTTTTTGTAAAAATGAATGAATTTGTTTTCTTTCTTTTAAATTTTAGAACAACATTTTTTTTTCATAATAAAAGTGATTTAGATAAACAATTATCAATTTCTCATTGATTTTTCATTCCTCTTAAACAGTTTAACTAGAAATATATAATTGCAGCTTTACTGGGTATTTACGAAAGAAGTTTTTTTTTTTTAAATGATAAAAAATCATAAAACTTTGTTGAAAATTAATCTTCAAAAATGTCATTATTAATTCTGAAAATCTTTCAAAAACCTTAAGTAAAAATTTAATCGAAAAATATTTCGGGTTAAAATTTAGTGACTTGCAAACCTCTTTACAGTCATTTTTAGTCAAACTATTTGTTTATATTATTTGGGAAAAAAGACATGCCGACATTGCAATGAAAATAAGTGGCAATAAACTTTCTTCTCAATATCTCATTTTTACTTGGTTTACTTCTTTACTTCCCCTATCGAACAGCACTATTGTGATTATGTTAAATAAAATATTTAAAATTCTTTTCAGTTTTATTGAATTGTGCTTATTAAGTTCAGCAAATACTACGTGACTTTTAAATTTCTCAAATCAATATTCATATCATGTACAGAGATAGTGTCATTTAGCAAGTGTAATATGTAAACAAATGAGATAAAGGAAATGTTTTAAGATCTTTAAGTATGTTAGATATTTCCTGATGAAATGCAATGGAAAGAATTAAACAATTTAAAAATGTATTTCATCGATACGTGCTTTCATCTTCAATCATCAATATCTGTGATTTAATAATTTAATCGAGATAAAAAATAACATGATAATTTTTTAAAAATTAATAGCCAATTTCACAGTAACGAAAGAATATGTTCTTTCGTATTCTAAGCGAAAGAAAACTGATTTGAGTTTCACAATCTTACTCCTATGCGAACGATGGCTCGAACGACAACTCGAAAGAAAACGTAAGTGATTTCATACAAAATCCGATTTCTGTGTAAAGAAGGTGTTGTCAACACTGCGAACGCAAATGTCAAAATCGGTCACTTGCTATTTTATGTTCGTGTAAATAATAACTTTATAAAAAACAATACTTTTGTATTAAAAATTAACTTAAAATTATAAATTAATAATGGATAACTAATGGTAAGTGTAAAAATAAATACAATAATTGATTTCATTTTAAATGGAAATTGTTTTTATTGCAGTTTGCTTCAACCTCTGAAGTGTTGGACACTTGAATGAATAGCGACTGTTATATCCATCTGTGCTGACGAAGAAAATGATAATACAAGCACTTGCTTTTACTCGTAAGAAATAAGATGATACTCACGATTATAATTTCTAAATTGGAGTGGGTTAAATAATCGAATAACACTTTTATATAATTTAATATTTCTAATTAATTTGTTTTTTTTCTTTGTTTGTTTTTTTAATTGTTTAATACAAATAATAACACAAAACAATTGGTGTATCTTTTATTTTTATTTGTAAGCAGCTGATCACTGCTATACACGGTTGTGTTTGCATTCAAATAATTACGTAGTATTTTTTATACTTTTAAAGAAAATCGCTATAATGTACAGAAACTTACGATCTGGTACCACCTTGGTTTCTTAAAACGTAAAAAAGAAAAATTTATAAGCGTAAGTGTAAGCGAACGAAAGTGAGTGACACACAGAAAGCCAAAAAGACTCGAAATTGAGTTACTGACTTTCTTTCGCTTAAGTTTTCTTTCGTTATTGTGAAATTGGCTATAAGTATTTTACAGATATTGAGTGACGTAAGATGTAACGTTAGACATGTGTTTAATATAATACGACAATGCTATCGCGTCGTTACAACTGTAAAGTTTCTGTAGAAAAATATTTTGGTTCTTAACTACTTTCGTATTAATAATTTTCCGTTGCAATTATTTTAAATACCTTTTATTTAAATACTTAAAATCCTGCTAAAAAAAAAATCTGCCAAGAATGGGTCGGTCCGCATGGAATATCTCTAAGGCGGTCAAGTTTCAATTTCACTAATGACTATCATAGATACTGCTGAAGATTGTAAGCAATAAGAGACCAAAGTTTTCTTCTGGTTTAAATTGCTGTTTTATTTTTAGAAGCGACCTAATCGTGGCGCTCGACTGAAGGCAAAGTACAGCTTAAAATCTAACATAATTTTTGTCAACTTATATACTAACTTTGAGAAGTTCTAGGTGACTCAAATGAGTGAGTTCTAAAATCTTACTCAAAGTCCTTAACTCTATCTTATAAGTTATAAATTTAAATTTTACCAGGCAATCATAAATTTTAGAAGCTTTACAAAAATCATAATTGAGTGGTTTCCTAATTTTAATGTTTAACTCTAATGAATATTTGCTATGGGAAAATAAATGATTTTTGATTCTTAAGTCTGTGTACAGTTATTTTCCCTAGGCAAAAGCAAGGCGTGCGTCTCAACAGTTTGTCAGATCATACTCATATGCATAAACGCTAGAGCATTTAATTGTAATCAAAACACAAACCTTTGCCAAGTGCGATGTCATTGCCACGTATCTTTACTGAGTCTTTACTGAGTGGTGTCAAATGAACATTGTTTATTAATGTTACAAATCTTTTCGTACAATTATTTTGTTTAAAGAATTTATATTATACTGGCAATGAAGGCTGTTAATATTTGCTACATGCAGTTGGTTAAAGTGATTGTTCGATTACGCTACAAGATAATGTTGCCACCCTCTTAATAAAAACCACTGGTTGCAACTTATCAACCCAATCTAGAAGAATACTTTAGCTTACTAGCAGTATTGACTTCGAAAGCATTAATGTCAACGGAATATTTAAAAGAAATATTGCCGGATCTCTAAGGAAAGGTAAATATCGTGCGGATCTCCCGCTTTATTTGTCAAGAAACACAGACTTCTAAGCATCCACATAACAGCTGACATTGGTCAGTGATCTTCTGAATTATCTCACGGCTACAGACTTACTACCTGTTGTCTTATCGAAATGGACACCTTTTGGCGTTTACTTGACTAACGGTAGGAGGGCGTGTCTCATCCGTGCATAATCAAAGTAGAGGCCCTCGACAGTACTTGACTAACAAACTAACACAATAATAGGCCAATCCTCTAAGTATTTCTTAAACAATAATATTTAAATACGAAAATTTATTATTCGGAATCTTTTTTATTTTAATTTACTTTATTCGTGCTTGAAAATATTTCATGAGACTATCATGAAGCACGAATAAAGTAAATTAAAATAATATTTTAAATTATTTAATAATTTTAGCGACTTTTTCTTTACGTATATGTGCAACGGAAGGAGGCTTGTTAATATTGTTTAGTCATACAACGTACATATTTCGTTTATTTATATTTGTTATCTTTTTGCGTTTTTTCTTTGCATTAATTTCTGTGTTTATCTACTTGTAATGCATTAAAGTGTCAAGCGTTCTTTAATGTAAAACCAATCGACCAGAAAATAAACAAGTAAGAGTGCTCTATTCGGCTATGCCGAATCTTCTATACCCTTCACCATAAATGTATGTAAATCTAGTTTATTAACATCGCTCAATCAACTTCGCTATGCATGAGAAGTCAGTCACTTTGCAGTTACTTTACAATAATAGAAATTATATAAAATAGAAACAAATTACAAAACCTTCGTTTTAGAAATATTTTTTCCGTCTGTCTGCAAAAGGCAATATTTAATGTTATTGAAGTCGCCAACGTTATTGATGAAGCATTAATAGGCAATTTCATAAGCGAATGGTTTGGTCAAATGGGAGAAGTTTCTATATTTGTCCCACTTTCAACAAACAAATGTCAATATAAAATAAAATTGCAAATAAACATTTTCGGTCTGTCTTTTTGTCTAGATAAAAGAAATCAGCAGTTTCAAAAGGTTGTAACTGCTGATTGCAAATTGTAAACTGACCTCAATTTTGTATAAAAAACTAAACAAAAACATATAATTGCAAATAGTAATATCATCAGTAATATTAGAAATAATAAAAAATAAATATAAGAAAAAACATGTTGAAATGAAGGTCATCTTTTAAATGTTTAAAAATTACTGAAGCCAGCAAAAGTGAAGCAGAATTTTTGTGAAATAATTATTAATTTATTTAATACGGATAATTAAATTTTTAACCGTATGTTCAAAGAAAATAATAATTCGATTTACGAGGGTTAGTAAATGTTTTCTAAGAAAGTAGATTAATTAAAAATAAGAGAACCTTTAAGAAAGTTTTGTCATTTTTGTATAATGGAAAAGAAATTTCATGATATCAACCATATTTTCTCATTACATTGTACTTTCAGGGGCATTATTTAAAATAAGGTTGTGAAAGCCAGATTGGCAAGGCGAGAGTGGCTTTAGATATACTAAATCTTTTATGGCAATCCACCAACACCAAGCTCAGAATCTCTAATTTCAACGTGAAATATATATTGCTGCATGGCAGTGAATCTTCACTTGCTGCAACCAAATATATCAGTAGTATTCAAGTGTTTATGAACATATATCTCCGTAGAGTCCTACGTATATTCTGGCCTGAAAATATAAGTAACAAATATCTTCGAAATAATACAAAATACCCATTTAGTTGGAGATACGTAGATGAAAGTGGCACTGGATTGGTCATACGCTTAGAAAGCCAACCGGTGACAGCAGAATAGGCATCGACTTAATTTCGCAAGGTCAACTACGTATTGGCCTGTTCATACTTGAGAAGGGACAGCTGAATACCAAAATAAATAAATGATTGGAACAACTTTGTTGCGAAATCGCAGGACACAATATATATTTGAAATAATGACAATTTCAGGATTTCAAGCATATTTGAAATATTTTCATTACATTGGTATCTCACGGGCATTACTTGAATATACTGACAATGACAAAAAATTCATTTAATTCACGACATTTAATATTACTGGGGTTTTTCAATTACAAATATTTTTACTAATGGTAATAAGATATTAATGATATTATTGAATTACTCATTGCAAATGGAAAAAATGGAGCGATTGTCAATGAAACCTGTACATTAAAAAGCATTACCAGCTAAAAAAACATTAGCATTACTTATCATTCAATGCTGATGAAATTGGCAATAAATTAGTCTCATTATCTACTTCCATGTACGATGTCAATTAAGACGGGATTTACAGCACATCAGCATCAAGGATTGATATTATCTATAGTTGAGAAAATAAATGAATGAATAAATACGTGGCAATTAGTTACTTTGAAATTTAGCTAAACAATTCAAACTTTCTGAACCGAGATCACAAGCAAATAACAGAGCTTGGGTATTAAAAAATGCTTTCGAATATATTGGTACCGCAATTGTTCACAAACAAGAACAAATACAATAGTGTGACTGATCGGGTCACTTGTTTAGAACTTTTCAATAGAGATCAGTTAGTGCAATGAAATTTATTGAACATTAACAAAATTAAACCGATAAGTGTAGAATATCGAAAATAAATCAGGAAAATTTAGAATTTACCTAAATTAAATTTATGCGTTCTGTACTCCTGATTAAATAATTTAAATTTATCGATATTTGTTATTGTAGCGAAAAATTTTTCTCAAAGATCATTTCGCCACCGTTTACTTAGTTCTTCATGAAACTTCTCACACAAGACTAATAAGAATAATAATTTTGATTTGATTTTTTACATCAAGTGAGCGGTAGCGAAGTGATCATCAAGACTTGTTTTCACTTACAATAATAAATATCGGTGAATTTATATAACTTCAGTGGAGAATATTATTTATCATTACTGGGACTGGCCTATAAAGCAAAAAAGCAAGAAATAAATGCTTTAAGAATACTCTTCCATTTAGATAATGATCAAATGCGAAGGGTTTCTGTAGCTTTAAGTACAAAAATAGCTCTCTCATTATTTTTATTTCCAGCCAATTAAGTGAAATTGCAAGTGCAAAAAAAACCATCGATTATAAAGATTTATCATTTCTGCAACAAATGCTTTCTTAGAGAACTTTTTAAAAACTTTTTTAAAGTTGATTCAAAAAGAAGAAGAATTTCTTCAATAAAATACATTTGTAAAAAACAATTCAAAAAAATTCTATAAAAGTTTTGATTTCGAGTGAATTTAAATTGTCTTTGTTTGACATTCTGAACAAAATTACATTTTCAATTCTTTATTATAACGTTGAAAAGTAAACATCTGCCGTCGAATAATCCTTGTGAATGAATAAATTAAAGTATTTGAACAAAACACTGGAGTCATGATCAATTTAATATTATTGAAATACGTACATTTTAAAATCAATTTGTAAAAACAACAACAAATACCATAAATGTACAATAGAAATCAACAAAATTCTCCCATTCATTTATTCGCACAGAACATTCACAAACAGGGGTGCAATAAATAAATTATTTTATACTTAAATGAATTTTATTATTTAAAATGCGAATTGTTTAACTAAATGGAGGCACGCTTCAATGATTAAAGCTCATAAACATCAAACATGAAAAAATATTATTTTGCTGGTACACTTTAAATTGCAGCTAATATTAAGAATAAATAAAAATTTGTTAAATATATGTAAATTAAAAAAAAAACTGGAGCATTTATCTGACAATCGTCAAATATTTTAAAAAATTTAACAATCGCTTTTAACACATTATTGTGCAATTTTGCACAGCCTGTTTAAAAAAAAATCTTAAGGAAAACAAAAGGCTGAAAAAAATATTGTGTCATAATGAAGAAAAAAATATCTGTGTATAAAAGATACAGTTGTAAAAAATATATTGGCTCTTTAGACCTTAATATCGTAAGCAATTTTTGCTTTAAGACTTTTAACTCATATTTCTGTGACATCGTGCTTATTTTTATGAAATTTCAAAAGTTAGTTTCTTTCAAAATCCTTTTTGAAATATGTGCAGTCACAGCCTTCACTCTATAAGCACTAGCACTCATTTTTTTTAATTTAAATTATTTTACGTGATTTAAAACTAGTCAATTAGATCCTTAAAAAGGAAACTAACTGACAGATCTACATAATTTCGCACACAATTTTTTTAAAGGATTTTTAGCAGTTTCAGTTCAATTTTTAAAACGCCCTGTTATAATTTAAAATATTTCAGGAAACCCTTTTTGAGTAGGCGTCATGACGGTCATATTATAACGATAAAAAATGTTATTTGTTTCTCCGCTGGTTAAGGGCTGAACCATTCCATCCAGATCACAGTACGCTTTGACTTCATCAAGACTCAAAGTCACAATATTCTGTTTTACCAATCCGGCTCTTTTAACCAGCTCATTTACGACTGCCACATGCACACACATTCTTATTAGACTGTTACTTTACACTGTAACTGTCTGTTGAGGTTTGAACCACGATTTCCTTGTTTTAGTATGCAGGCGCCATAAACATTTCAAGTTCTGTTCTAATAATAAGGCGGCCAAGTCAACGAAAAATTTCTTTTTCATTTCCAATAGAGTATCCTTAAGGTTTAAACTGGTGCATTTATTCACCTTCTTAGGAACTCAACCGACACAGCTTCACAAAAGCATTTTTTTTTAAAGGTGTGTTGGGATTTGAACTTATGACCTTTTGTTTAATAAATAACAATTTGCTAGCTGACTTTTCCTTTTATTCTATTCAAACACACAACACATTTTTAGTGGTATAAGTAACAACTTATATTCAGCTCTTCTTAAAAGTAATAGGACTTCACTAAAATATCATCCAAAGCTGCTCCAGAATCTTTACAATGTCTCTTAAATTATACCTCCCAGCTAATCAAAAAATCTTTTATAAGCCGGGTCAATAAGTCTATGTCTTTTTTAATAAAATGCAAGTTTTTGAAAAATATTTAAAACGTAAGTTCAATTCAAATTTGTTTATTTCTTCTAAGAAATACGATTTGTCGACGTCAACAAAATTCTGTTTTGTGAAATGATTTCATTGTTACAGTCAAATCTCTTTTCGCCGGTCATATTTCTTAAGGTTTGGAAATAGAAAATAGTCATTTGGTATTAAATCTGAAGAATAGGGCAGATGACGGAGCAATTTGTAGAATAATTCAAAGCTTTTTAATGCATACGTTTCCTGCTTCAAAAGAACTTTTTTTCTTAGCCAAATGCAGTCGGTTTTTGTAATAATCGACCCAATAAGTTGGCATAATAGTGCGATTGTTTGTTTTACCTTTTTTATAAGTAGTCAAAGTGGACTGTACCACGTGAAAACCTGGTCGCCCCGAATTTATTGGCTGAAAAAGCATGACTTTTTTTAGCGCTGATTCATCGCGAGAAACCTTTTGTTTGCGTTTATGGTCGATTGTGAGTAAAAGCCATCTTGCAAAGAGCCTTTTCATACCCAAGTAATCATTTAAAATTTAAACCACTAAGCAATGTGAGGTGAATATGGCTTCCAATACCTCTTGCAGAAAAGCAATCTCCGATCGGTCAACATCACTTGTTCAATTGATTCATAGTTAAAATAAACTATACTTTAAGGGAACTAAAGTCGGTTTTACTTTAGAGTCGACTCTAACTCATTCAAAGACAATTTAAAATATACTTTTGGCCTTTAAAGTTAACTGTAAATTTAAAACGAGCTAAAGCTGTTTTTAACTCATTTTTCGCATAATTATTTTATTTGCTTTAAGAACACAATACTCTATATCTGATTTTTATACCAAAGCGAACAATATAAAAACAAGATTACTTTTTTCTAATGTTTGTTTAGAAATTGTATGAAAACATTAATCAAATTACAGTTGACACCCAGTGGAAGGCGGCTAAACTTAAAGTATACTTTATTCTTGACTATGAAAGCAAAAAAGACAATAAGAGCATTTTATTTTAGAGTAAATGAATATGGGCCATTTACTGGTACAGCCACAACAAAATTCAGTTAAGCATTTCTTGACCATTGTGCAGAGTTCCCAACTTAATTTTGGTTGAGTGGTTTTTTTTTTCCTAAAAAAAAATGCCTGGTGGGCACACGAAGCTTCCTTTTTTGCGTTTTCTCATCAAATCACGAAGTATTCTTCTATCAATATCTCTCAAACACAAACTAAATAACGCAGCTTTCCAAATTTTGGCAAAAGTCAACTGCCAGGAGCAATATTTGAAAACGATTTTGAAGTTTATGATAAAAATTGCTAATTCATCTTCTTAGCGAAAAAACAAATATAAACAACTTCTATAGTTGTCATATGGATTCTCTTTGATTTAATATTTATAGAATAAACTACATCATATACAAGGAAGAGTTTAACACACACACACACAAACATACATACATACATATTTAATTAAAAACCAACATTTTGCTTTATGAAAATAAATAGTATTTTAAGTAGAAAATCATATTTAATAAAAAACAGCATGATTTGATTTCTTTTAATGAGGCCATTTCAAGTCAAAAACATTTCATAACAAGCCCACATGTACTGAAGGAAGAAACTTAATGATGGATCAAACAAATGCAGATACATTTTTATAAACTGGTCAACAAAATTTCGAATTAAGGAATTATAGCCATGAAAGTAATTTTTCCGATGTGCTTTTCTATAATATTCGTATACCGTGCCCTGTATATTAAAAACTTTTTTTTATTTCATATTTATGTACGTATTGTTGAGTTTTATTGCAAGATATTTGCTAAAATAAATTTAATACATTTTTTTTTAAATGTTAAGATTTGTATGTACATTTCCCTTTAGCTCTTTGACCTAAATATTTTCTTTTTAATAAAATGAGCGTTTCGTTTTCAGAAAATTTCTTTAACATTTCCACATCTTCTTGTGTATTTTTAAGATGCCATACAAAAATAAAAATACATACATATGTGAAATTGTCACATGCTCAAGCATGCACAGAGTAGAGAAAGAGGGGGTGGAATATCCATTTGCTATTACGTAGACGTACAGAGTTTCCTCATTTAAAAAATAACACATACATATGTAATTTATGTCATGTATGTAAATATAAAAACATCTTTTTGACAGAAAACATTTAAAAATATTTAAGCGTTGCGGTGGCCATTAAGAAACGTAAGAATGAACAGTCTGTTTAAAAATATTTTAAATATAGCGGTAATTAACCTCAAAATGTTCTTAAAGTTAAAGAGTTACAAACGTGTAAATAATGAATTTTTTTTTTAATTTTATGCATGTCGTGCCTTTGCGTGGAAAACACAAATATACAAAATTTGCCAATTGATAATTTAACGTCAAGCTTTAAAAGTTTTTATACATTTGGCATTTGAATTAAGCTGCTTTTAGAACACATGTTTTTTATATATGACTTTTTAAATTTCATACTGCAAATCAAATACATGCCGTGTAAACAAATTAAACCAACGTGAGCCAAGATAAAAACGTAAAATTTTAAAATTAAAAAATTTAACGTTTTTACCCGGAATCGGATATTTTCAATTAAAATATAAAATAAGCGTCGATTTTAATGTCTAGAAGAAGGAATATTCAAGTAAATTCTAAATAAATAAATAAGAATTGTACATTGATATAATACAATTATAAACAAGTAAGAGTGCTATATGTATTCCGCTGTGTCGAATTGTATATAAAAAATTAAGTACATATTGCTCATTTACTTATACAACGTCATAACTCAAAATTTCAAAATTTGGAGTTAACCATACAGAGCTGTTTGTCATTTCATGATTAATGTTGTGTATAATTTTCACCTTTATGTCTCTTGTACTTTCAACGTTTTCAGAGAATAAGTCTTTATTTCACTTCATGTTTGGAAACTTTGTCAGTTTTAAGTTGTGAAGTGAATTTCATAACGTAAAGATCATACCGCTTTCTAACATATCGCATAGTTTGTCCAATAACTCCCCTTTAATATACATATGATTGATTAAAGTTTTCTTAAATGGATTTTTTATTTATGAATCACCTTACTAATTGTAGTGGGAACTTAAGCAGTCTGATATTTTTCTCGATTGTGAGAACGAGTCAAAAACTTAAACTGCGATTATATCGAAATGATTTTTTTGAGTTATGACGTTCTAGAAGTAAATGAACAATATATATAATTTTATATAAAAATGTCATCGGCTCCTAATGGGTTAAGCATTTTTTTAAAATTTTAGTATTTTCTTAAATATCTCTTCAATAGCTTTCAAATGGCACCCATATTGATATCTTAAATAATATGGTGCACAATCTTACTTTTCTATGAAAAGTTCAGAGTCCCATAACTCGGAAATATGGGCAAGCATCATTTTGTTCGCTAGGCATAAGAACTCAGAATATATATACTTTATAGGGTCGGAAAGGGATATTGTAGAAATTACGAACGGAAACGGAAAGGTACTTTTTGTGGTGACGGCTATAAAGGGCGTTTTTAGTAATCACAAAAAAAAAAACGTTTTCCCATGGAAATTATGATACTCTCGCCCAAAATGGCCATGCAAATAACTATAAAAGAACAGAAAGAATTGAGAGTTAGATATAAAAGGTCATTAAGAAAAATAAGATATAGGTTGAGACAAGGGATAAAAATATACGAAATTGATTTCTGTTTTAAACACATAAGATGCATTTGAAAGAATTTTAGTGGCCCTATAAAGTTAAAAGGGGGAGGAGCTTCATAAGCTTATATTGCACAAATTTAATACACTTACAGTTCCGGCGAAAATTACTGTTACTGCACTGTTATAAGTTATATGATATTTTTTTTTAGTAAGTGGACAAATTTTGAAAATGGATAATTTTAAAATCGTTATACTGTGCAACAGATTCTCGTTATGAGTTAAAGAACGTTCACATATTTAAATATATGGTACTATTTTATATAGAACAAGACAACGAGCCAAAACAATTGAACAAAAAACTGCTCGTCAAGTGTATATAGACTAAAATATTAACATGCAACGTAATGGTCTGCACCGTCGTTTTGTCTACCGACAAAATTTTGACTATTGGCCGTATTTTGTTATTTATTTCAATAACAGTTATTAAATATAATATGTAGCTCTTTCTTCTGTAGCCTTAATGTTTCTTTTATTTCAATTAGGTGTTTCTAAAAAATTATATTACTAAAAAAAAGGCAAAAATGATACGTAAAGATTAGCGTTGCTTTTAGTGATATTTTTTTACCGCAGCGGTATATATAAATCAAATAAATCTTTAGTTCATTTAAAATATTTGTGAGAAGTTTCCTGACGAGCGAAGTAAGCGGTAGCGAAATGGCCATCGAGACGTGCTTTCACCTTCAATAATCCAAATCGGAAAAATAGCATAGTAAATTTAAAGTTTAATCAAATAAAGTTTCATTGAAAACGGACAAACCGTTAAAAAGCTAAAGAATTATTTAAAACTGTTCTTAAATAAGTCTCGTCAAATATTAAAAAAAAAATGGTAACAAGCTCTTTTTCTATATTTTATTTTTATTTTACATTATGCTGCACCAAATTTCGCATGAACCGTTTTTTACTATAAACCCCTATAGATTTTGAAAAACCTTCGTTGAAACTGTGTTTAACAACCACTGATACTAGTGCAGCTTTTCCTGAACTTGTTTAGGTTTTCAAAAATGTTGAGAATTTTTTGAAGCGAAATAAATGTTTGTAAAAAAAAACTTAATTATAAATAACAACAAAACAAATTCTTTTTTACTTACCATGATAATAATCCCACAGATATTAAGGCAGCCACGCCCGATTGAAATACTGGACTTTTAGGCAGGGCTTTAACATTTTTGACTTTATGTTCTATTTGATATTTTTCAAATATTTTTGACTTTAATTTTTGCATTTTAAAATGATGATATTCCTTAATTTCAGCTAGATTAAATTGTTTTCACTTGAAAGGTTTTTACAAAATATACATATAAGGAAATATAAGTTTAAAAACACACAAAATAGCACACAGGTTTTATTTCTAGAAAGTTAAAAAATTTATTTTTATTATTATTTTATAATAATTTTTCTTTTTTAATACAACATATATTTTTTTGTTTTTTTTTTTTATAAATTTTGAATATTTTTTAACACTTTATGACTCGTGTTGTTGTCCTTTTCCAAAACATTATGGTACTGTTAATTGATGTAATGTTTTTAAATTGTGTGTTTTACAATTTTTGTTTTGAAAACAATTTTTATTTTTGTTTTTTTGTTTTTCGTCAAAAAGGAAATCGTCAAATTTGTATTATTGGGATGATGTCGTATAGTCGTAGTTGGGTTTGGTAATGGCACTTTACCAAAAACGCAAAAAATATTTATTAAAACTTAAAACGGAAAAAATTATTGTATCAAAAATAAAAAAACAAAATTTCTTTTAAGAAAAAAAAAACATGTTTTTTGTGTCGTTATTTCAGAAAATACACAAGTCATTTTAAAACCATTGAATGAAAAGTGCACAAAAATATTTTATGATTTATTTTACTTTTTTTAACATTAAATGTTGACAAAACGGATATTTTTAAATATGAAATACAAAGTGTGTCCGTTTGTTAGGCATGATGATTTGCAATAAATTCATAAAAACAAAAAAAAAACATAAAATATTGTTCAATAGGCCTATAACTAAGTCGCCATTATAATTTGTGATTCATATGTTTCTTTGTAATCTCCTAACAATTTTTTTTACCAACAGTGGGAAAATGTCGCGTACACGTGCACATATATTGCTAAACTTTTCAAAAAAAAATTATTATGAAAGTAATGTTTTGCCTAATCGTATACACGCGTCAACTAAAAAACACACACTCTTTGTAATAAAAGAGCAGTCGAAAGCTAACTGCCATCCCTAAATTAGCGCGTAAGACCAGCGTTGCCGCTTTGGTCCAATCGGACCAAACTTGGTAGTTTTTCGTTTTAAAAAAACAGTTTGGTAGTTTGGTTGGTTTGTTGAATTTTTTTTAATTTTTGGTAGGTTTTCCTCCTGTAGCAATTTTTTAGCATAGTAAATTTTTCATCTTAAAAATTCAGAACATAAAATAAAAAATGCAACTTTTAATAAAATAAACAATAACTTTGATAGTGTATCCACTCTCTCTTCGCTTTTTTGCATAGAGATGATTAAACCTATAACTCTCTGGTTTAAGAAACGCGAACTATTTTGTGAAATTGAAATGAACAATATTTTTAAGTTAAAGTTTATTTTCAAGTGTATGTATTAAAAAATAAATAGACAAAATGGAAAAGTAATTAAACTTTATTAATTCTAAATATGTATCTATTAATTACGTAAATATTTACTAATATTGCATGTGATTTTTTTTTAGATTTTTATCAAAAACTCCAAAATTAAATGAAAATAATATAATTTCAGAAACAACATTCTATCAACCAGGTAGAACCACTCTTAAAATTTTTGTTTTAAAACATTTTTAAATAATATACTTTTAGTGAACATTGTAAAGAAAAATCAAAAGAAAATTTAGAACCGAATGGTTGAGCGAATTTGATTGGCTCCAGGAAAAGGATGGGTGTTCATTCTGCATAGTATGCTCTAAAACTATTTTGAAACCAATGAATTATATGTGATATTTTTTGTATTTTAAATTCCTTTTGTTTTTTTTTTCTGTATACATTTTGCTTTTATGTTGTTATTTTATGTATATTTTTATGTT
The DNA here is from genome assembly GCA_916610165.2 of Gymnosoma rotundatum. Taxonomy (NCBI): domain Eukaryota; kingdom Metazoa; phylum Arthropoda; class Insecta; order Diptera; family Tachinidae; genus Gymnosoma; species Gymnosoma rotundatum. Next base: position 115,304,908 of record OU744340.1, on the reverse strand, counting down.
TTTTATAAAAACTGGAATTTTTTATTATATTGCTACGAGTATATAAGCCAAAATAAAAATTTTCATTTTATTGAAGAATTGCATTTTAAAATTTTTGGTAGGCTGTTAACGATTTTGGTAGGATTTTTGAAAATTATTGGTAGGAAGTAAATTTCTTGTGTGGCAACGCTGCGTAAGACGCAAAGCAATGTAATTCATAGCTTTTGCGCTGGAATGTCATCCCTAAATAACAGCGTTAACTTCGTGTCGTTAAAACGAATGTTAACTCATTTTAACTCATAAAACCCGCTGTATAAGAATAAAGAAGAGATAAAAGCGCTATATTGCCTTGAAAATGACTAAATTGTCATTACTTTTTAACCATAACAAAAAATACCAACCAACAAGCAGCCAATTTCACTTCCTAACGCACTGTCAAAATTGGATTTTCCAATTGTTAAGCGTTGACGCCATGCTATTTAGGGATGCTTCATACATTTTGTATGTACATTAGAAATTTTGACAGTTATCTTGCGCTTTACGCGCTAATTTAGGGATGGCAGTAAATGAGAAGAGTTTTTGAGTACGAAAATCAAAGGCTTTTGCTGCCGATGAATTTTTTGCGTAGTAGAAATCTAATTCTTAATTTAAACCTCTCCAGGAGGAAGCGTCACGTCGCCTTAAACGAGGTAAAAAGAAAATTTTAATCGATGCCTTTTTCTTATATTTAAACCGATTAAATAAACGTTTTTCATTTATTTTGCATTCTTAAACTCAGAAAAGAATATCTTCTCTTAAAAATAAATGCAATCAAATGAATAAAAATTAAAAAATGGAATTTTGAGTTTTCTTTTAAAGAAATTCATTGTTTATTGCTTAATTATTTTCCATAATGAAAGTTTTCTACTAAGATTTCTTTAAGTTTCAAACTAAGCAGAAAATTTCAACTGCATGGTAATCACAACATGTCAAAAGTTATTTAACTGAATTGATATTTTCATTAAATCTAACTTATTTCGAAAGGCTCTCTCTCTTTCTCTGACTGTCGAAGGAATATAAAACCAAAAACGATTTTTTTCTATTAATATTTTATAAAAAAAACTAGTTGTTTCCGGGGCGCTTTGCTACCCCTATGAGAATAATTGTACCACGGCCACTTTTTCAAACAGGTTTTTTATGGACGTCTTTTGTTTTATCCAAAAATTTTAATTTTAACTGAAGGATTACAAATCAATAATTAAAAAATGGCAATGCTCGCACTGTTAAATAAGTCAAATTTCGCCAGCAAGCAGAGCCTTATACCGACAAAATGTAATTCTCAAAGAATAAAAATACATTTTATATAGGGAAAACACACCATCATAAAAGTGCGCGATTAACGCATATTCGAAAAAATTTTTCGATGTTTTTTTTTATAAACCATCAGTGAAAGTAGACCTATCCAACGCATGTTCTCGTTTGAAAAGCAGTTGAGTGATTCTCGAGTTATAAAATCGCGAACATAGGACACCTTATTTATATATATATATATATCAATATAGATTCTTGCCGTAGATGGTTTTCTTCGCTATCCCCTTTGTTAAAAGTTAGGCACTTCCAGGCTACAACATGAAAACGTACTTCATTCCCAAAGTTACCCCTCCACGCCCCTGTATTTCGTTTCAAAAGAAAATACTTCCGAACACATATCAGGTCATTGTTTTTTTTTTAACATTCCTTTTTTCAGAGTGACCTTTATAATGTATCCAAAAGACTTAAAATTAAAGATAAAATAAAATAAATTTTTTTTCGAGTTGCCTACATCATATGTAAATAAATAGTACTATCAAATATGTCAACATTTAGATATATAGTGTCCGCCATCTAACGTCTTTTTTTTCAACTAGTGCTTTTTTCGTGAATGGTAACACTTATCTCATGTCTGATTTAACAGATAATTGGTTTTATCCTTCCGCTGAACGAATATGGTTGTGTGTACGCTTGAACAACGCTGGGAAATAATGCGACATTAAGATGCCGATTTTGCCAAAAAAAAATCATCTTTTCAGATGAAGCTCATTTAGCCGCGCATCCTACTTCAAAAAAAAAAAAAAAAAAAAAAAAAAAAAAAAAAAAAAAAACTTTACCAAAAATGCTATTTCAACAAAAATAAAAAACAAAAGTTTACAATAAAAAAAAAGCAAAATCAAATGAAATGAAATGGGAAAACAGAATCCTAAATTATTATTGTAAAGGTTATATTATATTCGGTGCGAAGGTGCATGGTGCATGGATCAATTATATACCAGGTGATGGCAGTGGCGAGTTCATTCATTTTCACCGTCACACATTTCGAATGGAATGGTTATATTTTTCTGTATTAACCATTCCAATCGATTTTGTTTATTCATAAAAAATGCTGAAATTTTTAAATTTTAATGTTGCAATGTTGTACACACCAAAGTAACAAACAAGGTTAATCTAAATAAGGATCCACTAAACTGGGTTCTGTGACATGCCTTAATGTCAAACTCCATCTATAAAAAATCTACGTCAATTTTTTATTTTTTTTAACATGACGTTTGAGATTTCTAGCAACGGCGAAATTGAATGAATTCGCCAATGTTTTTCCCTAAATGAAAAAATTAAGCTTAGTATTAAATGAGAAGAAAAAAATTGATTTCAAACATTTAAGTTTATATTTATTGTGTTCAGTTAAAAGGGCGGACATTAAAGTTGGGCCTGTTCGTAAATGCAGCACTGGGCTGCATATTATGCGCAGTATGTTCAAAAATGCAAACAAAGGCAACACTGCAAATGTAACACGGTCGAAAATTCAACACAGCAGTTTATTATGCGCAAACGACTGCAAATACAAATCACAACAATGGCTGATGCAACGGAAAAGTAATTAATTTTTTTTTCATATTTTTTAACTTTTATATGTTTAGTGCCACATTCGATGAAGGAAAACTAAGTAAGTAATTTCAATTATTTAATTAATTAATAATTAATTTTTCCATTCTTAACTGATGTCGTTCTTGAATGCAAACAAGCAAATGTGCAAATAAAAACATCAAGCACAGCTGATAAGCAAAATCATCGCATAATAATCATGTTATGCAGCGCAGTCCTGCATTTACGAACAGGCCCGTTATGTTCCTGAAGGCATACTTTCTTTCAATCAAATTTTCTTAACTTATTTGATTTGAAAAAGTAAAGAAGAGAATATTTAAAATATATATTTCAATACACTTCAATTCCTACATGAGGGGCTTTCGTTTTCTCACTCCTCCCATTTTCGGTTCATATTTAAAAATATTTAAATTTTCTATTCTTCACACCTAACCGTGCAGTCACACGGTCAAGTTTTTGTTCAATTTTCTTTCAAGAAATTTACACATACTGCTTGTCAAAATTCACAAAAATTGAAAGCTGTGACGTAGGCTGCACGCAATTTCAAAGCAAGTTTTTAAGCAAGATGTTTAAAAAAAAAAATTTTTTTTGAAGGAAAAAACTTCAATCAGCTGTTCTCTTGAATGAAATTTGAAAGACTCAATTCAAGGCAGATTTATTTTACTAGGTAGTGTCGTCCGGCCAGCTGGTTTGTAGTTGGAAATGTCAAAAGTTTTTGTATTTTCCTTTGTTTGTTTGCGAATTTCAAAAAACCCTAACAACAAGCGTTTGCGAGACAAAGCAAGCATGTATATGGAGAGCAATTATCTTTTATTTCTCTTTGTGTTTTTGACGTTTCCAACGCACAAAACAACAATAAAAAAGCATGTTGTTTTTGTAAATGTTGTATTTGTTGTATTACCGCTACTACCTAGTAAAATAAATCTGCCTTGACTCAATTGAACGAAAATTTGAAAGCAAATTCTCAGCAAGTTTTTAAAGTGAGAGTGTATTAGTAAAAAAATGAGAGAAATTTTAAAAATTGAATGAAAACTTGATCGTCTGACACCCTAGTAAGACAATCAAATAAAGTTCACTATTTATAAATTTTACTTTAACAATTTTTTAAATCCTTTACCTTTTTTCAGTTTGAAAAGCTCAGAAATTTCAGATTTATACAAATAAAAATTGGTTAATCGAATTCTCGCTGCAGTATTTGAATACTAATATAAATATCCTTGATTAAAACCAGAATCAAGGACAATATCTACTTGTTAATGAGACTGTTTTTTTATTTTGAAAATATCCTGCGGCAAATTTACGTACATATAACAACCTTGATCATGAACTTTTTTCATTGACAACAAAAAAATTAAAGTCTTAAAGGTTAAAGAAAAATTATTCTAAAAATAAAATAAAACGGGTAAAAAAAAATTATTTTTTTCTCCTTAATGTTGAAGCGCATTGAATACTTACATATGTACGAGTAAAACGAGGTAGAAATTTTATTAGAAAAATATAATCGTATTAAGGCAAATGTACAATGTGCGTAGAACGCATATATACATTTGTATTTATGTATGTAAGTATGAACGTTTCCTGTACTTATAAATAAATATATTGAACATTGTATTTGTAGGGGGAGAAAAGGGCTTGAGTGTAAATAACAACAACAATCGTTTTTGTTAGACTCGCTAACCACCTAAAAATATAGACATTGAGGCACCTAGGAAAATGAAAAATATATAGAGTAAGGAAATTTTTAGAAAAAAGGATAAAACAAAACAAATGAAGAGAGAAAATGTTAATAGGAAGAGTAAAATAATATCCAGACTGTGTGTGTGAGAGAGAGAGAGAGAAAGTGAAAAGGACCAAAAAATATACATATGTAAACCAGTGTGACCATGTTGGCATTTTTGCACATCTCTTATTGTCAAAATATATATAAAAAGGTTAATGTAGTTATAATAAAATTTTTCCACTTAAAAAACAAAGAGGTTGTAGTTAAAATCATGTTATTAACTTCATTTGCATCAAGTTCTAATTTTAATAAGACATTAACTCAGTTCAGGTTTTTTCTTTGATCTGTTGTGATTTTTGGAAATTGCTTTAATTTGAAATTATGAAAATCGCTTGGATATCTTATTGAATTTTTATTGAATTTAAAAATTTATATCAGTCTTTTTAAATTTACTTTGAAAATTTTCCTCCTCCTGGATCTCATGATATGTTAATTATTAATTAGCAATTATTGCCATTTTTTAAGCAAGCTATAAATAGTTCTACTGATCATCTAAAAATATCTTAAAAACCTTTTCGTACAACTACAGTCAGAGAAAAAACATGGTTGAATTATGGTCACAACAACCATATTATTTTTTCTGTAACAATATATGTTTACGGTGACCAAATTATAGTTATTAAAAAAAACTTTGGACAAGACAAGCAAGGTTTTGTTAACATTTGATTACTAAATGATTCAAAACTAATATTGTATTTATATTATAAACAAATGTTTGCTGAATGCTTTTCTAGTTAGTAAGGAGTGGCAGCCTCTCACGACGAATGGCCCGTTGTGTTACCGCAAGGAAGGCGGCACGACTCCCCCTACTCAATTGAGAAACATGAAGACTTTCGGATGAACTTTGCTATGTCCCCTATAGAGTGAGATGATAGCTCCGTAAGAGTCTCGAAGAAAGGAAAGCCCAGAATTCTAAATCTTCTTCGAGCCAGTGATGGACTTCCCTATCAGTTTATTGATTTTATTGTAAGCTATATTGTAAGCTATATTTTGCACAACAAAACAAATAAAAATTATAATATAAAGAATAAATCTATTAAAGTTATAAATAAATAAAAGAATATCAAAACAAATTAAAAGAAAATTAAAAGTATTTTGAAATGATAATTTTTTATTATATCATGGTAATATTATAACATAATATGTTAATACGATTATATGGTTGCAACAACAAAAATATTGTTATTACTTATAACAATAATTTCCTACAACTACATAATTCTATCATAACATGCTGGTGATAAATTATGGTTAGCTAAATCATGTTTATTCTTTGCGCGTATATTATACAATATTTAAAGGTTTCAGGCCATATTGTTTTGCAAAAAAATTAAAAAATCGGTAAATCTAATTTATATTTTCCAAGTTCTTTGAATTAAGAAATATTGGTAAATTAGTCCAATTTTATTAAAAACTAGAGCTTACAACAAACAGTCTTAACTTTATGCTGTTTACTAAATAGCAATAACCGAAAACGCTTTCGAAGTAAATAACATTAAAATATTGCGTTGTAATATTTGATAAATTCTTTCAAACGAACAGTTATTTATTATAATCTTCTTCTATTTGCTTTGGGTGACAATATTGTTTCACCTAATTATAATCGATAATTATAAACCTTTTGTAATTACAAATTAACACCTAAATCATTCTTTGTGTTGGATTTAAACAAATAATTAAATAAAAATAAAGGTCAGTATTGTTAAATAAGCAATGACTAAAGCTACTTGAGAACTTTAAGAAATTATAAACACATGCTTACGTACATATATACGTTCATATGTACATACATTTATATTTATGTATTTATAAACAAATCAAAATTATTGCGTTTTTTGGTATTTTTTCAGCGGCCAGACTATTTGAAAAGTAAGAAACGTACATATGGCGTGGTTTTTAATCGAAATTCAAAAGTATATTCTTTATTTGTATAATTTTTTTTTGGCTTTTGTTTTGTGGTATTTCAGACTGATTAAAGAAAACTTGAAAACAAAGGAATGATTTTTTTTTTATTTTTTAATTTAATATCAGATTTAAGTAGTATTTCATCATACAAGTAGATGCTACAACACACCTAATACTGTTACTTGCGTGATGTGAGACACTCGGAAGAAAGAAGGTAATAATAATAGATTTTATTAATTAAAACAAACAATAGGAAAATTTAGAACAGTAACAAATAATCAAAATACTGACCGCAAAACACCAACACTGGAGGTCAATGTCATTCTTAATGTCGTTCTCCTGCTGCAATATTCGGCAAGATTAATAATAAAATAATATTTAATCGACTTAAAGTAACAAAAGAGATTATATTTGTTATCTCTGAAATTAAGGCAGACGGAAATCTTGTCTTTTCAATTTCAAGGTTTTTGACCAGATATTTTTTTCTTTTAATAAAATTCAAAACTTTTTTAAATTCCTGTTTTATGGTATTTCCAATGGGCTCTTGACCTAAGTTACACGTTAAAGTTGAAAAACAACATCCAATACAGACTTTAACCGTAAGATCACGACGAAACAAACAGCAGCCGAATTTCGAACAATAAAACGATTTTTAAATTATTTTTTGTAATTTGTTTGCTGTCTATATATTTATGCTTCCTTGCTATCTATATAAAGCTGCCTAGACCAATGAACCGATCTTCCGGATATAGAGTATATATTTTTTGAAATTACAGGTGCTCGTGGAACTTCCCATTCAAAGTAAATATTTATCATCGTGTCACTTGGAAACAGTGTTATTGATGCGCATAGCATAGCAATATGCATAAAATAGCTGTAGGCTGAATTACATGTAGGGGCGTGGCAACTCCCATACAAAGCGTATAAATATTATAATGTCACCAGAGAACTTTCAAAGGTGCAGTCTTAAAACAGCGTAAACAACCTTAAGAAAAATATACAGCATTGGAACAGTGAGCGTGTGTGTACTTCCCCTACAACGTAAAAAAGTATTATCGTGTGACTAGATTAATATAATAGACTAAGTGTTAAGATCTAAACGAGTACTACACTCATTTTGTGAATAGTAGAACAAAAACAAAAAAAAAGTGGCTACATTGAAATAGTGGGCGGGGGTTGCCTCCCATAAAAAGTTAATATTGATCACCATGTGAATTAAAAACTTAAATAAATAGAGCCTGGAAGCTCTATTTAAAAAAACTTTATATTAATGTGCATTAGAGCAGTGGGCGTGGTATCTCCCATACGAAGTGAAAAATTATTTTCGGATACCTAAAAAGCTATAAAAGGTAAAGTTTTGTAATTTTACATTAAAAGTCCTGTTGTTAAATAATAATTAAAACAAGAATATTTGTTGCAATTATTATTTTTTTCTGGGATTGCAAAGCACACCGGGTATAAGTAGTTTAATATGTATATTTAAATAATTCTTGCAAAATAACTGACTTCAAAACAGACAAACTTAATATTCAGCCCAATTATGAATATTCTCACGGAATTTCTTTCCCACGGAAAAAATTTTTCTCGAGAAAAGATTCCTTCAATTATGAATTCCGTGGGGAAAAATAATGAAAAAGTGGCATCACAGTAATTTGAAGGGAGTTTGTTTTGTTAATTTTCATATAATTTTTATTTTAATTTTGTTTCCTGAAGAAGGTACGCAGAAAGTACCGAAATATCGAAATATAATATTAATAAAAAATATAAGGACCCAAAGCTTAATAAAATAGAAAATAATTTAGAATACCTACTTTTTTCCCCCGGATTTTTTTCACTTTCCGCAGTCAATCAAAAGGGGAAAAATTTATAATTGGAGAAAAGGGAAAAGTGAAAAAACTCGCACGGAATTTTTGTTTATAATTGGGCTGATCATGTTTCCTTAAGCCTGTAATTATACATTGAAACTACATCAAGTATTGGTACACCATTTAATTTCAAATCAAATTTATATTTCCTGTAGCGGACTTTGGAATACAGGTTCTTTCTACAACTGTTCAAAACTATTACTTATACATGAAATTAAATGAATAGTTGGGGCACCCTTTAATTGATAATTTTGTTATTATAACGATCCCAGTGATCGAAATTCTGTACAATTTTTAAGTGTTTATCTATAAAGGTTCAAAAGATAGGCCCATATAAGTCAATTTGCGTCACCTATGGGAACACCCTTTTTATTTTTTTAGATTTATTTTTGTATTACATTTTGCTATTGGAAGGTATAGTGATACGTAGTTATTTTAAATTGTAAAGCGGTATTTTGTTTGGGGACACCCTTTAATTTTTACATTTATGAACTGTTTTTTAAGCGGAACCAATCTGTAAGCATAATATAAACGAATTGATAGCCTGCTTCTTTTTTTTTAATTCGGTTAAAAATATACAGCCCAATTATAAACTGAAAAATCCGTGCGATTTTTTTCCCTTTTTCCCTTTTCTTCTATTTTAAATTTTTCCCTTTTTTATTGAATGTAGAAAATGAAAAAAAAAAATCGGGGGGAAAAAAGTAGATATTATGAACTATAAAATTACCATGATGCCACTTTTGATTATTTTGTTCCCACGGAATTCATAATTGGAGGAATCTTTTCTCGAGAAAAATTTCTTTCCGTGAGAAAGAAATTCCATGGGAATATTCATAATTGGGCTGATATATTCTGAATGCAATAAAAATTGTTTAAAATTGAAAGCATTTTATATAAAACTCTCTTATTGTACCCAGCGTTGCTTGGGTCTGATTTTAGGGCGCTTTTGTCCTCTTCTCCCACTTCTGCTTCTCAAAATATTTTTCCTTCTACTTAAATAACTATTTTTGAAATTGTATTAAAATCAGTACAGCCGTAAATTGTCTTTTTTCCCTTTTCTCTCATCTATGTCCTAGCTCTGAGAACATATAAGTATTACCCCTTATGCATATGGACCTACCTATGTTTCGAATTTCATTAAAATCGATTAGTCGAGACGTTGTTAAAATGGATCCAGACTCATTAAAATGCAAACGCAGTGACAGATTTCGTGCAAACTTTAGATAAACCATCTACGCGATCATAGGAACAAACCCTAAAAAGTTATCGAATTCGGTTTGACTTTTCGTGAGTTATAAAGTCACAACACGCTTGCACCAATTTCTTTTATATATATACAGGGTCCGCCATCTTACGTTTTTTTTTTCAACTAGTGCTTATTTCGTGAATATAACACTTAGCTCATGTCTTATTTGACAGATAATTACTTTTTATCAATCTGCTGAACAAAATTAGTTGTGTATACGCTTGAATAAGGCTGGGAAATATTGCGACATTCATCTTTTCAGGTGAAGCTCATTTTGATCTTGGAGGTATGTAAACAAGCAAAATTGTCGCATTTGGGGCACAGAAAACCCGCACGCATACATTGTAAAGCCCGTGCACCCAAAACGAGTCACTGTTTGGTGCGGATTTTGGTCCAGAGGCATAATTGGGCCATTTTTCTTCGAAAATAATTAAGGAGTGGCTGTTACAGTCAATGGCGATCATAATCGGCAGGATATTGGCAACATTTGGTTTCAACAGGACGGCGCTACGTGCCACACAGCCGAACCTACACTAGATATTTTGCGCCCTGTTTTTGAAGATCGCATTATCAGCCGCAGATGTCGTTTGGCCACCTCGGAGCTGCGACTTGACACCGTTGAACTTTTATTTGTGGGGTGCCGTCAAAGATAAGTGTTACGACGACAAGCCAGAGACAATTGACGCTTTAAAGGACAATACTCATAAATCTATTGGTGAAATACAGCTGGACAATCGTTATTGTGCTTAAAAATTGCACCAATCGTGTAGGCTACTGCATGGCCAGCCGAGGCAGCCATTTAAATGAATTATTTTCCATTATTAACCGGAAGGATTGTACTTTCAAATAAAAAAAAGAAATTTGAGAAAATATTTATAGTTTTTTTTTTATAGCATTTAAAAAAAAAAAGTTATTTGGCAGACCCTTTAGATAAGAAAGAGTATCTCTAATTAGTTGTCAGCAGCTGCATTTACATTGTTGCTCCGAATGACGTATCAGATGGATTTTTTTTAATTTCATCCTCTAACCTTTAAACTTTATTAAGTTAGGGACTATGAAGGTGAATAAGAAAGCATTCTTTGAAATAATGTAACTCTAATAGTGCTATTACATCGGCGCTGGTCATGCTGTATATCATTTCAAAAAGATTGGAATCATGTTGGATATTAGACATTTAAGACTATTTAATAAAATTCTGTGCCAAAATTTAACAGCCATAGAACTTAATCGTAAAAGTTATTTAATGATGCTTTATTTTATTTAAATAAATTAAAGAAACCGGAAATAAAACACTTATTTGTAAAAAAAAAAAATATTAAGCCGTCTTTTTTTTGCGTCTTTCTAATACAAATTTTAGTCATACACATTTCTAATTTTGTTTTAAAGAGACCACAAAAAAACAAATAAACCTCTTGGCAGGAGAGTATAATTTTTTTTCTTTTTTTTTTCACACACAAAATTGTATAATTAAAAATATAAAAAAATGGGTTTTTTGTTTTTAGCGATACGAATTGATTTTTAAAATAAAAATATTCATTTAATACATTTTTGTATCGTTTTGCTATAAATTTAAGTTTAGTGCAGCTTTCAGTTAGTTTTTTTTCAGTTAGTTTTTTTTCAGTTTTAATGACGACTTTTGTTATTAAACGACTAAAAGGAAAAACATGAGTAAAAAAAAACAATAATATGTTTTTTGTATCCAAATGAATTTGTTGGTGTTGTGTATTCTAAGACGATATTGAATCATTAAATTACATTTACAGAAAAATAAAATGTAATTAAGAACTTGTAACCAGACACTATATTTTTTTTAACAAACTCAATTATATTTATATACACATGTATTTATTTTTTGTATATATTGAGACATTTTATATATTTTTTTTCATTTATTCACCCAACTGTTTTAAATTTTTTTTCTTATCCACAAAAACGTTGTAATTCGCTCCAATATCGAAAAATTACTGACTGTCATGCGGCGTGTATTCTACTTGCTCACCGTGTTGGGTCTCGCTTTTGTTAGCTGCTGTTGTTCTTTTCCTTGTTGTTATTGCTATTGCTATTGTCGTAATTTTTTTGTTTTTTTGTTTGTTTGTTTTAATTCTCCTTTCCCTTCATCTTTTTGAACAAACCATCAACCACTTTAGTACGATTTATTATTTGAAAGTTATTGTGCTTATGAAAGTGTTGGTTTGTTTAATTTATTTGTTAGTTTGGGATTATTTATTTTCGTTTCTTTTCGCAAAAATTTTTCAGCCTTTGTTTTGATTTTTATTATTCTGTTTTGAATTTGTACAACTCTGCTCTTCTTTTTATTATTATTTACTCAATTTAGATTTAGTAGAGAGCATATAAAACGTGAGCCAACAGTTGGTTCTATTAAAATAAGGCCACATAATTTTCAATATTCACTGCATAATTGCAGGGCATACATAACCGTACGAGTAATGTCATGCTTTTCTTTTTCACTATTTTATTTAGGTAGGCCAAAAATACTAGTTACTAGCCTTCCTCTCGCAGAGACAGAATAGAAGCGATTCACTATTGCGTTTGGTGCCGGTGATGCTTTCTAACGAATTCTTCGAGCTATCCCAGGAAACACACTAAGCGACTGAAATTTATCCAAGAACCCATTAATTATTTTTCTATATTACCTTTCCGGGTCGTATAGTTATTTGTTAGCAACTGTCGTTCAAGCATATGGCTGTTTTGGAACTATGAGGGATATAGCTCTCTTATCTACATCCGAAGGGAATTCAATTCTTACATATAAGCCGATTTAAAGTCTATTTTAGCGTTACTTGAGCACTTACAAAAGAAGAAGGTTGTACATGAGTGAGTAACTTGAGCATTTTCACACTGACGTTGAATACAACTTAAAGACCAGAATCATACATTTTTAAATACAGGGTGTCCGCCGGGAAAGTATACTACTTTGTTTGTTTGTATTGTAATCCTGGCTGTATGAGATGTGGCATCGTATGTGTTGATACCACATGTTAATCAAGCCCAAAGCATGCAGTTGTGGCGTTACAAAGTTTTCAATCATATCACGATATCGCACTCTATTAAAAGTTACCGTTACGTCGTTTTCATTTTCTAAGAAGTAAGGTCCAATGATTCCTCCTAACGAAATTGCACACCAGACTGTTACTTTTAATGGATGCAAAGGTGACAGATGAATAATTTGTGGATTTTCCATTGTCCACAACAGAGTATTCTGTTTATTCACATATCCATCGAAATGAAAATTGGAGTTGTCATGGGCTAGCTGTTACATCTTATTGACATATGTACGGCGGCATAAATGGTTTTGTGGAAGAAGCTCTTGTGTCAAAGTCAAAGTTGTTCTTTGAAGACCAAGCATCTGAGCGTGGCGTCGAATTGAGGTTGATGGATTGTTTTAAACACTTTCTTTAGCAGTAGTAATTTTTTCAGTCGTTGCTTTTGGTCCATGCTTGGGCCAATCACCTACAAACCCAGCAAAGCGGACCGATTTAGTTCAAATATTTTATAAAAATATTTTTTTAACTATTTGCTAAATTATATTTATTAAATGTTAAAAGTTTGCAATCTGAAGTCATCTTGAATGTTGATACAAGTTGTATTTATTGAAAACGAAAATTGTTACTCTTCAAATAGATAAAATAATTGTAGTGGATTTTTTATTTATTAAATTTTATTCTGTTAATGCACTGAATACAATTTCATTGATAGTTTAGTTAAAATGTGTCATTTTTTGTGGACTTTGCCATTAATTTATTAAGAGAAATTTTAAAATTTGAAAATATATATATTTTTTTTTTTTAATATTTAAGCGTTTACACTGTATATTTGTTTGTTTTCGGTTACTGATATATTTTTATAATTGTAATTTTTATTAATTTTAAACTCTACTTTATCATAACTTGTTTAATACAATAATTATAATTGATTTATTTTTTTGTTAATTAAGTTGAATTTTTTGTGTTATTGAAAACAAAATTATAATATTATATTATTATCCATCAAATGCTAAATTAAATTATAATAAAACAAACTGATGGTGGTTTTAAGTAACTTTTTAAAGGTCAGTTTCTAATTGCTGTTAATATTAGGCAAACAAATATTTGTTTTATTCTACTAAAACTGCTAAAGAAAAGCGCACATTGTGTCTTAAAACAATACAATTAATATAGTAATTTTTTAGCAAAACGAAATAATTTTAAGCTTTTAAATTGTTATTTTAAGTAGGACTTATTAATGTTATATATATATTTAATTACCCTTTAAATGCTTTCTTTTGTAATACTGTGGCATTGTCTAAAGGTATAATTATTACAATTATTATGCGTTCGTTAAAAAAAATAGTACAACCCTTTTAATAGATATTTTTTTATGAAAATTTAAATATCAAATAAAAGAATAAAAGAACAATAAATCACAACTTATATGTAGACGTTTCGGTTTAAGTACTGCTGATATTACAAGAACATTTTGAGTTTCTTTACTCCGACTAAATGTAACCTTCACTGTCTAGATGGGCACTTTTACAGTAACAGTGCAATTTCAGTAAAAATATTCTTTTTTTTTTAATACTGCAATTAAGTTTTTACTGTCAGTAATTTTTTTAATGATTAATGAAAAAAATCAGTAATTAGTTAATTTAACTGAAATTTTATTTGCACTACCAGCTAAAAACTTTCCGTTTATGAATAAAATAAAATAATTAAGAGTGCTACGAGTATAGTAGGGTATGCCGATTCTTATATACACTTCACCATATATGTGTATAACCACATGTACATATGAATCGGCATAAGAAATTCTTTCCTAAAAATTAGTTTTTCTGTTCTGTTCTAAGTTTTGCTAAGGGTTGTTGACCCAACTAAGTATGGTGAATATGTACTAAGAGGTGAATAAGTAGTAAACACAACCACCTGCACGAATACAAACGAAAGTCGAAAAAAAGATGTAGAAAAATTAGAGGCAGGCTGCCTCGAAGGACATATGTAGACCAGACCGATCTTGCTGATTTTCAATAGCAAAATTTTCGAAACTATGTCTGATCGATTGGCATATTTAAATTTTCTCTTCTAGCTCATTTAGTGCCTTAGCAAACTTGATTTGAACACGAACACGCACGTAGAGGCAGACATCGCTCAATCGACTTCGCTATGCATAAGAACTCTGAATATACATATATACATAGTTTAGGGGGTCGGAAATGGATGTTGTAGAAATTATAATTAGACTGAAAATCTTAGATGTACCCTTTTCCACCTGTGGTGAAGGGTATAAAAGCACCCATTATTATTTTGAAGATAATTAAATTAGATCAATTTAAGAAAAACATTTTTTACCTACAGTCAACTTGTGCATTGAATTTCTTTAATTACATTTATAGAAGACCTTTTGCCAAACAATGGATTAATGGGTAAATTTTTTCTGACTACCGAGAAAATTAAAATAATCAATTAATACTGTTGTTGCAATTTCAATTGCAGTATCAGTAATTACTGATCACTGATTTTTGTCTAGTAAACAGTAAATATTTACTGGTAATGCAAACTAAATTTAATTATCAGAAAAAATTTTACTGCAATTTTGATTGCAATAAACTGCTCTTGTATGGTTGACTGTGAGCCGAGAAATGGTTTATCTGTGCAATATTCTCTTGAGATATTGTGAAAGAATAAATTTTCAACGCTTATACTTTGATTAAAATTTAGAGGTACACCACAAACAGAATACCCAAAAAGAAACTTGTGATACATGTAATTTTAAAATTCAACACCAAAAAAAAAAAAGGAAAAAAAACTAAAACTAAAACTGTTCAGACATACGTTTTAATTTAGACAATTAAAATTTAAATTGAGTAATTAGTTTTGGTATTCACACATATCCAATTTTATTTACTAAATTTAAATTTGACAGTAGAATATAGATCTGTTCAACAACAAGAAGATGTTGCTAATTGTTATTGGAAAGTGTTTACTTCAGTTCTTAAAAAGAAGCAGCGAAAGAGTGAAAAAGAGTATAAGATGTGAATGTTAATAAATTTGTTACAACTTTTGTTACTGGCAATAACAGAACAGCTGATTCTTGTTCTGTTTTACAAAATAAATTAATAAATATTAAATACTTTGAATTGAAAGTGTTTGTTTGCACTTCCCAAGATAATATTTGCATCACATCATTGCTAGACTAAAATGGTGTAGCTTTTTTGCCATAATTTGTATGGCGATTTCAAAACCGAATATCTACAGCTGAAATTTTTTACAACCACACAGCAGAAAATGTACATAAGATTAATAGTTTTCGGTTTTAATATGAAATACTTTTAATTGAAGCAAACGTTTGTATAATAGTTAGAAGAAAGCTGAGAAAAATACGTAAAAGTAAACGCCAGGATAATAAAACAATAAACAAAATAAATAGAATAAAATAAACTAAAAGTTTTACAAAAAAGACGAAACAATTTTGGCAATTTTGCCAAATATTCGAAAAAGGTGCTCACAATCGATGACACAGCTCTTGCCAATGCTAACTGTTGCAATACAAAATGCTTTATTAAGCTTGTTTAGATATTTATTGTTATGGTTGTTTGTTATTATGGTCAGTTCGCCTTCACTTTGCTATTTTTTTTTTTTTTGCAAGAATGCGTTTATTTCCTTTTTTTATTTGGAATAGGAATGTTGTAAACTTTTATTTTACTTTATCATTGCTAGTTTCTGCCGGAAATTTATTGAACAGACCTAATTTTTACATTAAAAATTTGTGTTAGTAAATTTGGAAGAATGAAGAGAAGTTCGGCTTTAAACAAAAGTTTGCTTGTTTTTATTTAAAATATAGAACTCTTCCAGTCAGTACGATCAAGTTCTGACTGCACGCTAGCTTTGAGTCTCCATTAAATTTTCAAAAATTTTTCAACTCATTTAATTTGAAAATATTTTTTTTTTTCATTTTTATGGCATTTAGTTTTGTCATTGTATAAAATTTTCTCTCACTGAACACACTTCACAATTGATCAATTTATTAATTAATTTCTTATATGGTAAATTATTTATTGCGCAATTAAAACGTATGTCTGAACAGGGTATTAGTTTTAATTGCTATTGAGTCATTTTTAATTAGAATTAAACCAAGTAATTTTAAAATAATTATGGCATGCAAGGCACCGCTCATTCATGATTCAAATTCTTTTAAAAAAGCTATGAGACAGAGCTGTAAATGAAACATTCATTTTTGAATTAATGCGCGAATCATTCATGCCCTAAAATAGAAAATTTTGAATTAATGTTTTTCACCCAAAAAAGTTAATTAAATGAAATTTGAGTCAATTCAGATAAATTTGGTAAAAATGAATTGCAATTAGTTACCAATTCAAATGAAGTTTGTGAATGAATTGCCATTCGTTTCTAATTCAAATTAATTTTTTAAATTGAATTTTAATTCATTTGAATTGAATTGACTTTAAATTAATTCAAATTAATTATAAACCTTAATTAGCCATTCATTACCAACTCATTTGAATTGCATTGATTGAAATTTTATTTGATTTTATAAGTAAATATGTAGTTAGTATCACCTTGTTTTCCTGATCTTTAAATATTTTTAATTTGGTAGAAGAAATTTCAATTTTGTTCAGCTCTAGAATTTGATTAATTGCAACTCATTTTTAATTTCATTAATTTGTTTTGCAATTTATTGGTGTAATTCGTTTGATTGAATTGAAAATAAATTGAATTGAAACGAATTGGAAATGAATTGTTGTTCTCTTTAACAAATTCATTTGATTTTGAAACGAGTTGCAATTCATTTCCGCCTAATTCGTTTGAATTGATTAAAATTTTATTTAATTCTTGTTTTTTGTGAAAAGAATTAATTGAAATTCATAACGAAAAGATTTTCAAAAAAATAATAATAATAATAATTTTAAAAAATTAACTTTTATCAAAAAATGAAAATTTCAGCTAAATATTTCAAAATAAAATATCACTAAAAAATCAAAATTTTAATTTATGAAAATTCACCAAAATGTGAAAATTTCACTAAAAAAGATGAAAATTCAGAATTAATTCGTTCAGTCGCGAAAACAAAAAAAAAAAATAATTTCACAAAAAAAAAACAAAAAGGTGACAAAATCGAAATTTCGGTAAAAAACGAAACTTATACCCGACAAATGATAATCTTCAAAACAAAACTTTAATTCATTTGAAATTCGAAAATTTCAAGTTGTTTGATATTTTGCAATAAATCCAAATTTCACTTAATATTAAAAAAAACTTTAAACAAGTTCGAGTTTTTACAATTTTGAATGGCGGGCAGTCGGATGACAATTGTAGCTCGTTGGGATGTGCTCCATAAAGCGGAGCAGTTTTCGATGGAGCCAACGTTTATAGAATGGGCTAATGCCGTTCCTAAGGAAAAACCAATTTGTTTTTTTTTCTTATTTTCCACCCTCAAAATTAGATTCCAAGACAAAGCTTTTAGTAAAACTTTTTTAAACTCCTAATGTTCTTGTAAAAAAAGCAATACTTTTTATGCATTTTGTGTTTTTTGTGTTTTCTTTTCTTAAAACAAAATCTTAAAATATTTTTTTTATTACTATGGTTTTGATGCTTAAATCTTACAGTTTTCATTGTAAATAAAAGCATATTTTTTATTTTCTGTTTTATATTATTGGTGGGTAAATTATCATGATTTTTTTCATTAAACATTTTTAATTATATTTTCAGTATTTATTAATTGATTTATTTTAATTTCAGTGATTGTTATTATATTTCAAGCATAAGTTAATTAAGAAATATTTAGTTTTAAAAGCCTATAAAAACTAATTACATTTAGTATTTAATTAATAATTGATATGATGAATTTGTTATGTTACTTTAATTTTTTTTTTTAAATTAAAATTGAAATTAATGTTAAATTAAAAAAATGTGTAATAATTACATTTTATTAATATTAAAGAAAAACTAATAGTATTATTAAATTTAAAGCATAATAAGATAACAAAAATTAAAGCATTGTTCCTTTGAGTTTAGTTTTCTAGTCCAAATAATTTTAATTTAAATTTATTTTGATCGCCTAAACTATAACTTGTAAAAAAACAATAATACAATTTTTTAAACTAAATACTTTTAATTTTATTTATCACAGATTTTTAAATTTTGTTGCCGATATTTTTTAAATTTCCAAAAAAAAAAATACAACCAAAAAATTAAAATTTTTTCTTTAAAGCCAAACTTGAGAAGACTTCTTTTTATTTAGTTTTTTGAACATTATTTCAAGGAACCCATATTTTTTTAATTTTGTTTAAAATCTTAGAAAAATAAATTGTTTAATACTAATTAAAAATCAGTCTGTTAAGAATAGTGATATACAACTGTTTTTTATAAAAAAAAAAATATGAAGGATAGCAAACTACCCAAGAAAGGAAGAAAAGTATCAATTTTCTTCGAATTACCACTCCCTACAATGTAATACTGAGTTATTTTTCTTAATTGATTATCACTTCAAAGCAGTCTTTATAAATTGTATCAAACAGTTTTTTTTGTAAAAATTGATCTTGTTTTTTTTGAAAGTGATACAAGTCTATTTTGCCTTATATTGAATTATTTAAGAGTTTGCCTTTGAATCAATTTAAAAGTAATGGCCAACTTTAATGAATTCGAGTGATGTTTTCTACACAATACACCTTTTAAATTTTATTATGAAATAATAATTACTAAAAATAAACGATTTTCTTAACCCCGCATGGAGTTATACCACTTTCAAAAATAATATATTGGAAGAAATAGTACCATAAGCGAACTTAAGTCAATTTTTCCGTAGAGATAAGCGTTACTGAGATGATTTTTTATGTAAAAGGCAACAGTTTAAATGAAGACATTTAAATACACGAATAACCAAAGTTATTGAGAGTTTATTTCAGTTATTTTAAAAATATAAAAATTAAAATTACTTCGTTAAAATATTTAAATAAAGAAGTATTTATCTTTGGGAAATCGATAGATTAGAGTTAAGACAGGTGGTGAAAGGAGATAGATATATTCATTTTTTTCTTTATTTTACTTCGCCGGCGAATATGCTATGAAGAAGTGCCGACGAAGGAGCCTGCATATTGTAATGCATTTGTATTTATACCATTAAACAGAAAAAAAATTTTATTTTTCGATTGCAGAAGGGATTGAACCCTGGCCAACCAGATTTGTAGTTAACGTGCTTGCCACCTTGAAGTTTTATAAAGTTTTAACATATTTATTTTGCCAAGTTTTTTTGTCCTTCCCATTTTTCTTAATAAAAAATTGATTTAAATCGAGTATTTATTTTGTGAGGATCATTCCTTTTAAACTCATCCAACATATTTATAACCAGTTTATGATTTCTCCAAGTGTAAATTTTTTCCTGTTTGATAATGCCTTTTCTACGGATTTTGTTGAGACAAAGTCTTCTCTTTTCATTTCATTCATTTCTATTTTGGCAAGACTATATTGCATTGGGCAATGTAGAATTGTTCCTTTCTTTAATGCTTTTTGTAAATGGGCTTATTCCACTTTCAAAAGAAATATTTGTGCGATGGAATTGTACAGCAAATCTGTTTTTGTTTATTTTATGTCAAGATAGCAGTACTCTTTGAAATTGTGATTATAATTATAGAGAGAAAGTATCTATAGATCATTTAAATTACCGTTAACTTAGTTTTTTTTAAGTGGACTTATACCACTTTAAAAAAACCAGCTTAATTGTTCGCTACTTCCTAATTTTGATTAAAATTTCTTTTAATTGCTTCCATTTATATTTTAAACCTTAAAAAAGTAAAGATTCTTTTAAAACATAAAGCAAATTGTTGTATATCACTGGTTTTGAGAGTAAAAAGAAATATTCAAAATAAAAATGAATGACACACTTAAATAAAAAAAAATGTAAAAAAGGCTAGTTCGAAAAATAAGATAAACAATTAAATGCTTTTACTTATGATAATACTTATGATAAAAATATCTTAAACTTTTAAGTTTAAATTGCACAGAAAATGTTGTCATTATAATTATAATATAATTATTTCACAATAATTTATTTAATATTTAAGTGGTTTTAAAAACCTTTGTTCGAAGTAATAATGATTTCAATTTATTTATATTTAATCGTTTAAAACATCTATAATTTTTTGTTGTTGTTCTTTTTGTAATTCAAAAATATTTTCTACATTAATTAAAATAAAACCAAATACTTCGCAGAAATGCATTTTATATTTTAAGAGTTTCAGATAACTTAACACTACTAAAAAGGAGATATAATTCTACTACTAAAATTGGAATGTGGTTGCTTCCATGCTATAGAATATGTTATGGCCTGTTTTTAACATCTACCTTGTCTATATTTAATCCTCAATACATTTGTTCAAAATAAACTTACCTTTGTGTTGTTGTTTAACTTCAATTGCTTAAATTTTCAATACGATTTGTGGGCATATTACCTAATAATGTAGCGCCATTACCAACACTCATCATGGGTGGACCTGGTGGTTGGTTACCCATACCTACAACGCCTGGTATGCCGGCATTACCTCCTTGTAAATTGGATGTACCTTCACTTTCACTTTTCCAAGAAGTCACCTGAATGTGTGGTGGCGGTAGGCAATTACGCAAAGTCTGAACAATTTGTATAGTGTCCATAAGAGCTGAAAGTTTATACAAAAGTATTTTTTTTTTTTCAACTTAAAAATTAATCTTTAAATTTGATATTACTTTTTTGTAATGATTCACTTTGTTTGCCATAAGGTTTGCACATTGAGGGTCTTATGTAGGTCTTCATACGAGCCATATTGCGCATAAGTTCTGTAAAAACTCGTACAATTTTATCTTGTCCAACTGGCAAATTATCACGTCCATTTATATCTTGATTAGTTGAGGCCCAAGCACCATTATGCAAAGCCAAAAGATCTTTATTCGATTCCAAAGATTCCAAGTTTGAACTGGAAATATAAAAAAATTTTATTAATTGTATTTTAAATACACCAAACTCTTCTTTTATATTTTTCATTCGCAAAATTCACAGTTTGATAAATTTGAATTGCGAGAACGAAATGCATATATTTTTAATTTACTATGTTTGCACGATCTACAAAACCAAAAACTGTGGTAGGTGTTGTAAATGTATTTATTTACAAGTTCGAAGCAGCTGGCATATTTGGCGCCATTTTGCTTTTTTGCTATTTCCATTATTTTACAATACAAAAAAAGGTCGCTCACACTTAGATGTTTTAAATCATAGTATATTTAAAAGGATTTTAAGTTTAATATGAACTGTGAATACCCCTATTATTTTAAAAACAATTATAAAGATATGTAAGCTATACATATACGATATAATAAGCTTAACTTTATTTAAAAAATGTAATTTAAAAAAGTATTTTTTATAAAAATACTTTTATTTAATAACTTTTAATGTAAAAGCTTTTAAGAAAAAAAAATTAGTTCCCTCAGGCTTACCGCAAAGTTTCTACATTCTTTTGCACCATTTGTTCCACAGAATGAGCAGAATTTGAGGAAGCACTATCATGCCTGGCCATGCCACTACCCGAACTGCCACTACTTAAGTGAGCTGTTGGCGATTGTGACGGTGGTGGCAAAGAATGATGAATATTGTGATGTGGCTGTGGTACAATGGAGCCAACCTGGTTAGGTGAACTTGTTGGTAAACCTAAAGCAGCGGCTGATACTGCAGCAGCCGAATTCTGTCCAGCAGCTGCTGCAGCGGCGGCTACAGCAGCAGCTTGTGACTGCATCAGGCCTTGCATTTGTAAATTAGCAGCAGCGGCTGCTACGGCCATAGTTGTGGGATCAAAATGCTTAGGATCCAGTTGGGATAGTACACGCTGTTTCTCTAAAGGTGAGAGACTGCTAAATTTTTCTAAACTTTGTTGAGCTAAGGCTCGGTTTTGTTGCTGCTGAATGAGGGCAGATAATTGCTGTTGCTGTTGTTGAGCCGCAGCTGCTGCAGCAGCTGCTGCAACTGCAGCCTGTTGTTGTTGTTGTTGATGATGTTGTTGGTGTTGTTGCTTGGCCGCTGCTGCAGCAGCTGCGGCGGCAGCAGCAGCACTTATTTGCGACAGTTGAGACTGTATGCTGTTCTGTTGTTGTTTAGTTAAATGTTGCAATTGGGGTGGCACCTTTGGGTGTGATGAATGCGATGATTTAGAAGACAAATCAACTTCACCCCCAACACCACCCCCAGCAGAACTACTTGTAGCTGAACTGCTACTTCCGGCTGAACTAGGACCACTAACAGTACCACCGCCGCCACCTGAGCCACCAGCAACATGGCCAGCACCGACATGTGGCGGTGGAGGTGGTGGTAAATGGGGCAAATGTTGTAGAAAATCAGTGGGATTGACATTGGGAAACTGTTGATCCATAAACGGTAGTGGCGATATGCCAATATGATTTTTGTAATAACGACATGCTGGACTTGGGCACGATTGCACAACTTCGATGATGAATTCTTTTTCCATACCAAAATTTTCTCGACCGATAGTGTATGATTCAATGACAGCTCTTACTGTTGCGTCTACGCTCAAGTGAAGTCCATGTGGTCCAGACATGTGTTTCAGCATAACAGCATTTGCAAAATGTTCAAATGGCAACACTATTTTTCCATTTTCTCGCAATATTAAACGTCCTTGTGTGTCTAACGTCATACGATTAGCTAGAACCCTATAAATAAATAAATTCAAGTAAAAATAAAATAAATAATTTATAAAATACAAATTTTCTGTTGTTATAATTGTATTAATTTTCGGTAATATCCGTCGTCTCTGGCTGTGTGACGGTTATTACCGAAAGTTATAACAACAGTTAAATATATACTGGCGGAATCAGCCCATTTAATTTAATACAAATTTTCTCTTTAAACTTACTGTAAATAAGCAGCACTGGGCAACATAGCATTATCTTTAAGATCAGTGAAACACTGCAACAACTCTGCACTTGGATTCCATCCTTTATTTTGTAAATACAACTGAAGTAGCATGTACAGCTTTTCTGTAACATAACCAGCACCGGAAATGGCAGCACTTGGTCCAGCCATATCGCCCGTACCATGTGGACCGGCACCAGATGATGAAGACATAACACCAGAAGGTCCAGTCCCCGAGCTACTGGCGCCGGGTCCACCCTTCGATAATGCAGCCTTCATTGTTTCCGATAAATCCAATTTATAATTTTCCGGATAGAAATTTTTAACGTGATCCTTTTACAATTAATAATAAATTACAAATTTTCTCTTGGATCATATAAACTTACCAAATTGTTCATTTTCATTAAGAAATGTCTTGAGACTGTGCTATGACTGGTGGTGGCGGCGACGTTAGCGCCCGGTATTGGTGTCTCACACCTACCTT
Organism: Gymnosoma rotundatum; assembly: GCA_916610165.2. Lineage (NCBI taxonomy): Eukaryota > Metazoa > Arthropoda > Insecta > Diptera > Tachinidae > Gymnosoma > Gymnosoma rotundatum. The sequence continues at coordinate 115,280,855 of OU744340.1, read as the reverse complement.
TTGCTAACAACCAGGGACTATTAGATCTAGCAATTGTTACTTTTTCTAAGTTCACCGAGTTTTCATAAATTGTATATTTTTAACGGTTTTTTTACCCAAATATTTAATTTTCACAATTTATTACTTTATTTTAAATAATTTTTCTAATTTATAAATTTTCTTATAAGAAAATTTTCCCTTTTTCTGCTGTCGTGACTTGAAAATTTTCTTGTAGATTCCTTTATACACAGGATTTTTTCTTAGTTTTCTTATTATTTTGCTTCCTTTTTTCATTTTCATATCTTCTTCTTCGCAGCGAATACTCTTCTTCTTTTCATGAAAGTATTTTCTTATAATTTCATTAAATAAACATTTATATACAATTAAATTATTTTATAAAAATGTATTTATAATTAATACACAAACCATTTTATTTGTTGATTAAGAGTGTATGAACAAACCTATTGAAGTTATTTATCTGATTTCTTCATCTTTTATGTTGACTTTACTACTTAAGTGTTTATAACTCCCTATATTCAAAAAGGTGCAAAAGAGAGACAAGATTTATTTAATAAACAAAAATTGTTTACATTTTGCACGTGCTGCCAGATGACAGCTTTAATACTAGTAATACGGTATTGCCAATTTTTTTAATTAGATAACATATCTGCCTTAACCCTCAAAGGGTGCTGCAGGTTTTTAAACGGTTATTGACGTTTTCATTTTGAAATGTGTTGCTTTCACTCTTTGGAACACTTATTTGTCAAATCCTATAAACCCGTATAAGACCGGTACTATTTATTTTTTTAATACTTGGATTTTCGTTTCTTTTATTTATTTATATTTTAAAAGGATCAACGATCTAAAATCATACCAACTCTTTGTCTTGTGAATATTTGAATTATAATTTTTATTTAACAATAATCCAGTTAATTTGAAGTATAAAATCTCATAAAAAATATTATGTTGAATTAAGATCAACCGATAAAACTTCATGCTGAGGATAGTAAAAATATTACACTTCTTAATAAAATGTTTCAATTAGGTAATTTAACATTTTCTAGAGTATAGCATAGCGAATACACAAAAAGTATACAAATGAATTTTTATACAAAAATTTGTCCATAATTTATCTAGTCGAAATTCGGGTACAAACAAAATGCAAAAAGATAAATATTGAAAAAGATGTTTTACCTTCTAAGAAGATGAATACACATTTATAGATGAATATTATTACAAAAACAACATGGTTTTTTTTGGTGCTTTGGAATTTTGAAGTGTCAAAAACCATTTTCGTATGACCCACCATTTTCGTTTTATTTGTTTGTTTATATTTTTTACTTGCGGCTTGTCAATTTTATAAATTTTTCGTCTCACTAAACATAGTTCCCAGAGTAAACATACTTGTTGTCAAGGGTTGCATTTCGTATCTTATTCAATTAGTGATGCAATAAAGTACTAATTGCTCAATTTATTAATTGACTTCTTATAGTATGTTCATACATGAACTTTTATGAAGTCAGTATTCTGTTTATTGAAAAAATAAAATAGTATTGCCAAAATTAGTTTGGTTTAAACGCTATTAGTTTGTATCTAATGTTTAACTTTTGAAATTTCGCTTCAAAGACATCTTCTGAACAGTATTGTATTTTAATTTCTTCTCAATATTATAACAATTTCGTAATTATTGTGCAATAAATTATAGAGATTTTGTATGGCATATTGAGCACAATAATGGATTTTATTGAAAAAAGGTGAATATTGAGTAATGTATGAATAGGATATTATGTAGTAAATTGAGATCAATTAAGGCCTTCATTGTGTAAATTAATTAATTGCGCAATTAAAGCGTATGTCTGAACAGAGTATAATATAAATGCAATAATTAAAAGCTAATGCTAATGGCATTAGAGCATTTATTAGCAGTATGGCAACGTGTTTAAAAATAAAATCAACATTATCAGCTGGTTATAACGCTTTATTTACAAACGCACGTGTAAAGCAAATCGAAAAATAAAGATATTTTAATAAATTTTAGAAAAAATTCCGCAAAATGAAAGTGAAAATGATAAGTCGTAATCCTGATGATTATGTCCGTGAAACAAAACATGAACACCACAGATGTAAGTGGAAACTGACACCAAATGTAAGACATTTTTCAAACCGAGACTATTTTTAGTGCCGCGCAATTATGATCCATCGCTGCATCCTTTAGAGTCAGCCAGAGAATATGTTAGAGCCTTAAATGCCACAAAACTAGAAAGAATTTTCGCGAAACCTTTTGTAGGTAATTTATCAGGACATCGTGATGGAGTCTCCTGTTTTGGCAAGCATCCTAAAAGTCTATCGACGTTGGTTAGTGGGGCTTATGATGGCGAAGTGCGCGTATGGGACTTAGCAAATCGGGAAAGTGTTCGGTATTTTGTAGCCCATGAAGGTTTTGTTCGTGGCATCTGTTATGGGGTCAGTGGTGAACAATTCTTTACGGTAGGCGATGATAAAACTATAAAGGTGTGGAATGCTCAAGCTCCTGATGTTGGAGAAGAAGAAGAACCCATAAATACCATATTGAGCCGATCCATAATAACTGGTATATCCCATCATCGTAAAGAAGCAAAGTTTGCTACATGCGGTGAATATTGTTCAATTTGGGATGAAAATCGCAATGATCCATTAAAAACTTTAAAATGGGGAGTAGACACTTTACATGATGTGGCTTTTAATCCTGTGGAAAATTCGTTGCTATCTTGCTGTGGTAGCGATCGAAGTATAATATTGTATGATCAACGAGAAGCGAATCCTTTAAGAAAAGTGGTTCTAACAATGAAAAGTAATAAACTGTCGTGGAACCCCATGGAAGCCTTTAATTTCACTGTTGCAAACGAGGACTGCAAGTAAGTTTTAGTCTGTAATTATGAACTGGAATAAAGATTACTGTAAAATGTTGCAGTTGATTGACAGCTGTTATAATGTAAACCTCTTTATATTGCCATAATTGAATTGAAATACCTAATAAAATAATATTTTTTACAGTCTTTACACTTTCGATACACGCCAATTAAGTAAACCATTGAAAATTCATTTCGATCATGTTTCTGCTGTAACTGATGTCGATTATTCACCTACCGGCAAAGAATTTGTGTCAGGAAGTTATGACAAAACCGTGCGCATTTATCAAACCCATCAAAGCCATTCACGTGAAATTTATCACACCAAACGTATGCAGCATATTGTATGTGTGGCCTGGTCATTAGACAATCGTTACGTCTTTTCCGGCTCTGATGAAATGAACATACGCATTTGGAAGGCTAAACCTGCGGAAAAACTTGGTGCCATACGACCACGTGAACGTGTGGCCTTTAATTATCAGGAAGCTCTTAAAGAGAAATATGCTGCTCATCCACAAATTAAACGAATTGCTAGACACCGTCAAGTTCCTAGAGGCATAATGAACAAACAAAAGAAAATACGTGCTGTTAAAGATAAAGAATTACGCAAAGAGGCCAATGTGCGCAAACATTCTAAACCAGGCACAGTGCCTTTCGTGGCTGAAAAGAAAAAAGTCGTTTTAAAGGAAGATGTTTAGCTTATTTTTAAATGTATAACAACTGTTAAAACAATAGAATATGACCAATAAAGTTCATTTGTTGTTAAAAAAAAAAAAAATGTTTCAAAACAACATTTTGAAGCAGTTTTCTTAACCAAATTTATTTATTAATTTTTAATATTGTTGATTTCTTATGCCTGTAACAATTATTAGAGTATTTCACAAGTTTTTAATATTTATTCGAATATAATATTATCCAGATATAAAACCGGAAATATTTTCGAAAAATACTAATATCAAAATGTACCATAAAAGTATATTGAAATCAAGTCTACCATCTCTGTGTTGTAGCATAATCTATTGCCTATTTTACGGATGATTAAATCAAATATGAATCCACAGGTTGTATTTTTAGACCCTTCACCAGAAAAAGTGGAAAATAGGTATATCAAGTTTGTAATTTCTACAATATCGATTAAGCGATGTCCGTCTATCCGTCCGTGTTAGTGCTTCAAGTTTGCCAAGGCATTAGATCAACTAGAGAAAATTTAAATATGCCAATCTATCAGGCCTCTAATTTTCTATATCATTTCTAACAATGCAGTAACTCTAATCAAAGAAACAAATATATGGGGCGAAAAAGAATTAAAAAATAAGAAAAAAACTTCAAGTGAAAAAATTGGCGCTCGCCCATATTTTCCGCGTTACCGGCCTCTGAATTAAAAATTTTTTTTTAAATATCAATATGGGTATCATTAAAAAGCTTTTGAAGAAATCTTTAAGGCAATACTAAATGTTTAATCCAATAAGAGCCGATGTAGTATGTACTTAATTTTTTATATTTTAATTTTGCTTTTTTGTTTAGAGTTTCTTCACTAAACTAGATTTATATATATATGGTGAAGTGTATATAAGACTCGGCACAGCCGAATATAACACTTTTACTTATTTTATATTAAAATACCTAATTAATATTTTCAGTGCATAAAATGTAAAAAAAATTTAAATAACTTTGTTAACATCACGATCCAGGCAGTAGTTTTCCATCGCTCTTAATAATACTATGAGAAGGTACAAGTGGCATTTCTTTCAGTGTCTTCTTTTTAGTGACCTAAATAAAAAAAATATTAATTGATTTATTCTAAATACTGCTTGCAAATAAAGAAGTTAGTTTTTTGAATTCATATGTATGCTTTGGTGAAAGCCGTTTCAAATTATATATGAATTTGAAGTACGTTATTAAACTTCTTTTTTTTTTGAGTAATACCAAGTTCTTCTAGTAATTTGTTTTATTTCAATTTCGATTTTTGGCAAAATTTCTAGTTTAAAATCTTTTTTGTAATTTTTTTAAGCCCGAAAGAACTTAATAAATCAGCAAAAAGAAATAATAATTTATTTTGTATTTTGTTTGTGTTTTAAGGCTGTTGCACAAGTTTAGGTAACTTGCACGAAGAAAATGTTTGGGCTGTTTCGTGCAAGAAGAAGAAGAACTTTATTCTCGCAAAATCGCTCTCATTTACCCAATTTTGAAGTACGAAAACAATTTTCGTGCAAAGTGAGATCCCACGGGTTCCCAAAGTAGAGTAAAGAAACAGATCTAAAATTGTAAAAAATGACACAAAAATTAAATTGTAAGGAAGAATTTTTTTATATGAAACAGCAGAACATGGCATTTATATCAAAACAAAGAGCATTTTAGACGTACAATTTTAAGTCACTTCTTCAAGTACTTCTGGCCGTATGTCACGAAAAACACGAACAATATTGGCCTCCAAAGCGTCAATTTTTGCTGGCTTTTCAGCATAAACCAGTGACTTCACGTGGCCCCACAATAAATAATCGAGAGGTGTCAAATCAATTGACAGGTATATTTCTCTAAATCAACTTATCGCTAAATTTTGATTTCAATAACTCGATGGTTGCCGTCGCCGTATTGCACGTAGCGCCATCTTCCTAAAACCACATTTTTCAAACAAATGACGTGCGGTAACCATCTTAATCCACCGGCTTCATTTTTAAATAAATAAGGTTTGATGATGCCACCAGCGCGTAAACCACACCAAACGGTTGATTTTTCTGGATGCAATGGAGCCTGTAGGGTATGTTGTCGATTGGTCTCACTCCATATGCAGAAATTTTGCTTATTAACAAACCTGTTAAGCCAAAAATGAGCCTCATCGCTGAACACATTTCGGCGATAGTACAATGATGACTGATTTTCAAAGTAAATTTGGATGATTTGATAGCGTTGGTAAGTGTGAGTCTATTCATAATGATTCGCCAGAGTTTACTGAAAATAATAAGAAAACATTTTTCATTTAATTTTTCACACAAATTTAATTTTTAATGTTAATTTGTACAATTTACAGTTCTATCAGGCTTAAATACAGCCGATATAATATTTTAGTTCATATATAAGATGAAGAAAAACGAATAACAGTGCAAACAAAGAAATTGTGCGATAAAAAGTTAAACTGTAAGGTAGCATACTTTTAGGAGCAAATAATTTACTTTTCTTTAAATGCTTATTTTATTTTTTTTTTATTTTAAAGTTTTCAATTCTAAATTGAGCATTGTAACACAAAAGCTTGTGCTTCGTCCAATTTTATAGTGATAATTGTCACTGTGAAAGAAGAAGAAAGGTTGATGTTGTGTATATTTTTATTTATCAATTCTTAAACCGGCCTTTTATTTAAATAACAGAAATAATATGTAAAATTCAGAAAAATTCAACAGGTTTGTTGTTTAAATTTATTTGAGGAAAATTAATCATTTGTGTGTATGTGTTTGTTGATTGTAATGTTATATCTTTTAGCTGCTGCCAAAAGCCCAAGAGTTTTATTTTTGCCTTTAATAGTGATATGAATTATTGAGAGGTGAAAATAAACAATTCAAACTCTGTTAAGTTTCATTAACACTTTAAGGACTTATTTAATAATGTGTATGAACTTAAATGTATAAATGCATTAGTGTACGGATAAGAAAAAAAGTTTTATATGTTTTTATTTACTCGCAGCTAAAAATATCTTTGAATCCCTTTAAGCACATATAAAGACAAAATTAAAGCTTTTCATGATTTTAACCATTAAATATATACATACATACACATCTCTATAAGAACTTTTATATGGCTACAAACATTCTTACATTCATACTTATATATGAAAAAGCGTTTTGGTTTATCAAAATAACGTCACTAAAAACCTCAATTAACCGTTTAGATATGTGGCTGTGTGCGAGTAAAACAACAAAATATTAAAAGAGAGTAATGAAAATATAAATGAGAGCAAATACATATTTTGAGGAGTATTTATTTATATTTACTCAGCTACAAAACTACATTTGTATGTATTAAGGATACAAATAACTTGTTGTTCCTTTAACATGTTTTTTGTTAAATTCATTTTTTTATTTCATCTCTGTTAACATTCTATACATCAGATTTAAAATTGTTGCTTTTGTGTGGGAAAAATTCTCAAGATTAACATGACTTTGAAATTTGTTTATCACTGGCCTTAACTGTTAAAATGTTATTCTACTACAACTTACATGTTAAGGTGAAGCGTTGTCTAACGGTTTTCTTTATTCAAAACATTCATTCGTGTTAATGTTGTGGTACTAAACAGTCTCTAAAGGCGCTTGTTGACAGTTGAAGTCAAGTTAATTAAATGCCATAAATTTTGTGAAATAAATAATAATAATAAATTATTTGAAAATTAAAAAAAGGAAAATAAAAATATTTTAAGCAATATTTTTTTTTTAAGAAAAATAACAAAAAAGGAATAAAAAAATAAATTTGAAATAAAAACTGTTAAAGAATGTTTGTTACAAATTACTTGAAGTGAAAAAAGAAAGCGGCGGCTAAAAAACAATAAATTCTTTTTTATTGTCTATCACTGCAGCAGTATTGTGTCTACATATATTTGTGTAAATTGAAGAGTTAAGAAATAATATTATTTCTATTTGAAAGTGTGCATGTGTGTATTTTTGTCATAAAATATAATTTAACTCAAAGAAAATAATCCTTTATTTTATCGCTTTGTATGCCGCCAGTAGGCATTTGAGCCTATTTTATTTACATAATTTGTAAATTAAATCAAAAGCTGACATTTATTTGGAATACGTTTCTTCTTTTTATAATTTTCTATAAGTAAGTAATAAATTTTTAACTTAAATTACTAAAGTTTTTTTTTTGTAAGTTGTGCTATTCTTTGTGCCCTTGAATTTAATATTTAATAATGAAAATATTTATTAGTTTTAGGTTTCTATTGAAATACTTTACAAATTAAAACAGTGTCGTTAGAAGGACCTCAGACAAGTGCTTTCAGTTTAGGGCACTTTCCGTTAGATTATAGGGGAACAAATTCCTATTTAAGGTATGAATTTAGGGGTAAAGATATGTCAGCTATAAATTATATTTAGGTTTTTTGTGGGATTTTAAAGTAGTTACTTTTCTACCATAGCTTGTTTATATATGGACTTGGGTCATTTCAAGCCGGGTTGTAAAAACTTTTGAAAAATGTTTTTCATGAAGATTAAAAAAAAAAAAAACATTTTGGCATTATTTTTCAACAAGGTGGTCTTATTGTAACAGTTACAAATGTTGTATTTTTACAAGCAAAGATAAATTGTAAAAACTATTTTCTTCAGCCAATATATAAAAAGCCAACAAAGATGACTTCGATATGTAAGATAAAATTTAAAATCTGCATTTTTTGATTTGGGTAATTTTTGCTTATCATGGACTTATTTTAGAGATTTTTTTTAATATTTGAAATTTTTTTTATATATTTTTAAAAATTACAACAACAAGAACATAAACAAAATCTTAAGCAATTCAAAACAATTTAAGGGATTTTATTTTCGAAAAAAGATTAATTTAAAAGATTTTTACATTCGATAAAAATTATTAAAATAATGTTAATTATTGTTATTGTTTATATTGATTGAGCTTGATTGAATAAAAACAAGTAAGAGTGCTATATTTGGCTATGCCGAATCTTATATACCGTTCACCATTAATGTAAATCTAGTTTAGTGAAGTAACTCCAATCAAAAAAACAAATATTGGGGCGATAGTGATTAAAAAAATAAAGAAAAAATTAAGTTCTTTACATAAAAATGTCATCGGCTTTTAATAGGTTAAGCATTTTTTACAAATTTTATTATTTCCTGAAAGATATCTTCAAAAGCTTTTAAATGATACCCATATTGATATCTTAAAAAATATGGTGCACGATCGTACGTTCAGAGGCCCATAACTCGGAAATATCGCCCATGTAGTTTTTGTTTTTATTAGAGCTTCGTTGTTTTAACGAAAAATAAATGGTACGAACGGGTTAACTGTTCACTGAAATGAATGTTATGACATAAGTCTACTCTAATAACAAAAATTCTGTAATATTCCAAAAAAAAAAATATTATTATAAAAAATAAACAAAAAGTAAAATTGACTCCAGTGGGAGAAAACACATCTTAAATCCCATTTTCCTATTGCTTAAAAAGCTTATCAGTGAATTTTCGTCAAATGATGTATGAAAGCTTAAAATATGTCTAAAACTTTATTGACTAAATGAGTATTACGTTTAATTAAGAAATCGAAAATACAACAAAATTGAAACTCTAACAAAATGTTTTTTACCTTTATTATTGATTATCTTTTCTAATTTTTTCAAGCACTGGGTCAGTTTTTAAAATAAAATATTGTTTATTATTTTTCAATATTTCGCCACACAGTTTGGTGGCATCTTCAGGAAACAGGAAACAAAAATACCAATAATTAGTTGTTTTGTCAAATTATTTTTTCAATTTAATGGTGTGTTTGAAAAGAAACTAATTACACTGTCCAACAAATTAATTATTATTAATTTTAAATAATATCACACCCGATTTGTAAGTCACAGCTGACTAGACGCGAGAACTCAGCGTTTGGCCCGGTCGAACTTGACGCTGTTTTTACCTGTTTCGTATATGTTGGTGTATAATTTTACTAATTAAGCGTCAAGAGCTTTTTTTACAACAATGGTGTCTTTGGTGACCCCCACTGAAATTTTCCGGCAAACATTTTATATTTTAATCCTTAAATGTCCTTTTTTAAAGGATATTTTTTGATTTTCTCGAAAAAAGGGTCAAATTGACCCATTAAGGGACCAGTTAGAGGGTTAAGATCTTCCACAAAAATAATCCTCATACAATTCCACAATATAACTCAGACCATAAGAATTTTCTCAGACATTAACTTACAGCATTTTTTTCATACAGTATAATACTCGCTTCGATCAAAAAATTAAAACTTTGACTCACTGTAAAAAAAACTCAGACGTGCTGCACCATAACTTTGTTCTTCAAAAATGATCTACTCAACAAACCCTTCCAGAATTATAGGGTCGATATTCTGTTCTAAAAATGCTGTTGGACAGTGTTATTTATTGTTTTCTGTTTCTTGAAGATGCTACCATTGAAAATACAGTACTAAAAAGAATTAATATAAAACAATTTATTTAATTTCTTTATATATAAGTATATATAAGTTTGTCATTTCGTGTGTAATTTCTACATCATCCATTTCCGACCCCGTAAGGAATATAAATTTATTCTGACTTCTTTTACATAGCGAAGTCGATTGAGCGATGTCCTTCCGTCCGCCCGTCCTCGATCAGATATGTATAGTGTCGAAAGAGGTGCTATTGGAAATGAGCATGATCGGTCCATGTCTTTCGAAAAAGCAGGCAAAACTCCACGCCTATCTCATCATCTGAATTTTCAATTTTTTTTAGTATTAATATGGATTTCATTTAAAAGCTTTTGAACAAATCTTTAAAAAAATACTAAAATTTTTTAAAAATGCTTAATCCATTAAGAGCCCATGGCATTTTTATTTAATATTATGTATATGTAGTACTTAATTTTTTTTTCTTATTTTTTAATTCTCTGTCACCCCAATATTTGCGTTTTTCATTGGACTTACTTTACTAAACTAGATTTATATTAATGGTAAAGGGTATATAAGATTCGGCATAGCCGAATATAGGTCTCTTACTTGTTATATATTTATTTCACTCTTTTTAACTTGGATAACCTGTTCTACTTCGTTATTTTCTCCACTTCTATTTTTTTTAAACTATTTTGATGACTTAAGTAATTAAGACGTTTTTAACGTTATTTAAATTGTCTTGTAGATTTGTAGCCTTTTCTAAAAAAGTTTTAGACGTTAGTACCTTTTCCGATTAATTTTTTCGTTGATAATGAATACACTTAAGGTGCGGTCAGATTAGTCAAATATTTGACCAAAGAAGCGTAACATCGATTTTATTACAAATATTTTTTCAATCTTTCCTGACACTTATCATTACGAATATTGATTAATAATATATTAATTTTGATATCTTACCTTTTATATTAAGTAGGATCTTATATTTAATTCTTAATTAATATTTGAGAAGGACAAATATTTTTTTTACATAATTAAGTGGTTACATGTTTCTGGTCAAATATGTAATTGATTATTTGACTGTATTTCAATTAAAAAAGTTATTAACAAGTTGAGCTTGTTTTGCCGAAGCAACCGCTAAGTTTATTTTGCATATTTTTTTTTAAATTAGAATCTTGTTTCTAACTCAGTGATCTTTTTCATTTTCATTTTTAAAAGTTTTAGGCGCTTTGTGCCGTTTATTTTACTTAAATACGCTTTGCTTTCAATATGGGAGCCATTTTGGTTCCAAATAATTTTCATGCTTTGTAAAATTCTTTCTCCTTTTGGTGTGATTAGTGCAGTTCGTTGTTTTTTTTTGTTTTTTTTTTATTTAAAAATCAGTTAAAAATCTTATTATTTAAAAACTTTAAATTGTTAAATAACATTTATATTTTCTAAGCATTTCCTATTAAAGCATATGACAGACACTTAAATGCTGCATCCAAATTCTGTGACTGTTTGTCACCCGCTTAAAAACTATTTTTTTCATTTTACATTTCAGCAGATATTTATTTTGAATGTTAAGGATTAAATTTAATTTTTTTTAGAACTGACATACGACCTTAATTTATATTGCAACACAGAAAAACAGCTTAAAGTTTTCTAATGCTCCCACAAACTAAAAAAAAAGTTTAGTTTAAAAACTGTATTAAATTCACATTTTGTTTTAAACATAAAATTCTTGAAAACAAAAAGTTAAAAAAGATTGTTTTCATTTATATTTGTTTAGTCATCATATTTGGAAAAGAGTTTTGATAAAAAAAGAATTTTGCTATCACCCGAAAACTGCTTAGTTAATTTAGTGGTAATGTGGTTTAACTTAAAAAAGAGAAATTTTTATAATTCTCATTAAACTATACTTTTCCTTAGAGTTTTTATAAAAAAAAAACACATTTAAAAGAAAACTTTCATGGCAAACCATTTTATTGAGTTTCACAAAAAAAAACTTCATTTAAATAAGAGTTTAAGCAGCAACTGGTACAGAATTAAAAAAAAACCATGAAATATTTTTATTTTATACTAAAACTATAACTTGTCAATTTTCCAATGATAGAAAAAACCATTACGCACTTACCACTGTTACCTATAATCGATAAGATGAACTGTTTGATAGCTTCTTCTTATTTATTTAAAAACTTCATAATTGTTGATTATCTGCGAAATAAAAAATTGTTGGGGGTTATATATTAAAAATATTTTGATGCAGAAAATTCATAATTAGCTTTTAGATATGGATAATTTATGTAATTAAACTTTTCCTAAAAAATATGTTTAGTAATCGTTTGGTGGTGCCACGAAGATAATTGTTATCAATTTCTTATTATCAATTTTCAATGACAAGCAAAATACCTACAAAATATTTAGTGATGTTCCGCAAAATGCCCAAAAATAATTTTTATTAAGAAAAAATTTATTCACAGTTATCTATATATATATATATATATATATTATAATTAGTTAATATATATATTTTAATTATTGGTTATCGATTACAAAATAATTTTTATAAAAAAAAGTTATTGATTATGAAAAACAAAAAAAATTTAAATTTTTTCCTAACCAGGATTTGAACCATCGATTTTATAAATTAATGAAATTTGACTTTATTTTCGGCTGCAAAAAATGCTGCATTTCATTATGCTAGCGTCTAATTTTTCTTGTTTTCTTTGGAAAACGTCTGCATACATTTGTAAATAATTTTTCTTTCTACAAATGCTTAGAAAATTAATTAAAAAGAACCAAAAAGCCGAAAATAAATTTAAATATCATTAATTTAATAAAATTTTCACCAATATTTAATATTTATCGATAACTGATAATATAAAATTGATCTACATATGAAAGCTTCACAGTTAAATGATTATTGCATGCTACTTATAGTTAAAAAATTATTGTTATCGATAATCGAAAATTTTCGATAAAAATCGATTACAAAACATTTAACTTTTTCAACAGTTATCCATGGCATTTATATTTTCTATAAAATTGTGATATATTTCTATTAAAGAGGTTTAGTTTTTTTTATAAAAATCTGTGCAATCGAATATCGATAACAACAACATTAATGTGAAGAATTGGATACTAAATTAGTTATTTTTCCGGAAAAGAAAAATCTTTAGCTTTTTATTTTCGTTCTTTTCTGCCTTTAATATCTCTCTTCAATTTTGCTTTTGTAATAAAACTTCATATTTGATTAAATGCTTCTTAAAATTACACAACTATTTTGACAAATTATTAATATTCCTTGCTGTTTTTTTTATTTGTGTTGTTGTTTTTATCTTTATTCAATTTCCGTTTAGGATTGAGTTTTTTTTGAATGATGTGAAGCATAGAAATAATTTTCTTTTATTATTGATATTTATTTGTGTCTTCGTTTTTGTTTTTTGTATGGCAATATTCAACATCAGTTGTATTGTATTGAATTATTAATTGAACAAAACTGTCAATAATTTATCAGAAGTGTGAAATTTCTATTCTTCCTTTTTGGTAACTTTAAGTGACATTTAAAGTGTTGATGTTTTTTTTTTTATCATTTAATAAAATAAACAAAAAATTTTTTTTGTTTTATGTTTTTGGAATTTTTTTCTAAAATGAGTGATTTTATGCGTATATTTTTAATTATCGAAAGTCCATTGTGGCTTCCAAAATCTGAAAGTAAAAATATGTAAATCTGCTTGTAAGACTTCCTTCATCATGAACAAATTTTATGCTTTTATATTTTAATTTTTAATTTTATTCCCAATCAGGATTTGAACCGTGAATCTTTTATATGAATTAAAATAGACTTTTATTCGGCTTTGGTTCATTTATTTAATTTTCAATTATTATAAATAAGAAAAATTAAAAGCTAGCAGAATGAAATGCAGCATTTTCTGCACCGCCACATCCTTCATCAGCATTCTTTGCATCTATCTACCTTAACTTGTTTACATTGTAGACATCATCAAATTTAACCAACTAATCTTAATATTAATTTGGTTAGACGAAGTCCCCACACAACTTAAAGAATTTCTTTGTCGTTCTCTCTGTAAGTCTTTCTAGAAATGTTTAGAAATTAAATTACAAAATTGAACCAAAGCCGAAAATATGTCGCTTTTATATTTGTGTTTTTGAATTTTTTGACGGGAGCGGTTGACTGATATCTGGCTGCTGAACTTTGAGTGATCGAGTAGAAAAGTTGTGAATCTAACAGAGATTTTTGAACATAAAAGTATTTAATTATAAGAATTTTAATATTAAATTTAAAACTAGAAATCGATTAAAAGATTGTGAGAAAAAAAGTCTAAAAAGAATTAAAAATTTATAGCTTGCAAAAAGCCTACAAGAATACCTTTTGTTAGATTATGTAAAGAAATTGTAGTTATGGCTGCGACATTATAGTATTTGGGAAATCGCAAACACTTCGGAAATGTGGCCTTGGACATTTAGTTACTTATTAAGTAAAGAAAACACGCATTATTATTTAATTATGATCCAAAGTGCCCCAGTATTGGTTATCTCTCTACTACACTGTTCCTTAAACGTCTCTAACTCTAAACTTAATCTCGAATGTGTCTGTACTATTGATGTATAAAATTTCGTTTCTATTGGCCCAGCCATTTACAAATTGTTGATTTATTTCTAAAACAAAATGTTTCTGCCCCCTGGTACACCGTACGATTGAACCAAAGTCTCCCATCTTAAACAAAGCAGAAATGCCATTTGTATACAGCATTAAAAATAAAAAAACAAACAAAATCCTTAAAGTAATCTAAACTTTATCGACTCTAATAACAGTTTCTTTTACTTTTACTTTTTGTTTTTTTTTTTTTTTTTTTAATTTAAAAGCCAAACATTTAAGAATCACCTGAGGCTGCAAAATAGATTTCAATGTACTGCAAGTAATTTATGTTATTTCTTGTGTTCTTGTGGTAAATTCTGCAAGAGAAAAAACAAAAATTGTTTACAAACTCGTTGCAAATTGTTTGTTTGTTGTTATTTTTGCTTTTCCTTAACCACAATTTAATTTTATTTTAAAGTGCTTTGTTTTTCTGTTTCTACCAACAAATTAATTTTATTTTCTAATTCTCTGCAGCACTTTGGTAGCGGTTGCATTTTTATGTTTTTATTTTTGCGAAACGTGAAATGTGTTTAAAAGACAAAATTAATGTGTCGGTCGTATTTTAAAATAAAGTAAAAAATAATGATTATTAAAAATATTTACTAAATATTTTAAACATGTTTTATTTGGTGGGAGAAGAGTTTTAGTCAGTTAAATTTTAGTTTATATATGTAAGGACAGTAATTTAGCTCTTTTTGTTAAATCTTTGTGTATATTGCAAAAAGTCCTATTTTACTAAGTACCTAAGTACGCGTTGTTATTAATACTTATTTTATTTTAAGCTTTTAAATAAATTGCAATATACAAATTTGTTTTTTAATAGACAAGATTTCTGAGAAGATTATTAATTCGTGTATATGTATCTTGTAACATTTTTTAGTCACAAATTTTTACGCCGATTTTTAAACTTTTTAAAAATTAAAGGGTGAAACCACACAATGCACTTACGTTCATTTATTTGAAATATATTTGGCAGACCCTCTTAATTTTCATGAAGTGTTGCTTTATTAACTCATCCTTTGTTTGAAATACGTAAGGTACTGTCTTTAAAGTACTTATTATAAGACAGTTTTTTTTAATGATAACTTGCAATAAAAAAACTTTTTTTAGACAACTTCATGAAAAGCATAATTTTATAAAAGATATATATTTAATTTTGAAAAGTATTTTTAAAAGTTGCTTTTACGTACCTTTTTAGTTTAATAATACATGCTTTCTTGAGAGATCCTTTTTTATACCCTTCACCACGAAAAGTGGAAAAAGGGTAGATCTAAGTTTGTCATTCTATTTCCAACCCAATAAACTATATATATTCTGACTTCTTATGCATAGCAAAGTCGATTAAGCGATGCCCGTCTGTCCGTCCGTGTTAGTGTTGAAATCAAGTTTGCCTCGGCAAAATAAATATGTCAGTTGATCGAATATAGTGTCGAAAGAGGTGCTATTTGAAATAAGCATAATCGGTCCACGTTCTTCGAAGCAGCAGGCAAAATATTACTGATACCTCTAATTATTAGATGCCAGTTGAAACAATAAAGTAACTCCAATCAAAAAAATAAATATACGAGGCGATTGGGAATTAAAAAATTAGAAAAAACATCAAGTGAAAAAGTTGGCACTCGCCCATGTTTTCCGAGTTACGGGGCTCTGATATTTAAAATTTTTTAAAGTATCAATATAGTTATCATTTTAAAGCTTTTGAGGCGGTGTTTAGGGAAATATTAAATTTTTTAGTATTAGTCGATGTCATTTTTATGTTAAATTGTATACATGCAGTACCAAAATTTTGTTTATTTTTTTTTTAATTCTCTGTCACCCCAATATTTGTTTTTTGGATTGGCGTTACTTCACTAAACTAGATTTACATAGATTGAGAAGGGTATATAAGATTCGGCATAGCCGAATATAGCACTCTTACTTGTTTAAAGATGCTTAGAAGTCCTGCCTTTTATAGCATTTTTAAATAAAAGGTTTCTTTTGGAAAGGCACCTTTTCAGTAGCAATTTTAGCATATTAAAAATAATTTTTTAACAAGTACTTTTTAATAAAGTATTTTTTCTACAAACCTTATGAAATTATTTGAATGAAATATAATTTTTTCGAACAAGAATTTTTCAAAAGAATCCCTAATTTAAAATGAATATTCATTGTGGTACTATTGTAAAAGAAATTTCATTTTCTAAAAAATTATATCTAAACTTAGAATTTTTAATGGTTCTTTTTTAGATGGTACTTTTTAAAAAGTACTTTTCACAAGGTTTTTTTGTTCAAAACGATTTAATTTAAAAAATTCTTTTTTAAGATTACTTGCTTAAAAGGATTTTTTTTAAATGCTTCTTGTTAAAAATTTATTTGTTGAAAGGTTTTTTAAAAAGCATTTAAATAAGCGTTTAAACAAAAAGTTTTATTATTTTAAATTAAATAAATATAAGTATTTAATGATATTTTCATGAATTATTTTTTATTTTAAAACCAAAAAATTAAATTTATTATTGCTGGGAAAGCATATGCAAATGGCTACTTCGCTACTGCTGATATAAAATAATAAATTTTCTTGTTAAAATATTTGCATGTGTACGTTGCTTAAAAAACTTATAAAAACATAATTTTACACTAACACACTTGCAACAATTTTATATTGAACGACGTTTATCTGAAAATACGAGTAAAATAAAATAATATAAATTAGATTTTTGTATTGTGTTTATAGATATTTGTTTAACAACGTTTGAAATCCAACTTATAAAACGTTTTGTATTTAAAGTTACTTCAAAGATCAGTCCAAAATAGAAAAAAATTTTTAAACTGTTGGTGGGTTTTAAAAAAATTTGGTATTTTTGAAAAAAAAAAAAAAAAAATAAATAAAAAAATAGTGTCAAAAATGTTGGTCGTAGGCATAACAAACATGTAAAAGTTTCAGTTTTTGTTATACACAATGCAAGATGTTTCGGCTAACAGTGACTGCCAAAAACCATTTCACTAACTAATACTTTTCTGGACGGTTAATTTTAAAAACTGTTTTTCAGTTTCTACTTTTAAAAGTAATTTTATGCTTGTTTTTTTTAATCCCTATAGAACTTTACATTGTAAAAAAAAAAAAAAAAAAAAAAATTAAATTGTAATAAAGAATTGTTTCTTACGAAAAATCGAAACATGGCATTAATATTTAAAAATGATTTCGGGCATATGGCCACCGCGGCTGCTCCTCACGAAGTGCATTTCGGACTTCCAATTTTGGGCTACTTTTTCAAGTACTGCTGGCCGTAAGTCACGAATGACACGAACAATATTGACCCTAAAAGCGTCAATTGTTGCTGGTTTATCAGCATAAAACAGCGACCACGTATCTCCGTAGGAAACAAACGAGAGGTGTCAAATCGCACGACCTTTGACGCCAATTGACATGTCCATTTTTCGAAATCAACTTATAGCCAAGTTTTGATTTAAATAACTTGATGGTTGCGCTCGCCGTATGCCGCGTAGCGCTATTTGTTGAAACCATATTTTTTCTGGAGCAATGTCATCCGTATTTTCAAGCAAAAAATCATTACTCATGGTGCGGTAATGATCTTTTTTGGCCGTAACGTGAGATCCGGCGTCACTTTTGATGAAATAAGTTCCGATGACGCCACAAGCGTGTAAACCACACCAAACGGTGCTTTTTTGCTAGATGAAATGAAGTCTGTAGGGTATGTTGTGGATTGGTCAAACTCTACATTAACAAACCTGTTAAGTTAAAAAATGAGCTTCATCGCTGAACTCAATTTGGAGATAAGACAACTGCCACGATATTTGCGCAAAATTTACCACGTAGTTCACGGACAGAGCCCCAATTCCTGCGACTGACGACGAATCGATAAATTTGGATCTTCTTCCACACTTTCGTTAACAGCAGCATTATTCTCTTCAGTACGCACATTCCTTCAACGTGTTGGTTTTATTGCATCATCTAGAGAGTATGTGGTACAAAATATATCCACAATTTGATGGATTGCTTGCTCAGACGAACGATTGTGTGCACCATACAAATCACGAAGTCGTCTATAAGTTGCTCGAATTGAAAACTGATTTTCAAAGTAAATTTTGATGATTTGTTTAAGCATGAACCAATTTATAATTTGTATTGCCTGAGTTTACTGAAAATAATAAGCAAAAACTTGTCTAAAAAATTAAATTTTTAGTGTTATTTTTTTAATTTCAAGTTCTATTATGCCTAAAAAAGCAAACTTTATTAACGGCTAAAAGGGAATAAAGATGATTAGAGTAGTAGCAGAAGGTTATGTATATGCTGGATATAAAATTATTTATATTCATCGCACACAATAATAAAACGTTATTAGAAAATAAAAAATAATGTAATTTCCTTTAGGAAATTATAAAATGAATTAATAAGATTTTCATTTTACCACTACTGCTGTTTTACATTTTTAGTTTTTACTTAATTTATCATCAACCAATTTTATAGTTCATAAACCAGTACTATTTCCTTTCATGACAGTCATAAAAAGTAATTCAAATAGAAGAAATATGTGAGGAAAAAAAATTGCAATAAGTGCAGGATAAAAATTTCTTCATCTGAAAAAATACAAACAAATTTGTCAGTGAAATGGCTGTTTAGCCAACAGAAGTGACAAAACACATTTATTACGGTGCTTAGGAATATTTGAAAAAATTATTTGATTGATTATGAAACCAATAGCAATTTTACAAAAGTTACAAAAAAAGTCTTACTTTAAGGAAACTGTCATCACCTTGTATTTGCAACATTTTTTTCAACAAAATTGAATAACAAAAGAGCCATAAAGGAAAAGTAGAAAAGTGTGGAAAATTAGACTGATTATTTTTTCTCTCTCTCTCTATGATTAATTCAATGAATAAATTATAAAAATCGTGGTGGTACCTAATTGCTAACATTGCTAAATTACACACAAACATAGACACTCTCAAACCAAACAATAAATTACCGTGCATTGTGTAAACGGTGGCGTATGATTTATGCGAAATTGAGTTAAAATTATTCATACTCACAACGAGAATCCTTATTTCATTTTCATATGTTTATGTAGCAGAGTTCGAATTAAAAAAATATATAATATATATATGAACTGCTTTAATGAGTAAAGTTTTAAATTAGTATATATATATATATATATATATATATTTTTTTTATTAATATTTCTTAATTTACGTTTTTTGCGTTTGCGATAAAAAAAAAACCAGTGCACAGCACAGTGTTGAAAAATAACTTAAATTATTAAAGTCTGAGAATTTTAAATGAAGAATTGCATCGTTCTTGAATAGACTACCGCTAATGGCCTAGAGATAAATCCCAATAAATCCAAATGTTTGATTATTAAGTAGAACTTATTAAAACTTGATTATAGTCCTGTCCTTGTCCTAAATAGTCAATAGATTGAGATTGAAGGCGTTGCTAAAAATCTGGGAATTTACTTTAACAGCACTCTCACTTGGTCTAGCCATATTAAATTTGCCTGTGGTCGTGTGTCTTCTATGTTAAGAAATCTTTGGCAAAGTCATTATTGCACTGCTATAAATATTCCAATACTTCTTGCTAAAACATATTTATTGAAAGAAAATTTAATATGACTTTTAATAATATAATTCGTTACGTATATAGCTCGAGAAGATTTGATCATGTTTCTTTATACGCAAACAAGCTTTATGGCATGTGTCTTGATGACTATTTGAAGGTAATGATTTTAATCCCAATGCATAAAGTCTCGAAAATTGGTTGATAAAAGGTATATTCTTATTTTCCCTTCACTTAAATTTTTCATCACGCAGTTTCGAAATAGACTGTTATAATTAAAAATCTTCAAAATTTAAGACGTTTGAAAATATTTTCTATGTAAAATTTCTTTAAATCAGTTATACTTAATTAAATTTCATTCTGAAAATCATTCAAAATTCCTTAAACCCATTACATTTTAATAAAACTTTTGTGAGTTATAACAATCTTCTTGTAACTAACTTTTATTACATGAGTGCAACAAAACAAGTTAATACAAGTAAGTAAAAAGTTTAATGACAGAAAAATTTATAAACTTATTTAGACATTTATTTTATATATTAAATATGAAATTAATAAAAAATTCTTTGCGTGTCATCATACTTTCTTTATGTTATTAATGAATGCATAAAATATTAGAATTTTAAAGCTACCTTTGGTTGATAATGAAATCTTAGAGCAAGGCGAATAAATAGCTGGCTAAACAAAAGGAAGATGTGTAGGAGGTTTTCTGTATGAAAACTTGAACTTGTAGCTTTATTCTTTTATAATTAAAATAGCATTTTTTTGTTCAACTTCAAAATTCATTTATTTTATTATTTAATCAAAGTTAAAATTCTTAACTGTTTTGAACAACCATCATCTTGTATTGATATTTTAATTCTAATTCTTTCTGACTTCAAAAATTAAAGAAAGAATGTACAAGTAAAATTTCAAACAACAAAACATTAACTTAAATTTCAACTATATATAAATGTTTTTTGACCTTTTTAAATAGTTTTTCTTTTCTAATTTATTAAGCACTAGGTCAGTTTTAATTTTGTTATTTTAAAAAAAGAAAATCTAATTTTTTGTTTCCTGTTTCCTGATGATGCCAACCAAAGGTGTGGCGAAATATTGAAAATATAAATAAAAATTTTTATTATTTATTAAACTGACCTAGTGCTTAAATTTCAACAATTAAATATAAAGCAAATTTTATAAATGCCGCTAATCGTTAATCTTCTTAATCTTCAAAAGCAAAAAAAAAAAAAAAAACAAAAGTCATTGCTGTATTCGTATGTATGTACATACGTTGGTAAATAATATTTGGTATGCAAATTTTGTTTAGGGGTTTCAGTTGAATATAAAAGTTATGAATGAATATTTTTGTTTGGGTGTAAAAATTCCCAAACAGAAGTTGAATTCAATTTCTCTTTCTATCATTATTTGGTACTTTAAATAAACTTTTATCAGTTGCTTTCTTTCTCCTGCTTTTGCAGAATACCTCATATTTCATTTTTTGGTTTTAAAATTTAATTTTATAAATTTAAAATTTTTTTCAACAAAACATCGCTGGACATAAAAAAAATCAGCTGGGCTTAATATATCACCTGTAAATTAATTCGCCTTGGCTTAGAGACGAATAACAACAATTCCTAATGTTATATTCGACTGTACCGAATCTTATATACCATCTACAAAAGTGATTTAATATGCTATTGGGATAAATTGTAGACGCTCTTTTGTCTAATCTTTGATGAAACTGAATAAATCCATTGACTAAACTTTGCGATTTATAAAAATATTTGTGGAATTTTGTGGCTTTTTGATTTATTTAAAAGTTTGATCTTTTTATAAATTTTAAAATGAAAATATTTTTTTTTGAGGCTAAAATATTATAGAAGTTAAACTTTAATTAACTTGGCTTTTACAGGCCATAAACTGCCTTCATATTTTCAATATATTTTTGCTGAGCTAAAAGTTTTTAAAGATTTTAGAGAATTTTAGCGAAACACTGAAGGTAGTTCGGGCAGTTTGTTGGGAAAAAGTAATTTCACATAATAATAATTTTTCGCTTGTATTCAATTACACGGCTTCTTAGAATGGCACAAGCCAGGCATAAACGGAATGAATACTTGTTAGCTGTCCTTTAAATATGATATGTTTAAGCACAGTGTATTTAATGCAGAAAGAGCATAATGGGCATTGTAAGTTTGTGTGTATTTTGCAAATATTTTAATGAAATTAAATTTAAAATAAAAAAAGGAAAGAGTGCTATATTCGGCTATGCCAAATCTTATGAACCCTTTATCATGTATATAAATCTAGTTTAGTAAAGACAGAGAATTAAAAAAAATAAGAAAAAAATTAAGTAAGTAAAATGTAAAATTTTAGTATTTTCTTCAAAAATCTCTTCAAAAGCTTTCAAATGATACCCATAATGATATTTAAAATATTTTTAAAATTTTAGAGGCCCGTAATAAAAATATAAGTCGAATAAAATATAGAAAAAATTTCAATGACCCTTTTTTATACCCCTCACCACAAAAATTGGAAGTAGGGTATAACCAAGTTTGTCATTCCGGTTGTAATTTCTGTCACGTCCATATCAGACCCCATAAAGTATTTATATTCTGAGTCCTTTTACATAGCGAAGTCGATTGAGTGATTTAAGTCCATTAAATCAATAAGACAAAAAATCCATAACAACTCCAAAATATCTTATACAAAAACAAAGCAAACATTCAGTAACTATTTTTATTTTTTCTTTTGTTTAAAAAATTTAATTAAATTTGAGTGGCATGCATCTCTGTCGACAAATAAACGAAAAACACAAAAGAGAAGAGCAAAAACAGATGAATTCAAGCAAGGCACAAACATGTGTTTATTTCTTAGATGTCAATTAACACACATAAATGCGTATTTTCTAATATGCGAGTATGGCGTATGAGAGATAGAGAAGCATAATAATTGTTTTGGTTGTAGAGTTTCGATTACATCTTTTTAATTATGGTAAAAACATAATTTTGTTTTTGTGGCATTTTTTTTATAAAAATTTTATTTTTAAAATAAATTATCAGTCTGCCTATATCTACGTAATGAAACACTTATTTTTAATTCAATTAAAATGAAAACAAACTGTACTTAAAAGTTTTTTTTTCTCGAATATACATAAACATATGTTGTACATCGTTTATTTTGTCGACAGATTTAACAACCCAAAAATTAAAGTTGCTTTCTTAACGATGAATAGGTTGCTAACTATATTAGACGTTTTTAGCAACAGCGAAAGTTTCCAAAAATAGTGTTATTTACTAGCAAAATCGACAATTTGTTTTTAAGTCAATTTAACCAACTGACACTCGTAAAAAAAAGAGTAGTGAATCGCACTGCAGGTGTATAAAAAATTATTTTAAAAATTACCGATTTAATTACTTTACTTTATTCGTGCTTGGTTCCCAAATTTGGGTAAAATCCACTGATGAGCTATTTGAGCAGTAGTGAAATGGCCATATTGATATGCTTTCCCCGTAGTAATACATTTCATTTTGTAGTTTAGTTTAAAATAATAAATATTTCATGAGAATATCATGAAATATTTATATTTGAAGGAATCAAGCACGAATAAAGTAAAGTAATTAAATTTTAAAAGATTCCGAATAATAAATTTTTCATTTTGAAAAATTACCAATCTTCATCACGGTCGGTGTGTAAATTTTTTTGACCTTAGCTAAAAAATAAATATATGTTCCATTATAGTTTTTTATGCGCTATCTGACTGTGCTGTGCCAATTTTATTTTTTCAAAAAATTTTTAAAAGTTAGTTATTAAGTCTTTAATTGAAGCAATTAATTGAAATTTTTATCAATTACATTTTTAATTAGAAAAGAAGAATTTTTTTAATAAGTAAATAATTGATTAAATTAAAAACTTAATAATATTTAAATCTGAAAGCAAAACAAAACCGTGAATAGTGCCAAAACTTTAAAATTACAATTCATACTTGTTTTTAAAATTCTTATCAGAAGATACAAAAGTGACAAACCCCAAAAACGTTTAGGTGTAAGGGTGCGCTACTTTGCTTTTCTATTGACTCTTAATTACAAATCTGCTTGTAAAAATATGTTAAGCAATCTAGCTGTTTAGATATTTCTTATTTTTATAATATTTAAATTTTGTCAGGCACTAAACTTTCAATTTTCATATTTTTCTAGCTCTTTTTACATTTTTTATCCTGTCTTTAAGTGTTTAAAATCAGTTTGCTCTCATTTGTGATTTTTTTCTGCTTTATGCCGACATTCCTTAAACTCAATTGCAGTTAGCAAAAAGTCTTGATTATTTGATCCAAAAGTTTTGCTGTTTCTGTATTACAAGCCCTCAATTCCTCTAAAATCTTTATTAGGAAATGGTTAAAAAATAAGTGCTTTTCTTACAAAGTTTGTTACTTTACGTAGGAAATCGTTAGTAATTGAAGGCGCTGTTGGTTTACCCTCATTGACCCAATTTTTTAAAACACAATCACAAATTCATATAAAAAGTTCAGAGGTCTCTACCCGCCAATTTTATTATTTTACATTTTTTTTACTCCTCTTTAATTTTTTAACACCCTTTATAATTCTTTAGCTTCACTAAACTAGACTTGTGCCAATTTTTCAAACGAGTTGATCACTTGTAAAACAGAAACAGCACATAAATCTTACTTCTAAGTTATAGCGTGAGGCACTAATAGCGTGCTTGCAAATAACTCGATAGCTGGTTCCTATTATTGAATGTTTTTAATTTAACTGTCTTTTGTTAAATTTAAATAAAGGCTGATTAAAACTTCTTTTCCTTTTAAGGTGTGTGAGGAAAGCAAAATTAATGCGTATTTTTATTTATGCAATGCAGTGTATTTCTATTTGCCTTTGATAGTGAATTATATAATGATTCTTGCCAACATGTTTTTACTTAACATGTTGCATATACATATATAACAGAAAATAAAAATTTGCATAACAGTTACTTTATCAGTAGCACCAGTTGCAAAATACGAGTATATAAAATGCAATATAAATATAAATTTCATTAAGTTTTATCCCAGCAGCATCATTGAACTCACAAGGGAAAATATGAAAAATAATTTTAGCTTGCTTAAACACATATGAAACACACATGAGAGACAACAACATTAAAAATGTACTTTACTAAAATACAGAAACATATTTAACTTATTAACTTTAATACAGCGTTGTACATGACCATTTAACTATTAAGAAATTCTAACAGATTCTTAATGTTGATGTCATTTAGTAAAATGGAGCATTAAGAACACTTAAATTCTATTTTATTCAATTGAAGTATTTTAGAAATTTATAAGAATGTAAATAATTTCTTTACGACTGTTCACTAGGGATATAAATTTTTAACAATTTTTTTAACTAATAAAATTGGCACAGCACAGTCAGATAGAGCACAAAAAACTATTAAGGGAACATATATTTATTTTTTAGCTAAGGTCAAAAAAATTCACACACCAACCGTAATGAAGTTTGGAAAATTTTAAAATATTTTTTATACACCTGCAGTGCGGCGTTTTTTTTAACGATTGTCAGTTGGTTAAATTGACTTAACAAACAAATTGTCGATTTCGCTATTCAATAACACTTTTTTTTAGCAACTTTCGCTGTTGCTAAAACAGCTAATGTAGTAAGCAAGCTGTTTATCGTTAAGAAAGCGACTTAAATTTTTGGGTTGTTAAATCTGTCGACAAAATAAGCGACGTACAACATATGTTTATGTATATTCGACCACAAAAAAACTTTTAAGTACAGTTTTTTTTTTTCATTTTAATTAAATTAAAAATAGGTGTAGGATATAGATATAGGCACACTTCAAATAAATTTTAAATAATAATGTAAAAAATGACGTATAGTTATGAAATTTGCTACTCCAAGTGTAAAATTATGAGTAATTCCTAGCGACATGTAGATGTTTTAATTCAATTTTATTAACAAGGCTTGCGAATTATCGATAAAGGGCTCAGGGCCATAAGCCAACGTGGGTTTTATTTTCAGTGCCCAAAAAACATTATGCGTAGTAGTGCAGTAGGGGCTTTTTTGAACAAAAATTCCCTTTTCAATAGTAAGAGTAAATTATAGCGGGATTGTTGCTTAAAATTTTAAAGGTGTTAACTCCCTTGTCGGCCGATAAATTCGGTCTAAAATAAATTGTAAAAAATATTTGTCACTGTATGCAACATTACAACAGATTCTTGAAAAGGAGGGTTCATAAAATTAAAAATTAATTTTAAATACGCAAAAATTATTAAAAGAGATATTTTCTATCACATACTGATACAATAATAAAATAATAATTTAAAAAAATTTTCAAGAATCAAAATCAATTTCTGGTTTAATGGGTTTAATCGCTTTTAATATTCGTAAAATAAAAGAGTGCAAAAATAAACGTTTTTCCAAAAACATGTGTTTTTTTTTATTAAACAATAAAAAAAAACATTTTAATTTTCAACCCAATGTGCGTGCTAAAGTTTAATTTTGGTGCTTTCGCACTTTGAAGTAATGTCCACATGTCGAACACACCCTTTTCTTACACGTACACGAGCACAGAGATGCATGTGTGTGCGTTTAATTTGTTTAAAAGTTTTTATGAAAATGTATTCGCAAATGAATAAATGTGCTTCCATATGAGTAACTGCATTATGTTTCGCTGTTTTGCTTCTCTTTCAAGCGCTTTAAACGGTTTTACATTTTCGTGTGTATCGTTTGCTTTTGTTGTTATTATCGTTGCCCCTGTCCTTGCTTTTTTTGTCTTTAACAAAGTAATGTCATATTACGTGGCACATTAATGTGTACGTAACATTATTAAAAATAATTATATTTGAAAATAAATTTTTATTACCGCTTAAGTATAAAAATTCCATTGAGTTTTTAAACACTATTAAAGTTAAATAAGCGCTACAAAATTAATTTCAAAATAATATTAATTTACTTGGTCGATGGAATAACATGCTGAAATATTGTTGTGACATTATAACTGCTAAAGTCAAGGGTTAAGCCAACAGCAATGGCTGACAACCGTGTACACAATGGTTATGCGTGCAATCAGTAATTCAAAGAAATTTGTTTTTAATGGCCTCATTGAATAAATGAATGATGTCAAATAAAAGTAAATATTGATATGAATTTGGAAAATTTAGGTGTTTAGTTTGTGTCATTCAATTTTCTGTAAAAATATTTAATATATTTGGAAATTAATTTTGTACTGCACATTGATCCTTCATTTAAAATTTTGAAATAATTAAACTATATTAAATTTTCCAAATACTTCACTAAGCCTTTTTATAACCTTCACGGGCAAAACACCCTGCCTGCCTTTTATTTTTCCCCATAACTTCGAACAAATATATTTTAATATATTTTAGTGAAATAAAAGGGGCGATAGAGAATTAAAAAACAAGAAAAACACCTGAAGTGAAATATAGCGCTTGCCCATATTTTCCGAGTTTCGGGGCTCTGAAATTTTCCATTTTTTTAAATATAAATATGGGTATTATTTTAAGGCTTTTAAAGACATCTTTAAGGAAATACTAAATTTTTTTAAAAATGTTTAACCCATGAAGAGCCAATGACATTTTTATGTAAAATAATACATATGCAGTACTAACATTTTTTTTTATTTTTAATTCACTGTCACCCTAATATTTGCATTTTTGATTGGAGTTACTTAACTAAACTAGATTTATATAGATGGTGAAGGGTATATAAGATTCGGCATAGTTGAATTTAATTATGCTTTTTTATACCCTTAACCACAATTGGAAAGGGTATTAGCCAATCGATCCGATATAGTTTCGAAAATTTCGGTATTGAAAATAGCGGGATTTTCATTTTTGAGGCAGCGGGCAAAACACTACACCTGCCTTTAATTTTTTGATATCTTTTTTTCAACATTTGTTTGTATTCCTGCAGGTGTTTGTGTATTTGGTAAAAAAAAGAAAAAGTTAATTATATGGCAACCCTGTTAACAACAAAAATGTCTTTTTAATTAATTCTGATAAACTTTTTGAAACTAAAAAAAATTTTGTGTAAAATTATATGACGAGAACAAAACTAAAAACTGAAATTATAAATTAAATCTATTATAATTAAGAGATAAAAACTTTCTGTCTATAACTTTTATTTGTTAATGACTTCATTAGAGAAAATGATTATTGTTCTAATATTCTGATCTTAAGAATAAATACATTAAATAATTCTAAATGTTTTAATTTATTTATTCGAATTTATGAATTTTGTTTCACTCTTAATTTAATCACGTACCAAATTTCATTTTCCTTAAGTGCTATTGTAATATTATACATTTATATAATTTATGTAAGACACATGAAGAATATTGTAATAGCTGATAATAATGTAATTGTCTTTACAAAAGTTGCTGCTTATGGGCGTTTCAATAAAAAACGCAGTTGGCAAAAATAAACTAAATTCAACAGTAAACGCAAGACAAATGTTTGTTAAAAATTTTTAAAGGAAAATGTATCGATGAAAGTTTTTAAAATTTTTGTCAGAAGTTTCATGAAGAGTTATGTAAGCGGTAACGAAATGGCCATCGAGACGTGCTTTGACCCTCAATAATCAATATCGGTAATTAATTAAATCGGGTTAAATAAATAAAATCAGAACGAAGTTTTTGTGAAAATTAAATTTTAAATAAAAAAAACATTCCCGTGTCTTTAATTAAAAAAGTTGTTTAGTTTATCGATAACAAGCCTTATTTATTTTCAAACTAAAAAAAATTCTCGTTAAACTCTTTGGTGTTATTGAAATTAATTAAGAAAATTAATAATAACATTTTACACTTATCGAAAAAATGTAATTCTTAGACAATTCGATGCAAAAGGTTTTCAGTAAGTGAAATGTAAGGATACAAATTTTAGTTTAAGCTTAGCTATAATATATTACATTTGGAACAAAATATTTGCAAAAATTTCTTATTACGAAAAATTTATGTATACAAGTTTTTGTTAAGAATTGTCTAATTATTATTATTGTTTAAAACTTATCGATAACAAATTTAATTTGCCGTGAAATTCTTTCAAAAATTTGTTATTGCGGAAAATTTATGGAGAAAAATTTATTGTTAAGGAAATCTACGATATTTTTATAATATATTTCATTTACAATGAAATCGATATAAAATATTTTTAATCGGCAAAATTTATAGTTAATAAAATTTATAATAACATTTTTAAACTTATCGATAACAAATTTCATTCAGATTAATATCTTTACAAAACAGTTTCCCTAAGTTAAAATATTTAATAAAGTTAAGAAACTTTAAGATAAAGTTTTTAAGATTATCGATAACATATTTGAATCGCAGTGAAATCGACAGAAGATGTTTTTGTTAAATATAATCTATTAATACAAATTTTAGGTTAAGCACATTTTTGCTAACATTTTTAAACTTATCGATAACATATTTCATTCGAAGTAAAATCACTGCAAGAAGTTCCTTCAAGGGAGAACATAAAGTATGAATTGTAGTTAAGAAATTCCTATTCCTATTACGGAAAATTTATGCATAAAAATTTATGGTTTAAAAAATTTGCCATAACATTTTAAAACTGATTATTGCAAAAGCTTTTTATTATTTATAATTACGATAACAGTTTTGGGATATCGATAACATTTTTCATTCAAAGTAAATTTATTGCAAAACGTTTCTATTAATTTACGGATATTTAAAAAAAATTTACGATAACATATCGATAGCATATTTCATAGGAAGTGAGATCGATGCAAAACGGTTTTAATAGAAAAATATATAAAATTTATAAAGACGAATTTAATGAAAAAAACCTTCAAACAAAGAAAAAATAAAAAAGTTACCGATAACATGTTTCATTAGGAGTAAAATCATTCAAACAAATTTCTGTTCACAAGATTTTCGATATAAAATATATTTCCTAAAATCTTAAAAAAAAACTTTCGATAAAAATTTTCTTTCTAAAAGTAATCGATAATATAATTTTTTTTTTATGTCATTTTTTTACAATGATGACAATAACATATTTTCTAAGACAATTATTGATGATTAGATTTCTCAAAACAAAAGAAAAAAATGCACATCAACATAAACATTCCATTTAAGACAACATTTTTGATGAGAAAAAATAGCCTTAATTAAGAGAAAATTCTTTATGAATACGGAGAAAATTTATAGTAATATTATTTATATAATTCAGTTTTATCTAACAAATAATTAATAGCTTATCGATAAAATTCTTGTTAAAGGTTCGTCGATAATAAACTTTTGTATATACATATCGACTGTTTGCTACAAAGGGACATATCTCGAAATAAGCCCAAACAAATGCCATTATTATATTATATCTGTAAATTTTTATTTTGTAAGGCCAAAGTTTTTCACTAAAAAATATTAAAAAAAAAAAAAATTAAATTTTTTTATATACGATTTTTTCTTTCGCTATTAAATTAATTATTTTGTGTATTGGAAATATGACAATATATGGAATCATCTATATGCCCATACAGTCTAAACGTCAAAATGTTACTGTTTGTTAAACCATAATTTAAGTGTTCAACAATCAATTATTCCGGTTATAAGCTTTTGCACATTAATATATATCTGGCCACATTTCTAAGAATATATTTAAGCATTCCAAAGTATATACGTTTATTCAGATACATTCAGCTTAAAAATATACACACATATTCCACATTGGATGGCTATTGTTGGCACATTATTTGATATACGTCCAGTACTAGAATTTGAAAATAAGTTTTAACTATTTTGTCTCAACGTTCTGGTTGATAATAATAAAATGAGTTTGTATTTTAATTTATTTTTTGATTGTGTATTTCCTGTATTACCATTTGATTTTTATTGCCAAAGATTGAACAATAAAAGTTCTTTAAAGTTGTAAATAATTATTTATGATTGGCATGTGCTTCTGAAAAACATTTTTTTTTTTATGTGAGAAATTTACTTCATAAATCAATAAGTTTGAAAAAGTTAAACTAGAAGTTGAGTGAATTTATAGCAAAAGTTTTATTTTTAATTTTTTTTTAAAAATATATATTTCAGCTTTTTTAATTTAAGTACAAAATGAAGTAAATGTGTGAAGTATTCGTTTTTAATCCTGACATACTATTTTTAATACCTACAAAAGTATGGGGAACACCGCAGGCATCTCCTTCTGTGACTTATTTTGAAGGTGAACGAATTGATGGAACATCAATCATCAGGTATGTGATGAATTTCGATCGACTTCAAAAGTAAATCGAGTATCCAAATCGATAAGAGTGTGATGAATTTCGATCGATTTCATTTTCCATTTTTGCTTTAATTCCATGTTGTTTTAACAAAAATTGTCCTTAAAAAGATCAAAAATGTGTAGGAAGATATGTACGTCGATTCCAATTGTATTGCAATTTGCAGCTTCACTACGAATTTTAGCTGAAGGAAGTTTTAAACGATTTGTTGGAAACGATATCAATATAACAATGCATCGTACATCAGTATCAAAATAATTGCAAAAAATGTAAAACTGCCTGGAAAGAAAAATTTGCCCAGTATTCATTAAATTCAGCAAAGAAAATTCAAGAAAACCTAAACAATTTCTTTTTGAAAAATATGGTTTATTTGGCGTTATAGGAATTAGTTTACCGTCTATACACCCAGTCAGCCAGAAAAATTGTAGAGAGGACAATTGGAGTTCTGAAAAGTCGGTTTGGGTATTTGTTTAGAACCTTGTGGTATTTATCGTGGAATATTTGTTGTGCTTTGCATAATATATGCAACTCACACACCTGAAATGTTTTATTAAAATTTTAAATTAAAAAATTTAATTCACATTTGTTTTGATAAAAAAAAAATTAAAAATGACATTCCATAAACTTTATGAAGGCATCCTCTTGCCATAATTTCTTATTTTTAAGCTTACAAGAATTTAACTTACATTTTTCTTTACGTTTTTAATATGAAAAACAAAATTCACAATGCAATGCTAATGTGAATTAAAAACGAGTTCAAAGTTATAATAACGATTTTCATCACATGGCAAAACGATTACTTTTTTCATAGAACAAAATGGAATTTGAAATCGAGAACATAAAAACGAAAAAATAACCACATCACACCTTTTACCTTATTCTACTCGATTTTATATCGAAATCGATTTTCATCACATACCCGAATAATTAATGATTAACTTATAACAATCAAAAAGATACTGAAACAGGAAAATAAAAATTGCATTCGTGGCCAACCGGCGGGTTACAGAAAGAACCAAATTAATATTGGTTGATTAGTGATACTCCTCGTATTCGTATTTACCATATTAGTTGGTTAAATAGATAACGTTTACAATTTAAGGTAGATAGGTGCGAAGAATGCTGATAAAGGATGCACCGATCCAGAAAATGCAGCATTCCATTATGCTGATGTCTAATTTTTCTTTTCAACACATCATACATCTAATCGATACAGAAATTATTGTGGTATAGACTTGTGTGTTAGTTATTCTAAATAAATGAAAGAAATTTTCCAATTTGAACTAGAGCAAACAAAAAAAAAAAAAAAAACGTTTCTCAAAGTTTTCATGCAAAAACTTTTTAAAGTTTTTGAATTGTTCTGCACATGAGAAAAACCTAAACAAACAAAAAAGACCTGATATACCAACATAATAATATAATTACATTGTCCAATAAGAAGCGTTAATATATTCTTTACCATATTGATCAAATCAGCCAGGACACGTTCCCAAAACGTTTTTTTTCTCAAAACGTTTAAATGTGCTTCTCATTATTTTTTCCAGGTTGCGTAGGTTAAATTTAATAAACATTTTTTTCTCATGAGCCAACATAATACAACATTAAAACATTAATATGTTTTGTTTTGATCATTACAAACTACGATTCGTTTTGTTTATTTTCAAACCCTGATATTCATAAGCGCTTGCTCTCCTTTGTTTTAGCTTAAAAGAATTTTGCTTTTATTTTTAAGTCATTTGTAAACGTCTTTGCTAAACAATTCCTATCTATTGCATCATTAAGGCTTTTCCTCTCCATCGCACTGTAAAAGTATTAAACAAGTGACAGTAAATCTGTAGTTTTTAAACTATTAAACTGAGATGTAGTAGAAGAAAAAGAAGATGTGATGGAGTTTACCTTTTATCCATGGATAGCATATCATTAAGGGGAGTATTACTGGAAGCTGTAGAATTCGATTGGCTCGAAATTAAAAAAAAACATAACCGATGGCAGACTCTTGTATTTAATGAGTTTTTTGTTTTTCTTTTATTGGAGACTGTGTTTGAGCAGTAAATTTAATTGTTTATCATTTCTAGAGATTAACTTCATGAAAATTAATGCAATATTTTATACCAACAATAACAACCAGTTTTTAGATTAAACTATACACCGTTTTATGAGTTCTATATCTCTCAGCAACAGTATTAAATTTCGCTTTAATTGCAGAATTTATATTGATTACATTTTAGAATTTTCGAAAAAAATATAAAAGAATATCAATCATGAAACAAATATTTAAATAATTGATGCACAAATTCATGTGGCCTTTTTCTTAATTAATAATTCCATTTTGAAGCACTGAAAGAAATTTATACGATATTTTGAAATCCTATGGGTTTTTTGTTATAGCGGCAGTTGAAATGTGCCACTGGTAAGCGATAATTTTATCGGACATCAAGTTTACAAATTTTCTTTAAATAATTTGACTACGGCATAATAACATTTAGTTGAGATATTAACTAAGTTCGATATTAAATTTCTATTTTGAAAATTTTTAAAAACTGATTTCAGTTTGGGGATTGTGCGTTTCCACGTCTCGCAAAAACTTTTTAATCTGACCTGCTTTTGACAACTGCTGGGTTGTACGTGTTACTCCATACAAATTTTCCATTTAAGATTTTAAAACTCTTCTTTTAAAAATTTACAGTCACGCGTATTATGGGTCGTTTCAAAAGTTTTTGGAGTGTCTTTTTCATTTTTAAATTAAATTAAATTGCTTCCGCATTGTCAGATATAGTTTTCAATGTTTTCTCTATACCCTTGTCAACAATCTATTGCTAGACCTTAATAAACTTAAAGACAATTTCCGCTTGATCCCTTTTCTTTAATTTCTTTATTTTTACTTGTACTTACTTTTGTTAATTACTGCTTTCATTGTTTCGCTTCATAAAACTCACAATGTTAAAAATTCTCCTCACTTTTTTAATATGTTTTTGCCGGTTATTGCTGACACATAAAAGTTGATTTGATAGAAAAAAATCACAATAGTTATTTACAATAATTCTGCTATTGAAGCTTCCGCGCATTTAAGATAAGTGATTAGGAAGAAAGCTTTTAGTTTTAATTAAATCAGTGTGGAAATGAAAATAATTGTTTTTTATTTAAAATCTTTGAGATCAGTTATAAATTTGCTGCTTTTACACTGCTATAATCTTATTAAAGGAGACAGAATGTGTTCCAAATCTACATCTCCATTATAAAAATAAACTAAACAAGTACGAGTGTTATATTTGGCTATGCCGAATCCTGTATACCCTTCACCATCTATGTAAATCCAATTTAGTGAAGTAACTCCAATATAAAAAGAAAATATTGGGGTGACCAAGACTTAGCAAATACAACAACAAAATTTGATACTGCATATATATAATTTTACATAAAAATGCCATCGGCTGTTAATGGGTAAGCATTATTAACAAAATTTTAGTACCTCCTTAAAGATCTCTTTAAAAGCTTTAAAATGATACCCATATTGATATTTTAAAACATGTACAAATTTCAGAGCCTCGTAACTCGGAAAATATGGGTGAACGCCCATTTTATCGCTTAATTATCTATCGCCCCATATATGTATTTATTTTTCATTGGAGTTACTTAATTGTTCCAGATGTCACAAAAAGTGGAAAAAGGGTAAAACTAAGCTTGACATTCCGTTTGTAATTTTAACAATATCCATTTCCAACCCATAATATATATATCGCTCATTTACTTCAAGAACGTTATAACTAAAAATTTCAGTTAATTTTGGAGTTAATCATACAGAATTTTCACAATTTCATTCTTCATATTGTGCATTAATTTCAACTTTATGTCTTTTGTACTTTCCATGTTTTAAGAGAATAAATAGTTATTTCATATTTGGAAACTTTGTTTGTCAATAAGACCGACACATTTGGAGTTGTGAAGTAAACTTCATAACGTAAAGATCATAATGCTTTCTAAAACATTGTCATATTTCTTTTCACAAATAACGACATATTTTAGTTTACGACACCGTATCGGATATATTTTTACACTATTAATATCATAATTAAAATATCCCAAGACAAGACCAAGACCTCCCCTTTAATATATTATTGATGAAAGTTTTCTTTAATGGCTTTTTTAATTATAAATCATTTTACTAATTGTAGTGGAAACTTAAGCAGTCTGATATTTTTATCGACGGTGACAATGAGTAAAAAACGTTAACTGCGATTATCTCGAAATGAATTTAAGTTATGACGTGATTGAAGTAAATGAGCGATACATAAATTTTTTTTCAACTCAAGATTTCTTGGTTTCTTATCAAGAACATCAATTTGAAAGTATTTCGTGTTTTAAAAACTCTCGTTTTTTAAATCGATTTTATTTACAAAACAACACTGGCCTATTTTCATAGTTATAGACTAAAGTCAACTCTTGTTAAGGTATACTCTAAAATAAAAGGCTCTTATTATCTTTTTTGCTTTCATAGTCAAGAGTAAAGTATACTTTAAGTTTAGCCGACTCCCACTGGGTGTCAACTGTAATTTGATAAATGTTTTCATACAATTTTTAAACCAATATTAGAAAAAAAGTAATTTTGTTTTTATTTTGTTCACTTTGGTATAAAAATCAGATATAGAGTATTGTGTTCTTAAACCAAATAAAATAATTATGGGAAAAATTAGCTTTAGGTGGTTTTAAATTTTGAGTTGATTTTAACGCCAAAAGTATATTTTAAGTTGTCTATGAATGAGTTAGAGACGACTCTAAAGTAAAACCGACTTTAGTTCACTTAAAGTATACTTTATTTTAACTATGAATATGGGCCACTGATTATGTCACATATTTTTTAGACGTATGAGTAATATTTTTTATTTTACTGCATTGGCATTACTCATACGTGCTGATTGATAAAATTCAAATGATAGGCTGAGTAAAAGATAAAAAGCCAGACTTCAGAGTGTGAGGTCCATCGATTAGATATTATAAAGATAAATGATAATAAAACAGAAAACGAACATGCAAATATCGCTTGAACTGTATAATTAGATAACAAAAGTTAGCTTGAAATTAAAAAAGATACATGATGGAATTTTTGGATAACGACTGTTAAATAAATTAAACAGGTTTAAATTATATTTATTTCATCAGTTTCTAAATAGGATATATATGCTATAGATTATTCAGGATATCTTATATTATGTCCCTTTAGCTCGAGGAGGAATATGGTTTTTCCTCCAGCTATTTAATTTTATCTATCCAATCTCCTAAGCACTACTACTCAATTAACAAAAATTGGGCATTTATGTTTATACATATTTTTGGTTTTTTCATATAAAATTATCAAAAAAAAAAAAAAAAAAAAATCAAAGCTTGAATATATGCTCGATATACATGTAAGTAGCATCAAAGAAAATCCTATGACTTCTGGATTAATAATATTGTAATGATTTTTTTTTTGCTGAACAAAAATCATATTATGATGGGTTCTGAGAAATTAAATATGGAATACAAATTG
The DNA here is from genome assembly GCA_916610165.2 of Gymnosoma rotundatum. Lineage (NCBI taxonomy): Eukaryota > Metazoa > Arthropoda > Insecta > Diptera > Tachinidae > Gymnosoma > Gymnosoma rotundatum. The sequence continues at coordinate 115,243,924 of OU744340.1, read as the reverse complement.
CCACAAAATTATAACGCATAGAGCTATTCTTACAAAATTTTGAAATTATATAAATAAAAGAGTTTTTTAACAAACGGTGAAATAAAACTCATTTTGTTTCTAACATATAAATTCTTGGAACGGGAAAAAATGTCCCAAAAATTGTTTCTTTTTTACAAAAGAGGTAACACTGTCTTTATTGATCACGAGGCTGTCGTTTAACTTTATTTAACCGTTTAATTTTTGACCTTAATTTTCTTTTAGTAGCATGTGCTAAAGGTTGTCTTTAAAATTGCTTAAAAAAATATGCTAGTACTTAAGTAAATTTAAATCACATAAGCAAAAAAAGAATACCATCTTTTTGGGGAAAATCCCTAAAAATATTTTTTTTTTACATTTTCTCAATTTAGAGTCTTATAACTTTTTAACCAAAAGCGCTATCAGAACAGAACTTGAAAGTTTTTTAATTTAAATTTTTTTTTAAGAATAAAGCACATGTCTTAAAGTAAAAGTAGTATAATTAATTAGTGTACAACGCCAAAAATACTTAGTTTAATAGACCAAAATTAATAAAAAAAATTGTGAGCCAACTTTTATCTAACTAAAAGAGATATTCTGCACATGTAGGCACATTTTTTATAGATATTTTCAAGGTTTAATTAAATTTTAAAAATCTTAACATTTAAGTTAAAAATAAACTTTTTATGACATTTTCAAAAAATTATATGTGCGAGGTACTCAATTACAGTGCCCTACCCAGAAGTCCCCTTTCGTCCTAGAATTCCGACCGTTCACAGATTCACTGGAAAACACCTGTGCTTTGCTTTCGTTGATATATCTTGAATAGTTCATGAGAAACCGAATTTTATGCCAGTTAAAAAAGCGGCAAGCGGATAATGTTAGTTCTAATAGCTTTTCCAGGTTGGATCAAATTTTTTTCACTAAATGATGTATTTACATTCGTAAGGCACTCTTGAGACGTTTTAAAAATAAACTGTTCAATTGACGGTTTAAACTTTAAAAAGATATTTAGATAACTTTGACGTACTAGACTGGACCACAAGCGGACCAGGCAGCCGCTCAGACTGGACAGAAAATCCATAAGTATCACGGTCTCGGTACTTACTGGACACTGTCTAATCGGCAGGCATGCTGAAAGACTCGGTCTGCCCTTTAATGATTTCTGTCGCAGCTGTGGCTCGGAGGATGAGGAAGAGACCGTACTGCACCTCCTGTGCCATTGCCCATCCCTGGCTGGAAGAACACTAAGAATACTGGGCTCTCCTTTCTTTGGAACTCTTACGGAGCTATCATCTCACTCTATAGGGGACATAGCGAAGTTCATCCGTGAATCCTCATGGTTCTCGGCTGGGTAAGGGGAGTCGCGCCGCCTTCCTTGTGGTATTACAACGGGCCATTCGATTGTGCTCAAGTGAGCTTCGTCGCGAGAGGCTGCCACTCCTAACTAACTAACTAACAAATAGAAATTAATTCCGAGTTTAAATTTTATAACAAAAAATTTTTTTCAACATCAAGCAAATGCGCCCTGTTTTTACAAAAAAGAAATTAATAAATAAATAAACCAACACATTTTCTTAAAAACATTTAGTTAAGGCAGATACTTAGAATGTAGTCAATAAGTCAGTGACATAAATGGAAGGGACAAATGTATTGAAGGTCTCAAAATAACCTATGTCATGGTCACATCACCTGATTAATTCATTTAAATTCTTTTGTTACTTTCATTATTAAATATAAAAAAAACAAGAGATTTCGAAAAAGATATTTGATTTTAAAAAATTGCCTTGACTTTAATTTGGCCTTTAAGTATCCAAGATTTTTAGTTTCATAAGCTGGAGGTGATATTTATTCATACACAGCTGGATGTGCCACCGCTACTTAATTTTTATCACAACATTAAAATCAAGAACACTTCCCTTCTTTGTGTGCTGCTTCATTTAATGATACAGTTAATAAAACTGGCCATTAAAACACACCAAGATGAGACCAAAAGTTTTGTGAAAAACTTTATGTTAAAAGTAACACTTAATATTTTATCTCACATTCGTTTTTATTTTTATTACAGATCTAACAAAACACGTGGAAAGAATAAAATCTGATAATTTGTGTGGTTCAAAAATCTTGCAAAAGACATTTTTAAACAAAAATCTTCGAAAGAAAATAAAAAATACTAAACTTTTTCTTTTGGTGAATATTAAGAATAAATTTAAAAAAAAACACGAAAAAAAGAAGATATTGAGGGGAAAAAATAAAAAAAAAGATATTCAAAATAAAGCAACAAGGAAAACATGTTTAAATAAAAAAACACATATAAAATTAAAATAAAAAATTAATAAAAAAAAAACAAAAGAAAATTATATCAGGTGGATAAAACACCAACAACAACAACAATAAATAAAAACAAAATGAAGTGAAGTGTAACGAACCATACGACAGACATTTTATACATATTTAAAATGTATTGAACTGTATTTAAATTCATACACAAATTAAAACAATCCTGCAGTTAAATACTCACGTTTTGTTGTATCCAATACTAAGATATTAAAACTGTACAATGCTCTCCCGTTGTTAATATATTATAACAGGTAAGTAAATATGTGTGTAACAGAATTTTTATGTATCTGCGAAGTATATTTACCAAAGAAGTAACAAAAAAGTGAGGAGAAAAACAGGTAAAAGTTTAATATTTTATGCTGAAATTGACAGCAGGCATCTCGTATTGAGTTGTAAAAATAGAAGCTCATACTGCCAAAACTTAAAACAAGAGAAGAAGAATAATTAATGTCGTTTTAAGTTTCGGCCTCTTCCTCTTATTGCCACCATTTGACACGTGCCATGAGTATGTGATTTTTTTTCGTAGTTAAAAAAAAAATATTGTATTTTTTTGTTTTTCTTATCACAACGAGTTTGACAATATAAAATTTTATTTCAGACATTACATCAGATACTCAATCGTGATAATGAACTTCAGTGACATTCTTTATTCAATTCAATTTTTTTTAATATAACTTTTTAGCAAGAAAATCGAAACTAAAATTGAAAATGATGATCTTTCTACTAAACTTATATTTTCATTTCTTAAAAATCGTGCTCAATGTGTTAAAGTTAACAATAAAGTTTCAGGGCTGCTGGATTTATTTAGAGGAGTACCACAGGGATCTATACTAGGACCGCTGCTGTTTTTATTATATATTAATGATATATTTGAAGTATTGTCTTTTCTAAAATGCTACACTTATGCAGATGATATACAGCTAGTGGGTTGTTCTGATCGTAGGGATCTACAGATATTTGAGGGCAGAATAAACACGGATCTTGGCATGTTACTTGATTGGTCAATGCGTAACTTTTTAACACTTAATCCTTCCAAATGCAAGATTATGACGTTTTCCAACAGTGATAATTTTCTCTTGAATACCTTTTTAATTAACGAGAGAGTAGAACAAGTTAGGGTCCATAAGACGCTGGGTTTTCATATTGATGACAGACTTACTTTTAACAATCATATAAATTCTGTTATTTCTAGGGTTTCTTTTATTTTACGTAGGCTATACAGCGTTTCAATATATTTACCTCGAGCGGTCAAGAGAAAGGTTGCAATGGCTCTATGTTTTCCATTGTTTTTGTATGGGTTAGAAATGTTTAGCTGTACATCACGTAGCAATATTAATACATTAAATTTACGTTTAAACAGAATAACTAGGTATATGTATGGACTGCATATTAGGGATCATGTTTCTGGATATACATTACAGCTATTGGGATTCGATTTTGAGGACTTCATAAGCTCTCGGCAAATAGCCTTATTTTATAAGATTAAGAAGTTTAACTGTCCCTCATATTTAGCGGAAAAATTCGAATTTGGTTCGTCAAGCAGAACCCATACTTTAGTCTATCCAAATTATTCAACACTGATAATGAATAGATCATTTATTATCAATGTTACAAGGCTTTGGAATACAGTTATTCCATATTCCAAAAGGAGATTCACACACACAGTATCAGATTTTTTAAACATATTTAAAACGCATGTATAGGATTCAACCATTATTATTGCTGATAGCTCTTCATTTCTTTTTTTTTTTTTATTAAATTCATTTTCTTATTTTTCCTAATTGTTTAATTTGCTAATTGTGTTTGTACAGGTAATTTTTGGGGGGGAAAGTCTAAAAAAGCAACAATATTAATTATTATATATAATTTTTTAATTAAAATTAATTGTGTGTCATATATGAAATTCATCTGCAGTTATTTGGCCTTAAAGGCTTACAACTGGCATTTAATAAATAAATAAAAAAAAATGATGGTAAATATTTCATCGTCCACACTTTGATGTCTGTAACTCGCTTCTGTTATTAACGTAAAAAATATCACACATGAAAATATTTTAGTCGTCGCCTATTAGCATTGCTTTCCCTACAGTAAAAGATTTTATTTTTTAGTTTTAAATGATAAATATTTTACGAGAATAATAAATATTTCATGGTGTTTTCATGGAGTATTTATTATTTAAAACTAAAAGAATAAAATGAAATGTATTACTATGAAGGAATCAGATTAACATAAAAAATGATTCCATATAATAAATTTTGATATTGATGTATTAACATGTGCACATTCATTATACAGGCCAACACTCAATTTGTTTCTTTGAATTTATCAACTGATTCTAGTTAATTTGGGTGCGCTGAATTCAAATCTGTAATCAGTTTGTGTCTATCAGCTCTAGTTTTCATGATATAGCTTTTTTAAGTATTTAAAAAGTAAAACTTTTTCATACCCAGCAGGAGAATAAGCGTTAATTGGCCTTAAACTACTGGTACCATTACTAGTACTGCAAGCACTAGTTCAAAAGGTAATAGAATGTATATAGAAAAATACTAGTACTTCAAGTAGTTCATTTGTAGATTGATTTGACTTGCAGAATTTCATATTAATTTTTGATGATGTTTTAACGCGAATTGCTAATTCGCATTTCCATTTACTTTATTTTAAGTTGTTATAACAAATTTAAAACAATTATATAAGTAAAGCTCGATTTTTCTTGTGTGTAAAAAGTGACATTAAAAAAAAAATAAATTAAATTAAAAAATAATTTAAAAATTTTTTTAACATGTTTTTTGTTTAACCCTTTCGGGACTACTGGGATAATACGTCCCAGCAATTTTCAAACTGTCTTTTTTCTTTATTTTCAACGCAATCGCCAGGGAGGTAGAACTCCCAAACGTCCAAAAACGGATAGCATCAGTATTGGAGACCACTTGCCAGTAGAGCAAGAGAAGCGTTATCGCTGTGTCCGCTGTTCTTCACTTGGCATAGAAAAGCGAACAAAGATGATATGCTCAGATTGTAACAACGCCTTATGTTAAAAGTGTTTTGGGCCATTCCACAAATAAATACCTAATTACATTCCTAAAATGTTAAAAATAAATGTAAACTTTTATCTCAATCTAATAATATATATATTTTAGTTGTCTTTTTAATTTCGAATCGCTCTTCGAGAACACTGATTGTGATTTTATGCCCGATGAAAACACTTGTTGGGATTATATGTCCCAGGATAAAAGGACGAATTTAAAATTTTTAAGTATGGAGAACATAATACTTTTATCATACCTTTTAGAATATGAAAAAAATTTTACCATACATAATTTGGTTTGCAAAATAAAACTCCGTCCCGAAAGGGTTAAGATTATTGTTCGAATCTAAAACTAGCGATCGTTTTTTTTAAATACTGAAGGAATTTTTCGACGTTGAGTGAAGTACCTGCATGTAGTTGAAATTATGGAAATCAATAATATTGTGGAATTTTCTGCTTAAAATAATACACATTTCTTAAATTAAAGGATTTTTGTATATGGTGGAGTAACAAACGTAACTCAAGTTGCACAAAATTGCTAGTGGAATGAGTGTGCCCTGAACAACATGTTAAAAAATTCCGAAAATTGCTTCAAGATCCATAAATTAGTGAGCTTAAGAGAAACAATAATGTTAAAATGTGTAACACAAATAGATATTTTTAAAACAAATTAAAAAAAATAAATTTCTGTGTAAAAAATACAGTACTGTGCAATGAAAATCCTCGAAAAAGTTGAATTTGTGAAGAAATTGTAAATCGACTTGAACTATACTTTAAAGAAAAAATAAGTTTTTACCATTTAGGAATAGAGAATCAACTTAAAAAAGTAAAAATTTTTTTGGAAAACCAAATTGCATAGAAAATGTTTTGCTATAAACCAGTTCCTAATGCAGAACTAATTGTATCCGACTAGAAGAAATGGCACTGACATCCATCTTGAATTTATTGTAGTAGTTCTTATTTAAAACCAATAATACTAGTTTTTCATGAAGAACTAATTGTACTAGTATCTACCTAGAATCAATTATACTAGTACTCATCTAGTGTTAATAGTACTAGTATCTGCCTAGTATCCATCTAGTACCAATGGTACTAGTAATTTTTCTAACACACTCAATGTTAATTTGAGCATTAAGATGGTATAGGAAGGTTTACAGTTGGGAACTAGAACTGGTGATTTTTGTACTAGTACAATACTCGTTTGATACTAGTTCGATCTCCTACAGGGTAGGAATTAAAAAAAAAAAAAAAAAAAAAAACAAAGAAGTAAACCTGTTTCGTACAGTTTTATTAAAATAAAAAAATTTCTCACAAAGCATTAAAACATAATATAAATATAATTCTGGTTACAGGAAAGTAAAGCTTCTTTTAAGAGACAATCTGGAATGAACAGCCGGATGAAAGTATCTTTGCAAATTCCAACAGTAGTCTGCCATCATATGTGTATCCCACCTTCCCTGGTACCGATTCTCCATTATTCTGATATCTTGGTGAAACTTTTCATGTGTTTTTCGCTTAAATGACCCAAATTTTCAGGTAATCGGTCCAAGTGACTGTGCAAATAATAGATTTTAATACTCATGTTGCAGCCAAGGTCTCTGAACTTATCCAGCATATTCTCCACTAATTGAACATAATTTGGAGCTTTATTATTTCCCAAGAAATTTTTTATAACTTGCACGAATGATGTCCATGCATTTCGTTCAGTTTCGGTCATTGACTTATCAAAATCGTTATCATTCATAAAATGTCTTATTTAAGGGCCGTCAAAAACTCCTGCTCTAATCTTATCTCTACTTAGTTTAGGCATTTTGCTGCAAATATATGCAAAACATTCCCCATCATGATTTAGAGCCTTAACAAACTGCTTCATGAGCCCTAATTTGATGTGCAACGGTGGTAGGACGATCTTTTCACGTGCAACTAAAGCTTCATTTAGAATATTTTTATCGCCAACAATCATTTTTTCTCTCGTAGGCCAATATTTTTGCTTGGATCTGCTATCCCAGAGACACAAAAAGCAAGGGTACTGAGTACAGATTTGAATTCAGCGCGCCTAAATTAACTAGAATCAGTTGATAAATTCAAAGAAGCACATTTTTTTTTAATTTTGTCGGGCTGTGTTATTTGTAAAAATTTTTTACAATTTTATTTGTTCATTAAATCTTTCATAAAATATCATGAAAAGATCACGAAATATTTTTATATATAAGAATCAGCCACAATTAATGTATATTATTATATTATTATTTTTTAATTTTTATTAAATTATTATTTGAACTTTGAATGTTATATAAATGAATAGAAATTATTTTGGCTAAAGTTCATTTATTTTTAATTTCTAAAAATCTTTTTTTAGAAAAAAAAATTAATTTTTACAAATGCATGCGGACGTTTTCTATAGAAAACAAGAAAAAATAGACGCTAGCAGAATGAAATGCTGCAGTTTCTGGACCGCTACGACCTTCATTAGCATTCTTCGTATCTATCTACCTTAGTTGTGTATTTTATAAACATCATCTATTTAACCAACTAACTTTGTAAATAAGAATACGAGAATACTCATAACTCATATCAACATTAATTTGCTTAGACGATATTTACACACAAACCAACGTATTTCTTTACTGTTCTCTCTGTATTTCATCTTGTACAGTATCTATAATGTTGTGAGTAAACAAGTAAGAATGACTAAAAACAAATATGTACTCGTATTCGTGTTCAATCGATGATTGAAACAAAGCAAAAACAAAGGAATCACTCAAAAAATTTAGTGCTTTTCATACAAATTTTCCAGTCGAATCGCTCGCATGTAATACAGAAACCGCACATAAATGTAATTTTATTAGTACATTAATATACATACGCACGTACACAAATTGAAAAATAATTCAAATGAGCAATCACTAAGCTATTCAATTTAATTTAGCTGCTATTTACTACATTAGAAATAAATAAGCTTAATCAATTATATAAAATATGTATTTGGTTTTAAAATAACTCGTAGAGTAATGCTTTAAAGGTCACTAAAGAATATAGTACATCTGCATATACTCTAGAATAAAAGAAAAAACAATTTGTAACGTACGCGTATATGTATGTATACACCGGCAGTAAAACATAAAGAATATGCATATAAACACATACGCGAACGCTTAATGAAATAATTTTTCTACTATCTTTTCTTTTCACTTATGAAAAACTAATAAAATTGTAAATTCTCATAAATGAGCACTTGCATGAAAAAAAAATATTTTCACAATTATTCACTTTTGAATAAAAAGAAAACAATTACATTATCATATTTATAAATTAAAAAAACCAAAATATTTTTTAGCCTCTCACATACTTATGAAAAGAAGCAACAAAAAAATGTTTCACTGCTCTCTCATGTGTGAGAAGTGAGAGAGCCTTTCTATACTCTGTTATTTAATTAAATTAATGAAATTAAAAAAAGTTTATTAGTTTATTACACAGGACCCTAAGAGAAAATTTATAATCTTAATTCCTTTTTGTTACTTTAATCAAACTATGCGTTTTTTTAAACACATCGTGATTTTGTAATTGGGAGACATAAATAAAATTATGTTAAAAAAAATTTTTTTTCTTGTACGAGGGCTGCTCTATATATTTCTGGCCTAATAGTATAAATGCGAATATTTATAATCAAAAATGGTTTTCTTGTTTTTCAAAGTATTCTCCAGCATGATTTATACACTTTTGCATGCGCTCAAACCACTTGTCGAAGCACTTTTTCCACTCCGATTGAAACACCTCTAAAACATGGTTTTTGAACACTTCAACAGCTTCTTCTGGCGACGAAAATCGTAGACCACGCATTTTTTTCTTGATGTGCGGAAACAAGAAGAAGTCATTAGGTGCCAAGTCAGGGCTGTACGGCGGATGACCCATTAATTCGACGTTTTGGCCGGTCAAAAGCAAGCATTGTCATGGTGAACAATGACTCGTCTTCTCTTGTTGGTTTTTCGAATTTCTCCGATGACTTCAGGCAAACAAATTGTAGTGTACCACTCAAAAGTGACCGTCCTACGTTGCTCAAGCGGAACAATCGCCACATGACCAGTTTTGCCGAAGAAACAGGCGACCAGTTGCTTCGAAGTGCTTCTTCCACGAACAACTTTCGTTGGATTTTGCTCGTCTTTGAAGACCCATACGGTCGATTGTTGTTTCGTTTTGGGCTCATACGCATAGATCCATGATTCGTCACCTGTGACGATCTTATAAACGTCTTTTGAAGCACCGCAATCGTATTTTTGCAACATTTCTTTGCACCAATCGACACGAGCCTTTTTTTGAGCAACTTTCAAATTGTGCGGGATCCAACGAGAACAAACCTTTTTTACGGCCAGGTGTTCATGCAGTATCAAATGTATGCTGGTGGAAGAAATGTCCAAGGATGTCTCTATCTCTCGGTATGTCGCATGTCAATCTTGCATTATGAGTTCACGCACGGCATCAATGTTCTCTGGCACAACAGCCGTTTTTGGACGACCCTCACTGAATTCGTCTTTGAGCGAGCTTCGGCCACGATTAAATTAATTCTACCAATTTTTCACAGTGCTATAGGATTGTGCTTCATCGCCATACAAAGATTTAAGTTCATCAATGCAGTCTTCTCGTGATAATTCACGTCGAAAGTTGTGAAAAATGATGGCACGAAAATGTTCACGAGTTAATTCCATTTTTTTCTATATTAATTTTTTCAAGTCACTGTTAACAACACAAATAATGGTCGTACGTCAAAACGTTTTGAGTACGATTATGCTTAAAAATGACAAACTTTCCAATGGAAATGTCAGATTGCACTTGGCAGCACTCAGTGTTGCCAGGCCAGAAATATATATAGCAGCCCTCGTACGAACATTTTTTTATAGATATATTTAAGGTCTAATTAAGTTTAAAAAATTTTAACATTTGAAATAATAATGATTCAATGAGAAACACCTCTGCTTTGCCTCTGTAAAATGTCGTTAAAATATATTGACTGGTTCATGAGATACAGAGTTTTGTAAAAAAAAAAAAAAAAAAAAAAAAAATCTGAAAATATATTTTACAAAAACAAAATACATGTTGTTTTCTTATTGTTGCAGTTGTTTTAGAAATGCTATTACCGGTAAAATTAATGTGCCTTGATTTTAATGTAAGAAATGGAACTTTATTTTTAAACTTTTTATTGCCCAGGTATATATAATTAATTGTATTTTATTTAGTTTTAAAAACAAATTTTAATAACAGAATATTCATGATTTTTAATGAGGTTTTTATGAGTTCAAAAATTACAACTTAATTACGATAAACGAAATTATTAAAAATGCATTGTAGAAAATAACTGCAAGAGAAGCAATAAAAACAGCCATGATTTTTGAACTCCTTCATATTTTTATTTTGCTGGCTACATAAATGATCATTAAATATTTAATAATATTCATATTTTCCATTACCATAAAAAATGTACAAACATTCATACATGTTTTGCTGTTGGAAATTCCTATTAAATTTCAACACACAAAACATGTTGACATTCAGTATCATATTAACTTTTTTAATAGAGTATTTATTTTAACAAGCACCACAACAAAGACAGCAACCAAAATGAATTTAAATAAAAATATCATCTTAAAAGGCAACATTAAATGGAGGAAATATTCAACGAAATCTTTTTTTTTTGTTTTAAGAAAATATTCATGAAAACTAGCAACATTCTTATAATAATAAAGCCCGTTACACACAATAATAAAAGTCTTAATATTTCCAAAGGATTTTTAAAGCAAAAAATCAAATGAGAATTGTCTTGATTGTGAAGAAATTTAACTTAAAATTCTATTTTATATCTACAATCGGGTATGTGATGAAAATCGATTTTGATATAAAATCGAGTAGAATAAGGTAAAAGGTGTGATGTGGTTATTTTTTCGTTTTTATGTTCTCGATTTCAAATTCCATTTCGTTCTATGAAAAAAGTAATCGTTTTGCCATGTGATGAAAATCGTTATTATAACTTTGACGAGTTTTTAATTCACATTAGCATTGCATTGTGAATTTTGTTTTTCATATTAAAAACGTGAAGAAAAATGTAAGTTAAATTCTTGTAAGCATAAAAATAAGAATTTATGGCAAGAGGATGCCTTCATAAGGTTTATGGAATGTCATTTTTAGTTTTTTTTTATCACAACAAATGTGAATTAAATTTTTTAATTTAAAATTTTAATAAAACATTTTAAATTATGTAAGTTTTTGCATTCATTTCGAAATGATATATTTATTAAATTAAATGCATAGATTATGCAAAGCACAACAAATATTTATAACTTGAACTGCTTTCCACGATAAATACCACAAGGTTCTAAACAAACACCCAAACCGACTTTTCAAAACCCCAATTGTCCTCTCTACAATATTTCTGGCTGACTGGGTGTATAGACGGTACACTAATTCCTATAACGCCAAATAAACCATATTTTTCAAAAAGAAATTGTTTAGATTTTCTTAAAATTCTTTGCTGGATTTAATAAATACTGGGCAAGATTTTCTTTCCAGGCAGTTTTACATTTTTTTCAATTATTTTGATACTGATGTACGATGCATTGTTATATTGATATCGTTTCCAACAAATCGTTTAAAACTTCCTTCAGCTAAAAATCGCAGTGAAGCTGCCAATTGCAATACAATTGGAATCGACGTACATATCTTCCCAGACATTTTCGATCGTTTTAAGGACAATCATAAATCCTTCTTTATTGAGCCGAAAACATTGTACAAATCTAAAAATAAATTGAATAAAAATCTCATCTTATGATAAAAATTATTTCACATGCTTTCCGGCAAATCCAATAAAACCCATTCCATAGGCTTTTTTTAAATTTTTTTTTGCTGCACAATGTTCACCTGTTTACTTCGTAGTATGTCATTTAAGTCAAAGTTGCGTTTGAAGGGATGGTTGCAATTTTTGTTAAAACAACATGGAATTAACGCAAAAGTTGAAAATGAAATCGATCGAAATTCATCACATACCTGAATATCACACTTCAAGTAAAATAAAAATTATGAGTAAAAAAACAATCCTCAAAAAATTAATTTTGAAAAATAAATATTTAGAAAAATAAGTGTTTAGAAAAATTATTAAAAATGAAGTTTTACAAAAGAATGTCAGGTTCCTCTCTGTATTATTTGACATTTACATAACATTTGCTAAGTGTTATTTTATTTTATACGTACAGCGTGTTTGTGAATAATTTTTGAACAAATTAAAGAGAATGAGTGACCTTATATTGATAAACGTTTTATTAAATGTCGGCAATTATGTATGGAATACAATATCAGATACATGTCTGCCTCCTTTAGCCTCACAAATGAGAGCCCTTTTAAACACATTTTTTATTACATTCTCACACATTTCATGCGGTATTTTATAAATGTTATCACGAATATTTTGTTCGAGTTGCTCAAGCGTTTCTAGTTTGTTTGTATAAATCTTGCTTTTCAGATATTCCCACAAAAAGAAGTGCGGAACAGTCCAATCAGGCGACCGTGGAGTCCAATAACATTATCATTTCTTAAAATACCTAACAGCAATTCAATTGTAATCCTGGCTATATGCGATGTGGCACTGTCTTGTTAATTACGTGTTAATTAAGCGCAAAGCTTGCAGTTGTGGCGTTAAAACGTTTTCAATCATATCACGATATCACTCTCCAATCGCAGTTACCGTGACGCCGTTTTTATTTTCAAAGAATTTAGGTATTGAACCTATTTCTCCTAGCTAAATTGCACACCAGACTGTCACTTTTAAAGGATGCAAGGATGACTGATGAATAGTTTGAGGATTTTCCACTGCTCAGAAGCGACTATTCTGTTTATTCACAAAACCATGCAAATGAAAATCTGCCTCGTCACGCATTATGATTTTTTCATTAAAATCAGAGTTGTCAGGGGCTAGCTGTAACATCCTATTTACATATGTACGGCAGCGTAAATTGTGGTAAAAGCTTTTGTATCAACTGAATTTTAAATGAAAACAAATGCAAATCCTTGTGCAAAATTGTGGCCGAAGTTCTTCTTTGAAAACCAAGCTCCTGAGCAGGGCTTTAAATTAAGGTTGATAAGTGCTTTGAACACTTTCTTCAGCAGTTGTAATGTTTTCATTCACTACGCGAAAATAGTTCTTTTTGCTGGCAGGTTGTTTCTCCCAAAAATTTTATGTAACTTTCTCATCCTTACAGTAATCAATGATTGATTTTGATAAAATGTTTTAACGATTAAAACTATTTGGTTTATCGAATATTTTTCTATAATAAATTTGCCACGTGTCTACTTCACGACTGCCAAATATGAACTGTCAAGACAAATGTTTACAAAATGGCAGCAAAAAAGTAATATACCTTCCCGGCGGACTCACGTTCACAAAGCAACCACAAAAAAAAACTCTCAAATAAAAATAAAGCAAGGTAAATCACACCATTCTTGCTCTCACAAAAAATTTATTTTTATAGAAGTAATTCCACTTTCAATAATTCTGATTATTTTAAAATAATCATAAAAATATATTTAATACTATTTATTGACACACATTCAAATAGCCAATTAAGCAAATATTGAATATTTAAAGATTTTGTCTTTATTAATGTAAAACAGCATGACAATTTAATCTTAGAAATTATTTTACTTGTAATACAGACAATTTTTTATGGTTCAAAATAACCAATACATTCCCATCTAAAGCACGCTCTCGGAATGGCGACCTCTACCATGCAAAATTGATTAAATTATTTGTTCAAAAATACTGGTTTTGCTTTCTTTGAATATTTGCTTTATATAATTTAATCTTTTTAGACAAATTTGCATCTGCTAAACACCTGACGTTAATCGAATAACGAGGCAGAAAACACTCCTACACAAATAGCTAAATAACAAAAAATGCCTTGTGGCCAACAGTAAAAATTTCCCAAAAGTTACAGAGCAGAAGATTTTATCATACTTTTCATTTATTTAAAATAATGCCTCAAACAGTTAAGAGATACAGTAAACTTTTGTTATTACTTAAACAGGCTAAACATTCTTAGTTAATATAAATTAAAAAAAGTAAATTTTTTCTTGACTTGACCTTTTGAAATTTGTTTTTTTTTTAAGTTTATAATTAGAAAACCCAACTCAAACAATTGTAGGCGGCGATAATTTTTGTATTACTTAAATCATTATTTATCTCTATTCATATAACTTAAGGGTTTGTTTATGCCAATACAAATAAACATTTTCTTCGCATGTTTATTTTAAAAATTAAAACAAAATATAATTTTTTTATGTACATTGCGCTACCTGGATCTATTTTTTCTTAGCATGATTTATTCATCCTTAAGTTCATCCTAAACACTGCCGACACAATTTCTAAAGTCAATTTAGGAACTTTTTGTTCAGCTATAGATTCACGCTTATTCTAATTGTCGGCGTCGTCACTTATCAATGTTGATATGTGTCGACGCATTCGATTTGTTATTATACTTGTCATTATTGACAAAGATTTTTGGTATTCTATAACAAATGTGACGACGATATTGTATTGACGTGACTTTGTTTTTTGTCGACGCCTTTTTGCATTACGACTGAAAATGATTTAAACCAAACAAAACATTGAAAATGTAAAAAAGTGAAAGTTATAAGTGCAAATCAATTTTAAAAATTAAAAAATTATCGCAGAGGCACTGCTTCATGCAATTTTAAACAAAAATGAGAAAAAATTGGAAAAATTCGAAATTCTCTTGGTCCGCCTAGAAGATTAGCAGATGAATGGCCAAAAGTAACAAAATAAAGAATTGAATAGGGATTTATAAAAAAGTTTGTAAAAATTACTTCTAAGGTATGGCGAAATATAAAATTAAAAGTGAAAAAAAGATGGTTGCTAATAAAGCAGAATGTAAAGCCACTGGCGGCGGAATGTTTAAACAACCCTTCTTAACTTCCAGAAGCATTTGAAGCTGACGGAGCAGTTCAAGGAGTTCAAATGGTTGACATGGATCTTGCCAGGAGCAGGCAAAACATATGTACATACTTGTGATACAGCATATTAAAAATAATGCAATTCTGCCTCAGAAGTTTTCTTTTCAACACAAGTTTTTGTTTTTCAAGCCTTCATCATCAATTAAATCAAAATTTTCTTTACTTATAGAAAACATTTTACCATAAACGTGTCAAACACAAATAAAATTTAATAAAAAACCTTGGCGATGTGCATTTTTATTTCATAAAAATCGATAAAACGTCGACGTCGTCACAGGAATGTTATAGAATGCAAAATTTTTATTGAATTGACGGCGACATTGATACGAAGTGATATTGATACTAAAACGACGACGATGACGATGCCGACAACTAGAATAAGGGTGATTAACATCCATACAGTTCAATCAAGTGGAAGTCATTCAAAAGATAAATTTAACGCACCTTAATGTTATTTAAAAACTAGTGATATATGTTTTAATTTACTCTGTTGTTTTTATGGTAACAGAAAATTGTTTTTGCAACTTTTCTCTTAAGTCTCGAATTTTTTCTCTCCACAAGAAACTGCCTTATGCCTTAACAAAAGTATGAAAAAAAAAATTAATCGAATTGATTAATGAAAAATGGTCTTAATGAAAAATGTAAGGCGAAAAAAGTCGTTCCTTTGAATGGCACAAACATAAAAAAATTGTTTGGTATTTTTTTTTGGTACCACTCTACAGTGCATGACGGCGCAATTTTTTTTTTTTTTTTGTATGCGTGCAATATTTTCGCTGCAGCATAGATTTGAACGCAAATTAATTTTGTGTTGTGTTTTTATTAGGAATCCAGTCGGTATTTTTGTGATTTGGAGAGCTTATAAAATAATAAGTATAAATAAAGGGTCCGCCAAATATCTTTTTTTTTCTGAAAATGTTATAAAGAACGCATTGGACTTTATGCAAAATGCGTCTTAATGATGTCTCCGAGATTTTCAATTGTTGAGAACGACGGTGAATTGGTGTTGATGGCGCTTCACGCACACTTTCTGCTACGGCAGCAATGTTCTCGGGTGTACGCACTGTTTTTAGATTTTCACGCTTTGGTTTAACAATGTGGATGTTAGTTTCTTTCACTTTTTTCACAAGATAATATACATACGGAGCTGACAGTCCTTCTCTTCTTCCAAAATACGTACGCAATTTTCGCACACACTCTGCAACATTACCATGATTTTCAAAGTAATGTTATTTCCCAGCGTTGTTCAAGAGTATTCACAACTATACTCGATCAGCGGAAGGATAAAATTAATTATCCATGGTATTCCCAAGTTACTGATCCACGGTGCAGACTTTATTTAAAATACTTCCCTGCCTGTAGGAGAATTATTCGATGAACCGGTCGAATCTCAGAAAAACTATGTTAAAGAACATCAAGCTTTTTTCATTAGATCCTTACATTTCCTCACTTTCAACAAGACCGTCAAATCGAAATTGAAAAACCCTTTTGTCAAGAAGCGATGGATTTCAAAATGATTTCTAGGACGGATGCAAAAACAAGCCGAGATAGATAAATGTTTATCATTAAATATTAATGTAGGAGTGTACGAATATTTATGTAGAATGAAAGCACAATAAAATCAATTATTATAATTATTGTTATCTTTTGTAGAAATTGCCATACCCATTAGTTAAAATCCGTCCATTTTTAATCCAAGATCGTGCAGTTAGTTTGGAGAAACTTTTCTGCTTTTAGATACTTTTAAAAAGGAATTACGACTTTCTCGACTTTGAGACCACTGTGTGTTCTCGAGTTTTGTGCTAAGAACACACTTGTTGGTTATTTATATTGATATACGAAAGCAATGTTATTTTTCATTTAATAAACAAGCCCTACGAAAAAATATTTAAATTTAAAAATAAATATAAAGCGCGATCAGATTAATCAAATATTTGACCAAAAAAACGTAACCGCTATTTTCATTCAATCTTTTATGACACGTGTCATTCATTACAAGTTACAATAAATAATATATTAAATGTAATATTTAATGTGAAGTAGGATCTTATATCTCTTAACAAATATATGAAAAGAACAAAAAATTTTTTTCCAGAAATTAGTGATTACTTTGTTTTACGCAAATATTTGACTAATCTGACGGTACCCTTAGGCACTCACTTTGTTCTTTAAAATTTTTTTGATGCTTAAAAAACTTAAAAAAAATTAATCTTTTATAACAAATGAAATAAATTAATTAATAATATTTTTTCAATCTCTTTATTTACAATCTTTTTTACAATATTTAGTAAATGAGATAAATTTAAGATTCAATTACATACTTAAGTTATTAAACTACAATTAGCCTAATACTCGTAAACTATTTTAGGAAAATTATTCTTAGTGAAATGATTTTATTTCCTATATTGAAGGTCTAAAACATGTATTAAGTCTATTAAGTCTTCTGAGTTCATTTGTTCCATCAAGCAAGGAAATAGGCAATGTTTTACAACGATTACTAAGTCTGTTAATGTATCGTGTGTTAAATCTGCTTATTTCATCCAGAACAAAAGGAATTATAAGATTTCTATGAATTTGTTTGTTGGTTATGTACCATTGAGCGTTGGCTGTAAGCCTTAAGGTTTTTGATTGATAACGTTGGAGTATCTCAACGTTAGAATGGCTAATAATATGAAAAACTATCTACAAATTTAAGCGGACGTTTAAAAAAATAAGCATGAGAAATTAAGCACCAGCAGAATTTAAAGCAGCATTTTCTGGACTGCTACATCCGTCATCAGCTTTCTTTGCATTCATATACTTTTAGTTGTATACATTGTAAACAACATCTATTTAACTATTTTATTTTATAAATAAAAATACAAAGAATATTCGTAATCAGTCAATATTAATTCGTATAAAGGGCACACACAACCCAAAACTTTTTTGTTGTTCCTTTTTAAACCATATTGCTTTCCGTTAACTATTAATTACGCCATGGATTTCATTTAATGTTTATTTTTCAAGTTTTCTTTAAGCAATTGATATATAAAATTTGTAAGCTTAAACTAGAAACAGAAAAATATATTTCATTTCTTGGTAAATTAAAAAAAAACTAAAATTTATTTGAACTTAAGCCGAACTAAGGTTTGTATTTGGTATAATTTTTACGTTAATCTACATTTTATATTTTTGTTTTAAAGGATAAATATTCATGAGCATATTCGTATCATGAAATGTTTATATATGAAGAAATCAAGCGCAATTAAAGTATATTATTTTAAAAGAAAGACTAAACAAGAAAATTAAATAAATCAAGATAAATTATCAGAAACTCTTTTAGTTTACACTGTGTTCTTAAGTCTAAAAAATAAAAGTTAACAACAAATGTTTTCCAAGGGATAAATTTGTAAATCTTAAAATAAACTTTTAATAGACATTAGTCCACTTTAATTATAAATAAGTTTTGGGACAAAGTACAATAAACTCTAAAACAATTATTATATTAAATATTATTAATGGCCACTATTAAAAGTATGAGATTTATTTGGATACACATATAAAGTAGCACATTCAAAGTTTATTATCACTTGTAAATAAAATATTAACAAGCAAAAGTTTGAAGTCGAAATAAGTAAATTGTGGCACGACATTTTACGTTTAAGTGTAAATTTTGTTTTATGTGACAAACTGCCATCCCTAAATTAGCGCGTAAAGCGCAAGATAACTGTCAAAATTTCTCATGTACATACAAAATGTATGAAGCATCCCTAAATAGCATGGCGTCAACGCTTAACAATTGGAAAATCCAATTTTGACAGTGCGTTAGGAAGTGAAATTGGCTGCTTGTTGGTTGGTATTTTTTGTTATGGTTAAAAAGTAATGACAATTTAGTCATTTTCAAGGCAATCTAGCGCTTTTATCTCTTCTTTATTCTTATACAGCGGGTTTTATGAGTTAAAATGAGTTAACATTCGTTTTAAAGACACGAAGTTAACGCTGTTAGTTAGGGAAAACATTTCAGCGCAAAAGCTATGAATTACATTGCTTTGCGTCTTACGCGCTAATTTAGGGATGGCAGTAAGTTTTCCCATTAAGTTCTTAGTTATTTCCTTAAAAATGAGGCAAGAGGTTAAAAGTTTTATATTGCGATTGTTATTTGTGCTATTTTTAGTCTTAGTGTGTGTAAAGAATTTTATGTATAAAAAAAAATCGAATTAATTTTACTCTAAATAAAGGGAACAAACAGAATACGTATTGATGTCAGAAATACAGTGCCGTGTCGCTTATTTATTCCATTTTTAACTGTCTTCTAAAAGCAAAGGAAATAAAAATAACTACAATTAGAACTTGTGTATTAGCATCAGTATGATGTATTAAACAAAAATAATTATTATGTATTTAATTCTTAACTATGAAGATTTCAAATTCTGTTTTATATAATTGAAACTAAATAATCTTTTTTCGTTAAGTCCAAAATTTACAAACGAACTTTAGCCGGGTTAGAATTTTTTATCTGCTATAATACTTAAAATGTTCGACTAATAATTACAAAAAAAAATTATTAATTGGAAAACAACAAATAAACTTCCTAGCAAAAAAAAAAGGCATGCAGAAAAAGTAGATAATTCATACTTAAAAGAAACTGTTTCAATTTTGGGGAAAATGTAAGATTTTAATATTAGGCTGTCATTGGCGAGCACAGCTTCATATTAACCACAGGGCTTGGCACTTAAATTAATGCTTGAAACCAGTGAAAATTCGATGATAGGGATACGCTTTTTTTCATATTTTTATTTTCATACCCATCACCACAAAAGTCAATAAAGGTTAAAACAAAGTTAGTTATTCCGCTTGTAATTTCTACAAAATCCATTTCCGATCCAATTAAGTATATAAATTAAATACACATAAATTGTATTTAAAAAAAAATATATTTTATTGTTGAGTGTCTGTTTTTAAGAGACAGCTCAACTTCTTTATTTGAATGTAAAATCAACAGTAATTTATTTCTTACAATCTACCCTAACTCATAGCTTTAGGTTTTAATGATCACGCCACTTTATTCTGGCTCGTGTTACACCTTTGATGAGAACTAAATTTTGGGATGCAAATAAGAAATGCGACACTCAGACATAGTGTCAGCTCATTTGGTGGGAAAGAACAAATATTTAATAAATGTTTGTGTTTAAACATATTTTGTGTTAACTTATATACTCTGACTTCTTATTCATGGCGAGGTCGATTGAGCGAAGTCCGTCTGTCCGTCTGTCCATCTGTTCATCTGTTCATCCGTTTAGTGTTGAAATCAAGTTTGCCAAGACACTAGATCAGCTAGAGAAATTTAAATCGATTATAGTGTCTTAAGAGGTGCTATTAAAAATAAGCAAGATCGGTCCATGTCCTTCGAAGCTTTGGGCAAAATGCCACACTTGCCTCTTATTTTTAATATCATTTAGAACAATTAAGTAACTCCAATAAAAAAAAAAAAAAAACAAATATATGGAGCGACAGAGAATTAAAAAATAAGAAAAATATATTAAGTGAAATTTTTTTTTAACTAGAGTTACCTCACTATACTTCATTAACCTGCATAGTTAAGGATATATAAAATTCGGAATAGCTCTTACTTGTTTTATTTTATTTAGTTTAAAACCCAGTTTTAAATAATAGAATTTTTATGAATTTTCACGATTATTTCCAGAGTTCGAAATTATAAAAATTAACTAGAATAAACCAACTTATTAAAAACGCATTGTAAACAATAGGTGCAAAAGAAGCCTTTACAGCTCCTACCTGTAACGAGGTTATTTTTGTAAAAAAAATTATTTTCGGAAAATTTTGATGTTGGTGTAGATAGTAATCGATATGGAATGTGTTCGCCTCACAAAAAAAACTCTTGGATGGAATTGAACAAAAATTTATGAGGAGGTCCCATAAAACCTTGATTCCAATGTAGAATGCCTTTTTTGCGTGAAGATAAGTTATTTCGTACAGAAAATAGAGATACAAATGTTAAAGCACCCAATTTTACTGGTATAATGGTACTAAAACAGTTGTCTGCACATTTTATTTTTGTAAATAGTAAATTCTTAACATTGTCTACAGAACCCAGGAGTAAATATTGCAAAAC
Organism: Gymnosoma rotundatum; assembly: GCA_916610165.2. Lineage (NCBI taxonomy): Eukaryota > Metazoa > Arthropoda > Insecta > Diptera > Tachinidae > Gymnosoma > Gymnosoma rotundatum. Next base: position 115,222,442 of record OU744340.1, on the reverse strand, counting down.
ACATTTTTCTAAATGAATTGAATTTTAAGAAAATTAGAAATGACATGCAGACAAAGTCGTGGTCACGGCTAGTAAATAATAATGTTCACAAAAGTTTTGTAGAACACATTATTCTCTAAGGGATCTATTTGTAAATCTTGAAATAAACTTTTATTCGATTTTAGTCCTTTTTAATTATAAACAAAATTTGTTACAAAAACTCCTTCACACTTGTAGTATACAATCGTATAACCGAAATTATTAGAAGAAAAATAAGCAAGAGTGCGATACTCGGCTATGCCGAATATTATATACACTTCACTATTAATAAATACACTTCACTATTAATAAAATTTTATTTAGGGAAATAACTTCAATAAAAGAGACTATTATTGGCAGAGAATTAAAAAACAAAAAATTGAGTACTACAAATATATAATTTTACATAAAAATGTCATCGGCTGTTAATAGGTTTAAAATTTAAAAAAAAACTTTAATATTTCCTTAAAGATTTCTTCAAAAGCTTCTAAATGATATCCATGTTGATATTTTGAAAAATATGGTGCACAAGCGTACTTTTCTATAACTCGGAAAATATGGGTGAGTGCAAATTTTTCACTTAATATATTTTGTTATTTTTTAATTCTCTATCGTCCCATGTATTTTTTTTTTTTTTTTGAGTAACTTAATTGTTCCAAATACTATGGAAAAATTAGAGGCAGGCGTGGTGTTTTGCCCAATGCCTCGTAGGGCATGAACCGATCTGGCTAATTTTTAACGGCAAATCTTTTGAAACAATATCTGACCGATTAGCGTATTTAAAATTTCTGTAGTAGTGTCTTCGCAAACTTGGTTTCAACACTAATATGGACGGACAGACGGACATCACTCAATCGACTTCGCTATGCCTAAGAAGTCAGAATAAACGTAGTTTATGGGGTCGGAAAAAGATATTGTAGAAATTACAAACGGAATGAAAAATCTATTATACCCTTCTTCCACTTTTTGTGGTGAAGGGTATAAAAAAGTCTACTTGAATTGTAAATTATTAATGGTCAGTAGTAAAAGTATCCAAACGTGGGACTCCATTGGACACACAAAATAAATTTGTCTATTAATTAGTACAAATAAAATTAAAAACAAAATCTTGTAAACAAAATATGAAAAAACAAAAGTTTCAACTACAGTATAACCAAACTTTGACACGTCATATTCTGTTTATGTTTTCATTTTTTTTCCGAGTTTCTCCATTAAGTTGTTAGTTATGTCCTTAGTTATGAGTTAAGAGGATAAAAGTTTTTTATTGCGATTGTTATTTCTGCTAATTTTAAAAAAAATGGTGTGAAGAAATTTTTTTATATATTTTGATTTTACTTTAACGTTTGGCTTTAAAACTTTAAATGGAAAAGAAAATACATATTATAAAAAGTCATCAAATCTTTTTCAAAAATAAAGTAAATAAAACATACTGCAGCCAGAATTTCTCATTATCACTGGGATGTATTTAAAAAAATTAAATATTATGTAGGATTTTCGACTCTTGATTATTTTATCTCCATTAAAACTAAACACTTGTTATTTGTAAAACTTTCTGATGGCACCTAAAATCACTAAATGTTTGACTGTAGTTCACAGTGTAACGGTCGCGTATTGATTGGTGAACTGCCAAACATTGTCTCAAAATTTCTGAAAACTATCATAAGGTGATATTATAAAATTCATTATGTACTGTAGTCCACCCTTTGTAAAATAAGATGGATGTAATACATTCATGTGAGAAATTTTTCACTCAAGTTACAGACAAGTCTCCTTTCCAACTGATAACCTGGCGAGTAAGTTTAGCCCCAATTTCAAGAGATGTCATAATGACTCAGAGAGAATGTAACCCGGTCCGGTTTTTCTTCAGGTTAGGCCACCATAATATGGGGAATTTCTAAGCATCGTATAGATATATCACACCTATGTTGTGACCGGTATTCGATATTTTTTGTTACCATTTAATTATAACTGCAGTCGTTTGCATAAAAAACTTAGAATGAGTTTGGCATAATTGAAGAAATTGATAATGCTTAGTGTGTGTGGATAAGTTTGTTCTGCGGTACGGCCTATCACTTCAAATCATTGTAGATTATTGCTGTGACCCATAATTATATTTTGTGACTATTATCGGTGTCAAATTGTAAGGAGAGCCTTACAGAGACCCTGCTTAATTTCCTCACTTATGCTAACCTCATGAAAAGTTTTGTTATGCGTATGGCCTCTAGTGTTTTGGATTTGACTAATTCTCCGTCACCAGTTTTAAAAAGAAAATATTCAGAAATTTAATAAAATTTAAAGCCTACATTTTTCTACTCCACATCAAGTTTTTACAACTAAAAGGCACACATTTCAGTTTGCTACTTCTCATTCTTATGCAACAGTTGTTTATCTATTGTTCAATTTACCAACATTTTGTAACATGGAAAAACTCACACATAACGGTATTTGTTTATTCATGGTTTTCAATGGATGCTTGTGTTTATAAGTGGAAGCTCTTACAAGAGTAGCTAAATAGCACAAAAACTTATACACACACATACTCTAACAGATACATTAAACACTCAGTTTTATTGTTGAAACATTTAGCAGGGTGTTCCCTTAACTGAGTTTCTGTTTAAAATGGCAAATGGAATGTTTCATTTAAATTTAAAATAAAATCGCTAGTAATAGTTATCATTTTAAATTTTAATTATTTTTTATGTAACCCAATAACAAAAACAACAAATTGAAACTGTTTTTAACGGGAGAAATTTTTATTTATTTTAAGTATTAAAAACATGTGTAAGTTTAAAGCTCAGAAGTAACAAATCTTATATGATTTTTAGTTTTCCGTTTTTATCAGTATACATATAAAATAATTTTTGTTGTTGTTATTTTTGATACTTTAGGATTTTTTGGTATTTTTGTTTTCTGAAATAAGCTGAGGAGCTCTCGTTTTTTTAACACACTTTCTTATTTTATTTTTATACCCTTAAAATTAAATCAAAACAAATTCTTTAAATAGTAGAAGAAATCAATTGATTTAAAATTAATCGATTAAAAATTAACCGATTAAAAATTAATCGATTAAAAATTATTCAATTAAAAATTATTCGATTAAAATTTATTCGATTAAAATTATTCGTTTAAAAATTATTCGATTAAAAACTACAATGGTTAGTACTCTAACATTCACAATATGTATATACAGTATGTGATTGGATGCTTACTTACCTTCATCTACCTTTAACGTTTGTGTATTTTTTGTTTTACAAAAATGGTGGCTACTGGTTGGTGTTGATAACTTCTCTTCTCTTACTGATTGGAAGGTTAAAAATAAATTCTTTTATTAATCATTGATTATTATTTTCTTATATATTATTTTCATGATATTTTTAATACATAAAAAATACAAAATTAACAAAAGCAAAAGAAAAAACTTTTCTTGAGTTTGTTTTAAAACAAACGAGCAAAACAAAAAAAAAATGGAAAGTGTTCATTCATGGTGAAATGATTAATGTCCAGCCAAAGAGTCGCACACAAGCAATAATAACAAGTTGATGATTATGATGTTCCTTAACTTACAATGAAATAGATAATTATTATAAAATAGACAAAGGATCAAATAAAATTATAAATAAAAAAAAAAAACAAAAAAAGAGATAAAAACAATTAATAACAATTGTGTTGTAGCAATTATTCATTACAACACAAAGAGCTGGTGAGATTTTGTATGTGCTTGTGTGTTGAAAATAAAATTAATAAAAAATTTGAAACATTTGTCTTTTTGTCTTTGTCATCTATATATATAGACTGTTTTGTTTCATATTAATATTAATAAACAAACAGCCAGTCTTAAAAAATTGATTTATAATAATTAGACAATAGAGAAGCACTCTAGCCGTGGTCTCTTAGACATATAAAAAAATTATAAATTTAATTTATCATTTTCTATATTTGAAAGTCTTGTTTTCGTTTAGTCTCTATATTTGATCAAATCAGATTAATGGATGGCTTGAAAACTATTAGTAGACACGGCTATGACAGTGATTAGCTTCATTCTGTTTGTCGGAATCAAAAATGTTCATGGTCCAATTTTACAATCTGAGATGACTACGATAGTAGAAGTTCAAAGGAAACCCTTAATTTTACTATATGAGAATTAATTAAAAATAAACCTTCAAATGAAATACAATACGAGGGCTGCTCTATATTATTCTGGCCTAATAGTGAAAATGCGAATATTTATAATAAAAAATGGATTTTATTGTTTTTCAAAGTATTCTCCAGCATGATTTATACACTTTTGCACTCAAACCAGTTGTCGAAGCACTTTTTCCACTCCGATTGAGACACCTCTAAAACATGGGTTTTGAACACTTCAACAGCTTCTTCTGGCGACGAAAATCGTTGACCACGCATTTTTTTCTTGATGTGCGGAAACAAGAAGAAGTCATTAGGTGCCAAGTAAGGGCTGTACGGCGGATGACTCATTAATTCGACGTTTTGGCCGGTAAAAAACGCTCTGGTTTGAGCCGATGTGTGAGAGCTCGCATTGTCATGGTGAACAATTATTCGTCTTCTCTTGTTGGTTTTTCGAATTTCTCCGATGACTTTAGGCAAACAAATTGTAGTGTACCACTCAGAAGTGACCGTCCTACGTTGCTCAAGCGGAACAGTCGCCACATGACCAGTTTTGCCGAAGAAACAGGCGACCATTTGCTTCAAAGTGCTTCTTCCACGAACAACTTTCGTTAGATTTTGCTCGTCTTTGAAGACCCACACGGTCGATTGTTATTTCGTTTCGGGCTCTTACGCATAGATCCATGATTCGCCACCTGTGACGATCTTATAAACGTCTTTTAAAGCACCGCAATCGTATTTTTGCAACATTTCTTTGCACCAATCGACACGAGCCTTTTTTTGAGCGACTTTCAAATTGTGCGGGATCCAACGAGAACAAACCTTTTTTACGGCCAGGTGTTCATGCAGTAACGAGCTGGTGGAAGAAATGTCCAAGGATGTCTCTATCTCTCGGTATGTCGCATGTCGATCTTGCATTATGAGTTCACGCACTGCATCAATGTTCCTGGCACAACAGCCGTTTTTGGACGATCTTCACGGAATTCGTCTTTGAGCGAGCTTCGGCCACGATTAAATTCATTATACCAATTTTTCACAATGCTATAGGATGGTGCTTCTTCGCCATACAAAGATTTAAGTTCATCAATGCACTCTTGTCGTGATAATCCACTTCGAAAGTTGTGAAAAATGATGGCACGAAAATGTTCACGAGTTAATTCCATTTTTTTCTATATTAATTTTTTCAAGTCACTGTAAACAACACAAATAACGGTCGTACGTCAAAACGTTTTGAGTACGGTTATGCTTAAAAATGACAAACTTTTCAATGGAAATGTCAGATTGCACTCAGTGTTGCCAGGCCAGAAATATATATAGCAGTCCTCGTATTATGTAAAAAATTTTCTTAGTAAAATTTATTTTTATGTAAAATTTGTGTTTATTATAGATCTGGTTTGGCCTTTCTTTATAAGTAACGAATGTTCTATTATTTTAGATGCAGTTATTAAATAAGAAGTAACACGTTTCCTTTACAAAAATTATATTACAAGTCATGTGAATAAAGATGTTATTTTTTTTTTTATTCGACTTTCTATTGCTATTACTTCGATCAAAGATTATGATGTTAGAAATAAACAAAATATGCTGCCATTTTTAACTGTAATAAGCAAATCGTTGTTATTAAATTTACATAATAAGAATTTTTTTTTATTACAACGATCGCAAGCACTAATAATGCAATTATTTTACACTAATGCTCAAAATAGTATCTTCACTAATAATTAAATTACCCCACAATCATGTTTAAAAATATCTTCTCTCATTGAATTCCATAATCAAATCACGTCTAGTATAACTATGAAAGAAAATCTTCGTTTATTATCTTTTTTTTTATTTTACGTTCGCAAACATTATTCTATAACAACCGAGTATTAAAAGTATTTAACAGATTTTCAGCACCTACAAATGAAAACACTTAATGACACAATAAAGAACGTTAATAGCATTATAAGATGAAAAATTCTACGGTGATTACTTTTATAGCATTTAGCTGTAATATGCCTTAATATTGTACGAGTACATATACATTATTATATAAAATAAGAATAGAAGGGGCAATAAAAACTTGACTTGATTTTTATTTTGCAGACAACAGTTAAGAGAAATAATTTAAAACAAAAGAAATAATTCTTTAAAACTTTTAATTTCTTCTAATAAAGTTGATTTTTTTATTTTCAGTTTCTAAATAAATTTTCTTAAGATAAGATTTTTAGAATATTCTTTTTGTGCCTTGACAATTTTTCATTACTATTGAAATTTCATTGGTATTGTTTGAAAAAATAAAAGTGAATAAATTTAACTACCATTTAATGCTAATGATTTAATTTTAATTATAATTGGTTTTAGTAATGGTAATGAAATCGTTTCATTACTAATAACAATTGAATCAAAAATAATTGTTTCAATGAAACACAAATCTTTTAACGCAGAATATTAAAAAAAGTATGCATAAAATAAATAAATCTTAAATCTCTTGTAAAAAGAAAATTTTAATAATTTCTCATTAAGTGAGATAGGCGTAAAACTTGATGTCTAAAATCAAAAGACACCTAACACCACAACTAGCAGATCTCATTTGTCCTGAGAAAGTCAAAACATTAATATTTTACCAAATTGTTTTGATCTAAGTGGCATTTTAAAATATTGCTCTAAGATGTGTATTTGGTTTAAAAAGACAAGGAACCCATCCATCAATGATAATTATTTTAAACAATTTAATCATTAGTCAATCGTAATGATTTTGTTTTTTAACTAATTATTAATAAAACCTTTTCATTAAAAAGCATTACCATTAGTAAAAATAATAATAATGCTAAAAAACACCAGCATTATTTATCATTCAATGCTAATGAAATTGTCAATTAATTAGCCCATCTACTTAAGTACTTCCATGTATGCCTTAATCGAAATTTCTCCTGTTGTTCCTATCCTAGTTTTGGTTTTTGAAATACGATGAAGAATATAAAAAATACGCTTTACGTTTGAGTTACTTTAAGCGCCACTCTGTTAAACTTCTTATGTCTCTCACATAAAAATCATATCTTATATGAACAAAAAAATCAAAACACACCCTGTATTTAAAAAGCTTTTGATAAATAGAAATAGTAAGTCAATTTAAAATCAATTCCTCTTTAACTATGAATGAATTGTATTTAACATGAATAGTTTAGAAATTTTTTTTCCAAGAACACAACAAATCTAATTAAAAGCAACAAACAAGTAAATATTCGATCTACCAACATTCAACAACAACAACAACAACAGCAAATAAAAATGCCAACAAAATTCAATAAATTTGTAAAGGAAGAAAACTTTTTTAAACAAACAATTTTTAGTTTTCCCCAGGTGTTGCTTACTCTGTAAAAGAAAGTAGAAATTGTAAGTGATTGCACAGTGGTTCGCTGGCAAGCAAAATTTTAAACAAACAATTTTTTCTAAATTCTTTTTTATTTTTAATTTAGATTTTTTTAAATTTTATTCAGAGATTTACGATTTTTTAACGCTTTAGCTCTTGCCATTCGCAAGGCTAGGGCTAACTATTACTGAGTGTACTGTCAGAAGTTTGACGTACACCTCCTCGTGGTGGCTGCTGCTAACAAACTGCTAGTTATACTTCCTCTCTTCCAGGAGGTTAGCTAAATTCATTCGAGCAAACTCTACAATCCCGTTGGCCTCCATCCAGCACAATTTGTATGTAAATACTTAACACTTAGGACAATCTGGATACTTTTACTTACGTAGACAATTGTTTGCAGTTAAAAGGACGTTATGGTGAGAAGAATGTTACACATTGCATTATGATCTTATGCCTAACAATTTTACAACAATTTTAAAATATTAAGAACATAAAAAATTAAAAATGGCTGATTTTTTTCAATTAAAAAAAAACTTGAACCAAGCCAAGGCTCGAACCGGGACTAATTTATTTTTTGATTATTTTTGTATGACAACACGTTTCTTGTTAAAACTTTCATTTGATATTGAAATTTTTGGATAACATTAAATTTTTAAATAAATTTAAATTGATTTAGGCTTAAGTTCGATTTCGTTGTCTTTCTAAAAATTATTTATAAATGTATGCGAACGTTTTTCAAAGAAAACAAGAAAAATTAGGCGCCAACAGAATGTAATGCTGCATTTTCTGGATCGCTACATTCTTCATCAGCATTCTTCAAATCTATCTACCTTAAATTGTTTACATTGTAAACATCATCTATTTAACCAACTAATATTTAAAATACGAAAACGAGGAGTATCAATAATCAACCAATATTAATTTGCTTAGACGAAGCTCACACACAAACCAAAGTATGTCTTCACTGTTCTCTCTGTAACTCGTCGTGTACATTTGTGTTTTTTTTTCAGGTGAAATTTTTATTGAAAAATGTTAGCTTGTGGTTAATTTTCAGTTGCTAGGTGAAGGTCCAAATTCTTAATAGTGTAGTATTTTATTCTTCCATCACAAAATTTTCGGCACAACACGCCAAAAACCAATAAAAATAATAAAAAGTGAAAAACCACAATATGAAAAAAAATAGAGGTACATGTATTTATGCGCATAACTTTTCAGGCAAGGGTTTGTCGAAATTCGAGAAATTTTATTTGACAGACAGCTGTGTTAAAATTTTCGTTAGCTCTTCTGATGCTTTGGCGAAATAGTTTTTGGCACGAACACAACACGATGCAAAAAGAACATCGCTAAAATAATGAGGTCTTGATTAGTTATTGAGTATTGTGGAAATTGCAAACGAAATAACAAAATTATATAGACTTCTGCCAGTCAACAACCAGCACAGTTAAAATTAAAAGATAACGATAGAAAGAGACAGACAGGCATGTTCTGACACTCGCATGTTTTGAAACTCACGCGTTTTGCTTGCGTTTTGCTCTTTTTCAAACTTATGTTCGAAAAGAAAAACATATGTTTTTACGGTGCAAAAGATAAATAAACAAAAGAAAATTACAACAAAATGCCTGCAGCTGCCTAGCTTAGTTTCATTTCTTTAAAAAAAACATGCAATTAAAAAAAGAACGAGTTTAAGAACGCACGCTTAGAGGTTGTAACAATTCAATGGATACTTCAATCCAATGTATATTTATTAATTTAAAAAATAACGCAAGCCAAGAAATATCTTGGCGACAAATTGATTTTCTATTAGTGATATTGCATTTAGCATCTTTGATGTAAAAGGTTACTTACGTTGTAAGTAACCAGTAGTTAATAAGAATTTTTGTTTATTTTGTTAATTATAATATGAACGTTCGGAACGCATGTCGTCCAAAAAGTAATTTAAATAAATTTTTTAATGTCGCTTTACACTTTAATCGCTCATTTAATAAGCACCGAATATTTTATAAGAATTGAAAACTAAAATAACCACATATTTTTTTGACTATTGACTATACGTTCAACCGCACTAATACAAGTATATTTTCAAAAATCAATTAAAACAGCTGTTTCTATGAAATCGCCAGTACTCAAGAAAACAATCAAAACAAAAAAATTATAGAACAAATAACAGATTTTAAATTAATTATTTGTGACTTTAATTGTGTAAAAATTAAAATAATTTTTGTTAAAAATTAATTTTAATTAATTTTATTGTTGCTTTAAAGTGTATTTAAAGTAAAATTCGCAACTTCACTTCAGTATGTGCTTGCGATTCAAAGTCGCCAAATTTCTTGCGATTGTGAACAATAAAACACCTTTCATGCGATTTTAACTCGCATCGCCAGTTTTAAGCGATTTGCGATTGTCAGAACATGCCTGAGAATGAGAGTACTAAATATTTAAAGAAACGAAAAAGGTTGATGAAAAATCCATGATGTGTTAGAGGTTTCTTTTGGTATATACCTCAATATATACAAAGAATTCATTCGTAAAAATGTGATTAAGATTAACGTAAGTACCTGGTCGGGGCCTTAACCTGATGGTGACGTTACCACTGAGTGAAATACAAAGTGTCGACAAGCTGATGACTATCCAACTCCGTCTCTTGAGAGTGCAACAGCACACTGCCATCCGTTCCGCACCAGACCAGCAGATATAGACATTTTAACCAACAGCCACCAAGTGTATCCCAAAGGGACCGGCTACAGTGATGGGCGGCTCCCTGTATGGGCTATTGGTTCCCGTGGCTCCAGTTTATTTAAGAATGCTGGTGAATCCTTCGACAGTACTCCACTGTCTATTCAGATTTTGTGCCTGCATACCAGGGGAAATTCATTTGTGAAGTAAAATTGCAGAGTGTCTTCAAATAGTTTGTTTGTAGGTTCAAAAACTACTCGAACATTCTAATGCCGAACCTTTCCTTTTTTTAAGGGCCAAGACAATAAATTTGTGATTTAAATCTGAACAAATTATTTATCTCTAACATTGAAACTACACCTTAGCTTTTATTAATGTCAATTTGGCCTTAAAATATAAATAAATAAACAAGATTAAATAACTGATTGTCAGTTCGAACTTGTCGGAGTCACATAGTAAAAATTATAAAAATTTTTAAAATTGGTGTTTAAATATTATTTTTATTATAATTATTATTATTATTAATATTATTTTAGATATCATTTTTATCGTATTGACAAAAATTCTACTCTAAGGGTTGCTAAGCCCTTAGACCGGTGTCGACACAACCACCTTTAGTAAATGAAACAACTGTTTGATTTTTTTCTTCTTTCGGAATTCTTAATGACCTTCTTGTTAAATGACAATGAAACAGATGAAAAACGGAAATTATAACAAAAACAAAAAATAAAGTTTGCGAGCATAAAATAAATTTTATGTGAGTGCCTATGTGTTAGTTAGTGTTGTCACTTTTAGCCTTCTTCAGGATTAAAATGCCGTTAACATAAAAAACAATGGCATTAAAGTTTCCTTTGCCGGCAACAACATATATAAATGTGTTTTTATAACTAAGCAAACACCTACATACACACGAAATTTTTAGGATATAAAAACATTTTTATACAAAGTGACATTAATTTCCGTAACAAAAAATGCTGCTTCGTAAGTAATTTTTGTGTTTATTATTCGTAACATATTAAAAGTTAAGGAATGAAAGTGAGCTACATTAGTGCGAGTAAATACAAAAAAAACTAATGGGAAAATTTAGGAAACTTCTTATTTTAAGGACTGAAGAGTTTTTAGTTTCATGTAAAACAATTTACTCTTTAAAGCTTTTAAATATTTAGAAAAAAACCAGGGATTTTTTATTTCAAAAGTTATTTCAGCTTTTAAAAAGTAAGTTATTTAAGCTACAAAATATGCTTAAAATATCGTAAGAACTATCAGCCAATCTGAACATGAAAAGTAAAGTTTCTGATTGCGACATTTACTAAAAGAAGAAGAAAGTAAATACAGTATGATTTATTATTTTTCAGTTAGGCTCAAGTTCGTGTTTCAACTTGAGTAATCGTAAATAGAATAGCAGATTAAACTCGTTTTCTGAATTTCTATGAAATTTGTCACCAGTGTCATATAAACATCCATTTGGAATACGGAAAATTTAATTTTTTATACCTTATTTTTCAAACATTTATTTTTCCTCAAACATTCTTTTATTTTCTTGAATTTTATTTTGCATTTGTAGCTTAATAATTTTTATAAGAAGAAAAAATATTTGTTTATACTTTCAGTGACAGCCAGTACAAAAGCTGTAAACATAAATTGTTAAAAGTAAAATATATTTAGACATTCTCTAGATGTAGTATTGAAATAAATAATAAAAGTCTTTTGCTTGTTTTGGATTACAAAACGTGTAAAACTGGAAAGATAAAAATAATAAACCATTAATTTAAAAGTAGTTGGAGTGTGAAATTAATTCTCATTGTGTTGTTTGTTTTATTTTTATTTTTTTTTCAACGTATGAGTTATATTTACTTGCATTAATTTTATTTATGACTTATACGCACTGTGTGGAAAAATTAAAGTAAACTAAAATTTCAAATCTCTTTTACCAAAAACCACCCACTACCTCTTTTTACCTCTTTGTCATATTATCAAAGAATTATATTTTATACTTAAAATGCGATAAAATGAAAAGTTAAAAAAAAAATTTGACAAAAATGAACTAAAATATACAAACTCTAATTTTGTTTAAAAAAAAAAAAAATCGAAAAACCCTTTTTTAAAAGTTAGGTTTTACTAAAAAAAAATTAATTAATAAATGACATTTCAAAGAAAATTCCAATATGTGCAGTTCATAACGAAAAACTTTATTAATTTTTCATATTGTTGGCTCAATGAAAACAGCCACAATTTTTTCCCCTATTGCTATAAAATAAATATTTATTTAATACAAACAATTCTATAGAAAAATAAATTTAGATTTTTATTATTAGTTACATGATTTTTCATTTAAGCTAACTATACTAAAAACAATGGCCCATATTCATAGTTAAAATAAAGTATACTTTAAGGAAACTAATGTAGGTTTTACTTTAGAGTCGACTCTAACTCATTCATAGACAATTTAAAATATACTTTAGGCGAGAAAGTCAACTCTAAATTTAAAACGAGCTAAAGCTGTTTTTAACTCATTTTCCCCATAATTAATTTATTTGGCTTAAGAACACAATACTCTATATCTGATTTCTATACCAATGTGAACAAAACAAACACAAGGTTACTTTTTTCTAATGTTTGTTTAGAAATTGTATGAAAACATTTATAAAATTACAGTTGACACCGAGTGGAAGGCGGCAAAACTTAAAGTATACTTTACTCTTGACTATGAAAGCAAAAAAGATCATAAGAGTCGACTTCAGTTTATAACTATGAATATGGGCCATTGTTTTAATATATCGAAAAATTTAAATACTAGAAATTGTTAAAATTTTATGAAAAAAAAATATTTAATTTGCAAAAGAAATTAAAAGCTAGAACAATTCCAAATCACAAAAATTGAAAATTTTAAACTATAAGAAAACATTTTCATAAGCTAAAACTTTTGGCAAAAGATCATTCACTTTTTAACAATAAGTTTACAAAAAGGCGTAATTATTGTTTTTTTTTCGCAAAACGAAGCTTTTTTAACAGAGAAACCAAAATTTCACTCGGACAAATTTTACATTACGATTGCGCAGGAAAAAGTTATAATAATTATTTAAAATTTTTATATTCGGCTTTATCGAATCTTCACCATCTATGTAAATCTAGTTTAGAAGGATAATTTCAATTAAAAAAGCAAATATTGGGGTGACAGAAAATTAAAAAAATAAAAAATGTTGGCACATATATAATTCTACATAAAAATGCCACCGGCTCTTAATGGGTTAAGGTTTTTTAAAAAAAATTTTAGTATTTCCTTAAAGGTCTCTTAAAAATCTTTAAAATGATACCCATATTGATATTCCAAAAAAATTTGAAAAACTGAGACGCCCGTAACTCGGAAAGTATGGGCGATTGCCAATTTTTTCACCTGATGTTATTTTTCTTATTTCTTAATCCTTATCTCAATTATGGATTGAGATACAAATATTGGATAAAAAACTAGCGGATCTCGCTACGCATTGAACTCCGTGTGTATAAAGTCAGCACACAGCATACCTACCGCATACGCTCATAGGCACATACGTACTTGTTGTTATTGTTTTTTATATGGACAAAATCATATGTTTTCATGAAAAGTCATAACGCGACTGATTTCTTACAAGCTTTAGATAAATCATCTACACGACCATACGAACAAACCCTAAAAATTTAATCGAAATCGGTTTGACCGATCGTGAGTTATAAGGTCACAAAACTCTTGCAACCATTTTTTTATATATTTCCTTGATCGACAAGATTGGCCGACTTCCTAAACACCTGTTGCAATGCATAATTTAAAAAATGCGTATGCAATGCTAAACATGTCTTAAGTACAAACTTGCATTTCAAAGACATTTTTTGCATTTTATCAGCATTTAGGAACGTCGCTATGCAACTCATACATAAAACAAATGTCAAAAACATGGTATAAAATTGAATAAACTTTTTTAGAAAAATAGAGGTTACACAAAATTATTTATCCATTTTGTTGGCAAGTGCTGATGAATTGTCTCAGGTCAAATCTTCAATAAAAAATAGTGATTTGCTATAAAAACCTATTAAAAAGAAAAAAAAAAGAAGAGACAACTTTGTTAAGGACAATAAAAATCCCGGGAACAAGTGATCAAAAATAAATATTTTTTTAAGAATTGATTGAATTAATGGATGATGACATTTTTTATTCACATTTCATATTAAAAATAAACATGAAAATACTTAGCCATTGAAGCTCAAATGTTTGCATACAAAATAAAAATGATGCGTGATTTTGATTTCTGATACTCATTAAAGTGAGTTGCCAAACAATTAGGAACATTGTACGTTGTCAGAAAGCTTACATATGCATTTACGAAGTGTATGCATTGTAAATATGTATTGCAACTTGCGTTTAGGAAGTCGGTCAACTTAACTGCACTAGTGGTAAAAAATCAAAATCTTTTATTTTTATTTGTTAAATATTGGATAGAGAATTTCCTCCCAAATGTCTTTAGTTGCAGCAGAGAAATGAAGTGTTTGGCAGTTCCAGTGAAACAAATAATTAAATAAAGGCAATAAGTAGACTGTTCTTTATTTATTTTACTAAGATTGATTATTATATTTTACTAAGATTGAGTGTCATTTATTTATTTATCGTAAAAATACAAACTAAAAATAAAACACAATATCACACAACATCACAATTTACAATTTACAACAATTTTTGCTCTTGACTCCTGAAGAGTTTTATTACACACACAGTATTTCAAACGATTCAATATCTATAAATTTTTTGGGTTATTTGTTTGTTTGTTCCTGCATTGTAAGGGAAAAAATTATTAGATGACGATTATAAGGAGGGATCTATCTACTGGGGAGAGAAGAGCAAGAAAAATTAAATAGATTTAACTTAATTGCGTGTAGTGAAACAACAACAATATCAAATATTTATCTCACCTGATCCTTATTTCGTTTATTACGTCGCTATCAGTTGTATTGATTGTTTTGCAGAAAAATACTTGTCGGGTTTATTTTTTCCTGTTTTTGTATCTTCTTCATTTTCTTTTGTTGGGCTACGTGTTGTGTCTATTTTCCTGTTGTTATTGGATTAAGGTAAATTAGTTAATTGCAGTTATTGTATTAGATCAGCTCTGAAGCTTATTTTTAATTCATTAGTAGTATTGTGTTGATTTTCTTGCCTTACCTGCTTAATGTTTGAAGGACCAGCATCACTATCAGGCGCTCCTCCTGTTCTAGGGGGCCTGAAATGGGATTCGGTTTCCATGCCTGTATCCAGCATAAAGATTAAATCTTCCAAGACACTGGCACGTACTTCTCGATCCTTTGGCGCTCTCTGCTTGCGTGGTGTTAGTAAAATATGTAAATCCTCTAAAATTTTATCCTTCGTATCTTTCGTATATCGTTTTTTCTTGGACTTTTGACGCATTTTCGGATTTAAAATATGTCTTACTTTGTCGACAATACTATCCTGTGAATCTGATTTCTTTACATCTTGAGATCCTACAGTTTCCGATCTTTCGGCATCTGGTTCCAGTAGATAGCGTATATCTTGCAAGGCATTTTCACAACTCACTTGTTTAGGTAAAACTCCTGCTGTCCTGGGATGAAACAGTTTATTCAGATCAAGTAATATATCATCTCTTTCGTCGGGTTCATAAATTTTTGATGCTTTTGAGGGTTTTTGTTCTAGAAGTTCTTTTAACTCCTCCTGTATCTCATTGCGGTAGTCATTGCGTTTAAAGTGTCCGCTGGGTTTTATACTTGATGCATCGGTTTGTGCAGTGGCAAATTGAACAGGTTTTGGTGGTATTGCAGGCTTGGGAGGTGGCACTGGTTTGTTAGGTGCTTCCATTTTAACAGATGGAATGGGTTTCTCTTCTATCTCAACTTTGACGGGTTGTGTAACAGATTTGAAAGATGGAATTGGTGGAAGATCGAAGGCAAGCGGTCTTAGCCGTGTAGTTGAAGTTGCAGGCATAGCTTGGTAGTTATCAGGAAAACTATGCCTAGCTGGTCTTACATTGGGCAAATCTTTTGGCTGTAGGGTTGTGGGCAAAGAAAAGCGTTTTCCTTCTTTTAGAGATTTTAGAGCCAATAGGGTTGTGGTTTGTGCTAAGGCAGCTTTTACTTCTTCCAAAAGTTCAGCCCTTAATTTTTTCGCTTTCAATTTCGGATCTGCTTGTGGTGGTAATACAATTGGTTGAAATATTTCAGTGGTTTGAGTGAATTCTGTTTTGCTAATAAGAGGCTTAGTAGGCACTGGAGGGAGTTTTATTTCCGATGACACCACTTCTTTCCGAGGTTTCGGCTCAGGAGTTTCGGGTATAGTTGGCATATTTTTCTTCATCATTTCAATGAGATCATTTAAAGTTTTTTCATTAAAGTTTTTTGATGTCTCAGCAGGTTTAATAATACCTGAACTAGACCTGCAAGAGTAGAACATATCACTGCCAAATTTATCCTGCATTTTGTCAGAAGTGCCGACTGGAGCGCTAACATCAGAGACAGCAGCAATAGGTAATGCTGGTTTTTGTATAATTTTAGGTTTAGGGACAGTGGTTTTATTTTGACCGGAAAAGGCTTCCATTACAATTTCGGTTTCTATGAAACGTGTCTGACAATTTTGTCCATCTACTTGTAATTTCAGGGGTATGGTAACACAAACAGGGTTTAAATTTAAAATATGTTTGCTGGCTTGCGGCTGGCTTTGTTTTTGCTGCTTAAACAGTTTTGGGGTCGAGCGTAGCTTAACAACACTTATCTCCTGTGAAACTTGAGTTAATTTATCACTTGTTTCTGATGCAATTTCGGGCTTTTTAGGAGGTGGTGGAGGAGGGGGAGGAGGAGGCATTTCGCCCCGCAACACAGCACATCTGTCGCAATAGTTAAGATGTTCTAGCTCTTTATCGTATAAATCACAAACATTGGTTTCTTTTAAACAATTCTCATCATCTACATTTTGAGTTTCAATAAGACTTTTTTCTTTCTCTGGAGTCGGAGGTGGAGCTGGAAACTTTTCACAACAAATTAAGGCTTCTTCTTCTATGACACCTAAACATATGGGACATATTTTTTCCTGCTCATTATTATCACAGTTGGGGCAATATTCGTACGTATAACCAACAGGTTTCTGGTCTTTAATTTTTTTATTTTTTCCGCCCAACTTGTCCTTCTTTGGTTTTTCTTTCTTTTTTGAATTACAATACATATTATTACAATCATTAAGATTACAAGATGGTACCTGGACATTAAATATTTCGTAAGTATTCATATCACCTCTTCCCATTGTTTCACAACATTTTTCACTTTCCCTACAAAATGTGTTGGCCCTGTTGTTTTTATTCTTTTTTGTAGTGCTGTACGCCTGCTTAAAGGTTCGATACAAGATATTTGAAGTAAATGCCATTTGTTTGAGAAGGCCCTTAAACTCTTTAGCATTTGTTATTTCAGCGATCACATCTAATACTTGCATTTGTTGCTGTAAAATACCTGGCACATTATCCACATTATCCACACGTTCCACATATTGTTCATTTTCCACATTTTCTTCATTTTGGAAAGATAAACAGTCGTAATAGGTCTCCTCTTCTGCATAACCTCCTTTCAGTCTGTTCATATTATTGTTGGTGGCCTCCATCATAAATGTAGGATCAACGTACAAATATTGAGACGCATTCTTCTTTTTCTTGTCAAAATAAGTTAAATCATAAAAAATATCTTTCTCCTTTAAGGTGACCTTTTTTCTTTTCTTGACCAAAAAATTCTTACGACGTCCTCCATTTGTCATTTTACACAAATTTTTTTCCTTAAAATGTACTTTTTAAACCAAATAAATAAAATTTTAAATAACTGAAAAAACACAAACTGCTACAATTTTGAATGTTCGAGTATAATAAAATTTTTGAAATACGAAATGCCAGGTTCTGTAAAAATATGAAATGGCCGATTTTGGAAAGTTGGAATGTATTGGAATGAAAAAAATGCAATGTTTCAAAAATTCTTTAGAAGAAATTATTGAAACATCAAGGCTTGTGAATGTGGTAAACAGAGATGAATTAGCTGATAATTTCCACCATTAACAAAGTGTGGTGTGAATTAACTTGAGGGAAAAATATGACAATACCGGTTCGCTTAAATGTTCTGCTTGTTTTTTACATAAAATATCATAAGTTCAAATCCCAACACAGGTCTGAGTTTATAAATAATAATTATTGCTGAGTAGCGGTAACGGTAAATAAAACCTTCTAAAATAACGAATAACAAAAGTTAGTAAAGTTTTGTTAGGCTGTAGTATCGTGTATATCTTACAATTGCGGTTTAGACGGTTGTATAATTAAAAGGGAAATCAAGGCTCAAACCTCAACGTTAAATATGTCACAGTTATGCCTGAAACGTGAGTAAGAGCTTGGTAGGACTTCGAGTACTTGAAGCTACGCCGGATTCATTGTACTACCAGACACGGCTTGAGAACTTATGTCTGAACCCGCACGTTGCACTTGTTTTGTGGCCTTTCCATTCCTACAAACTCTTCTACGGCTTTTGAAATTGTTGTATACAGAAGGAGTGGTAGGGATGCTGAAACAGAACGCTTTTCGTGGTAGAAATTAGCCGTGAAATATATTCAATTTTATTTGGAGAACGTTTTGTCTCTTTGAGTATTTCAGAAAAAGAAAATTAATTAGTAGGAGTACTATATTTAGCTGTGTCGAATCTAAAAGAATCGCGCATATCTAAAATAGATATTAATTATTTGTTGCCCATATTCGGTTTTGAATTTTATTGCAAGAATAGTTTTTTATAAAAGTAAAATTTTTGATGAAATTTTCGTGAAAAAAATATTTCAGTGAAATTTTTCTGAATTTTTTGTTTTTTATGAAATTTCCAATTTTTCAGTGCATAATAAGCTATTTAGCAAAATTTAATATTTTTATGAAATTTAAATGGTTAGTGATGTTCCCATTGTGATAGTTTATGGTTTTTTAATGAACTATTGCGACACCTTTTAATTTATAGTTTTGAATATTAATACTTGTTACTAAAGCGGTCATAGAAATCGCCACTCTGTCTAATCTGCAAGCGTTTGTCTATAACGGTTCAAAATATAGGCCCATATACATAAGTCAGTTTACGTCACCATGAGGATACCCTTAAAATTTTTAGATTTTTTTTTTGTATTACTTTTTACCATTGGGACCTAAAATGAAGCGCAGTTTTTTTTTTTAATTTTGAAGTGGTGCCCTTTACGGTTCATAATACACGTAAATACATGCCTTTAATTTGTAAGATTATGAACTGTTTTTAAAACGGGACTAATCTATAAGCATCACCTCTGATTTAAGGAAAAAATTTTAAAATCCGCTCAGAAAGGACTGAGTTCTGCGGGCACAAACATAAAAAACAACATTCAATAGAATTGATAACCCCCTTCGGGTTTTGAAGTGGGTTAAAACCAAACAGCTGTTCAATCAACACCATCGCTATTGTATTCATAAATTTATTTACTGTTGCATACTTTATGGATCTTCAATAGAGGTTAATATATTTTAACAGTTCATGTTATCGATGTGATTTTAAACTGCAAGAGTGTCTGTTTTTAATACTCTAAGTATACTCATCTTAAATGCGGTTGCGGTGTGATCGCCACCGCATTGCTTAAGTGCGAGTATTTACTATACCAATTCCATTTCAGTATAAGTGTCTACCATACTCAAGTAAAATGTTTGCGATGCTGGCTTTACTTTATTCCCACTCATACTCACAAAAAAACACCAAGAGAGAGATTTTAACGTGTGTAGTGAGAGGAAAACAGAGTTATCAGATCAGAATTATTAAATCAAACACAATATCAAAAGTCGCCAATGTCTAAATTAGCTAACATACATATTTCTTTGAAATTATGAAAGTTTATTTAATATATGTATAACAGAAAATAAATTTAATAGAACCCGTAAAATTCGCCATATTTTCATTTATTAAAAACACAACAAAAGTTTACTAATAACTCAAGAATAGTTCATTGTTTATTATATTACGTTTTTGTTAGGGGTTTTTTTTTAAGTCACACAGAAATTAAAAATTCTATTCTTTAAGCAAATAGATTTTTAAAATTAATAAATAGGTATAAAAGCAATAATTATATTTAACAAAATAAAATATGTAAACTAAAAACTTTATTTTATTTATTATTACGTCCATTCAGTCAATGCCATATTACATCTGCGTATACACAGTTTTGTTAAAACTAAAAAAATTAAGTAATTTTCCTTTTATTCACGGATTCATTTTATCATTTTGTTTTCCTAAATACCGTTAGTAGCACGTTTATGACAACAAGGCGCATAAAATGAAAAAAATGAAAAAATGAAAAAATAAGTATACCTGCTTTAAATAGTGTATAAAAGCTGTGCCTTTCAGCGGTTTTTATTGATTTTATTAATTTAATATGTGTTGTATTTCATACCTATGAAAACGGTTGATGTATGTTTTTCTGCTTAGAATGTTTAAGCAATAGATTTGATCAAATTATGTTTTTTTTTTATTGTTTATAAATAGATCTGCATACAATGCAGTATTTCACAAAACGGCAGTAAAAAACTTTAATAGGGTAAAAATGTGGCAACGTTGCTTGCAAATAAAGAGAATTAAAAAATCCTCGTGTACGAGTATAAAAAATACTTAAAATTCTGATTGCGATATTTTTGATACTCGTTTTTACAGAATGGGTAAAATAAACACCGCAACTTTTTATTGCGGTGTTTATAATACTCGAGTATGAAAAGTATAGAGTATGTATAGAGTAAGTATGCGGTGTACTCATGAGTTGCGGTGTACTCGTGCAGTTCTCTGATACATACATATATTCTATTATGTATGTATTGTATGCATATAAGTGGTGTGTTAAAGAATTCTGTATGCAGTTTGACTTAATCATATTGCAATTTTTAAGAATCATAAAAATAAAATAACGAAATAAAAACAATTTCTTTATCATAACTAAAAATTTGTTTTTAACAATTATATATTGTCAGAAAGAAGATAATATTGTTGCCACAATCATTTATTTTGCATCTTAACATTAAACACTTTCGCTTGTTAAATAATTTTTTTTTTTTTTAATTTAACGTAAAGAAGGTGGGATTAAAAAACTTGTCTGTAATTTATATTTGGTATAAAATCTTAAATCTAAACTTTTTGGGTTGATTTTTATATTTTTCTCTGCTCACAGAATTCAAATTATAAAATTAACATAATATTGCTCCCCATAAATATATCCAAATGTATATGAGTAAGTATGGTTGTGTGGTTAACAGGAAATACCTTTCCTTTACTACTTAAATACATACATAAACAAGGTCTTCTCATATGTTTTGTTTAAAAGTAGAAAAGAGTTTAAAATAAAAATAAAAAATATGACTAAATTACCATACAGATGAGTTAAAAAATAAAGGGATAGAAAAAAAAATTAATTTACATTAACACAACCTTTTTCTACCCACAATCTTTTGAAATGTTACAAATTGACTTTTTACTCAAAGTTTTAATTTATCGTATACAGGCTGGTCTTGTAAGGAAAGATGAAACAAAACGACCAGCTGGCTTCCGAAATTTATTTTGTGGTGGTAAAAACAACAGTTTGCAGGAAACAGAAAATCAAAATTGTTAAAAGAAAAGTATTTGCCTAAAATTTGTTTGCTTTTGTTTGGCTTAAATTTTTTCAAAACAATACAAAATTTGTTTTGTGGTCACACTACGCACATTTATTTGCCTATTTTTATTTGTTCAAACAGCTATGAAATAATGTGAAATAAAATACTGACAAACATGTTTTATGTGCGGTCACATTTAAAATAATATTTTCCTTAAAAATATATTTGATCAAACTGTAAAAAAACGTAAATTTATTTGCTCACAAACTGCTGCGCATGGGATGTCTTTATTGCCATTCAATTTCTTCGGCATTATTTCGAAGTAATTGCAAAGAAAATGTTTAAAATATTATTAAATGCTAATTACAAATGATGAAAAATAGTTGCTACTCTTAAATATTTAATTGCAGTATAATATACATACATAAGTTCAAAGCAAACAAGTAATAACCATTTGTAGATGGAACAAAAATATACAACTGTAGAAAAATTTTTTTCATCTAGGCAGACTCTAGGCGCATCTTTTTAAAAGTCTCAAATTAAGTTTTTATTCTCTTCCTATAATATACTTTTCCTATACCTTGTACGAGAATTTAAATCCCAGGTTTTAATATAAAAATAAAATATCCACCGCTGATAGCCATAGACTATAAAAGTTGGTCAAATAATGATGGCTAATATTATATCTATATACCCGCATGTATTATGAATACAGATTCCATTAAAATAACTACTACACATAATGGCAATGTGAGATGAAAGTTTATAATGAATAACTCCCATGTATGAAAGTTACAAATGAACAAAGCCAAGCAACAATATAAAATTTTTCATATTCTATTCTATAAAGAAGCTACAAAAGGTGTTCTAAAGAAGGAGCACAATAAGAGGATGAAGCTAAATAGGAATTAGATCCCACTTCTTAACAATAAATTTTAATAATCATTCATTAGATTTGTTTGGTTAAAATTTCTAAAAACTTTTAATTTATTTAATATATTTTTCAAACTACAGCTGTTTATTTGTTTACTTGATATAAGTGTAGACAAATTATATGTTGAAGTAAAAAGTCGCTTAAATTAAAAAGCAAATTTCGCAAAGAATAAAACTGCAAATATGCAAGATTTTAATTGGGATACAAAGTTCTACAATTTTAAAGAAATTTTAATGTTTCAGATTTCTGAAAATAGAGGAATAACTCTTGTACATATATAGTTTTTAAAAATTGTTACATTATAACATACCGTCAAACGAAAAAAAAAAAACAGTTTACATTAACTGCAAAAATAATCTTTCTTTTTCAAGTTATATAATTTCTTGCGACTTTACTTTAAATCAATACTTAACTAAAAATTTATAAAAGAACATTTAATAATCTCCAATAATATCTTTTTTATATACAATTTTGAAACTTTGCACCATTCTGAAGCGAAAATGTCGAAATATACCAAATTATATATAAAATACTTTGATGATATATAACTCGAAAAATATGTGGCTCGACAACTTTTTTAATTTACTATTTCTTCCAAAAATTGCACTTTATTATTTTTTATCTATAATTTTATTATTAATTGCTTACAGTATTTTGTTTTTATTTAATACACATATAAGTTTAAAATTATCAGCGAGTTTTTCCGAAGCTTAATAATTTAGTTTAAATACTGGGCAACATTGTTGATACAGCTGTTATTTGTCTCTGTTTGTTCTTACAAAAACTTTGTAAGAACAAATATTTATTTGCCTAAAAATGAGTCAAATATTTTACGTCGAGTGGTCACACTATGTTCACATTAGAAGCATTTTTGTTTACTGGCAAATAATTTTATTTGCCCAAAATCAGCTGTGATGTTATTTGCTTCTAATAAATATTTTGTGGTCAGACTACGGCAAATAAATATTTGCCGACTTCAGTCAAATGTTTGACTAATGTGACCGTACCTTAAGGAAAGTTGTTTTCGAAAAATATATACAACAAAACAAATATTTACCAAATGTTGCAGCTAGTTACGAACATTAAAAAGTTAATTAACATATAAATGCTGTAAATGTTTGTGAAATTAGATTAAAAAAATGGTTGTCTAATTTGAATACTGAATTTGTCTTTTCTGTACTTTTATGCAATAAACTCATTTAGGACGACCAGCGAATTTTTCGTAGCGATTATCCGTCGTCAAAAGTAAAACACATACCTGTTTGCATATAAAGATGCTCACAACTAGTGCGTTGAACGATGTTAGTAAAACGTGTCAAACTTTTCCGAACGAATGTAACGAATATTGTGTTTTTTATTAGGACCAGCACTCAGTTTTTAATATTTTTTTCCCCTCAAGATCACTCTTTGCAAAAATTTTGTAAGGCCTTATAGGCAAAAACACTTAAAGAGAAAAGAACTGTGGCGTCATTTTATACCTTTTTCGCAAATAGTGTCGTTAATCAGGAATTGTTTTTGTGATTATGCTATTCGCAAACAAAATATTAATTCGTCGTTTATGCGGCAACATTTTTATTTGCGAATAAGACCTGCAAACGTAGTATTTATCAACTGGCGCATATAAACAAAAATATATTTTCAAATTAATTTATAATTATGTAGCTGTTCCCGGGGCGCTTCGCTACCCTAATGAGAATAATCGTACCATGACCACTTTTTCAAGCAAGTTTTTTTATTTGATGAACATGAAAGTTATAACAGATTTCCTTCTGTCTGTTGGACCTTATGAATCAGAACTTATTTATCTCTTAAATATTTTTATAATTGTTTTTTGTTAAAATCGATTCCGCGCATTTTTTCTCTTCCCCATTTACCCGTCCTATTCCTCTTTTTTAATAAGCATACCCTCTTGGAACTTCTAAATAAATATTTATCTCTGTTTTAATCGGTGCAGCCGTAAATGCCCGTTTCGCTTATAACTCACGAACCCATCATCGTGAACTCTTTAGAGAAACCATCTAAACGACCTTACGAATGAGCCCTACAATTTTATTCGAATTCGGCTTGACCGTCCGTGAGTTATAAAGTCACAACACACTTGCAACAATTTAAAAAAAAGGTAAACCCTCTTGGGTCTTCTTAATAAATGTCTATGACTGTTTTAATTTTTTTAAATCGGTGCAGCCGTAAATTCTCGCGTTAGTCATAACTCACGAACCGAATTCATGTAAATTTAAGATAAATCCTCTACATGACCATACGAACAGACCCTAAAAATTTAATCGAATTCGGATTGACCGTTCGTGAGTTAAAAAGTCACAACACGCTGGAACAATTTCTTATATAAACAATTTTGTTGTCCTAATTGTGTCGACGAAAAAAATATTTTTTTAAGACAAACTCGTGGTGGTGTGCAAAATTCGTCGTTCGTGTACCAGTTGTGTTTCTACCATAAATAAAATTCTTGATTTTGAAAAGATTATTATTATTATTATTATTCTTTATTAGATCCATAATAAATTATAAATTATTTTTGTTTTAAAAACCAGTAGCAAAAACATCTCTAAATAATTTTAATAACTTTTTATCACATTAACATATTATAATATAGTTATGCTAACAATGTTATTATTAATGTTAGCCAACAACGTGGTGTGGTCTTTAGAACAATATTATTATTAGGTATAAAAACAATGTAATTTTACTACATTTAACTATAATATTAGTCATAACAAAATGTTTGGTGTGTTAAAAGTATAAAATAGTTTCGGTATAAAGAAAAATTAAAAAAGAAAAACTGAAAATTACAAAACAGTTGGTTCTGTACATGCTTGTTCTTTGAATAAAAATGGACAGAGTTTTTGGGGATGATGTGTTTAAAAGATATATCCTTTTTTGTATCATTAAAAAATTGTTATGATTTAAATTTAAATTAAGGATATGTACAGGAAGTAGTACAATTCCAATTACTAATGAGTTGTTGAGTGATAAATGTTTATAATTTTTACTTATTTTATAGCACAACTTTATAGACACCTGTAAAATGTTAAAAATTTTATTTATAAATTTTAATTTTTGTTTGTGGTAGACCTCAAAAATTATAATAATGAAATGACAATCACTTTATATACAATAACAATACTATAAAATAGTGTATGTTTTTAATTTAAGGCAATATTTTTCTTACCAAATCAAATGCAGATGAAACCTCAAATTATATTTTTTCAATAATGTATTTTTTTTTATTTCCTGCATGTTAAGGATGCAGCTTGCAAATATATTGTACTAGATGAACCCGGTGTGCTTCGCTACCCCCTCGTTATTAAATAAAATTAAAAGTATTTATATATTTACTTCAAAAAATGACCAAGATATAACGATATTAAATTTTGGGTTATATGGGCGAGGCCACGCCCCTTTGTCCACTCCCAACTTTATATAGTCAAGAATATCCTATTGCGAAAATTTAATGACAATTGGTCCAGTAGTTAAGACTATATTACGATTTTTAGTTTTTCTAAAAAGGGGCGGGGTCCCACCCACTTTTCTCCTGGTACGTATTCCTAATTATGCCAATACCATATGTACCAAATATCGTCGACGTAAGTCAAAAAATGGCCAAAATATGGCGATTTAAATTTTTGGGTTATATGGCCGGTGCCACGCCCCTTTGTCCACTCCCAACTTTATATAGTCAAGAATATCCTATTGCGAAAATTTAATGACGATTGGTCCAGTAGTTAAGACTATATTACGATTTTCAATTTTTCTAAAAAGGGGCGGGGTCCCACCTACTTTTCTCCTGGTACGTATTCCTAATTATGCCAATACCATATGCACCAAATATCGTCGACGTAGGTAAAAAATATGGCCAAAATATGGCGATTTACATTTTTGGGTTATATGGCCGGTGCCACGCCCCGTTGTCCAATTAAAACTTCATATAGCCTATTATTCCTTCCAGAGTCACAGTAACATGCTGTGAAAATTTCAGGAAGATCGGTCCAAGGGTTTGGCCTCCTATAAAGCACAAACAAACAGACAGACAGACATTCATTTTTATATATATAGATAATTAAATTTAAACAAAACAAACAAGTTTTAACAAAAAAAAAAAAAAAAAAAAACTAAATAATTCTGAATAAACAGAGTTGAATAGATTGTCTATTATAACCAGGGTACGAAAATAACCAAAACGATACGTTTAGTTTTATTATGTTTTATTATGAGTAAAACTAAACACTGATAAGGACTGTGCCCTTAAACTTTGCATTGTTGTAGTGATCGTAAGTTCAAAACGTACATTAAATTCAACGTACGCAACAAGAAGTGAAATTTTCAGAAAAAACTTTTGGTAGCACCAATGCCTAGGGCTTGCCTAGGATCTGAAAATGACTGTAAAGTAGAAGCATTTAATGTTTGATGAGTTACTTAACCAAATGATGTGATAAGAATATTGTTCTTATCGAAAAAATATTAGGTTTAATCGATTTTTCTCATAGCTTTGAAAATCCTTGAAGAAATTTCAAATCCAAATTTTATAACTGCCATTTTTTATGGTTTTAAAAGATTTAAAAAAAACATGATATTCCTAATTACAAGTTCTGAATTTTTTAACAACCTATTTATAGAACACGTCAACAGCGAAACGAAACCGGATGACATATGGACGAATACGTAATAATTAGCGTTCGTGTAACACGTTCCGGTTTTTTCGTTTTACTTACGTTGTGTTTCGTATAAATAAATGTTGTGTCAAATCGTAGTATTTCTAATGTATTAATTGATATTTTCTATTTACTGTTATTTATATAAATTTTTCGTTTCTGCCTTAAATGTTGGTAACCCTGCTTGGGCGCTTAAAAAAAACAGTGTTTTATAAACAAAACAAAATTATCAAACAATAAAGTGAAAACTTTTATCTGCAAAACAGAAATTTGTTAAAATAAGAAAGATTAAACAGAAGTTATAAAAATAAACTACAATTTTTAAATGTATGTATAATACTAATAGATGTTTTTATAAGTGAAAGTGTTATGATGGGCGGTTGCGCAACAATATTAACTCCTGACGAATGGTTTTTTCTTCGCTCATTTTTGACGTGTCTGACACTACAATTGCAATTTGTTACGTCTTTTACAAAAAAAAAAAATGACACTCGCGTTTTAAAAACCCAAAAATGGGAAACGGTAACGTTTTTGTGCTTCTATACAGCAAATTGTGTTCTGTTAACTGGCTATCAGATTGTAATACCAAATATTGGAGACTATTTTCAACAATTTTCCAGAGTTTTAGATCCCTAGCAAAAATTTGCAACTTTAAAAAGAACCGATCCATTATCTTCTTCATAATTCCCCGTTTAGACGAGCGAACATTTGAAAGGGAAAAATTCAGTTTGGTAGCAAATTACGGGTGGGTAAGAGAGAATCGTTTTTGTGTTCGGTATTTAACGATACGCTTTGTTGACATTTTCTTTGCATACATTTTAAAGCGAACAACAACAATACGAATGAAATGTAGTCGACAAGATATTCGCTTTTGTGAACGCGAATGAAATACCAAAAGAAAATTCAAAATGTTTTTCTTCCAAATGTTTGTCCGTATAAACTCGGCCTTAGAGTACTATGGCCAAAAGACTACCAAATTCCAATGTGGGTATTTTTGATAAATGATTTGGGAATTTTGGAATTCGTCTTTTTACCCAGGAAAAAGCTGTATAATAGCTTTATAAACTATATCCATGTGAAATCTTTATAGATCATTTGAAAGTAAAATTTTTTTAGTTAAATTAGGAGTAAAATCCCGGAAATAGGTAAGACATTTCACCACGTCCGCCATTTTTTTAGTATATTTCATGTAAAATATTATTTGAATCTGGCCAGCTGTTTTAAAACTGTTGTTTTATTTCCAAAATATTTAATTTCTGTCTCACTGTTAAGTCTTGCAAGGAGTAATGACACTAAACTGCTTATCTTTTTTGTTAATTCTATCTCTTATTTTAATTATTTTTATTTACTGTGGCAGCATTGGGATTTATTATAGCACGTAGTTTTATTTTCAACAAAACACCGCTCCATTACAACTAATTTACAAAAGAAACTAAAGTAAGGAAATAATAAAAAATGAGTAAAATAAAATACCTTCCGTTACAGCGTTTCCTTTACAACAAATTTTCAAAGTATAACCTTAACAACAGTGTTACTTCAGGGCATGTAAAAAAAAGGATCAAGGAATACGATTAGTATCATATTAAAAGGAAACTATTTCAGCTTTTAAGGGTGTATGTGTGTTTTTGATAGAGTGGATGTTGGCAAAAAAAAATATTTTGAAGGTAGAATTAATTTTTTTAAATTTTATTTTTTCATAAAACTTTTACTGTTTTAAAACACTTTGAATAAATAACAAAATTTAAATTTTTATTTTTTTACCTTAATTAAATAAAATATATTTAGTTTTTACTCGTACAACATTTAGGAGTTTTATGTTAATTAAAATTATATTCATTATGCTTAAAGTTTTTAGCCTTTTCATTTTGTTGTTTAAAAATTATACAAAGTTATAATATCAGGTTGAATAACTGTTTGGATTATTAATTACTCTTTTTTCTTTTACTTGAATAAAAGAAAGTTCTTCATTTGCAAAAAAAAAATAATTCGAAGAAATTTAATAAAAATATTAAATATTAACATCTAAGTCCGAACTTAAGACAGACAGACAGACACTCATCAAATATGAAATAAAAACTGTAATAAACACTTTGTTAAAGTTTTAATTTTCTCTCTGTTACATTTTAAAAGATAAGTACATATACATCAAAGTTCATCAGCTATTGTGACACCCTGTAATTTCCAAATTATAATATTTACACTTTTTATAGCGGTTATAAAGGTAAACATTGCATGTAATTTTCAATATTTTGGCCATTATGGTTCAAAAGATAGGGCAGTGTAAGTTAAAATACGTTAGCTAAGAGGACACCCTTTAGTATTATTTATACCCTTCACCACAAAAAGTGGAAAAAGGGTATAACTAAGTTTGTCATTCCGTTTTTAATTTCTACAATATCCATTTCCGATCCCATAAAATTATATATATTTGACTTCTTATGCATACCAAAGTCGATTGAGCAATGTCCGTCTGTCCGTCCGTGCTAGTGTTGAAATTAAGTTTGCTGAGGCACTAGATCAGCTAGTGAAAAATTAAATATGCCAATAAATCAGATGTAGTGACGAAAGAGGTGCTCTTGGAAATCAGCATGATCGGTCCATGCCCTTCGAGACAGCAGGCAAAACACCACGCCTACCTCAAATTTTTTCATATCATTTGGAACCAAAAAAGTAACTCTAATAAAAAAATAAATATATGGGGTGATAAAGAATTAAAAACTAAGAAAAAAACATCTAGGGAAAAAATGGCGCTAGCCCATATATTCCGAATTACGGGACTCGGAAATTTTCCATTTTTTTTTTTAAATATCATTATGGGTATCATTTTAAAGCTTTGGAATAGATCTCTAAGAAAATAATAAAATTTTTAAAAAATGCTTAACCCATTAAGAGCCGATGGCATTTTTATGTAAAATTAAATACATGCAGTACCAAATTTTTTTTCATTTTATTTTTTAATTCTCTGTCACCCCAATATTTGCCTTTTTGATTGGAGTTACTTTACTAAACTAGATTTACATAAATGGTAAAGGGTAAAAGTAGAGATTCGCCACAGCCGAATATTGCACTCTTACTTGTTTATATTTCAGATTGTTCTCATAATATTACACACTTTACTTAAAATTCAAGTGTCTGTTTATATTAGTTCAAAAGATAACTCCATATA
Source organism: Gymnosoma rotundatum (assembly GCA_916610165.2). NCBI lineage: Eukaryota > Metazoa > Arthropoda > Insecta > Diptera > Tachinidae > Gymnosoma > Gymnosoma rotundatum. Next base: position 115,191,859 of record OU744340.1, on the reverse strand, counting down.
CATCAATAAGTATCACCTGTGGGGGCACCCTTTAATTTTGAAGTTTATATTTGCTATAACATCAGATGTAGAATTGCCCATTCTGTGTAATTTTCAATTTTTTGGTCTTAACGTTGTAAAAGATAGGACCACATACGTTAAATTATATAACCTATGGGACACCCTTTAATAATCAAGTTATCTTCTATTTCTTTCTGTAATTGTGAGCTACGGTGTTACTAAAATTGTTAAAATCTTATTTGAGTGTCCGCTATTTTTTAACAGGCAAGTAAAAATATATGTGCTGTATTGGGGCACCTGTTAATTTGAAATTTTATTTATATATATATATATATATATATATATATATATATATATATATATATATATATATATATATATATTTATTAAGAACCGATATGTAATTTTCTGCTCTGGAAACTTTATTATAAGTTTTATTATTGCGTTGGAGGTGTAGTAAAATATTAGATCCTTGTGTTCGCTTTATAATCATTATTTGCTTAGGCTTTTCGTGCATCTTGAACTTAAATTTAACTGAAAAATGTTCAATTAATTTCTCTTAATTCTGTTATTTAACCACTAAATTCCAAATATCATTATGACATGTTAAAATTTTTATAACTTTATTTTTTGTGTTATTTTTTTACATTTTAAAATTATATCAGTCTTAAAACACATCCTTTACTACGATACAATTAAAGATTTACTTTTAAGCAAAACTTCTTTTCACAATTCTGATAATTTTTCATTTTATTTTTCCATATAAAATAATCATTTTATTCTGTTGACATTTTAATTTTAGTAAAACATTTTCATAATTTGTCAACCCTCACAAAGGAAATAAATATGAGTCGATGGATTTTGCTTGTATTGCAAAAATATGTTATGAAATTTACATACAGTTAGCTTTTGAAAAAATTTATTTTGTTTTTTTTTCGTTTGTTAAAAAACATCAGCAGAAAAAAAAAATCATTCTGTCACTTGAATGAGGGCATGATGGATTTTTCAAGCTTTCGCATGCACTTCTCACTTGTCATTTGTAGATACAAGGGAAAGAGTGTAATCACACATTTAAGTAATTTTAAATTTAAAGAAAAATTTTTTTGAAGGTATTTACGATTTACCGAAGACTTAACTATTCACTTCGATTTTTATCCCAGTTTGACGATGTTGAAGTTGTCAAATTTAATCTCAAGCGCAGTTTGTATAAGCAGGTCTTTGTAAGTTTTGTGATGAACATAAGAAATCTGTAGTACAGAGTTTGTTTAAAATGTATTACATTTAGCTTAAAATAAGGGCTCCATACATGGCGCTTACGATACGTATGTATTTTCGGTTATTCGACGAATACAAACTTAATACCCAATTTTGAAGACCGCAGCTTTCATATTTTTAGAAAAACAATAACAAACAGTTTTTCATATGGAAGCTCAAACTGCCACACAATTTTTTTTTTTGCTATTTTGGGAGTTTTTGCAATATTATTTATTATATAAAAAACAATATTTATTATATTATGTATATATGAATTTCGCCGGCTGCTTAACCCAGCTCATCCAAAAAACATTTTTCTTTAAGTGAGCTGCTTTTTTTTAAAGTGGTATAAGTCGATTTTTTCAAAAGACTAAGTTAACGGCAATTTTAATGAGCTATAAATACCTTCTCTCCATAACTACAATTACAGTTTGAAAAGAGATCTATTTTGACATAAAATAACCAAAAACAGTTTTGCTGTACAATTCTATAGCACAAATATTTTTTCTGAAAGTGGAAAAAGTCCATTCCTAATAATTTTAATTAAAACATCTTTTATTAGTTTTTTTTTTCCAAAGGAGAGATATTTTGCAGTTGTGAAAACAGCATTAAAGTAAAAGAGCAATTATACACTGCCCAAAACTGTTATGATGCAATAAAGGCTTGCCGAAAAAAACAGCTTCATTTTTCATTTTGAAGGATATGAAGAGAGAAGATTATGTCTCAAAGAAATCTCTAGAAGAGTCAACATTAAACAGAAAAAAAATTACGTACAAAGAAATTTTATAATGCCTTAAAATATGTTGGATATCGTGTAAAAAGAATGAAAATGCTCCTTTTAAAACAAATTTTTTTCTTCATGGAGCATAACAACAGAGAAATATAACGATGTGGTAAGTTTATTACCTAATATAGCGCCTATTTACTATAAATACTTCAATACATTAATGTTAAAGAAAAATAAGTATAAAATATATTTCTCTTATACGAGGGCTGCTCTATATATTTCTGGCCTAATAGTGAAAATGCGAATATTTAGAATCAAAAATGTTTTTATTGTTTTTCAAAGTATTCTCCAGCATGATTTATGCACTTTTGCATGCGCTCAAACCAGTTGTCGAAGCACTTTTTCCACTCCGATTGAGACACCTCTAAAACATGGTTTTTGAACACTTCAACAGCTTCTTCTGGCGATGAAAATCGTTGACCACGCATTTTTTTTCTTGATGTGCGGAAACAAGAAGAAGTCAGTAGGTGCCAAGTCACGGCTGTACGGCGGATGACCCATTAATTCGACGTTTTGGCCGGTCAAAAACGCTCTGGTTTGAGCCGATGTGTGAGAGCACGCATTGTCATGGTGAACAGGCGACCACTTGCTTCGAAGTGCTTCTTCCACGAACAACTTTCGTTGGATTTTGCTCGTCTTTGAAGATCCACACGGTCGATTGTTGTTTCGTTTCGGGCTCATACGCATAGATCCATGATTCGTCACCTGTGACGATCTTATAAACGACTTTTAAAGTACCGCAATCGTATTTTTGCAACATTTCTTTGCACCAATCGACACGAGCCTTTTTTTTTTTGAGCGACTTTCAAATTGTGCGGGATCCAACGAGAACAAACCTTTTTTACGGCCACGTGTTCTTGCAGTATCGAATGTATGCTGGTGGAAGAAATGTCCAAGGATGTCTCTATCTCTCGGTATGTCGCATGTCGATCTTGCATTATGAGTTCACGCACGGCATCAATGTTCTCTGGCACAACAGCCGTTTTTGGACGACCTTCACGGAATTCCTCTTTGAGCGAGCTTCGGCCACGATTAAATTCATTATACCAATTTTTCACAGTGCTATAGAATGGTGCTTCGTCGCCATACAAAGATTTAAGTTCATCAATGCACTCTTGTCGTGATAATCCACGTCGAAAGTTGTGAAAATTGATGGCACGAAAATGTTCACGAGTTAATTCCATTTTTTTCTATATTAATTTTTTCAAGTCACTGTAAACAACACAAATAATGGTCGTACGTCAAAACCTTTTGAGTACGATTATGCATAAAAATGACAAACTTTCCAATGGAAATGTCAGATTGCACTTGGCAGCACTCAGTGTTGCCAGGCCAGAAATATATATAGCAGCCCTCGTATATATATATTTTTTTTTTTGTGAAATCAAGTTTGCCTCGGCAAATTTCAACACTTACACGGACGGACAGACCGACATTGCTCAATCGACTTCGCTATGCATAAGAAGTCAGAATATCTATACTTTATGTGGTCGGAAATGGATATTTTAGGAATTACACCGGAATAACAAACTTTTTCCACTTTTTGTGGTACAGGGTACAAAATAAATCAGCTCAAGTACAAAAAAAAATTCAAAAACAACATGAGAGTTATTTTGGAAGCCAAAACAAAAATGTTAAGGCTTTAACAAAAATTACCCACAAACAAACGACATTCCTTTCTGCGTTAATTTGGTTACATGCCGACCCTTAATAACGACGTATAGCAAAATGTACCACTCTATTGGTTTTGAAATATTAATTGTTATAGGATATTAGCATAATATAATAAATATTTGTTTTTTTAATTTTCTTTCCATTTTGTTTTTACATAGATAAACAAAATGTACATAAATACTCTTTTATTGAATATTATTAAATTAATAATAATTTCATTTCTATTGGGAGCGGTTTTATCTTGATTATACGCTGAGGATTTCTTAATCACTCATAATCCCGAAATATTAAAGTTTTACAAGTTTACAAAGGCTATAATCCATCTGCCTTTGATATTGACTTAGTGTAATATTAAATTTAACTTCTTTCTTAAAATCACATCAAGTTACATGCCCGTACTAACCATTAATGACATAAAGCTGGAGATAAGTTCAACCAACAATGTTCAATGAAGACCTCTAACATAAAAATTGTCCTTTTGTAAGTTCTTTCATTCCCTAAATTATTAACAAGACTACAACAACAACAAAAATGAGCTAGAAGGTACAAACCACATTTGCATACCATTTCTTTAATGTTGCTTTAATTTAAAAACATTTATCTTCTTTTAAGTTGTTTTAACAAAATGTGTATCGAGTTGCTTCTGTTGCTTCATTTGTTAAGGATTCATTGCGTGTAAGTATTTAGCAAGAGACTAAAAAGTTATACATACTTTTCTGACTTTTTTTGTTTTTTTTTGTTGTATACTTAATATACCTTTCACCACAAAAAGTGGAAAAAGGGTATACTTATTTAAGTTTGTTATTCCATGTGTAACTTCTACAATATCCATTTCCGACCCCATAAAGTGTATATATTCCGACTTCTTATGCATAGCGAAGTCAATTGAGCGATTTCCGTCTTTCTGTCTGTTCGTCCGTGTAAGTGTTGCCGTGGCAAACTTGATTCCATAAAAAAAAAAAAAAATAAATATGTCAATAAATCAGACATAGTCTCAAAAAGGTTCAATTGCAAATCAGCCTGATCGCACCATGTCCTTCGAGGCAGCAAGCAGAACACCACGCCTACCTCTAATTTTTTTATATGATTTGAAACAATTAAGTAATTCCAATCAAAAAATAAATATATGGGGCGATAGAGAATTAAAAAATAAGAAAAAAAAACATCCAGTGAAAAAAACTGGCGCTCGCCCATATTTTCCGAGTTACGGGGCTCTGAAATTTTCATTTTTTTTTAAATATCAATATGGGCATCATTTTAAAGCTTTTGAAGAGACCTTTAAGGAAATCCTAAAAATTTTTAAAAATGTTTAACCCATTAAGAGCCGATGTCATATTTATGTTAAATTATATACTCGTATAGTAATTAATTTTTTTTTCTCATTTTTTAATTCTCTGTCACAGCGATGTTTGCATTTTGTGATTGGAGTTACTTCACTAAAGTAGATTTACATATATGCTAAAGGGTATATAAGATTCGGAATAGCCGAATATACCATTTACTTACTTGTTTTTTCTTTGCTTATTTCCTTTAAAAGGATTAAAGAGTTTACAAGAAAAGGGCAACTTTAACTACGTAAATAATGTTTACGTAAGTATGTACATGTGTATACGCAAATATCATTATCTAATGTTTGGCATAAATTTCCAGTTAGGTTACATACATATGTATGTACATATAGAAAAACCAAGAAATGAGCGAGTGTTTGACAAATTTTTCCATGATTAGTTGAAAACAAAAATGTCTTATGCATTTCTTTTTTTTTTTTGTTGAAATTTTACTTAAATGATTTTTAAAAGGGTTTAGAAAATTTAAAAACTGTAGTTTTCTTTATAAGAGCGTACTCTATAAGGAATATTGTACTTTAATATGACATTAAAGTAAAATAAGAAAGAAGAGAAAAATATTTTAAATATAAAAAAATTTTAAAATGAATAGCTGATTTTAATATTATATAACATCATACATGGAAATAATTAATTAAATGGATCAATTATTTGTCAATTGCATTAGCATTGAATGATAAATAATGCTAATAAATTTTTATAAATTATCTTTATTTTCACTAAAGGTAATGTTTTCTAATGAAAAGATTTTATTGATAACAAAGTCATTATCATTGACTTATGACTTAATGGTTTCATTACCAATCATAAATATCATAAATATCATGGGCGCCGTATGAAATGATACTTTTACGTTTCATAGCGCATATATTGCGCCAAGATGATCTTTTGTTTAAAAGTGACGCATTAAGTATTGTGTCGTGACCTTTTTTTTTATAAAATGTGGTTTTTTTTAATTTAACAACTTTGTTTCCCTTTTTCCCGGCTGTGTTTTAAAGAAATTGTGTTTATTTATAATTCATTTTTAGAACAGTTGTATGTACAAAGCAATAAATTATATCATAACCTAAAAGAATATCAAAATACTATGTGAAGCAGCATGACTAAAAACAACCAACTTTCAGACTGATTGATCAATGTTGTGGGATACTATAGTTTTAAAGCTTCTCTTCGTCTGATAAATAGCTGGACCCAGTGAGAAGTGAACTTGAAATTCTTCTGCACCGTTACGGCCTTAAATGTCAATTTAAGGTTTTAAGGAAAAATAAAACACTAAAAAAATATATTTTTTGTTTTCGTGAAAGTAATAAGATCTGTTAGACGGCGTGTACAAGTCATATGGAATGTCAGATTTTCCATATGTAAATCAACACACACCGTGTGAACCTTATGAAATATTACATATGTTATTCTCCTATATGTTATAACATGTGTCAGTTTTTAATTTAGAGCACGCTTTATTTTGATATGTAAAACTATATGACAACAGATGTTTTCAGTGATGCTAAGTTCCGCTTTTAAAATTTCCGTTTAAAATATTTTCACGCTAAAAGTTAGATTCCTGAAAATAAAATAAAATATTTTTTGAACTTTTTTAGGGAATATGATTAAATTGACCGTAGGCTAAAAAATAATATTTGGGCATTTCCGTTAACATTAAACAATTAGTTTTTATGAATTTGTAACAAATATAAATAAAAATTTTTCCAACGTGCCAGGGATTTTTTTTTAGATAAAGGAGTGTGTACCCCTTATTGGTGGCGAAAAGATGAAAAATACGGCAAAAACAAATTTGCTTACAAAACATTTTTTATTCAATGTACATTTTTAAAATGTTTGTCTTTTTTACAACTAACAAATAACATTTGCATAGATTTTATTATTTTGCGTGTACAATAAGCAAGACTTTTATCTTAATTATTTTATTAGGGCAACTAACAACTTCAAATGTAAAAATAAACAGTTTTGAACTTGGGACGTGTTCTTATAGCGAACACAGCCTGAGTGCCTAATTGCAATTTTATATAATGGCAAATTTAATATACAGTAATTTTGATATAAATAATAATAAAGAAAGGAAATAGTTACTGCTAAAAAATGAATAGTTGACATAACTTCTTTTAGCATTTTAGTTTTCTTTTCAATTACTGGAGTTTATGTCATATGTACGTAACATATGCAAATTTGAACATGATAATTATAAAACGTTTTTTAAACACAGATTTTGACATTCACAACAAATTACATATGGATAGCAATTTTGTCATTCCATATAACTTGTACACGCTGTCTAAACACAGCTTTAGCTGGAGTGTTAGGTGGGTTTAGATCTCAGATCATTATGTTTTACACCTACTTAAAATTTATGAAATATTAAAATTTTCAAACATAGATTTTTCATAAAAACAATTTTTTTTTTCAATACTAACTAATAAATAAAAACTTTCATTAACATTTCATTACGAGGGCTAATATATATATTTTTGGCCTGGCAACAGTGAGTGCTGCCAAGTGCAATCTGACATTTCCATTGGAAAGTTTGTCATTTTTAAGCATAATCGTACTCAAAACGTTTTGACGTACGACCATTATTTGTGTTCTTTACAGTGACTTGAAAAAATTAATATAGAAAAAAATGGAATTAACTCGTGAACATTTCCGTGCCATCATTTTTCACAACTTTCCACGTGGATTATCACGACAAGAGTGCATTGATGAACTTAAATCTTTGTATGGCGATGAAACACTATCATATAGCACTGTGAAAAATTGGTATAATGAATTTAATCGTGGCCGAAGCTCGCTCAAAGACGAATTCCGTGAAGGTCGTCCAAAAACGGCTGTTGTGCCAGAGAACATTGATGCCGTGCATGAACTCATAATGCAAGATCGACATGCGACATACCGAGGGATAGAGACATCCTTGGACATTTCTTCCACCAGCATGCATTCGATACTGCATGAACACTTGGCCGCAAAAAAGGTTTGTTCTCGTTGGATCCCGCACAATTTGAAAGTCGCTCAAAAAAAGGCTCGTGTCGATTGGTGCAAAGAAATGTTGCAAAAATGCGATTGCGGTGCTTCAAAAGACGTTTATAAGATCGTCACAGGTGACGAATCATTGATCTATGCGTATGAGCCCGAAACGAAACCACAATCGACCGTTTGGGTCTTCAAAGACGAGCAAAATCCAACGAAAGTTGTTCGTGGAAGAAGCACTTCGTAGCAAATGGTCGTCTGTGTCTTCGGCAAAACTGGTGATGTGGCGACTGTTCCGCGTGAGCAACGTAGGACGGTCACTTCTGAGTGGTACACTACAATTTGTTTGCCTGAAGTCATCGGAGAAATTCGAAAAACCAACAAGAGAAGACGAATCATTGTTCACCATGACAATGGTCGAATTAATGGGTCATCCGCCGTACAGCCCTGACTTGGCACCTAATGACTTCTTCTTGTTTCCGCACATCAAGAATAAAATGCGTGGTCAACGATTTTCGTCGCCAGAAGAAGCTGTTGAAGTGTTCAAAAACCATGTTTTAGAGGTGTCTCAATCGGAGTGGAAAAAGTGCTTCGACAACTGGTTTGAGCGCATGCAAAAGTGTATAAATCATGCTGGAGAATATTTTGAAAAACAATAAAACAATTTTTGATTATAAATATTCGCATTTTCATTATTAGGCCAGAAATATATAGAGCAGCCCTCGTATTAACTTTTTATTCTAGCGGAAGTTTAAGAGGACATAATCGTTTTTTTTAACGATTTAATGTTGAGAAGTAAAAAAGTTGCATGTTAACTTGAGTATTTAACGTTAGATAAGATTTTTCTTTCTGTCTATTTATTGCCAATGTTTTCTATAATTCTCACATACATACATACACATTTCTGATAAAAATTTCATTTTAATAATTTTAGTCTTAAACTTAATGGATTGAATTTTATTACATTTTGTTTTTCTTAAAGAACTTATTTTATATTTAATGGATTTGTCCTTTGTTAATATAAATGTCTGGTTGAAAAGGCTATTATGTTTTCGATATGACGTGATTGGCATTTAAAGTAACAAAAAACAAAATACATGACGCCGTAAATTGACTGTTTTTCTTCTTAATTTTATACAAAAAATTATATTCGTTCAATTTACAAGTGATTTTGTGCTCAAACATTTTTCTTTTACAGTAATTTGAATCAGATTTAATTTTGCTGATATTCCAAAATTATTAAAACCATAAAATCTTGTATTTAAACTAACGCACAGTGAGGAATATGTTTTTATTAGTCTGTATGTAATTTACCATTTTCTAAATGGAAAAAAATGTGTGTCATTGAAATATTTGGAGCGTTAAAAGAAACTTGCATCCACAAAATGTTTTGTGTTGAGTTCACTTTAATTTTCATAATAAATTTTAATTCCATAATTGAGACCGTTTTTGGATCCTCAATTTGCTTATTTACAAGCTCTAAAAAGTGTTCCTCCTTTCTTTACTATTAATTTTGGATCATTATCTAATTTCGATTAAAATCAATGCCATGTCATTTGTTGGATTATTCCATTTTGAACAGTTCGACTTTTTTTTTTTTTTTGAGAATATCTTTGTTTAGCTGTTGTATATATATGTATGAAATTGATCTCGTGGTTTAAGAAGACCTTAATCCTCTGTTTAATAGACCAATGGTGATACCGTTTCGTAGTCGTGCAGTTTTAGTATTATACTGATTGTTATAACGAAGCTATGAATGCGTGGTACCTTAAAGTAATTAAATATTATTCTTTCAAAATAACATAAAAAAATTTAAAAAATTTTATTTTCCTACAAAATTTCCACTGTATAGCAAAATCAATTTGACATTTGTTTGTGTGAATGTCAGTGGTAAGGATTTAGTTTGATATAAAATGCGAATTTGTGTTGTTATGTATGCGTATGCTTGACTGTGTGTGTGTTTATGTGTGTGCTTAAATAATAAATCGCTTTATATAACAAAATATTGATTATGCATTTAGATCCTCTTGACTGAATGGCTTTGTTGGCTTATAAATATTCAAATTATTTATAATTTATTGACAATATTATTCTCCTTTATTCTTTGTGTTATAATATGAGGTGGTGGTTGTGATTTACTTTGAGCAACAAAATACTGGCGCACCAGTTAGTAGCTTTTAAAATGTTATAATAAATATTGATTGGCCTGATTATTCCGCTTATAGTTAATAACACAAAGTTCTTTATAAAATATTGCTATTGGAAATATGTTAAGAAAAAATAAGGGTTAAGGTGAACATAGAAGCTGAACAAATAGCACTGTACAACAATTTTAAAATTTTTCCAAAACAGTGGGGTTCTGGTGATTAATTCTGGTAGATGAGACTAAAAAATACATAAGCACGTGTGTCGATGTTTTGAAAAATCACATCAGTGTTGCCGTTTGGTTACATTTTTTGTTAATTTTGAAGGCTTCACGTAACATGTAACACGAAAAAAAGTAATATCACTGAAAGAGCACTTGTTTTATTATTTGAGCTAAGAATCTCTCTTAACATATTCACGTTTCTTAACACATCAATTCAATTTTTAAACAAAGGTTATCTGCAAATGCAACCAAATCCCATATAAAAAAAATTTGGAATAAACAAAAAAAAAAAAAATAAAGTTTCACTCTGTTCAATTTTTGAGAAACCACGAAATGTTTCTTGCTTCATGTTTAGAAACAGCAAAATGTTTCTGGCAACAATTCTTTTCAACTGTGAAATAATATAAGCTGCATTTCGTTGGGGAAACTAAGCATTCTATTCAAACTTGCAAAAATTGTTTTTTGTTAACATAGAACTTTAGCTATTCCGTTTGAAAAATTTGATTATCGTACCAATACCTCGATTTAGAAGAAAGTTGTCGTTTAATTTCTTGAGAAAATGCCGGATTATATTACAGAAAAATTGCCGATAATTTTATGTGGAAGTTTTAAGCAATTAAAACTAAAATTTGGCTTTAATAACGGTATTTTTTAAATAATTAGTATAGTAAATTCTATCGAAGCTTAATCTTTTTAAGAAAAAGGTAAAATGCATTTATTAAAAAAAAAGATTTTTAGAAATTAAAAATAAATGAACTTAAGCCAAAAATAATTTCTTTTCATTTATATAATATTCAAAGTTCAAATTATAATTTAATAAAAATTATAATTAAATTAAATTAAACAATGGGAATTTTATATTAAATTAATAATTTATTACAAAACTTTTTTTAATAATTAAATCATCGATATTGATTATTGAGAGTGAAAAATTATATTGAGTTGATAATACAAATAATGACATTTCTTTGCTTGTTTTTTTTTTCAAACTAAAATATTGTTTTAATTTTTATATAACTTTTATTTATCCATGTATATTCAGACGGATCACAGAGTTCAATTCCATTCAAATTTAGTGCTTTTTAATTAATGAACGGAATTAACATTCTCTGAATTTTAATGTGTAAACAAGCTACTTGATACCACTCCATTCAATAAAGATTTATTGTGGAAACTTTTTAAAATCTTTTAAAAATAAAATCGGCATTACAAATAATATTTTCAGTTTGTGTACACTTTGACAAAATCATTATATTTGCTGCACACAGAAGAAAAAATTGAGTAAGATTGCAATATTCGGCTATGCCGAATATTATATATCCTTCACCATATATGTTAATCTAGTTTAGTGAAGTATCCCCAATCAAAACAGCAAATATTGAGGTGACAGAGAATTAAAATATAAAAAAAATGTTGGTACTGCATATGTATAATTTTACATAAAACTGACATCGGCTCTTAATGGGTTAAGCATTTTTTAAAAATATTAGTATTTTCTTAAAGATCTCTTCAAAAGCTTTGAAATGATACCAATATTGATATTTGAAAAAATTTGAAAATTTCCGAGGCCCGTAACTCGAAAAATATGTGCGAGTGCCAATTTTTTCACTTGATATTTTTTTCTTATTTTTTGATTCTCTACCGCTCCATATATGTATTTGTTTTTTTGATTGGAGTTACTTCATTGTTCCAAATGATTTAAAAAAATTGGAGGTAGGCATGGTGTTTAGCCCGCTGCCTCGAAGGACATGGACCTATCATGCTTATTCCCAATAGCCTCTCTTTCGACACTATGTCTGATTAATTGGCGTATTAAAATTGTCTCTAGCTGATCTAGAGCCTCGGCAAACTTGATTTCAATACTAATACGGGCGGACAGATGGACATCGCCCAATCGACTTCGCTATGCATAAAAAATCTGAATATATATACTTTATGGGATCGGAAATAGATATTGTAGAAATTACAAACGGAATGACAAATTAGTTATACCTTTTTAAAAAAATGTTTCAATGAAAATTTTCGAATTCATGAAAACGAACAGAATCGAAGCACCAAAACAATTCGAACAGAATTTGTGACGCGGTTTATTCTGTTGTTTATTTTTAGCTTTCGGAAAGTAACGTAATCGATATTAATTACTTTGTCACAATTTATTAACTACCTCGTACATTAATGGTAAATTTTGCTATTTAAGCCATCTGCTTCTTGCAAAAAGCCTAAAAACCCTTTCAAATGTAATCACAAGTTTCTTGATACGAATGGTAAATAAAATTTATTTAAATCGAATAAAAACTTTTGCTTTTAAATCATTTTTCATTTACTTAAATTACAACTTTTCAACAATACGAATGCATTAAGAAAACTTTTGGATAAACACAATTTTGTTGCTTTTGTCTCTATTTGCTACCTTCAGACTTTTTAAATCTGGTTTATGAGAAGAATATTTTATAAGACACTCAAACTCAATTCAACAATTTAATTGTTTTTTTATATTTTTGTTTTTGAAGCAAAGTTTATTCTTTTAATAATGTATAAAATATAGTCGTTATTTAGGTGACACCTGCATAACATTTTTAACAAAATCTGTGTACATGTCTGTTAGAATTTTTAAAGAGTTTTATGAAACTAAGGTTTTTGTTTTGTTATAACAGTTTAAAATTAATTTGAACCATATGTTGTAATTTTTAGGAAACACATAACCTACTAGGGATCTTTACTTCAGACATAAAAACACCAGAATGTATGATATACATTTTATTTTTAACACTTTAATAATTATTTGAACAATTTACTAACTGCTAATTACACTAAATGTTCACGAAAACACAAAAATAAAATTTTATATTTAAAATATATTTAAAATATAAAATTTTGTTTTTTGCGAATGAAATGCTCATTCGCATGTAGAGAAACCGGCGGTAAATATTTTAATAAAAGTGTTGGTAACAACACTTCAAAACAAAAACGTGATAGAAAAATGGAAGCTTTTCTATTTTGCTAAGGAAGAAATAAATGAAGATCTGTTTTCAAATTCCCTTCGCTGCATTAATCGATGAAGAATTAAGAAAATGCTGCTTCAATAGTTTTAAAAATAAAACACTCCCCGTCAATACTAAAGGTTGTACAAAACCGTTCTTAAATAAACTGCCAACGATTTTTTGTTAAAATCGTGACAATATTTTATTCCCTGGCAAATTATTATTCTTACCAAATTAGTTGCGATATAAATCAGCCTATTAGTCTGCAGGGCGTTTAAGTGTAGGAACGCAATACACGACGGTAACGATATTTTCATATAAATTTAGTCTCTCACTCTCTTAACAATATTGCCACATATTTCCAGAAATATTATATTTTAAAAGCATTTGAATCCACAATAATGGCAAAGGCACATTATTTAATAAAAATAGAACCAAATTTCAGGAATAAAAATAACTACGAAAAACTGATATACGAGGGCTGCTCTATATATTTCTGGCCTAATAGTGAAAATGTGAATATTTATAATCAAAAATGGTTTTATTGTTTTTCAAAGTATTCTCCAGCATGATTTATACACTTTTGTACGCGCTCAAACCAGTTGTCGAAGCACTTTTTCCACTCCGATTGAGACACCTCTAAAACATGGTTTTTGAACACTTCAACAGCTTCTTCTGGCGACGAAAATCGTTGACCACGCATTTTTTTCTTGATGTGCGGAAACAAGAAGAAGTCATTAGGTGCCAAGTCAAGGCTGTACGGCGGATGATCCATTAATTCGACGTTTTGGCCGGTCAAAAACGCTTTGGTTTGAGCCGATGTGTGAGAGCTCGCATTGTCATGGTGAACAATGATTCGTCTTCTCTTGTTGGTTTTTCGAATTTCTCCGATGACTTCAGGCAAACAAATTGTAGTGTACCACTAAGAAGTGACCGTCCTACGTTGCTCAAGCGGAACAGTCGCCACATGACCAGTTTTGCCGAAGAAACAGGCGACCACTTGCTTCGAAGTGCTTCTTCCACGAACAACTTTCGTTGGATTTTGCTCGTCTTTGAAGACCCACACGGTCGATTGTTGTTTCGTTTCGGGCTCATACGCATAGATCAATGATTTGTCACCTGTGGCGATCTTATAAACGTCTTTTGAATCACCGCAATAGTATTTTTGCAACATTTCTTTGCACCAAACCACACGAGCCTTTTTTTGAGCGACTTTCAAATTGTGTGGGATCCAACGAGAACAAACCTTTTTTTACGGCCAGGTGTTCATGCAGTATCGAATGTCCAAGGATGACTCTATCTCTCGGTATGTCGCATGTCGATCTTGCATTATGAGTTCACGCACGGCATCAATGTTCTCTGGCACAAGAGCCGTTTTTGGACTACCTTCACGGAGTTCGTCTTTGAGCGAGCTTCGGCCACGATTAAATTCATTATACCAATTTTTCACAGTGCTATAGGATGGTGCTTCATCGCCATACAAAGATTTAAGTTCATCAACGCACTCTTGTCGTAATAATCCACGTCGAAAGTTGTGAAAAATGATGGCTCGAAAATATTCACGAGTTAATTCCATTTTTTTTTCTATATTAATTTTTTCAAGTCACTGTAAACAACACAAATAATGGTCGTACGTCAAAACGGTTTGAGTACGATTATGCTTAAAAATGACAAACTTTCCAATGGAAATGTCAGACTGCACTTGGCAGCACTCAGTGTTGCCAGGCCAGAAATATATATAGCAGCCCTCGTACATACGTAAATGAAAAATATAATTGAAAAGGTAAAAAATATGAAAATACAATTGATTGAAAAAATAACTAAAAAGGTAAAAAATATGACTCCATGTATCATCTTAAATCAGTCATCATTTATTCTTCGTCCCTCTCTTCAATCTGTATGAAAGTTTTGAAAAGTCCCATTGAATTTCTTGCAAGATTAACCAGTCCAATAGGGTCTAATGCCATATACATGTTAAATGTACTTAATATTCTTTACATTTCATCGATTTTTTTTTTTAAAACAAAATATTTTTGAACACAAACAAAAAACTGAAATGAAAGTAAATATTATTATTGCCGTCAGAGAATCGTCATTGTTTTGTTTACTAACTCTCAGTAACGATAAATCGTTCTGTTACCGTCGTCTGTTGTGTTCCTACACTAATTCGTTAGGATTTTTCCATCTCTTTCATTTAATTTTATTAAATTAGGATTTAAACTTTGGATATTATAAATGAATTGAAATTTATTTTGGCTTAAGTCTATTTACGTTTTATTTCTAAAAATCTTTTTTTAGAAAAGAAAAATTATTTTCTAAATGTATGCGAACGTTCCACAATCGAAACGTTTATAATTCCATCTTTTTGTAAAGCTTTTAAGCGTCAAGGTTCTTATTAAATAAACATACATTTGCAAAACTTCTGACTGATAGTCATACCGAGCTGCTAGAAATTGAATTGACTTACTAAAGGTTTAATTTTACTTAAGCTACAAAAATACTTTGGTTTCATTTGTTAATCTCACTATGTCATTTCTTTCATATCACTATCATTGAGTTAGTTCAGAGTCGTCATTCTTAATCTAATTCTTTGTGAAGCTTTAAAAGGGCCGATTCTGGGCCCTATAATTGTTTTCGTGCACACAAATGAATTTAATTATTGTTGTAGAAACTCTTGCATTAATTTATAAAAACATAATGCCTCAATTTAATTCTTAATACCCTGTTCAGACGTACGTCTTAATTGTGGAATTAAGGAATTTAGGCAATTAAGGCCTTAATTGAGCTCAATTTACCACATAGCGGGTCAATTATAAATTGAGAAATTAGTACTTAATTGCATAACTAATTGAACTGGAAACTATGTTCAGTGCGAAGAAAAAATTCATAAAATTGACAAGCCGCAAGTAAAAAATATAAACAAACAAACAAAAAAAAAAAGAAAATAACGGGTCATACGAAAATGGCTTTTGAAACTTCCAACTTCAAAGCAACAACAAAAAGCCATGTTGTTTTCTTTTACAAAAAGAGAAATCAGCTGGGCGGACGACACTATCTGTAAAATAAATATGCCTTGTGCTAATTGAATAAGCTTAATTGAGCATGTGTAAACACCAAATTAAATTGCGCAATAAAATTAAATTAACTCAGTTAAGATAACATGTCTGAACAGGGTATAAGCCCTTTAAACCTAATTGCGGATTAAGTCTGTCATCTTAATAAAGACCGCAATGAAATTTTTCCCTGAACTTTTAGCAATAATGTTAGGAATTATTAAAATTTGCCTAAAATTCTTATACAAAATAAAGTTATAATTTATGTTAAAGTTTTAAGTAGTTCTGTGACAATAACGAATAAGTGCTTAAGTCGACTGAAGCAAAATATAAGTTACGAACATCTAAATAATATCTGTACTTTAAAGTACCGATTTGCAAAGTTTCATGAAGCTTGCACAGTTCTCAGGAAGTTATAACCTCCAGCAGCCTCCTTCGTCGGTACTTCTCTATAGCATATTCGCCGGCGAAGTAAAATAATTAATAAAATGGCTATATCTATCTCCTTTCACCACCTTTCTTCTCTCTCATCTATCCCTTTCCTAAAGAATGTAGCACGGTTGCGAACTAAGTAGGTATTGGATGCCTGAAGTGCTACTTCTCTTTTAAAAAAAAAATCTGTTTATCTTTTTTGAATGTGTAATCTCATTTAGAAAAAAAAATACTTAAGACCCTATAGACTATTTTTCCAAAACATAAAAACTCCTTTCGTTAAAAAAGAAGAAACTTCTGTGTATACCACATATCAGTTGATGAAACCAGCTGTACAATATTAGAGCTGATGGTCAAGTCGCCTGTATTATAAGAGAAAGAGCTTTATTTAGTGTAGGGATGTAACAACATAACAACAGTGAATATATGAAAGGTGTTGAGGATAAAAAATTGTATAACTTTGTAAGTATACGAAAAAAGATGTGTGAGTGCAAGTTTCTGAACTTCTGCGGCAGCCACAGGGTAGAGGGTCTAAATAGTTGCGCGCGCTAGCAGTTCTTGTCTCGCCGAAGTAACACAGCGCTGTAGCGTGAATTAATGTGTTATAATAGCGCATGTTAACTAAGCAAGAAACCATTGGGATTAGCCGGAAACATAACAGCACCACAAAAAAGTAGAATAAAAATTGATGGCTACTATTTGGAAGCAAAAGAAAGCCTAGGTTTGACAAATACAAAAATATAAAAAACAGTACGTTGCTTAAATGTATAATCTTCTTCTTCCAGACTAGTGAAAACAATCATTGTAACTGCTATATTCTTTGCGAATAAGATATTAATTAAATGATTAAATTGTAGCAAATACTCAATAATTGTGCTAATTGCTGTATATTACGGCAACGTTTGACTGTTTACCTTAATATTTCTTCAAAGCGACTTGGTTATATATTTGAAATATTATTCTGAGATCTAGTCGTACATTTAATATAATAACACCCAGCCATAACTATTTATCGTCAATGAAAATGCTCATTATTAGTTTTTATAGAAACTAGTTTTTTACTTTAGATTTTTTTATTACCATTGAAGTTTAATTGGCATTGTTTGAAACAATGACAAAGTAAAACAATTAACTACCATTTAATGCTAATGATGTTATTTAAATTTTAATTGTTTAGTTTAATGAAAATATTAATTTATGTACGTATGTACATAAATAAACAAATATTAACCCATTTGCAGATGTAACCTTGTTTAAAAACTCAAATTATATTACAACAGCAGTTTTTATTACTTTTAAGACAACAACAAAAATTGCTCCTGTAGCGTCTTATTTTTCTCCAGAGTGTTTAAAAAATTTAATTCACCAAATTTCTGTAATAAAAGTGCCATTTTACAATAATGTTTTACTCTACTTTAAGGTGTTTATTTAGTATACAAGGACCAGAAAAGACGTTTATTACTAATAATGCTTTGAAATCATTTAATTATTAGTTTATGATAATGATTTTGTTTATTAACTAATTATAAATGAAAGCTTTTCATTAAAAAGTAAAAATAATGGTAATGCTAAAAAATCATTAGCTACGATTTCAGTAGCCACAAAAAGTGGAAAAAGGGTACATCTAAGTTTGTTATTCCGTTTGTAATTTCTACAATTTCCATTTCTGACTCCAGTATATATATTCTAAGTTCTTATGCATAGCGAAGTCAATTGAGCGACGTCTGTGTTCGGATTAAAATATACTTTGCCAGGCCACTAGATGAGCTAGAGAAAATTTGAATACGCTTATCGTTCAGACATAGTTTTGAAAATTTTGCTATTGAAAATCAGCAATCGTCCTTTGAGGCAAAGGGCATAACACCACGTCTGCCTCTAATATTTCCATATCATTTGGAACAAATCTAGTTTAGTAAAGTAACTGCAATCAAATAAACAAATATATGGGGCGATAGATAATTAAAAAATAAGAAAAAAATCAAAGAAATTGGCGCTCGCCCATATTTTCCGAGTAATGGGCCTCTGACATTTTTTTAGAATTTTTTTTATGTGTTTATACCATTTAACTGAAAATAACATTTTTATTTTTTGATTGCCGCAAGGGTTGAACCCAGGGCAACCAGATTTGTAGTCAACGTGCTTACCACCTTGACTACAGCAGCCTCCATCATATTTTTTATTAAAGCATTATGAGTATTATTTAAAAGCTTTGAAAAAGATCTTTAAGTAAATACTAAAATTTTCAAACAAATAGTTATAGTCCTATTCCGGCGTATTATATTAAAAAAAATAAGAAGAAACATATTATTAAAGATTTTTGTGTTGCATATTTATGCGATTACACATTTCTTCAGCTTTGACATCAATGTCTACAAAAGTAAAGGAAAACTTTTTGCACTGTAGCCATTCTAAGAAAAGCCATCCTTGTAAAAATTTAAAAGTTCGTAATTTAATCTAAAAAACATGGTTAAGTTTCACAGTATAACAAATGACTCGACTTTAATTTTTAAAATCATTTAGTTAAAAACTAAATAAAGTTGTTTTTTAAGGCTTTGCAAAATTGCAGTTTTGGTTCTCAAATAAATAAATTTACAAATACATTTTATGGTTTAACAAAAAACAAAAACAAAATAAATCGATAAAAGCATGGAGCAGCAAAAAGTTAGTTTTTATTTGTTATGGTTTTCAAGTCTATAAAAATTAAATTAAAACATTACGATTTAAGATTGAAAAGAACTTATTTTGTTGGCGTTTTTGTATGTATGTGCAGGCGTGTGTAAGTGTTCTGTCAATTTTCTTTGTTATTTTTTTTTTTTTTTTGTTAGAAACTTTAAATCCTTTTTAGATGAGATAAAAACAATTGGAACAAATAAATTGGAATTAAATAGAGAGAATTGTAAAAATCATAAAGTTTTTGTAATTGAGACAGGCAGTGGATATAAAAAAATAAAATTAGAGTCAACATTTAGTTGGTGGGCTTAACGAACTTATTGTTGATTTTTTACTTTTTTCAACTAAAAGTTTTTTTTTTTTTTGTTTTTTTAAATAAAAATACAATAATGATAAGACAAAAAACCATTCATGTTTGTGAGTACATTTAGCTGATACGAATCTTTTCGAGTTTGGAACTTTTTTGTGTAAATCTGGAATGGCATGTCATAACGTCCAAGGCCATACATATGTATATAATGTCTACGGACATTATTTCACACCAGAAAGTGACATAAAGTCGCCTTATAGTTTGACATAATATCCATCAACGAAGAATAGTAACATCGATGGATATTTTATAGTGTTCTATGTAAGAAAAATGCAACGTTTTTAAAAACTGGCTTACAGCAAATCTTTGGTAAGCGAAGCAGGTATTACGTATTCCATAGAGAAGAAGATCTTTGCGCCCGGCCGAAGTCCGGGACATTTTTACACTTTCATAAGTGACACTAAGTCAATACTAAAAAAAAGCACTATGTCTACGGATATATGACGTTTTTCAAAGCGACATGAAGTCCATGAACATAATGTCAGTTTTGAGTGCGACATAAAGTCCATGGACATTATGTTCTTGGACACTATGTCATGCCACCGAATCTAGAAAAAATTAGCTGTTCAAAACTTATGAAATTTACTGAGCCAAAAAAATGATATTGAAAAATTGACGTTTCTAGGCAGGATTAAACAAAACGTTTTTTTTTTTTTAATAAGAGAAATGGAAATTTTTAATTTCTTTAAATCAAAAGACAAAAAAAATACTTTAATGAATGTGGTTACTTCAAGCAGCCATATTACTCGATTTTACACGCAACCGAAAGATATCGTCTGCTGGGTGGCTGTGTCTCAGATCTTTTATTTAGTCAATAGTTTGGTAATAACAAAAGTTTTTTTTGGGTGTCAGTAAGGTCTATTATGCAATTTATTACGCTGTGACTACAATATTTCGAAATGTGAAAAAGAATTTTTAACTGTAAATGTTGATACAAAAATCGGAAAGACAAGATCTCAGTTGGAAGTTTATTTTTACGTTTAACGCAACAAATTGTGCATATGATACTTGTTATGTACAAGGAAGATATGAGAAAAGGTTTTTTTTATTTTTTTTATTATAATAGAAATAAAACAGTAATATACATTCAACATGGAGCCAACGTTCTATTAGTTTCGTAAAAGTCACCGATAAGCCTCTTTTCTTTCTCCTTTAATTGATTAAATATCTCTGAAATAGAGTCGAAAATATATTCGGATATTGTTGGTAAAAATTGTGAGAAGAACCGGTGGGTTAAAATATTTGTATAATGAACCGAGGAATTGACTGAAGTATTTGTTTAGAGACTTACGAAATGTCCGTTCATAGAACATCACATTGAATGTTTAGGCCCAGAGCATTAAAAGCCTTTGAGTCCTTAACATCCATATTATAAATAGTTTTAGATAAAGGAGACTTTTCAGTTGTATATCTGCGTATAAATTTACAATGTTAGATCTTCAGAGCATTAAACCAAATAAAATCTAAGCGATAAAAATAGTTTAATCAAATAAATTTTTATTGAAATCAATACACGTACGGAAAAAAAACATAGTTGTGATGTGGCCACAATAACCATATTATATTCTTTGTAACAATGTATGGTTGCGGAGAACAAATTATAGTTATTTTCTTCAAAACTTTAGTCACGATAAACATTTTTTGTTAACTTTTAACGATTATAAGGTTACTGTGCAAAAAAAAAATACAACATGGTTGGTGTTATCTCAAAAAAAATTAACCACAAGCAAAGTTTTATAACTTATTAAAAGTAAAATAAAGTATTTAACCATAATATATTATCATTAATCAAAGTATGGTTAAAAGCAACAGAATAATGTTTGCGCTAAAAAATATTTTATTCTAGTACTTGACAGTTTAGTAATTTTTCTGCTAGCTAAAATTTGAAATTGTTTTTTATTGTTAAAGAAAGTGAAAAAAATAATAATTTATAAATAATCAAAAATAATATGCAAAATACGAAAACAAATAAAAAGAAAACCAAAGCATTTAAAAAAAGTTAAAGTAAATATGCATGTATGTATATATGCTTACAGCATTTAATGTTTATATTTGAACATAATTATAATTATACTTTGGACAACAATATGGTTGCAAACCATTTATAATATGGATGTTAAGGACTCAAAGGCTTTTAATGCTCTGGGCCTAAACATTCAATGTGATGTTCTATGAACGGACATTTCGTAAGTCTCTAAACAAATACTTCAGTCAGTTCCTCGGTTCTTTAAAAGAAATAACTTAAACCCATCAAATCTTATTGAAATTTTTACCAACAATATCCGAATGTGTTTTCGACTCTACGAGGGCTGCTCTATATATTTCTGGCCTAATAGTGCGAATAAATGCGAATATTTATAATCAAAAATGGTTTTATTGTTTTTCAAAGTATTCTCCAGCATGATTTATACACTTTTGCATGCGCTCAAACCGTTGTCGAAGCACCTTTTCCACTCCGATTGAGACACCTCTAAAACATGGTTTTTGAACACTTCAACAGCTTCTTCTGACGACGAAAATCGTTGACCACGCATTTTTTTCTTCATGTGCGGAAACAAGAAGAAGTTATTAGCTGCCAAGGCAGGGCTGCACGGCGGATGACCCATTAATTCGACGTTTTGGCCGGTCAAAAACGCTCTGGTTTGAGCCGATGTGTGAGAGCTCGCATTATCGTGGTGAACAATGATTCGTCTTCTCTTGTTGGTTTTTCGAATTTCTCCGATGACTTCAGGCAAACAAATTGTAGTGTACCACTCAGAAGTGACCGGCCTACGTTGTTCAAGCGGAACAGTCGCCACATGACCAGTTTTGCCGAAGAAACAGGCGACCATTTGCTTCGAGGTGCTTCTTCCACGAACAACTTTCGTTGGATTTTGCTCGTCTTTGAAGACCCACACGGTCGATTGTTGTTTCGTTTCGGGCTTATACGCATAGATCCATGATTCGTCACCTGTGACGATCTTATAAACGTCATGCGACATACCGAGAGATAGAGACATCCTTGGAAATTTCTTCCACCAGCATACATTCGATACTGCATGAACACCTGGCCGTAAAAAAGGTTTTTTCTCGTTGGATGCCGCACAATTTGAAAGTCGCTTAAAAAAAAAGGCTCGTGTCGATTGGTGCAAAGAAATGTTGCAAAAATACGATTGCGGAGCTTCAAAAGACGTTTATAAGATCGTCACAGGTGACGAATCATGGATCTATGCGTATGAGCCCGAAACGAAACAACAATCGACCGTGTGGGTCTTCAAAGACGAGCAAAATCCAGCGAAAGTTGTTCGTGGAAGAAGCACTTCGAAGCAAATGGTCGCTTGTTTCTTCGGCAAAACTGGTCATGTGGCGACTGTTCCGCTTGAGCAACGTAGGACGGTCATTTCTGAGTGGTACACTGCAATTTGTTTGCCCGAAGTCATCGGAGAAATTAGAAAAACCAACAAGAGAAGACGAATCATTATTCACCATGACAATGCGAGCTCTCACACATTGGCTCAAACCAGAGCGTTTTTGACCGGCCAAAACGTCGAATTAATGGATCATCCGCCGTACAGCCTTGACTTGGCACCTAATGACTTCTTCTTGTTTCCGCACATCAAGAAAAAAATGCGTGGTCAACGATTTTCGTCGCCAGAAGAAGCTGTTGAAGTGTTCAAAAAACATGTTTTAGAGGTGTCTCAATCGGAGTGGAAAAAGTGCTTCGACAAATGGTTTGAGCGCATGCAAAAGTGTATAAATCATGCTGGAGAATACTTTGAAAAACAATAAAACCATTTTTGATTATAAATATTCGCAATTTCACTATTAGGCCAGAAATATATAGAGCAGCCCTCGTAGCTCCCAATAGCACAAAGTACTACAAAAATAAATCTGAAAAAAGGGTGTCTCCATAAGTGACGTAAATTGCCCTATATAAGCTTATCTTTTGAACCGTTATGATAACAACAAGTATAAAATTAAAAATTATAAGTTTGAGGGTGCCCCAATAGTTTATTTTATTTGATGTAAATAGCCGTACTTTTAAACATTTGTAGAAAGACGGTTGAAATTTACAAAGATCTGTATTGCTTCGACAGCTAAAAAAGCAAGTATAAAATTTTAATTTGGTAATTAAAGGGTGCTCCAAATCGTAAGTCATTTCATGCATGTGGCCAAACTTTATAGACAGATATCTTAAAACTGTTTAAAAAACAGTTTTTTTCGCAAGAATTATTTCGGTAAATATTTTGTTTATTTGCATCAAGAGGGAAAAATATATTTTGTATATTTATATTTAAAATATTTATATCGTATCGTAACAGATCAAAAAGTTATATTGTATTATATAAGATTATGACTCTTTCGTCCCTTTGCAAAGAAAAACAGACTAACAAAAGTAAAATTCCCAAATTAAATGACTTTCTAGTCACCCTTTTTCATATTTCTTGGTTCGAATTTCTCAATATTATTTATCAGCTTTAACTTTTCTAACGCTTAAAATTCAAACAGTCATTCTTATTCCTATAAGCAATTTCAAGTTATAATAATAAAGAAAAAGAAAAACTTCTGAAGCATTTCTGTTGTATTACTTTCAATTTTAGGAATAATTTGCATTTTTATTAAATGAGTTTCATTTAAATTTTTTGTTAAGAAAAGCATATTATTGGAAATTTCACTAGCGGAAGTATGATATCAACAACAAAATAAAAACCACATCTACACTGCAAACACCTTTCTCAATGGCTCTTAAATCTTTGAATTTCCTTTTAGGAGGCAAAAACTTTGGCACAAGAAAAACCATCTGAAAAAGTATGTTGTTGTTTTTCTCTTTTCTTTCGTGCCCACTCAATAAAGAAATTAAAAATATAAAAATTTGAAAAAATTTATTGAACCATAAATAAAGGCAACACTTTTAAAAAGTTAAAATTAAATTTCACACAATTTTAATATAAAAAAACTTAAGCTCTTTGTTATGTTTAAAGCCAATAAAATTAGGGCGTATTTAAATTATTATGTTGCAAAATAATTTTTATTTAAAAAAAAAGATAATTTAATCAATATAAAAAAAAAATATTTTCTTTATTTTAAAAACAAAATACAAGAAAAATTTGTTCTTCCTTTTGGTCTCAATTGTTCAAATAAAAACAAAGTAAATATTTCATTTCAAATTTCTGTTGTTTTATTTCTGCTTAATTATTTATTTCAAACTTTCTTTAGTTGTTGTGGTTTAGGTGTTAAAGCATTCACATTCATTAGTGGGAAAGAAGGATATTGTGCAGAATTGTTATTCGAATTTTTTAATAATAAATAAATAAATAAAAACTTTATTTTGACCTGAGAATGGTTTTAATTAAAATGCAAAAGCTGTTCAAGCGTTATTCGAAAAATAAATTTATATTCTTATAAAAATAATTGCATATCGAACTAAATTAAAAATGAATCGAGTTATATTGAGTATGAGTTTTGTATTCTAATTATTTTTAAGAAAAAATTACATTTCACACAAAACAATCAAATATCAAAGAGCATAAGAAAATATAAATTTTAAATTGGATGCAATGGCAACTCTCATGTAAAAGGTTGAAAAGAAAGTATAAATAAATATTCCCTGATTACGGGATATATTGTTAAAAAATTATAGTTTTTGTTTGCTTTTATTCTTTCTTGATTGAAAATAATTCTCATTTAGTTCATTAAGGTTTAGCTAAAACAATATGGGCTTACTGAATCAATATTTGAGCAAAAAAACGATAAGTTTTTTTCCACAGTAGTCGATTTTGGTGGTTATTTTTTATGTAGGAATAGCATGAGAGGCAGTGTTGCCGTTTGGTTACATTTTTTGTAACTTTTGAAGTTTCCACATAACATGTAAAATTTTGTTATATTTCGCTAAATAACAAAAAAAAACTGTTTTTGTTATTCGAGGTAAGAACCTGTCTTAACATATTAACCTTTCTTAGCATAATAATTTGATTTTAGTAAGTAACAAATATTACTTGCAAACACAATTTTTCTCAAATGGGAAATAATATGACCGGCACTTATTTCGTGCGAAACACTAAGTACTCCGTTTAAACTTGCGAAAATTGTTAGCAACTTTAATTATTCCACTTGAAAAATAAGAAAAGCAGCTTGTCGTACCATACCGTGCTATTGGAAAAAATTGTTCTTTTAATTGCCTTGAAGAAGTATCGGATAATATTATGAAAAAAATTTTAGTAATTTTATGTTGAAGTTCTAAGCAAAACTTTGCTTAAAACTTTGCCTTTAATGACGGTATTTTTAAAATTATTAAAATTGTAAATTCTATCGAATATCAAACTTTCAAAACAAGATCAAACAGATTTGCTAAAAAAATCCCACTTTATTTAATTTTATTGAATAACTACAGCATGCACTTTTCCATCCCGGAATATTAGTATTGACTACAGATTTAAAAACTCATAACAATCATCGGGCTGAAATTTTTTATACATTTATTTAATATTTTATTTTCGTTTGGTTTTTGTTTAGGTAATGAATGTATTTCCCTGTTAAGATCTCCGAAAAATGAAATCACACTTTTTACTGTATTTTGCACAAATTATATTAAATTACTAATTATTTAAGGAAAATTTCAAAATGTAACTTTTAATGAAAAATTTTCACTATTTTGAAGGAAAAGCGTACTTTTTCTTGTCTTTCCCTGGCAACAACGATGAGAGGTTTATTGTCAAAAAGAAAATTTATTTAAAATTGCGTTTGAATTAATTTAAAAATATTGACCAACTTTAATTCGAGTGATATTTTTTACACTATACACCTTTTAAATTTATAATGAAATAAGAACTACTAAGATTATTTGAAAAATTAACATTTTAGAAGAAATAATAACAGGAGCAAATTTAAGTCTATATTTTTATAAACATAACCTTTACAAAAATAAATTTTAATGTAAAAAGTAACAGTTAAAATGAAGATATTTATATATAAACACGAATAACCAGACTTATCGAGAGCTTATTTCAATTATGTTCAAAATATAAAAATGAGAATTACTTCATCTTTAAATAGGAAAAATATATTTTTAAGAATTCTCTGACCATATTTTTTCTGTTTAATATTGCCTCTCCTAGAGATTTCGTTGAGACAAAGTCTTGTCTTTTTCATTTCCCACAAAATGAAAAATGAAGTTGTTTTTTTCGGGAAGCCTTTATTGCCTTTATTGGTTAAAATTTTCTGGCACCCCTGCCTGTGTGTGGAAAAACGAACGCTATCCAGCATCGATCAAAAATCGAACGGTGTTACATCAATAAACCGTATAGACGGCGCATGTGCAACTTATGCTATAAACACAATCATGTCCACCGACCATCGACTACAAGATGTTAAAAATAGAATACATGCGTGCTTATGAGAATAATTCTTTTAGCCGCAACACGACTACCGACTACACGGCTACTTTTGTAGCCCGTAGCCAACTTAGGCTAATTTCTATTTTTCTTGGCTACAAAAAACAGATTAGTGGTGCCAATACAATAACTGCATGAAATGGTGTTTTTAAAAACGCAATACATTAAATATCACTATAAAAAACGCGAAAAACTTTTATAGTGGCACCATTGAAAAATAATAATCAACTGTTCATTTGTTAACATTTTTCATTTACTATTTTTGAAATTTTCAATTTAGTTCTTTTTTCATCAATTTCTAATTTGTTTCATTTATATTTATTTTTTGGGTTTTTTATTGAAATTGGTAAGTAAATAATAGTCATTTTTACTGTTTATATGTATTTATTATATTGTTTAATGTAAACGTTAAGTTTTTTTTTTTGCACTTCAGGCATCAATATCTACTTAGTTCGCAACCGTACTACATTCTTTAGGAAAGGGATAGATGAGAGAGAAGAAAGGTGGTGATAGGAGATAGATACAGCCATTTTATTAATTATTTTACTTCGCCGGCGAATATGCTATAAAGAAGTACCGACGAAGGAGGCTGCATGTTTTAATGTTGTTCTGAATATGTATTTATACCATCAATGCTGTTTTCACAACCGCAAAATATTTCTCGTTTGGAAAGATTTAATGAAATATGTTTTAATTAAATTATTAGGAATGGACTTATTCCACTTCCCAGCAAAAAATTAGACATTACCTTAAAAAGAACTTGCCATATAATGACTTACTTTTGGGATTGCCATACTTTGTTACTCGCGTACAAAACACATTACATTAGTTTCCAAAAAAGGAATTAGTAATGGAGCTAGTTCTTTATGTTGAAAGAGACTACCGTACTAATGGTACCCATTATTTCCTACAATAATTAATGTAATCGATTCTGAGTAATTGATTATAAACATCTCATGCCTTGTTAAAATCATTAAGTTGGCAATCTACTTGGAAAGTACTTCTGCCAAAAATGCTCAATTCCACACTCGAATACCTTTTCAAAAACTTTTTGCTGGGTTTAAAAGAAATATTTGTGCGATAGAATTGAACAGCAAAACTGCTTTTGTTTGTTTTATATCAAGATAGATCTCTATTGAAATTTTAATTGTAGCTATGAAGAGAAGGAGTCTATAGCTCATTAAAATTACTGTTAACTTAGTTTTTTGAAAAGTGGACTTATAACACTTTCAAAAAACCAGCTCATATAGATCTTTTTTACCACGTTAAGCCCTTTACACTCATTCTATTTTGATTAAAGAAGAATCTTTTTCTTTTAATGCAGTTTATTTCAATTGAACGCAAAAATTATTTTTTTTCCACATATAAATCCTCGATAAGTAAAATTTTTAATTTTTGAAAACGAAATTAAAACAACATATTTTACGATACCTTTGAAAAATTTTAATACGTTCAAATGTCCAAAATAATTATAATTCTCAGACTGTTGATGAAGTTTCTGAAATTAAAGGATTTTTTTTTTAATTTAGATTATGTTTCCTGATATTAGCTCTTCGAGCAACAAATAAATTCCATTTTATTATAAAATATATTTTTTATACCTTTCACCACAAAAAAGTGAAAAAAGGGTATAACTAAGTTTGTCACTCCATTTGTGATTTCTACAATAACATAGCGAAGTCGATTGGGCAATGTCCGTCTGTCCAGTCGATCAGAAAAAGTCTCGAAGGAGGCGCTATTAGGAATCAGCAAGATCACCTTCCTCTTATTTTTTCATATCATTTGTAACAATAAAGTCATTCAATCAGAAAAATAAGTATATGCGGCGGTAGAGACTAAAGAAATAAGAAAAAAAAACTTAAAATTAAAAATCGGGCGCACGCCCATATTTTCCGAGTTACGGGCCTCTGATATATAAAAATTATTTTAAATATCAATATGCGTATCATTTGAAAGCTTTTAAAGAATTATTCAAGAAATACTAAAATTTTTTTAAAAATGCTTAACCCTTTAGAAGCCGATAGAATTTTTATATAAAATTATATACAGTACTTATTTTTTTTTTTATTTTTTAATTCTCTGTTACCCAAAAATTGCTTTTTTGATTGAAGTTACTTCACTAAACTAGACTTGCATTTATGGTGAAGGATATATAAAATTCGGCATAGCTGAATATAACACTGCTACTTGTTTCATTTTTATTATTATTATTTTTTTTTTTTTTTTTCATTATTAAATACCAAAAATGTTTGCTTATTAAAGTCTAAATAATTACATGGAATTTTCAAATATAACACCGTAATGTATTATTTTAATTGACGCTGGTTAATGGTTATACGTCGTTATATTTTAAAAAAACACGCTTCTTAAAATCGTTTTTATATATTTTAATTACACTAAAAGGAAAAGAAGAAAATCAATTTAAAAATATTGCTCTATTGACGCAAAAACTTTTGTTCATTAGCCCAAAGAACGAGTTGGCTAAAATAAATTTAAAAAGTTTTCAATGAAGAATAATAATAAAAAAAGCAATACAATTGAGCTCTTGTGTAAACGAAAGCCAATATTAAATAATTTAAGCTACAGCCAGCCATTGATGAACTTCTTAACGTTCTGTTTAACTTTCCTCTGGGTAGTTTTAACAATGTTGAAAAAAAGTTGGTTAAGTTTTGCAATAAATATCCGAGATAATTAGCAAAAGATGCAAAATTGTTAAGCAAAAAAGTAATTAAAAGAAAACTGTAATATTGATTAAAATAAATGACTGTCAATAATTTGCAAGTACAGAATATTTAAAAAGAATACAAACCACCAAACAGCCGAATGTAAAAAAGTCCTTTTCTTTCGTTTTGTCAAATATTATATGAACGTGTTTCGCATATTCAGAGACTTTAATATTTTAAGATTGCTGCAAATTGCTGCCTTATTACAGATATTTTAATGGGAGTTATTGTTTGATATTGTTTTCTTTACTCGTTGGATTCTTTTAATTGCAAAATAGCTTTGCATAATATTTTTAACGACTTTATTAAGAATACTCACTTTACTACTATAACAAACAACTTTAACGTTCAAAGTTTCGTTAAATATTTCCATACCACATGCAAGTGGTTAAAAACGTCTAGATCCTTTCAAAATGGAAAGATCTGGCAACTTACTCTAGCTGTTTATAAACGGTGTTTCTTTAGAATTTACGGAAGGGCTAAATATCACACGGCCTATCTTGCGGCGCTTAATTTTTGAAATTTATAATCAGTTAAAACTGGCAAATCATCATGAATACTTTGACGCTTTAACAACGTTAACAAATTCTTAAGTCACCAATCAGATTTTCATTGATGAGGTTTATTTTTAGCTTAATGGTTGAAGTATTAAGTATTTCGGCCACATAAGGTGTAAAATCACAACAGACTCTACAGACTCTTTAACGTTCAATCAAATGCACCGTTTTCACACTGGTGGCATCATTGGATCTTATTACTATAAAAATGAAACCAGGTCTCGCTTTGCCGCAGATAAAGAAAACTTACCGGCACAATGATGAATGATTTTTTGTTTGAAAATGAGGATGTCATTGCTCAAGGTGACTTGCGGATTCAACAGGATGAGGTTACGTGTCGTATGGCAACAGTAACCATTGACTTATTTAAATTTGACGCTAATTTGATTTCGAAAAAATATCCCATAATTAGGCGTCCATAATGCTTTTCGTCAAGAATATCCGCGATGCCATGTTTTGATCTGTGGGTGATGTAGATATTAAGGAATTAGAAGCTCTCGATGTTCTTGGCATGAAGATTCAGGCAATGTTCGGTTGAACAAGCATATTTTTCAAGTCGCAAAAGAAGCATTCAAGTGCCTTGGTTTCCTAAAAGGGTGTACGAAATACTTCATTGCATCTGATCTCCTCGCTACTTATGTCACCTTTATTAGACAGAAAATGGAATACAACTCCCAGGTGTGGGCCGGTGCTTCAAAAACTATTTTGAAGTTACTCGACCACGAGCAGGAGAGTGTGAAGAAGCTCATCAGTGACTCGTTGGAGCATCGACGCCATGTGAGGTGTGTTTTACTGTTTTATCGAGACAACAGAATGTGTACTTATGAATTCAGGGATCTAAGGAAATCAGATATCGTAAATACTTAAACCAAAAAATTAATTTGACTTATCAATTCGTATTTTGCATGGACAGAAAGGGAAAAATTAAATAAAATTATTTCGTATAGTTTTCCTTGTATTTTAGTGTAATTAAATCACATACAAACATCCTTAAAACTAAAAAAAAATTGTTAAATTTTTTCCTTAATTTTCTTTTGAAATAAAAATATTTTGTTTAAAAAAATTGAATTTAGAGCGAGAGAAGCTGCAAAGACACCTAGGGAATTTAAATTAATACTTTTAATATAATCTTTGTAATTTATTTATTTATCATTTAAAAAACAAGTTGCTTATAATCAGAAGCGAGAACAAATTTTCTTTTCCAATTTAGTAATAAACTTTTTTTTTAATTTCTAAATCTTGAAAACAGCGTATAAAAAACCAATTATTTTTTTTTTATTTAAGTTAACGTGTCCAAAAAGATTTATGTTTTTAGCTAAATTTTAAATCTCTTCAAAACATTTGTTAAGGGTGTCATTGTGACACCAACAAGAAAAAAAGTTTATTATTCTTTTTTTCTTCCTTTTTAAACAATGACCTTTTTTCTATCATCATTTAAAAAAATATGATATCACTTGTATTCCTTTGGGTAATCCGTCATTTTTTGTCCTTTTTTGTTTTGCTTCATGTAACTTTTTTACCTTTTTATGGAAAATTCTTTGCAGGCGTAAATTAAGTTAACTTTTCAGGTCAATTCTTTATCGTTTAAAATTATAAAATCACCCTCATCTTAAAACTGAAGACGTAAGGAAATAAAAAATCACTTTTTTGAAATTTTTTTATTTACCTTAAACAAGCAGAGGAATGCTATGGTATGGTAAAACAAATAAGTTTATTTATCTGTTGTAACTCAAAATTGTAGAGAGAGCTGTAAAAAGCAAAAAAAAAAATATATTGCGCAAAAAATCTATTTATTTTATAAACTTTAAAACTATAGTTGCAGCCAGTGTTGCCAGTTTCGTTTTTTAGAATTCTCGCCAATATTTAAAAATATATAATGTTAATTAATTAATATTGTAAGATTAAAAGTTCAGGTAATTTACTTCTTTTCTCGTAAAACGTAAAAATTTTATTGCTTATAAAATAAAAAAAAAATTATTAAAAGGAAGAAGTTCATGATAGGAAGTGTTCCCCATATACACCAAAAGCGCCAATAGGGTTCGTAATACTTTTTGGACTCCATGAAATTTTTTTCATATTAAAACGGAGTTAAGATAAATAAGAATGTCCTCTGGAAGTCGATAAAGCATTTCTTTTAGTAACTTTTTTTAATACAGAAAGCAACTCTTTTTTAAATCAACGCAATCCTTACAAAAATCAATTCGGGTAATGTATTTAATGCTTAAATTTTTCGCTGTGTTCGGCATTTGCTAAAATATTGGGCTTGAAAACTGTTTTTCTAAACGCAAGAAGTGGGATGGATACAAAGTTTTGGATAAGAACTTTCTGCAACCATTAATGGTAATCATAATGACAATCAAAATTCCAACTCTTAATTTACTCATCGTCAAAAAGGATTTTGTATTGTAATGTTTAGCGATTAATCGCTATAACTGAGAACACTCATTGCAGAAGTGACAGTTTACATATCATGAGTACTGTAACAGTATACTTTGTGGTAACAGTTCAGAGCGACCAAGCGGCAAAATAAAAATATTAGCTACAGGCAAGCATAGGTTACGAAACATCGTGTCTGACTAAACTTAAAAGATAGAAAGAAAATTCGTATTTAGTTAAACCTGATAAGTTGCATATATTTTGACTAAACGCATGTCTTTTGCCCTTCAAATTTCTTTCATTAAAGTGCTACGCTAAAAGCATCGCTTTCAACCCAATTGAGGTTCTTCTAACGTGACCTTAAATTTGCTCCTAATTCGATTAAACAAAATCTCTTTTATCAAATTGCAAAGTGGAATAGGATACAGGGCGAAAACACTTGACGACTTTGCTAGCGCATATACAATCCTCTGTCACAGTTGATAACGAAAATTTCGTGTAAATGTGGTCTGCTATTCGTTGATACAACGTGAATGTTTTTTCTTAAAAGCACAGAATCTTTATCTTTAAATAATTCCAAAATATCAACAAGACTAGAAAGTACAAGACTATAAAATGTCTAGTTTAGTGACTATAAGCTGAAGCAGCGTCTTGTTGAAAACAAATTTCATTCATATCAAAGTTATTGTACAATTAGGTTAATAAGAACCACATTGCATTGGTCGATATCATGCATCAGCAACAGTAAAATCTTAATCAGTTCCTTTTTTAAAAGAAGTATAGTGTAATCATCATGATTACGGATGTATTCATCAGAAGCAATCGTTTTTTATAACCAAATTTAAGTTCTCTATGTACCAAATATGTATAATAACTTTGACAATTCACTTAGGTGAATATATAATTTATTTTTTTAATGACTTTGTTGGATTTTAACAAGGCATGAGACTTTTATAATCAATTCCTGAGAATCGATTACATTAATTATTGTAAGAATTAATGAGTACAATTAGTACGGTGGTCTCTTTTAACATAAAGAACAAGTTCCATTACTACTTCCTTTTTTGAGAACTAATGTAATGTGTTTTGTAAGCGAGTAACAAAATATGGCAATCACAAAAGTAAGTCAGTATATGGCAAGTACTTTTTAAGGTAATGTCTAATTTTTTGCTGGGTAGCATTATCATTATTTTAAGCATAGAAAACACGTTCTTCGCTCATGAACTCTGGCATTTGAGCTAAAACAAGAAATTTGTTCATCAAACTATAACACACTGACACATTCAATTTTAATTTAGTGAAGTGTGTCTGATAAAAAGCAGAAATCAGCAGATAGTTCAAGCTAGTTTGATTTGTTTTTGTTTTTAAATTTTTTTTCATCACATAATATTAATTGTTACGTTTTTCCTTTTTCTCTCCTTTCTTAAATTCTGTATTCTTTAATTTGTGGCTTTATCTGGCTATACTCGTATTTACTAAACATACGTTATTATTACGCTACGCATCCATCTACGCTGCACTACTCTGTTACTCCGGCGAGACATGAACTACTCGATGCCTTGTTTAGTAACCTTAACCATCCACAGACTACTCCACTACGCCTTTTATCCAAGCCAGTCATCCCCTTTATCTAACAGCCACAATACACGTCTGCCATACACTGTTGTTATGCAGTTACACTTCGCTTCGCTAACCGCTACCATTCTTACTTTTTTATAATTAAGGACATCTTGACAATTATCTGTAACTCTTATATTAAATTACTTGTCTCCACTAAATTATCTTCCAAGGCTTTTCACAATAGTTGTGCTGCTTCTTAATTTTTAATTGCATTATAACAATTATTATTTTCCGTTGTACACATGTCCGAAGGCGGGATCGAACTCACGAACTCTTCTGTTTTACAGCACGCACCTCTACCAACGCAACCATTGAGGTTGCTCAGCTTTTGTTACCTAATTGTGGTATTATTCAATACACACACCATTAGTGAAATTAACTTATTCACCACGCTCATACGGATAACAACAACAGGGTTTGCTAGATCTTATTTTCGTAACAATATTAATAAGAGCCATTTTACACGACGCCATTTTTTGTGAAATTAGTTTCATGAAATTTTGTTTGTAGGCAAGAGATGTAAAAACGCAAGAGGGGTAAGCAAAATGGCATGGCTTGAATTTTGAATGGATGATTATACGCTTGCTTTGTGTACGTTCGCTGCAGAATTTTTGTTGTTTATGTATTATTTGAAATAACAGAAACAACTACAAAAACGAATATGAAATGAAAAACAAATTCTAGAAATTCTGATGCCATAATTAATTTCATAGTATTGGAACGCGATGTAACTCGCTGACATGAAATAATGGCACTTGTAAATCTAGACTAATTTAACCCTCGACCTGCAAATTATATGATTTATTTTTTCTGCAAAACAAAATTGAACTTTGTAGGGTTATAATTTATGTTCTGCCGTGTTAAGTATAAAATAATATCATAAATATTTATGTAACAATTTAATGCGTGGCAATAGCCTTTAACACTTTTATGTAACTCTTAAGATGGAAGCATACAAATAATTTTTACATATAAAATGTTTACAGTTCATTTTCGAAACAAACACGTCTAACAAATCGTACGGTTAAACGACAAAAAGTAAACATTAATTGTGAAACGTAAAGGTAATTATTCCTTTATTATACCCTGTTCAGACATACGTTTTAATTGCGCAATAAAGGAATTTATGCAATTAAGTCCCTAATTGAATTTAATTTACCATATAAGAAATTAATTAATAAATTTTTCAATAAGTACTTAATTGAGAAGTTAATTGATTAAGTTTCCTCATACAACCCTTGTGAAGTGTGTTTAGTGAGAGAAAATTTTATAAAATGACAAAATTAAATGCCATAAAAATGAAAAATAAAATATTTTCAAATTAAATGAAATGAAAAATTTTTGAAAATTTAATGGAAAATCAAAGCTAGCGTGCAGTCAGAACTTGATCGTACTGATTGGAACAGTTCTATATTTCAAATAAAAACAAGCAAACTTTCTTTTAAAGCCGAACTTCTCTTCATTCTTCCAAATGTACAAACACAAATTTTTAATCTAAAAATTAAGTCTGTTTAATAAATTTCCGGCAGAAACTAGCAACGGTAAAGTAAAATAAAAATTTGCAACATTACTATTCTAAATGAAAATAAACGTTTTTGGAAAAAAAAAATAGCAAAGTAAAGTCGAACTCTGACGATAATAACAAACAACCATAAAAATAAATATTTATCTAAAACAGAAAAAAAGGAGTGTTCGATGCTTAAAGCATTTTGTATTGCAACAGTTAGCATTTGCAAGAGCTTTGTCATCGATTGTGAGTACCTTTTTTCGAATACTTTGCAAAATTGCCAACATTTTTCTGTCTTTTTTGTAAATTTTTAGTTTATTTTATTCTATTTTATTCTTTTGTTTATTGCTTTATTATCCTGGCGTTTACTTGTACATAGTTTTCTCAGATTTTTTCTAACCATTATACAAACGTTAGCTTCAATTCAAAATATTTTGTATTTAAAATCAAAAACTATAAATGTTATGTATATTGTCTGCTGTGTGATTGCAAAAAATTTCAGCTGTAGATAGTCGGTTTTGAAATCGCCATACAAATATGGCAAAAAAGCCACACCATTTTAGTGTAGCAACGATGTGATGTAAATGTTTTCGTGGAAAGTGCTAACAAACATTTTCAATTTAAAGTATTTAATATTTATTAACTTATTTTGTAAAACAGAACAAGAATCAGCTGTTCTGTTCTTGCCAGTAACAAAAGTAGTAACAAATTCATTAACATTAACATTCACATCTCTTACTCTTTTTTACTCTTTCGCTGCTTCTTTTTAAGAACTGAAGTAAACACTTTCCAATAACAATTAGCAACAACTTTTTGTTATTGAACAGACCTATATTCTACTGTCAAATTTTAATTGAGTAAATTAAATAGGATATGTGTGAACACCAAAATTAATTACTCAATTAAAATTTTAATTGTCTAAGTTAAAACGTATGTCTGAACAGGGTATTAATTTACCACCGATCCTATGCTCCTTGCAGAAATAAAAGGATCAAATATGTTTCTATATATATTTTTTTTGTGAGTCTCTTTTTTTTAAAATTTCATGTTCTAGTCGAACTCGAAAAAATCAAAATATCTGTCATTGAAGATTTAAAATATTCCATTTCTCTTCACTAACCTTTTAATGGAATCTAACAAATTTTAGAAGTAATGAATAAAACCTGAATAACATAAATCTAATTAAAATAATTTCCAAATCCGTTTTATTAAAAAAATATATATTATTCAATATAATTACAATAAATACCGTCCGTACTTTGCAGGCACTTTTTTAATGACTTTTCCGGTTTTCATTTAAAAACATTTCTTTGTTTAATTCAACACGGATTTTACATTAATTTCGTCATTGTTACTTAATTAGATTAAATTGAACAAAAGCACTTTTTGGATGGCATACAACTTCCAAAAATAAAAAGGAAATACAAAATAAGCGGAAATGAAAAGAAACCAATTGATAAAACGTTTAAAAACAATTTGGGACCATAAAAGAAGAAAATAAAAAGAAATGAAGAAAAAAAGGCAAACACCTAAAAAAGCACTTAAGGACAAAATATCACACTTTTAATCTTTTGTTTCTTTACGTTTTGATTGAAATAAAATAAAACCAATTGAATGAGAATATAAAAATCAAGTCATTTAACACATTATTAATCTTATTTATTCTTTTTTTTCTCATATAAAACGTTTATAAAATTGTAACACAATCTGAAAGGTTCCTATTAGCAAGACTTACATACGAAATGAACTTCTGTTATTTAATAAGCCTTAGAAATGAAGAAGGTGCGGGTGATGTGTAAAGAGGGAGGTAAAGAGAAAAAGTAAGAAAAATTTCATTAAGTGGATACACACACTTTTCACTGATGTGTTTTCTGATAAGTGTTTGTTTTAAAATTGAAACACTCAACAGGCATGAGCATGATGCTTTACATTTCTACGTCATGTTAAAAAGCCCAACGTGTTTAATTTAATGTTTCCATCTTAAAGAGGAAGTTATCTAAGATGAAATTGTATTGTAAAAAGTAAATTTATTTCTTTGTAACCTCTATCCTGCTTTGAAAAACATGGTTGCGGTATGGTCACAGGAAACATATCGTTTTCTCTACATTAAAATATAGTATCTGGGAACAAATTGTGGTAAGATTTCTGTAAAAAAAACAGTATGGTTAATTCGAACTAACCTGTTGGTATGGTCACAGCAACCATACTTGGTTCCCCACTATTATAACATATGGTTGCGGTGAACAAGTTTTTTAATTGTTATCTTGCAAAAAGAGTGCAACATGGTTTGTTCAAACAAAATAATTTTTGTTATAATTCTTATTAAAACAAAATTTTAATTAATATTAAAAAATAATACTGTTTTAACGAACACGGTTGTTATAATAACGAGGTTTGATCACCAATAATCAATATAAGTGAGTTGAATAATTTTGATCGATATAATAGCACGATCTTATGAAAGTGCAATTGATTTAATTTTATATTCTCGTGGTTTAATGTTAATTATAATATTTTAAGTTTATTTATATAGCGTTGGGTTTTGAAA
Organism: Gymnosoma rotundatum; assembly: GCA_916610165.2. Taxonomy (NCBI): domain Eukaryota; kingdom Metazoa; phylum Arthropoda; class Insecta; order Diptera; family Tachinidae; genus Gymnosoma; species Gymnosoma rotundatum. The sequence goes on along the minus strand of OU744340.1, from coordinate 115,153,244 downwards.
TCATCCTGTTTTCGCAATCAGCCGCTTTTGCAACAGTTTATTGATTCATGTGTAAACTGTCGTAGCAATTTCATGTACAAAACAAAAAATAAATAGAAACAAAATATAAAAAATTGAGTTTCTACTCGTAAATAAAAAAAAAATATTTAAAAATATTTAAAAGTGCTATATCCTAGCAAAAAATTTTTGAAAAGGTAATCGAGTGTGGAATTAAGCATTTTTGGCAGAAGTACTTCCCAACTAGATTGCCAACTTAATGATTTTAACAAGGCATGAGACTTTTATAATCAATTACTGAGAATCGATTACATTAATTATTGTAGGAAATAATGAATAAATAATATAATACTAATGAAGAACTAGTTCCATTACTACTTCCTTTTTTGGAAACTAATGTAATGTGTTTTGTAAGCGAGTAACAAAATATGGCAATCACAAAAGTAAGTCATTATATGGCAAGTAGTTTTTAAGGTAATGTCTAATTTTTTGCTGGGATAAGACTATACCTAATCTTAGACACCCTTTATCATAAATGTAAATCTAATTTAGTGAAGTTACTCGAATAAAAAAAAAAACAAATATTGGGGTGACAAAGAATTAAAAAAAAAGAAAAAAATTTAGTATCTTATATAATTTTATATAAAAATGTCATCGGCCCTTAATGGGTTAAACGTTTTCGAAAGTTTTTAGTACTTCCTGAAAGATCTCTTCAAAAGCTTTTTAATGATACTCAAATAAATATCTTAAAAAATATAGTGCAAAATCGTACTCTTCTATTAAAAGTTCAGAGGCCCATAACTCAAAAAAATTGGGGAGTGCCAATTTTTTCAATTGATGTTGTTTTCTTTTCTTTTTTAATTATCTATCTATTTAATTGATTGGAGTTACTTTTCGTAATAAGATTTGTTCCAAATGATAGAAAAAAAATTAAAGGAAGACGTGGTATTTTGCCAGCTGACTCGAAGGACATGGATCGATCTTGATGATTTTTCAATAGCAAAATTTTCAGAACTATGTCTGATCTATTGGCGTATTTAAATTTTCTTTGTATATACTTTACGGGGTCGCAAATAGATATTGTAGAAATTACAAACGGAATGACAAACTTAGAAGTACCAATTTTCCACTTTTATACCCTGTTCAGACATACGCTTTAATTTAGACAATTTAAATTGAGTAATTAGTTTTGGTATTCACACATATCCAATTTTATTTACTCAATTAAAATTTGACAGTAGAATATAGGTCTGTTCAACAACAAGAAGATGTTGCTAATTGTTATTGGAAAGTGTTTACTTCAGTTCTTAAAAAGAAGCAGCGAAAGAGTAAAAAAGAGTATGAGATGTGAATGTTAATGTTAATGTTAATGAATTTGTTACTAATTTTGTTACTGGCGAGAACAGAACAGCTGATTATTGTTTTGTTTTAAAAAATAAGTTAATAAATATTAAATACTTTGAATTGAAAGTGTTTATTAGCACTCTTCCCACGAAAATATTTGCATCACATCATTACTAGACTAAAATGGTGTGGCTTTTTTGCCATATTTGTATGGCGATTTCAAAACCGAATATCTCTACAGCTGAAATTTTTTACAACCACACAGCACAAAATATAAATCACATTTATAGTTTTTGTTTTTAAACACAAAATATTTTAAATTGAAGCTAACGTTTGTATAATGGTTAGAAAAAATCTGAGAAAACTATGTACAAGTAAACGCCAAGAAAATAAAACAATAAACAAAAGAAATAGAATAAAATAATCTAAAAGTTTTACAGAAAAAAAAAAACAAAGATTTTGGCAATTTTGCAAAGTATTCGAAAAAAGGTGGTCAGAATCGATGACAAAGCTCTTGCAAATACTAAATGTTGCAATACAAAATACTTTAAGCATCGAACACCGCTTTTATTGCTGTTTTAGATACATATTTATTTTTATGACTGTTTGTTATTATCGTCAGCGTTTATTTTCATTTGTAATATGAGGGCTGCTATATATATTTCTGGCCTGGCAACACTGAGTGCTGCCAAGTCCAATCTAACATTTCCATTGGAAAGTTTGTAATTTTAAGCATAATCGTACTCAAAACGTTTTGACGTACGACCATTATTTGTGTTGTTTACAGTGACTTGAAAAAATTAATATAGTAAAAAATGAACATTTTCGTGCCATCATTTTTCACAACTTTCGACTTGGATTATCACGACAAGAGGGCATTGATGAACTTAAATCTTTGTATGGCGATGAAGCACCATCCTATAGCACTGTGAAAAATTGTTATAATGAATTTAATCGTGGCCGAAGCTCGCTCAAAGACGAATTCCGTGAAGGTCGTCCAAAAACGGCTGTTGTGCCAGAGAACATTGATGCCGTGCGTGAACTCATAATGCAAGATCGACATGCGACATACCGAGAGATAGAGACATCCTTGGACATTTCTTCCACCAGCATACATTCGATACTGTATGAACACCTAGCCGTAAAAAAGGTTTGTTCTCATTGGATCCCGCACAATTTGAAAGTCGCTCAAAAAAAGGCTCGTGTCGATTGGTGCAAAGAAATGTTGCAAAAATACGATTGCGGTGCTTCAAAAGACGTTTATAAGATCGCCACAGGTGACGAATCATGAATCTATGCGTATGAGCCCGAAACGAAACAACAATCCACCGTGTGGGTCTTCAAAGACGAGCAAAATCCAACGAAAGTTGTTCGTGGAAGAAGCACTTCGAAGCAAATGGTCGCCTGTTTCTTCGGTAAAACTGGTCATATGGCGACTGTTCCGCTTGAGCAACGTAGGACGGTCACTTCTGAGTGGTACACTACAATTTGTTTGCCTGAAATCATCGGAGAAATTCGAAAAACCAACAAGAGAAGACGAATCATTGTTCACCATGACAATGCGAGCTCTCACAAATCGGCTCAAACAGCCCTGACTTGACACCTAATGACTTCTTCTTGTTTCCGCACATCAAGAAAAAATTGCGTGGTCAACGATTTTCGTCGCCAGAAGAAGCTGTTGAAGTGTTCAAAAACCATGTTTTAGAGGTGTCTCAATCGGAGTGGAAAAAGTGCTTCGACAACTGGTTTGAGCGCATGCAAAAGTGTATAAATCATGCTGGAGAATACTTTGAAAAACAATAAAACCATTTTTGATTATAAGTATTCGCATTTTCACTATTAGGCCAGAAATATATAGAGCCCTCGTAGTAATGTTGTATACTTTTATTTTACTTTATCCTAGCAACGATGCCGCAAATTTATTAAACAGACCTAATTTTTACATTAAAATTTTGTGTTTGTAAATTTGGAAGAATGAAGAGAAGTTCGGCTTTAAAAGAAAGTTTGCTTGTTTTTATTGAAGATATAGAACTCTTTCAGTCAGTACGATCAAGTTCTGACTACACGCTAGCTTTAAATCTCCATTAAGTTTTCAAAAAAATTTCATTACATTTAATTTGTAAATATTTTGTTTTCCATTTTTATGGCATTTAGTTTTATCATTGTATAGAATATGCTCTCACTGAACACACTTCACAAGGGTTGTAGGTGGAAACTTAATCAATTAACGACTCGATTAAGTACTAATTTATCAATTTATTATATGATTTCTTATATGGTAAATTAAGTTTAATTAAGGCCTTAATTGCGTCAATTCCTTTATTGCGCAATTAAAACGTATGTCTGAACAGGATATTATAGTGGTGAAGGTGAATGTTTATAGCTTCAACTATTATTTTGTAGCTTTCTTCGATGATACACTTAAGAAATATACTCTATTCTGATTGTAGGATCAGTGTTTGGACTATTTTAGTAGATGTTCATATATATATTTTTAAACAATTTCAAAAAAGAAGAAGATTTTTAATTGGTCTAAATATTGTTTTTATATGTTGTGCCTACAGAATTCAGAAATTTCTGAACCGATTTTGAAATTATATCTGTATTTCAAAGGTTATGCTTACAGATTGATTCCGTTTTAAAAACCAGTTTATAATTTTAAAAATTAAAGGGTGTCTCTATGCAACACACATGTTTTTACGTATAATGTGAACCGTAAAGGGCACCACTTTAAAATTAAAAAAAGTTCATATCACTATAACTCCAAATAGGAAAAATTAAAAGGTGTCCCCCAAAGGTGGCGTTAATTGACATTTATAGATCTATCTTTTAAGTAGTTTTAGACAAACGCTTGAAGATTGGACAGCATGTCGATTACTATGTCCGCTATAATAACAACTATAAATATTCAAAATTATAAATTAAAGCGTTCCCTAATATTTATTTTATTTCATGTAAATGCCCGCACTTTTAAACAGTTGTAGACAGATAATTAAAATTTACAAGAAACCTCTATTACTAAGTCCGCTTGAACAAAAAGTGTAAAATTTGGATTTGGAAATTAAACTTTTAAGCCATTATAGTTCGCTATAAGAAGAAGTATACAATTTGAGTATCTAAATTAAAAGGTGTTCGCATTATACTATAGTGCAATAGTTGCTGTAATTTGTATGTATGTATATTGTTATGTATATTAGCCAAACTGTTATGATGTTTTGCTAAGTCCACTATAACAGAAAGTTAAAAATTTGGATTTGAAAGTTATAGGCTGTCAATGTAGTTGTTACAGTTTGATGCATGTCGCAAAGCTTTTGAACCGGTTGGTGCCGTGATCTAAAATCTGTTTTAAGATCGGTTTTTTTTCTGCAAGAAATATTATCTATATCAAAGAGGCAGCCAATTCAAATGCACTTAGTCATTATTATTGCTAATCTTGTAAAGACAGAAAAAAATTAATTTGTTTTCAATGAAACTGATTTGAAAAATTTCTCAATTTCCACCTTCGGTAACCTTCCCTTTTTAAACAAGAGCAAATGTTGTTTTTTCTAAATATCTGTTACATACTTATCAAGCCCATTACTAAACAAATGTGAGTAATTTTTTCTGTCTTTAATTGCATGCATGTGTATGTATATGTGGCAGCATTTAAAAAAAAATGTTTAACTAACATTCACTTAAATATATTCTAGACAGTATTTTTGCAAAGTACGTTATTAAAAAAAAAAAAAAGTTTTTGCAGCTTGTAGTGTGGTTAAAAAAAATGTCTGGCTTAAACATTTATTTCCTGCTTAAATGGCCCTTTAACTAAATTTAAATGAAATAAAAACACACAAATTAGGACTCAAAAAAAAAACAAATTTTATGGGAAAATAATTATTTTTGCTGCTTTCTTTTTTGCAACTAAATTAAGTCAAAAAAATTTATAAAGAGTAAATATGCTTATTTTATTATTCAGAAATGAGGATCTTTTACTACTTAATGATGCACATTGTTTTATGGCCATTTTAAGAACTTATAAATATGTCTGTGTCATTAACAAAGTTTGTCTGTTTTTTTACTGTTTTTTAAATATGAATTTATTTTTATTTAAATTTTTCTTAGTTATTGAAAACTTTAACCGTCCGTCTGTCAGAAGAAAGAAACGTTATATTAAGACTCTTAAAATTTTTGCAGAAGGTGTATTACTATAGCCGTTACAACAGTATATTAAAAATTAAAGGGTGTTTCGTAAGAGATGTGATATTCATAAAAATATTACTATTTTTTATCTGTCAAAAGCAGACACGTCAAGTATGTTTAAAACTATGTTCGCAATAAGTACAAAAAATTTATGTTTAAATTAAAGGGTGTCCCAAAAGTAATGTGATTTTCTCGTACGTTGCCTTGTTTTAAAATAGTAATGGCCAAACACTTTTAAATCCACGACAAATTCAAGTACAAAAAATTAGAAACATAAAGAGGGTGTTTCCATAGTGACATGATTTTAATGTACATGACCTTATTTGTTTAAACGTATTTTAGGCAGCCATTAAAAAACTACACAGAGTATGTGCAAGTTTTTCCGCCATAAAAATAAGTGCGAACAAAAAATTTTAAAAATTAAGGGTGTTTCCATAGAGGCTGTGTTTTTGACATATATGGCCTTTTCCTTAAAAGCACTATGTCCACAGAGAATGTACTGCTAAGTCTGCTATAAGGAAAAGTACAAAAGAATATTTCCAACTAATAAAAATGAGCAAAGTAACTCCAATACCAATTCAAGATATTTTTATACTAAAACCTTTATAACAAACAAAAATTTTATAACTTAAGAAAAGCACTGAATTCAATTTAGCATGTGTAGGTAGCACATTATCTACGCTAACACTTATAAAAAGTAGCATTCACCTTTGGCGGTGTTGCTTTATAGCACAAAATCTTCCAATATTAAGAAAAGCAGTTACACTTGTTTTACATTTATGTGCTTACTTCTCCTCAGGGACGCTTTTCTTAAAATTATAAAGTTGAAAAAAGAAGATTTTCTATTATTCTGCTACACCAACAGCCTTCATTTCTCGATAATTTTCCCAAGCAATCTATATCTAATCTATACATATGTATATATAAAGTTGTTGTTTTTCGTATAGTCGTGTAGATGGTTTATCTAAAGTTTGCACGAAATCGGTTGACGCGTTTCTGAGTTATGAATATTCATGACAACATGTGATTTTGTCTACATAAAACAACAAGAAATAAGTAGGCACCTATGAGCGTATGCGGTATGTATACTGCATGCTGACTTCATACATACTGTAAATAAATGTTGTAGCACATAAAAGCATCCAATGGATTTAATTCAATGTAGCGACGCACGCCGGGATCTGCTAGTACATATCGCTCATTTACTTTTAGAACGTCATAACATCGAAATAATAATAATAATAATAATATCAGACTGCTTTAATTTCCTTTACAATTAAAAAAATATTTCATAAATAAGAAATCCGTTTAAGAAATCTTTAATCAATTATATATTGTTACGTTTTTCCCTTTTTAGACAAACATACAGATTCTTGTAATTGCAAATACCACTGTGGCTCATTATAAATTATGTATTCTTACGTTGCGGCTTTATCTGGCTAAACTTCTTAATCCTATTGTCTTGTGAATCCTATAGTCTCGTATTTACTAAACATACGTTATTACTACAAATGCAGCCATTCACGCAACACTCTACTGTGTTACTCCGGCGAGACAAGACCTACTCGATACCGAACGTTTAGCGGAGACATTATTAACGAACAGATAAACACAACCTTTGACACGATTTTTACACCACTAAAGTTATTAAATTCTCTTACAAACGAAAAACACCCACAGATGGTCACACTTAACTATCCAATAATAAAAGACGGAAATATTAAATTATTTGCCCCAATAAACATGACAGATATCAAGCAATCTACCTGCATTTAAATGGGCAAAATTACCTAAATCCTCCACTTCTTATTCTTAACACTATCTCTTCAGTACTAACAAAAACGTGGCTTGAAAATGATGTTATGACGTTCCAAGTATACACCCAGAGACGACGGTTTTCACCGATATAATAACATTATAATATTTACTGGCGGAACAAACCCAATTACCTTAATAATACTCGATGCCTTGTTTAGTAACCTTAACCATTCACACACAACTCCACTACGCCTTTTATGCAAGCCAGTCATACCCTTTAATCCAATAGCCACAATACACGTCTGCCGTACACTGTTGTTATGATGTTACACTACCCTGCGCTAACAGCTACCATTCTTACTTTTTTATAATTAAGGGCGTCTTGACAATTATCTGTAACTCTTATATTAAATTACTTGTCTTTACTAAATTATCTGCCAAGACTTTTACACAATAGTTGTCGTTGGCTTTTTGGGAGGTTTGTACTGCTTAATTTTTAATTGCATTATAACAATTTTTATTTTCCGTTGTACACATGACCGAAGGTGGGCTCGAACTCACGATCTTCTGTTTTACAGCAAACATCTCTACCAACGCAGCCATTGAGGTTGCTCAGCTTTTGTTAGCTAATTGTGGTATTATTCTTCACACACACCCAGCGTTGCCAAAATGATGATTTTATCATATTTTTGATGATTTTTGAACCAAAATATGATTTGATGATTTTTTTCTTAAATTATGATTTCTAGTTTATAAAAACTATGATTTTTGAATTTCAAGTGCATAGTACTTTTATTGTTTGTGAGGTTAAGCTTTGTATCAGCTTGTTGTTAACAAAACAAAATTTTTCAAAGCTCGTCCTGTCAAATACATAGAATGTACGAGGAACTGCAACGCCTTTAGTTAAAAATTTAAAACAATTTTATTCAAACAGAATATGTAAACATGAGTCTCAATAATGACTTTGACTTTGAAAACAAAAGACTTTTTCTACACAACGAAGAAGTCTATCTGAGTGTTTTTCTTAAAAAAAAAGACTTCTAGCTCAAAGCTGAGTTATGAAAACAAATATTAAAACGATTTTAACGATACGTTTTTAAAAGAGCTCTCATGTCTTGACTTTTTGAAAATTATAAATCTCTGACAGTTTTCCAAATTTAATTAGTGAAAAGGATATTCATAATTTAGATATCGAATTTACAGAACTCCATTTTATAAAATTCAATGATCATTTTACAAATCTAGATAATCTAAGCTGTGAGGAATTTTGGGCAAAAGTTTCAAAAATTACTCGTGCTGGCAACATTCCAGCTTTCCGGTGTTTTAAAAATTTGTTCAAAACTTAATAAGTCTTCCCGTTTCTTCAGCAAATGTCGAACGAATATACTCAACAGTTAATTTAAACAAAAGTAAATATATAAATAGATTAGACAACAGCACTCTCGAAGGTATCTTATACGCAAAAGATTACTTTGCAATAAGAAAATGTTCGTGCTTTAATTTGAAAATTAACCAATATATTTATTATAGTTAAAGTCCATCGTAAAACTTCTTTCACTCTTAACAATAATAATTTAAATATATACAATGTATGTTAATACTCGTATGTGTTTTTTAATTATAATTTTTCAACAAAATTTTGTATTAAAAAAATTATGATATTTTTCCATAAAATATGATTTTTTTTTCTGCCTATGATGATTTTCTTCTCCAAGCTTCTGGCAACGCTGCACACACCTTTAGTAAAAGTGACTTTATTCACCACGCTCATACAAACAACAATAGGGCTTGCCAGATTTTCTTTTTGTAACAATATTAAAGGAAAGGTCTTGGACAAAGTATGTGGGATGTTAGAATTATGACATTATTTGTGTAAAAATATATCCGTTACTGTGTCGTAAACTAAAATGTGTCGTTATTTGTGAAAAAAAACGGAATTTTATTTAATAATATTTTTCATCAACACAGCCTTAATACAAAAAAATACTTTATATGCAAAAGGTCGATACATTGTAAAAATACCTTTTTTTCATATATACAGTCAAAAAACGATATGCGACGATGTTTCAGAAAGCGATATGGTCTTTACGTTATGAAGTTTACCCCACAACTCAAATATGTCGTTCTTATTGACAAACAAAGTTTCCAAACATGAAATGAAATAACGATTTATTCTCTTGAAACATGGAAAGTACAAGAGACATAAAGGTGAAAATTATAGACAATATAAAGCATGAAATCTGTATGATTAACTCCAAAATTTGAAATTTTGAGTTATGGCGTTCTAGATGCAAACTAGCGATATACGTATTCAAATCTTTTTGTAAGTTTGTTTGTTTGTCCGTGCGTCAATCACGGCTAAATGACTGAACCAATTTTAATAAAATTTTGGGTAAAATAGCATGTTTATACATATATTTAAATAGCGAACCAGGAGGGGAGAAATAGGGAAAGCGGGCATTTGTTTGCCTCTGAATCAATTTTAACAAAGTCTTGGATAATCGATTTTAATGTAATTCGAGACGTAGATAGTTGCGCATATATATCTCTTTCTAAAGCTAGGACCAAGATAAGAGAAAAAGGGTATAAACGGGCATTTACGTCCACGCCGATTACAATAAAATTTTAAACATAGTTAGAAATTTATGTAAAGGGTAGATAATTCTATGTGTATTTTAAAAAAATTGGAGTAGGAGAGAGGACAAATGCGCAATTTTATGGATCTCAACCGATCTTAACAATATCAGATTCTACAGATACTTAAAATATAGATATCTCCTGATATATAAGATCCAAACTGATTTGGTAGATTTCTTATACATTCGGAGTAGAGCCCCATATTATACAGTGCCTAGAAAGGGCCTTAAATTTAACCTAGGTAACTCCAGGTACCATAAGCTAGTTGACTACTACGCACTAATTATTAAGTGTTACTTAAAAAACAAATGCTTAAGGACCATAGGAATAGAAGATGTGTATAAACGTACAAAGTAAAATTTGATTATTTTATTTCTCTATCATTAAAATCTAATCGGTATTGATTCCTGGAATGATCTGGCAAAATTTACATAGATTTTTTTTCACTGGCAACACTGTTTGCTATATAAAAAATTTAATCATGTTTTTCAATTTGCTATTTACGCAATAATTAGTACATCTAACATCAATTAGTGTCAATTGACCGATCAAATTACTGCCACGTTCTGATAGGGATGGGCAGTAAAAACTAATTTATCTCTGTTTACCCCTCACGCGGACAACAATAATCTTTTAGATCATGTATATAAATAAAAACGACTTATTTTTACGAATAAAACACAACCCAGCAAGCAAGGAGTGAGCAAAACTAATACATACCACATGCACTTACATATTCACAACAATTTTATACTGAACGGCGTTACCGTTGTACCGTTTTTGGTATTTAAATTGAAAAGATTTTTTTTCCAAGTTTTGAATTATTTAGCAACGTTCAAATGCAGCTTATACAAAAAATGGCAAATGAATCTTTTTTAAGGATCGGGCAAAATTAAATTTTTGGTTATAAAAAATCACTGGCAACGCTGTTTGCTACCGACAACACACTTATACAAAAGTTTCCACAATTTCTTTTTTGACAGAAACTTTGTTCTACGCAATGATGGGTATTTCTATCATCAATGATTATCAAACGATCGATTAAATGAACGTTACAAAGCTGCCCTACAAGAACACTTAAGTGGTTTATTATTATTGATCTTTTATTTAATAAAATTATTTACACTTTATTTTTATTATTATAACATTTTCGATTTGAACCAAAAAGAATAACAAAATTATAACCATTTCTTCTATTTAATATATTTGCAGATTTATATTGAGGGAAATCGACTAAAAGTATTTTATGGAAATTTTTATTACAAAAATAATTGCATAAATCCAAGTGAGTAAGAAATAAGTAAACATACAGACATACAAATGTATTTTATAGAGTATAAATTTTTGCTCAAAGGTAATATATTTTAATAAAAACTTTGTTATTTATTCATTTGGATTGAATCGAACACGTATGTAAACACATATACAAATGCATTCATGTGTATGAGCAAATAGTTAAACAAGATAAGCAATAATATGATTTTATTATTTTGAATTTATTTTTATACAATTTTTTCGAAAATATTTATAGTAATGGGTGGACGGACATTTATAGATTATGTGGGTTTTTCTTATATCTACCGCAATACGAGGGCTGCTATATATATTTCTGGCCTGGCAACACTGAGTGCTGCCAAGTGCAATCTAACATTTCCATTGGAAAGTTTGTAATTTTAAGCATAATCGTACTCAAAACGTTTTGATGTACGACCATTATTTGTGTTGTTTACAGTGACTTGAAAAAATTAATATAGAAAAAAATGGAATTAACTCGTGAACATTTTCGTGCCATCATTTTTCACAACTTTCGACGTGGATTAACACGACAAGAGTGCATTGATGAACTTAAATCTTTGTATGGCGATGAAGCACCATCCTATAGCACTGTGAAAAATTGGTATAATGAATTTAATCGTGGGCGAAGCTCGCTCAAAGACGAATTCCGTGAAGGTCGTCCAAAAACGGCTGTTGTGCCAGAGAACATTGATGCCATGCGTGAACTCATAATGCAAGATCGACAAGCGACATACCGAAAGATAGAGACATCCTTGGACATTTCTTCCACCAGCATACATTCGATACTGCATGAACACCTGGCCGTAAAAAAGGTTTGTTCTCGTTGGATCCCGCACAATTTGAAAATCGCTCAAAAAAAGGCTCGTGTCGATTGGTGCAAAGAAATGTTGCAAAAATACGATTGCGGTGCTTCAAAAGACGTTTATAAGATCGTCACAGGTGACGACTCATGTATCTATGCGTATGAGCCCGAAACGAAACAACAATCGGAGGTGTGGGTCTTCAAAGACGAGCAAAATCCAACGAAAGTTGTTCGTGGAAAAAGCACTTCGAAGCAAATGGTCGCCTGTTTCTTTGGCAAAACTGGTCATGTAGCGACTGTTCCGCTTGAGCAATGTAGGACAGCCACTTCTGAGTGGTACACTACAATTTGTTTGCCTGAAGTCATCGGAGAAATTCGAAAAACCAACAAGAGAAGAAGAATCATTTTTCACCATGTCAATGCGAGCTCTCACACATCGGCTCAAACCAGAGCGTGTTTGATCGGCCAAAACGTATAATTAATGGGTCATCCGCCGTACAGCCCTTACTTGGCACCTAATGACTTCTTCTTGTTTCCGCACATCAAGAAAAAAATGCGTGGTCAACGATTTTTGTCGCCAGAAGAAGCTGTTGAAGTGTTCAAAAACCATGTTTTAGAGGTGTCTCAATCGGAGTGGAAAAAGTGCTTCGACAACTGGTTTGAGCGCATGCAAAAGTGTATAAATCATGCTGGAGAATACTTTGAAAAACAATAAAACCATTTTTGATTATAAATATTCGCATTTTCACTATTAGGCCAGAAATATATAGAGCAACCCTCGTAGTAATTTTAAATTATTTAGATGTTAAATATTGTTGTAATTTATAAATATAAATTTCATTTACAAAACACATGCCCAAAAAATAAACGAATTCTAATTTTTTAAAATTTTATAAATGGTGTTATTTACTGTTATAAAACGATTATTTTTAAAGATCCTGTATTTTATATGAATTTTAATTCACTAATGCCCAGAATTTAATTTTTGAATTTTTGACACGATATTTAGAAAACATGCAGTAAATTATAAATAATTCAGTTACGTTACTTAAAAAGAACTTTATTTTCGTGAAACTTAAATAACTCTTACAAATATTTAAGTAAACAACGGGAATTTTTTATTATGTTAATAAATTTTCAAAACAAAATTTTTTTTCGTGCTATTTTCTATTATCCCGATTAAGTATTTGAATCACCGATATTGATTATTGAGGATGAAAGCACGTCTCGATGGCAATTACGCTACCGCTTACTTAGCTCTTCAGAAAACTTCTCGCAAACATTTTATTTAAACTAAAGATTTTTGTTAAAACAATAAAGTAAAAACAAAAATCAAAGTTTAAGCAAAAACAACAATAATCAAGTATGATTTTATTTTTCTTTTATCCACTGTATACTGCTGACTTTTTTTCGGCACTTTTACACAGTTAAGGGAATTTTATATTATATGAATTAGTTTTCAAAACAAAATCTTTGTTTTCGTGTTATTTTCTCTAATCTCGATTAAGAATTTAGTCACCGAAGTTGATTATTGAGGGTGAAGGACGTCTCGACGGACATTTCGCTACTGCTGACTTTTTTTCGGCTCTTTTACACAGTTAAGGGAATTTTATATTATATGAATTAGTTTTCAAAACAAAATCTTTGTTTTCGTGTTATTTTCTCTAATCCCGATTAAGAATTTAGTCACCGAAGTTGATTATTGAGGGTGAAGGACGTCTCGACGGACATTTCGCTACCGCTACATTTTAGCTTTGCTTTCACCGTCAATAATCAATATGGATGCACGAAAAAAAGTTTTGTTTTGAAAATTAATTAAAATAACTTTGAATTATTTTATTCTTTTTTTAATTACAATAAAATTAAAAAATTCTAATACATAAAAATAAGCGACCGTAAAAATTTTTAAGTCCTTTAAAATCTTCAAAATATATACAAGAAAATAAGTGTAACCTTAAGAAAGAACTTCTCTTTAGGTCGAACGGATGGTAGTAGTTTTAATGCCAGGCAGACACAGATATTTCTTATAAAAATTAGTAAAACTGGCCATAAAGAAGAACAGCGATGTTGGAAAAAAAGTTATGGCTTCAATTTCTTTTTTTCCTCGTTTTATTATTGTTTTTATTTATCTTATACTGGATATTCAGCAGGATGACAAAGATATTATAAATTGTAACCTTCACGATAATTTTACGCTTTTATCCCAATTTATTAGCTCTTTCTCTAAGGTTTCAATCATCAATAAATTTCCCGAAAAAATGTTCACATCAAAAAAATTCCCTTAATATAAACACATTTCTCTTTGGACACCTTTATTGTTTAATTTACTTTTAATTTGTTAATTTAGTTTTATTGGGAAACTGCACTCATCGTTTAAGTTTTTATCTTTTGTAATTATAATATTAAAAAAAATAATAAATTTTTTAATTCAAAATCAGTTACTGCATTACAGAGGGACATTATGATCGAAAAATGTAGAGCAAAAAAATTAAATGCCTGTAAATTTGAAAACATTTCTACAGAAGTTATGACAGCGTGTTGAAAGAAGCTTAACAGGGTAGTTTTTATCAAAAATTCAGGATTTGTCCAATAAATCTATTACAAAAATTAATTTTAATTAAACTATCTCAAAAGCAATGCCCCGGGCAACTTTAAGCAATTAGTTGCGTGTTACAAACCCCAACCAATATTTTGATGTTGGCTACTTTCACCTTCTTGCGATAAAGTTATTATTTTTTTATAAAGCTTCTTCTTCTTTTTATACCCCTATATCAAGGTTTGTCATTCCTATTGTATTTTTTACAATTTCGATTTTCGATCGCATAAAGTGTATATATTCTGAGTTCTTATGTCCGATGCCCGTCTGTCCCTCCGTGTTCGTGTTGAAATCAACTTTGCAAGGCACTAGATGAGCTAAAGAAAATTTCAATACGCCAATCGAAAACATAATTTCGAAAATTTTCCTATGGAAAATCAGCAAGATCGGTCCATGTCCTTTCAGGCAGCAGGCAAAATAACACGTCTGCCTCTAATTTTTCGACATCTTTTTTCCAACTTTTATTTGTATTGTTGAAGGTAGTTGTTTTTTCTACTTACTCACCTCTTGCTGATTACTCACCACATTTAGTCGGGACAACAACCCTAAGCAAAAATTACAATTTTCGACAATTTTTTAAACAGGAAAACTTAATGGTGGAAAAATTTCTTATGCCGAATTCTATGTACACGTGTATGCTGAAGATTCGGCCGAATATAGCTGATTTTATTTCGAACAACTATTGAATGAAGGAAACAAATAATTCTGGTAAAAGTCATAATACCAATCTTAACTTCAAGAGGAAAATAAGTTTCACTTCTTTCAATGCGGCTCTAAATTTCATGAAAGCTGAAACCGAATTCGAATTAAAAAATTTAAAAAAGTACCAGCGAAATTGGAAACTTAACAAAAAAAGAAGTTTATCGAAAAAGAAAAAAATGAAACTTCACAAATTATAAAACAAAAAATTCGAAATATCAAAAATTTTATTAAAATAACGCAAGTGAAGTTTTCAACAATTGATGATGATTTAATACTTTAACAGTTAATCTTAAGGCTGATATAAACTGCTAACTAAACTTAAATATCTAAACATACACGGAGTCCGCCGAGAAGGTTTACTACTCGCAGTAATTCCAATGTAATCCTGGGCTGTATGCGATGTGGCACTGTCTTGTTGATACCACATGTTACCCAAGCCCAAAACATGAAGTTGTGGCCTTAAAAAGTTTTTAATCATATCACGATATCGCTCTCCATTCACAGTTACCGTGACGCCGTTTTTATTGAAAAAAAGTTAAGGTCCAATGATTACTTCTGATTAAAGTGCACACCAGATTGTCACTTTTAATGGACGCAGGGGTGATTGATGAATGATTTTGGAGTTTTCCATTGCCCAGAACCGACTATTCTATTTATTCCAATTGAAAATGTGCTCGTCGCTCATGATGATTTTTTAAGAAAATCGGAATTGTCATGGGCGAGCTTTAACAGCCTATTGGCAAATGTACGGCGGCGCAAATGGTCTTGTGCAAGAAGCTCTTGTGTCAAACTGAATGGCAACAAATGCAAATTCTTGTTTAAAATTGTGGCCAAAGTTGTTCTTTGCAGAACAAGCAGCTGAGCACGGCGTCGAATTGAGGTTGATTGATTTTTTTAAACACTTTCTTTGACAGCAGTAATGTTTTCAGCCGATCTTGCAGAACGTTGTGGTTCATGCTTAGACCTATCAGCTACAGACCCTATTTCTGCGAAATCATTCACTACACAATTAATAGTGTGTTTTGTTGACACGTTGTTTCTGCAAAGAATTTCACATGACTTTCTCATCGTCACAGTGATCGATGATTGATTTGGATAAAATGTTTTAACGGTTAAAGCATGTTGGTTTATTAAACATTTTTCTATAATAAATTTGCCACGTGTCTACTTCACGAATGCCAAATTTTAACTGTCAAGACTATTGTTAACCAAAATGTCATAAAAAATCAATACTTTGTAACTTTTAATCGACTTTAAATCTTAACAATACAAGAAACCTCTTAAACTTTTACACTAAAAAAAAAACAAACACCTTAAAATGTCGTATATATTGTTGTTTTATATGAGTATAAAAATGTTCTTTTATTCGAATGGATTTCTGTATGTAGTTTCACAACATTTTTTCACAATATTTTTTCACCAGTTTATTTTTGCGCTTAACAAAAAAATATTTATGTTAAATTTAAGTTAGTGAAAGGAAATAACTGAAGAGAACATAAAAATAAACTTTTCCTATTAAAACTTCTTCTTTTCCACTTTTTTTATAAGAAAATTTGCTAATAGAATGAAGAGATAAAACTGGTTTTCGAAAAGAAACAGGTAGATATTGAAATTTTAAAAATCAAGCTACATAAATAATGATGGCAGAGAGAAAGGCCTATTAGTAAAATAAATGCGTGAAAATTACATCGATAATTGATTCAATGTATTCGGTTGCTTGTGGCTTATTAATAGGGATAAATTTTTTCATGGTAAAATGTGTAAATTGGCATGGTCCTCGTATTCAGAAGTCGTCAACTCCAGTTAAAAGCACATGTTCATTCAATTAATTTTAATATCTGCGAAGCCAATGGTTCAAAGACTATTTTGGAGTTACTCTCCTACCTGCAAGAGACATTTGAATGGCTCACTAGAGCGTCGACGCAATGTGGGATGTGTTTGAGTATTTTATCGTTGCAACAAAGGAAAGTGCACTTATGAAATAAGAGAACTTGTTCCTTAAAACTGTAATTTCGCACGCAGAATACGGTAATCGCTTGGCCAGTTAATCAGACTACGCATTACAGAGAATATATATTTTTTTAGCCGAACAGTTCATATGTGACATAAAATCTCGGCAGAGGTCTTTTGTGTCTTTTTTAGAGTGCAAAGGCTTAAATCGAATGTCCACAAGCACTACTCATTTCCATAATCCAGGTTCAGTTTCTAGATTTGCCAGAATATATTGCAGAATAGAGGTCATCCCCTGAGTCCCTTTAACAAACATCTACAAACCGAAAGATAGGCTAAAGGTCAGTGTTATCGGATAAGGGAATTTTTTCTTAGATTAAGGGGGTTTTTTACGCGATAAATTACTGCAAAACATTTGGAAATGGGGATTTTGCTATTTATTTAATTAAAAAATTTTATTATAAAAAAATTATTTATCCCATAAAAAAAAGAAAATATGGGTTTTTATTTTTTTTAAGCTTAATTTTAGGGGTTTAAATTCGTGTTTGGGGAACTAAAAATAACTGGCAACCATGCCATATTCTTATAAAATTAAATGTTTTATATTCTCGTAAACTCTTTCAGGAACATTGTATTTTTACCCAGATCTGAAGTCTAGAAGAAGAAATCGTATTGTCCTGCTGCTCATTGAGCTAAAACTCTTTATAAGGAACCCCAATTTAGAACATGCTGTGGTTGCCACTAGAGTACAACCATTTGATTCATAAATTTTTATAATCATTTTATTCCGCCGCAGTAATATCTTGTTATTGTCTAAAAAAGCAAAAGAAAATTAAAAAAAATAATAATAATAAAACAATATAACCATGAACAATACCAAAATAAAACAATATGAACTCCAAAAATCTACCCGTTCTTCTTAGAAAACTCTTGTGTATTTTCTTAAACAGATGGCGTTCATTTGGAATGTTGCAAATATGTTAAATTTTATTACTTCAAAGTAGCAATTTAGATAACTTTAACTATGGAATATAAAGAAGACACTACAGTAAGTTTCTTAACACAATAGGATCTTTAGATTATGTTATTCACATTTAATTGGCCACCTACTGCATTTTTTATTATCGTATAACACATCTACTTCAAAATGCTTAATAAGTGAAGGAGAGTGATTTTCAAGTACAATTCAACTTTTATGCAACTTAAATTTATGTATGTATATGAGTTAGAAAATGCCTCAAGTCGTAATAAGAAAAATGAACAATTTTAAATTGTTTTCTTTATAGAAACCAAAAAAACATCAAAAAGTTTTTCTTTTTTAAAAAATGGTATTTAAGAGAAAGTCTGATATAATAGGAAAAATATATAAATATGAAAATTTATAGCAAATTCTAATTAAAGTTAAATAAACAAATGATTCAAAAAAAAATTAATCTATATTCCAACACCATGTCTGGACAGTGTTGCCAGAACTTAAATGTGTAATATCTTCGAAATCCAAAAATATTTCGCAAAAGAGAAATCTGCAAAACCTGCACCTTATTTAAAACATCTTCAATAAATCTTCAAAGGCATTTTTCTTTTATTTTAAAATGACAATTTATTTAAATTTATTAAAAAAAAAAAGCAGAATCAAAACCAGTATATCTGTTGCATCAGCTGATATTGAATGTCCAATTTTGCCGGTCTAACATAATTAAACAGCAACGAACTCACATCTTTTTTTTTTTTGTTTTCAACAAATTTTCTTTTAATCGGAAATTAAATAAATTTTTCTCTATAAATTAATTTAAAAAATGCTTTTGATGCATAAAAACTGCTACACACAACGCACAAGTAAAAAAAAAATATTCAACAGTAGTGTTAGTGTCGGCCAAACCAAATTTGAAATAAATATTCTAACCAGAAAAAAAGCCACTCTTTAACAATAAACTCACTCAAAAAAAAAAAAAAAAATCTCGAACGTTAAATATTTCTTTCAAGGTCCAAGATTTTATTTCTGCTTTAAAGATTTGTATTGCTCTTATTAAAATTAAATGAAAAAACAAAAACACTACTATTTCGATAAATGTAGTTGAAAAGGATTGATCGATAAGAATGTCTAAGGTTAAAAATATATTAAAATGACGCATTGCGCGGATATGAATTTATCGGAGAATAATGTACGCATTTTCTTCAAGTTGAAGCAATATATTGTGAGAATTCCGTATACTTACAGCCCAATATTTTTAGACAACTTAGTATTAGCTTAGTTCTGAGGTAAGAGTTAAGGTTATTTATAGATACAAACTAGATGAACTCGTTATTAAATAAAATTAAAAGTATTGCGAAAATTTAATGACGATTGGTCCAGTAGTTAAGACTATATTACGATTTTTAATTTTCCTGGTAAGTATTCCTAATTATTTCAATACCATATGTACCAAATATCGTCGACGTAGGTCAAAAAATGGCCAAAATATGGCGATTTAAATTTTTGGGTTATATGGGCGGTGCCACGCCCCGTTGTCCAATTAAAACTTCATATAGCCTATTATTCCTTCCAGAGTCACAGTAACATGCTGTGAAAATTTCAGGAAGATCGGTCCAAGGGTTTGGCCTCCTATAAAGCACAAACATACAGACAGACATTCATTTTTATATATATAGATTTACAAATATATTCATGTCAACAAAGATATTGGCGAATATAACACAAATTAGTGGGAAAAAAGTCTACATACAGTGCGGCATCCCTCGTAGTTTTTGTGAGAATACACAAAATATACGTAAAATATGCCGTTATTTTCGCATATTTGACTTCTTTGGCAAACAAAATTATCTTTCAAGTCAAAAGTAAAATATTTCAAAATATAAAAAAATGAAAAAAAGAAAATAAATGCAACATACCTCCGTTCGCAAATTCGTGGTAAAACCTGAAATAAAAAACAAATCCTACGGTGAAATTTCAAAAATAGTGAGCTTAAGTCGTGCTACTATCCAAACTAGTATAAAAAACTAAGAAAGCGCAAATAGAACTGAAAATAAGCCAAAATCTGACAGGCCAAGTAAGCTTTCAAGTCGGAATGAGCGAAGTATTCTTAAAAAAGTGCACCAAAATCCACGAATAAGTGCTCTGAAACTAGCGGAACACATGGAAAAGTATTCTAATATTTCTATGACGTCACGAACAATTATAAATATTTTGCAACGAAACAGGTTTAGAAACCTGATTTGTGTTAGAATCGGCACCTACGGCTCGAATTTGCAAAAGCTTATCTTAATAAGGATTTGAATTTCTGGAAAACTATCTCATTTACCGATGAGAGCAAGTACAATATTTTTTTAAGCGACGGCCGCGCAAATGTGTGGAGAAAGCCCAATACTGCGCTTGAACTGAAGAATATAATAAATACGGTGAAACATGCTAGAGGTAGTGTTATGGTTTGGGAAGCTATAGCATCATCTGGGGTGGGTCATTTGGTTTTCGTCGATGGTAATATAGACAGACATCAACATAAAAGTATACTGGGACAAAATCTGGAACCATCCGTCAAAAGCTTGGGTCTGGAAATCGTTCGATATTTCAACAAGACAATGACCCCAAGCACACCGCTTACATAATTCGAGACTGCTTCCTTTATTATGCTTCACGACAACTGAAAACCCTACCTTAGTCACCAGAGCTTAACCCGATAGAGCACGTTTGGGATGTTTTGGAACGATTAGTGCGAAAATATGACATTACAAGTAGAGGGATTCTCAAAACAGCATTATTTCGTGCATGGGCCGAAATTACTCCAGATGTCACTGAAAATTTACTGATGTCAATGCCCTGCTGGATTCAGGCAGCAAACAATGCGCAAGGTGGTCCCACTAAATATGAAACAAATAAATTTGACCTTTGTTTAAGTTCAAAAGCTTTAAAAAGCTTTTAGCTTTTATAGCTGTATGTTGAATATTTTCTTGTGAGTATTTTATGCTTTTTGTTATTTTAATTGTTTATATGCCTTTGAATTGGCTTTGTTTAAAAAAAAAACAATATAATTGTTTGTCGACTTTTTACCGAATAGAATTTACTTGGTTTAAATAAAATTTGCAAATACACAAAAAAAAACCCAGAAATTTAGAGTTGTATGTAGAGTTTTTTTCTTTCACTGTATAAATCTCCACAGGAATCCATTTCACCATATATTTTCTGGGTTTATTATGTGGAAATATCACAAAATTATTTATTGTTAGAAATTAAAAATTATTGAAGCACGATTAACACTAATAAATTTAAATTCTTCCAAATAAATTTTCTATTTATTTTTTAACCGACTTCAAAAAAAGCAGAAGGTTATCAATTCGTCTGAATGTTTGTTTTTTCTATATTTGTGCTACAGAACTCAGTTATTTATGAATAGATTTTAAAAATATTTACTTTTTTTAAAGTTTACGCATACAGATTGGTCTCATTTTAATAACAGTTCATAATTTTAAAAATTAAATCAATTATATATCATGCGAAATTTCAGCAGTAATATCGATTTGCCAATCAACTTCGCCAGTGCCAATTATAGAAAGTTTATAAAGACCTTCTTGCAAATGATCTGGAAGACCGTCTTGAGAAAACTGACATCTATCAAGTTTGTATTCTTTCTTTTCCAGTGGCGGCTGAAATTTATCCTCAAATACTGGCATGTCTGAGCACGTCTTCATAGTTTCCATTATAAGATCTTTATAATAGGTATTAAACATATCATATACATGTGTATTAGATATTTGAAATGGCAGAATGGTGAACTCGTCCTCACCCCGAACACTGCGATAAGATATTGCTGAAATCTATTTTAGAAAAATTAATTATGTAAGAATAATAATGTTTTTATTCAAATAATAATTTTGAGGAAATATTTACTTTATTTGAATCGCCTTCAATTATGTCAAAATTGACTAAGCCAGTACCAGAAACAGCAAAGACACCACGAGAAATACGTTTAATTTCTAAATCGATTTTTAGTTTTTCAGGATCTGAAGTTTTCGCATTAATCGTCTTAAGTTCATATGTCCAGGTTTTCTGTATGAAAAGTAAGAAAAAAAACAAAATTGTTTTTAAATTATTTTCAATTTATTATAGTTTTTTTTACTTTAGAATTCGCCAATCCTGCTGTATTTAAAATTAAGAATAAAACTTTTATTATTGTTATTAAAGTAACTATGTTCGCCATTTTGTTAAAATTGCGATTGAAAGTGTTGTTGAAACTGTAACTGGATCTTCCAAAGTCAGTCTATTTATTAACCCTATTTCAGCTATTTGTTTGGTACATTAAAAATAATGTACCTCATTAAATATTTAATGTATCACGCTATAATCGTGTTAAATATATACATACATTTTATTTGTTTCGATTTTGTGTTTTTCTTCTTTTTTTTACATTAAAAATAAATAATTAATTAACATACAAGGTTTGAATTAATAAATAAATGTTAAACATTTTACAATTAACTTCAATTATTTTGATTAAAAACTGTTGTGAAAGTCTTTCACTACATTGCTTGATTAAAATTCTCATTTAATTTGTTTTTTTTTACACTTATACATCCACAGTGGGTTTTTTTTTTTTTTTTAAATTCCACTGAAGAGCTAGCGATAGCTAAATGGCCGTAGGAATATCTGGAAATTTTTTATTGTTAGAAAGTAGACATTTTGCAGCACGATTAAGAGTTATAATGTCAATTTTTTCTAAATAAATTTCCTATCTTTTTCTGTCTTTAACCGACTTCAGCATTCGACGAAATATTTGTACTGACATAGTTTTTACGAAAAAAAAGTTTCCTATATTTGAACCAAAGTTCCAAATGACCTTCTCACAAAATTATTCAAATCTATCTAGCAGTTTTTACGTGACGCGAACATCTGCAGACAGATAGACAGACAGACAAAATCCAAATATAGATTACTATCTACATGAAAAACAAAATTACAATAAAATATTTCCTGTTAAAAATGATTCTGTTACAGTTTTATTATAAGTATATATTTATTATATTTAAATACGAAAATTTATTAAATTTTAATCTTTAATTACGAATTTATCATTCAGAAGAAACATTAAATGCACTTTTAACAAAAACAAAAACACCAATAACAAAACTACAGCAAAACAATGTAGTTTACGAAATTCAATGTAAAGGGGATGAAAATAATGCAGTTATTATTATTATCTTATTTACATTGGAACAACTAATAGAAGTTTAAAGACAAGAGTAGATGAGCACAAAGCTGATGTTAACAAAAACAGAGAAAACACAGCATTGTCTCAGCATATAACACAAATAAAACATAAGCCTGATTTTGACAATATAAAAATATTAGACAAAGTAAACAACGAGAAAAAGAGATACACCATAGAAAGCTTAAGAATACAACAAAAAATAAACAAAACAATGAACATTAAAGAGGACACAGACAATTTAGGCGCCACTTATAAACTCGCATTAATTTAATCAACAGTTTAAATTAAATTTTTGTGCTTGTTAATTCCTGTTTAATATTGTTTTTTTATTGTTATTTTTATCAAAAATCTTTATTTATTAATGTAAACTATACTTTCATACTGTAAATTAACATATTTTTGTACATTTTCGCGGTAACTGTTTTTAATTGTATCTGTGTTAAATTTTCTTCTTTTTAATCAAATAGACGACCCCTTGAGAAAGTGAACAAAAAATTCACGAAACGTTGGGGAAATATGTAATAAAAAATTGTTTTTCATTTACATGGATCAATTTAGGCCGTATTAGCTTAGAATATAATATTATATATACGGATATCAAAATTTGGTGGCCAAAAATAACAACAATAATAATTATTATTATTGATTATTATTATTGATTATATATTATTGATTATAATCATTCAGAATCTTTTTTGTGTTAATTTACTTTAATCGTGCATGATTCCTTCTAACATAAATATTTCATGATATTCTCATTATTATTTAAAATTACAAAATGAAATGTATTACTGCGGGGAAAGCATATCCATATGACCATTTCGCTACGTTCATGTAGTTCATCAGTGGATTCTACCCAAATTTTGTATAGAAAACCTAATAGTCTCATATCAAAAATAAAATTGATTAAATGAGAACTCCATTAAAACAATTAAGCAAATAGACAATAAAAACTCGGGGAATAAATTCCCTAATCTGAAAAAACTGTGTCTCCATACAAAATACATGTTTTTTACATGTAACATGAACTGTAAAGTGCACAGTTTTAAATTCAAAAAAATAAATTGTGTATAACTACAGCTGCAAATAGCAAAAAAAAAATGGTAGAAAGATAAATCTAAAACTGAAAGGATGTCCCCATACATAATGTACATTTACCTAAGTATATTGGTTTATATTTTGAACCGTTAAAGACAAACGCTTGAATATTAAACAGAATATCTACTACTTTGTCTGGTAAAATAATAAGTACAAATATTAAAATTTATAATTTATGCCCCAAACTTTAAAAATAATAAAATGATAATTCGTTTATATCCCATAATCTTTTTTAAATAAAAATGAAATTCATTTGTTGGTTTGGAATAGCAGGTAATCTTTACGTATTTTGCCGGTTGCTAAAGCCAGCTCATCAGGAAACCTTTATCCAAATTTTTAGACAAACCAAAAACATTTCCTTTAACTATAAAAACTTCAAAAACAACATGAGAGTTATCTTAGAAGCCAATACAGAAATTTTTAGGCTTTAACAAAAATTACCAACAAATCACGTTCTTATTTTTGCTTACATTCCCTTCTGCGTTAGGTTGGTTACATGCCGACTCTTAATACAGACGTAAGGCGTATTAAAAATAAAAACAACAGTTTTTTTTTTGTAATTTCTCAAGAGAAGGAAAAAAATATAACAGTGATGCCAACAGTTTGCACAAACAATTGCATATAATTTTTATTTGTAATATGGATATTAGCATAATATAATAAATGATAATAATTTTACAGACATAAAAAAAATATTATTTTCAACGCGAATTATATACAAGGTGATAGCGGTGGCGAATTCAATTCTTTTACCATGTATTCTAACTGTCAAACTCCATATATAAAAAATTTATCTAACTGTTATACAGATTTTTTATATATGGAGTTTGACAGTTAGAATACATGGTAAAAGAATTGAATTCGCCACCGCTATCACCTTGTATTTAATTCGCCTTGTTATTTTTAAGTGTTCTGATGATAGAGTAATAAAAAAAAAAATTAAGAAAAAAAATATAAAAAATTTCAACAAATAAAAAAGTTAATCAAAAGTTAATTAATTTTAATGGATAAAATAAGTTTAAATATTTTTTTCATATTAAAATTAATTTTATGAAAAAATAAGTTGTTAAAATCTGCACAATAGACAATCTAGTTGATAACAATGTATTTCTATAACTCAATTATATATCATGTGAAATTTCAGCAGTAACATCGAGTTGCCAATCAACTTCGCCAACGCCAATAAATGAAAGTTTATAAAGACCGTCTTGCAAATGATCTGGAAGAGCGTCTTGAGAAAACTGACATACATTAAGTTTATATTCTTTCTTTTCCAATGGAGGTTGAAATTTATCCTCAAATACTGGCATGTCTGAGCACGTCTTGGCAGTTTCCATGAGAACATCTTTATAAAAGGTATCAAAGAAATTAAATAAATGTGTATTACTTATTTGAAATGGCAGAACAGTGAATTCGTTATCACCCCCTACACTGCGATAAGATTTTGCTGAAATCTGTTTCGGGAAAAATTAATTAAAAATTATAAAAGTTTTTATAAAAGCAATATTTTTTAAGGGGAATATTTACTTTGTTTGAATCGTTTTCAACTACGTCAAAATTCATTAAAAAAGTACCGGAAACAGCAAAGACACCACGAGAAATACGTTTAATTTCTAAATCGATTTTAAATTTTTCAGGATCTGAAGTCTTTGAAGTAATCGTCTTAAGTTCATATGTCCAGGTTTTCTATATGAAAGGAAAAAACGAAAAAAAACTTTTGTATTATTTTCAATTTTTTTAAGTTTTTTTTTTTACTTTAGAATTGGCAAATCCTGCTGTATTCCAAATAAAGGATAACAATTTAATTATTGTTATTAAAGTAACTATTTTGGACATTTTATTAACGATGCGATTTAAAATTGAAGCTGTATTAAAACTGTAACTGGTTATTTCAAACTCCGTCTATTTATTGAATTTATTTCAGCTATTTGTTAGGTACATTAAAAATAATGTACCTCATTTAATATTTTAAGTACTCGTATCACGCTATAACCGTGTTTAATATATACATATTAATTGTTGTATTTTTCTTCCTTTTTTTATAACAAATAAATAATTAATTAACGTACAAGGCTTGAATTAATAAATAAATGTTGAACATTTTAAAATTAACTTTAATTATTTTGATTAAAATTAATAGTCTGATTAAATTTAATAGTCTTTAAATGTATCATATCTTTCACTACATTGTTTGATTACAATTCTCATTTAATTCATTTTGTTACACTTATACATCCACAGGTTTTTTTAAAGTTTTGGGTATAATCCACTGATGAACTAGCGATAGCTAAATGGCCGTATTCATAAACTCCCTCCATAGAAATATCATGTGGAAATATCACAAGATTGTTTATTGTTAGAAAATAAACATTTTAAAGCACGATTAACACTAATAATGTTAAATTTTCTAAATAAAGTTTCTATTTATTTCATTTTTTAATCGTCTTCAGAATTCGTCTGAATGCTTGTTTTTTCTAAGTTTGTTTTCGCAGAGCTCCGTTCACCATAAGCCGATTTCACATATTTTTTCATTATTTGAAAGGTTGTGCTTAAAGATTGGTGCCGTTTTAACAACAGTTTTAAATTTTAAATATTAAAGGGTATATCTATAGAAAATACATATTTTATGAACCGTAATGGACTCCATTAAAAAAAACTGCATATAACAGCAGCTTCCAATAGCAAAATGTGATAATTCTAAAAATAAAAGGTTGTCCCTATAGATGATATAACTTGAAGTATATTGATCTGCCTACCTTTTAAACCGTTATAGACAAGCGCTTGAAAATTGGACAGAATGATAAGATAACTTTTCGTCAAGTTTCGTTAAATTTCATTTCTTTATGCAAGGTACGAAACTGATCGCACTTTCCGTACGGAAACAGCTGATTGTGCTTTGGCTAATTAAGACCTTAATTGTTAAATTTTTTAGTTTTTAGTTCAATAGAAAATTAAAAAATAACATTTTTCTTTATTTCTTATAATATATTTATATAATATTTAAATTAAATTTGTATTTATACACACATATGTATACCATATAAGCGATGAACATCGTTGCATTTTTTAGTACGGTTGGCCACAAACACAAAACAGAAAATAATTTGTAATAAATTTTTTTTTTTACATTTTCTTAGAACATAAACCAAAATATGTAAATGTGTATGTGAATGTTATTAAATATATAATATATATTCTTTAAAGCGTTTTCGTATTAAAATTTTTTGTTGGTTTTATAGAAATTATTTCGGCAAAAGTACGAATTAAATATAAATGTGCAACTGTGGCAAATAAGTTACTAAATTTATATAAGTACATTGTAGCCACATAAATTTCTTTGATAAGTTACCTAAGCATTTAACAGGCTTTTCGTTGAATTTTTGACATAAGCTAAAGCTAGCTTATGCACATTATAGTTGAGCCTTAAGTCGGCTATAACAACAAGTACACAATTTAAATTTGGGAATTAAAGGGTGTCCCCATAAATAATTTAATTTTACCAATATACTTTATACTTTGTTTGGTATAAAAAGAAGTATACATATTTAAAATCATAAATTAAAGGGTGTTACAATAAGATACAATACAATAAGGGTGTCTGTTTTGAAGTCGGTTTTTTTTTTGAGAAAATTTTTATTTAATTTAATTGGAGGGATGACAAATCAATCGTATGACTTATATTTTTTTTTTGTGTTTTCTATTATGGTAATCAAATTCTATATTATACTGAACTCTGTATTCGTTTTTGCTGTAAATAAAATTTAATGAAATTATACAATGTGCAGTAGTCCGTATTTACTTTTAATGAATACTCTTTATCCTGTTGATGGTATAACAACAGAATATTTTTTCACTGGTGCTGTTTTAAGAAATAAACGTTAATGTACTTTCATAAGGATTTCTATAAAAGTACTATGAGCATCGTTAACGCCACAGGAAATTTTTTTATGCAAGTTAGTTTATTAGTTTAAAAACTTTGTAAGCGAGGAAATGCAACAAATGTTTAAATTACATACAAACATTCATATCGCACACCTAGTTCAAAAGTGACACAACTCAAAATTTTAACTTTTCAGAAATCGAAAAAAAAACTGTTTTTGACCTGAATAAAAATGGTTAAAAACAAAAACTTAAAACTATTTAGTAGAAAATCCATACCGATTATGATACAAAAAGTTATTTTTATTTGTTTAATATTTATACACTAGATAATGAACAATTTAATTAAATTTTGAGTTGTGTCACTTTTGAACTAGGTGTGCGATATATATATATATATATTTTTGTATTTGTTTGTTTGTCTGTTATTCGATTCAACTCCATTACAGCTATATTTTTCTCATTTTATCTTTCAAAAAATCCTAAAGTCAAGCCAAAAAGCTGTTTGTTGTTTTTCATGATGATGATATTTGTTGTTTTTATAACTTTCACTTCCAAGCCACTCAACTCATTACCAATGTTGTTCTACGAGTACGTATCCAAATGAACTTAAAATAAATGACATCAAGTCTGACTAAATAAATTTTGCCTGCTCGTGGCAGCAACAAAATGACATTCAGGCTTAGAAACGGATAATTATCAAAAACAATTAAGATGGCAGAATGAATAAATAATTTAACACCAACGTATTGTAGTGACAAAAGAAATATTGATGATGGTGACCACAGCATTCGCTACCTACATAGATACTGGCATCTAAAACTTTAGTTTTTTCTTTAAATACATCATTTGAAAATAATTTTTCTTTTGTCTATAACAGTTCAAAGTTTGGCCACATACATCAAATTACATCAACTATAGATGCACCTTTTAAACCTTTGGATATTCTGTCTAATTTTCAAGTGTTTGTATATAATGGTTTAATTAAAACTGTACACTTGTTCTTAAAGCGGAATCAGCAATACAGCTGTCAGCCTATGAGAGACACACATACATCATTTTACATCAACTATTGAGATACCCTTTTATCTTCAAATCCAAATTTTTTACTTGTAGTGATACCGAACTTATAAGTACAGATTCTTTGTATGTGACCAAACAACAACCATCAAATTAAATAAACTATTGGAGCACCCTTTTTAATAATTTTGAATATTTAACAATTGGTTATTATATCGATCATAGTAATCGACATTTTATCTAATTTTCAAGCGTTTGTCTATAACGATTCAAAAGATATAAACTAGGTGAAATTACGTCACTTTTTGGGGACACCCTTTAATTTTTACATTTATTTTTTTTACTACTTTTTGCTATTTGGAGCTAAAGTGATGCCCTTCAGCGTTCATAATACACTTAAAAAACGTTTATTATGTAGGGAGACACCCTTTAATTTTTTAAATTATATACTGTTTCGGTAGAGCTTACTACACTAATTTTTTTAAAAATACCGTTATCAAAGACAAATTTAAGTTTTGCTTGCTTAAAGCTTCAACATAAAATTACTGACAATTTTTCTGTATTATACTGCGGCATTTTCTGAAGTTAATTAAAAGACAATTTTCTTTTAAATCAAGGTATTGGTACAGTTGTCAAATTATTCAAGCCGAATAACTGAAATTGCTAACAATTTTCGCAAGTTTGAATAGAATGCTTAGTTTTCCGTACGAAATGCACAAGGCACATTAATTTTACAGGTAATAGCAGTTCTAAAACAACTACAACAATAAGTAAAGAACATGTATTTTGTTTTTGTAAAATATATTTTCAGATGTCAAATCAACTGAGGCACAGTGGTTTAAAAACGTTTTTTTTACAAAATTCGTATCATATGAACCACTCAATATATATCATCGAAATTTTACAGAGGCAGGGTAGAGGTATTCCTCAGTGAATCTACGGATGGTTAAGCTCTTAGGTGAAGCAGGGCTTCTAGGTAGGGTACCTGGTAAGGTACCTCGGATATATTATTTTTTAAAAATGTCATCAAAAGTTTAGTTTTAACTCAAATGTTTAGATTTTTTTAATTTAATCAGATCTTTAAAATATCTATAAAAATATGTTTAAATGTGCAGTGAAAAAATTGGTATACAATTTTTTTGTTTTGTTAATTTTGGCCGATCTTAACTTCGGATTGTTATCGGATTATTACTTTAAGACATTTGCTTTATTCCTAATAAAATTTAAAATAAACAAGTTTAAAGTTTTGTTCTGGTAGCACTTTTCGGTAAAAAGTTACAAGCCTCTAAATTGAGAAAATGTAAAAAATATCGGTTTTTTAAGGATTTTTAAACAATTTTAAAGACAAACCATAGCAAATGCGAATAAAAGCAAAATTTAGTCAACAATTATAACCCCTCCAGCCCTTTCCAACATTGCCAATTATTATAATTCCAATATTATTTATCTAGATGTTATACGCTTTCCTTTGATGCTACTTACATGAGAGGAGCTTCCTAAACCTCGCATCCTCGTGATTGTGTTAGCTTATTTTTTATATGTAAAATCCATAAAATGTGTATAAACACATTTTGTACCAAACTTCTTCGTTTTAACATATAAAACGAGCAAACAAAATCATAAGAAGGCGAGGCCTACAATTTTTAAATAAAATTCAGTTTGGGAAAGAGTGTGAAATTTGTTGTTTTATGAAAATTTTAAATATATTTTCACAACACCACTGTATGAAAAAATTTTTTGTAGGTAAAAAAATAATAAGTGTAAACAAAAAATGACATCTGAAAACATAAACAAGAAAGTCAACTGATCTACTGCCACTACCTAGTATATTAATCTGCCTTGGAAATGCAGCTCATATTTTTTCACAATTGGAGAGAATTGTTGCCAGAAACATTTTGCTGTGTCTAAACATGAAGCAAGAAAAATTTCGTGATTTTTCACGAACTTAACAGAGTAAAACTTCGGAGATGTGTTTTTTTTTTTTTTTTTTGTTTATTTAAAACTAATTTTTTATATGGGATTTTGATTGCATCTAAAGGCAATCTTTGTTATTAAAATTGAATAGATATGTTAAGAAAGGTTGATGTGTTAAGAGAAATTCTTACCTCAAATAATGAATTAAGTACTCTTTCAGTTATATTACTTTATTTCGTGTCTGTACCAAAACTAACAAAAATTTGGCAAAATGTAAAATAATTTATTTACGTTACGTGGAGCCTCAAAAGTTACAAAATATGTTTTAAAAAAATTATCCGAACGGTAACACTGGCTGGAATATTTTTACACCAAAGTTGCCAGTAGGGGAAACATTTTTCGAAGCTACTGGATGGTAGATGGCGCGCAGGTACATAATAGTAAAGATAAGCCTAACTGCCATCCCTAAATTAGCGCGTCAAGCGCAAGATATCTGTCAAAATTTCTCATGTACATACAAAATGTATGAAGCATCCCTAAATAGCACGGCGTCAACGCTTAGCAGTTGGAAAATCCAATTTTGACAGTGCGTTAGGAAGTGAAGTTGGCTGCTTGTTGGTTTGTTTTGTTTTGTTATGGTTGAAAAGTAATGACAATTTAGTTATTTTCAAGGCAAATTAGCGGTTTTATCTCTTCTTTATTCTTATACAGCGGGTTTTATAAAATAAAATGAGTTAACATTACTGTTAAAGACACAAAGTTGACGCTCTTATTTAGGGATGTCATTCCAGCGCAAAAGCTATTAATTTCATTGCTTTGCGTCTTACGCGCTTATTTAGGGATGGCAGTAATGTTTGTGCTGAACATTTTGAAAACAGTCACAAATAACGTTAAATATGCCTTCCTTAAGAAAGAGTAGTTACAAAACATATTAAATCGTTATACAAACAAAGAATACCTACAAATATGCAACAGTATTTTACAGCAGTTGAAAAAAGTAAAAATATTTGTTAAAACGTGATTGCTACTCTAAGTAGAATGGTATAATATCTGTGATTCATGCAGGTTTTTTATTGTTTTGAGTTCAAAACTAAAGAAAGTTTAACGGCTAAACTAACGGAAAATAATAAAACTAGTGTTTAGTTGGCAATAAAGTATTTTAGTGCTAATCATACATTTTTTATACCCTTCACTACAAAAAGTGGAAAGAGAGTATATATTAAAGGGCTGCACAAGCATAAGAAAAATGCCTTATAAGCAATCACGTAAATTTCAAGTAGTGTGTGTATAGAACACTCTCATTTTCAAACACATACTTCCAAACACAAATTTTTTGCTTTGCTATCAAAATATAGAATAAGAAAACAAAAGTGTTTTAGAACAACATTGAAGCAAAACAAAACTGAACTAGAACAAAAATGAAATAGAATATCAAAACTGAAGTAGAACATTCAAAACATGCTTGAAGTTTTTGATAGCAGAATTAGGCTAAAGAGAAACTACAATCATTTTCGTTTTTCTCAATATGAGTGTCGTCAACTTTAAGATTTGAAAACGCCTAAAAATGGAGAAAAAAAAACATTATAATATCTGTTTTATTTAAAATGTTAATTGAATTACTTTTTCAAAACAAATTCAATAGTTTTATATTAAAAATATAATAGTAAAATTGTCTTTTACATTTCGGGGTTTTCAGAAAAACGAATAGTAATGAAACTTAACAAAAATAAAAATACAACAAATTTGTATGTATTCGATCATACCAGATAAATTTTTTTTTACAAGTTCTATACAAAAGTTTTTAAAAAGAGTTCAGCGATTGATAGTAAGGATTTAAAATTAATAATACGTGGGAGTATTTATCTTTTTATGAATATATGTTTTAAAAATTTATTTTTTGTCAGAAGTATAATATTTTCGTATTAAAAAACAGCCTGTAATAAAAAAACAAATTTGTGTGTTTACATATCATTTTTGCAGATTATTTTTAAAAATTCTGTTTAAAACTTTTTAAAATGAGACCAAAAATTTTTTTCTATGATAGTTGTTAACTTTAAAATTTTAAAGCACTAAAATTTAATCGCAAAAAACCGATGGTTTTTTTTGGTTAATTGATTTGGTTTACGCTACAAATAGCATTTTATTTAATTTCGAGCTAAGCCGAGTTAACATTATTATTATTATTTATTAGCACAGAATTATAAAAGGAGCATTTCAAAATGTTACTATTATTTAAAAACTTAACTAATTCAAATAGCTTAAATATATAAATAGCATATGCGTACAAAAATTGCTTGTATAAAAGTATTTTCTTTCAACAGCCTTAAATCGCATTATTTAACAACACTGCTTTATTATCGTGAGCATTTTTGTATATGTTCTAGTGCACTCGATGTTTCTACTAAGATTTACAGTTTTTTTTACTTCATTGTCGCCTTTTGTTTTGATGTTCTACTCTGTTTTAAAACACAAGCACTAACAAAGCTGTAAAGAGAAACTTTTCGAATGGTGCTTGTTTTGTTTTAGTGAGAACCAGTGACGTCAAGAACCCATTTTTAAGTGCTCTGAAACTCGTAGAAATTGTTGAAAACGACTTAGAAAAAAAAATGTTGCCCACAGACCATTAGAAACATATTAAAAAGAGCTAATTTCAATGGTAGAAGGATAAGAGTTAAACCTCTGATTAATAAAAGAAATCAAAACATAAGTTTACGATTCGCCAAGGAATATGAAACAAAGGATTTTTCATTTTTGAAGCAGGTGTTATTCACAGATGAAAGTAAATTCAACTTGTTTGGTTCAGATGGAAGACCTTATGTATGGCGAAAATCCAATGAGAAGTTGCTTGCCTAAAACATGAAACCAACAGTTAAGCACGGTGGTGGGTCATTAATGTTTTGGGGATAATTTTCTGTATCTGGGCCCGGTGTTTAACACTTTATCGATGGTACCAGGGATCATCATATGTATCTGAACATTTTAAAAGAAAGTTTGCCAGTTTGTAAGCAGAAACTTTGTCTTGGTGAAAACTTTAATTTTTACCAAGACAACGACCCTAAGAATAAGGCTTATAATCTGCGATCTTGGCTACATTATATTTGTCCACATGTTATGGATACCCCATCCAAGAGTCCAGACATAAACCTAATCGTGAATTTGTGGAGCTATCTCGATCGTAAAATTCGTTGTCATACAGGATGACTTGAAAAGAGCTCTTTAGGATGAATGGTGCAAAATTGAACCAAGTTTTTGCGAAAACCTTGTGCGCAGTATGCCAAATAGATTAAAAATGGTGATAAAAAATAAAGGCATGCACACCAAATATCAATATTTAAAACCAACAAAGTAATATTTGATTAAAGTGTGGCGTACGAGTATGGCTTTGTCACAGAAATTACTATTATTTTATGTTTTTTTTTTTTTTTAATTTTATGTTTTGTTAAATTTGTTATAAAATGAACTAATAAAATAAATACAGTTCTTTTTGTTAAGAGCTTCTTACTTAATGTTATAAGATAGTTTAAAAATAAGTCTAAAGTGTACGAGTTTCGCTTGGAGCTACTGTATATTCTAACTGCTTATGCATAGCGAAGTCGATTGCGCGGGTCCGTCTGTCGGTCCGTGTTGGTGTTTAGCTAGTAAGTTTCACAAAAAATATTTCAATCGATCAGATATAGTGTAGAAAGAGGTGCTATTGGAAATGTCCATGTTCTTTTAGCCAGCAGGCAAAACATCACGCCTACCTTTAATTTTTTCATGTTATTTGGAACAATAAAGTAACTCAATTAAAAAAAATAAATATATGGGGCCATAGAGAAATAAAAAATAAGTAAAAAAAACATTAATTGAAAAAACTTAAGCTCACCCATATTTTCCGAACTACAGGGTTCTGAAATTTTCAAATTTTTTTAAATATCAATTTGGGTATCATTTTAAAGCTTTTGAAGAGATCTTTAAGGAAATACTTAAGTTTTTTTTTTTAATGTTCACCTCAATATTTGCTCTTTGATTGAAGTTACTTCACTAAACTAGATTTACATAGATGATGGCAACGCCTTCTTACGTCGAGCTTTTACGCTGCGATGACATACCTAAATAAGAGCGTCAACTTTGTGTCTTTAACAGTAATGTTAACTCACTTTATTTTACAAAACCCGCTGTATAGGAATAAAGAAGAGATAAAACCGATAGATTACCTTGAAAATAACTAAATTGTCATTTCTTATTAACCATAACAAAGCAAAACAAACCAAAAAACAGCCAACTTCACTTCCTAACGCACAGTCAAAATTGGATTTTCCAATTGCTAAGCGTTGACGCCGTTGGGATGCTTCATACATTTTGTATGTACTTTAGAAATTTTGACAGATATCTTGCGCTTTACGCGCTAATTTAGATGGATGGCAGTTACTTGTTCTTGTTACTGTTAATGCAGCCGAATCACTACTGTTAGCTTTAAGTGTTAAATTTCGTTCATTATTATTCTGTTAAGTTGTATTATGGTATTGAACAATATGTTAAAAACAATGTTTCTGTTATTTTAAAAAAGAAAGTTGTGTGAGTGAGTTTAATTAGTGCGGGTTCTTGTGTTAGAAAAGGTGTTAAAGGACGGGTAGAGGGGTCCTAAGAAAACTTTGTATTGAAAAAAAGAACACGGCCATGGTTGCGATGGGCGACTGGAGGTTGTCATCTACCTCCCTGTTAGAAGGTTCCATAATTATTGGTAAAATTTTGTTGTGTTAGAGTGTATTGCTTTTTTCTTGTTCAGTGACGTTCCTAGTTCAACTGTAGGGTTGAGTTCTCTCTCTGTTGGAATATCCTTTATTGAAATCAAGGTTCTAAGGGACCTCCTTACAAAATTTTGTTCAAGTCCATCCAGTACTTTTTACGTGATGCAAACACAGACATGCAGACAAAAATTTCAAAAATAAATGTTTTGTATTCCATATCGACTGCCATCTACACCAATTTCAAAATTTAAAAATAATAAATCATGTACAAAAATGACCCCGTTGCAGTTTTATTATATGTATAGATTTGTAAAATTAACATCTTCCTCGTCTTTACAACGAAGCTGACAGAAGCGTTAATTTTGCAATTTATTCTAAATTTTCTAAGGTTTTTATCTACCTTTTTCCTTAAATTGTAAATTTAAGTAGAAAATAAGTTTTAAAAATTTGTTGCAATACTTTTTAAATATTACCTCAAACTTTATGTGCAATGATGATAGAGAAATAATAAAATAAATAAAAAACTAAAAAATTTCTAAAAATATAAAAAATATCCCTTAAAATAAGTTTAAATATATTTTTATCATATTGCAATCATACTGCATTATAATATTTTTATTCTATAAGCATAATTATAGTTATATTTATTAAAGTTATCACAATGCCAGACAATAATATGGATCCAATAACAATAATATTGTTATTATTGGATCCATATATGTATAATGTACAATAATAATATGATTTGCGTACAACTTTATTATTCAATATTAACATTTTGCTCTTAGACCTTGGTTAATTCCGCCATGTTTTTTCTTTCCTGCCGCAATAATCCAAACTTTCCCCAATTTATATAAAAACTGTTCATTAAATTCGTAAATATTTTTTCAATAGCCTTGAAGGGATAAACTAACTGGTGTAACCTCAAAAACTGTTTTTTGGAAATTTGGCAAAAAATTTCCTTTTGAAAAGGGCATCCAGTTATTATTTGATAAAAAATTAGAAATTGCTGAAATCTGCACAGTAAATTATATAAACGTTTATTTTAAAAATTTATCGTCAATTAATTGACAACAATGTATTAGAATGTATTTCTATAACTCAATTAAATATCATGTGAAATTTCAGCAGTAATATCGACTTGCCAATCAACTTCGCCAGTGCCAATTATAGATAGTTTATAAAGACCTTCTTGCAAATGATCTGGAAAACCGTCTTGAGAAAACTGACATGTATCAAGTTTATATTCTTTCTTTTCCAATGGAGGTTGAAATTTATCCTCAAATACCGGCATGTTTGAGCACGTCTTCATAGTTTCCATTATAAGATCTTTATAAAAGGTATCAAAGAAATTAAATACATGTATTTTACTCATTTGAAATGGCAGAACAGTGAATTCGTTATCACCCCGAGCACTGCGATAAGATTTTGCTGAAATCTGTTTCGAAAAAATTTATTAAAAATTATAAAAGTTTTTATGAAATTAATATTTTTTAAGGGGAATATTTACTTTGTTTGAATCGTTTTCAACTACGTCAAAATTGATTAGAAAAGTACCAGAAATAGCAAAGACACCACGAGAAATACGTTTAATTTCTAAATCGATTTTAAGTTTTTCAGGATCTGAAGTCTTCGCATCAATCGTCTTAAGTTCATATGTCCAGGTTTTCTGTATGAAAAGAAGGAAGAAAAAAAAAATAAAATGGTTCACGTTAATTGTTTTATTTAAAAACTTTTTTAAAATTATTTCAATTTATTATAGTTTTTTTTTTACTATAGAATTCGCCAATCCTGCTGTATTCAAAATTAAGGATAAAACTTTTATTATTGTTATTAAAGTAACTATTTTGGCCATTTTATTAAGGTTATGATTTAAAGTGGTTTTAAAACTGTAACTGGATCCTCCAAACTCCGTCTATTTATTGAATTAATTTCAGCAATTTCGTACAGTAAAGATCATGTACATAATTAAATAATTTATGTGTCACGCTATTATGGTGTTAAATATATACATTTTATTTCGAATTTCTGTTTTTCTTCTATTTTTCAAACCAAATAAATAATTATTTAACATAAATTATTAAATAAATTTTAAACAATTTACAATTTACTTCAATTAGTTTGATTAAAAACTTTTTTAATAGTCATAAAATACATCATGTCTTTTACTACATTGTATGATTACAATTCTCATTTAATTCATTTTTTTACATCCAATTTTTTTTTAAATTTGGGTAAAATCCACTGATTAGCTAGCGATAGCTAAATGGCCGTATGTTTTATTATTTTTTTTCCTCGGTATACGCTGCTTAAGTAATACTAATGCTATAAACACAATCAAAGGCTACCGACCATCGACTACCGACTACAAAACTAGCTGACTACAATAATAGCCAAGTCGCCAGCTACTTAATTCTTTTAACAACTATCGACCACTAACTACAAAAAATAAACATCTGTTTTGAGATATGTGTTAAATTTAACCAAAATAAAACACTCTTGATTTTTTTAAGTGAATTTGTGTACAAAAAAAAATTTCTCAAGAAATTTTAATTAACTTTATAAGTACTATTGCTAAAATAGTGGAAGTGAAGTGAGTGTCCACGTCCATATTTGCATGTAGATTGAGGCTGCCATAGTCTAAGTGGTAAACACGTTGACTACAAACCAGCTGCCCTGGGTTCAATCCTTGCGGTAAGTCAAAAAGTAAAAATGTTTTTTTTTCTGTTTAATGGTATATATATATATTCAGATCTAAAATTAAAAACATGCAGCCTCCTTCGTCGGTACTTCTCTATAGCAGATTCGCCGGCGAAGTAAAATAATTAATAAAATGGCTATATCTATCTCCTTTCAGCACCTTTCTTCTCTCTCATCTATCCCTTTCCTAAAGAATGTAGTACGGTTGCGAATTAAGTAGGTATTGATGCCTGAAGTGCTATATCTCTTTAAACAAAAAAAAAAAAAAAAAAAAAAACTAAACGTTTACATTAAACAATATAATAAATACATATAAACAGTAAAAATGACTATTATTTACTTACCAATTTCAATAAAAAACCCAAAAAATAAATATAAATGAAACAAATTAGAAATTGATGAAAAAAGAACTAAATTGAAAATTTCAAAAATAGTAAATGAAAAATGTTAACAAATGAACAGATGATTATTATTTTTCAATAGTGCCACTATAAAAGTTTTTCGCGTTTTTAATAGCGATATTTAATGTATTGCGTTTTTAAAAACACCATTTCATGCATTTATTGTATTGGCACCACTAATCTGTTTTTTGTAGCCAAGAAAAATAGAAATTAGCCGTGTAGTCGGTAGTCGTGTAGCGGCTAAAAGAATTATTCTCATAAGCACGCATGTATTCTATTTTTGACATCTTGTAGTCGATGGTCGGTGAACATGATTGTGTTTATAGCATAAGTTGCACATGCGCCGTCTATACGGTTTATTGATGTAACACCGTTCGATTTCTGATCGATGCTGGATAGCGTTCGTTTTTCCACACACAGGCAGGGGTGCCAAAAAATTTTAACCAGAAATCGGCACTTTTGCACAAATCTGCCTTATCGACACTTT
Source organism: Gymnosoma rotundatum (assembly GCA_916610165.2). Classification (NCBI taxonomy): domain Eukaryota; kingdom Metazoa; phylum Arthropoda; class Insecta; order Diptera; family Tachinidae; genus Gymnosoma; species Gymnosoma rotundatum. The sequence goes on along the minus strand of OU744340.1, from coordinate 115,113,554 downwards.
AATAGGTTGACATGTATCACATGTGATACAAAAATATTTTTTTGCACCACGATAACAAGGTCCATGTATTCTAAATGAACAAATTTAGAGGTGATTTGAAATATTTTTTTTTTAAAGACGCAAACGAGCAAAATGAAATTTTATTACACGGACGTACTGAGTAAATTTTCTAGTTTGCAAAACAAAAAAATCCTACAATGATTTATTAGTATCATTATTATTTTTTAATGTTTTATTTTTTATCTATGAATTAGTAAAATAAAATGATGTAAAATCCTTTTTTCTCAATTTTAAGAGTGAATCGTACTATAGCTAGGCAAACAGTATTCCACATTCGAGGCACTCTGTTAAGCTCTTTTAGGGTTTTATTCGTTTGTGTTTTTGGCATAACAGCTGACACAACACAGTCGGAAAAGTTTTCCATCTCTCCGTGGTATTTGAGTAAGGTGATGTATCATTGAAGTTGCTTGAAAGTTCAATGATTTAGTCTGTTTAATTTTTGTTTTCTCTACAACCTCGCAAAGGCAGTGGTGCATCAAAGTCTCTTCTAAATCCCAAAATTAGTGGATCATCCAGTTGCTTCATGGAAAATATCTCTTTCGTTAACCAGTGTTGTCTGAAAAAGTAAATCAATAGCAATCTTTTTGACCACGTTAGACATTTCCTCAGTGGCGAATTATAGGTTACCTATTCGATCTGCAACCACTTCACTTTCTTGTAAGAATCGCTGCATTTCCTCATCAGTATACTTTGCACGGGAAGGTATCTTTTCTTACCTCTTACTTCTAATTCAAGTTACTACAAATATTTATAACGTATACGAGTATGTTCTAAATTTTAAATGGTACGCTCAATGAATCATTAGTGATACATATCATATCTGATGCATGCAACGTATGGGATCTAATTTCAAAACGATAAGTTTATGTATCATATTTGATACATATATTTTTACCGTTATAATTGCAGTCAAGATGCGTGTGGCTAATTAAAATACACATTAATAACCTCGAAAATACCTTCAACATTATAATTATAAAAATATATGTGGGACGTTTACCCTTAAAAAATAATTCTTGTATGGAGACAGGGAACCTGTTAATTTAAAAAAATCGGCAAGTTAAAAAAATACGTTTAGAGTACAACAAAACAGATCTGTATTAACAAAAACTATCAAATATTTTAAAATTTATGTTCAAAATCAAAACGCGTTAATATTTGAATTGCGGGGAATTTTTGTTAGTGTAAGAACACAATAGACGTCGGTAACGGAACGATTTATCGTTACTGAGAATTAGTAAACAAAATAACGACGGTTCTCTGAAGGCATTAATAATATTTATTTTCAATTCAGTTTTGTGTTTGTTTTCAAAAATGTTTTGTTTAAATACTTTATTACATTTAAATGAATCAGAATTATATTAAAAAAAATCGATGATATGTAAAGAGTATTATGTACATTTAACATTTACATGGCGTTAGAGTCTATTGGACTGGTTAATCTTGCATTGAATTCCTTAGGACTTTTCAAAACCTTCATACAGATTGAAAAGAGGGACAAAGAAAGGGTTCATATTTTCGCCTTTTCAGTTATTTTTTCAATCAATTTTATTTTTATATTTTTTACCTTTTCAATTATGTTTTTCATTTACGTATATCAGTTTTTTTTCAGATATTTATATTCCTGAAACTTTGTTCTATTTTTATATAAATATTATTATTGTGAATTCAAATGCTTATAAAATAAATATATTTCTGAATATATGTGGCAATATTGTTAGGAGGGTGAGAGACTAAATGTGAGAGAATAATGAAAACCGACAAATGAGAGCGGCATTGTCGTTGAACGATAACTTATATCAAATTTGTATGAAAATATCGTTACCGTCGTGCGTTGTGTTCCAACACTTAGTTGTTTCATTGAATACAAGTTAACGTTATGCGTGAAATCTTCGGGCTGAAAGCTTGATTCTGTACTAATGGTGATATGCCAGCGGTGGTTTTATTGTTTGTCAATTGTAATTAGTAATTAAACAATTTCATTAATTCGTAAAAACAATTTTAATCGAAATAAAATCTTTTGCGTTAAAAAAACCCCAAAAATCAAAAATTTTATTTAAATCCAGATGATCACCTAACAAAATCAAATACGTACTTGGTATCGTTGTCAATACTCCAAATGTGAACAGATTGCTTTAGAGCCCCTGTATGTACGGCATGTGGTGGAAGGCTTGATTACTCGTCTTGCCAACTAAATAAAATACCCACAAAGAGTCCTGTTATAAAAAAATATTTTAACTGCATCAAAAGGATGATCAGCAGTGCCCCGTGAGAAACGAGACGACATAAATGCTATTCTGTTTTGTGATATTCGCAAAGTTCTTTTTTAATCGCAATTCAAATGCAAGAAGATATAATTATGAATAAACACAGGCATTTGACAAGAGGCCTTTTGAAAACAGCAAATGCACGTCACTCGGCAAATACTTTGTGGCAAACGTTTACTGATGAACTAAATATATAAACCAGTTCAAAAATATTTGACTTTAACTTTAATTTTAACAGGTTTTGGCCGAATTTAAAGTACGTACAGAAGCCTAGGATAAATAAAACCAACATTGGCAATAGCCCATCAAGATATAATCCACTGTCTCCTTAAGAGGAGAGAGTGGTAAAATTATTCAGGTTGACAGATTCCGCAACAATTGCTTTAAAGCAAACTTCTCTGTATACTTTCATTTTGCTCATGCCTTTCTTTGTCGTCGAACCACAGTGCCACAAATCCAGTTTTATTATTTTTTTTTTCTTACAGAATTTTCTAAATAAATTTTATAAACAATTTTCACAGCCAAACACAAAAAATGTATTTATTTTTTATTTTGACGTTTGTTCATACTGACGTTTGTTTGAGCGTTGCCACGATGTGAAATAAATTGCGAATGCTATTGCGAAAGTCTAACAGAATACCAATTTTCTTTCGCATCGCATTTCATTTGCCCATTGCATTGATTTTCGCATCGCAACTCAGAATAAGCCCCCAGACATGTTATATAGAACTTAAAACTAAAAAAATGGATAATTTGCACGCTTGGCAAATTTTATTCATCTAGGTCTCTACTTTCATAATTATGAATTATTATGATGAATTCACTTTTGTCGAAAATGGCTCGGCAAAATTGTTGCACGGTTAAATATTTTATTCGGCCTATGGTAAAATTCATCAACGCTGTTTTGTGCCCACTCAGGATAAAACCACTTTTCTCGGAAACGGCTCGGAAAAATTGTTGCACGGTCGCCAAATTTTATTCTTCTAGGTCACTACTTTTATAACGTATGGCTATTTGGGGCGAGAGTTTTATAAATAGCATGGAAAAAATTTGATTTTTTCGACCAATAAAAACGCTTTTTTATAATTATTTTCTAAATAGAAAATTGCCTTTTACTTAATACCAAAATTGACGATGATTTTATTTTTAAATTAAAAACATCCAATTTCAAAGTTTTTGCGGTTTTTGAATTCCCAAAATCGTCGCTATTTCATCAACGCTATTTTGGCGCACATCAGCATTGACATACAAAAGATGCCAGTAGGGAAGAAAAAGTTTTTGGAAGCTGACGATAGGGATAAAAGTTAAAAAAAATCCCTAGGCTACTCGATGATAGATGGCGCGCAGGTATATAATAGTAAAGAGAAGCCTAATGTTATTGCTGAACATTTTGAAAACAGTTACAAAATATCGTTAAATATGCCTTCCGTAAAAAAGAATAGTTACAAAACATATTAAATGGTAAAAAAAACAAGCAATACCTACAAATACACAACAGCATTTTACAGCAGTTGAAGAAGTAAAAATATTTGTTAAAACGTTAAAAAAAACTCTAAAGCTGCTGGCGACAATCCTATAAGAAAAAAATAAGGGAAATAGGAACGTGATTGCTACTCTAAGTAGAATGATATAATATTTGTAATTGTTGTCAATTTTTTTTAAGTTTAAACCGAATCACTACTGTTAGCTTTAAGTGTTAAATTTCGTGTACAGTCGAGCCTCGATTCTTTCTGACTCACCGTATACAAACAAGAGAATTTCCGTACGTATGAATTTTTATTAATATAAAAATTCTTCCATCAAGTGTCTGTTAGTTTAAAAAATTAATGCGGGTTCTTCTGTGAGAGAAGGTGTTAAAGAACGGGTAGAGGGGTCCGAGGAGAACTTTGTATTGAAAAAAAAGCGGCCAGGGTTGGGATGGGCGATAGGAAGGTTCAAAAATTAATGGTAAAATTTTGTTGTGTTAAGGTGTATTGTTTTTTTTTTTTTCTTATTCAGTGACGTTCCCAACTCAACTGTTAGATTAAGAACTCTCCCTATTGGAAGAAGCAGCCAGTAGCTAGCAGGGACTGTGCAACAGTGACTTAGGCGTGGACAGTGCAACACGTCACGTAACAGAATGGCCATTTCTTTTTCCAATACAAAACTCTCTTCGAACCCCTCTACCCGTGCTTTAACACCTTTTCTGACACAACAACCCACACTAATTAAAAGCACTCACTCTCAAAGTATAATATTGTAATACAAAATGAGCAGGTTGGTTTTCGAAAGGCACACTCCACAATACACCAGATAGAACGTATTGTCAATTTCATATCAAAAAACAAAAACTAGCGTAAGAGCACCGGAATAGTAATTCTGGATATAGAAAATACCTTTAATTCCGTGTGGCTCAACGGTTTTATACGAGGGCTGCTATATATATTTCTGGCCTGGCAACACTGAGTGCTGCCAAGTGCAATCTGACATTTCCATTGGAAAGTTTGTCATTTTTAAGCATAATCGTACTCAAAACGTTTTGACGTACGACCATTATTTGTGTTGTTTACAGTGACTTGAAAAAATTAATATAGAAAAAAATGGAATTAACTCGTGAACATTTTCGTGCCATCATTTTTCACAACTTTCGACGTGAATTATCACAACAAGAGTGCATTGATGAACTTAAATCTTTGTACGGCGATGAAGCACCATCCTATAGCACTGTGAAAAATTGGTATAATGAATTTAGTCGTGGGCGAAGCTCGCTCAAAGACGAATTCCGTGAAGGTCGTCCAAAAACGGCTGTTGTGCCAGAGAACATTGATGCCGTGCGTGAACTCGTAATGCAAGATCGACATGCGGCATACCGAGAGATAGAGGCATCATTGGACATTTCTTCCACCAGCATACATTCGATACTGCATGAACACCTGGCCGTAAAAAAGGTTTGTTCTCGTTGGATCCCGCACAATTTGAAAGTCGCTCAAAAAAAGGCTCGTGTTGATTGGTGCAAAGAAATGTTGCAAAAATACGATTGCGGTGCTTCAAAAGACGTTTATAAGATCGTCACAGGTGGCGAATCATGGATCTATGCGTATGAGCCCGAAACGAAACAACAATCGACCGTGTGGGTCTTCAAAGACGAGCAAAATCCAATGAAAGTTGTTCGTGGAAGAAGCACTTCGAAGCAAATGGTCCCCTGTTTCTTCGGCAAAACTGATCATGTGGCGACTGTTCCGCTTGAGCAACGTAGGACGGTCAATTCTGAGTGGTACACTACAATTTGTTTGCCTGAAGTCATCGGAGAAACTCGAAAAACCAACAAGAGAAGACGAATCATTGTTTCTTGTTTCCGCACATAAAGAAAAAAATGCGTGGTCAACGGTTTTCGTCGCCAGAAGAAGCTGCTGAAGTGTTCAAAAACCATGTTTTAGAGGTGTCTCAATCGGAGTGGAAAAAGTGCTTCAACAACTGGTTTGAGCGCATGCAAAAGTGTATAAATCATGCTGGACAATACTTTAAAAAATAATAAAACCATTTTTGATTATAAATATTCGCATTTTCACTATTAGGCCAGAAATATATAGAGCAGCCCTCGTATATAACCTTAATCTGTTTGGCTACCCAATTTACTTGCAAAATAAGACCTTACACTTATGACTTATAGCTGTCAAGTTTGGTCAAAAAAGTGTGCTAAAGCAAGTTACGATCTTCTAGAAATTTGTAAAATTAACATCGTTAATTTTGAAAATGTTCTTGAAAATTCTAAGGTTTTTATCTATCCTTTTGCTTTAAATTGTAAATTAAACCAAAATGTATATACTTAAGTAAATTTAAGTAGATAATTAGTTTTAAATATTTGTTGCAATACTCTTTAAGTAATACCTCAAAGTTTATAAACAATAATAAGTGCAATGATGATAGAGTAATAAAAAAAAATAAAAAATTTCGAAACAAATAAAAAAGTTAACTAAATATCCCTTAAAATAAGTTTAAATATATTTTATCATATTACAATCATAATACATTAAAATATGTTTACTCTACAAGTTTAACTGTAGTTATATTTAACCATGTTTTTATAATGCCAAATGATAATATGGTTTCAAAAACAACAATATTATTATAATATACAATAACAATATGATTTGAGTACAACTTTATTATTCAATATTAACATGTTGCTCTTAGACTTTGGTTACCTCAGCCATGTTTTTCCATTGCTTGCCGCAATAATCCAAACTTTACCCATTTTAGATAAAAATTGTCCATTAAATTTGGAAATATTTTTTCAATAGTTTTGAAGCAATAAATGAACTGGTGTAACCTCAAAAGCAGTTTTTTGGAAATTTGGCAAAAAAAATTTCTTTTCGAAAAGGGCATCCAGTTATTATTTGATGATGAAAAAATATAAATTGCTAAAATCTGCACAGTAAATAATATAAACGTTTATTTAAGAAATTTATCGTCAATTAATTGATAACAATGTATTAAGATGCTTTTCTATAACTTATTTATATAGCATGTGAAACTTCAGCAGTAATATCGATTTGCCAATCAACTTCGCCAACGCCAATTATAGAAAGTTTATAAAGACCTTCTTGCAAATGATCTGGAAGACCGTCTTGAGAAAACTGACATGTATCAAGTTTGTATTCTTTCTTTTTCAGTGGTGGCTCAAATTTATCCTCAAATACTGGCATGTCTGAGCACGTCTTCGCAGTTTCCATTAGAATGTCTTTATAGTAGGTATTTAAGAATTTAAATACATGTGTATCAGATACTTGAAATGGCAGAACAGTGAACTCATTATCACCCCGAACACTGCGATAAGATTTTGCTGAAATCTGTTTCGAAAAAAAATTAAATAGAAATGATAAAATTTTTTATAAAAGTTATATTTTTTAAGGGGAATATTCACTTTGTTTGAATCGTTTTCAACTACGTCAACATTGAGTAAAAAAGTACCGGAAATAGCAAAAACACCACGAGAAATACGTTTAATTTCTAAATCGGTTTTAAATTTTTCAGGATCTGAAGTCTTCGCAGCAATCGTCTTGAGTTCATAAGTCCAGGTTTTCTATACGAAAAGAAAAAAATGTTTTTTCTTTTATAATTATTTTTAATTTTTTTTAACCCTTTTTTACTTTAGAATTCGCAAATCCTGCTGTATTCCAAATTAAGGATAACAATTTAATTACTGTAATTAAAGTGATTACTTTGAACATTTTAGTAAGTTTGCGCTTTAAAGTGATATTGAAACTGTAATTGGATCTTCCAAACTTTATCTATTTATTAAATTTATTTCAGCTAATAAGTACATTAAAAATAATGTACCTGATAAAATATTTTATGTGTCACGCTATAGTCTTGTTAAATATGTATATTTTATCTGTTTCGGATTTATGTTTTTTTTATCATTTTTTTTTAATAAAAAATAAATAACGTACAAAAAAATTATTACTGATTAGTACCGCGGAAGTATTGATAGATTATTATCTGTTTGCAGTGCCTACGACTACGTCTGCCTGTCATTTCTAATTTTCCTAAAATTCAAATTTAACTATTTGTTCCAGAGTTCCAGAAGTTTTTATGTGAGGCGAAAACAGAGAGAAAAAAAATTCCAAAAATAGGTGTTTTGTATTCCATATCGATTACTATCTACACCAGGGATGGGCAACCTGTGGCCCACGTGCACTGAAACTGTGGCTCGCTAACATATTTAAAATGTATATGGTGGCTGGCCCTAATGCAGTGGCAGGCAACAAAACAAATTTTAGAAAAAAATTATATTTTTTTGTCTTGTATTCGAACGAAGATATCATCATCCTTTCTTTCTTTCTTGTAGTTTAATTAATTTTAACTTCAAATTTAATAAAAATTATGTCCTGCATTTATAAAGTACCTGATAACTGAAGAAGGAACCCTGTCTTTAAATAATATCTAGGTGGCTGACAGTAAATTTTGTGAATTACTGTTTACTGAAGCTGTTTTTTTTTCGGCAAGCCTTTATTGCATTAACTAGGGTGTCAGACGATCAAGTTTTCATTCAATTTTTCATTTTTTTTACCAATACACTCTCACTTTAAAATCTTGCTGAGAATTTGCTTTCAAATTTTCGTTCAATTGAGTCTTTCAAATTTCATTCAAGAGAACAGCTGATTGAAGTTTTTTCCTTCAAATAAATTTTTTTTTTTTTGGTTTCTTTACGACATCTTGCTTAAAACTTGCTTTGAAATTGCGTGCAGCCTACGTCACAGCTTTCAATTTTTGTGAATTTTGACAAGCAGTAAGTGTAAATTTCTTGAAAGAGAATTGAACAAAAACTTGGCCGTGTGACTGCACTGTAAAATAGTCTTGGGCTGTGTAATAATTAGTCGTTTTCTTTAACGCTGTTTCCACAACTGAAAAATATTTGTCGTTTGGAAGAAATTAATGACAATTAAAATTTTAATTGAGTAATTAATTGTGGTGTTCATACATATCCAATTTAATTTACTCAATTAAAATTTGACAGTAGAATATGGTTCTGTTCAATAACAAGAAGTTGTTACTAATTAGAAAGTGTTTACTTCAGTACTTAAAAAGAAGCAGCGAAAGAGTAAAAAAGAGAATGAGATGTAAATGTTAATAAATTTGTTACTACTTTTGTTACTGTCAAGAACAGAACAGCTGATTCTTGTTCTGTTTTACAAAATAAGTTAATAAATATTAAATACTTTAAATTGAAAATGTTTATTAGCACTTTCCACGAAAACATTTACATCACATCGTTGCTAAATTAAAATGGTTTGGCTTTTTTGCGATAATTTTTATAGCGATTTCAAAACCGAATATCTACAGCAGAAATTTTTTACAATCACACAGCACAAAATATATATAACATTTATAGTTTTCGTTTTTAAATACATAATATTTTGAATTGAAGCTAATGTTTGCATAATAGTTAGAAGAAAGCTGAGAAATAATAAAAGAATAAACAAAAGAATAAAATAAACTAAAAGTTTTACAAAAAAAAACAGAAAAATTTTGGCAATTTTGCAAAGTATTCGAAAAAAGGTGCTCACAATCGATGACTAAGCTCTTGCAAATGCTAACTGTTGCAATACAAAATGCTTTAAGCATCGAATACCGCTTTTTTGCTATTTTAGATACATATTTATTTTTATAGTTGTTTGTTATTATCGTTAGTTCGCCTTTACTTTGCTATTTTTTTCCAAAAATACGTTTATTTCCTTTTTTCAAGGATTTTTATTTTACTTTATCGTTGCTAGTTTCTGCCGGAAATTTATTGAACAGACCTAATTTTTACATTAAAATTTTGTGTTTGTAAATTTGGAAGAATGAAGAGAAGTTCGGCTTTAAAAAAAAGTTTGCTTGTTTTTATTTAAAATATAGAACTCTTTTAGTCAGCACAATCAAGTTCTGACTGCACGCTAGCTTTAATTTCCATAAAATTTTCAAAAACTTTTCATTTCATATAATTTGAAAATATTTTATTTTTCATTTTTATGGCATTTACTTTTGTCATTGTATAAAATTTTCTCTCACTGAACACACTTCACAAGGGTTGTATGTGGAAACTTAATCAAATAATGACTCAATTAAGTACTAATTGATCATTTTTAATTGATTTCTTATATGGTAAATTGAGTTCAATTAGGGCCTTAATTGCGTAAACTCCTTTATTGCGCAATTAAAACGTATGTCCGAACAGAGTATAACCTTATTAGGAATAGACTTATTATACTTTTAAAAGAAATATTTGTGAGATAGAATTGTACAGCAAAAGTATTTTTGTTTATTTTATGTGAAGAAGGAACTCTACTTTCAAAAAAAAAAACAGTTCAAATGCATATTTATTTTGAAATTTATTTATTTAAAAAAAAATATCTTTGCCAAAGTACCAATAAAACACAAATGTGAAAATGCCGCAAATAAATTACTAAGTACATTGTAGTCACCTAAAATTCTTTAATGGTTTGCTTAATCAATTTGACAGGCTTTTCGTATGGTTTTTAACACAAGCTTAAGCTAAGTTATGCACATTACACTTGGGCCTTAACTTTGCCTTTGTACATTGCGCTTTTAACTGTAGCAAGCAATCGCTTGAGTGGCTTTTGTTGAAATCACATAATTTAACGTTCATTAATTATTATTGTTTTCTGAGCCTCTGGCTTAGTGTAACACACACATTCACACACACTTTATAACCAACCCAGCTATCATTTCTTTTAACTACTGATCATATTCGAGTCTTTTTTTTAGTTCCTCCACACGATTATAATAATCGTTTATGCGCTCGTTTTAAAGTCGAAAATGATTGTTTTGTCAGAAGAAAATGGTACCCTGGCCGCGACTCTTCTGAACGAGACCCTTATGACTCGCGTTTTTAACTCATTTTTATACTGTTCGCAATAGTACTTTTATAAAATACGAAACTTTTTCCAGCGTGTCATTTCTAAGTTTCTTAAAATGTGTTCTGAATATAAATTTTAGAATTCTGCAAACGGTGTTAAAAATTGCTATCTACAAAAATAAAACGTGTTGACAATTGTTTTAGTACCATTATAGCAGTAAAATTAGGTGGTTTCACATTTGTATCACTATTTCTCTAGAAAATGATATATTTTGGAACAATAAAAAATAAAATATTTGAATTATTTTTTCATCGGTAGGCTGTGCTAAATATGACTCTAAAATAATTCTATAAACAGTCACATTTCGAGCATTTGCTTGTTTAAGCAATTCGCTTTGTTTGCATTTGTTGGAACTATATTCGAGTGTGTTTTTAAACGCACAATTGATTAATCAGCTTTAAGTCATCTGGGTAGTCTCAAGTAATTTTTGATAATTTTTTTGGTAATTTTTGTAAAAACAATCTTCGAAATGCTAACTGGGAATGAATAAGTAAACAAACAAAGAAACACTTAAATGTTCTGCTAAATTGAAATAATTTCTAATGAACATGTTTTACTAAATAAAAATATTTATTTTGTACTCTTACCTCTCTTTCAGATAAAACAAATTATAAAAACAAAAGAAAAAAGGACATGCAAGGAAAATATGAAACTTAATTAAGCACTTATAATTCAAATATTTTTATGTAATTAGCATTAACCTAAGGCTTAACGAAGTTGTTTACGAAGCTCAAATATAAATGTACAGTTTATTTTAAATTAATAAGAACACAAAAAAATAAGAATTATAATTTCTTTGTATACAAATGTTACATTCTTCTTATTTTATTTTTTTTTTTAAGAAGGTAAGCTCCGACAATAATGCCTAATAACTTATTTTGTTATTTTTTTTTTTTTAGCAAATGGATAGAAAAGAAGTGCTGCCGTTTTATTAACCGACTTCAGAAAAAGAAGGAGGTTACACAATTCGGCTGAATGTTGCTTTTTTTATATTTGTGCCTCCAGAAATCAGTCATTTCTGATCCGATTTTGAAAATTTTTGATAATATGATATATTATGCTTACAGATTGGTCCCGTTTCAAAAAGAGATCGAAATCTTAAAAATTAAAGGGTGTCCCCATACAACATACATATTTTTTACGTGTATTGTGAATTGTAAAGGGCACTTCTGTATAATTTAAAAAAACTGCGTATTACTATAGCTTCCAAAAACAAAAAATTATACAAAAATAAATCTAAAAATTAAAAGGTGGCCCCATAATTGATGTAAATTTACTTATATGGGCCTATCTTTTGAACCGTTATTGACAAACGCTTGCAAATTGGACAGAATGTCGATTGCTATGGCCGTTATAGTAACAAGAATTAATATTAAGAATTATAAATTAAAGGGTGCGCCAATACTTCAGTTAATTTGATGCATATTGCCATACTCTTTAACAGTTACAGACAGATGCTTGGAATTTACAACGAACCTGAATTGGTAAGTCCGCAATAGCAACAAGTATAGAATATGGATTTGGAAGTTCAAGGGTGTCCCTTTTGTTGATATAGTATGGTGGATGTGGCCTATCTTTTGAACCGTTATAGACAAACGCTTGTAAATTTGATGGAATATCGATTGCTATGGCCGTTAGAGTAACAGCTGATAATATTTAAAATTATAAATTAAAGGGTGCACCAATAGTTCATTTAATTTAGTATATGGCCATACTGTTTAAACAGTTATAGACAGACGCTTGGAATCTATAACAACAAGTATAAAATTTGTATTTGCAATTAAACGGGTGTCCCAATAATGATATAATATGGTGTATGTTGGCGGTCTTTTGAACCGTTATTGAATTTGGAAACTAAAGAGTGACCCTATAGTAGCTGCAATTTGATATATATTGCCAAACTGTTGAACCGTTGAAAAAGTATAAAGTTTGGAGATATAAGTGTGTCCCATTAGTTAATGTAACCTAATTTATATGTGAAATCTGTTTTAAAGTCGCTTTTTTTTCGCAGGAATTGTTTATTATTTACTTCGTCGGCAATTAAGTACTGAAGAGTAATAATGACGAAAATACAAATCAGGAAACGTTATGTTGTTAAATTGGCAGTGACTGGGCTACGAACTCAAGCTCTGTATATTTTAAGTTCACACGTTTTCTGTATATTTTTTCTGACAATATTGTAAGATCTGACAAACGGCTGTACATAGCTTCAGGCTTTCAAACCACTGTTCACCATTTAAATCTCAGCTCTCTAATGTGTACGAATTCAACAAATAGACTATAAAAAATGTTTAAAATACGTCTTTAAAATTAATTAATTAAGTCACCTGGGAAGTTAATACTTTTTGTTGGTTCTTTCTTTTCAGTTTGAAATTTGTTAACTGTTTTTTTTATTATTTTTTTTTTTTTTTTGTTGTATAGACTGTAAAGTAAAACTTCAATTTATTTTTTGCGAATTGTATTTTCTGTCTTTTTTATCTTTGAATACTCGGTTTAAGGAGAAATTACGCTTTTTTTGTATTTTGTTTTTTTTAATAATAATTTTATTTCTTATCATCCATCAGGAGTTTATTTCTTTTTATTTTTTTTTGTTTTTTTAATAATTTTTTTTTTTTTGCTTTTTTATTTTTGGATATTCTGTTTTTAGGGAAAATTTAGTTTTATTATATTAATTAAAACTTGTTGAAAAATTTTTATTTTTTGCTTTTTATTGAAAGATCTATTAAGTTTTAATTTACACTTAAAAAATCAACCAGTATATGAATTATATAGAAATATACTATTTACATACGTGGTCAGGAACAAAAAAAATTAATAAGAACTTTAAGTAAATCACTGTTGAAATAAAATTACCCAAATTACCTTAAATGATAATTAGTTTTAAAAGAGTTAAAAAAAAAACTTTCTAAATCAAAAATTGTTTGTGAAGATGGTAAAAATTTAAAACTTTGTAAATTATTTGGAATATTGCTAGAATTACGAAAATTGCCCGATTTGAATAATGACACGATAACATACAAATTGAACAGAAAAATAAAAAGTAAAAATACTTGATAAAAAATTATGTAAATATTATCGGAAAGGCAATTCTAAAAAAATTGCAACAAAAATGATCGATTTTAGAGTCGCTAAAATCATATCGCTCATTTACTTCTATAACGTCATAACTTCAAAAAAGTTCATTTCGATATAATTGCAGTTTAAGCTTTTGACCCGTTCTCACCATCGAGAAAATTATCAGACTGTTTAAGTTCCCACTACAATTAGTAAAATGATTCATAAATAAAACATCCATTTAAGAAAATTGTTCTTAATTATAAATTAAAGGAGAGATCTTGGACAAACTGTGTGGGATGTTTGAATTATGACATTATTGCTGTAAAAATATAACCGATAATGTGTCACAAACTAAAATGTGTCGTTATTTGTGAAAATAAAAACGGAGTTTTACTTAATAATATTTCTTATCAACACAGCCATAACACACAAAAATACTATACGCGCAAAAAGTCGATACATTTTAAAAATATCTTTTTTTCATATATATACAGTCATAAAACAAAATGTGGCGATATTTTAGAAAGCGATATGGTCTTTACGTTATGAAGTTTACTCCATAACTCAAAATGTGTCGTTTCTATTGACAAAGTTTGCAAACATGAAATGAAATAACGATTTATTCTCTTAAAAGGTGGAAATACAAAAGACATAAAGATAAAACGTGTACACAATATAAAGCATGAAATGGCCAATTTCAAAATTTTAAGTTATGACGTTCTAGAAGTAAATGAGCGATATGTAAACACTTTTATTTAAAAAAAAAACGCTGATAAAAGTCTGACTCTGCAAATCGGCAAAAATAATTGTTTATAATTTAATTTCTACATTACCTTAGAAAAATATACACTTCATTCTTCTCTTCCAATATTTTTGGGGTTCTCTGTATCGCACAAATTAATTTCGCTTATCGAAGCTTGAAAAAAAAAGAAAAACAGCAATGACAATTATAAAAGAGAAAAAAATAGCGAGAATATAAACAAAAATCCTTGAGTTTTAAAAAGTCAAAAACAAGTAATAAATTTTCAAAAACATATACAGCAGCACCAAGCGAAACTCGAACACTTTAGACTAATTTTTAAACTATGTTATAACATTAAGTAAGAAGCTCTTAACAAATAATACTATATTTATTTTATTAGTTCATTTTATAACAAATTTAACAAAACATAAAAACTTTAAATTATTATTCAATAAAAAATTTTTTTTTAATAAAAACATAAAATAATAGTGATTTCTGTGACAAAGCCAAACTTGTACACCACACTTCAATCAAATATTATTTTGTTGGTTTTAAATATTAATATTTGGTGTGCATGCCTTTATTTATTATCACCATTTTTAATCGATTTGGCATACTGCACACAAGATTTTCGCAAAAACTTGGTTCAATTTTGCCCCTTTCGTCCTGAAGAGCTCTTTTCAAGCTATCCTTAGAACTTGTTGTATGTCTACGAATCTTACGATCGAGATAGTTCCACAAATTTTCGATTGGGTTTATGTCTGGACTATGGGCTAGTGTATCCATAACATGTGGACAATTATAAAGTAGCCATGATCGCACATTGTAAGCCTTATGCTTAGGGTCGTTGTCTTGGTAAAAATAAAAGTTTTCACCAAGACAAAGTTTCTGCTTACAAACTGGCAAACTTTCTTTTAAAATGTTCAGATACATATGCTGATCCATGGTACCATCGATAAAGTGTAAAACACCGGGCCCAGATGCAGAAAATTATCCCCAAACCATTACTGACCCACCACCGTGCTTAACTGTTGGTTTCATGTTTTTGGCAAGCAACTTCTCATTGGATTTTCTCCATACATAAGGTCTTACATCTGAACCAAACAAGTTGAATTTACTTTTATCTGTGAATAACAACTGCTTCCAAAATGAAAAATCCTTTGTTTCATATTCCTTGGCGAATCGTAATCTTATCTTTTAAATTCTCTTATTAATCAGAGGTTTAACTCTTGTCCTTCTACCATTGAAATTAGCTCTTTTTAATATGTTTCTTATGGTCTGTGGGCAAAATTTTTTTCCTAAGCAAAAAATTGGCCATAAAGAAATATGTTGTTTTTTTCTACATTTTTTATTGAATTTAAACCTAAAAAATTTAACAATTTAGGTCTTATTTAGAAAATTTCTTTGTTAATGTATAAACCAAAGCACAATCAGCTGTTTCCGTACGGAAAGTGCGATCAGTTTCGTACCTTGCATAAAGAAATGAAATTTAACGAAACTTGACGAAAAGTTATCTTAATCACATTATAGTTAACCACATATAATTTAATGTATTTGCACAGTTGTATAAGTTGGCATAAGCTAGTTTATGCACATTATAGTTGGGCCTTAACTCTTTCAAACAAAAACTCAAATAAATGACAATAAAAAAAAAGTGGTAATGGGGAAAGTCCCTATTTTTTTTAAATTTATATTTACGAAATATTCCGAAGTTAGATGCAAATTAAAAGATTTTTGCCAAATTAAATAAGACTGTACGAGTTTGGCTTTGGCGTCAAAATTTGCCACTTTTTAAAATATTTCTCTGTATTTTAATAAATAAAGATATATTCAAAATTTCATTTCTGATATTTAATTAAGTACATAGTTTTGTACTAAAGTTAAATAAATTTATTTTATTAGCTTTTTTAGTTTTAGACATATAACATAAAGAAATTTGTTTTCATAGGTGTACGAGTTTCGCTTGGAGCTACTGTATTTTTAATAAATTTGCATTGATAAATTAGCTTCTTGACAAAAGACTCAAAAAAATTATTTCTACATTTATTACCAAATATAAAACTATACTTATTATTGAAATATTCTGCCTTGACAAGAAAACATCTTCTTTTATTTATTTCTTATATTATGTTTCATTTCAGATTTTTTTATTCCTTAAGAAAAATGAAATAAATAAAACACTCACCATTAAACCACAAACGTACCAAAACGTATAAATTTTCCATTAAAAAAGCAAAAAAATAAACAAGAGAACAAAACTCCAAAACATTTTAATATTTTTTTGAAAGACAACCAACCAAACTGGCAAGAATTTAGCACACAACAACAGCAATAAACAACAGCCACAGCTACACCATCAACATGCGTCGTTCCTCATTTACGCCAGTTTTCAATATCTGCACACAAGAGCCACTTATTGTGGTTGAAGAATCCCAAACCACAGATGATAGTGACAATGTACAAGGGGCCATTGGTGGTGGTGGTGCAGGGGCAGAGGGAGGTTTTGCTTGTGCCGGTAGAACAAACAGTGACGATTCAGATCCAGAATCACCAAAAAATCCCTATCTTCTGTGTCCACTACCAGACATGCAACAACGTCGTAAACACTCATTGCCATCATTGCAAATAACCGAAGGCATTACGGCCAGTCAAGTGCGACGTTTATCTGAAGTGGGTGGTGAAACAGGCGGCCTAAGTCCTCACGAAGTAGAATTTCTAACCACACTTTCACAGAAAACCAATCCAGGTGGTGGTGGCAGAAGACATTCAGTCGTAACAATATCGGCTGTGCCACCCACACTATTTGGACGCAATCGTCGTGAATCTATATCTGGAGCAATGTATAGGTATGTTTATTGCACCTATCTTTAAATGTATTTGTGTTTTTTCTATTTTTGTTAAAAGTGTGTTTTGTGTCCTTTTGTCAGTGTAGAATGTAGCAAATTTAAAATGCAAAGAGTTCCTTAGAAACGGAAGTAATTTAATGACTCAATCTTTTTGTAATTAACAAGTTGGAAACAGTTCGTCATTATTTAATTGAATTTAAATGTTAAGATTTTATTCTTTATTATTTATTTATTTATTTTATAAGTTCTAAGTCATGTTCTGGTCTATTCTTTTTGTGTTTTCTTACTTTAATTTGTCAATCGTTTGTCTGGCTGTTATATAACAAAAGATAATTAAATTCAATAGCTCTTGTTTATTTACAATTTACAACTGTATTGCTTTATCTAACACAAGTGCGTAAATTGAATTAAATTAAAATCTACTTAAAGGGGGAATATTGTGATCTAATGATAGTAAAAAGATATCAGGGCATTCAGTTAAACTCGTTTCAGTTTTAATCGATTAATCGGATGGTAGGCAAGGAAACTGTTATAACGAATAGTAGTAAAAGGTCACTTTACTCTATACGTTAGCTTTTTGTAACAAGAACTTTCAATACAAATTATAACACGTAAGAGTGCTCTAGTCGACTAGGCCGAACGTTATATACCCTTCACCATCTATGTAAATCTAGTTTAGTGAAGTAACGCCTATCAAAAAGCAAATATTGGGTTGATAGAAAATTAAAAAAAAACTGCGATATATATACAGTGGTGGACATTAGGTTAGCACACTTCATATATGTTGCATTTAAAAGCGTATATTTTTTTCTAGTTATCGAATTTAAGTGAAGTATTTACCCACAAGTGTTGTCTATGGTGTGATCAATATGTTCCGTTATTTTTTTTTTTTTCATTTCTCTTTTGTGGTTTTTATTTTTATTTCGATTAATTGAAAGTAATAAGTAAATTGAGCTGGACGCTAATTTAGCACATTTTAAAAATTTTGATATTTTTCATAATATTTCGTATTTAAAATCTTAAATTGGTAAGTTTTATAAACTCTTTATTTAAAATGTTTAAATAAAGAACACAAAACAATTATTAGACATGGCTAAAAGTAAATGGTGCACAGAAGCGCAGCGTCAAGTTATTCATCAAATGAGCTTGAGAGGAAGCACCGTCAGTCAAATTGCTTCAATATTGAACTGCTCCAGGAAGATGGTGTATAACGCATTAGGTCATATTCAAACCTATGGGACGTTCAAAAATGCTGCACAGGTACTAGACCTGGAAAAACAACTCGTAAAGAAGACTCCTTTATTTATAGAGCCTCAATTGCAGACCCATTTAAAACCTCAACTGAAATTCAAAGAGAGTTTTCAACAAAATTTGGCATTGATATCTCCTCACGAACAATTAGAAGAAGACTAAATAAGAAAAATTTGCGTGGGTGTATTGTACAACATAAGCCACACGTATCAAAGAAGAACTTAACGTCCCGAATTTCATTTGCCCGTGAGCATTTAGAGAAGCCAATGATTTTTTGGAAAAATGTCCTCTGGAGTGACGAATCAAAATTCTGCCGGTTTGGATCAGACGGAAAATGTTATGTATGGCGTCCTCCTAATATGCAGCACAATCCGCGGTACACATCAAAGACGGTAAAGCACGGTGGCGGAAATGTGATGGCTTGGGCCGCGATTTCTGGGCACGGTGTTGGTCCAATACATAAAATTGATACGCGAATGGATCAGTATACTTACAAAAATATACTTGTGAGCACAATGATTCCATATGCAGAGGAAAATATGCCACTTAGATGGCGTTTTATGCACGACAACGACCCAAAACACACTTCGTGCATAGTGAAGTGTTGCTTGGAAGAAAAAAATATCGACGTGTTAAATTGGCCAGCTCAATCACTGGATCTCAATCCTATAGAGAACCTATGGAATGATGTAGAGCAACACATTAGTGCTGTAAAACCCAAAAATTTAACAGATTTATGGATGGAAAAACAAAAGGCATGGTACGCAATGCCAAAGGAACGTTGCATGGCCCTAGTGAACAGTATGCCCAGGAGATGTGCAGCTGTAATTAAAAGTAAGGGTTTTCCTACTAAATATTAAGTTTCGCGTTAAATGAATTTTTAGTTTCATTTTTTTCTTGATGAAAATAATTTTTTTTGATTTGTGCTAAATTACTGTCCAGTTATTTTTTGACCTTTTTTCTATTTTAATAGCAATAAAAATTATTGCAACTAATAAAACTAAAGCAAAATAATGTCAGTTGTTTTTTGGACAGCACGTGACACATTAGGACATAGGAATGATTAAAGTAATAAATATATAAGAAAACTTTTGGTATAGAAAAGCGCACATAGGTAATGTGCTAACCTATTGTCCACCACTGTATATATATTATACATAAAAATGACATCGCCTTTTAATCGGTTAAAAAAAAATTTAGTATTTCCTTTAAAGATTTCTTTAAAAGCCTTAAAATGATACCTAAATTTATATTTAAAAAAAAAATTGATAATTTCAAAACCCTGTAACTCGGAAAATATGGGTGAGCGGAAATTTTTTGACCTGATGTTTTTTATCTTGCAGCCTGTTTATAGAACACGTCAAGAGCTGGATGGCATATGGACGAATATTTATTATTATTAGCGTCCATGTAACACGTTCCGGTTTTTTCGTTTAACTTACGTTGTGTCAAATCGTAGTATTGCCAATGTACTAATAAATGTTTTTTATTTACTTTTTTCTTATAAATTTTTTTGTTTTTGCCTTAAATGATGGTAGCCCTGCTTCGGCGCTTAAAAAGAAACAGCTGAGTTAAATAAACAAAACGATTTTATCAAACAATAAAGTGAAAACTTTTATCTGCAAAACAAAAATTTGTGAAAATAAAAAAGTTTAAACAATAGTTATAAAAATAAACAATTATTTAAATGTATGTATAATACTAATAAATGTTTTTATAAGTGAAAGTGTTATGATGGGCAGTTTCCCAACAATATTAACTCCTGACGAATGACTTTTCTTTTTCTTCGCTCATTTTCGACGTGCCTGACACTACAAAGTGCGATACATGAACCAGAAACAATTGCCATTTGTTGCGGTTTTTACAAAAACAAAATGGCATTCGTTTTTTAAAAACTCAAATATGGGAAACGTTAACGTTTTTGTTCGTCAATATGGCAAATTGTGGTCTATAAACTGGCTATTAGTTATAGAGGTAGACCGATCATGCTGATTCCAATAGCACCTCTTTCGACACTATATCTGATCAATT
Organism: Gymnosoma rotundatum; assembly: GCA_916610165.2. NCBI lineage: Eukaryota > Metazoa > Arthropoda > Insecta > Diptera > Tachinidae > Gymnosoma > Gymnosoma rotundatum. Next base: position 115,092,898 of record OU744340.1, on the reverse strand, counting down.
GACATATTTATTTATTTTATTTTTTGTGAAATCAAGTTTGCGTCGGAAAACACTAACACGGACGGACAGTCGGACATCGCTCAATTGACTTCGAATGCATAAGAAGTCAGAATATATATACTTTATGGGATCGGAAAAGGATGTTGTAGAAATTACACACGGAATGACAAACTTAGTCCACGTTTACACTATGCAATTTTTTTATGCAATTTTTTTTTTATAAATTCTCCTTATAAGTTGCAGCGATATTCGTTATTTCAAACAAAACATAGCTAACATATAAATCCCCTCAAAACTGAAGCCATGCTATTTTGCTTAAGCATCTTGCTACACAATCAAACAAAAATTTCATGCTATTTTCATGAAAATTGCATAGTGTAAATGCCGTATTAGATATTCCCTTTTTCCCTTTTTTGTGGTGAAGTGTATAAAAACAGTCGGCTTTAATTAAAATGGATTTTATTAAATTTAGATTTCAAACACAAATGTTCCAATCATTACCGAATCTTTAACACTTTAAATTTCTTGATACAATCCTGTACCTGGAAAGGTAAGGTTATTGTTGGGGCTGCTGTGGTCGGTATCTGCACCAAATTTAAAAAACAATAAACATTTGCTTTTTTGGAGTTACTTCAATAAACTTGATTTACATTAATGGCGAAGGGAATATAAGATTCGGCATAGCCGAATATTACACTCTTAGTTGTTTTTTTTTATATCCTGAAATCTAAAGCCTTTGAGGACTATAATAGATATTAAAAACATTTTGTATTGCATTTTTATTGTACATATACATATGTATATATGTATGTAAATAAAAACAGTTTATTATCTTTTATGAATTTTCTTTTTTAAATTTTGCTGCATGAAAAAAAGTTTATTACTAATTTTTTCCATTTCAATGCCATTCTTCCTTGCAGCGGAAGTCGCAGAGGTAGTGGCATCCAAGGACCACCACTAACTGAACATCGAGGTAGCATACATAATTTACAGTTGGATATAATGGATGGCATTGTACAGGCCCGTAAAACACGTTCTGGCAGCGGTGTTTGGCAAGCACCCATACTGAAAGAGACCGAAAGCAATGTACCCGTTCAAACATAAATTACTTTTATGTACAAGGATTTCTACTCTATTCATTTTAATATTATTCTTTCGATTTTATTCTTTTTTTCACAATTTAATTTAAAATAATAATAAAAACGAATACAAAAACGGCAAAAGCAAACAACAGAGAACAACTGTGCAGTTGCTCGTAAATAAATCAACAGTTTGTATAAAAAAAGCATCCCAACCAAATTATACACCACCAACCAACGAAACACCAACCACCTAAACAAACAAATCAATATTAAACTTTAAAGTCGAAAAAGTTGTAGGAAATTTAATTTAATTTTATATTCATACCTAAAAAAACACAATTTTATTTTGTTCAATATTTTATTGAATTTGTTTTTTTAAATTTGTGCCAAAAGAAATTTAATTCTAAGAAACTAAAGTTGTAACGAATTTTACAAAAAAAAAATGAAAAATTTGTTCTAAATGAATTTGCTCATCCCATCTTTAAAATAATAAAACATCTTAATTATTTCAACGGAAACGGAAATTCATCATGGAACTCTTTGTCTTTAGTTGTTGCTTATGCTCATCAGTTTAACAATATTTTGCTTTGATTATGGACATCTAAATATTTCAAAAATGGATGTGGTAAGTTTATTTTCTTTAACTTTAAATTATTTTAATTTAATTTTTAACTGTTTTAATTACTATTGAATGCATTTTGTTAAGGAAATATTATACTAGAATGTAGTAAAAAAATAAAAAATACAAAAAGGGGGGAAAAGAGAAAGAAGTATATTTGAAATTTTTATTTTTTGCAATTTTCTTTCATGTTTGGTGCTGAAATTAAAATTTTGAACAAAGAAGACAAAATTTAATAAAATGTGTTGTGATGTGTTCATTATACGAGGGCTGCTCTATATATTTCTGGCCTAATAGTGAAAATGCGAATATTTATAATCAAAAATTATTTTATTGTTTTTCAAAGTATTCTCCAGCATGATTTATACAATTTTGCATGCGCTCAAACCATTTGTCGAAGCACTTTTTTCACTCCGATTGAGACACCTATAAAGCATGGTTTTTGAACTCTTCAAAAGCTACTTCTGGCGACGAAAATCGTTGACCACGCATTTTTTTCTTGATGTGCGGAAACAAGAAGAAGTCATTAGGTGCCAAGTCAGGGCTGTATGGCGGATGACCCATTAATTCGACGTTGTGGCCGGTCAAAAACGCTCTGGTTTGAGCCGATGTGTGAGAGCACGCATTGTCATGGTGAGCAATGATTCGTCTTCTCTTGTTGGTTTTTCGAATTTCTCCGATGACTTCAGGCAAACAAATTGTAGTGTACCACTCAGAAGTGACCGGCCTACGTTGCTCAAGCGGAACAGTCGCCACATGACCAGTTTTGCCGAAGAAACAGGCGACCATTTGCTTCGAAGTGCTTCATCCACGAACAACTTTCGTTGGATTTTGCTCGTCTTTGAAGACCCACACGGTCGATTGTTGTTTCGTTTGGGGCTTATACGCATAGATCCATGATTCGTCACCTGTGACGATCTTATAAACGTCTTTTGAAGCACCGCAATCGTATTTTTGCAACATTTCTTTGCACCAATCGACACGAGCCTTTTTTTTGAGCGACTTTCAAATTGTGCGGCATCCAACGAGAACAAACCTTTTTTACGGCCAGGTGTTCATGCAGTATCGAATGTATGCTGGTGGAAGAAATGTCCAAGGATGTCTCTATCTCTCGGTATGTCGCATGTCGATCTTGCATTATGAGTTCACGCACGGCATCAATGTTCTCTGGCACAACAGCCGTTTTTGGACGACCTTCACGGAATTCGTCTTTGAGCGAGCTTCGGCCACGATTAAATTCATTTTACCAATTTTTCACAGTGCTATAGGACGGTGCTTCATCGCGATACAAAGATTTAAGTTCAACAATGCACTCTTGTCGTGATAATCCACTTCGAAAGTTTTAAAAATGTTCACGAGTTAATTCCATTTTTTTCTATATTAATTTTTTCAAGTCACTGTAAACAACACAAATAATGGTCGTACGTCAAAACGTTTGGAATACGATTATGCTTAAAAATGACAAACTTTCCAATGGAAATGTCAGATTGTACTTGGCTGCACTCAGTGCTGCCAGGCCAGAAATATATATAGCAGCCCTCGTAAATGTCGTAAATAAAAAATTTGTCTCACAGTATCCTTCTATAAGAAGCTATTGTAATTCTTACTTAAAACCCCAATTGATAGGCTCATTGCTTGTTTGAATTTCCACGCCATGACCACTACTTTAATTCTGCAATTATTAACAAAATAATAATAATAAACTAATTCCAATATTGTTGTTATAACTTTCGGTTAAAACCGTCGTCTCTGACTGTATACTTGGTACGTTTGGCGAGCGCTTTCGATGTGATAACATCATTTTCAAGCCACGTGCTTGTTAGTACTGAAGAGATAGTATTAAAAATAGATAAATAATATTTACTGGCGGAACTAATTCAATTAACTTAATTCTAATATTTCTATATTTTTAATTAAATATTTATATTGAGTATAGAAAATATTACATTCAGTGTATGAACACAAGCAAAACTTTTCGCAAAGGTTTCGTGCAAAGATCTGAATTTTTTACAATTTTTCAACCATTTCTTTAAATGACAAAGATCACAAACGAATTAATTGGCTCTTTCATAGATCTGGAACTCGGCTGAAATACCGAAAGACAGATCGCGTTAAACTGCTGTGGGGCTTTATTTCAGCGGGAACTTTTTGGGGTCGCGCAGACCAGATGGTCTGACGGGGTCACCTTCACGGTTTTGAGGACATTATGGCCTCAGTACGTTAGTACGAGATCTGCAAACCTACTGAGATTATCTCGAGGGTAGCTGTGGATATTGTGTTATTGGAACCCATGCTAGGAGAATGAATCTTTCATACCATGACTTCTGTAGAAATTGTCAGAATGAGGAAGAGGAAGAAACGGTGGAGCATTTGCTCCGCCATTGTCCAACTCTGTATTTTTTCAGAACTTCAGAGACAGTAATAGCTATTTAGTTAGAAACCGTAATACATTAGTGATAAGACTGCCATTTTATTAGTTATTTTACTTCGCCGGCGAATATGCTATGAAGAAGTACCGAAAAAGGAGACTGCGTGTTGCAATGGCAATTCTGAATGTGTATTTACACCATTAAACAGAAAAAAAAACATTTTGTTAATTTTTTTTATTGCCGAACGCTGAATTGAACCCTGGCCAACCAGATTTGTAGTTAAAGTGATTACCACCATGATTACTGCAGCCTGGGAACAGAGCTGCTCTTTTTGGCAGTCCGAGACTGCATGGTCCTGCATACCTATAGGTCTGTGATGTTAATAGGAAAAACTTGTTTATCCTGCTTTGGGAAATTTTTGTTTTTGTAAAAAACGTAACAAATGGCAATTGTTTCTGGTTTATGTATCGCGCATTTTAGTTTCAGACACGTCTAAACTGAGCGAAGAAAAAAACTATTCGTTAGGAGTTAATATTGTTGGGCAACTGCTCATCATAACACTTTCACTAATAAAAACATATAATAAGAATATCACATTTTTTTTTAAGTATTGCATAAACTTTTTTTATTTTCACAAATTTTTGTTTCACAGATTGATTGTTTCATAATTTTGTTTTGTTTATTTAACTCAATCGTTTCTTTTTAAGCGCCGAAGAAGGGTTACCATCATTGAAGGCAGAAACAAAAAAATTATAAGAAAAAAAGTGAATAAAAACATTAATTAATACATTGGCAATACTACGATTTGACACAACATTTATTTATACGAAACACAACGTAAGTTAAACGAAAAAACCGGTTCGTCCATATGCCATCCGGTTTCGTTTTGCTCTTGACGTGTTCTATAAACGGCTGTTAGCTTATCCACTTGCTTTGACATACCAATACTGTACTACAATTGTATTGAGTAATTCACTAAAAAAATAAGTGCTAATGTACTCTCTACTGTAACGAGGAAATCAATCAATAAACGTTTTTGATTCAATTTACATTTTTTCTCATTATTTTCTCTCTTTGCTGCATGCGTTTAATTTAATGTACATTTTGTGCTTACAAGCAAAAATTGAATGCTTACATGGAAAAATTCTTCTTCATGTTTCTGTTTTGTTTTTGTTCTTATCACTATAAAGAAAAAAGCGAAACGTTTCGTTTTGCTTCCGTTTCGTTTATTTTCGCACCCTGCTTGCGTTACTTACTTATTGTACTTGTATTGAACAACATTTAAGGGAAAAAAAACTTTAAATTGTAAAACACTACTGGAAAACAAAGTACAGGCTTTCGATGCTTGTATTTTTAAACTTAATATAATAAATAAATTAAAAAGAATTTTAAGTTAAATTTTGTTCTGAAAATAAATTTAGAAAAATTTGGTTTTCATAAGACTAAAAATAATTTAGGTTATATATGACAAAAAAATTCTGTCTTTCTACGATTAATCGATTAATTATTCAATTAATATTTTTTTTTCATCACTACACATACATATAAACAACAATTTAATTTATTTTCCGTTGATTGTAATTGTGATATGAATGCACTACGCGAATAAAAGAAAGTACAAAAACTAATATTTATTAAATTTATAACATTTTTATATATTTCCAGCTTGAAACCACCTAAACAGGAAGACATAAGAATATCTAAGGGACGGACAGTTTATCAGGAATTGATATAATAATTGCTTAAAATTTATTATATAAAATTTAAAAAAAAAATAAATGTATAAATTTCACAACATTAACTATGTAGATAACAATTAAAAAAGGTATTAAATATAAAAATTTCTTAAAATAAAAAAATAATTTTTAATAGAGCAATAAACTCTCCTCAACAATATACAGGCATGTCACAGAACTCAATTCCGATCGAAAGGGGCTTGAATTTCGTAAACTGGTTCTTCAGAAAACTAACGGTTTCTTCGGAATGAAACTACTTTTAAATTTCAAGGTAGAATTAAGACTCCTGTCCTTATTTAGATCTGCTCTGTTGTTTACTTAGGTGTGCGCAATATTGCAAAATTTAAATAAAAGGGTGGAGATTAAGCATTTTTTATAAATAAACAAAATCGATCGGAATCTGAAGAAGGTAAAATAAAATCGATCGGAATTGTTACTACGGAATTAAAACCATTCCGATCGGAATTTGTAACATGCCTGAAATTCATAATTATGTAAATTTAAACTTTTTTTGTGCGAAATATTTATAAAAAAAAATTAAAACTAATAAAATTTTAGTTTATATTGACATTTTTTAATTCAATAAAACAAAATTAATGAAAAATAAATAGTAGATTTAATAACTTATCGAATATCGAACAAAATACACTATATATATTTTACTGAATGTTTATTTTATAGAAACATTATAAAAATGAAAAACTATAATAAATTAATGAAAACATTCAAGTTAGTTTTAAATATCAAAAACAAACTGAAATTTATTCCAATTAAATCTCAAAAAATAACAATTATTTATTTAAACATTTATTTATATTTTAACAAAATGTTAGAAGTTGGCAAGCGATGACATCTTGATGCCTTTTGTATGCAAGGAGGCGTGTTTTCAAGAACATTTTAATTCACAACACATAAAGCGCAATAGTCCTTGATTTTAAATTACACACAATAAATTGTGTTTGTAGTTTTATAAAAAACTGTGAAATGTTTTTCATCAATAACACAAGATTTAGTCTATAGGTCACACAATGGTTTTATTAAAAGAATTATGTGTTTCTGTGCAAAGAAACAAAGTAAAATTGTAATAAAATCTTGACTTAACATTTTTAATGCAACAAAAACAACTTATCATACGTTGGTATTTTTTTTAACCTACTCCTACCCATACATAACATTATTAACTCATAAATCCCCTTGTGCCAATCATTCACCAATATTTTGCTTTAAACAAACGACTTACATTCACTTCGATTCCCTTAGGTTAAAAAGATTGAGAATTGTTTAGTTTTTGTTTTATTTACTTTTCTTTAGAACAAACAAAAAATGTTAAAAATAATGATTCATAATGTTGCAACTCCTCAACTAATGCCCAAAAGCAAAATACATTTCAAAGTATTCTAGATGTCAAATGTAAATAAATAAAAATGAAAATACTTTAACAGAAAATAGAAAGAATAAAAATAATATTGAAATTGAGCAAAAAATATTTTTAAAATTAGTTATTAAACTAACAATCATACCTAAATGAAATCGGAAAGGAAAACTTTTTCTTCTGTATAGCTTTAAAGCTAAAATGCGCCAACGCTGTGCTTTTGCTTGATGATTAAAACAGAGCTGTTAAAAAAAGTCTTTAATCTTGTTTATGGACGCAGCTCACAAACGAAATAAAAGTTGTCTACGGGTTGTTAATTGCAATTCGAAGCAAAAACAATGTAATACCTTTCCAATGATTTCCATGTTGTTTCATTCAGCCATAAAATACTCGATATATCGCACACTTATTTCAAAAGTGACACAACTTAAAATTTTAACTTTTCAGAAATCGAAAAACAAAACAGTTTTTGTCCTGAATAAAAATGGTTAAAAACAAAAATTTTAGACTATTTAGTAGAAAATCCATACCGATTATGATATAAAAAGTTCTTTTTATTTGTTTAATATTTATATACAAGATAATGAACAATTTAATTAAATTTTGAGTTCAGTCACTTTTGAACTATGTGTGTGGTGTGACATATTATACATACAAACTTTGGAGGCCCATAACTTCAAAACTAAGGATCAGCTACAAAATGTTCACTTAAAGTTGAATTTTACATCCCGCATACAATTTTTTTTTTTTAATTTTTGAACTGCGTTCGTAAACTAGATGTGTTTCAAAATAAATATAACTTCCCTAATAATTTTATCAAAAATAAAAATTCGTGTTGTGTAAATTAAAAATTTATAAAAAAACCCCGAAAATTTAAATTAATTAAATTTAAATAATTTAAATTTTTATTTAAATTAAATTATGATTAAACGCCTTGTTAAAATTGCGTTTTCCTATTGTAAAGCGTTGCCACCGCGTCATTTCAGTCTGCTACATACCAAATGCGCAAGCATGAGAATTTTTGGCGGCAAAAAAAAGCTTTCCGCTCTTGTTTAGTTATAACTGTAAGAAAAACGTCTAATTTTTCTTGTTTTCTTTGGAAAACGTCCGCATGCATTTGTAAAAAAAATGTTCCTTTCTAAAAAAGGTTTTTAGAAATTAAAATAAATGAACTAAAGCCAAAATTATTTATAAAATCCACAGTTCAAATCTTAATTTATTAAAAATTGAATTTCAAAATAACTTAATTAATTTAATAGTTTAATAAATTTAATAAAATAATATGCGATTTAAACGAAGATGTTCCCAAAAATACTCAATCATTTTGAAAAAAAAAAAATCTTTTTTACACTAATTTCCCCCTGAATAGATTTCTTATCTTTCAAAACACAGTTTAGGACTCTTTTCTCTCTTTTCTTTTTCTCTTTTTTCTCATCATTTTCAAAAGCTTAAATTTTAAAACATAAAGTTCCTTAGAAGATTTTAGATTTTTTTGCAAAAATATTATTAAAAATTACTTTAGAAATACTTTAATGATTTTAAAAGGTGTCCCGTTTATTAAGAGAACATCTTTTAGAATGGAAATATTTTAAATATTCTTTTGGATGAAGACCCACGTTGCATTAAATACCTTATAAATGCTTGTTAGAAAAATGTGAAATAGGGTAGGTAAAATATAGAAAATCGCGGTACACCCCGCTCCCCCCCCCCCCCAAACATTTGATTAGATTCCATTTATAACAACTGCACAAAAAAAGTTTTCATTTTACCTTTTAAACGTTTTATTTGTTTTTGGATTAACTAAATTCTAAATTGATTTAATTATTTATTTATTTAAAAATCATTTTCTTCGTTTTTAATTAAATATATAATTGATTTAATGAACTATTTAATTGAAAATAATTGTATTTAATTTTCAACTAAATATATAATTGAGCCAATAAAAACTTTTATTAAATAGCAATCTGAAAACAAATAAAACATTAAGTAGATGCAAATACTTTTTTCTGTGTAGAGTTGAGCGGCTCTTAAAAAAGATCGATAAAAATCTAGAGAACCTATCACCGACACCAAATGCATTATGTTTAAATACGAGAGGTAGTTCAGGAATATGGATCTGTCATTCTTACTGACAAGATTTATTTTATAAAAAAAATGTAATGTATATCAAACGATATGAATGAAATAACTAGTTTGGAAGATAGCACTGGGACTGTTAACGGCACTCTTGGGATGGTAAGAAAACGGTACACCTTAACCTTTATTGGAATACCTTGCCTCTGAAAAAAAGAATAAAACGACTACAAAAAGCTTCTAGAAGATCCTATACTAAAGTTTATTTTATTTGTTATAATATAAAACTAAAGCTTTTTTCTCTTTGCGAATATCGAATTTATTGAAGTTAATAACTTCTGAATTTAATTTTTAACTAATAAAAGCTTTTACGGACTATGACTGGAGACGTTTAAAATAATATTACCTTTAACAAACGGTAAAAGATTGTTCTCAATTAATGACATTCAACTTGAACTTAATAGAAATTCGGTTTTTTAGACTGTTTTCAGTTTTTAAAAATAAAGTCGGGTAGTTTTTGGACACTATTATTGATGAAAATCTCGTCGCATTAACGCAACTCCTAAGCTTTACCTCATTCATTCATGCATTCATTTCATTCATTCTTAACTGCTGTTCATTAAACTAATTCACCCCTATCATGAATATATTTTCACTCGAAATTTTTTCCCTTTTCCCTAAATTGCAATCGTGAATAATTCACGTGAACAATTTTTCACGTAAACAAAAATTCCCTTTATCGTAAATAATTTTTTCCCTCGAAATTTTCTCACTTTCCCCATAAATTTGTTCACTTTTATTTTGCTGGGGAACTGCATACATTATGCCAGTTTTTATATGTTTTCATTAGAATATTTACATAAATAACACATTTTTTAATTCGATATCAGTTACTGCAGTGCAGACAGACATTATGCTCGTCAAGATGCAAAACAAAGAGATCTTTGGTTATAAATTTATGAAGATTTTTTATTAAAAACATTTGTAAATGAAAAAATGGAGATAGAAAAAATAAGATATAAAAATTTATTTTACTGAAATGGGTCAGTACCAATGTCTAGGGTAGGTTAGCAGTAAGCCGTGTTGCCACAGCCCACTTGGGTCCATTGATTGGTCCTTTTGCGTCTAGGGTAACTTCAAGGGCTTTTAAGTGTCTTGCACGTCATGTTCTTGAAATAAAATTGTTCTCTGTTGTAGTATCTCCTCCTCTTGCAACAACACAATAGCACCAATCATTAACATTTCAAAATTTTTTATAACTTTAAAAAATTTGGAATATGTTTTTCCCAATTTCTATTTTCTTCTTTCTAATTTGTATTCAGTACGAATTGATAGCGGGAACAAATGTTCCCATGTTTCCCTTCATGGGGAATGAAAATTTCATGGGAACAAAAATTTCTCATTTTGTTCACGATAGGGGTGATTATTGTGAATTAAGGCAAAGTTACTTTTTATATGTTTTTTTTTAGTTCTATTAATCCTATTCTTAAATCTTACTAATTGTAAATTTTGTTTTAATAACAAAATTAAATATAAATTAAAGTATTATACAAAAATTAACAAAAAAAAATCAGATTATATATTGTAAAAATTACATATAAAATTCTTAAACCTTGAGATGTACCAAGTACCTTTTTCCAATCTATTTTTAATTAAAAGTTAAACACCTGAATATAAATTAAAACATGAATAAAAAATTAAAAAAAATAATTATATTTAATTTAAGAAAAATAAACAAGCACTTAATACGAAACAAATTGAGTTAAAAACACTCATATACCAGACACCAATAAAAACTATTTTAAAATTAAATACATGAAAAAAAAAGATTTTTAATTGTATTAAATTAAATTATTTATTGTATGTTTATGAAAAGTACTTTGAGCTCTTAAGTTAATGGGAAGCAAAAAAGTACTTGATTTATGGCGTTGCGGTCTAAAATTAATTTTTAAGTAAAATACAAAACTAAAACATAAAAAGTATCTTTTTTTTCTTTAATTTTATCGATTGTTTAAAGAGTTTGAATTGAATTATAAAACTTTGAGTTCAGGCTCCTAATTAATTACAGCAGTTTTAAAAGGGGTTTATGATACTTAAGAGATAAATACAACTGTTTGAAGTTGGTTGATAGAATTCACAAAGAATTAATTAAAGCATAACGGGTCACAATGTTAACAGACCTCAGTGTCAAAGTGGTCCTTCGAAGGTGTCATACAGCCGATAAGCAGTAAAATAATTTAAATAGATGAAAATATTCTAATTCTAGCGATTTTGTTGGCTCAAAAAGTTTTGAGAGAATGATTCAATAATTTACCTGGGTATCAACTTTAACTTTGCTTTAAAAAAAATTATAAATATTGTGAATAGTAGAACAATACATAATAGATAATAACCCTTTAGCTAAACCATCTTGTTTTCGGCACTAGGAAATGTGGAATAAGAGCACTATTTAATTATAGTGTAATTAGTTTAAATTAGTTAAAAGAAAAATCGGTGCATTGTTCACACAACCTCTTGAAAAATTTGATTTTAAGTTTTTTTTTAAAAGGATCCAAGTGTAAAATAAATTTGGTGTTTTAATGCATTCCTTGCAATTTGAACCAAAAAACCACAGTATATTTTCAAGGCTTCATTTAATAAAAATCTACAACTAAAAAAATTAATCAATAACGAACCTGTAGTTGATTTATAGGTCAGCGTTGCCAGATTTTTAATTTCGAATATCGCCAAAAATCAATTTTAAAAATCGCCAAAATTATTTTTTTTTAATTTATGTTAAAAATGACTACAGAAAGTTTTTAATTAACATACGAATATTTTTTCATATCAACACTAGTTGAGACAAATATATTGCTCATCAAAGCTTATATAAAAATAGACAATAAAATCGCCAAGTATAAAGTATAGATCTCCTAAAAGTATTAAATCGAAAATTTTAACACTAAAGTTTATAAATCGACACATTTGTCGATCTTCTTAAATCAAGCAGAGACTTTTTAATTCAAAACCGAACGAACTCCTCAAGCTCGGAATACAAAATTTTAGCATTAATTATGATTACTAAATTCGAAAATTTTGTTCTAAAAATTTTTGATTTGATTTGGAAAAATTATCTCGTTCGATAGCACTTAGTAGAAATTCCGATTTTTTAAAGATTTAAATAAAATTTACATTTTTTGAAAATAAAATGTTCCTTTTTGCAAAGCTTATTGTGTTTCCACTAATGAGGACATTAAGACCTGTCTCTGTTCTATTTTCAGAATAAACAAAATCTGCAGAAGAAATAGAAATAGTAACTAACAACTAACTCTAATGGTCTATTCAGGTCTAGTCACACGAAAATACAGATCGAAATTTGATTTACTTCAAATAAAAAAATTTTTAAAATGCTGTTAGTAGTAATTGAGAATACCAGACGAGCTTTAAGGAAAGAGTAGGTAGTACTTCTAACGTCAGATCTAACTCTCTTATGCGGTGTTATAAGGGTCATACATTTAGTGCCCGACAGCTGACAGAAGTGTCCAAAATTGCTGCGTCAGCTTGAAACTCTTCTTTGATATTGATAAATAGTTCAAACAAAACATAAACGGTGATGTAAAAGTACAAAAAGCTAAAAACTTTTGTGTAACAAAAATATAAAAAAACGAACCTAAGCCTGACTAAACAAACTGCATTTTATTTTTAATTATTTACGGGGCAAGGGGACATTTCCTTTGATATGGCTGAGTGGCTAATACATTAATACTGTTTATAATAAAACGTAACGATAGAGTTACATTTGCCTTTTTCTATATTCTGATTTTTACTATTTTTCTTCTTCTTACCTAATGATAAAATTGGATCCCCTAAAGTTTTATCCGGAAAAAACCAGACCCGGCAGTCCTGAAAAAACTGGAAATAAACCTAAAAAAAACAAATTGCTGGACATACACCTTACAATACCACTTCAGAGCACAACAAAATATCGATTCTGAAATAAATAAAATACTTCAAGTTTTAATAATACAAATGCAATAAAATTGTTTTTAAAACTTTTATCTCTAAAGTATCTTAAACAATTTGAATTATATTATATTACTTTTTTTTTAATTTTTAATTTGTTGTTGTCTACCACAGCCGCTTTATTTACAAATACAATTATTGGGCGAATATTATTTGCTTTCTAATTTACAAAAAAAAAATATGATAATTAAATCTAAAATTAAATGAAATAACATTATTATGAGTGTAAAACAATATTATCAAGTTAATTACATCAATATTTAATTACATTAGAATATCGTTTGTAATTTTAAATAAATTAAAAAAAAATTATGAAACAGTCGCTGGACGACAATTAAAAAAAGTAAATTGTAAAAAAAAAAAAAAAAAATAAAAATTAACAAAACAAAAGATTTTAAAAAATAAAAAAATAAAATTATTTCTAAATGTTATTCACAACAGATATACAAACTGATTAGAAATACCAAACAAACAAAATATGCCATAAAATATGTGTAAAATTTGAATAATTTAACAATAATAATTCATGGTTTTATTTAAAGCAATTTTTGATAAAATAAAAATATTCATAGATTGAACAACATTTAACACTTACTTATTTAGAGTTATTGAACTATTGTTATAAATAATACCATGAGTTTAATAAATATTGTTAAACAAATAAAAAATAATTTATTTTAGTTTATTTTATTTAAAGAAAATAAATTTGCGGTTTCAATATGAAAATAATAGCGAATTTAAGTTTAAATCCCAACGAAAACAATCAATAACGAAATTTTATTTAAAAAAAAAAAATTCAGTTGAAAATTACGATTTTAGTAATTTCTCAATGAGTGTAAAAAATTGTTTGTATCAAAAACGTTTAAAATATGTTTTATTTGTTTGTTTGTTTAATTAACTTACAGCCGGTGTGGGCTACAAAAACATTCTACTTTTGATTAAAAAATATAGTTTTCAACTCATTTCTCAAACAAAATTAAAAACTATTTGAGCTTAATCATTTTTCTTTTTTTATTTTGCGTTCGTTTTCACCGCTATTCCTTAAGGAAGATGATATAATCCTTTGCACAGTAGGATAGAAATAAAATTATGTTGGAATAAAGTAAGTAATTTCTAAAGGACCGGAGGTTAGTGCTCTCTGGAGTGGCGTAACAAAGTTTCAAAGTAGAGCACCTCCGACATTTACATTTTCATAAGATCTAACAGTTTTTGGTTTTTGGTCGATTTAGCGATGTCCGTCTGTGCGTCCGTGTTAGTGTTGAAAACAAGTTGCACTAGATCAGCTAGAGAAAATTTAAATACGCCAATCGAGCAGATATAGTGTCGAAAGAGGCGCTATTAGAAATCAGCAAGATCGGTCCATGTCCTTCGAGGCAGCTGGCAAAACACCACGCCTACCTCTACTTTTTTCATATCATTTGAAACAATGAAGTAACTCCAATCAAAAAAAAAAAACAAATATATGGGGCGATAGCGAATTATAAAATAAGAAAAAAACATCAAATGAAAAAATTGGTGGTGGCTCATATTTTCCGGGTTACGGGCCTCTGAACTTTTCAAATATTTTCAAATATTATTATTTAAAATCTTTTGAAGAGATCCTTAAGGCAACACTTAAATTTTTTAAAAAATGCTTAACCCATTAAAACCGATGACATTTTTATTTAAAATTGTATTTATGTAGTACTTGATTTTTTTCTTATTTTTTAATTCTTTGTCACCCCAATGTTTGTTTGATATTTGCCGAATATATCACTCTAACTTGTTTTTTTTTTATATTATTAGTTGAACTGTTATGATACAACAAATGAATTTAATTAATTTTGGACTAAGTTCAATTCCATTTTCTTTCTAAAATTTAAAAAAAAAATAATTTATAAATGTATGCGGACGTTTTCCAAAGAAAACAGAAAAAACAAGACACCACCAGAATATCAAAACTTTTTGCTTTTAGCGTCGGTAATAGTTTCATTCTCAATTTTCTAAATGACCTTTTACGTTAGACTTCTAACCCTAGACTAGTGGCTAGATTTTCTGAAACGGTGTAAGAAATACTTCACTCTATCCGATTTCCTTACTATCTGTGTTATCTTTATGAGACCCAAATTGGAATACAACTCTCATCTATGGGCCGGTGCTTCAAAGTCTATTTTGGAGTTACTCGACCGCGTACAGGAGAGAGCGAAGAAGCTCATCGGTGACAGAAGGATATCCAACTTTATTGATTCTCTGGAACATCGGGGTATGTTACATAAAAATGACATCGGCTCTTAATTGGTTAAGCATTTTTAAACAATTTTAGTGTTGCCTTGAGGATCTCTTCAAAAGCTTTTAAATAATACCCGTATTGATATTTTAAAAAAATTTTTAAATTTCAGAGCCCCGAAACTAGGAAAATATGGCCGAGTGCAAACTTTTTCACTGGATGTTTTTCCTTATTTTTTTATTCTTTGTCGCCCCATATATCTATTTTTTTAGTTGGAGTTACGTTTATTTTTCCAAATGACATGAAAAACTTAGAGGTACAAGGTCATGGACGGATCATGCTGATTTCCAATAGAACCTCTTTCGACATTTTATCTCTTCGTTTAACATATCTGTTTTTTTATGACTAACACGGACGGACAGACGGACATCACTCAATCGACTTCGCTATGCATAAGAAGTCAGAATATATATACTTAATGGGGTCGGAAATGGATATTGTAGAAATTACACACAGAACGATAAACTTACATATACCCTTATTCCACTTTTTGTGGTGAAGGGCACAAAGCATTATCATGAAATCTTTGCTCACTAAAAGAAAATTTTTTTTATTATGGGATCAAACAACTGATAGCCGTTATAAAAAGTCACATATTCCTTTATTTATTCCCAAAAGTATCTCGTAACCCTAGTGTCATTAAGGAGTCTGTACTTTTTTTCTCTCATTAATCAAATACATTCACGCATTTTAAAGAATTGTACTTCCTTTCGGAAGTAATTATTTTAAGTAAAATGTCGGGTAAATTCTAAAAAAAAATAATCTAATGTAAAACAAAAAATATCAAACATCACACAAAAATTTACATGTCTGAAGTGACCTATTTATGAACTTTAATGCAGCGTTTCTGAATGGTATAAAAAGCTCGAACTCCTAACTTAAGCTTAAATACTACTCTGCTAGCACATGACATCAAATTTTATTCGGAATAACGAGTTAGAAATTGCTAATTTATTTCCCAAATATTTCTTTTCTGTCCCGATGTAAATAATTAAAGACGACAACCAAAATGCAAGCTAAGACTTAGAATTTTCTGTTTACTGTAAATACGCCTTTTTTATTTAAGTTGCTTTTAGACGACATGTTTTTACATAACTTTTAAAATACTTATGTAATTTCTAATGTCTGTCAAAGTTGTCAAACTTACATCTCAGCTTTGTCAGATTGAATTAGAACACGCTCTAATTGAAATTTTGTGACATGACTTTGCCAGTTGATTTTTACACAAGCAATGCTTAGATTTGTTAACACGGCATGTATGTGTTTTGCAGTGTGAAATTTGACAAGCCATATTCATTTGTAAGTACTTTGCCCAGACCACACTGTGCACTAAAAATCTAAATAGTTTTTTTTTTAATATTTAATATATTCAGACTTATTAATTTTAATACTAGTTTTATTATTTTCAAGCCAAATAATCAGACAGTTTAAAATAAAGTGTTTTATTAAAGAAAAGAAAAAAAAATCAATAAGAAGAAACCATCCCATGTAAACGTATGAACAATCAAATACAAATACAAAAACTATTTTCATATTTTTAATAAATGTTGTTATTTTAGCCTTAAATGTTTTTTAGACATTAAAAACAATTAAACTTAAATACGATTATTATAAAAATTAAGAGATTTAGTATAACAAAAATATAAAAAGAAACATATTTCTGCAATAACTACATAAAAGGTATTAATTGATAAATTATAAAAAATATGAAATTAAAAAAATTATTTAAAAAAAAGTTAAAAAGTAGTCGTACAAAAATTGTGTAAAATTTGATTAATCAAACAAAATACAACTAGAAATTATAGCAATATTTTTAAACTCCCCCCAAATTGAATGTATTTGATGTAATTTTTTTCAACATAACAAAAGTAACAAAATTATTTACAAACAAAATATTTTAGTAAAATTAATTGAAACAATTTCATTCGTAATTTATAAAAGTAATAAAATTTAATACACACTTTTCAAATTTGAAGAAAAATTTAATAATTGTTAAAACGTACGCATTCACAATGATAGAATGAAAATGAATTTGAACGATATTATATGTTAATAATTATTAATTAAAAAAACATTAATTTTTAATAAACATTAAAAAAATAATTATATTCCATTTTAAATGTTGTTATTTATTTCTGTGAAAAGTAACGTATTAGAACTTTGGGAAAAAATATTACTGCAAATCAACAATTCTAAAAAAAGTAAGTTTCAATTCATATGAATAAAAATAATTATCAACTAAATCAGAAATTCAACTTTATAAATTTACCTTAATCAAGCCATTTTGATTTTTATTTGAAAAAAGTATAAGACTTTTATATATACATAACTAGCGGATCCCGGCGAGCTTCTCTACGCATGAATATTTACATCGAATATCTTCCGTATGAAATCAGCACACAGTATGCATACTGCATACGCTCATAGGCGACTTCGTATTTGTCATTGTTTTTTTTTTCATAACTCACAAACGATTTCGTGCAAACTTTAGATAGACCATCCTTACGACCACACGAGGGCTGCTCTATATATTTCTGGCCTAATAGTGAAAATGCAAATATTTATAATCAAAAATGGTTTTATTGTTTTTCAAAGTATTCTCCAGCATGATTTATACACTTTTGCATGCGCTCAAACCAGTTGTCGAAGCACTTTTTCCACTCCGATTGAGACACCTCTAAAGCATGGTTTTTGAACTCTTCAAAAGCTACTTCTGGCGACGAAAATCGTTGACCACGCATTTTTTTCTTGATGTGCGGAAACAAGAAGAAGTCATTAGGTGCCAAGTCAGGGCTGTACGGCGGATGACTCATTAATTCGACGTTTTGGCCGGTCAAAAACGCTCTGGTTTGAGCCGATGTGTGAGAGCTCGCATTGTCATGGTGAACAATGATTCGTCTTCTCTTGTTGGTTTTTCGAATTTCTCCGATGACTTCAGGCAAACAAATTGTAGTGTACCACTCAGAAGTGACCGGCCTACGTTGTTCAAGCGAAACAGTCGCCACATGACCAGTTTTGCCGAAGAAACAGGCGACCATTTGCTTCAAAGTGCTTCTTCCACCAACAACTTTCGTTAGATTTTGCTCGTCTTTGAAGACCCACACGGTCGATTGTTGTTTTGTTTCGGGCTCATACGCATAGATCCATGATTCGTCACCTGTGACGATCTTATAAACGTCTTTTGAAGCACCGCAATCGTATTTTTGCAACATTTCTTTGCACCAATCGACACGAGCCTTTTTTTGAGCGACTTACAAATTGTGCGGGATCCAACGAGAACAAACCTTTTTTACGGCCAGGTGTTCATGCAGTATCGAATGTATGCTGGTGGAAGAAATGTCCAAGGATGTCTCTATCTCTCGGTATGTCGCATGTCGATCTTGCATTATGAGTTCACGCACGGCATCAATGTTCTCTGGCACAACAGCCGTTTTTGGACGACCTTCACGGAATTTGTCTTAGAGCGAACTTCGGCCACGATTAAATTCATTATACCAATTTTTCACAGTGCTATAGGATGTTGCTTCATCGCCATACAAAGATATAAGTTCATCAATGCACTCTTGTCGTGATAATCTACGTCGAAAGTTATGAAAAATGATGGCACGAAAATGTTCACGAGTTAATTCCATTTTTTCTATATTAATTTTTTCAAGTCACTGTAAAGAACACAAATAATGGTCGTACGTCAAAACGTTTTGAGTACGATTATGCTTAAAAATGACAAACTTTTCAATGGAAATGTCAGATTGCACTTGGCAGCACGCAGTGTTGCCAGGCCAGAAATATATATGGCAGCCCTCGTATGAACAAACTCTAAAATTTAATCGAATTCAGTTTGGCCGTTCGTGAGTTAAGGCCAGGATTCATACTATCATACTCAGTCATTTCGATCTGTCAAAATTGCATGTGGCTCAAAATAAGGACTAAAAGTATGTGTGTCTGACAGACTTTTTGACAGATCTGTACGATTTTATAATCTTTGGAAATAATTCATAAAATATTTTTTTCTATGTGATCAGAGTTGATTTTCGCCCCACGACTGACTATCGTACCTTATCATACGACTTTTAAAAAAAATCTGTGTGTTAAGATGCCACACTATCAGACAAGAAAGATACATTTAAAAATACAACTCTGGTTGTACAGAAATTACTATTTTATACAATTTTTTTATAGATTAGCAAATCGGATAGACCTGTCAAAAAATCTGTGGCATATATTATTTTAATGGACACTATTGTACTAACTGGACACTCATGCTATTTTAGATAGATGTAACGACTAAGTCTCATTGCCTTAAAAAAAATTATAAAAGAATTTAAAAAGAAAAGGATTTGAACAATTATTATTATTTTTATTCAATTGAAGAAAATCAAAGTGGAATTAGTTTTTCTAAAATTATTATTTTTCCGGTTTACTTAAGTTTGTACGGTTACTTTCTTTAATACTTATTGGGATTAGCCTTGTTACTTTAGAGTGCAGAATATTGCAATTTTAAAATTAAAAAGTGGAATTTCAGAATTTTTTAGAAATAAGGAAAATCCATCGAAATCTGAAAAAGGTAAAACAAAATCGATCGATATAATAATACGGAATTAAAACCATTCAGATCAAAATGTGTGACATGCCTGACAATAATCAGTATCAAATGAATTCTTCAAAAAGTTGAAATGTTAAAATGAAACCAAATAATTTTTAACTTCAACAGCTCTAAAGTAAGAAAAAACATTTCCTTAACCTAATAGATAAAAACCAGTTAGAGCTTTAAAAGTCTTTCTTACTGTATCAGAGCTTTTAAGTTTTTTTTTAAATTTTTCTTTTAACTTTACATAACAGTATAAGCTTTTGAACTTTGCCAATATTTATTAGTGTTTAAATAATAACAATTTCCAAACATAAATATACATAAAATAAATAATAACATGAGCGCTATACTTAGCTATTCCGAATCTTATATACCCTTCACCATCTATTTAAATCTAGTTTGGTAAGAACCTCGAATCGAAAAAGCATATATTGGAGTGGCAGAGAATTAAAAACAAAGGTTAAACATTAATTACCACATACTGACACATAATTTTTACATAAAAATGTCATCGGCTCTTAATAGGTTAAGCAATTTTTTTTTTTAATTTTTTGTATTTCCTTAAAGATCTTATCAAAAGCTTTTAAATGATACCCATATTGATATATAAAAAAAAATTACAATTTCAGAGGCCCGTAACTCGAAATATGGGCGAGTGCCAATTTTTTCACTTTTTTTTCTATTTTTTTTTTTTCATTTTTATCCATTAAAAATCATTGTCATTTGTTAAAAAGAAATAAATAGATACTTAAAATTTTTCTTCATTTCAATATTATCTAAGGATTTTTATAAACTTTTAAAATCAATTTTTAAATTTTCCGAGCTTGCAGCATTTTTATAATGGATCATTTTTATTGATATCATTCTTAATGTAACACATACCTGAATTTACTAAAGAGTTTATCGAAAAAATCTGAATTTTTTAAACAAAGATCGGCAAATCGGCAATTAAATTATCTTGAGGCGAAAAAACGGCCAATATGGCAGGCCTGCCCTAGACTTCTACTTAGTAAGCTTTAATTTGAATTATGTACGGAAGTATGTAAATTATTATATAATGCTTCTTTTCACTTAACTGGAAAGTTAACATTTTAATATTTCGGGCTCACTGAAACCGCCATTACCTTCTGTTATTAAATCCTAACAAGCAGAGAAAACTGCATTACCTTCAAAAGTTACTTCAATTCTTACATTATGTTAAAAAGATAAAATTTACAACCAGTGCTGCCACGTCAAAAAATTACAACTAAATATAGTTAATGTAACCAAAAGAGGAAAAAACCAAAATAAAATTGATTTTGATTATTTAAATTAAATTTGCTTTATATTTCACATTTTAATATAAAAAAGTTGAACTACACATCTGATTACTTATGCACACATGCATATGTAATTAATATTTTAAATTCTTATTATGGAATTAAAAACAATGAAAAACTAATGTTTATAAAAATCAAAGAATTAAAATTACAAGCTTTTTTAAAAAAAAAAAAAGCTTTTTTTTGTTTTTAAAATAATAAATCCTTCACAATTATGTAACAATAAATTAGACTGTCCAACAAATTAAGACTTTTTGAATGGAACAGAATAGCAACCCCATAATTCTGAAAGGGTATGTTGAGTAGATCATTTTTGTAGAACAAACTTATGGTCCAGCACGTCTGAGTTCTTTTTTACAGTGGGTTAAAGTTTTCATATTTTGGTCGAAGGGAGCATTATACTGTATGAAAAAAATGCTGTAAGTTAATGTCTGAGAGAATTCTAATGGTCTGAGTTATATTGTGGAATTGTATGAGGATTATTTTTGTGGAAGATCTTAACCCTCTAACTGGTCCCTTTATGGGTCAATTTGACCCTTTTTTTCGAGAAAATCAAAAAATATCCTTTAAAAAAGGACATTTAAGGATTAAAATATTGTACGAAAATGTTTGCCGGAAAATTTCAGTGGGGGTCACCAAAGACACCATTGTTGTAAAAAAAAGCTCTTGACGCTTAATTGGCAAAATTACATGGCAACTTCTATAAAAAAAATTATAATTTTGTTTTAATAGTGGTTTATTTAGTATGTAAATATTTATTTTTTTCTTCAAATTTTCGAGTAAAAGGGAATTAGGAAATAGCAGTAGTATGACAATGGATTAAAGATTAAACTTAATATGTTTTTCTGTATTTAGCTTGACGTGAATGTTCCGATGGGTCAAGGTTTCTGTGCAAGCCCCATACGTATTCAGCAAGTATTACACTTTGGGATTTTCCTTTGAATCTTTCTTTTCATAAACTTTTTGTATTAAATTTGACATTTGTTTATGAAAATTATAACAAACTTGCATCTTTTGCTATTTCATTTCCACATTCCAGTTATGCTATTAATTTTGTAAACATTGTTGTCTTCTTCTTTTTCTTTCGATTCCGTTTTCCTTCAGAATACCAATTTTCGATTGCAACGGAACTGAATGCGGAGACTTAATCGAAACGCAAATAGGGGTAATAGTCTTTTTGAAAATGATTTTTATTTTAAAATTCCTGTGTGTGAAAGAAACGTAATTATTCAGGTGCTTCCTTCAAGCTCCATTACTCCTCTATTGTTAATGAAACAAAACAAAAATGGGCTCCTTTTTTTTAAATTAAGAAGGATAACTTGCAAATATTGTTTTATTAGTTTTGCGTGCTTCTTGTACTTAAAAACTTATTTATATTTTTTAAATTAAATAAAAAGTAAGTTGATAATAATGTTTAAATATTTTAAATATTATTTCAAGTACATACATATATAATTTAAATAAAATAAAAAAATATTTAACAAATGAAAGTTGATAAGTAAAAAGCAAATTACATACTATGTAAATAAAAATTAAATTTAATAAAATATATATATATTAATTTTTCATATATTCTAAGCCGAAATTTTGTTTAAATATACCTAAACTATTAAATTAATTGGGTTGATTCCGCCAGTATATAATAAACTGTTGTTATAATTTTCGGTAATAACCGTCGTCACTGGCTGTGTACTTTGGATGTTCGGCGAGCGCTTTCGATGTGATAACATCATTTTCAAGCCGCGTTTTTGTTTAAACTGAAGAGATAGTGTAAAAAATAGATAGTGTAAAGAATAAAAGGTGGTGGGTTTAGGTAATTTTTGTCCGTTTAAATAGTATTATGCAGGTAGATTGCCTGATATCTGTCTTGTTTATTGGGGTAAATAGTTAATATTTGGGTCTTTTATTATTGGATAGGTAAGTGTGACCGTCTGTGGGTGTTTTTCGTTTGTAAGAGTGTTTTAGTAATTTTAGTGGTGTAAAAATCGTGTCAGAGGTTGTGTTTACCTGTTCGTTAATAATGTCTCTGTTAAACGTTCGTGTTTTGTAAATTTCCATGTTTTCAAGAATGTCTAGTCTTCGTCCTTTTTTACTTGGGTGTAATACTGTCATACATTCATCTATTTCCTTTGGTTCGTGTCCATGTGTGTTAAGGTGTTTTGCGAAATTGGAGTCTTCCCTTTTCCTTTTGTATGATCGTATGTGTTCTGTAAACCTTGTTTTTAATGTTCGTCCAGTTTGTCCGATGTATGTATGGTTGCAAGTACAAGTAAGTCTGTATACTCCGCTGGTGCTAAATTTATCCGTTGTTTCTATTGATGTCTTAAGATTGTTACGTAGAGTGTTGCTTGTTTTTAATGTTGTGTGTAAACCTTCTTTTCGGAAAAGGTTGGTTAATCTATATATTTCTGGTCCTGTGTAAGTAAAGATGTGTCGTCGTGTTGTGTCGATAGTTTCCTTGTCTTCTTTCTTCTTGTTTTTGTTGTTGTATTGTCTGAGTAGTTTGTCGATGGTTGTGTGGTTGTATCCGTTATTTTTAGCTATAGTGTAAATTGTATCGAGTTCTTTGTTGTATTTATCTGGAGCGAGTGGGACTATTTTAAGTCTGTGAATCATGTGTCTAAACGCTGCGAGTTTATGTTGAGTTGGATGGTTTGAGGAGCTGTGGATAGTTGTGTCTGTCATGGTTGGTTTTCTATAAATGTCAAAGTTTAATGTATCAATTCCTCGTATTATTGATATGTCAAGATAATGTAAAGTTCTGTTTTGCTCTTTTTCCATTGTGTATGTGATTTTATTGTGTATTATGTTTAAGTCTATAAGAATTTGTTCGGCGTTGTCTCTTTCTAGGATGCATATAATGTCATCTACGTATCTGTAGTAATGGGTTATTTTATGTTTTTCCATCAGTTTTTTGATGTGTAGTTGTTCTAAGTGTTGCATGAAAATCTCTGTGAAGATTGCGGATGTTGGGTTTCCCATGCCGAGTCCATCAGGTAGTTTATAGACGTTATTGTTGAATCTAAAGTAGTTTTGTTTTAATATCGTCGTTTACACCACTAAAATTACTAAAACACTCTTACAAACGAAAAACACCCACAGACGGTCACACTTACCTATCCAATAATAAAAGACCCAAATATTAACTATTTACCCCAATAAACAAGACAGATATCAGGCAATCTACCTGCATAATACTATTTAAACGGACAAAAATTACCTAAACCCACCACCTTTTATTCTTTACACTATCTATTTTTTACACTATCTCTTCAGTTTAAACAAAAACGCGGCTTGAAAATGATGTTATCACATCGAAAGCGCTCGCCGAACATCCAAAGTACACAGCCAGTGACGACGGTTATTACCGAAAATTATAACAACAGTACCTAAACTATCTTTCAAGATTCGGTGTATAATTTATTGTTCAATACAAACCAAAGAGTATATTTATTATAATTATTTCTTACCCGATACATATTAAGCTTTTCGGTCTTGTGTTTAAATAGTCTATAAAATAAATTATTAACAAAATAAAAAAAAATATATTTAATTTTCGCATATTAAATTTTAATAACCCTGTGCTGTAGTTTTGAAAATTTTCAAATTCAATTAATCGTGAATGAGAATTGAAATATATGTTTTCAGGAAACTTTCATTCCACTAGAAGTGAACATAGGTATCATTAATTTCCCGCAAAATATTTCTTCATTGAACAGCTGTTCAAAATAAATAAGCTATCAGTGCACGTTGAATGTAAGTTAGAAGAATAAGCTCTTTAAAAATTGTTAAATTAAAGTTTAAAAATAGATAAATAAATTTTTTAGAAACGATATGAGAACGTGACTCAAGGTAAAATTCAACTTTTAATCGGATGCATTCAACCCCTTGAAGTTACTCGCGACATTGCTACTCACCTTTTCAATAATTAATTAGTTTTTGCATTAGATTTATTGGAATAATTGTGAACAAAATATTTTTATTTACTGAAATTTTTAAATAAAATGCTTTACTATCAAGCTACTTTCCTGCACTCTTCTATAACGTTTGTAGAAATCATCACAAATTTATGAATAGATTTTTTATTTTGCAGCTTTTCGAGTATCACTCGAGACTGTAAACCGGCTATTAGACGATCAAAAAAAATTTCGAGGGCAAAAATCATTCACGGGTAATTTTTGTTTACATGAAAAAATGTTTAAGTGAATTATTCAAGATTGAAATTTAGGATATTCATGATAGGGGTAAATAAGTCGTTTCGTCACAATCTAATTGTATTCAATGTCTATAAATATAAAATTAAATACGAATGTTTTTCAAAGAAATCTTAAATCTCTTCAAGTAGTTTAAATAGTTTGGTACACATGATGATGATGCATAATTTTCATTTAGCCGTCACTTAGGAGAAAAATCGTGTACAGTTTTAAATATACAATGAAAATTTTTTAAGTTTTAAAAACTGTAGATAAAAAAATAGTAATGTCTATCCACCATCTATAAGCTTCATCTTATTGATATAATTACCCCTGTTCTGCGTTTCATTTCAAATGTGTTCTGCCTTACAAGCCTAACAACGTTTTTCTTTGTTCAACTTTAAAGTGTAATTCAAAGCAATCTTAAATTAATAGCAGGGGTGTCTCATTAATAATTGTTACAATTTTTAAAAGATGGTATTTATTTAACTTATTATCGCCAACATATCCTACTTATTTTCTGGATTTCTTATTGTCCTTAAATTAAGGATTCTACAATATTTAATTTTTATTTATTTAAATTATTTCTATAAAAAAAATTTCAGACGCTACAGTCGCTTGTGTTATATAAACAGGGGGCAAATTACGGTATTCGAAATGAATTAAATTTGTCCCCGGCTCAGGTTAATTTTTAAAAACAAGGTTTTTATAACTTAAAACAATGAACCTAAGCCGGTCACAATTTCACTTCATTTATAGTTGGAATTATTTTTATTTTGACTGTTCCTATTTTTCAGGTTACACTGTGGCTGGTTTTTAAAATACTCTTTGTCGCCGTCTTCTTACGTTTTTTGTTGGAATACCTTTTATTAATAGTTGCATAATTGAATGCGGAAACGTAATCGAAATGGAGAATCTCACACTCGCCTGCTTCAATTTGAAATTTTTACTTTAAAGATGCATTGACCCAAGTTTATTCCCAAATTATCATATGAATCATTATTACTCCATTTGCTTAACGATTCCTGTCCGGCTTATAACCATAGCCAAATAAACATATCGAACTTTTAGTGTTGCATTAACTATGCCGCTTTTTTAAATTTTGTATCAGTTGAATTAATTTGGCAGAAAAGTAACTTCGACAAATATTAAAATTAAAAAAAAAATAGATTTTTCTAATAACAAAATTTAGCTTTGAAAGAAAAGGAGTATTTTGTTTTTATAAAGAACACTTAAAAAAACTATATAAAAGACACATATGTACATACAGTTGCTCAAAATGAAACTGGGACATCTATTGATACTTTTGTTTCTTTCATAAAAAACTTAAAAAGAACTATGCAATTTTTTTAACTAAAATGAATTATCTTAGTTATTTTGTGCTTCATCAAAACCGCTAACAAGCAACACTAAAATTCCGTTACTTTTTTTGAAAAAGCAACAACAACAAAAAAATTACTAAATTCAATGTCAAAATGAAAGTGGGACAAACATTAAATTTGTTTAAGATTTAAGAGAGATTGGTGTTTTTTGCCAAAAAAAATTGCAAAAAATAAGTTTTACAGTCTTTTAATTATAATTCAACATAATTTAATTAATAAATAGTAAAAAAATTAAACAATGGGCAGACAGCGTGGTCAAACTTCAGTAGACATAAGAAGATTAGTGATAAAGCATTTCCAAGATGGAAAAACAATAAGAGCCATTGGTGAACTAGTAAATAGAAGTCACTCCACGGTCCATAATATTATTAAACGGTTCAAATTAACAAAATCTGTTGAAAACAAGACAAAATTAGGAAAACAAAGGATATTTTCCCTCTCAGATGAGCGGTGGATTGTTCAACATATTAAGAAAGACCCACGAATAAGTGCACCAAAGTTGGCAAAGTTGGCATCGCTACACCTAAAAAAAGACGCTAACCCGGAAACTATAAGAAATATTCTTAGAAAGCACAATTTTCATGGTAGAGTGCCTCGTAGAAAGCCACTGATCAGCAAGCAAAACAAATTAAAAAGAGTTAAGTTCGCTAATGAGTTCAAACATAAGGATTTTTCTTTCTGGAAAACGGTTTTGTTTGCTGATGAGTCGAAATTTAATCTCTTTCGATCTGACGGCCCTTCATACGTGTGGAGAAAACCAAATCAAGAACTTCTACAACGTAATCTCCGGCCTACTGTGAAACATGGAGGTGGTTCAATAATGGTATGGGGTTGCATGTCGGCTGCTGGGCCGGGAAATTTGTGTATTATTAATGGAAATATGGACCAGATGATGTATTTAGAAATTCTCAAAAACAATTTAAAAGAATCTGCAGAAAAATTAGGAATCGCGAACAATTTTTATTATTATCAAGATAACGATCCTAAACACAAAGCTCATAACGTGCGAATGTGGCTTTTATACAACTGCCCCCACGTGTTAGAAACACCAGCCCAGTCGCCCGATTTAAACCCCATAGAACATTTATGGGCTCACCTTGAAGAAAAATTAAAAGCGTACAGTTTTTCGAACAGAAGTCAGTTGGAAGCGGCTATAAAAGAAGAATGGTCAAAAATTGACCCACGGGTTTGCCGTAAATTAGTGGAATCTATGCCACGTCGACTTTTAGCAGTTAAATCCAGTAAAGGATTACCTACAAAGTACTAAAATTAAAAAACCAATCCAAAAATACAACGTTTCTGCTGCAAAACACCGTTAAGTTTGAAATGTCCCACTTTCATTTTGACATTGAAATATATCTATTCTATTGTTTTTGTTATTTTAAAATAAATATTAATGAATTTTAAAATTTTTTTTTATGTTTTAAAATCCTTATAAATAAAGCTTTAAAACAAATTTATTAAAAAAAATTATTTTATTTTCTGTTAGCTTTTTCTTAATGCTAATAAAATATTAATGTTTGTCCCAGTTTCATTTTGAGCAACTGTATGTATGCAGGTTTATGAACGTTTTAACTACGCACCGTTTAATAAGTTCCGAATTTTTTATAAAGCATTAACCCTAGAATTAATGAAACTCTTGAGTAATCAATAGTAACAATAAACACCTATCAGGGACGACTAGCATTAAGGTTTCTCGAATTCTGGAGTCGCTCCAGAGGATATAATGTAAAAAAGACTATTGTTGTTGATAGTTTCTTTATTTAAAAAACAATGAAAAAATATGACAAATTATTTAATAAAGTAAATGTTATAATCAGTGTGTTATGTGTTTAAAATTTTGTTTTGGAACAAAGTGTTTTTATTACAAAGTAGCTTTACTTCTAACATTAACATTCTCCCTCCCGTGAATCAACCTGATTCACCATTTTCAATCTTCAAGACTGCAATTTTTGAGGTGGGTCGTCGTATGATACCCTTAGTAGTCTTGATTTCGGCAAAACGCACTATACCATCCTTGGCAGGAAAAACTTTTACAATACGCCCTTTTAGCCACTGGTTTCTAGGCAAACTTTGATCAAAAATAATCACTATGTCGTCTATCTTTAAGGGTATATGCTTCTCCTTCCATTTAGTGATGTGAATGAGTTCGGGGAGATATTCTCGTATCCATCTATTCCAAAGCCGATCCTTAAGGTTTTGTGATATCTTCCATTGCTTACGAAGACATATGTTTTCTTCGGATATACTTGGAGTTTGTGTAGAATTAACACAACCTAATAAAAAGTGGTTAGGCGTAAGTGGTTCATCCTCGGCTGAGCTTATAGGAATTTCAGTGAGAGGTCTTGAATTTATTACATTTTCTGCCTCAATAAGTAAACTTCTTAAAGTTTCTAATTTTGGTGAAACATCTTTTAAAGTCTTATTTAAAAGTCGTTTAATTATGCGAATCAAACGTTCCCAAACACCTCCCGAGCTTGGATTACCCGGACAATTAAACAACCATTCAATATTTTTGCTTGTTGCTTCTTCTCGTATCTTGTCTAGGTCAAACAACCTATCTTCTTTCTTGAGCAACTTCTGGGCACCAATGAAATTAGTGCCATTATCACTTCTTATTCTGATTGGAGTACCTCGACGATTTACAAAATTGCGAAAACTTAAAATGAATGCATCTGTGGAGAGTTCATCGGCCAGTTCAATATGGGCTGCACGTACAGTCAAACATGTAAAAATAACTGCCCATCTTTTTTCTTTCCTACGGCCAATTGAAACAGTAAAGGGCCCAAAAAGATCTACACCTGTATAAGTAAATGGGCGCACAAATGGTGTGACGCGGTCAGGAGGCAGTTGACCCATTAAAGGTGCTTTAGGTTGAACAGTATCGTACTTACATATAATACACTTACGTCTCACTTTCATAAACAGAGATTTTATGTGCGGAATCCAATACTTTTGTCGTAACTCATTGATTGTTAAATTCATATTCTGATGATGGTTTTTATTGTGGTAATATATCATAATTAATTCTGAGACAATATGATTTTGAGGCATTATTATTGGTCGACGAGCTTCAAAAGGAAGATAAATGGCTTCATCAAAACGACCTCTAATACGAAGTAAGTTATCATCACCCAAATAAGGGACAAGAGAGTATAATGAACTTCTTTTTGGGATCCTTTTTTCTTTACTAAGACAGGATATTTCTTCAAAATAACATTCAAATTGCACCAACTTGCAAAGTAGATTCTCAGCTGCACAAATTTCTCTTGGTTGTAAGAGTCCACCATTTCTCATGGGCTTTTTAAAACGAACTATCCATGCTAAAGTTCTAACAAGCTTTCTAAACGAGGAAAATCGGTTGTAATCTATTAAAGAAAGGGATCTCTTTATTACAATGTTTGGTTTTATATCCTCTTCGGTATATGGTTCTGACAGATCAATTTTTTGTCTTGGCCAAAAACTAGAATCAGCCTTTAGAAATTCTGGGCCGGCTATCCAAATACTATTACCATCAAATTTTGGAGGGAAGAAGCATCTTGTACCTGCATCTGCTGGGTTAAGTTGAGTTGGTACATATCTCCACTGTTCTGTTGTGGATATATTTAAAATCTCTGCAACACGATGGGAAACAAATGCTTTAAATCGTCTTTTAGTTGGCTTGACCCACTGAATTACAGTTAGTGAGTCGGACCAAAAATGAACCGATGCAATGTTAACTTCATGATTTTGATGAACTATTTTACTAAGCCGTATTCCCAATACCGCAGCTTGAAGTTCTAAGCGTGGTACACTCATTAACTTTAGTGGCGCGCATCTTACTTTCCCAATTACAAATGAAACATCTACTTCTCTTTCGTATTGAATACGAAAATACGCAACAGCTGCAAAAGCGTCTTGACTTGCATCAACAAAGACGTGTAGCTGGATATTTGAATAAAACAAGTTTTTGGACAGGCAACGGGGTATTTTAAACAGACTAACGTTTTTAAATTCATTCCACCATAATCGCCACCTCTTGTGCAATTCAAGTGGAATAAAATCATCCCAACCAATTTGTTGCTTCCATGATTTTTGTAACAATATTTTTGGGTACAATAAAAAGTCTGCTATTAAGCCATACGGATCAAATACTGCCATAGCGATTCTTAACAATTCACGTTTTGTTGGAACTCGAGTACCATCTAGTACTTTTTTATCAAGTCTATAAAATTTTGTTTGAAACTGAAAACAATCTGCCGTTTTGTCCCAAAACATTCCAAGAATTTTCTGAGTTGTGGAATGTATCTCCATATTAATAAGTTCAGAATTCTGAACTGTTGAAAAGTTCAGACTTACCTCCAGCCTTTTACTATTTGAAATAAATCCTCTTAACTCAAATCCCGCTTCCGAATGTATTTTAACAACTTGTTGACAAATAATGATAGCTTCGCTTTCGTCTTCAAAGCTGCATACAAAGTCATCAACATAATGCTTTTCAACAATGACTTTTGAAGCTTCTGGATATATGTGCGAAAATTCTTTGGCGTTGTAATTTTTAACAAATTCTGCACAACATGGGGAACAAATAGCGCCAAATATCATAGAAGTCATTGCATACTGTTCTATGGGTGTATTCTTATCACCACGTCTCTATAAAAATCTTTGCGCATGCTGATCTTCACTACGTATTTGTATCTGCGAAAACATTTCTCGGATATCTGCAGCAACACCTATAAGCCCTTGTCTAAATTTCAATAAAATTCCCAGCAACGGCTGTGCTTGCTCAGGTCCTTTAATTAACAATGAATTAAGTGAAATTCCATCTTTTTTTGCCGCAGCATCAAAAACTACTCTTAATTTTTCTGGCTTGTGAGGGTTAATAACTCCAAAATGAGGAAGGTACCATGTTGGAAACTCTTTTTGCTTCGCTTCGTCTTCAACCAGTTTTCGAGCGTAACCTTTCTGAATGTATTTTCCTATTTCTAAGCTGTACCTTTCAGCATATACGAAGTTTTTTGTCATCTTCGTCTCAATTAGTTGCAAGCGCCTTTCCGCCATATTGAATGTTGAAGGAATTGCAGGAGGATGAGATTTCCACAATAAACCTTTTTCAAATCGTTTTCCAACTCGTTTTATAGTGGTCTCCATAATTTCTTTGGCAACTTGATCATCATCGGATAAAAGGGGCTTATAATTTGGATTCATGCCAAAATTTTCAGTAGCTAAGAACTCGCTAACAATATTTTTGAGTTCATCATCTTTAACAAGTAAAACTGTAGGGTGAGCGGTATTCTTTTCCACTAAGCCATAAGTTAACCAGCCCAGTTTACACTGCATAGCTATTAAATTATAGTTGCTAGATTCTTTGACTGCAATAGGGGCTCCAAGGAAGGCATTGTCTAGTCCAAGTAGAAGTGTTGGTTTGGCATTATCGTATTCTTCTATCGGCAATTCTGCAAAATTCGGAGAATAATCCTTAAAAAAGGATTGACACGGCAAATCAAGAACTTTAATTGTGTACACATTTCTAAGGGGGTATCTTTTTTTCGAAATACCCGTTCCCTCTATTTCCAAATTTACTAGAGAAGATTCTTCTGTGACAGTTTTTTCTCCATACCATTGAAGTGTAAGATTAGAAGACTTTCCTTTTAAACCCAACATGCTGGCAGTTTCCCTATCAAGCAGCGATATGGATGATCCCTCGTCAAGCATTGCATATGTCTTTAAAGATCCAGAAGGACCAAACAATGTTACTGGCAGTATTTTAAACATTTTACTTGGCTGAAAGTCGTTTCTACAGTTCAACATCTGATTTGCCTGATCATTAGCTCCTGGTTTAGCAATTTCTACATCCATATGGAGAGCTCTATGATGAAACCTTTTACAATTATTAATGTTGCACAGCTTCTTGGAACGACAATTATTAATTCCATGACCCTTTCGAAGGCAGCAAAAACATAATTTCAATTCCTTAATTTTTTCCCATCGCTTAGCTATAGGCAATTCCTCAAAAGTGGTGCAAGATAATAAGGAGTGATATTTACCACATATTTCACATCTTATACCCGACATTTTCTTAGTGTCCAAAACTACCATTTGTTTTACAGGTTGAGGTTGTGTGGACGATATATTTGGCATTAAACTGACAAATTTAGCTAAATCCCCAAGCCATTTCGAGAAGTCTACAACTGTGGGAAATGGTTTAATACCAGATGCTACTTTAATCCATTCAAATTGGTGGTCATCTGGAAGTTTAGCAACCATCTCTTCTAGCAACGTTGTACCCAAAAGATGGTGGCTACATCCAGCAGACGTTAAGAAAGCTACCACATTTTTAACTTTCGTAGAGAAAACTATTACTTGGTCCATCTTTTTCCGATTGATATTGGGGAATTGTTGAATCTTTTGAAGTTGGCGACGAACCAAAATATCTGGACGACCAAACCGAAATTCAAGTTCCTCCATAACTTGAGGCACATCATCAGGATAAATTAACATCGATGTTACTGCCTCTCTAGCTGGACCAGAAAGACATTTTTGGAGACGCATCAAATTTTGACGATTACTATACTTAAATGTATCAGAGGTATCCTTATAATTGGCTATAAATAATGGCCACTCATCTGCATTGCCGGAAAATGGTTGTAAATCATACAGCTTATTAGAAAATTCCCACGATTGCATTAACTGCTGATTCTGTACGTTGTTTTCTTCCAAATGTTGAGGCACGTCACACGGCAAAGCTGATTCTGCAGATACATAAACAGAATTTTCTAAATTTCCTTGGTTGTGAGCAGCAGGACCACACGAATTTCTATTTGAAGCTGTTGCTTCATTAATCTGCTCATTGTTTCTATTACTTGTCGATGGAAAATCTTGTATTTGTTGCTTCAACAAATCTATATCATGACGACTTTCCACAACTATCTTCGATAAGTTCTTTAAACTGGCTATTACTTCTGCTAATTGACTGCTTACTGTTGGTAACTCCATCATTGTTGCATTTAATTCATCTTCCTCCGTAGGCAAAGGAGAACCAGGCTCAGATCGGACAGATCTGGATGAACGCAAATTGTATTTACCAGGCATTGTAAAATTATATTGCACAAAAACACTAATAGTTCAAAAAAATTTTAAAACTGTTGTTGATAGTTTCTTTATTTAAAAAACAATGAAAAAATATGACAAATTATTTAATAAAGTAAATGTTATAATCAGTGTGTTATGTGTTTAAAATTTTGTTTTGGAACAAAGTGTTTTTATTACAAAGTAGCTTTACTTCTAACATTAACAACTATATTGGTTTTTTTCGATCGAATATAGAAGTTGCGTGATATAGCAAAGAAGTAAGAGATATCGGAACAAGGTGAAGGCTTGTTCGGACATGCTTTACTACGCTGAATCTGATCCACAGCAGATAACTTCACTTGTTGATTAAAAAACCTTTCAACAATAACAAAGGCAAAAAAAACTTGTCTTTTATTTGCAAACGATCAAACCTGTCCACACATTCTTTTTTGTTGTTCATTTTAAAGCAGCCGAACAAATGCCTGTCTGTTTGTTCAGATGGTTTGCACATCGGTTGACTCATAATAATAATCTTCTTAAAACTGGGAGTGAATTAATTAATCAAACTTGTTCAAACTTTTATATACGTTGTTCATTTTAAGGCAATCGAACCACTTGCAGGTTGAACACTGCCTTATTTTTATCATAGGTCGAATCAAACTTGTCAACTCGTGTTCTTGCCTTTTCCGCTCAACATACAAATTTTGATTAACATTGAAGTACGAAAAGCAAGAAATCCTTGAGATGAATTCGTTCATTCCTATCAACAAAGTAAAGCTTTTTTATTTTAATTTACATTTGTTTTTGATGTACATACATCATGATACAAAAACAGTACAATAAATAAAAAACGGAACATTTAATTTAAGTAAAAACTCAACAATAAATCAAATTCATATTTTTTAACTATTAATTCATAAAAGTAAGGTAACAACTTAAGAATGTTATTCTTTTAATTTTAATTAGAAATAAAGCAAGTTTTTATTTACTAAGCTTCAAAATTTTTAAAATATGAATGAAGGAATAGTAAGCTAATAAAAAGCAAATATTTATCAATGTTGAATTGGTAATATTGTTTGCATTGTTGGTATATCATATTGCTCAAGCCACACAGACGGTCGGTTCAAACATGTTGCACGAACTAATGAGAATAAGAACGTTTGGACACAATAAATTGACTGCAAGTTTTTCTCTTGCCTGTGCGAACTTGTTCATAAAATGCTTTTGTTATTTCCACTCATAATCAGAATTTGTACGCATACAGCAGAATGAATATGATTTTTAATGATCATTGTATTTTTCTTTATTCTTTAAAATGAACAAAAATTTTTGTGCTGAATAAAATCAAGAAAAATCGTGATTTTGAAGTTCTCTGATGCACAGTGCGTTCTAAAAAGCATTAGTTAGCATCACTGCAAATATCGTGTGTTCTAAAATTCAATTTATGATGCGCAAGCAAACGTCTAACACGTACAAACAATTTGGAGGATGTACTGGCAATAAATAACGGAATCACTCATACAGTAGCGTTGTTTTAAGAACTAACTGAAGCCAATTAAGAAGTTTCGACATGAAGCAGATTTGTTATTGTAAAGGACAGCTAATCATAACATAATATATGTTTTGAAATAAAAATTAAAGTTATAAAAAAAACCAAAAAATGTATTTTATACTTTTTGCTGGTCACTGCTTAGCAATACTTTTTATTTTTTGTTTCTTTACAACTCGCAAAAAACAATTTTAAAAACTAAAGCACAGATTAAATAATTAAAAAAAGTTATTTTAAATATTCTGATAATTGTTTTTGTTTTTTTTTTCAAGGCAAATTAATTTTATAAGGTGACGACACCGTTGCGGCAGCTGACTATTTTTTGCTTAACTTTGTCAAATGGAAAAATTCGTTTTTCTTTTTAAAATTGTTTAAAATATAATTGTATAAATTTAAAATCAATTTAAAAAATTATTATTAAAAAGGGTAAGAAGAAATGCAGTCATTATTTGTGTTTTGAAGTTTCCCATACACTTAAATGCCTGTTATTCTTTTTAATGTTACAGCGTCACTGTCACCTCTTTTTATTTGCCTTCGTTTTAAATTTATTTATATCTTTTTTTAATTTCATTATTTTATTTTCAAATTTGTCGGACGTATAATTGTCTTAATATTTTCTCCTGTATGGTATTTTCACTCCAATAAATTGAATATACAATATTTGTTTTTTTTTTTCTTCAATATTTTAAAATACAAATTTTATGTTTCTATTTATTAGATAACTTAGCCATCTTATACTTTTCCCTGTTCTACGTTTTTTTTTTTTCTTTTTTTAATAGTATTCTTTTTTTCATTAACAATTATTATTATTTATCGTTTTAAGATCTTTTTCTTAATAATATAAAAAATAAGTTTTTTCAGTTTTGATTTTTATTTAAGTAGAATTATGTTCATAATATATTAATAATTTTTCTAATTATAAAAGAAACGCTCATGTTTTATACATAAGTATGCGTTAAGTGAATAATGTAACAAATAATATAATATGTATTAATATAATAAAAATGT
Organism: Gymnosoma rotundatum; assembly: GCA_916610165.2. NCBI lineage: Eukaryota > Metazoa > Arthropoda > Insecta > Diptera > Tachinidae > Gymnosoma > Gymnosoma rotundatum. The sequence continues at coordinate 115,056,290 of OU744340.1, read as the reverse complement.
AAATATTTTGTATAAATAACAAAATTCTTAAAGAGTACTCTTAAACACTCTTTAAGAAAAAGAAATCCTTAAAAGTAATATTTTCGGTTGTTTATACTGCTGAGGAAAAAAATAAATAAAAAAAAAATAAAGTTCATTTACAAATTTGCACACCTCCCCTATATTCAATTTTTATTTGTTTAAACGTTTTAACAATTTGATTAGTCTCTTAGAAAATTTATAAATTTTGATTACAAAAAAAAAAAAAAAGAAAATAAAATAATTTAACAAGAGTCTTGCTTACTTTAAATCATTTTTTAATTACATACTTATTAAGATTTCACAATAAAACAATAATGTTGTAAGTAGTTCCTTTTTTGCTGTTGCATTTCTGGCCTGCATGCATAACTTTCCTTAAACGTTTTCCAACTGTTTTTGTATTGTTTTTCTTGTTGTTCATTAAAATTTTGGCAATATTAGTTTTTATATATTTCCTTAACCGATTCTTGCTGCTGTTGCTGTTGCTTATTATCATCGTCTCCATTAGTATCACTATTATCATCACTTTGATTTTGTTGCTTTGCTATTTTAAATGGTCATTTACTTTCACAACAACCAGTACTTTTCAAGTGCTTTTGTATGGCTGGTGGTATGAAATCTTTTGTTTTTGTATGATTACCTTCCTGTCCCAGCAAAGCGGGTTCAATTAATTTACCATTTTGTATATTTTGTATTTTCTTTAAAATATCATAATTTATACGATCTGTAACAATGGAATCTTTGCTGTTAACGAAGTGAAAAAAAAAAAGAAAAACAGATTTTAATTGAAATCCTTAAAAGTTAAATAAAATATTAAATATTTACTTGTAATCTGGATGATTTAGGACCTGCTGTCTCATCCAAGTGGCTGTTGTAATTAAATCACCTGATGCTCTTTTTTGTATAAATCTCAAATATTGTTCAATAGTGCAGTGAGTATCAGTATCAACTTCCATTGACTGTAAATAGCTGCGTATTAGCGGTACTAGACCAGGAAATGAATCAGGCTGTAAAATAAATAATTAGCTTTCATTTAATGACGGTTTACCATAAAAGTAAAACTTAATTATAAAAAATATCTTTTTATAATTTACAACAAAACAAAGTTGCTACATTCGACCATTTGAAACTTTTACACGCCTCAGTGTATGAAAACAAACAAAACGTTTCATGGAAAGACATAAACTTTAAAAAAAAATTTCAATCGTTATTTTGCTATTTATAAACAGCGACAATAATTATTACATTATTTAAATAAAAGAGAGTCTCCTTATCAATATAAAAGTCTTGTTTTTTAGTATTATATTTTAGTAGTAAAAATAATAATTATAATTAAAATACCAAAGTTGCGGGCAAGTTGTGTTCAAATATAAGAAAAAACAAAATTGGCGGGTAACTTGGCTGAAATCATCGTTAAGATATGTAGTTGAAATGAAAATATAGTGCAATTTAACCCGACGATTTTGTTTTCTATTTGTTTGTGTTGTATATGAAAAAATGTAATATTGTTAAAAGTGTGAATATTTTTTGTTTGGATGGACTATCGTTCGCATATCTTTTTGAGGTGTTGGCGATATAACGAACTATATTTGCAATTTTGTTTAAGTACATGATATTAAAAAAATTAAATTCAAAATGTGTTGGGATTAAAAGATAAATCTATTTTGGATGTATTCATTGAATGTTTTTATATAGGATTAAAAAATTTAAGTTGTAAAACAAAAATACGTTCGATTGATGGATTTCGCATAATTTATTATTTAAAATGGGTTAACAGGACCTCGATATATGTATGTATCGTACTAAAATTATTTCGAAGCAAATTTTACGTTTGTTATTTTGCCAGAGGTTTTCTGTATTGAGAATTGTTTTTCTTCTTATTAAAATGTGTTTATTATACAAATCAAGAATTTTGTTCTGAGGCAATTCATTACTCTAGGAATCTTCAACATAATAATTTCAAAATTGTATGGTTTCGGCTTCAAGTTTTTGAATAAGAGTTTTTTATAACGGTCACCCATGGCAGACTCTTATTTTTTAGATTTATTTTTTGTATTACTTTTTGCTATTGGAAACTATAGTAAGTCGCAGTTTTTTTAATTTTAAAATAACAACGCCGTCGCTTACCAAAGGTTTTCTGCATAGGCCGGCTATGCGCAAGGATTTTTTTTCTTCTATGGTCTAACTAACACCGGCTTTATAAGAACTTCGCATCTTTCTGGGCGTTACGACATTCTTGGACGTTATGACATGCCACTTAAAGAATTAACCTGTTTCTGAAAAAAATTTTAAAACTTTCTTACCTTTCCATTAAATATCTCTCCAATTGTCATCAACTCAAAGTCTTCTTCAGAATCGTTCTGCGATTGATGATGATAGCCATTGGTACCACCGTTTGTATTGGTACCATTTGTCGAACCATTTGTATTAGCTGCTCCATTTGTGGTGCCATTGAGCAGAGTACCATTTGCGAAACCATTTGATAGTTTTTGAGTTTTGCGTACATTTTTGCGGAACCAAAACTTCTTTTGGCGGCAGGCATCACGTTGTTGTGCCGTTTGCATATTTTCATCAACTTTTGAAATGGGTGTTAGGAAATTTAACTGATACGACAATATCACTCTGGTTAAAAGAACAACAAAACACACAATTGCAGCATTTTCGAAATCACTTATTTGAGCTTCACAGGGTCGGAACTCAACACGCCAGCCAATAGACGAATTGGGTGGTGGTGGTTTAAAACGCATCGTCTGCCAATTAGTCGATTGAATATTTTCAAAATGATCAGTATCTTCTTTATCATTCTGATGGACCTTCTCGCTAAACAGGGAGACTGTATCGCGTATAAATAAGTGTGCCACATGTTGAGCCAACAAATGATCAATACCACCCTCACGCAAATTTTGATAGACCTTCTTGTCATAGGTTAGAGGAACATCATTGTATTCTTCTCCTTCTGGCGATAGATATGAATCTATTGAATCATAACGAGATTTTGCTATACGAAATTTATTCTCCTTTAAGGGTTTAAGGCCTCTTTCTTCTTGGGTACGACAATCCACCGAGGAACTAATAACATTCCAACGACAGTCAGATTCCGTTAAATAGCCTCGGTAAATGGGTGAGGCTGCTGTTAAAGCCAACATAATTGGACATAATGGTGCCAACTGATCGTACAAGGTACGAGCCTCTGTAATATTACAAGCTTGGAATGTTAATTGCAAACAACAGCATCCCATGCCAAAACCCATGGCATCTAATAATACTACATCTGGTTCCATGGGTGGACTACCCTCTACCGGCAGTTTGGTTTTTTCATCTTTAAATACTTTCAATTTTATGGCCACCTTTTCGCCCCGTCGCATGCGAATATTGCGTGTCAAAGTCTTGAAACGTGGATGGCCCGGATAAATAGCTTCATCTGGGAAATATAGCGATTTAGCTGCACTTTCTGAATCTTCAGGATTTGGATTGTATACAGGATGTGTGAATTCCTTACAGCCTAAACGTGGAAAATTTGTTATGGACATGACGCATTCATCTTTTTCCAATAGTTCGGTGACTTCCTCACGTCTGTAACGCATATTTGCTTCTACCAGATTGAAATGCGCCATAAGGCCACCAAACGGTTTACCCGGTGTACCTTCAATCATATATGCTCCATATTCTGGACGCCAAAGTGATTTTACGCCATTTGGATCGGCCAGTTCTTTTTCATTTAACTTTGCCAATAATTCTTGGGCTTTAAGGGAGACTTTTGCCTGCTTTTTGTTGTCATCGAATTTTACAATCACATATTCAACTTCATCGCCCCATTTAAGTACATCGCCTTGCCGGTCTTTTAGTCTGTGATAGAGATTTATGAACTGTTGTATACCGTGTTCACGAACATGTTCAGCATAAGCTTTTGTTTCTTCCCAAGACAAAGGGCTGCCTTCGCTTAAAAGACCCATGACTAAAAGTAAAAATATGACTTTTTTTTAGAATAAAACATTAATAAAAATTAAGAAAAAATAAGATTAACATATCGAGACTTTGCTGTAAGAGAGTCATAATTATAAATTTTAAATATCTGAGTTGATCATGCAAAAATGCTCTTCATTATCTGTCTCAGCAAAACACCGGGATCTTATTTTCAAGCATATGAATTCTACAGACAAAAATGTCTTAATAACCTTCAAAGAATTGAATAAAAATTCAAAACTGTTTGAGATATGTCCATCTTATAAACTTGCATTAAGAAAATTTCGTAATTCCTAAAAATTTAAACAAAAATTAAAATATTCTGAAATTAGATTTGCCCCTTTTTTCTTTACCTTGATGGGGTTGTCTACGTCAGGTATCATTTTAAGAAGCTTTTACTTAAAAGGAAAAACTCTTGGGTTAGACATGTTTAAAAGAAGCTTTAAAATATAACCGCCAATCTATCAAAACTTGCAGATATTAACGATAGTTTTCCACTTGCTGAACTCCTATTATCTATCTGATTAGTTTTAAGACATATTTTCTTTAGGAGAGCGTTTGTATCATGAATTGATAAATATCGAAGTCAAGGAATTTTTAGGAATTGATAACTCACAAATATTTTTTCGGGATTTAAAAATAAAGTAAAAAGTAAATTTTTTATACCAATTATATTTTTTTTAATAATAAAAAGGAAGTTTTACGAGTTTTACTGAAGGGTTCCGTACAATGTGTGGGCCATTTTTCACTTGATAACTACTCGTAGCAGTGTCCACAAACTTTTCTGCGTGTTTTTTTTTTTTTAATTTTCTTAAAATTTAAATTTAACTACGGCGTTTACGACGAAAATTAATGAATTCGCCATCGAGACCACCTGTATTATTTCGCCATGTTTATAGTTATAAGCCACACACAAAAACACTAAAATATTAATAAATATTATTATTACTTTTACACTTTATCTGCAAATAGTGTCGTTAATCAGGAATTGTTTTCGTGAGTCAGCTATTTGCAAACAAAAAATTAATTCACGTAAGTGTCAAAAATTTTGACTCAAAAATTATAAAAATTAATAGAAAATTAATATTGTTACGAATATAAGATCTGGCAACCCCTGATGTTGTTATCGGTATGAGCGTGGTGAATAAATTAACTCAACTAATGGTGTGTATAGAACAATACCACAATTAGCCAACAAAAGCTGAGAAACCTCAAGGGTTGCGTTGGTAGAGGTGCCTGCTGCAAAACAGAAGATCGCGAGTTCAAGCTCAACTTCGACCATGCGTACAAATGAAAAATAATGATTGTTATAATGCAATTCAAAATTAAGAAGCAGGAGTACAAACCTCCCGAGAGGCAAAGGGCAATTATTGTGTGAAGTCATGACAGATAAATTAGTGGAGACGTCTAACTTAATAAAAGATTAACAGATAATTGTCAAGACGACCTTTATATTAAGAGAAAGCAGCTCTAGCTGTTAGGGCAGGGAAGTGTAACAGCATAACAGCAGTGTATTGCTGACGATTAAATGGGATGACTGGCTTGGATAAAAAGTGAAGTGGAGATGTCTGTGGATGGTTAAGGTTAATAACATCGATTAGGCATCGATTAGTTCATGTCTCGAAGGAGTAACACAGTAATGTAGTGTTGATGGCTGCCTTTGTCAGAATAACGCATGTTTAGTAAATAGCATACAATAAGATTCACAAGACCGTTAGGATCAAGAAGTATAGCCAGAAAAAGCCACAAAGTTTGAACACAGAATTTATAATGGGCGACAGTGGTATTTGCAATCAAAAGGATCCGTACGTTTGTTCTAAAAGGTTTTTATAAAATTGAAAGCTTGATACTTTTTGATATTAAAACAATTTCTAATGCATTCAATGGAGCGATTTGCATAATACTAAGCAGTCAATTCTTTATTGAAGTTATTTTTCCAGATTGTAAAAATATAAACTTGAAAACACAGAGATTTAGAAATAAACAAACATTGAAACACCATTGAAATTCTAGTAGTGTTCAAAATTTCAGGATCCTAAAAAATTTCCGGATTTCGGGATCGGGAATTTCGATATCCTAAATCTTTTCAAATCAATACCTATTGACATTGCTAATCAGATTCTTGTTTCTCGAACTTAATTGAAAAATTTTTCACATGAAAATAATACCGTCATTTTATTTTATATAGGACTAGCGGATCCCGGCATGCTTCGCTACGCATGAATATTAACATTAAATACCGTTATATGAAGTCAGCAAGCACACAGTATACATACCGCACATGAACCATCTACACGACCATACGAACAAACCCTAAAAATTTAATCGAATTCGGTTTGACGGGTCGTGAGTTATAAAGTCACAACAAACTTGTAACAATTTCTTATATACAGTGTTTTGATATAAAACAATTTCTAATATTTTTCAAAAACAAGTAAGAAAGTTTGTGTTGTTTATTCCTTGAAAAATTATTCATGTACTACAGTCCAGCAAAAATTATGCACTCTTATTCTAAGAAACTACCATAAAAAAACCTTAAATACCTGGCAACATCATAATTTTACACAGCAAAAGTCTTGGTACCCTATAAAGTAATCTATTTTTAAGTATTGGCATCTCTATTATTTTAAATGTTTTTCTTTCTACGAGTAAATCCATAACGGTACATTTAGAATGTATTCAGAGTTATTTCTTGTTGATATCAGTAGCAATAATTGTTTTTTTTTATTAAAAAAGAGTGTTTAATAAAATGAATCGCAAGGAGCTATCGATTGAGCAGGGCAATATTATTATTAATAATCATACGAGGGCTGCTATATATATTTCTGGCATGGCTACGCTGAGTGCTGCCAAGTGCAATCTGACATTTCCATTGGAAAGTTTGTCATTTTTAAGCGTAATCGTACTCAAAACGTTTTGACGTACGACCATTATTTGTGTTGTTTACAGTGACTTGAAAAAATTAATATAGAAAAAAATGGAATTAACTCGTGAACATTTTCCTGCCATCATTTTTCACAACTTTCGACGTGGATTATCACGACAAGAGTGCATTAATGAACTTAGATCTTTATATGGCGATAAAGCACCATCCTTTAGCACTGTGAAAAATTGGTATAATGAATTTAAACGTGGCTGAAGCTCGCTCAAAGACGAATTCCGTGAAAGTCATCCAAAAACGGCTCTTGTGCCAGAGAGCATTGATGCCGTGCGTGAACTCATAATGCAAGATCGACATGCGACATACCGAGAGATAGAGACATCCTTGGACATTTCTTCCACCAGCATACATTCGATACTGCATGAACACCTGGCCGTAAAAAAGGTTTGTTCTAGTTAGATCCCGCACAATTTGAAAGTCGCTCAAAAAAAGGCTCGTGTCGATTGGTGCAAAGATATGTTGCAAAAATACGATTGCGGTGCTTCAAAAGACGTTTATAAGATCGTCACAGGTGGCGAATCATGGAACTATGCGTATGAGCCCGAAACGAAACAACAATCGACCGTGTGGGTCTTCAAAGACGAGCAAAATCCAACGAAAGTTGTTCGTGAAAGAAGCACTTCGAAGCAAATGGTCGCCTGTTTCTTCGGCAAAACTGGTCATGTGGCGACTGTTCCGCTTGAGCAACGTAGGACAGTCACTTCTGAGTGGTACACTATAATTTTTTTGCCTGAAGTCATCGGAAAAATTCGAAAAACCAACAAGAGAAGACGAATCATTGTTCACCATGACAATGCGAGCTCTCACACATCGGCTCAAACCAGAGCGTTTTTGACCGGCCAAAACGTCGAATTAATGGGTCATCCGCCGTACAGCCCTGACTTGGCACCTAATGACTTCTTCTTGTTTCCGCACATCAAGAAAAACATGCGTGGTCAACGATTTTCGTCGCCAAAAGAAGCTGTTGAAGTGTTCAAAAACCATGTTTTAGAGGTGTCTCAATCGGAGTGGAAAAAGTGCTTCGACAACTGGTTTGAGCGCGTACAAAAGTGTATAAATCATGCTGGAGAATACTTTGAAAAACAATAAAACCATTTTTGATTATAAATATTTGCATTTTCACTATTAGGCCAGAAATATATAGAGCAGCCCTCGTACACTGGGAAAATCATATTCTGAAATTGCTCAAATAACTAATAGAAGTAAGTCAACAATACAAAAGGTAATAAATGGCTTTAAAAAAGAAAAAGGAGTTGAAAATAAGGTCTGGACGTCCACGCAAGCTTAGTGTCCAAAAAGAAAGAAAAATAGTGTCTTTAATTAGGAATGACCCCTTTAAAAGTGCACCAAAGATTGCTGCAGAGTTGAAAGAGTCCATGGAAAAAAGTGTTTCCGCGGATACAGTACGCAGATCAATCAAAAAAGATGGGTTCAACGCTTGTACAGCACGCAAAAAGCCCTATATAAGTGAAGTAAACAGAAAAAAGCGAATTGCTTTTGCAAATGATTACAAAACAAAGCCCACTGAGTTTTGGAATAAGTTTATTTTCTCGGATGAGTCAAAGTTCAACATTTTTTGCTCAGACAGACGTATGGAGGAAATAAAATGAAGAGCTAAACCCGAAGAATATGCGCAAAACGGTTAAACATGGCGGAGGTGGCATCATGGTGTAGGAATGTATGTCAGCAGCAGGGGTATGTAACTTGGAAATAATAGATGAAATGATGAACAAAAAGGTGTCTTTAAAAAAATCTCAATCAAAGTGCTGAAAAAATACAAATCCGCAGTGATTACTACTTTTAACAGGATAACGATCCGAAGCACACCGCCGCTGTTGTTAAGATGTGGATTGCATATAACACTCCCCACATGCTTAATACCCCACCACAAAGTCCAGATATGAATCCAATTGAGAATTTGTGGGATTATTTGGAAAAACGCTTGCGTAATTATAAAATTTCTAGCAAATCTGAATTAAAAAACCTGCTGATGACTGAATGGCAACAAATATCACCAGCACTTATGAGAAAGCTGGTACATTCTATACCAAATAGGTTAAATGAAGTTCTTCGACTTAAAGGATATCTCACTAAATATTAGGTACAAAAGTATAATACATTAGGATATGTATCTTTTGTAATACATTTTTCGTTTTTAGGAGTACCTAGACTTTTGCCGTGCAAAAATATGTGGTTACCTGAAATTAAAACCCAGCTTTAGTGGTGGTATATATCAACTACGGTACCTTGAGTTTTGCCTCTCACTGTATGTATATTGATGACCTAAAGTTAATAGCGTACTTTTTTATAATTTTATATAAAATTTGTTTTAATAACTCTAATTTATGCTGTGTAAAACAGGATGACTATAATATTTTCATGTGAAAATTTGGTTATTTAACTTACAGAAACGAAGCAAAGGAGTCACTATTAAATACACAGTGTCTTCTACTGTTATATTTTTTATATCTAACTTCATATTCGTATCTATTTGGCGAATATTATTAACAGTACTTTTGAAAACACCAGCTGTTTGTAAAAGATCTCTTTTAAACTTAACAGTGAAGATTAACCGGTTACGTTTTTAACATTTTATTACTAAATTTATTGTTTTTTTTTTTTTTTTTTTTTTGGAAAATTATGGCCTGCAGACGGATATAAATTTTTATTTTTTGTGAAATCATTTATCAGAGAGGTGGATTTTGTTACCATTTTCTTATAAGTTTATAAACACCAGAACTAAAAAATTAAATACACAAACAGATTTCAATTTGTAGAAAAAAAGAAACTACGTAAAACCTCATTTATTTTCATTAATTAATCAAATTACTTAATTGCGTTTTATTTTTATATTTCTAAGAGCACTGCAGTTTTGATATAAATGTGTTCATTTACAATTAAATCGTGATTACTATTTTAGTAAAACAAAAAACAAACAAAACAAAATTAAACAATTTGTGCTGCTAGAAACTTTCGCGGAAATGTTTAAATGTTCGAAGCTAATGAAAAGAAATTTATTAATACTAATATTAAATCGAGCTAATATGTATATATTTATTAAAAAAATATATACAAAATTTTTTCTAAATTTTATAAGCCTTTGGCTTCCAACAAAAGCTGGAGAATATTGAGAATTATCAGCAATTAAAATTTATTAAAATTAATGACACAAATTAATGATTTGCATGTTTAACTTGAAGAGTTACGACTACAAATTATTAAAAATATAAATTCAGGAAGTTCACAGGTTTCAGAGGAGAAAAGAGCAGCCGCAGTTAAATATCAATTGAACTTTCGTTTAAAACAGAAATTAATTGCTTTTATAATTTAAACTGCAGTATTAATAAAAAATAATAATTTTAATTAAAAATCTATTTTACAACAAAGTTTAATAATATAAAAAATAAATTATTTGTAATCGACTTTAAAAAAGGAGCAGAAGGTTAAATATTTTTTTTTTTATGTGTGGAGAACCTAGTTATTTCTGAATCAATTTTGATTTTTATTTAAAAGAATATCTTTAATTTAAAAAATTAAAGGGCGACCCCCATAGAACACACATGATTTTTATATGTCTATTGCAGAGTAACGGATGTACCAATATAAAAAATTAAAAAAAAAGGTTGGTATCACTATAGCTGCCTACAACAGAAAGTAATAATAAAAATTAAAGGGTGCTCTCAAAGGTAACGCAATTTAACTTAAAAAACCCCATCTTTTGAACCATTATAGTCTAGTCTAATTACACAGAACGTATATATCTATGTCCACTACAGCAAGCATAAGTATCTGCAATTAGAAATTTAAAGGTGTCCCAGGAGGCGATAGTGAAGCGTTAAAAGCAGACAGCTTTAGACAGATTTAGTTTTTTTTTTATATTCAATGAATGTTTTGAAAAATTATTTATGAATATAACGGTAAATATGTAAAATTTATAAATTTATGAAAGTATTTTGATATAGAAACTATTTTGTAAAATTTTATTTCATAACTTATTAACCGGTGCTTATTTGGAAAGTGACATAAGTCACTTTTTTCAATCTGATGTATTTATATTGTTACGAATAATAAAGTCTGGCAGCCCCTGTTAATGCTAACAGCATGAGAGTGGTGAATAAAGTTACTTCCACTAATGGTGTGTGTATAGAATAATACCACAATTAGCTAACAAAAGCCAAGCGACCTCAATGGATGCGTTGGTAGTAGAGATGAGCGATATTTAAGTACCTGTGATTAAATCACTGTGATTAAAAAATCACTGGTCACTACAGTGACTGAGTTGATCAAATAACAGTTCCGCGTAAGATCGTTCTTTTATATTTGCACAAATCCAAACTTAAATTTAATTTTACTTTGTGAAAGAGAAATACAAGTACTTTTGACTCTTTCATTCTTTCATATGTATGCATCTTCTTTGCTGTTGGTTTTTCTTGCTTCTACTTATTAACAACGACTATTTTCTTTTCCAAACTTCACACATCCATATATATGTAGCAAAAAAACAAAAAATGTTGTGTGCTTCTTTTATTCGAACCTATAATCAATCAGTGTTACCGAATTCTATAATTTTGGGCAAATTTAATTACAGCTGTTAGAGATCAAAATACATTTTCCATTATAATTACAGTTTGTATAAAAAATTACTTAGTATTATATTCTTCCTGTATAAACATGTATGTTTAAATATAAGAAGAACTGCAAACGGTGATCACGGTAACTATTTAAAAGAACGGTTATTTGAAAATCACGTTTACTGGTAACGATGTTCCTCAAAAATCACGGGATCGCTCATCCCAAGGTAAGTAAAAAATGGCTACAATGCAATTAAAAATTATGAAGCAGAAGTACAAACCTTCCGAGAGGCAAAAAGCAATTATTTTGTGAAGCCATGTTAGATAATTTAGTGGAGACGTCCAATTTAGTATAAGAGTAACAGATAATTGTCAAGAAGCCCTTTATAATAAAAAGTAAGAACGATAGCGGTTAGCGCAGGGAAATGTTACAGCATAACAACAGTGTATGGCAGACGTTTGTTGTGGCTTTTGGATTTAAGGAGATGACTGGCTTGGATAAAAGGAGCAGTGGAGATGTCTGTGGATGGTTAAGGTTACTAAACGAGGCATCAAATTCATGCCTCAGCGGATTAACAAAGTAGTTTAACGTCGATGGCTGCGTTTGTAATAATAACGCATGTTTAGTAAAAACGAGACCATGGGATTCACAAGACCGGTAAGATCAAGAAGTAGAGCCAGAGAAAGCCATAAAGTAAGAATACAGAATTTATAATGAGCCACAGTGGTATTTGCAATCAAAAGAATCCTTACGTTTGTGAGATAAGGGAAAAACGTAACAATATGTTTGCGTTTTAACATGCTTAAAAAAATACTGCATTTATTATCTCAAAATTATTTATTTCTCAATATAAAAGTTTTGTATACGCATTGAAAAATCCACACTTTTTATTGCCTTAAAAATACTTATGCCACTTTTTTAAGCACTAGGTGAGTTTTTAGAATAAATTTACTGCGGTGTGGCGAATATTGAAAAAATAATAAACAACATTTTTATTTTAAAAACTGCTCTAGAAAAGAAAATTTATTATAATGGTCAAATAAACATTAATATTTGACTTATGCCACTTCAAAAATAAATAGTTTAGAAAAGTTACCGTCTTGTGTTAACTTTGTCCGGTGTATTTTACAGAACTGTTGCTTTGAAGGGCAATAATTTATTAAAATTGTTTAATAAAAAAAACATGGTCGAATAGATAACCCTTTTATAGCCTTTATCCATAACCAGTGGCTTCACCCCAAACATCCAAACACAGTTGAAGAAATGGTTTATTCGAATTAGTAAATTCGCATTCATTTTCTCAAACGTTAAATTTAAAAAATCAAATATTAGTTTTAGGGAGTTACTAATGCGATTAAACATCTAAAACTAATTTTTACCATTAGCAAGTAAAACTTCTTTAAAAAAAAAACTGCAGAGTTATTAGCAGTTGACTTAGACTTCGTCTAACCAACTTAATAGTGATTGATTATAAGTTATTCATCGCATTCCAATCTCCTAAGTTGGTTTGATAAATAGATAATGTTTACAAGGTACACAATCTAAGGTAGATAGATACGAAGAATGCTAATGACGGATGTTGCGATCCAGAAAATGCTGCATTATATTTTGCTAGTATCTATTTTTTTTTTTTTTTTGGTTTTCTGTAAAAATTTAATGAATTTGTTTCTAATAAATTTAAAGATTAAAATATTCGTGATTAAAAATTATTCATAAAGAGATACTGTTATATTTAATTAATGCTATCATTATTTCAATTTTTTTTTTTTTTTTATTTATACCACTTTTAAAATAAACCGTTCACTTCAAATGCTTTTTTTCGAAAATGTGATGTGATGATGTTCCTCTTTGGGCAATCAATAAAATTGATTTACCAACTAAATAAATTTTTTTTTGCATTTTTATTATAAAATATTATGGGCTATTAGCATAATGTTTATAACAAATGTTTTTGTTAAGGCTTTTTTTTTCATTGACCATAAATAAACAATTTGTTAGATATCATATAGTTTTTATTGCGTTTAACTGATTTTTAAAATGTTTATTTTTTTTTAACTACAAACTGTGACCATCCCATAATCGATTTGTACGGCCAGATACCAAATTATATACAAATTACAATCAAGATAATATAATTGTTGATTACAACAAATAAGTTGATATAATCAACTTTAATTGTTTACATTGTTGTGAAAACCGCTTCATAAAATTAATACGAGGGTCAGTAGAAAAAAAACTATCAGGCTTATTAACTTGCAGCGTTATGTATAACTAAAAATTAGCATGAAGTTAGCATAGAGTTTAACTATAACTAGCAAACAATCTGCGAACAACTTACTGCTAAACACTTGTTAGTGAGTTGTCAAACACTTGCCATCTTCTGTGCAACAGCTGTTTAGTGTCAATTTGTGAATAAAGAATATGGTGTATAAAAAATATGGAGGGAAAATAAATGTATGTTCAAACGTCAAAATCAGGGGTGATATAAGGAAAAAAAAGTAATTTAGTAGGGACACAATCCATTTTCAGAGTTGATTTTCTTAAAGTTAGCAGTCAGTTACAAATCGTTTAAGAATAAACATTGTGCCAAGAAGCTGCTAAGGCAAATCGATTTGCTAGTTGGCAGCTATTTGACTACAGTTTATAAACAGTCGCTAACTTTTGGTTATACATAACGCTGTTGGTGTTTAGATTTATATATCTTTTTTAGCAAAAAATTAATATTTTTAATTCGTATTTATTCTTACTGTGGCAAAAAAAACAGCTAAAAATTTAATGGAGCGATCTACAAAACTCTTGATATCAGCGCTATAAATATCCAACATTTTGAAGCTTTAAAAAAATTTTTTGAATTTATATTTTTTTTTAATTCTCTTGCTTGTCTAGTTTAAGTTTACTTAAATTAAAGTATTTATGTATAGATGTTCCCATATACATATGTAATATGTATTTATTTTCTGTCTAGTTTATACTTTAATTTATGGTCTTGCTCTTAAGTGTCTTATCTGATTTCAATTCAAAGTCTAGTAACTATAGTCTGAAAAGCTAAATATTTTTTTTTTTTGTTTTAGATTTTTAGCGATGGAGATTTAGCTTTACCGATTCCATCACATACCTGATTATGTATTCAATTTTGATCGAAATTTCCCTATTAATTCTTCAAAGTGATAATTCGATTTTTATCGATTACCAATAATATTTCCCTGCTCTTTGGTGCCTTCTGTTGCTTAACCTATGTTGCCTATTATCTGGCCAGTCTATAAAGTTCAGTTTAATAAATAATCTCTTCTTTCACGCTTTATTGATAAATTTAAAGCAAAAAAATTAAAAAAAAGTTTATGCTTCGTTAACTTTTTTTTAAGCGTTAAAATAAATAAAGAAAAAAAAATGATCCAGCAGACAAGCATTTGTTATTTTTCGTGTTTTCAAAGTTATTATTAGAGAATATTTAAATTATAATTTTTTTTTTATCAATTTTTGTTTTGAAAATAAATAATTCATTTTCAATAATTCAATTTCTCTCTTTAAGTAGACGTTGACTTACTTACTTACACATGTTTTCAATAAAAATATTTCCATTCAAATGCAAATAACCTTGAACTAAACGTCAATATATGATACAGACAAAAAATTAAATATGAATCATAATATAAGTAAATTTTAAATAATTTCTTTTTTAATAATCCTAGACTATTGTTGTAGACTGACTGCATTTTCAAATCTTAAATATTCTTTGGCTAATAATTTATACTAAAGTTTGTAAAACAAATTTAGCTAAAATGCTGACAAATCAATGGGTATTTTCATATGTACATATGTGTGTATATTATATGTTAAATTATATTATATGTACATACATATGTATGTATATTATTTTTTAATTTTCAGTCACATTTGACAAAATATTTTGTTTTTTGCAATTTTTCATGAAACTAGCATGAAATTTTTTGTGTTTGTGAAGCAGAAGGAGTAAGCAATATGATAATGCTTGAGTCATGAGGGGATTTTACTGTTGCTAATGTCTACTTTTAAATAACGCATAACGCTGTAACTTAAATAAAAAATTGAGAAAAAAAAAATGACCCAAAAAATTGTATAGTGTAAATCTGGTCTTAGAACTTCACGTTGCAATTTATGTACATTTTTCCTAACAAAACTCATATTTCAAACACTATTTTCTACAAAAACTGTTTGTGCTTTACCCGATTTGTATTTGTATATTTTGTCCCAAATGTTGCGCTTAAGTCTCTCCTTGTTAAAACACTTTTGGAACACGACATCAAAAAACAGTTTTGGCCTGAAATGGCAACTTCTCCACTATAAACGAATTTTTTTCAAAAGCACTATTCTTTCCAATAGCCATCAAATTGAACAAGACATGCAAATAACGCCGGCATTGCAACGGTATTAATATGTCCCTGTTCTTGTATGCTGCAAAAACGTGTTGATGTTTATGTTCTGTTTGAGCATAATTTTCTGTTTGTCTTTAGGGTTGTTTTAATGTTTTAACCAGGAAGAGAGTGTTCGCACTGTAAATCAAATTCGAAATTGAGAAACCATACTAAAAGTCATATTTGATGGCGAACATCATTGCTTAGACAAATGTTTGACCAACGATGGTTGCACATGAACGAAACATGAACAATGAGAGTCTACATTAACCAAATTCATGTGCGACATGATGTTCATACCAATTTGATGGCCAGTGGAAACGTAGTGTAACCGAAATTTCAACTATTAAAGAGCACTACAGACAGGGTTGCCAGATGAACTTTTATTTTGCTTTATTACAAGTATTTTCATTGATTGCAAAGAACAAAGAAAAATTGTTTTTTTTTTGTTCAGAGTTTTTAAAGCTCAACCAAAAACAGAAAACAAATTTTTTAACTTTTAAACATTTGTCAAAATTTCTTAAACAAATTCTTGTCAAAATCGAACGAACATTTTATTTAAATATGTGGTAAATTATTTTCTATTATTGTCTTTGAAAATGTTTGAAAATCTGTAATTTATAAATTTTAAAAATTAGAATGTGGCAACCATAGTTATATTGTATGAAGTAACGGACGAAGACTTATTTTTTAAACGTATTGTTCCGAAAATAACATTTAAAGCCTGTACATATCTGCAATGACAAAGTTGTTTTCCATTAAAAATTTCGAATTGTGTCTGAGCTAAAAAAAAACAACAGAATAAGTTGTTACTTCTACCACCAAGTCTACGTGAAAAAATTAAAAGAAAAAAGCTAACAAATCTTGAGCAGTCGTGGTGTCTGCTTATTACAAGATCATGAGTTCAAATCCCAACAGGTTTATAATAAAAACAAAAAAATATTCCAAAAAAAAAAAAAATTATTCATACTCCTTCCGCAAGTACAGTCATTGTCGAGCCTAAACCTTTTTGTAGACTTGTACCAAACAGATTGCAAGAAGAATGCTGAACAGTAGAGCTGTATCGTTCATGAACGCATGGGTATAACTAAACAAATCACACCACTGAACAAACAAAGTGATCCGTTCACTTTGCTGAGCACTTTTTGCTTCTTAGTGCACCGTTCAATTTTATAAAAATAAAAATTCATGGCTCACACTCTCTTTTGTATCAGTTGTATTTAAGGAGTTTTGTTAAAAAGAGAATTTAAAGAGCAGATTTATAGTGACCTCTTTTTAAAGAACTAGAAAATCGGTAAATTTTTCTTTTTCTGTTCATTTGAAGAAGCCTTTTTTTAGAATTCTCACGAAACTTTGCTAATGCCGCAATTGATGGGTGATTTATTATTACCTATCTCCTCGTTTACCACTAAGTTATAATGATATATAGAAACTATTTTATTTAAATCGTTTTCTCTTTCCAAAAATATTGTATATTTTTTCTTACAAATATACATTTGTTTCCTTTTTCTCTTAAAATTTTTTTTGCTTACTTCTGAAGATCTTAGCTACTATATCGTTTACAGAGCACTATATAAACGAACGAACGAATTTAACGAACGAGTTCACTTTTGTTGCATGAACACGTCACACGTGGCACACGTCTACTGAACAGAGACAAACACCACTAGAGCAGCCAACCTGGACTGAAACAAGCAAAGATAACAATTTAGTCACATGTATAAATAAAATCGTTTTAAAGACCTAATAGTTACACGAAGAACACTGCCAGCTGGCTTCTTTAGGCCTCTGCAGATTAAGAGTAACAGCATTTGCGAATATAAGAAGAGAACGCCTGACGACTACAATGCTTTCTGTTGCGGAAAATACAACCAGCTGGCCAAGCACTAACTGGAATTAGGTGACCTGTCAAAGTCTTAACCGGCAACAATTCCTAGCTTTTTCACCAGAACAGATGTAGGTGAAATGCAGTGTCCTACATTTCCCCCATATAACTATTCCATTCAATTTTATAATATTCTAGCTTATGATATAAAGAAAACAACAATTAAATTTATTTATTTTTTAATTTATCAGTTGCTTATAATTACAAAGAAAAAAAAAACTTATCTAAATTAGAAGCTAAATATTTTCAACAGCAAATAAAATATACTTATCAAATGATGATATGATGTTGATGATGTCAAAGAATTTTATGGCACACTGACTTGGTATTCGTATAAATTGTACAAGACAGACAGAAAAAGGGTAGATAAAAAACAAGACCGTGAATCCATATGGTTGCTATTTTAATATTTGATAATTTTATTATAGAAAAAAATCGTATTCTTTTTAAAGCGAAATAAAAAAAAATGTAAAATAAAGTACGAGTACGTAATTTGATTTGATTGGGGATTGGGGATGTATTAGAAGCTAAAATTCTATGTTACAAGTTTCATTAATAGTTATTTTATACAATTACAAAGCATTTTTTTCTATGATAAATTCTTCTTCTACATGTGTTAGTATTTCAACAGCTGCTAAAGAAGTTTAATTATGTTATACAATTTTTAATATCAGAAACGACTTCGTTTGATAAGGAAAACAGAGTGATTTGCAAAATAAAAGTCATGTGTTAAATATGATAAAATACACACAAACATGCACTGTTATATTAAACTTTAATATATTTTAATAAGTTTTTATCTCAAATTACATGTGATATGACCCATCAATATAAATATAAATATTTCATGTGCCCTACGTATAATTACAGCGACTGTCTTTATGTATTCATTTTCATTCTTTGTAGAAATATAAATAATTATTCCAAAAACACATAACTGAAATAAAAGTAGCATAAATGCCACATCAGAATGATTTCTATTATTCTTACTAACTTTTAGTGAAATAAATTACGAAATACGGTCAACAGTTACAATATTGAAGGTAAAAGTAATTGCACTACTCAGATTAAATAACCCAAAAAACGAATTTCCAAAATAATGTTCTTTTGCAGGGCTTTTGTTAATAATAATGAAGGAGCAGCGCCTTGGGGTTGAGTCCAAAAAGTTTTCATAACTTTTTTCTTGGCGAATTCTCTTCCAAAATTCCTTAACTACAGCCCAAAGTTTCCTGCTGTTAATACGTTTTGTGTCACAGTCCTTTTCCTTTACGTGGGTCTAAAGATTCTCTATGTCAGGCGACTGTGCAGATCATTCTATGATGTTTATATTATAGTCTATAAGCCACGAGCATTTTTGTTGTTCTTATATTTTAAGTCGTTGTCTTGTTGGGAAACTCAAAACAAAAACATTTCTTTTTTATAAAGAAGAAGCACTAAATTTTTGAAGATGTCAACGTAAAATTAACATTATTCTTAAACATTCCCGCTTTATGGTCTGGGACGTAACTAGCAGACTCTGATTTTGCATTCAGATGTCCTGTTATATATTGTACTATATGAACGGGAACCTTTCGTATAGTATTTACATAAAGAAATCATATAACTAAATAAAAATTTATTTTTGAAATTGGTGTAAAATTTACTTTGTTCGACAGTTAATTATCCAGTTCTGGAATATGACAACCAGGGCTGGCTCGGACGGTTTCTAATCTAGAGGTCTAAATTTCGATGACAATTGAGGTCGTATATCGTCAATAACGCGGCGAATGTTGTCCTCCAAGTGGTAAATCGTTTCAGACTTTACATACCCCTAGAAGATAGTGTAGCGGCGTTGAATCGCACGATCTTGGAGCCCATTTCACGGGTTGGAAACATAGAAAGTAACCAAACGATCCCTTAAACAAATTAATTGTAGCACGACTACGAGGGCTGCTATATATATTTCTGGCCTGGCAACACTGAGTGCTGCCAAGTGCAATCTGACATTTCCATTGGAAAGTTTGTCATTTTTAAGCATAATCGTACTCAAAACGTTTTGACGTATGGCCATTATTTGTGTTGTTTACAGTGACTTAAAAAAATTAATATAGAAAAAAATGGAATTAACTCGTGAACATTTTCGTGCCATCATTTTTCACAACTTTCGACGTGGATTATCACGACAAGAGTGCATTGATGAACTTAAATCTTTTTATGGCGATGAAGCACCATCCTATAGCACTGTGAAAAATTGGTATAATGAATTTAATCGTGGCCGAAGCTCGCTCAAAGACGAATTCCGTGAAGGTCGTCCAAAAACGGTTGTTGTGCCAGATAAGATTGATGCCGTGCGTGAACTCATAATGCAAGATCGACATGCGACATACCGAGAGATAGAGACATCTTTGGACATTTCTTCTACCAGCATACATTCGATACTGCATGAACACCTGGCCGTAAAAAAGGTTTGTTCTCGTTGGATCCCGCACAATTTGAAAGTCGCTCAAAAAAAGGCTCGTGTCGATTGGTGCAAAGAAATGTTGCAAAAATACGATTGCGGTGCTTCAAAAGAAGTTTATAAGATCGTCACAGGTGACGAATCATGGATCTATGCGTATGAGCCCGAAACGAAACAACAATCGACCGTGTGGGTCTTCAAAGACGAGCAAAATCCAACGAAAGTTGTTCGTGGAAGAAGCACTTCGAAGCAAATGGTCGCCTGTTTCTTCGGCAAAACTGGTCATGTGGCGACTGTTCCGCTTGAGCAACGTAGGACGGTCACTTCTGAGTGGTACACTACAATTTGTTTGCCTGAAGTCATCGGAGAAATTCGAAAAATCAACAAGAGAAGACGAATCATTGCTCACCATGACAATGCCGTACAGTCCTGACTTGGCACCTAATGACTTCTTCTTGTTTCCGCCCAGAAGAAGCTGTTGAAGTGTTCAAAAATCATGTTTTAGAGGTGTCTCAGTCGGAGTGGAAAGAGTGCTTCGACAACTGGTTTGAGCGCATGCAAAAGTGTATAAATCATGCTGGAGAATACTTTGAAAAACAATAAAACCATTTTTAATTAAAAATATTCGCATTTTCACTATTAGGCCAGAAATATATAGAGCAGCCCTCGTACAACGTTCTGATTAGCAACGTTTTTGAAGAAGTACGGAACAAACATTAAACTGGCCCAACAAGCACTCCAGACAATCAGTTTTTCTTGATGTAACGATTTCTCAACATACACTTGAGGATTATCATTCAAAAAAATGAGCTTCATCGCTAAGCAAATTTCGCTTATGAAAAACAGTAACAACGTCAATTTTGTTTTAGAGCCATTCACCGAATCTGGAAGCGTTGTTTAGACGTCAGTACATTTATGTTGAAATACCAAACCAAACACAAGTCACTTGACAGCTGACAAAATGGCCTCTATATAAAAATGTTGCCATCTTATAGTTCTATACGTCTATAAAAACACCCTTTATTAACACTACTTTTATTTTTGTCGGCACTGTACATCAGTGGTTTAAATGAATTAATTAAAGAAATGCTTGTGTTTATTTTTTTAATCAATCAAGCCAGAAAAAATAATTTAAATGAGGTAAAAATTAAAAAAAAAAAAAAAACAGAAATGAGGGTAAGATTTTTTTTGTTATATTACTGACCAATTGATAGACTACAAGTCAACAGCTTGAAGGGACGAAATTTATGGCAACCTATAAATTTAAATCTCCCTGAGTTGGCAGCATATAAAATTATAAGGTTGGCATACTGTTAAGTTGGTATGAATGAATGGATACCGTCAAAAGCAAAAAAAAAATTTTTTCAGCAAAAAGAATTATTATTAAAACTGGATCCATAATTAATTTTATTTTCTAATTTTTTAAGCACTATGTCAGTATTTAAATAAAAATATTATTTAATTTTTTTTATTTATTTGTTCTCAATATTTCGCCACACCTTTGGGAAACAGGAAACAAAAATATCAATAAAGTTTTCCCTGACGAAGCTACCCAACGGTGTGGCGAAATTTTCAAGAAAAAATAAATAAAAATTAAAAAATAATATTTTTATGTATAAACTGACTAAGTCCAGATTAACACTATGCAATTTTTTTGTGGCATTTTTTTCTCAATTTTTTATTTAAGTAACAGCGTTATGCGTTATCTAAAAGTGAACATTAGCAACAGTTACATCCCCTCAACACTCAAGCAATATCATATTGTTTACTCCTCCTGCTTCACAAACAAATAAAAATTTCATGCTAATTTCATGAAAAATTGCTTAGTGTAAATGCCGTATTAGTGTTAAAAAAAAAATTAGAAAATAAAATTAATTTGCTGAAAATTCTTTTAGATGCCGTAGAAGTTGCCGGCTAATTTTAATTAAAACTTAATATCCGACTGAATCAGTTAAATAAGGTAGCACTGTTTATTGTTATTAATTAACTTTAACTTTACATAAGGCAAGTAAAATTCACTTTATTTTTATTTGTACATCAGCACGCCACTAAATAATTTTACAGGCGGCCAACAACCTGCATCATTTTTTTTGTTACAAATGTCACGTTAACTACATTTAATCAAATTCGTTTTTAGTTCTAACATTTACCGATAGTATCGCCATCAGAATAAAACTATCGTTAGTCAGCCAAAAATAAAACTATCGAATTTGTCGATAGCACTATAGATTGTTTTACAGCTCTAGTGCCACGTCCAACCTTATAGTCCAGCCAGTTTTTTGTTTGATTATTTGCATTTAAAAAGGAGTTACTTGTACGAAATGTCAATAATCCACCTATTACAGTTCCCTTGGTAAACGATAATAATTTTTCACTTTATATGGGAAGTACCAAGCATCCTGTTCCTGTCCTTTCAGTTATTAGCCAAACTATCCGTATTGATAAGGCCCTAACCAGGTTACATGATGTTAAAAGTTTGGTTTGTATGGGAAGTGCCACGCCTACTTAAAACATCAAAAAAAAAAAGAAGAGATGTATCCCCTTTTACCCACTGGAACGCAATCAAAAACATTTACTGCCATATTCATAAAAATAACTTAATAAATTAATACAGTTTTTTATTTGACCTTTTAATTATTTATTTTTTAATTTATTATTCAAGCACAAGGTCTTTTATTTTTTATTTTTTATTTTTTCAATATTTCAATATTTATTTGTCCTGATGATGCTACACAAGGGAGTAGCGAAATATTGAAAAAATAAAAAATAAAAGACCTTGTGCTTGAATAATAAATTAAAAAATAAAATAAAATAACTTTGAAATGTGTATTATGACAAATCTTCTTAACAAATTTGCCATAAAATATATTTCAAATCTATTTTCATATTTTATGAATACGACAGTTATAATGTTTAAATTCTAAACTCTTCTCTCATCAAACATTCAAGCTTTATTGAATGTTAAGTGAAAAAAACCTTCAAAAGCATTTATGTCTAATTAAAGTTTTATCTCAAGCATTACGTATTTTTATTTAATGAATTATACATAAACGAGAAGAGAAATCTTTGTCTAATTTGCTTAAAGTAATTACTCGTATATTTGCATTATAGATTGTGGTAGAAACCAACAGATGTTTAATTATATCTAACTACAAATGAAAGAAGTACACGAACAAACAGCAGAAGTACAATTAAAATAATTGAATGGAGAAGCTCTTTGGACAGACTCCAATACCTATTGTGTTCTTATTCAAATAATTAACCCTGATGAAACATGAGTAATGTTGCCATTTGAAAGAATTCTTAACTAGTTTCAAACAAATAAAATAAAACAGTTGAATGTAAAAAATGTATTTTAATAAAATAAAAAAAAAGTAAAAAAAATAACTTAAAACTTTCAATACATCAGTAATTAAACAATGAACTAAATATAAAGTATAAGGAAGTATGTATGCACTCACAAAAAGTAAGAGGTAATAAAATCCACGGTCACATCAAAAACAAAAGTTGGTACAATAAAAACTAACTACAAGATTGAAGCAATTTTAAAATCAGATTCGTAGTTTAAATATATTAAGAAAAAATTAAAAAAAATTGTAAAGTGTTAGCGCAATGTTTTATGTTCTTGTTATATTTAAGCAAAGGCAATAACAAAAAAACGCAACGCTGGACTACCAGTGTTGCCGTTTGGTTACATTTTTAAAATTTTTCGCAACTTTTGAAGGCACCACCGTATCATGTATAATTTTGTTATATTTGGCTAAATTTTCGTTACTTTTTCTATTTAAACTTTCAAAAATTGTTAGCAACTTTAGTTATACCGCTTGAAAAATTTGACAACCGTCAGTAAGTGCCGATTATATTACAGAAAAATTGTCAGTAATTTTATGCTGAAGTTTTAAACAAATAAGACTCAAATTTGTCTTTAACAACGATATTTTAAAAATAATTAGTGTAGTAAAAATTCTATCGAAACTTAATCTTTCAAAGAAAAAGTTCAAAAAGATTTATTAAAAAAAATCCTCTTATATCCCTTTCAGACCGTGATGCATCGATTATGCGGGTGGATTTCGGTCTCAATATTTTTACTTCTGTTTGCTTAATGTGAATTAGACTGGCATGCATCGATTGTGCTGATCGTTTTATATGTTTTTTATAAATTTTAAAATTTCAAACTAATTGAAATCTTTTCATGCAATACAAATGTGTTTCTGTTAAAAATATTATTGACTGCATCAATTGTGCGCTTCAGACGTGCATGTCCTGAAAATAATTGAAGGTTATAAAAATGATAAAATCTATTCATTGAGTATATTTTCATACGCTGTAGAGACCACATGTTCCAAAAATTATAAACAAATTCTCGCTAGTTTTGCGTCAGGTCTGAAAGGGATAACTAATTTTATTGAATGGCTAGACCTTGCATTTTTCCATGCCGAAATATAAGTATTCAGTCCTAATTTAAATCCTAAAAAAAAAATTTCTACTATTTTTATTTATTTTCGATTTGATTTTGTTCAGGAAATGAATTTGTTGCCTTGTTATTTTCCATGAAAGATGGAATAAATCTTTGAATTATATTTTATATGAATTAAATTACTATTTATTTAGGGATAATTTCAAAATGTAACTTTTAATTAAAAAATGTAACTTTTTTAAGGAAAAGCTCAACTTTTTTACTGTCTTTCCCTGGCAACACTGTGGGCTTCATTAACTGTGAGTGTATCTGGTTTCGAAATAAACAAAAGTTGATCTCTTCTCTTGGCTAAACAAATAAATTTCCTAAAAAAAAACGTTGTAGACTACTTATTTGATGTTCAATTTAATATTTTTTCGCATCACTATCAAAAATTTCAAACATTAACACGTGCTTACTCCCATCTTTACTCCTGAAAATTTTTTATTTTTATAATTTCCAGAAATAAAGTCGAATATCAATATAATCGAATTGTATACATATGTATAAGCAAACGGCTGGATACATTCACAAACAATGTGTAGAATGCAGTGAATATGATTGTAAAAACAATATAAGTATGTACACAAGTAGAAAACTGAAACGAATGTCAAGGTTGCAAATAACAGTAATCATACACACAATCAATTCCATTGGAAATTATTACGAGGCGTTAACTAAAAAGGCCTTGTTAAAGACTTGCATAAAAATTTTATTATTATTTATTTTATTTTAAGATTCGACACACATTCGAACCAGCCTTCCAATAAAAGGTTTCTAGGAGGCCTTGAAACCAGCTTCCAAAATATCCTGCACACATGCTTTATTATCTTCTTTGTAGCAAAAATAATAAACTCTCTAAATTCCCTTACAAAAAGCAGATTATGTTTCAGAGAAAAAAGAAAGAAAAACGGGAAAAAATAGAATTTTCAACAATTGTCGCACGTAAAGTGTTTTCAAAGAGAAAGATGAGGAAGAATGGGGAATTCATTGTGTGTGTAAATTATATACATAAATAATAAGTAGCCTTTGTGTCTGCTACATAAGGCCTTATAATAGGCCTCTTTACTTAATCTTTTTTTCCGCCGGGATGTTATTAAAGTATATTGCAAATTTACTTCTCGTACTTCACCATTCTTCTCTTCTCAGTTCTTTTCACTGGATGATATTCTTTCTCTTTTATTTATTACATGTGTTAATTTTCACACTGGAATGTGAATGCAATATGTTATTAAAATTACTTTGAATTTAGCTTAACTACAGGAACGGGACTTTTCAATTGATACAATTCTTAAAACTAAACGGGAGCTGTAAACGCATCAAATACATAAATAAAGATAAATGAAACAAACTGTTTTAAAATAAGTGTTTTTAATTAACTCGTAAAGGAATCCGAAACTTTGAAGAAAATCGAATTAAATGACTTCTTTTTTGTATCAAATTTAACTTTAATGGACAAAGTGCAAACTCACGTTTCTTTCAAATGAAATCCTAAGACAAGAGATTAAATAAACGGTATATAATCTGCTTATTTCGTCTTTCATTAAACATTTTTTGGCTGTTTTGCAACGAAGTTGCTATACAACATATTGAAACACAAACTTAGTAAATTGCATTAAAGTTTCAAATATTGTTTAAACTTTTTGAACAACTTAGATATAAAATCATTAATTTTTTTATTTAGATATATGGCTGAAAAACAATACTTGATGCTCAAATATAAAATTTTTATTTACAATTTTGTTATCGAAAAGAAGATTCAACATCGAATCAATTGTGTTATGAATATAGCAAGTACGTTTCCGAGTCGTTTTTTTGAGCACATAAAGTTCGATAATATTGTTTTTTTGGCGCTGAATGTCAAAGGGCACACATAATATTAACGCGGTGCTGAACGAAAATATCAGTGTTGTAGTATCGAAAAAAAAACGAAAATATATTATTTTATAGCACTAAAGCCATCTACCCATAGAAAGCGTATACTTTAACAGCAGCATTTTGATGACATTTTCCTTATTTAATTTCCTTATTTCATTTCCTTCATTGATGAATCGTCTTCAAAAAGACCCGGTTACGTAAGGCGATTAATAAAAAGTAGCACATGTTAGCCGCCGGTGAAAAAGCTTCTTGAAATGATTTTATTTTTTTTTTACATTTTTATACACTCATAAAAGGAACGTTTTTTTACTGCTAATGTAAATCAAATTTTAGTAAAATTTACCAATTACTGATTTCATTTTAGTATTAACTAATATTTACTGGCAAAGGAAATGAGTTGCAGAATTAGTCATTTTTTCAGTAATCGGTTTACTGGTAACTGCAATTTTGAATGCAGTTAAAATATAACATACTGTGTCCTTGTATAGTTGTACAATAGTCAGATAGAATTAGGTAGCATCAAGAATAGTTCATGCTAGGAACGCAACTGGGACGAACGACGAATTTTTGTTGTGAATTTTTGTTGTTGAATATACACATCATTACGTCGGGCGAAATGCGCCATACGCGGCAAAATTGATTTTTATTTATTACGCCGGCGAACCACTAACAAATCAGTAGAATGTGTCATGTAGTTTATTTTAGTGACCGCTCATTCTATTTAAAGATTAAAAAAGAACTTGTTTAATTTTAAGTTTAAAGCTCGTTTAGTTTAAATGATCTCTTAGTTTAAAATATCATTTTAGCGCAAATCTCGTTTAATTAAAATGTTCTTTCGCAGTTTTGTTAAAATCTAAACAAAAATTAATTACTATTTTAGGTTCTGATCTGGCAATATTCTATTTGACTTACAAGTGAAATCTTTTCTATTTATTTTACAAGCAACACACCGGTTAAGTAATATGCATAATAAAATTATGAAATTAAAATTCATTTAATGTATAATATAATCTCTTCTTTATTTCAGGAATCAAGTCATAAGGTAAGAATCTATCGTTATAAATTATATTTAAATTGTTTCTTTAATAGTGTCTGAAACAGTGAACAACGAAGGATGCACGTTTAGTCCATAATGTAGTATTTCGAGGTAGACGTAAAAATTCGAACTTGTTTACTTAGTTCAAGCAATGGAATAGTTCAACTGAATTAGTTTGTTTATGAACTTCTAAAGCACGCTTAGCTTTAGTTTTGAAGTATTTTAGTAAATAAAGTTATTCTACTTGAATAATTGTTTTATTTTTATTTTATAACATTTAAAATAAGTGGAAAAATTGGTAGTTAAATATAAATATTATTTCATTTTTTTAAGTATTACATGCTGTTTTATATGGTCAAATAGTAAACGACTTGAAAATTTTTGCATTTCGTGTTTGTCGGTCGGTTCAATTCTGCTCGCAGCATCAAATGAAATTTAACAATTGTAGTAACAACAACTATATCAATTTTACTGAAAAAATATAAACATACATTAAAAATCATTCAATCTAGTCCACAATTGGTATCATAATAACAACACTTGCTTTATGAAAACTTGCACCATTTACACTAATCGAGTGAGAGTTGTACCAACTATCCATTCCTGGGCCTGTTGAATATGTTGTGTTGCTTATATACACACATACATACATTTTTTTATATTATAATTAATAGTTAATTATTGTATAAATTTTTTAAAATTCTCTTTAGTATAATTTTGTATTATTCAACCATTAATATTGCGCAATTTAGTCAAAAAAAAATTACGCACTGCTGTTTCTTTTTCGTTTTAAATCAATTTCTTGAATAAAATGATCAGCAAACGCTGTAAAACAAGAATAATGATCCTAAAATAGAAATCGCTCGCAGCAACACGATATAATAAAACCAAGTTATCTGAAGGGAGGCAAAATTATACAAAACATAAAAAAAATTTTGTAGATCTTAATTTATGGATGGCGTTAAAAAACTTCTTCTTATTTAAAATTAATCAGTTTTTAAGGCTTTTAAAATTTAAATAATTGAAAACTCTTTACTTGGTAACTTCGTGTACGAGGTAGGTTTTAAAGACTAATGACTAATTTAATTTTCCTATACGATATTTGATCTTCAATATTAAATATTTTAACAAATTTATTTATTAATTTTGGCTTAAGTTCATCAATTCGTCTGAATACTGCTTTTAAATACCCTTTACCACAAAAAATGGAAAAAGGGTTCTTATGCATAGCAAAGTCGATTGATGATGTCTGTCTGTTCGTTTGGACAGATTAAATAAGCCAGTCGATCAGAAATAGTGTCGAAAGAGGTGCTATTAGAAGTCAGCAAGATCGGTCCATGTTCTTAGACGCAGCGGGCAAAACACCACGCCTTCCTCTAATTTTTCCATATTATTTGGAACAATAAAGTAACTCCAATAAAAAAATAACTATATGGAGCGATAAAGATTTAAAAAATCAGATACAAAAATATCAAGTAAAAAAATGCGCGCTCGCCCATATTTTCCGAGTTACGGGCCTTTAAAATATTTAAATTTTTAAAATATCAATATGGATATCATTTAAAAGCTTTTGATGAGATCTTTAAGAAAATAGTAAAAAATTTAAAAAATGCTTAACCCATTAAAAGCTGATGTCATTTTTATGTATATGTATTCAATTTTTAATTTTTTGTTTTTTAATTCTCTGTCACCCCAATATTAGCTTTTTCTGATTGATTCACCACATATGGTGAAGGGTATAAAAAATTCGGCATAGCTATCCTACTTATTTAATCTTTCTATTTACTGTAAAAATTTCGAAATTTAATGGCATAAATAAAAATAAATCGGTTGTGAAGTTCGCCGCGTGTTGCGTATTTCGTCCGACCTCATACATTACATACAGTGGTGTTCTATAAAATAGAGCCACCTTGATCTAGAATTTTTAAACTAAAAATAATGAACAACAAAGTTTATAATTATTTCTTCTTTTACATTTCGGTTTACACATAAAGTAAAAGATAAAAAAATAATGCAAATGTTGAAATTCAAAACTTAAATAAAAATTTACCCATTTAATTTTTACAAGTCACCAGGTCCTGCCTGTTCATAAAAATAGAGCCAGCAAATTTAGTTACCTAAAAAAATTTTTTTTTTGTGTTTTTTTTTTTTTTGTTGACTGGATTTTTTCTCATTAACTATTATTTTTTTAGCTCAATACTTCGTGGAATAACCCTAATTTTTTATAACGTCTGAGAATAGTTTTGGCATTGAGTCCACAAGATTTTGGCAGCTTTCTACAGGAATATTTTTTCCAAGCATCCTGATTTAAAGTCCAAAGTTCGTCTTTATTGGATGGATTTATTTCCGAAGACACATTTTTACAATTTGCAATAAGTTCTCGGTAGGATTTGAAACTGGGGACTGCGTCAGCCCGCTTAAATCCTTGAAGTTATGTACTTCAAACCAGTCTTCTGCCGCTTCGATGTGCATTTCGGGTTATTGTCTTGTTGAAACACCCATCGAAGCGGCATTTCCAATTCGGCACAAGTGTCATTAAAAATATTTATATAATAAGCGGCATCTATTCTATCCTTAATCCGAAATAAAGACCCAATACCATAATACGAAAAACATCCCCATACCATTATGTTTCCGCCTCCATCTTAAATGGTTTTTGTGGTCTATTTTGGACGGAATTCGGTGTTAGGAGGTCTTCGTACAGAAAGATTGCTTGAGGCTAAATTAAACAAATTATCTTTCGTTTCGTCAGACCATACAATATTTCTCCATTTGCTTACAGGCCAATCTACATGATTTTGGGCAAATTCTAATCTTTTCTTTAGGTGCTTTTTACCTAGGTATGGGACCTTTCTACTACTTCTAGCCTTCAAATTAATTCTAATAAGAAGCCTTCTTATGGTTAACGTAGAAACATCTAAACTATGCTCCTTTTTAAGAATAGAAGAGGTTTAAAAGGGATCTTTTTTTACATAAAGCAACATTTTTCGCTCTCTATACTTGTAATTTGCCTTGCTTTCATATTTGACGGCGGTTTCCACAATTTTCTTAGAGCATCCACTTATTATGACGATTTGTCTATAACTTTTTCCTTTTTTATGGAGTTTTTTTTATTGTTTCCCAGCTCTCAAAGGTACAAGGTTTTTTCTGCCCATTCTAAATACTATTATGTAAAAATGTTGTGAGATTCTTTTCCAATTGTACTTAAAAAAACACTAAGCTTACCTTTTTATACACTTTTAATTAAAAAAAGTTAATTTATAAAAGTTAATTAATTTTCAAAAGTGGCTCTATTTTTTTGTACATCCGTTTTCGCATCAAAATTTATACTGATAGTAAAATGAAGATTAATGACGCTGAAGCTATTTTAAACGTAACGGGATTACATTTGTAAGAGATGTGTAAAATTAGTGGAACAACTCTTTTATGCGTACTTTTTTGTACGAGGGATTTATAAGGGGTAAAAGTATTGGGAATCAGGTGGCTCTATTTTATTTCTCATCATTGTATGTGCATTTCCATATATACAAATGTGTTTTATTATTGACGGCAAATATTTGCGACCAAAAATACGTCGTTGGTTCTACTAGTGTTCCTAGCATAAGATTTATAATAATACATTTTACAACTTTAAAAATTAATTTAATTCCCGCAAAACTAATTCAAAAATATTTTTTCCAGTTTTTCGCAAATTTATAAATTTAAAAAAAGTTTATTTACGTTTCAATCAGTACTTAAATTTTTCCCCCAAACCCCTTATTAAAAAAGCCGTGTGCATAATTGATAGAAATTGTGTTTGGGAAGTAAAAATTTTATTACAGGAAATCACGATGAATAAGCAAAAACTTGAATTTAATAGAAATGACAACAAAAAGCAAATATCTCTTAAATACGAACAAAGTTAAAAAATGATTAGTTGTGATGTAGATAACTGCTCGCTTAAAATTAGGATCATTGATAACAAAGCAAACTGAGCAAATTATGCGGTTAAGAAAGTAATTAAGGTAAAAGTTTTATTGCCTGCGAATAAAAAGTTAGAGCTCTAAGTCTAATGATTCATTTTTACTCACTCCAAACTGTCCGCTATAAGTTAATTTTGATGAAACTTTATTTCAAAATGGTTTGCTAATCGCGTAAATTTTAGGAAACAAACTACAAAATATCTACCAGATTAAGAGAGATTATACTGTATTTCATTTAAAGTAATCAATCTGTTCCGACTTTGAATTTTAAAGCCATTATATGAGAGTTGAAAAACGCAAACACCGGTAGTCAGACATTTATAACCTATCGATAGGGCTTTTCTAGGCACTGCAAAATTTGTTATAGCCTTATTTGCTATCAATCAAATCAGTTTGGATCTTAGAAATCAAGAGATATTTATATTTAAAAAATCTTTAGAATCAAATTTTTTTAAGATCAGTTAAGCTTTATAAAATTGGGCATTGCTCTTTTCCCCGACTCCTCTCTCTAAATCAGTTTTTTTAACATAGAATATTATACCCTTTACATAAATATCTAAGTATGTTCAAAATTTTATTTTAATCGTTATGAACGTAAATGCCCGGTATTCCCATTTTTCTCTCATCTATATTACAATACAAAAAATAGATACAAGTGTGAATACACCCACATAATGTAAATGGAAAATTTTTGACACTCTCTACAGAACTCTGGAATAAATATTTAAAAACAAATTTTTCTAAATTTGAATTTTAAGAAAATTAGATATGACACGCAGACGGAGTCGTGGGCACTGCTAGTGAAATATATATTTCAAGTACGTTTTTTTTGTTTTTTTTTTTTCTTTGTAATATTGGCTGCCGTTTGTCACAATGTGTATGGATTTTTATATAAACAATTTGAAGTGTTGTTTATTTATTACAATTACAACAAATTTAGTTTTCCAGAAATTACAAATTTAAATTTTTTTTTTTGTAGAATTTTTTTTTTTATATGGCAAATAAATACTCCAGGAACTTTGTTACCTAGATAATATGGCTGGAGACCACTAATCTAGACTAGCTATAGTTCAAAATACACTAGAACCAGATTTTAAAAGAACACTTTTTAATTGCAAAATAATATTAAAAAAAATTATTATAACAATCAGCAATCGGTGTGCGGACTATAGACAATAGCAAATTTTATTGATAAAAATTGACGTAAAAAAATATAAACTAAATGGTTAATAGAAATGCACTACTTAAACTTAACTAAAACAAGTAATTATACAAATATAGACAACAACAAAACGGAGCAATTAACAACACAACTTTATCATTTTGAATCATATAACAATGACCATTTTTAGTTTTTTAGAGTAAGTCAACAGAAAAAAAAGTTTGTAAACGACTATAATTTTCTTTAATAGTTAAAAATATTAAATCAAGTGCACTTGTTTTTGTTTCTTGTTCCACATGTCTTTATAAAATTTCAACTGTGGTGCATTGGTACCGTTTGTTAACTGTTTATAATTGTTGTAAGCTTTAATAGACAGTCATTGCACTTTGTTTATAACTTTTTTGTTTTTTTTTTCTTTTGAGATGCTTAAAAAGCTTTTAAATAGAAGCGGCTATTTCATTTGAAAAATTTCCATATGAGCCGTTTTCTTTAAATGCGACACAAGTCCACTTTTCTTTAAACAGTAATCAATTTCAAATGATATAACAATGCATTTTTCATTCATTTTGCATTCTTTTTATAAATAATTTAATAAATAATTTCATCAAGAACATACTTCGTTCATACACACGCTAATTGCAATTAAAAATTACTTGCAACTTAATAACTCACTACAAATGGTATAAAAAAAATCCATTTTTAGTTATACCGAATAATTCAAAAAAACTAAAAATTAAAACAAAAATTGGCTACCTCTTGCATTTTTATTTCAAAAACAGAATTTTATCGATATGTCAACTCTAAAATAACTGTAAAACCGAACAGTAAACGAATTTATTTTTAACACTCTTTTTTTGAAAATTACAAATTTTAAAGGCATTTGTTTTCTTGTTGTTAAACTACTGGCTGAGCAAACGAATTAAATATAAATAATTTAGCTTAAGTTCGATTTTTATTTTAACTTCTACAGTTTTTAAGAAACAAAATTTATATACTAATTCTTTCGGACATTTTCTAAAGGAAACAGGAAAAATAAGACGCCCGCAGAATGTATTGCAGCATTTTCTAGATCGTTACATCCGCCATCAGCAGTTTTTGCATCTTTCTGACTTTTTCAACAACTACTTTTGTAAATAAGAATTATAAGGAATATTCATAATCAATTAATATTTATTAGTTAGACGAAGTCCGTTCAAAACCCAAACTATTCTTTCATTGTATGTACTTCACAATATTGTAGGTGCCGTTCCAGTAGTATACTTCTTTTCATGAAGAAAGTATAAATGCGAGCTGTGTCTTGGGTGTAATTAAATTTTTAATTTATTTAAATTAATAATTGATCTATTGATAAAACATTATGGCCAACAGGGGCCAAATATGTCGGAGTTACATACTATAGCGCCAACTATATTGATGAAATAACCTAAATCGATTGTTGAAAGATGACACTAGTGCCATATCAAATATTCCGAGCAACGGCGAATTCCCAATGCTATCACTTGGTACATAATTTTTAAGTAAAATGATAAAACTTAAATATTATGAAATGAATAAGTCATAATGCTACACCAGGTCCATATCAATAAGCAAAAATATAAATTTTTGTTAATCATTGTTAATTACATTTCATAAAATCAAAAAAAAAACATAAAGTATTACATATGTATATTAATTTACTTTAATTGTTTTTGATTCCTTCAAATATAAATAATTCATGATATTCTCATGCTTTGTTGATTCAATGGAGTTCTTATTTAATCAATTTGGCTTTTGATAC
This sequence comes from Gymnosoma rotundatum, assembly GCA_916610165.2. Classification (NCBI taxonomy): domain Eukaryota; kingdom Metazoa; phylum Arthropoda; class Insecta; order Diptera; family Tachinidae; genus Gymnosoma; species Gymnosoma rotundatum. The sequence continues at coordinate 115,021,812 of OU744340.1, read as the reverse complement.
AAGACTCTCAGGTTTTCTATACAAAATTTCAGTAAAATCTACTGATGAGCTAAATGAGCAGTAGCGAAATGGCCATATGGATATGCTTTTCCCGCAGTAAATTAACATAAAAACGATTCCGAATAATAAATTTTAATATTAGTACTACTATATAAAATTTTACATAAAAATATCATCGGCTCTTAATCGGTTAATCATTTAAAAAATAAATTTATTATTTTCTTAAAGATCTCTTCAAAAGCTTTAAAATGAGACACATATTAATATTTTAAGGAATTGAAAAGTTTAGAGGCCCGTAACTCGGAAAATATGGGCGAGCGCCAATTTTTCAACTTTATGTTTTTTAACTCTCTATCGCTCTATGTATTTGTTTTTTTGATTGGAGTTACTTCATTGTTCTAAATGATATAAAAAAGTTAGAGATAGGAGTGGTGTTTTGCCCGCTGCCTCGAAGGATTTTGCTGATTTCCAATAGCACCTTGGCCTTGCCTTGGCAAACTTGATTTCAACACTAACAAAAACGGACATCGCTTAATCGACTTCGCTATGCATAAGAAGTCAGAATGTATGGGGTCGATAATGGATATTGTAGAAATTACAAACGGAATGACAAACTTAAATATATCCTTTTTCAATTTTGTTGTGGTTAAGGCTATAAAAATACAAAACAAACGTAACAAAATGAAATACATATATTTACTATAAAATATTATTGTTTTTTTTACCTTAATGATTAATTATATTTTTTAATTTTTTCAAGCACTAGGTCAGTTTTTAAAATAAAAATATTGTTTATTATTTTTTATTTCTTCAATATATAATATACATACGAGGGCTGCTCTATATATTTTTGGCCTAATAGTGAAAATGCGAATATTTATAATCAAAAATGGTTTAATTGTTTTCCAAAGTATTGTCCACCATGATTTATACACTTTTGCATGCGCTCAAACCAGTTGTCGAAGCACTTTTTCCACTCCGATTGAGACACCTCTAAAACATGGTTTTTGAACACTTTAACAGTTTCTTCTGGCGACGAAAATCGTTAACCACGCATTTTTTTTTCTTGATGTGCGGAAACACGAAGAAGTCATTAGGTGTCAAGTCAGGGCTGTACGGCGGATGACCCATTAATTCGACGTTTTGGCCGGTCAAAAACGCTCTGGTTTGAGCCGATGTGTGAGAGCTCGCATTGTCATGGTGAACAATGATTCGTCTTCTCTTGTTGGTTTTTCGAATTTCTCCCATGACTTCAGGCAAACAAATTGTAGTGTACCACTCAGAAGTGACCGTCCTACGTAGCTTAAACGGAACAGTCGCCACATGACCAGTTTTGCCGAAGAAACAGGCGACCATTTTCTTCGAAGTGCTTTTTCCACAAACAACTTTCGTTGGATTTTGCTCGTCTTTGAAGACCCACACGGTCGAATATTGTTTCGTTTCGGGCTCATACGCATAGATCCATGCTTCGTCATCTGTGACGATCTTATAAACGTCTTTTGAAGCACCGCAATGGTATTTTTGCAATATTTCTTTGCACCAATCGACACGAGCCTTTTTTTGAGCGACTTTCAAATTGTGCGGGATCCAACGAGAACAAACCTTTTTTACGGCCAGGTGTTCATGCATTATCGAATGTACGCTGGTGGAAGAAATGTCCAAGGATGTCTCTATCTTTCGGTATGTCGCATGTCGATCTTGTATTATGAGTTCACGCACGGCATCAATGTTCTCTGGCACAACAGCCGTTTTTGGACGACCTTCACGGAATTCGTCTTTGAGCGAGCTTCGGCCACGATTTAATTCATTATACCAATTCTTCACAGTGCTATAGGATGGTGCTTCATCGCCATACAAAGATTTAAGTTCATCAATGCACTCTCGTCGTGATAATCCACGTCGAAAGTTGTGAAAAACGTTCACGAGTTAATTCCATTTTTTTCTATATTAATTTTTTCAAGTTACTGTAAACAACACAAATAATGGTCGTACGTCAAAACGTTTTGAGTACGATTATGCTTAAAAATGTCAAACTTTCAATGTCAGATTGCACTTGGCAGCACTCAGTGTTGCCAGGCCAGAAATATATATAGCAGCCCTCGTATACATATATTTTTTGCTGTTTCCAACGGTGTGGCAAAATATTGAAAACATAAAAAATAATAAACAATATTTTTGTTTTTAAAACTGATCTAGTGCTTGAAAAAATTAGAAAAAATAATTATATATACTATATATCTATCCATTGTTTTCTTTACCCAACATAAAATAAACTTGAACCACTTTTCAAGAAAAAGGTTCCCATAATACACAAAGTGGTGATTTGAAAAATAAACTCCCATTACATCAGACACACCGTTTTAATGCCTCTTGTCCAGTTACTAAATGTTTTGTACCATTTTCGAAACTAATTGTTTACAAGTTAATTTTTTCTTTACATCTGCTTAAAAATTGCAATTCATATACATATATAAAATTTTTTATAGTATTTTTTTTTTTGTTTAATACTTGTCAATAAAATTTCTTGTCGAACAAATAATATTTAAAATGCGAAAATTGAATAAAAAGTATTTATTAATAAACAAAATATTTATACATTGTTCTAGGAAATTAAAAAAAAATGTAAATCTTCTATTGGCATATTGCCCACAGCACTGTGGGGCAGACAGAAAATATTTTGGAAGTAAATCAGCAAATACTAAATGGCTGGACCGCTGGAAAATTTCTTATTTTATAACCATCTTTATAGTTCAATAATTTTCAAATTTTTTATAGCGAAATAAAACATCAATAGCTTCGGAGGAATTATATCAGCAATATTGGTAAATACAAAACGATATTTAAATTAAAAAAACAATGTAAACAAAGATTAGCGATGCAGTTGGTTTTGGAACTTTTAAAGAATATTTGCGAAAGGAATAAATAAATAACCAAACAACTTCGTTAGCTGGTTAATATAAATGAAGACCACTGCCATAGAGTCATCCATCGTTTATAGTTGACTATTTATTTGCTACGAAAAAAATCAGACCAAAATCTTTACTAAATTAGAAAATTTAGGGATTTTGAGTCAATTTACACTATGAAAGTGTTCGTGAAACTAGTATTAAATTTTTGTATCGTGGTGCAGTAAGAGGGGTAAGCAATATGACATGGCTTAAATGTTGAGAGGATGTTATTGGTGCTTATGTTTTGTTTAAAATAACGCATATTACTGAAACTTCAAAGACGAATTGAAAGAAAAAAAATTTGCATCAAAAAACGCCATGGTATTAATCTGGACTTTGTGTCAAAAAAGAAAAAATTCTTTATGATCCTGTTTTTCTAAAGCACACCTATATTGTTATGAATGTGATACATTTTGTCAACTTGCTAATTGTTTTACAGCTGGACCTCTTTGAACTCGAACAAAATTCAAAGCTGGAGTCTTAAACTTGATTTGGTTTAAACCTGAATTTTTCCCCTTATTTATTCTTATTGAGCAGATATATAAACGTAAAAAATTTTATTGTGTTCGAAAGATAAAAACATCAACGTTGCATGGAAAGTTTGGTTTAAAATTCAAAAATTAATTTGATGAATATGTAGAAAATCATTAATTATTTAAATTATTGCATGTTTATATTTAAAACAAAAAAGAAAGCTTTTTATTTCCTTTCTATAAAAATATTGCCGTTTCTGTACGATAAAAGAAGATAATTGCAACGAAAATTGTAATGCAACATATATTATTCTATTTTAATTTCGATTTCTAAATTTTTTTCATGAAATGTCCTTTAACACAAATATTTTTTAATGACCGATTGTTAGTCAAAAAAAAAAAAAAAAAAAAAAATAGAAAGTTTCACCGCGACATTACAATTAACTTAATTACAATCATGATATTTTGCATGTCAATTGTTAATTGCATTTATTTTTTTTTTGTTTATTTTTTTTTCAATTTAATGCATGTTTATAAATATTACTCGTGTGTATATACACTTGGGGACATGAGTAAATATTTTTTAAATATTTAATGTAAAATGAAAGATTTCAATCAAACGAAATAAATGCAAGTTGCTCTACACTGCTTTGTGAAAGCGCTGACTCAGTCAAAAATAAAATAATTTAATTTAGTATATTGTTAAACAATTCTTAATGAATAAATAATAAAAATAATAATATAAAATCGATTCGAAAAAGGGAGTAAAAATTAATGATTACAAATACGTCTACATATTTACTATTTTCCTCATTAACTGAGCATAATTTCAGGGACTTAAATTTACACATGTAATGTCTTTTCCACGATGTCACAAGAATTCGTTCATTTAAAAAAAAGATATATATTTTTACAGAATTTGTTTTAAATATGATTGTGCATATTGCCTTAAATATAATTAAAAATTAAAGGGTGCCTCTATAGAGACATGAATTTTATTTATATGAAATTCTATTTTAAACAATTACACACAGGGTGTGCCCACGATTACAACAGGCATAAAAATTTCTGCAGGAAATTGAGAACCGAAGCAAAACAAATCTTAAAATAATTTTGCACATAATATTTCCAAAGCTTTATATTGAACGGTGTTACCGTTGTAGCACTTTTGGCGGTAAATTGACGTAATTTTTTTTAGTAGATTCAATAAAATTTTGGCTTGTGTTTTATACATATTGCTGGATGAGGTACCACAGCATATATGGGGAGGATATCCGGATTTATACTGACTGCAGTACGATAGTGGAAGATCCGCAAATCTACTGAGGTTTCCTCGGGGGCAGCTGGGCACACTGGTGACTGTGCTGACGGGGCACTGCGTCATTGGTGCCCATGCTAGGAGACTGAATCTTCCGCATCATGACTACTGTAGAAGTTGTCAGGATGAGGAAGAGGAGGAAACGCTGGAGCATCTGCTCTACCACTGCCCGGCTCTTTCTGGGAATAGAGCGGCTATCTTCTGCAGTCCGAGACTGCATGGTGTTACAGACTTATCTGTCTGCGATGTTGCTAGGATAAACTTGTTTAGCCGGTCCTCGGGGTGGTTTGGATGTGGATCCTTGAGGGTGCCGTAGGCACCTCAATCTGATCCCTGCACATCCTGTTTCCAGGTGACACCATGGGACCTTTGGGATCCAAGTGAGTCGGTCTTTTCTTTTGCGCCGACGGCCTGTGCAATCTAACCTAACCTTTATACATATTTGTTTATCATAATTGAATAATATGTTTCATTTAAAAATGTTCCAATGTTTCCGCTAAATTAGTACTAATTTCAATGCAAAAAGTTATTGGGTTTTGTGAAATTTTTGTAGTTTTCGAAAAACAAAATTTAGTGGCAACGCTGTTTAAGATAACTTTCTTATACGTAATGAGCAGTATATTGGTCAACAGTCACCGGTGCTTCGGTCATATGACCGGTCACGTGACCGACACTATTCTATTCTCTAACAAACCGAATTTTGACTTGAATTGTTTAAATTTTTAAACCGTAAATAAAAAATATTTTGTAAATTATCTTTAAACATTATTGTTGTGTTTGCTTTAACTTTGACTTTTGTCTTTTTCTTAAGAAAAGTAGCATTTCAAGCAGTAATACTCGAATCTATTTTTTATTTTTTATTTTTTATTTATTTTTTTTTTTTTTTTTTTTTTTTTTGTAACCGTGCCATGTTTTTTTAGAAAGGGATATATAAGAGATAAGACAGGTGGTGGAAGGAGAAAGATATAGCCGAAGAAGAAGGCTACATGTTGTAATGTTATATCTGAATATGTAGTTATACTATTTAGCAGAAAAAACATTTTTTTTTTTGATTGTCGCAGGGGTTGAACACTAAAACCAACAAATCAACGTGATTGCCACCATGACTACAGCAGCCTTTACTTTATTGATTGGACAAGAGTCTTTAGTTTATTTAAAATGTTAGTGAAAAGTTTTCTAAAGAGTAAGCGGTAGCGAAATGGCCATCGAGACGAGCTTTCATCCTCATGTTTAAAGATAATTTAATAAATTTATTATTCCTGTAATTTAATCTTAAAATATATTTTTAATTTTTGACAACAAATAATTAACAATTAAATTTAATAATTAGAAGGTGAATACCTCCCGAGTCATAGAACTATTAACAGCAAGGATTAGAATTTATTAAGAGTCGCAAAACACATATAGTAAAAATAAAATTAATAAAAATCATTAAAAAAAAAACACTTAAGGCTATTAACCAGTCACTGTAGCCTCTTTAGATATTCAGAAGGAGTTTAAGAACAACTATTTTTATGTTTGTAATTGTTGTTTTTATTTTTTGGCAACAAGTATCCGTAGCACGCGATATTTAAAGTTTTTTTTAAGAACACATATACATACATATATATCATAAAAAATGTCTAATAAAAAGAAAAGCAAACACAAAAATGTGTTTCTTGTATTACAGAATGACGTCTATCGGCGGCGTTCTACTTTTTGGTGACCTGCAAAAAAAAAACACTGACTCTTAAAATAGAGGTGTGTTCGATAAAATGAAATATATTATTTCTTATTTAAAAATATTGATTTTTATCTATCAAAACTTAATACTCTGTCTCCCTTAAATCAAGTAATTTTTGTTCTAATTTTGTTACTTTTTAAAGAATATTTTGAGCTTAAATGTGTCTAAATTTAGTTCTTAAACAAAAGAAACTGAAAGCAGGCAAAAAATAATTTTGCTTTTTATTACTTCGAAAAAGTTTCAATTTTAAACTTGAACACTTCATATTTATAATTTCATGTGTGACAAAAAAGCAAAAGAAAGAATTAAAATTTTAAAAACAATTTTCCATTTTTTCTACGAAACGGAAAACATTTTTACTCACACTTTTGCTTCAGAATTTTTTAAGGAAAATATCAAGAAAATTAAAAGAACTAAAAATAAGTAAATAAATAAGTGTGTGCGTGAAACAGGGCTGCCAGATAATTTTGATGATAAAATCTGCACTTTTTGGGAGGGAAATAACCATTTCAATATTTAATGCAAATTCGCCATTTTTGGCAGCTCTCGATAGGAAGATAAATTTTAAATCAGAGAGACAACATTTTCGATAATGTCCAACCTACCAGGGTTACCACTGGAAATTATCAGAATATGGCACAAAAGGTCGTTGTGCATAAAGTCAGAATAAATGTTTTAGAAAAAAGAAAGATTTAAACAAATACTAAAGGAATTGTTATATTTTTTTGGGTGTAGCGTCTTCCTTCTCAAGCAGGGTTATCTACGACAATGCTGACATCATCAAATAAACTGTTTTTGAAAACAAACTGTTGTTTTTCAATAAAAAAAAATTAAGGGCAATTAGAATTAGAATACTTTTGACTCACCTTTTTTTAACAACTGATTGTGAATCAGCAATAAATTAATCCCTATTATGAATATTTTTTCACTCGAAATTTTTTCCCTTTTCCCCAAATTGCAATCGTAAATAATTCACGTGAACAATTTTTCACTTAAACAAAAATTCTCCTTATCGGGATTAATTTTTTCCCTCGAAATTTTTCCCGTTTTCCCTTAGATTTGTTCACTTAAATTTTGCTGGGGAACTGCATACATTATGCCAGTTTTTATATGTTTTAATTAGAATATTTACATCAATAAAACATTTTTTTAATTTAACATCAGTTAGTGCAGTGCAGACTGACATTATGCTCGTCAAGATATATCTATTGGTTATAAATTTATGAAGAATTTTTATTAAAAAATTATTTTTTAAATGATCCGATACAAAAATTTATTTTATAGTACCAATGTCTAGGGTATGTTAGGCAGGCAACCGTGCTGCCACAGCCCACTTGGTTACATTGATTGGACCATTTGTGTCTAGGGCAACTTCAAGGGCATTTAAGCGTCTTGCAAGTCACGTGGTGGAAATGAAATTGTTCTCTGTTGTAGTATCTCCTCCTCTTGCAACAACACAATAGCACCAATCATTAACATTTCTAAATTTTTTATAACTTTAAAAAAATTTGAATTTTTTTTTCCCTATTTTCTTCTTTCTAATTTGTATTCAGTACGAATTGATAGCGGGAACAAACGTTCCCATGAAACTCACGATAGCAATTTTCCCTTCACAGGGAATGAAAATTTCATGGGAACAAAAATGTCACATTTTGCTCACGATAGGGGTGAATATATATTTGAAGGGATTTTGATAACGGACAGACAATTATATAAACTCATCTGGTCTATCAATCATCAGATAACAAGTGACAAGAAAAGTCTGTTAAATTTAGCTTTGTGATCTCTCTAGATTTTTTCGTTGGAAGAGCATAGAAAAATATTTAATTTTATGTTTATATCAAATTATTCTCTTCCCTTTTAAAGTTAATATGTGTGAAATTGAATTAAGTTTTGATAAAAAAAAAACTTACCTTAACGATAATGGAATTATCAGTAGTGTGTCTTAAATGTAAATTTTGTAATCGATTTTGTTAACGATTACAGTCTTAAATGTAAATTTTGTTATCAATTACAGTGCAGTGCAAAACAAAAGCAACAAACTACATGTTGAAATAATTGTTGCTCTTTCGCTTTTATACTTTGGAATTAAGAGTTCACATTTTTTAACAATAAGAAAGTAATACATTGAACTATGCATGAAATTTTTTATAAAACCGAGTGATGATTTGTTAATATATTTTCATTAGTATTTTTATTTTTATAAAATCTGCTGTTCGTTTAAATGATGATTGAATTAACAAAAATTAAAAGCGCATTCCTATTTGCTTTAGTCAAACTTCTTAGAAAATATGCATGTGCAACATGAAACACCTATTCATTTTTTTTTGTGCATGTAAAAGCGAAAATTAAATATTTTAATTTATTACCATTAGCCCGGAATAAATATAACTTATCTTAAATATGTTATTGAAAGTAAAAATTTTTAATTACTTAAGACAGCACATTTTCTTAAATAAAAAAATTGATTAAAAACTTGGAATATATAAAACCTGTTTTTAAATAAAGCAAATAAAACTAATTACTTAAAAGCAATTAAATTTTATTCGTAAAGGAAAACTCAACCGCTTTATTGTCGTAAAAAATCGTTTTTATTTTTGTCTGTTACAGATTTTTAGTTTTAAAACACAGTTTTTATAACAAAACAATTTATAAATTTAATTTTTTCTTTAATTTAATATCAAATACCACTTTTTTCTTAAAAACATCCAAAATGAATTGATAACACAGATGAAATTCAATATCTTAGACGGAACACAGTGTTGCCAAGACAAAACAATTTTTGATATGCTTTAAAATAAATTTGCTTTAAAATAAAAAAAAACTAGTTTCATGAAACCTTTGTTTGTAGGCAAGAGGTGTAGAGACGTAATGGAATGAATTTTTAGGGGGATTTTTTTTACACTCGCTTTCTGTACGTTCGCTCAATACACATCAGTGTTGCCAGGGAAAAACAGAAAGAAGGTACGCTTTTCCTTCGAAAAAGTTACATTTTTCTATTAAAAGTTACATTTTTTCTTAAATAAATAGTAATTTAATGTAATTTATATAAAAAATAGTGAAAAGTTTCATTCCATATTTCAGTAAAAATAACAAGTCAAAAAATTCATTTACTAAACAAAAACAAAAGGAAAATATTTCGGTATGGAAAAGTGCATGCTCTCGCCGTTCAATAAAATTGGTATTGGTACGGTTGTCAATTTTTTCAAGCCGAATAACTGAAGTTGCTAAGAATTTTCGTAAGTTTGAGCAGAATACTTAGTTTTCCTCACGAAATCCAGCTTATGGTATTTCACAGTTATAAAGAATTATTGCCACATACATTTAGCTGTTTTTAAACATGAGACAAGAAACATTTAATGGTTTCTCACGAATTAAACAGAGTTAAACTTTAGCAATGTTATTTTTTGTTTATTTCAAACTAATTTTTTATATGGGATCTTGACTGCATTTGCAAGTAACCTTTGTTAGTAAAATTAAATTTATAAGTTTAGGGAAGTTCTTACCTCAAATAATGAAAGAAGTACTCTTTCAGTGATATTAGTTTATTTCGTGTCTGTACCAAAAGTTACGAAAATTTGGCCAAAAATAACAATATTATACATGTTACGTGGAGCCTTTAAAAGTTACAAAAAATGTAACCAAACGGCAACACTGATACAAATACAAGTACAGTAACGAATTTATACATATATATAAAAAATTGATGGAAGTTCGTTGTGACCAGGGCTGCCGTTTTTGGTTATTTCTAACCAAAAGTGGTTATTTTTTTCTTTAATGTGGAGATGTGAATATTTTTCTCATTTTGGTTATTTTTTCTCCAAAATAATAATACACATGTACATATTTTTTATATTATACTTTTTAAGCTTTTATATTCTTCAATTTTTCGAACTGCTACCAAGACAACTGAAAATAAAACAGCTGTGACTTAAATCGCTAGTGCAGCCACCTTTTATGAATTCGCCTTTATTGCTACACACTTGCTTATAATACTTTTCGTTTACAACACTGTCAACAGCTTTTAATTTTGCTAAATGTGAAATTTCACTTCAAAACGCAATGAACTTTGAATAAGTAAATCTATGGTATCAAACTATTATACTGTGAACTGCAAGTTTTGTTTACTTTGTTTTAAACAAACTCTTATTATTTTGAAGATACGTGTACAATCGTTACTTATTACATACATACATATGTAGGTAAAAGAATTTTATTTTTGTTATTATTAACTGAATTTAAATCAAATAATTTATATTATAATAATGTATCCATTTTAAATGTTATTTAATAAAAAGACTACATACTGAAATTTGGTTATTTTTTTTCTCATTTGGTAACTTTTAAAGCAAATTTTGGTTGTAAAAATTTTTTGGTTGTGGCAGCACTGGTTGTGACTTTATATTTCACGAACGGCCGAACCGAATTCGATTAAATTTCTAGGACATGTTCGTATAGTCATGTAGATGGTTTATCAATAGTTTGCACGGGCATTTATGGCTGCACCAAATTGAAAAAAAATAATGTAATAATGCTTATTTAAAAAATAAGGAGCAGGAGGTTCAAGTGGGGGAGAAAAAAATGCGCAGAATTGATCGACAAACAAGTAAGAGTGCTATATTCGGCTATGCCGAATCTTATATATCCTTCACCATCTATGTAAATCTAGTTAAGTGAAGTAACTCCAATTAAAAAAAGCAAATATTGGGGTGACAGAATTGAAAAATAAAAAAAAGAAAAGATTTGGTACTGCATATATATAATTTAACATAAAACTTCCATCGGACCTTAGTGGGTTACCTATTTTATAAAAATTTTACTATTTCCTTAAAGATCTCTTTAAAAGCTTTAAAGTGATACCCATATTGAGATTTTAAAAATTTTGAAAATTTAAGAGCCCCGTAACTTGGAAAATATGGGCGAGCGCCAATTTTTTCACGTGATGTTTTTTCTTATTTTTTAATTCTTCATCGCCCCATTTATTTATTTTTTTGATTGGTGTTACTTTATTATTCCAAATGACATGAAAAATTAGACGTAGGAGTGGTGTTTTGGACGGACAGACGGACATCACTCAATGGGCTTTGTTATGCATAAGAAGTCATAATATATACAATTTATGGGGTCGGAAATGGATATTGTAGAAATTACAAACGTTATGACAAACTTAGTTATAACCTTTTTCCACATTTTGTGGTGAAGGGTATAATAACTTCCGATTCATAAGGTCCAAGAGGCAGAAGGATCTCTCTTACGTATAACTTCTATATTAATCAAATAAGAAACTTGCTTTGAAGAGTGGTCGCAATACGATTATTCTCATGGGGTAGCGAAGCGCCCAAGAAATAACTAGTGTCAAATAAAAAGCGAATAAACGAATAGCGATTATGTAAAAAATTTCATAGCATAGGAACGCTATGAAATATGCTGAAACTTTAAAATAGAATTGAAAAACGTGGCATGTAATAATCGCACGTGTAAGTTGGAACTATTTTAATTTGGAAAAATCAAGTACATTTGGCCAAAATGCATTAATGAACACATACAATAATAAAAAAAGCGACGTTAAAAAAGCAGAGATGGTATTTAGATTCAATAAAAACTTTTTATGCATAATTAGAAAATTGTAAAATCAAATTTTTGAACATTTAAACTACAGCACTGAATTTAACCATAAATTTAACAAAAACAAAAATCACCGAAAAATTAATTCATAACAAAAATTATATTTCATATTTTTCTATCTTCTACCTTCCGGCAATACTTGCGATTGATGTTAAATTAAAAAAAATAAATTTCACATCTGGTTAACTTAGCTAAGTGCATTGAATGCCTTAAGCTATTATTTTACTTAAACGTTAACAAAACGTCACATAATAAAACATATCAAATTTACTACTTGTAAAACAACGTAATATGACACTTGCTTTTTGTCATTTTTCGCTTAATAAGTTCTTAGGTGTAAAACAACTTAATTAACATTTTAATAAAGAAAAAATAAGTATTGACTAGCACGAGCAAAAACAAAAATGTTATACAGCATATAAAGATAACACGTTTTATTTACTAAGAAATATTTTTGCTTTATTGAAGATTTATAAAACATTTTCATAGAAAAATATGTTTAACACGTTAACTGCCGTGTCACCCGTATTCGGGTGACAGCAAAAGTTCTCATCAGGCCACGTCACCCGTATTCGGGTGACAGCAAGAGTTCTCATCAGGCCACGTCGGGTGACTCCTTCCAAAGGATTTCCGAACATATTTAGATAAATATATGACAGGAGATAATAATACTGTTGAATTTTTTTAAAAATCGTTTATTAACAAAATTATTTACAGTGCAAAATATTGAAGCATTCACTGCAAAGTTGCGGTTGAGATATTAGTTGGGCAGAGATATTAGTTGTACTACTCAGTACACGGCAAAGATTACAACTGCTCGTGCAGAGTAATAACGTGATAAATGAGGATCGTAATAGATATCGGGGTGAGAGTACCGAAAGAAATGTAAACAGACATGCGGTAGCAGAGCACGCATCTTACAGTGGCACGGGTGGCCTGACGGGGATTTTGTTGTAAACACGCGTGGCAGTCAACGTGTTAATAAAACTTTTACTTATCAAAAATATTTTTACAAGCACTAGATAACAATGTTATTTAAGTATACTTCAGAAGGCGATAGTTATTATAAAAATATAATAAAACTTTAAGAGTATTGCGTTTTAAAAATGTTATATAAAATAGTTAGGGCAAAGAGCAACCATAAAATATAAAGCACAAGCTTTTTTAAATTATTTAAATAGACTGCTTGTGTGAAGTTTTTAAGCATTTTTAAATGCTGTTGTATTTGAATGCTTCAATTGCCATAATGATAAACATCAGTTTTTCTTTTTAATCAAATTCAAAAAAAAAAAAAAAAAAAAAAGAAGCAGGCTATCAATTCGGCTGAATGTTGCTTTTTTATGTTCAGTCATTTCTGAACGGATTTTGAAAATTGTTTCTTTATTTAAAAACCTTTAAAATGCTTACAGATTGTTCTTGTTCATAATTTTAAAAACTAAAGGATGTCCCCATACAACATTACGTGTATATATTCCCTTAAGGTCATCACTTAAAAAAAAAAAAATACTCCGTGTCACTATAACTCCCAATAGCAAAAAGCAATACAAAATTAAATCTAAAAATCAAAGCGTGTCCCTATAGATGGCGTAAACTAAACTTTATGAGCCTTTTGAACCGTTATAAACAAACGCTTGAAAATTGGACAGAATTTCGATTACAATGACCGTTATAATAACAAGTATAAATATTCAAAATTATAAAGTAATTTGCCATACTTCTGAACCGTTTTCAACAGAGTTTTGAAATTTGTATTACTACGTCCGCTACAACGACAAGTATTAAATGTGGCACTGGACATTAAAAGGTGTCCCAACAGTTGATGTAATTTAATGTATGTGGCCTAACATTTGAAATTTAAATCAGTCGGTTGAAATTTATAAGGCACCTGTATTGCTAAGTCCGCTACAGCAGTAATTAATGTGTGTGAAGATAAATACGTCTAGTTAAATACGTTTTTTTTTTTAATGTAGCATGCGATAAATTTTTTCTCCCATACATACAGTACAATTTGTATAGTAAATTCCGGACTTTTTTAACAAATACGATTACAGCTACAAAACCCTACTTTCTCGGAGAATCAAACCTATTGGGAAATCAAGGGCACATATAAAGCTATTAAACTATGAACACAGTTTATTCAAATTGAATTTGAGAAATTTTTTATAAGACGCGGAAAATTGACTTAGTGCAATTTTCTCATATACGATGAGTTCTGTGAGTGATTTTGTCAATGCGTAAATTTTCCGCGTCTTATAAAAAATATCTCAAATTCAATTTGAATAAACTGTGTTTACAGTTTAATAGCATATTATGTGCCCATGATTTCCCAATAGGTTTAATTTTGCGAACTCGAAGGGTTTGGCCACAGTAACAAAAGCCGTCACAGAACTCATCGTATATGAGAAAATTGCACTAAGTCAATTTTCCGCGTCTTATAAAAAATTTCTCAAATTCAATTTGAATAAACTGTGTCCACAGTTTAATAGCTTTATATGTGGCCTTGATTTCCCAATAGGTTTGATTCTCCGAGAAAGAAGGGTTATGTAGCTGTAATCGTATTTGTTAAAAAAGTGCGGAATTTACTATACAAATTGTACTGTATGTATGGGAAAAAAATTTATCGCATGCTAAATTTTTTAAAAAATGTATTTAACTTGACGTATTTATCTGCACACACATCAGTAATTATAAGATTTGAATTTGGAAATTAAAGGTTGTGCCCAAAACTGCTATAATTTGACCTTTATGACTTTATCTTTTAAACCGTTATAGATAAACGCTTGAAAATTACACAGAAAATTCACTAGTTTGGTATAATGAGAAGTATAAATATTTTATATTATAAATTAAAGGATGTCTCAATAATTGATGTAATTTGATGTATATGGCCAAACTATTGAACCGTCATATATCCTGTTCAGACATACGTTTTAATTTATACAATTAAAATTTTAATTGAGTAAAATTTTTGGCAATTTGCACACAATCGATGACAAAGCTCTTGCAAATGCTAACTGTTGCAATACAAAATGATTTAAGCATTTTCAAAAACTTTTCATTTCATATAATTTGAAAATATTTTATTTTTTATTTTTATGGCATTTAGTTTTGTCATTGTCATTGTATAAAAATTTCTCTAACTGAACACACTTCACAAGGGTTGTATGAGGGAACTTAATCAATTATCGACTTAATTAAGTGTTAATTGAAAAAATTTTTAATTAATTTCTTATATGGTAAATTAAATTCAATTAGGGACTTAATTGCGTAAATTCCTTTATTGCGCAATTAAAACGTATGTCTGAATAGGGTAATAGACAGACGCTACAATAATAATTACAAGATTTGAATTTGGATGTGTTTTGAAATCCCTTTTTTTTATGCCTATCGTTTATTAATTTGAGGAGGCCAACTTGAAATCTATTTTAAATACATATTTTTGTTCTTGTCACATTTAAGCTTTAAATCAACTGAGCTGTTTTTAAAAGAAAGATTTTTTTTTAACAAAATATAAATATAAATTAAAAATCTGTATACATTAAGTGTGGATTCCCTTTGAAAAGCTGTTACAAGTACTGGATAGTGTTAGAAAATAAAAGAGTTTATTTAAAAAAGCCGCTTTTTATCTTCACCTTGCTTAAGCTATTTATACCTGAATTCCTTTCTGTTGAATAGTTGTTTCAATTTTTAGACTCGTACTCAGTGGTTCCCTCTGGCTGTAACGACATATCAATAGTTTTATTTTGTATTTCATATTTAAATTCTCTTTTTGTTGTTAATTTAAAAAAAAAAAAAAAAAAAAACGTTGCAAAATTTAAAGATTAATTACTTAAATTTGTGAAACGTTTATATCAAGTGTTGCAAAAGATTTTATACCTTATGTCTGAATAAATATTGATGTTGCAAAAAAGTACATATATATAAAGAAGTTAAAAAATCTTGATGTCAGTCTTCTAGATCAATTTTCGTCTTTTCGACATTTTTTTTTCTAAAAAAAAAATAAGAATATGAAAATCTGCAATGCGGTAGTTAACAAAATGTTTTTTTTTGTGGGTAAATTTACAAAAATTGGGGGAAGCCGGAACAAAATAAATATAGTCGCAAAATTATATGAGTTTAAAAAAGTCTCACAAAAAGTCACAGACCGCCAAGTTGCGACTTGAGTCATGCATGCAGTAATCCAATTGTTGCACGAGTTGCATGGCAGTTGTAAACGTATTGTTAAGACCACATGTAGTTCACAAAAATTATCAGCAAATTAAGTCAAAAAGAACTCTGTCATGATGTAGCTTTATTCAACTCCACAAACAGATTAAAAAATTTCGTTGGTTACGTAGGCCATCAAGTGGAAATAAGCTTCATAGATTTTTGTTTTTTTGGATCAGCATTCACCTGGGAACAGCCGAACTTTTGAAATATTGTTGACAAACAGAAACGCATTTTTCCTCGTGAAATGTCAAATGTAACATTAGACCCGTTTCCGTCCTCAACTTTGGGATCCCGCGGAGTCCCAATGTCACCGAAAACTGTTCCCGTACTACAAGTTTGAGTAGAAGAGAGAGCTTTTGAGAGAATAAAATTCTTCTTCTTTCTGCACACAACGGCTTAGACTTTTTCGTTGTGTAGATTGTGTAAACTAAAAAACAACCAGCTGATTGAAAAGTAAACAGTAGGAAATGTAAAAAGTTCCATTTTTCATTCTCGCAAATGTCTACCAAGTGTTATTTACAAGATTTATCAAAAAAAAAAAAAAAAAAAAAAAATAACAATAATAATAATAGACTAAATTTAAGAACAAGCACAATATTTGTGTTTCTATGTTTACTTTGAACAACTGCACGTATATTTTGTTTGACATCTTTTTTTGGGATAGAAGTTTGGTTTTTTGTGTTCCCGTGCTTTCGGGCATTTTTGTCTTCACCTGAGAATAGTTTTAAGTACGAGAACAGAGCTATTATGTTTTTGGATTGCTAACACTTCGTTTATTATTTTTCATTTCATTCTTCAAATTCTTTTACCGACGTTTTATATATTTTTTATATTTAAGTGAACCTAAGCCCCGTGAACCCCCGCTAAACAAATAATTTAAATTTATTTCAATTTAATATTCGTTTATTTTTGCTCTTGTTTGATTACTGCCGTTAAACGTATTTTTTAAAGAATTTTTTGTGAATTTATTTAAACGATAGAATCAATATATTTTTTAATATTAATAGAGTTCATTAACTTGAAGAAAATATAATTAACCATAATCATGCATTTTTTCTTAAAACAGAGAGAGTGTGATCTTGTTGTCACGGTTAAAAAAAAACCACATCAATTGATTAGATGAATTTTTAATCACTTCAAAACTTGAAATAAAACAACAGTTATTCATTGCTATTATGCGGTTAGTGCGTTGTACTCTCAATAATCTTTTTGTTTTTATTAAAAAAAAAGCAGATTTTTTTTAGTTTCCGAGATCTTGGATGAAGCTAAAAGCTTTTGAAACTTAACAGGTCAATAAGGACAGAAGATTCTAAACCTTTATTAACAGAAATAAATTCAAGTATTTTTTTTAACAGAAAAGAATTATTTTGTAGTAAAAAATACAGATAGTTAAAGAGGTTCAAAGAATAGGTCAACTAATGTGATCTTATTCCATCTTTATATGTCTAAACGAAAAAAAACCTGCAGTAACAGCCCCTAAATTATCCCTTAAAAGAAAATATAAATTCTTGTGACTTTTTATAAATTAACAAATCTGGTTACCGGTGTAAAAACCTGTTCAAAATGAAACAACAGTTTAGAAGTAAACAAAAAAACAATGCGAATAAACGCGTCCATTGTTAAAAAGAAATATTTTTGTTTACTATTGTAAATTCCCAGTTAAAAGGTTATGGCAGTGATTCAGATGTACGTACGCTTTATTTAAAACCAACTGTTGTGAGTAATTTCGAAATGTAAAAAACGTTTTTACATAATTAAAAAACAAAAAAACTTAATTTATTTATCAAAACAAACAATCAGCTAAGTCGTTTCTATCAATGTTGTTATTGGCCAAGGTTTCAAAGTTTAAGAATTTCAAAAAATCGACAGCTAAACCTGAAAAATTAAGACAAAAAAAAAACAAACAAAATTTTAAATTCCAGTTTAAAGAAACTTAGAACTCGTTTCATTCGGAAGCCAATTTAAATTTTAATTTTTTTGAACAAAAAAAAAAAAAAAAACAAAAAAAAGACAAACATACGAGAATTTTTCTATATATAATCGATCAATTCGCTTAACTTGTGCATTCATCATAATAAACAAAAATTATTTTTAGTTTATATTTTATCAGCAATTTACGATCCCTTTTTATCTAACAACACGATTCAAAATTATGCCAAAAAGTAGATGTGTGTGAAGATAAATACGTCAAGTTATATATGTTTTTTAAAAAAAATAGGATGCGATAAGTTTTTTCTCCCATACATACAGTAAAATTTGCACAGTAAATTCCTGACTTTTTTTTAACAAATACGATTAAAGCGTCAAAACCCTACAATCTCGAAGAATCAAATCTATGGCGAAATCAAGGGCACATATTGAGCCATTAAACTGTGAACACAGTTTATTCAAAATGAATTTGTGAAATTTTTTATAAGATTCGGAAAATTGACTTAGTGCAATTTTCTCATATACGATGAGTTCTGTGAGAGATTTCGTTTATGTGGCCAAACCTTTCGATCTCGGAGAATTAGACCTATTGGGATATCAAGGGCACATATAGAGCTATTAAACTGTAAATTTTACTGTAAACTGTACTATTTAGTGTAAACTGTATACGAATTGTACTGTATGTATCGGAGAAAAAAATATTGTATGCTACATTTTTTAAAAAACGTATTTAACTTGACGTATTTATCTTCACACACAAAAAAAGTAGGAACTAATTATTATACCCTTCTCCATAAAGGTGGAATAAGGGTATATCTAAGTTTATCATACCCTTTGCAATTTCTACAATATCCATTTCCGACCCAAATAAATTATATATCGTCAGCTAAAACGCAAACGGCCCTAATCTTCAATTTTTCAAATTTTACAGAAGAAACAAAATACTATTTTAAACCGGAAGTATAGTTTCAATCATCATGATTTTTATCAGTATTATTAAAAAATATGTGACAAATTGATTTCTGGCAGAATAAAATTAAATTTTGTGATATTTGAATTCCTATGTCAGTTAGCTCCTTTTGTACCTTAATTTTTGTTAAGCCAAAAGCCCTATCTACAATTTAATGAAAAATAGTTTTATCATTTATTTTTATTAAACCCATTTTTATTATTATATTATTTATTTTAATATTGTATCACCAAAAGCAAATTAAAATAATTTATTGAAATTAAACAAAAAAAAGTTAAAAAGTTTCAAAATTGAAGAATGAATTTGGAAAATATGAATTACTTTTCAAATGGTGTTATAATAGAAAAAATTACAATCTTTAGGTAGTAATGGTTGTAGATCCTGCAGGTGCTGCCACTTCTTTTTTGAAATTTTCAATCTTTCTTTATGCAGTAAAACAGTATTGATCTTGTTTTCAGTTCTTTGTGGAAGCTGGCCATAATTGTCTTTAACGATGAAGTCTATCAGTTTCTTTTATTTTGTCATTTTTCAATGTTGCTCATACAAACGACCATTTAAGTCGTTTTGCGTTTATCAAACAAACGCTTTTGAAGATAGGGCAGTTTGTTTTTCGTTAATATAATCGCTAATTTCGGTCCGACAACTCTTAATTTTTTAATGGTTGTGCATTTTGATGCCAGGCATCAGAATCAACAAAAAAACTGATTTTGGATTTTCTGTTAGTTAGAGCCGTTTGCGTTTTAGCTGACGACATAATCTCAGTTCTTATGCATAGCGAAGTCGATTAAGCGATGTTCGTTTGGCCGTCCGTGTAAGTGTCGAAATCAAGTTCCAAAGACACTAGATCAGCTAGAGATAATTTAAACCATTAGTAGTTTAAGTGCCCTGGTCTCTTTCCTTAAATAATTTTTATTAATTATTAATGAAAATCATCTGATTAATTCGTTTTAAAAATATTTTATTTAAAAAAAAAGAAACTTCTAGTTTTAGAATGACTTGTCCATTATGAGGGACATTGAGCAGTTTGTGCACTATGCGTATGATAACTTTAAAATGTATTCTTTGGTGCAATGTCCACACCGTGTATCACTTTTAGCACATTCAATAAGATGGCTTTTGCCGTCATATCGTCATTAAACCAGTGCGCAAATTCCTTATAGATGGGGTATCATAAGTTTTAAGGTAGAATGTAGAAAGATTTCGGATCATTGGCATTAAGAACACATGCAGATATTAACCACCATTTATTTTGTCGGATTCGCGAGCGATATACTGCAACTAATTCGTCGAACTTATCAACGCCTCTTATAACCATATTTTATCGGTAAAACACTTTCGGTTGACAAATATTTACAACACCCCCGCACACAAATCACAACAGTTGAAACAAACGAAATAAAAAATGTATCGTTGGAGTAGCAAAACAGTTTTCCAAACTACAGGGCTCTGAACTTTTTAAATTTTTTAAAATATCAATATGGGTGTCATCTGAAAGCTTTTGTAGAGATCTTAAAGGAAATAATAAAATTTTATAGATATTATTACTGTTTTCTATTAACTATGTAATTACAATATAAGAAGCCGTTTCCACTATATCGGTATTGACGATATATTTACTCTTGGTGCAGCAAAACTTCATATTTCGGATTAAAAAACGTAAAAACATTTTTTTTTTAAATGTTTTGATAGATACCTATTTAAATCAATTTGAGGAACCTTATAAAAGTTATACCAAACTATAAGATTTAGTCACCAGATTTGTAAAGGAAGGATAGTGTCTATTAAAAGAGTGTAGGACAGATTCTTTTACAGGCGCGATTCTACTCCACTGTGCATTGTGCTAAGACTTCAACAACCGCAATCAGTCAGAATAAGCCTCTACACAATCACATACATACATAAGAAGGAGTTTAAATTTGAGACAAAACCAATATCAAAAAAATGTAGGATAATAATATTTATAGGTATTTCAATCGTTGCAGTTGGCAAAATTATTTAATAAGTCCTCATCCACACTTTGCAACTTTTGTTGTGCAATTCTTGAGCTTGTTGGCGAGAGAGGAAGCACCAGTAGAAACGGATACGCGGTGTCATGTACTTGCAATTCTTTTTGGTTTTCTTATTCGTCTAAGCAATCAAAGCCGAAATTGAAGAAACAAAATTTGAATGTGTGGGCACAAATCCAATTTCATAGAGAATTTAAAAAAATTGCAGAAACAAAAATTTCATGTCTACACAGGGTCGAACAGTTTTTTACTTACAGACATTTAAATATGCATGAATGAATGCAAACTTAAAAAAAGTTGAATCTTTATTTGGAACAAATCTAGTTTACGGGCACCGCACCAAAATTAAAAAAAAGTTGACTACGGGGTGCAAAATACAATTTTAAGCAAAAAATATAAAGTGAAAAAATTGGCGGCAACCCTTAGTTTCGGAGTTACGGACCTCCGAAGTTTTTGTATCTAATAAGGCACATATCGAGTATTCGATGGTAGGATGGGACAATATGGGTATCATTGGAAAGGGAATTTAAGGGCCTATTCAATTAAATAGAAAAAAAGTAAAAATAAAATAAAAAAAAATCAGGTAAAGCTCCAACAAAACTATTTTTTCCATATAAACATAACTTTACTCAAAAACGAAAGAATTTTCTCCTCTATGGTATAACCAACAGCGGCTTCGCTTTCTAAAGGTTTCCTGCGTAGCCGGCCTTTGGCCGGGCGCAAAGATTTTCTCCTCTATGGTATAACCAACAGCGGCTTCGCTTTCTAAAGGTTTCTTGCGTAGCCGGCCTTCGGCCGGGCGCAAAGATTTTCTCCTCTATGGTATAACCAACAGCGGCTTCGCTTTCTAAAGGTTTCTTGCGTAGCCGGCCTTCGGCCGGGCGCAAAGATTTTCTCCTCTGTGGTATAACCAACACCGGCTTCGCTTTCTAAAGGTTTTCTGCGTAGCCGGCCTTCGGCCGGACGAAAGGATTTTCTCCTCTATGGTATAACCAATAGCGGCTTCGCTTTCTAAAGGTTTCCGAATAACTTAATTTATTTTGTAAAAAAATGTTTTTCCGCACCAGATTTTTTTTATTTAATTATTTTTTCAATTTTTCCTGCTTCAATAAATAGCCTCTTATATTCCCTTTCCAATGATACTCATATTGTCCCATTCCGCCATCAACTACTCGATAAATAACATATTATATATAAAAACTTTGGAGGGCCGTAACTCCGAAACTAAGGGTTGCCGCCAAATTTTTCACTTTACATTTTTTGCTTAAAATTGCATGTTGCACCCTATAGGCAACATTTTTTTTATTTTGGAGCGGTGCCCGTAAACTAGATTTAAGCCCTTTATTTATATAATATTCGACAAAATATTTCAAAAGGAACACACTCACTCACCTTTTTCCTGTTTAAGGAGGACGATTTGCGATTTAAATAGATTTTATTCTAAGTTTTGTATTACTTTAGGCACCCTGTTAATTTGCACTCCTATTTTGTTGTTTTTATCTTTAAAAAAGGGAACAACAATTTGTTTGTTGTTATATTGTTTTCTTTTTTTATTCCTTTTGTTTTTCTTTTTGGCAATTGCTCCAGCCAAAAAAAAAATATACCAAATATTCACTTTTCTTTTCAAACTAATAATTTTTCGTTTTGAAATATATCAAAAAAATTGTTAGAATTTCACAATATATTTAAGAAATATACTTAATTTGAGTGGCAATTAAATAACTAATTTTTATTCTGTCAACGTAATTAAGTTAAAAATTATAATTTCTATCTGTATATTTTTTCAGTTTTTTTTTTTTTTTTGTTTTTTAATTAACAAAGCACTTGTGCAAAACAATTTTGTTACAATTTAAACTGAAATACAAATGTACGAGATGTTTAATACAAAATAAAACGATTAAAACAATTCTGGTGCTAATGATGACCTCACCCTGTTGTTCAAAGGAATTCTGGTGAACAAATAAGCCCCCTTAAATTTTCTGTCTATTGGAATGGTATGTTTATATTTTGATGTTTCTATCGTTTTAAAAAATTTCTTTTACTCTTCTTTGGATGTTTTTTTATTATAATTGTTGTTTTATTTGTATGAGCAAAGTTTTCTATTGTATTTTTTGTAGTGACCACAACACAGAAAAAGAATATTTAATTACGTGAACCTTCTTTACAATGAAAAAAATCAAATTACAATTCTATTTCCAAGTAGTTCGATTTCTTCATTCGAATTTTATATGTTGATTTATTTATAGACTTGAATTTTTTCCTTTAATAGTGCAGCTTATTAGTTTTTTCCTCACACCGCGTGCGTTTTATTTTTTTGAATTAAGTGTATGAGTATTTATAATTTATATTTTGTTGCAATGTATTAGGAAATTCACTTTCAGTAGCCACCGGTTAATTTTTTCTTTTGAACCGTAATTTCTCGTTCTAAATGGTTACCGCACTCCAAAAATTCTGAAACATATTTCTAGTTGCTCTCCGCTATTTATGTGTTTTTTTAAAAAAAACATGTGTGTGTACTAATAACGAAATTGTTGAAAGAGCACGTATGTACATTACGTAATCTGGCAACTACATTATGATTCATATAATAATATTAAATGTTAAGTTAATGGAAGATTCAAAAAAAATTAAATCTATTTCCAACGTTTTTGGTAGATGCTGTATCAGAATATGATCAGTGCGTTTATATAATGTCACATGGAGAGCAGTCCAAAGATTAATATTTTTTATATTTTGTTTAACAGACGGATATATATTTTTAAACATATTTATTTTTTATAAAGAGCTCGTGCAGTTAACTGGTAGTTTTTATTGTGTTTTTAATTTTTATAATTCATGCGATTTTTATTTAAGTTCAATTTTCAAAAAATATATGTTTATATATAAAAAAACATTTTAGTAATTCTCCAAAATGGCCTCTCTTCACAAATGGGAAGAATTACGAAAGAGTGTTGAAAATCCTGGAAGAGGAAACAGCTCGGTTAGTTAGACTTTATGTTTAAAATATTTTAAGCCCATTTTAATTTTAGTAAATAGAGGTCGCGTAAAAAATTCGTAAAAGATTTGAGTATCCTAGTACGTGAAAAATGTATAAAAGGCGACTATATTTTCATTTAGCACCGATTGCTTACAACGATAATAATTTGTTATTTAATTTTATGTACCGGCATAACGAGCATATTATGACTGCCAGCATATTGGCATTTTTTTATTTTAATTTAAAGCAAGTAAGAGTGCTAAATTTGGCTATGCCGTATTTTATATACCCTTTGCCATGTATGTAAATCTAGTTTAGTAAAGTAACACCAATCAAAAAGCAAATATTAGAGTGACTGGGAATTGAAAAAATTTGGTACTGCATATCTATTATTTTACATAAAAATGCCATCGGCTCTTAATGGGTTAAGCATTTTTGAAAAATTTTAGTATTTCCTTAAAGATCTCTTCAAAAGCTTTAAAATGATACCCATATTGATATTTTAAAAAATTTGAAAATTTCGGAGCCCCATAACTCGAAAAATATGGGCGAGCGCCAATTTTTTCACTTCTTGTTTTTTTCTTATTTTTTAATTCTCTATCCCACTATTTATTTATTTTTTTTATTGGAGTTACTTTATTGTTCCAAATGACATGAAATAAATAAAGGTAGGCGTGGTGTTTTGCCTGCTGCTTTGAAGGACCGATCATGATGACTGATCGATTGATATATTTATTTTTTTGCTGAGGCAAACTTGATTTCAACACTAACACGGACGGAGAGACGGACATCACTAAATCATTTTCGCTATGCATAAGAAGTAAGAACATATATACATACTTTATGGTGAAGGGTATAAAAAACATAGAAATGAAATTAAGTATCAACTAAGCTAGGAGACTTTATCTTCCATGCCAAGACTTCTGTAGAAGTTATCAGGATGAGGAAGAGGAGGAAACGATGAAGCATTTGTTCTGCCATTGTCCAGCTCTTTGCAAGAACAGAATGGCTCTTCTCGGCAGTCCGGGACTGCATACTCTTGCAGATCTATCGGTCTGTGATGTTGCTAGGATAATCTCGTTTATCTGGCCTTCAGGGTGGTAATATGGAGACCTGAATGATCCCTTGCACATCCCATATTAAGCAACACAAAGAGACCATTTAGGACCCAAGTGATTCAGTTTTCTCATGCCGGCAGCGTGTGCATCTTAACCTAATCAGAAAAACTTCGTAAATTTTTCGCTAAAAAAAAAATAGCAACATGGTCGAGAGAAATTAGGAAAATTAATTTTTTGCAAGAAAATTATGTATTTCAAAAAACATCGGCCTTGTCATGAGTTTAGAACTTTTTTAATTAAATTAAAAATTTCTGGTTCACAATCTGATTTTATGTTATAAGCATTTTTTTCGAAATGCATTTACCAAGATTTTAAACCACGAAAAGACGTGATATTACCTTCCGTTGCAGTTTATATTTTTATTTTTTTTTAATTCGCAATATACATATTTAAATAAAAATTATACTAGAATACTCAATTTTCTATTTGTAAAAACAAAACACATTTTTCCGTCAGCAATGTGGCTACACTATTAGCCGTTGTTAATCCTAAAACCTCACCTGCATCTTCAAGAGTTATTAAATGTTGTTTACCAATAGACATTTGAGGTCCATTACGATTTCTTAGGCCACTAGCAGTTTCATATTTAGATTTATATAAAAATACATGACGATGTGGTTCGACAATAAGTGCGAAACCTAGATCGGGTGAACAATCTATAAATTTCTTTTGCTGCTTTGAAGCCTGCACATAACCAAATGCATGCAAGTTACCCTCGTGACGCATAGACCATTCTTCTGATTTTGAAGGATTGTAATGTTGCAACCATAGACAACAATCAACGTCTTGTCGGGTGGCCAAAGCGAGCGGAAATCCCGGCCGTAGAGAAGTTGAAAATAAGGGTGGCGATGATCCCAGCATAATGAGGTGAGTGACGATTTTTGAGCATAAATTAAAACGATCTAAAAACAATAATCAAAACACTTATTTATAAATTTATACTAATGGACAACTTACAAACATTGATTTCATCTTCAGCAGTGCCCATAGGAAAATCACATTCTTCTATGGGTGCTTCAAGATTAGCTATTGGTTGCTGTTCCGTTGGCAAATTGTTATCTATATTTGTGTCAGTCCTTTCTTTTGGCCCAATGCCATCTGCCAACAGCGACGTCCACAGCAAGCTCGAATCGTTTTTTATTAACGTAATTTGAAGGAAATTGTTTTCCTAAAGTAAATATTTCAAAAAATTAAACTTTTAAACTAATATCTCATATTTTAAATATTTTTCCTACTTACTATTGTCCACGTGGTTAAATCCAAATCAATTTTTTCAAACAAATGATGATCCAACAATATTTCATCATTGCATTTAACTGTAATCTTATTAGATAAGCACTTAACATTATAATCGTTTTTATCTTTTCCCGGTTTAACTTCAAATTTTATTACTAAATCATCTGTGGTTTGTGACCAAGAGAAGCCTGAAAATTGATTACATTCATCAGCAGTGCTGTCATGCAGCTGAGGTTTCGAGTTTTTAGTTTCTTCTTGTGCATCAATTTTCTTTGATCTCCATATAAACTCACGATTAGAACATATTACTACAGATTCAGCTCGTGGTTCAAAGGCACAGTAATATAAGGATCCCTTGCTCTCTAAGGTGTCTAATATTTTGAAATTCCACCCAGTTTCTTCCAAAGTCCACTTGCACCAATGCAAAAAAAGAAAGTGTACCGAAGTACCATCAGTTTGTGTTGACTCTACACGCTGAACATGTCCCAATATAATAGAAATTTGTTTACGTTCTTGTATTATATCCAAGCGAGCATCATAAATTATATAATTCTTTTCATCCTTCTGTAGGCCGTCTCCTGCTATATCACATGCGGCCACTAGTTTCCATTCATTAATCTTAACACGATCTCCGGTATCCATCAAACTAAGAGTCTTCACTCCATCACACATCAAGCAGAATTTTTCAGATAAAAATCGCAAACTATAATTATAGTCTCCTTTTCTACGACCATTTTCAGTAGAAGGTAGTCGAAAGACTATTTGTTGCTGCTCCGGCCTGCCTTTGTTTTCATCATATGCACATCTGACAACCTCACCAGAGCAATTTACGAAATAAGACTGAGTTCTGGCCCATGGATCTAGTGTAAGTAGATTTTGCATGGAAAATAACTCGGCATGCAGCAAAGAATACTGGTCATCATTGGGCTCAGCTTTTAGGGGTGCTGCTTTTAAATCTTGTCTTAGAATTGGTACCGCATCCAGAGATAATTTGTACCCATCAAAATTAGAGCGTACTAAATTACGATCCTGTCTAAGTTCAATAATTTTAGGCATTCTTTCAAAGGTAATGTATATCCGGTCTTTCTACAATTCAGAAAAGAAGTTATAAAAACAAACTTAATAATTTTCAGGGTTGTATTTATGTATAACAGTTGTGTCTTTACGAAAAAGCACAACATACAATATTAGGAAAAAATACGTAGTTTTAATTTTGTCATTTGAATTATTTTTTAAATGAACTTTTAATTTTTAATTTTTTAACTTAAGTTTGTTATTAATCGCTACATATTGAAAGAAAAGAGTGAAACTTAGATACCAGCAAAACGTAATGAACTTACTAATTCGCTATGTCTTTCTTACTACATAGTAATATTTCTCCTGCCATAATGTGTGAAACAGGGTAGAGTGCTATATTGCCGAATCTTATATACCCTTCACCATCTTTGTAAATTTAGTTTAGTGAAGAAACAGACAGATAATTAAGAAAATATTGGTACTACATATATATTATTTTACATAAAAATGCAATCGAGTCTTAATGGGTTAAGCATTCTTAAAAAAATTTAATATTTCCTTAAAGATCTCTTCAAAAGCTTTAAAATGATACCCATATTGATATTTTAAAAAATTTTAAAATTTCATTGCTCCTTAATTCAAAAAATATTGGCGAGCGCCAATTTTTTCACTTGAAGTTTTTTTTCTTATTTTTTATTTCTCTATCGCTCCATATATTTTTTTGGATTAGAGTTACCTTATTGTTCCAAATGACATGAAAAAGTTAGAGGTAGGCGTGGTGTTTTGCCTGTTGCCTCAAAGGATCATGCTGATTTTCAATAGCACCATTTTTGACACTATATCTAATCGATTGACATATTTATTTTTTTGATTTCTATACTAACAAAGACGGACAGACGGACGTCGCTCAATCGACTTTGCTACGCATAAGAAGTCAGCACAATTAAAGTTTATTAATATAAAAAAGATTCCAAATAATAAATTTTCTTATTAAAGTATTTGTATGTGCACGTTGCTTATTTGTAAAAATTGTTTACAGTTTTTATTTTTGTTTTTTGATGTAATCTTTCAAAAACATATGAATGGTTTCCGATGGCAACCCTTATGTAGAAAAATGAAAGAAAAATAAAAATATTTACTCAATGGTTAATGTGTTTTTGTAATAAAATTGTTTGAGTTTTTTATGGCCTTTTGCCTTATTGATTCAATGAAGTTCTTATTTAATCAATTTGGCTTTTTGTATGAGACTCTTAGGTTTTCCTTACAAAATTTGGGTAGAATCCACTGATGAGCTATATATGAGCAGTAGCGAAATGGCCATATGGATATGCTTTCCCCGCATTAATACATTTCATTTTTTAGTTTAATTTAAAATATTAAATATTTCATGAGAATATCACGAAATATTTATATTTGAAGGAATAAAGCACAATTAAAGTAAATTAATATAAAAAAGATTCCAAATAATAAATTTTCTAATATACATATTTGGTAACTTTTTATACAAAAGTGAAATATATCTGGCAACACTAGAAACCATCTGTGTCGTTTGACAAATTCCTTTACTAAAAACAAACTAAACAATGTATCGGTGTCAGTCAATACGAAGGCACAGCCAAATGAAACGAATATAATACCGTTATACAAATAATATCCTGTATATATTGTATCAACTCTAAAGAAAGGAAGTGTTAAAGTTGTTAAAAAATTTGCTCATTACAAAATTTAAGAATTAAATGTGAATAAAATTTAAATGAAATATAAAAATTTTGCTTCGTTTAAGAAATATCAACAAGTAAATTAAAATAATACAAATTTTTTTTGAAGTTATAAATAGAAATTGATGCCATAAATAGAAGAAACAAACCGCACATGCAAAATACAAAAAGTGTCCCCAGCCAAGAATACAGCCTCCGCCCTAAATAAAAAAATCGTGTATATATGTATGCATCTATAACTTTGAGTGCAGATGTATTTATGTAGTCTCAAAAATTTAAGAAAAAAGCAAAACAAGAAAAGCAGATAAGTAAATGCGAATTTGCAAACAAAAACAAAATAAAAAGGCAGCTTAATTAACGTCCTTGTCTGGTGTTAAAAATTCATTCATTTTTGCAACTATTGTTGTACCACCTTCCAAACATCAATACGCGCACATACTTTACTAAACGAAAATACAGAGTTTTTGCGCGTTGACGTACATAATGGGTAAGTGTAAACAAACACACATTGAAATTAGTATGAACAAAACAAACGGAAATGTAAATTATAAAAAATATATGAATGTAGTAAAATAAAACAAAATAAATGTAATTCCTCCGTGAATAAATTTAATGCAGCGCTACCAGATGGGAAAAAATATTTGCATTAAAAGTATAATAACCGAAATGCTCAACTTTAATTAAGCTATTTTTATATGCGTATTTACATAACATATCTAAAGAAATCTAATCTAAATTTGTTCTCAAATGATGTGTTAATGCTTAGGAAACAAGTTTATATTGGATACTAGCTGCATGTGGTGCATTTTCTGGATCCCTACTAGGGATGAGCGATATTTTAGTACTTGTGATTAAATCACTGTGATTCACTTGATCACTACTGTGACAGAGTATATCAAGTAACAGTTTAATGTAATGACGTTCTTTTATATTTTTTTAAACGTACAAACTTAAATTTAATATTGTTCTGTGGAGAGCAACATTAGTACTTTTGACCCATTCATTCTTTCATAAGTCAAGCGGCTTCATGCTGTAAAGCAGCTTCATGCTCTAAAGCAGCTATTCTTTTTTTTACAAGCTTCATACATACTTATGTACCAAAATTTATATTTCCGGCCAAATTTAATTCTAGCTGCTTTGAATATAGAGAGTTGCAAACGATGAACACGGTAACTATTTAAAAGAACGGTGATTTGAAAATCGCATTCCCTGGTAAGGACGTTCCCTAAAAAACGGGTTTACTCATCCCTAATCCCTACATCCTTAGTATTCTTTACATCAACCTACATCGCATAAACACTTAATTAAAGTTTGTTAGACCAAGCTTATACACAACACAAAGCTTTTCTTTGTTTTTCTTATTAATCGCCAACCAACCAACCTTTGGCTAGCTATTTATATTTTTCATATTTCTCGTAACAATAGATAATGCTTCATAATCATTCTGCTTGCTGCAAAGGAAAAATATTGTGCTCATCTTTTGATTTTCTCTTTGTCTAGCAGTGCCCACGACTTTGTCGCATTTCATTTCCAATTTTCTTTAAATTCAAGTTTAGAAAAATGTGTTTTTAAATATTTATTGTAGAATTTTTTAAACAGTTTATAAATTTTCCTTCAACAAATATAAAATGTGTTAAGAACTGTATTAGAACTATCATACCGGTAAAATTGAATGCTTTCACATCTCTATTTTCTCTGCGAAATGACATTTTCTACGTTGTTCAATACAATTTTTGATGGGCATTGCGCTGAAAAGTCTGAAATTGTATATATTTGTAGTACAAAAAAGTGATAAATTCGAAAACAGATTGTACAATTTTTAAAGTATAATAAAAACTTGGGTTTTTTGTTGTGTTATTTTTACGACATGTCTTACATAGATACTTTTTCATAGCCTTTTTGGTGATTTTCTCTAAACATGTAGTCGCATATTCTCAGGGAGTCGTATTAGTATGGCTTGAAATTTTTTCTTTAGTGCTAACTTTTTTATTTAGTTTTATTTTTTTCAAAAGCACCATTGAAAATAAACTTGATGTTCAGTTTTAATTTGCTTATCAAAGACTTATTTTATTAAATTTATCAGCAAAAACACTTTATGGGTTTCAGAGATTTTCATTCAACGGACAAAAATCGTTTTATTTTGGTCTGGTTCAAACTATAGGTTGTTGTTATTTAACGCTGAATATTAAGGCGCGCTAATCTGGCAACGCCTTTTGCAATAGTAAAAAACAGAGAAAAATCAAAAGAGAACTTTTTAGAATATGTGTTCCCAGTTAGCATTATTGATCATATTCGAGTCTTTTTTGACTCCTCGACACGATTAAAATAATCGTTTATGCGCTCGTTTTAGAGTCGAAAATGATTGTTTTGTCGGTAGAAAATGGTACCCTAGCCGCGACTCTTCTAAACGAGTCCCTTATGACTCGCGTTTTCGACTCATTTTCGATACTATTTTCAATCGTACTTGTAATCAAATACGATACTTTTTCGAGTCAACTTTTAATCATATTACTAGCCGTATGCGAGTCTTTTTCGATCCATATTATACGAACATTTCTAATATATTTTCTCAAAAATTGCAAACAACGGTTTGCTTATTTTTTATAACACGCCGTATTGACGAGCCATTGATTTGTTCAAACATTAAACAATTTCATGTCCGCACATTAAAATGGCTATTGTAGACCATTGTTGTCGATGTCATGTCGGCTTCAAACAGCGAGAAAACGAAGCAGTTTTCTCCACGCAGACAAACATGAACAAATGTTTGTAACCTATTCTGCTGACGTTTTGTTCATGTGCGAACAAATCAATTGCTCGTCAAGGCGTAGTGTTACATTCGTTAGCATGTAATTCCTAATTTTCTTAAAATTCAAATTTAAAAAATGAATTTAAAAAAATTTGAAAAAATTTATTTTACATTTGTGTCTCTATTTTTTTATGAAGTGACATATGTACATATGTATTTTTACGAAAATTAAAAAATAAAAATAAAATATGTATTTGAATCATTTTTTCATCGTTAGGCTGCTTTAAATATGTTTCCAAAATAATTCTAAAAACAGTCGAATTTCAAGCATTTTCTTTTTGTACTTTTTGTTTTTTTAGAAAGTCGCTTTCTATGCGTTTGTCGGAGTTATATTCGAGTCTCTTTTTAAACGCATAACTGATGAATCAGTTTTAAGTCATCTTGGGTAGTCTTAAAAGACTCACTTTGGTGATTTTTGTAAAAACAATCTTCCAAATGCTAACTGGGTTTCTATGTATTAAAATTTTGTAAATGTAGTGGTTATTTAAGGCTACATTAATTTTAATTGTTTTTCTTTTGTCCTTATTTGATTTTGTATTATTATTTTGTTTTGTGTGTATGTGTGCGTGTGGTTTTATAGTGTTCATGTTTGTTTTGTTTTATTTCCTTGTTTTTACACATGATTATCCTCGTTGCCTTGCCAACTAACACGTATGTATTTAATTTGCTTTTGTTGTTGTCTTTATTTTAGTAGCTGCCGCTATTTCCCTACCAAGTCAAGTGATTCTTGTTTTTGACAATTGTCACCACCTCCCTGTTTTTATTCCGCTCATCTGTTTCTCTGAAATCCCTTAGTAGTTGCAATTTTTCTATCACACAGTAAAGTTGAATTATATTTCGTATAAGTTTCTATTTGCTTTACAAAACACAAAAAAAAATCATTCTAATATAATACTAAAAACTAATAAGAGAAAACATCCTTAAAAATTATTTTCCATTGATTAAAAATTAAATAAATTATGTTAAATTACGTCTAGTTAAATCATAATTTCTTTGTGTTTCTAAAATAAATCAATTTTTTTAAACATTGTGTGTTTGTGTGTGTTTTTCCGTTGTATTTTGCAGATAACATCGAAATGCTTAAAGCTTTGTATGATTTTCAAGCCGTCTATCCAAAGACCATCAGTTTTGATGAGGGTGAATATTTTATTTTATACCAGACCTCAGCACGTCAACGTAATTGGTGGCAAGTGGTTAGCATGAAGGGTAATATTGGTTTTGTACCCTCCAATTACGTAATGAAAATTAAGGTAAGTCAAATAAATATTATCGAACAAAAATAATGTAAAATTATATTTAATAAGCCCACTAACCTCCGCCCCATCACTAGCTAGTGTTCTTTAAGCCATAAACTACTTATAAACTACGTACCGCTAAACTATTAGTTTTCATGATCAAGCGTTGTGTGCGTTTTATACTTTTTTATTTAGAACAGATACTTGTAATTTTCAAGGAATTTATTTTTACTTTAAGAGGCTTCGCCTTGTTATTTAAAAATTGTGCCATTCAATGGTTTTTCTTTTTGAAAAAAGTCCTACAAAAAATAGAAAACAATAACACAATAAAAGAGGTTGTAAAAACAATGTAGTATATGAAACGTCATGCACAAGTGATTTATTTTTATAAAATTAGGTTGATTGTTTAAAAATTCATTTTAATAGATAATTATGTATTTCGTTCAATATGCATGCAAAAGAGTGCATAACAATTGCATTGTAAGTGTTACGAGAACGATATTAAAGGAAAGTAAAAGTTTTGATTTAAATCAGTCGTAACATATTTAATACGTCCTACATTGCGGAGAAATATGGGCAACTCCATGAATATTTCAATCATGGCTGAAAAAATAAAAAGCATTGAATTGGTTTTAAAATAAGTTGATGAAAAAACATAAATCGTGGATGTATCAAAATATTAAAAAGCAACAATAACAGTTTAAGACCGTTCTTTAAAGTATGTTTTTGTTAAAAGTAACTTTAGCTAAAGTGAGCAATAAAGTGACCTTTAACTATTTTTCGTTATTACAACTTTCTTTAAAAAATATGGCAGTATAAAAACAAGTGGTGGCAACGCCGCATATTGGTTGAGGTTCATACAACGAGCGGCTAAAAATAGAAGTTGTCGAAGGACACTGAAACTTGGCACATAGCCATTTTTTGTTTGAATCAATAAAAAATAAAAATTCTAAATGGTCCGCCCACTTTTACGCCCACCTCCCATACAAAGTGAAAATTAAATTTTGACCTACGGTATTATTTTTAGGTACATAGCATTTTTAAATACTCAGAATCATTTGTGTGAAATTTTAAAAATACCAGCCCACTTTTACGCCCACTTCCCATGCAACTTGTATTTAAAAAGTAATGTTATTCCTTTGATTTTTAATGCATCAACTCTTTTATCACAAAAAATAAATATTATAATTGTAGAATAGGCTTCTAAAAAATATATACCTGATCCGCCCACTTTTACGCCCATCTCCCATAGAAAAAACATGAATAAGTTTTATCCTCTCAAAAGCTCTGTATTTTACCCAAACTTGTAATACGTGAACAGTTTTCAGTAACATTGGGATCTCGCGGGATCCTAAAGTTGAGTGCGGGAACGCAACTTTTATTGTCATATACATCGTCATATTTGATCGTTTGTAAGTGTTCCGAAATTAATGAGTCGTGTATTTGTTTGCAAAAATTATTTAAATCTTTAGATTTCTGCCTTTGTATGCATTTTCGCTGAAGATAGCAAATTTTGTGAATTTTTTTGGACAAGCATTACATTTATGTATATTGTACATATTATATTTTAATTTTTGTACATACATACATACATATGTGTATTTATATGCGTAATGAAAAGAATAGTTTCTCTGTTAAAGTCATATCGCATTCAAATGCATTTTCACATTGACACATGATGCATATGTATTTATTTTGGTAGAAAAATCCAGTAAATGAAAACAAAAATATCTTTTGTTTACATTTTGGCAACTACTCAAAAATTAACATGTTTTCCAAACACCAAACACACCAGCATTGCCATCAGGCTCGTTTTGCATTTGTGCTAAATGTATTCATACAAAATAAAAAATGAATATCTTTAATTATAATAAAAAAAAAGTTTTGTAGACGATACATCGTTGAACATTTGACTGGAAGGTGTTGTAAAATTTAATATACTTTTAAAGCAAAAAATAGCGCACGTTAAGTTAACTGGGATGTAAAGCAAGCAATCATGGCGAAATAATACCAGGTGGCCGCAATGGCGAATTCATTAGTGTTCGACGCATATGCTAAATGTCAAACCGCATATAAAAAATTTTATACATATTTTTTATATATGGAGTTTGACATTTAGCGTTTACGGCGAAAGTAATGAATTCGCCATCGAGACCACCTGTATTATTTCACCATGCAAGCAACATTGCTACTCGTACTAAATTTTGCTGTGACGAGTCGTTTATATCCTGACTCATTGTTACTATCTCTCTGTTCTATAAGCTAAATGATTGCTCACTGGTGTTCTGTCCATTTCCCAATTCATTCTTAAAAAAGTTAAAACATTAAAAATATCATTAAAAGAATAATAGTAACTAAAATAGACGAATTTGTAAGATTCCTAATGAAAAGATTTAGAAGTTAAGGAACTAAGCAATTTTTATCACTCATTAAACAGACTAAAACGAATGTTAGCTAAAAATTGCTAAGCTGTTTTTTCAACAAAATAGTATGAGTTCAAATCCCAACTGGGCACTTTCATAAAGGAAAATAATTGTTGGGGAGTAGCTGCGGTAGATGATTAAAAACAAAAAATTAATACAATCCTTGAGTTTTGCTAAACAATTATTTGTAATCACTAGACCAAAACTAGATTTAGTCTACTAAATAAAATTCATCCCAATTTAGTATTAAAAGCGCTACAACGGCAACAGCATAAATGATTTATTTAATAAAACCTACAGAGTCATTGTTAGCAATCTTAAATTGGAAGTAATAATCAAAGATTTTAAATGTGGCGACTTTTAGTTAAATGTGGCGATTTCTGAACTTATTTGTAGTAAAATTTTTTTGATCATGTGACATGGCTTGGTTTATAAAATATATGGCGATTTTTCTTGCTATTTTAAAAAAAGCCTTGATGATCAACAAATTGGTCTTAACAAATTTTGATAAAAAAAAAACAATCGCATGTTAAACGTACTTTACTAAGGACACTATTATGTTAGCATTATAATCTGGCAACTTTATATTATGTTATTAAAGCAAAGTGAATGATTCAAAAACATATGTATCAGGGATGGGAGCGTTAATTATTTTTTTTTTTACATCAGTGACTCCCGTTCGGTAAAATTAACAAGTTTTCCAATTACACTTTTGATTAATTAAATATAAAAGACTTATTTTAGTCCACTCGTTTTCGAGATAGAAGAATAAAAAAAAAATTGCATAAAATGGCATGGTGTAAATCTGAACTTTAAGTAAACTACAAATAACCAATTTTTAACAAACATTCTACCTTCACAAGTCATACGTATATTAGTTTTTTTTTAATCAAAATTATGTAACTTGGCGATTTTTTATATATTTAGCGAATTTTAACCGTTTCAATTAAATTTACTTTTTTGTGTTTTCTATAAATTTTTTATATTATTTAAAATTATAAATATTTTTTGACAAAAACTACTAAAAATTCTTTTTTTTGGCGATTTTAAGAAATAGAAAAAATCTGACAACCCTGGTGATGTTCTGCTGAAAAGCATTGTTGCCACATTAAAACAATTTTATTCACATTCAATATTTCTTTAGAAAGTAATCAAATGCAATAGAGGTAACCAAAATTAAAATGTATCGGTAAAGATTTTTAATGAAATTTGAAACATAAGTAGATGCTAACCTAAAAGGTGCACAGGCTACGTGTTTTAAACCAGTACATAGAATGTAACATGCGGTGAACCGATTTTGATTTATTTTAAAACATAGATAGATCCTTTTCTAGAAAATGGAATAAGCTTTGCCTGATGTCAGTAGCGAATCTAATTATTTTCGGGAATAAGGAAAAACTAGCTAATTACATATGTAAAAAGAATCTGTGTCGTGTGTTATTATCAGCAAGTGCACAACTGAATTTAGCAAACACTATTTACTGTGTATCTTAATTCATGATTTTTAAATTCGCCCGCTGGTGGGGTTTTTTTAAATTACATGATGTCTTATCATCGAAACTTCTCTTTTGATTTTAAAAATGGCGTTTGCTATGTTTGGAGATAAGCCGCATGACGAAAAAGGGCCATTAGCACTGCAATGGTAATTCTTCAAACACTTTTAATTCTGTTTAATTGGTAAAAAATGAACATTTCTCTTTCAAGTGTTCAAGCGTGATATACGTATACATCTACATATCACATAGAAAATAACCAAAACAGCAACGCTGTTGGAAAGTAATTTTTCAAAATATTTGTTGGCAATTAAGTGAACTTTAAGCATATTTAAAAAAATATTTAATTCAAATGTAAAAACTTCATCAGCTAATTAAATGTTTTTTATGATAACATTTAATATTTTTCTAATAAAACCGCAAACAAACGGCGGTTTAATTTTACTTACTTGACTTTCTACACTTTGAAAGTTTTATGCAGCACTGAATGCGGTCGTAGAGTTTTTTCGTTTTAAAAACTTTTTGTTCGTCAGGTGTTTAGTCAAATAAATATTCCTTTTGCTATGTCTTTTTAACACGACTTCATATTATTTAATCCATATTAACTGCTCCAAAATACATTTTCATTTGTTTGCCAAAAGCGTATGTTAAATTGTATTTTCGTTGTGTATTTGTATGCCATAATAAATTTATACAGAGAAAAAACCGTGTCATTAAGTTGCACTAAAGTTTATCTGTTAAATTTATAAAAATTAGAGTAGTGTGCCACAGTTGTGTTTTAAATCATGATAAATGATTTAAATGAAAGTGTTTGCTTAGTTCGTTGCTGTTTGCTATTTTTGCTGCTTTTTGTTTTTTTTTTTGTAATTCAAGTGAAACTATTCTCAAAAGCGCCATTTTAATAAAGTAAAAATAACCTCAATTAAACCACAAAATGAACAAACAAAAGGACTCTTGCACGCAAAACGGTAAACAAACAGCAAAAAAAAAAAAGAAAAAAACTAAAAAACATCATTGAAAGTAACAGTGTATTCTGTTTGACACACTGCTACGTTTTTTAACCCCTTTAAGCAAAACGTATGCAGGAACTTAAAAAAAGAGGAACAGAGGTTAAACTATGGGTTTTACTGGAAAATCTAAGTACTCTATGTTTGGAAATAATTTTCATTTATGAGGACATTATTAGCAGCGGAGTAATAAATATGTAATACGGATTGTAGTATGTTTTTGGAGTAAATAAGAAGTAAAACAAAAAAAAAGTAATGGTGGCTTGTAAATACTTTTGCATGTTATTAACACACCGAAAAATTGTAATTGTTCGATGTTCGAAGTTATAAAGTTATAAACTGGCTAAGACTTAATATGAGTTTTAACGATTCCTTTTTATTAAAATCGTTAAGTGTCAAAAGTGGATTGCCAACACTATTTGCTGTGGGCATGGTTTTTTGATTTATTAAATTTTAAGAATTTGTTGATCCTTTGGATATTCGTTTATGTGTCTCGTAAGACGTTAAACAATGCGTTCACAACACTCGGTTGATGGTGATGTTTTGGCGAAGATTTCCTTGTGAACGATAATTTTGCCGCCAATGTGTGCATTTTGTGTATAGTTCGAGCAGAAAGTTTTTGTTTATCTCAGGCTAGATCAACCCGGTTAGATTTTTACTTAAGCGAAAAACAAAGGTTTTCAACTTTTTCATATGGAAGATGTTACGCTCAGCAAGTTCTCAAGTTTTCTTGCGTGAACGATTCTTGATTCTCCACAAAAGATAAATATTTGAAAATAAAACCACATATTTACGTTGTGCGTTCCGATTTCATAGATTTTCAAATGTACTACAGACCGCTCATGTTGCTCTTAAGTCATACCCGCTATTTCGTCCTTTTTATACCCTTCACCACAAAAACTGGAAAAGTTCATTTCTGTTTAATTTCTACAATATCCATTGTTGACCCCATAAAGAATGTATATTCCGACTTCTTATGCATAGCGAAGTCTATTGATCGGTGTCCTTCTGTCCGTCCGCGTTGTTTACAAAAAAAAATAAATATGTCATTCGATCAGATATAGTGTCGAAAGAGGTGCTATTTGAAATCAGCATGATGGGTCTAAATCCTTCGCGGCAGCAGGCTAAACACCACGCCTACCTCTAATTTTTTCATGCCATGTGGAACAATAAAGTAACTCCAATAAAAAAAAAAATAATAAATATATAGGGCGATAAAGGTAAAAAAAAAGAAAAAAAAAACAACATCAAGTGAAAAATTGCCGCTCGCCTATATTTTCCGAGTTACGGGGCTCTGAAATTTTCAAATTTTATTAAATATCAATATGAGTATCTTTGAAAAGATCTTCAATAATTTAAAAAAAAATTTTAAAAACGCTTAACCCATCAAGAGCCGATGTCATTTTTATCTAAAATTATATATATCCAGTACCAAAATATTTTTTTTTTTTAATTCTCTGTCACCCTAATATTTGCTTTTTTGATTGGAGTTACTTCACTAAACTTGATGTAGATGGTGAAAGGTATATAAGATTCGGAATAGCCAAATATAGTACTCTTACTTGTTTCATCTGAATACGAATTTTTAAAGATAAAGTTGGAAGATCGTAGCTCTTATTTTTTTAAGATTAAAAAAAAAACACTTTCCTGCAATTTTTCTTTAATAAAAACCATTCGCGGCTCAGAGATAATATTACAGAAAAATACAAGTCAAATTGATCCGGCCGTTATGGCTCACAGTGGGGGACTTGGAAATAATTCTGTAGTTTTTGAACGGCCAGCCCGATTGTATTGAAACTTCATAGAACAATAGAAGAAGTGTAGTCTAGTTTAATTTTTAAAGAGCTATCAAAATCAGAGCTAAAATAAAAATTTGGCAACGGTTTTAATTTTTAATACACCCGAGGTGAGCTACTTAAAAGCATCACGGCACCGTCTTCCTTATGAGATCCGTAATTAAGGAAAAAACAAAATCCTGCGCCGTAACGGAGTTTTCAGGCGAATCATTATATAACGCTGCTTCAATGTACTCGTAAATCTGTGTAGAGGTTTTTATGTCTCAAAAAAGGCGACTTAAGGCGGATTACAGGATGGTTTTCCGAACAGGATGGAAGGCTGATATCATAGTTTGCAGATTCTGCAAACTGTAATATGAGATATCAGAATACGTAGTCTGTGTATTCCTGCTTTTGGGGCTCGCAGTGCAAAAGTTTTTAGGGTCTTAAATAAAAATATTATATCTGAAAAAAAAAGCTTGATTTACTATGAAAATTATATACAACCAGAAACTCTATTATGAGATGTTTTCTGAGCCGTGTGAAATATAGCATCACATGTCCACATTAATCTGATTCTGATTTTGACAAAATAAAGACTGTTATCATGTTCTAATGTTCTGCTTCTTATAGGTGCTGTCCAGTGACTCCTATGGCTGAGAGTCTGCAGCAAACAGCAACACATTGCGATAATAAATAATTCTTGCAAAAAAACTAACTTCAAGACAGATTTCATCTGTATGTCTTTAACCGTTCAAAAGATGGGTCCATTTACGTCACCTTAAGGGAACCCTTTAAATTTTAGATTTATTTTTATATTATTTTTTAATATTGGGAGCTATAGTGATACGTTTTATTTTTTAATTTTAAAGTGGTGATTTTTACGGTTCATAATGCACATAAAAACATAAACGTTGTATGAAGACACCCTTTAATTTTTAAAACTATGACCAATCTCTAACAAATACCTTTCAAATAAAGAAAAAATTTTCAAAAAAGGTTCCTAAATAACAGAGTTCTGCGGGCACAAACATCAACAAAAAAGGCAACATTCAGACGAATTCATAACCTCATTCTTTGTTTGAAGTCGGATCAAAAGAGGTATAGTTTAGAAAAATTAAGTTTGAAATAATTAATTTCTCGGTGATGTTCAACCAACCTTCTTCGCTGTGAATGCTGCTTGAGCTTCAGTTCCTGTTTAGTTTGAATTTTGGAGTTTTTTCATACTTCAAATCTATATTTCGCACATTATTTGAACGAAATCGCTTTGGTCTTATATATAGGGTTTTGTTTATCTTTTTTGAATGCCCAAACAATCTTAAGTTTGATAAAACTTTGTATATTAATTAGACGTTTATTTTGCAGGCGAAACTTTCAACGTTTTAATTTAGAGGTTCCAAATATTTTTCTTTCAATTATAATCAATTAGATTTCATATTCAATAACGCCAGATAAAATATAAAGGGTAAATTTAATTAAAAACATGGCTCTAAAGAAAACATATAATTTAAATTTAAGTCCAAGCAACTGTCAAAAGACTGTTTTAATCCAATCGGCTGCATGTGTCGTTTATTTCTATTAAAAGACTTAAATGTTGTTAAAAATTCTGTCAGTTGTTGTAGGGTACGTAAGCAACACTACAAAAAACTGCAGTTCAGTGCAGCAATTTAAAACTATTACGTGACACTACTAAATCACTTAATTGTCACATTTTTATTTTCTTCGCAAGATTGCATGGCAGGCACTATTTTATCAAGAGTAGAAAAAAAAACATTTAAAAAGTATTTTAGTTTCTTGTTGTTCTTTAGAGTTTTTTTTTTTAGAAACATGAGTACGAATGTGCCAGTGACAAAAATCAATCAAGTTATATTTTTTGGTTGAGGGGATATTTCAATACATATTTCATTCGAGTACATAAAAATCAGTATCCATATGGAGGATCATAAACTTTAAATCTTTTGAAGCACTATAACAGAATAGAAGAATATTAGGCCCATATTAACTTTATTGGCTTAAATTTCTAAACTTTACTTTTTTAAATTTACATTTTATAAAGACTAAGAGTTAAGCTACTTAAAGGTTGTAATACTAAGTCCTAGAGGTACTATCGTGCTTTACTATATTGAATGAAATATTTTACTGAAAACTAAAAAAATTGTACCCCATTTTGTGGGCCGATTAAACTGTTTTTTTATTTTTTTGGGTTTTAAATCTCCTCGTAATTCTTCATCACACATGATGATTTAAGTTTTTGCCGTTAGCCGCATGTATTTCCGTAGCCGTCGCAGAATATATAGCCACCACCGCACTGTGGTCAATATTTTGAGATAGCGGCCAAAACTCCTTTTGGTTTTTGTTCTCCGACCTCGGGAGCCAAAAAATTAGAACTCTATTTCAACTATTTCTCTGAGAACAGGGTGGTCCAAAATGGGCTTTTTCAGAATTTAGTAAATTTATGATATTTTTA
This sequence comes from Gymnosoma rotundatum, assembly GCA_916610165.2. NCBI lineage: Eukaryota > Metazoa > Arthropoda > Insecta > Diptera > Tachinidae > Gymnosoma > Gymnosoma rotundatum. The sequence goes on along the minus strand of OU744340.1, from coordinate 114,979,336 downwards.
GTTAATTTTTAAAGTTTAACCCTGGAGTTAATGTCGACGTCGTTGACGCCGAAAAAGTTGAAACAGATTGAACTTTTACGGCGTTGCAACGCGTTGAGATTAACTGCTCTCATACAATTTCGTACGATTCAACTTTTTTTTTGACATTTGACGCCGTCAACGACGTCGACATTAACTCCAGGGTAAATGATCATAACTTTTTTGTTTTTCAAGATTTTTGGACGAAATAAATTTTGTGTTGTAACTTAACTTATTTCCTATTACTGGTAAAAAAAATTGAAGCTCTACTGTTTTCAGAACAATCTAAATATTTTTTTTCAAAAAAGGTCAAATTTCTCGGAAATTTCCTACTTCATAGAGCACAACTCCTGTGAGTCAAGCTGAGTCAAAACACAAATTTACTATTTTGTAGTCCTAACTCTCCCCTACATTCCTATTTATACATGTCCATGCATCGGGACTGCACTTTTTGAGCTACAGCAATTTTTCTGACCCAAGGTAAGATATTCGGTACAAATGCACGTCATATTTTTTGAGAAGTTATTTGTATGTGAAAGTGGCTATTATGCATATATTTTGATGAAATTTTGTACAAGAGTTATTATTGACCCAAAAAATAATTCTGTTAAAATTAGGAGAAGTTGGCCCATATTTGGACCTAGTTCACATAGAAGGGTGTATCAAAATTTTGACAAAAATGACAATAGAACTCTCAAATTATGTGGTATCTAGCAATTCATTTGGAAAAGGTAAAAAATTATTTTATTGCCATATAATATTACACAACTTAAATACCTGAGAATTGCAAATAAATTTAAAACCAATGGAAATAACTGGTGAAACCAAGTACCTGTTATATTATGTTTCAAAGAGGAAAAAAAGATCATGTTCAAACTTCGAGCAATAGTATATTAATCCATGCATTCATTTTTTTCTTCATTATTGTTTAAACAATGGCTAAATCCAGTTATAGTGTTCTATCTGATATATATTTTGAACGGAAAGATGAAAACGACATTATTTTACATATAATGAATAATCCATTCTTCAAAATATGCGACAAACAAGAAATTAAAATTCATAACTTAAAAATAAAAAACTTTTTAAATACTTTAAGAAAACGGTACAATTAATGTTCCAGAAACAAGAAATTGTTTTTCTCACGCAACCAAGAATGGCTAAGAAATAAACTTATTTATAAAAAACCATCAGTAACTACCACGGAAACTGGAAAAGGTGTTCGACCAGCAAAGCCAATTGATAATTGTAGTGAAAGTTCATGAAGACGAAGTTTCTTGTAAAATCATAAAGGATTCATTTCTGCATCAAATTCAACCATCGAAAACTAAAAAGAGTAAAATTGATATCATTAAAAAATAGTGGAAGCAAGCCCCAGACGCACAAAAAGGATTTTAGAATGTATGCCGACACCAACTGAAGAAAAAATTTTACTCCAGAAGAAGCATTTGCACTATTTTTGGATTTGAAAATCACTAAAAACCAATATAGAGAATTGCGGAAGCGAACCAATAAAAAAAAAATTGTAGAATATTTCCATCATATCGAGATATAGTTTCTGCCAAAAAAGATTGCTTACCTTCATCAACTGCTATTAGTGTAACTTCAAGTTCAGCAGAAATAAAATTGCAGGATCTTCTTGAACACACTGCAGAACGATTATTAAAGACATTTGATGCTGACTATTTAAAGAAGTTTAAAAATTGCAGCATGACTTTAATTTCTAAATGGGGATGTGATAGATCACAATACAAACAAACCACAAACAATACAAACAATGTAATGCGGAAAATTCATCAGATGCCAATTTATTCATGATTTCTTTCGTTCCATTACGTTTAACAAAAACCTATACGAGGGCTGCTATATATATTTCTGGCCTGGCAACACTGAGTGCTACCAAGTGCAATCTGACATTTCCATTGGAAAGTTTGTCATTTTTAAGCATTATCGTACTCAAAACGTTTTGACGTACGACCATTATTTGTGTTGTTTACAGTGATTTGAAAAAATTAATTAGAAAAAAATGGAATTAACTCGTGAACATTTTCGTGCCATCATTTTTCACAACTTTCTACGTGGATTATCACGACAAGAATGCATTGATGAACTTAAATCTTTGTATGGCGATGAAGCACCATCCTATAGCGCTGTGAAAAATTGGTATAATGAATTTAATCGTGGCCGAAGCTCGCTCAAAGACGAATTCCGTGAAGGTCGTCCAAAAACGGCTGTTGTGCCAGAGAACATTGATGCCGTGCGTGAACTTATAATGCAAGATCGACATGCGACATACCGAGAGATAGAGACATCCTTGGACATGTCTTCCACCAGCATACATTCGATACTGCATGAACACCTGGCCGTAAAAAAGGTTTGTTCTCGTTGGATCCCGCACAATTTGAAAGTCGCTCAAAAAAAGGCTCAAAAAAGGCAGTGCTTCAAAAGACGTTTATAAGATCGTCACAGGTGACGAATCATAGATCTATGCGTATGATCCCGAAACGAAACAACAATCGACCGTGTGGGTCTTCAAAGACGAGCAAAACCCAACGAAAGTTGTTCGTGGAAGAAGCACTTCGAAGCAAATGGCCGCCTGTTTCTTCGGCAAAACTGGTCATGTGGCGACTGTCCCGCTTGAGCAACGTAGGACGGTCACTTCTGAGTGGTACACTACAATTTGTTTGCCTGAAGGCATCGGAGATATTCGAAAAACCAACCAGGGAAGACGAATCACTGTTCACCATGACCGGCCAAAACGTCGAATTAATGGGTCATCCGCCGTACAGCGCTGACTTGGCACCAAATGACTTCTTCTTGTTTCCGCACATCAAGAAAAAAATGCGTGGTTAACGATTTTCGTCGCCAGAAGAAGCTGTTGAAGTGTTAAAAAATCATGTTTTAGAGGTGTCTCAATCGGAGTGGAAAAAGTGCTTCGACAACTGGTTTGAGCGGATGCAAAAGTGTATAAATCATGCTGGAGAATACTTTGAAAAACAATAAAACTTTCGCTATTAGGCCAGAAATATATAGAGCATATAGAGCGTATTGGTTCAGAGCCGTCAACTAGTAGAGCTGCAGAAATAGATGTATGGAAAAATGAAATTCCCTCGTCAACAAAATTTTGTAGACCTATAAAGTTTGCTTACAAAAAAGAAACTAAAGATGTCATAACTGAAGAAATTGGCAAAATAAGAGATGAAATTAAAGAACTTCAACCAGTGATATTTGAATTTAATGACCAATGCATCGAAGTTAACTTTAAAATGTCACTTACAATTAGGGTTGCCAGACGGGCCTGATTTGGCCTGATTGTCAAGTTTTTTAATGCGCGTCAAGTGTCAAGTGAAAAAGTGATTTGTCATTGTTTTTTGTAAGTTAATTTTTTTTTCTCAAATTTATTCTAGCTACATATGTAATAATACTTAAAAAAGTAAGTTTATATTTCTAAAAAACACATCGAAAGAGCATATTTTTACTATCTATATTTCTTAAGATAGTACCTATATTTTTTTTAAATAACGCCTAAGTTTTCTCTAAAATATATAACGACTGAATTTTTATTCTTATATTGTTTTTTGTTTCTTTCACATTGTTTCTGTTATTTTTACTTTTAACGATATTTTTGTTTTTATTCTAATAATTTTTATGAAAAAAATAATAAAAAAAATTAAATAAAAACCAATAGTATGAGTGTTTTTATTTGTCAAGTTTTTTTTTCAAAATCAAGTTTTTTTTTGGGCAATGTCAAGCTTTTTGGCAAATTGGATCTGGCAAGCCTACTTACAATGATCGATGGAAAAGTTGCACAAGCTTTAACCGAAACAAAGTCTTCGTCAAGCTGCACCATATGCCAAAAAAACATCAACTCAATTGAGCCAACTACCAACACAAGATGATAGTTTTAATGAAGCATATGAATTTGGAATGTCACCTCTTCATGCTAGAATTCGTTTTATGGAGCATATTCTTAAATTGGGATACGATTTGGAATTTGGGCCGTTAGGCGAAACAGTGAGAAACAACAAAGAAAATTTGGAAAAAAGAAAGCAAAAAAAAAAAAAGATATTCAAGAAAAATACCGTGAGATAGGGCTTATAATTGACCAGCCAAAGCAAGGAGGAGGAAATTCTAATGATGGAAACACAGCAAGGAGATTTTTTTTCCCATCCAGAAACTGCAGCTTCTATTCCAAATCATATTAGAAGTTATAGCATGTAGCAAAAAGATAGATGCAAAAAAATTTGGTCAGTATGCTAATGAGACAGCAACCCTTTATAACCAAAAATATTCTTGGAGACATATGCCAACCACAGTTCACAAAATTTTGTTCCATGGGGAACAAATAATTCAGCACAATATGCTTCCAATTGGAGATTTCTCAGAAGAAGCGCAAGAAAAAAGGAAAAAAGACTAGATTCTTTCGCGAGCACAATACAAGAAAAATTTCCAGATATTGTACTAATGAAGATCTTATTAATATTTTGTTGTGCACATTTGACCCGTATATGTCCAGTATTCGACAAAAATGGAAATCAACCTCATTAGAGTTAGATGAAGAAGCTAAACAACTACTGCAAAATGAAAATCAAAGCTATTTGGAAGAAATTTTTACTAATATTGTTTAATTAATACTAGTTTAAAGATTATAATTTTTTTCTAATTTTAGTATAAATTTTTATTAATACATTTAAATAAAATATATGTGCACTTTAAATGAATAGTAAAAGTTTACTTAAAATTTTATGGATGTTGTGTTCTGTATATAATATATCCAAATGGTATTGATATTGTTGGGAATTGCAGTGTTATTTTTCAGTTTAATCCTCACAAGAATTAGCTTTCTTCCAAAAAAAAACCAACCTTTCGGCCCCTGTGAATATTGAGACTTAATAAATGTCATGGGCCAAATGTTGTCATTTTCTGACCAAAATTAAGTTTAGGAATAATAAATAAGTATTGGTTGTAAAATACGATTGAAGAAAATAAGAAATTATAAAAAAATACCTATTTAAAATGTCAAAATATTCAACTTTTACATGGAAACTCAACAACAAATTAAAATACATTTTTAACTCCACATTACTTACGTTCCTAACAGTCCATTTTTACGTTTGAACACGCATATTGAAGCTTAAAGTCCCTCCTATTGAACAAAATAAATTGCGTAAAAAATATCCTATGTGCGCCGGTCGTCACTAACCATTGGACTCGCTCTCTAAGTATGTATACTTTACAAATTGTTATGCTTAAGGCTAAACTTCAAAACTGAACTGAACTCAGCCGCTAAACACATACATTTTTCATGAGTTTACATTGAAATCCTGTCATTATTATTTAAATCTTTCTTAATCAAATCATATTCTAATGTTGACAAATAGTTCCAATGCAAACATTCAACTTAATTTATAATAAAATGTCAATAACCTTAATTTACATTTTAAAAGAAAATAAAATTATTAAGATTTTTATGACAAGTGTGTATTTAATATGGATTTTTAGCCCATAAACACATCACTCAAACTTCCTTTCATCTAGTTCATCCACACACCAACCAACACACATACATAGCTTAATGCCAAAAAGATAATTGTTCCAATTTTGCTTAAGGAAATTGATTTTTAATACACTCAAACAAATGCATGGATGGGCTGGCAGATTATTCTTTACTAAGAGTTTTATATTTCGTGTAAAAATTTACATTAATAATTTTAGTACGAGGGCGGCTCTATATATTTCTGGCCTAATAGTGAAAATGCGAATATTTATAATCTTAAATGGTTTTATTGTTTTTCAAAGTATTCTCCAGCATGATTTATACACTTTTGCATCCTCTCAAACCAGTTTTCGAAGCAGTTTTTCCACTCCGATTGAGACACCTCTAAAACATGGTTTTTGAACACTTCAACACCTTCTTCTGGCGACGAAAATCGTTGATCACGCATTTTTTTCTTGATGTGCGGAAACAAGAAGAATTCATTAGGTGCCAAGTCAGGGCTGTACGGCGGATTAATTCGACGTTTTGGCCGGTCAAAAAAGCTCTGGTTTGAGCCGATGTGTGAGAGCTCGCATTGTCATGGTGAATAATGATTCGTCTTCTCTTGTTGTTTTTTCGAATTTCTCCGATGACTTCAGGCAAACAAATTGTAGTGTACGACTCAAAAGTGACCGTCCTACGTTGCTCCAGCAGAACAGTCGCCACATGACCAGTTTTGCCGAAGAAACAGCCGACCATTTTCTTCGAAGTGCTTCTTCCACGAACAACTTTCGTTGGATTTTGCTCGTCTTTGAAGACCCACACGGTCGATTGTTGTTTCGCTTCGGGCTCATACGCATAGATTCATGATTCGTCATCTGTGACGATCTTATAAACGTCTTTTGAAGCACCGCAATCGTATTTTTGCAACATTTCCTTGCACCAATCGACACAAGCCTTTTTTTGAGCGACTTTAAAATTGTGCGGGTTCCAACGAGAACAAACCTTTTTTACGGCCAGGTGTTAATGCAGTATCGAATGTATGCTGGTGGAAGAAATGTCCAAGGATGTCTCTATCTCTCGGTATGTCGCATGTCGATCTTGCATTATGAGTTCACGCACGGCATCAATGTTCTCTGGACCAACAGCCGTTTTTGGACGACCTTCACGGAATTCGTCTTTGAGCGAGCTTCGGCCACGATTAAATTCATTATACCAATTTTTCACAGTGCCATAGGATGGTGCTTCATCGCCATACAAAGATTTAAGTTCATCAATGCACTCTTGTCGTGATAGTCCACGTCGAAAGTTGTGAAAAATGATGGCACGAAAATGTACACGAGTTAATTCCATTTTTTTCTATATTAAAATAAAAAAAATTAGTTGGTAAAGTCTTTGACAAGTTTTTTTTTCGCACTAGTCAAATTTTAAACCCAGATTTAATATTTAAACAATGCAGAGAATAGATTACAATTTTATACAGTAAACCTGAATTAATTCCCATGTAAGGATTCTTTGTGCTTGGGGAAGCATCTCTTCGATTTTCTGAAGTTCCCTAAAATCCCATATTGTGTTGATGTTGCAGAGAGTTAAAAGAACTGCATACCCTTCTGTCGCCAATGAAATTTTTCTTCATACCCTAAGCATTTTGGTCATTGAATTAATTTCCAGAACCAATCAAATAATAAAGTTTACACTATTTTACGTTTAAAACGTGTTCTTGTTTACTTTACTATTTTTTTTTTTTTTTAATTAGACTTACGGAAAACGCAAAAAAGATAATTCCCGCTTAATATTATTGTTATTATTGTTACACGTTTTGCATCTTTGCCGTCAGGGATTTGTTTTTTTATACCCCTCACCACAAAAAGTGAAAAAAAGTTTGTCATTCCGTTTGTAATTTCTACAATATCCATTTCCGACCCCAGAAAGTGTATATATTCGGACTTCTTATGTATAGCGAAAACGATTGAGCGATGTCCGTCTGCCCGCCCGTGTTAGTGTTAAATTCAAGTTTGCCTCGGCACAAAAATAAATATGTCAATCGATTAGATAAATTGTCGAAAGAGTTGCTATTGGAAATCAGCATGGTCGGTCATGATGTTCTTCGAGGCAGCAGGCAAAACACCCCGCCTACCTCTAATTTTTTCATGTTATTTGGAACATTAAAGTAACTCTAATCAAAAAAATAAATATATGGGGAGAAAGAGAATTAAAAAACAAGAAAAAAAATATCAAGTGAATAAAATTGGCGTTTGCCTATATTTTCCGAGTTACGGGCCTCTGAAATTTAAAAATTTCTTTTTAATCAATATGGGTATCATTTAAAAGCTTTTGATAAGATCTTCAAGGAAATACTAAACATTTAAAAAAATGCTTGACCATTAAGAGCCGATGGCATTTTTTTGGTGAAGGGCATATAAGATTCGGCATAGCCGAATACGTATAGCACTCTTATACAAAGAGATTAAAGGATTAATGTGAATTGCAGAAAAAAATATATCAATGCATAACTAAAGTGTTTGCTAATGGCTGACTGGTTGACATGTAACATTTAAATTTGTTTTTTTTTCTAATAGACATCAAAAACTGACACATTCCCTCCATTAATGGTGGTGGACTTAAAGCATTTTTTTTAACGAGAATTTTTCGTGTGTGTGTATGTGTGTGCGCGTGTGTGTAATTTTTTTTTTTTTTTGTAATTAAAAAAGTTTTCCTATGTGCTTTATTAAAGGAAATAAAATTTAATTATGTTACAATGCAAGTAGAGTAGTCATATTCGTTGATGAAGAATGAAATACAGCGACAACAGAAAGAAAAACCACTTTGTTTTAATACGATGTCCTTGACTGTTTTACAACCATGGGCTAAGGTAGTGTGACAAAAAACAAAATCCTTGCTTTCCTAGTAGACATACATGCATGATTATGGTTAACATTGTTTGCAGTTTTTTTTTGCTGTTGGAATTAATGCATTACAATGTAAGGACAAAAGTGTCTTAAAAAAGGACACAACACATTTTATAGTTTTACCAATAAAAGTATGCCGCAGGAATGTACAATCTTTTGTGGAATATTTTAGAAAATTGTAGAAAAATGTTTCCGGAACAGGAAGTTATTTTAGACATTTATTAATTTTATTTTTAATAAATGAAATATGAAACATGTAAGAAAACATTTTTTTCACGAATTTTTATTTAATTTTGAGTGTAAGAGATAAATGCTCACAATGTTTTTTTTTCACTTTATTTAACTAATTTAATTAGTTGAAACAAGTTCACTTTCATTTAGCATTAGCTACTCAGAAGTAAAGAAAAATATAATTTCTATCTTAATTGTTTTTTAAATTTTAATTTTAGTTGTTCTCTCAAATGGTTTTCATGAAATAAAATTATATACAACAAATGTTTTATTAAAGCAATACTCTACTTTCATCTGCCTCAGAAGAATTACTGTTTTCACTGGCTGGTATCATCCATCAGCAGCATCATCAACGTCTTTCTGGACATAATATTGAAAAGTTTTATCTTGTTTAAAGCAATTTAAAATATGTTTTAGAAAACAATATTCTTCAAATAGTTTATATTGCAATTTTATTATTTCTTTAGGATCTCAATATACCCTGAGAATGTTAAACATTTTTTTTTTTTTTTGTGACAAAATGCCATTTTAAAATAATGCGCTACGTCACTTTAGTGTACACACAAAAGACAAGGAGTGAGTTTTATTATCCTGTAATGCTTTAAAACCATTTATTAATTAGTTAATGATAACTATTTTGTCTTTTAACCAGATTACCGCAATGCTCTCTCACTTCTCACACATGTGTGAGCAGTGAGAAATTTTAGTTTTTGTTGCATATTTTCATAAATGTGTAAGAGACTAAAAAATATTGATTTTTTCATTTATTAATGTGATGATTTATTTTTTTTTTTCTTTCTATTCAAAAGGGATAAAATAAAAAAAAATATTTTTTTTTTCGGTCAAGTGCTCATTTATAAGAGTTGTCAAATTTGATTATTTTTCATAAGTGAAAAGATCGTAGAAAAAAATTGTATAATGCTTCCTCGTTTGTGTATACGAGTATGCTACGCGAATTTTTTTTCTTACCCTGGAGTTAATGTCGACGTCGTTGACGGCGTTTCAACGCCGAAAAAGTTGAAACAGATTGAACTTTTACGGCGTTGCAATGCGTTGAGATTAACTGCTCTCATACAAGTTCATACGATTCAACTTTTATTTTGACATTTGACGCCGTCAACGACGTCGACATTAACTCCAGGGTTATGTTCTTCAGCCGGCGTATATATGCGTATGCTACAAATTGTTTTTTTTGCGTATTTTTTTAATTTGAATTTAAAAATGGCAGGGGTACATAACCACAGCACCAGGGTATCCCACGAATTTTTAGATATACAGTAGCTCCAAGCGATACTCGTACACTTTAGACTAATTTTTAAACTATCTTATAACATTAAGTAAGAAGCTCTTAACAAATAAAACTGTATTTATTTTATTAGTTCATTTTATAACAAATTTAACAAAACATAAAAGCTTTAAATTGTTATTCAATAAAAAAATTTTTTTAATAAAAACATAAAATAATAGTAATTTCTGTGACAAAGCCAAACTCGTACACCACACTTTAATCAAATATTATTTTGTTGGTTTAAAATATTAATATTTGGTGTTAGAGATGAGCGATATTTTAGTACCTGTGATTTAATCACTGTGATTAAAAAATCACCGCTCACTACAGTGACTGAGTTGATCAAATAACAGTTCCGCGTAAGAACGTTCTTTTATATTTGCACACATACAAAGTTAAATTTAATTTTACTTTGTGAAAGAGAAATACAAGTATTTTTGACTCTTTCTTTCTTTCATATGTATATCAATGCAGCTTCTTTGTTGTGTTGGCTTTTCTTGCTTCTACTTATAATTAATATATTAACAACCACAATTTTTTTCAAACTTCACACATACATATATATCGAGCCCTAACCGCCAAAAAGACTCAAACGCCAAAAACTAAAATTTACAGGAGAAGCATTTTTTTAAATATCTTTGGACCATGTCTAAGAATTACTGTGAAATTTGGTTTATAAACATTGCTACGTCTAAGCAATATATTGCATTTGATTGTTTTTGTATATCACTAAGATAACGGCTATTTATGGCGCTAAAGTCTTTTTTGCTGTCACGCTGAATAGGCCTTTACCAATGTTAAGGCGGTTAAGTCCTTATGATTTTATTAAAACACTGCTTTTAGTACTAATTTTTTTAAATTATTTTTGTATATAAAATTAAACATAACGTTAAAAAAACCTTAAATCCATTGCTTTTTATTAAATATAAAAATTGTATGGTTTTTGTTTTCAAAATTAATAAATAGAAAATTACTTCAGGATTCGAATTAAAAGTATGTAGGTAAAAAAGTTTTAAAAGAAATAACTTTGAAGTAAATATTATATGTCTTCTTGATTATGTTTTTATCACAAAGTGTTTTTTAATCCTTGAATTTTTTTGAAGAAATTTTTAAAAAGTTATCATATAAACGGATGGGTCCATTTTCTATCAAAGCAGCGTTATGTCTTGATCGAGCAATAGAGTTGATATCATATTCTTTAATTTCGGAGTCATCGCAATATCCATACTTAAGTTTCATTATAGAACTAATTTTTTAAAAGAGGCAGAACGTAATGTTGTAAAATTAAATTTTGTTGAAGTGCGAAACATTGATTGGGAAATTTTTTTCCAATCTTTAAAATCTGAGTTATTTATTAAAAGGCATTTATAATTTTCAGGATTGGTCCTTGCATTTGAAATCATAGTATACCATTCACTAGGAGCCCAAATAGTTTTGTCGAGTAAATGACTCAATAGTGCTGTGTACAGAGTCCACAAGCATCATAGTACATCCAGGCAATAGATACGTTATTTTGATATCGCTTATAAAATTCGAAATTGTAAGAAAATACACTAGTGTAGCCAGCATTGCTTTGTTGCGATTTTGACCAGCACAACTGTCACAGTATAGACTTATTAATCTTTCGTCCACAAGTTTTAAATACTCAAAAACCACAGTGCAAATTTCATTATAATCTCTTTTTCCGTCCGTTTCTCCCCACAAAAAGCAATAACCATTCCTTGTGCCATTTTCGTATACGCTTTCATTGTAGTATGCATACTTTCGGGAATAATACAATGTTACGCTCTTACCATGGGGCGTATTTAAAACTTTTTGGAGGTCAAAGCTAGCACATAATATTGACGAATTGGGTTTACTTTGTTTTTGATCCTCTAAAAATATTTCTTTACATTTCTCTCTGTCTTTTACATGATTTTGGTATCCTTTTGTTTGCGCTAAAAAAAGTTGTGATTTGCTGTAAAGGTTTTTATGCTTTTCACAAATGACGCATTTGTCTTTTTTAGGCATGTGAAAATCTATATGAAATTGCTTATTGAAAATATTTCGAAACATTCTTAAGGATAATATTGATGATTCCTGATTATTATATTTGAAATGTTTAGTATAGCAATGGTGTAACTCTTTTATGTTTCGAAATTTTTGAGGAATATATAACTTATTACTTTTATTCCGACAATAATGCGAGGGAACAGCTGGCAATTCTTCAACAAATGATTTTAAAAGTCAAATTTTCATATCGTCTGAATTATTATGAGGTGTAGAAATTTGTTTGTTTTCACGAAAAGTGTTTAAACCACTTTCATTACTTCTGGCCAATCTTAGCATTTTTTGTGATATGTGAAGGGTTTTTAACAAAAACTGTTGGCACACTTTAATATTATTACCATTATAATTAATAACATAATTATACGTAAATTTCCTATTCTTATTATCACATCTTCGTCTTTTGATAGACATACGCGTAATACATAAAATCAGCCATTCTCTTTGTCTTATTTTGATGCTCATTTATTGCTAAACGAACTGACTGGCTAAACTTTTTACTACAAAAATGTCCACACTTTTTATTTGCACATGGATTCGGTTGAACACTGGTATCACGCTGTTTCTTATTTTGTAGTCTCTTTGGTATTTTTCTTTGCTTTTTGTAGCCCCGTTTACCCACACACGTCTCCTCTTCTATTGTTAATGTCTCTGAAAATTCTGAACTGGAACGTGTTTGTAAACAATGCTTTTATCCAGAAGAATCAGTGTCACTATACGGAACAAGACCAGATTTGGTCGAACTCTGAAGTAAAATTTTCATTACCAGAAAATTATTATTTAAAAAAAAAAAAAAAAAAAAAAAAAACACTTACCACTTGTTCCCATAACTCCATTTAAAAGAAGCAATGATATAATATTTTTGTATTTTGCCAGTAATAAAAAATAAATTTTTAAAAACGAATAAAGACGCAAGCGACAGTCGTGGTAAAAAAATTTTCTAAACAAAAAGTGAATTGTACTTAAGTCTTTATTATTTTTGCTGTAAAATCGTAATGGTAAATTCTACAACCCTGATATTTTGTGAGATGATGCAAATTATCATGAATAATAAATTTTACTAATAAAACTAAAATAGTACATCATGTCGCTACAGCCCTTTTGGCCGTTATGGCTCGATATGTAGCTAAAAAAATAAAAAATGTTGTGTGCTTCTTATATTTGAACCTATAATCAATCAGTGTTAACGAATTCTATAATTTTGGGCAAATTTAATAACGGCTGTTTTTAATGTAGAGATCGAAATACCTTTTCCATTATAATTACAGTTTGTATAAAAAATAACTTAGTATTATATTCTTCCTATATAAACATGTATGTTTAAATATAAGAAGAACTGCAAACGGTGATCACGGTAACTATTTAAAAGAACAGTTATTTGAAAATCACGTTCACTGGTAACGATGTTCCTCAAAAATCACGGGATCGCTCATCCCTATTTGGTGTGCATGCCTTTATTTCTTATCACCATTTTTAATCTATTTGGCATAATGCGCACAAGGTTTTCGCAAAAACTTGGTTCAATTTTGCCCCATTCGTCCTGAAGAGCTCTTTTCAAGTCATCCTTACAACTTATTGTATGACTACTAATTTTACGATCGAGATAGCTCCACAAATTTTCGATTGGGTTTATGTTTGGACTCCGGGCTAATGTATCCATAACATGTGGACACATATAAAGTAGCCATGATCGCACATTATAAGCCTTATGTTTAGGGTCGTTGTCTTGGTAAAAATTAAAGTTTTTACCAAGACAAAGTTTCTGCTTACAAACTGGCAAACTTTCTTTTAAAATGTTCAGATACATATGCTGATCCATGGTACCATCGATAAAAGTGTAAAACATCGGGCCCAGATGCAGAAAATGATCCCCAAACCATTCAGTACCTACCACCGTGCTTAACTGTTGGTTTCATGTTTTTGGCAAACAAATTGAATTTACTTTCATCTGTGAATAATACCTGCTTTCAAAATGAAAAATCCTTTGTTTCATGTTCCTTGGCGAGTCGTAACCTTATCTTCTGATTTCTCTTATTAATCAGAGGTTTAACTCTTGTCCTTCTACCACTGAAATTAGCCCTTTTTAATATGTTTCTTATGGTCTGTGGGCAACATTTTTTTTAAGTCTTTTTCAACAATTTCTACGAGTTTCGGAGCACTTAAAAATGGGTTGCTTTTTATTTGACGTAAAATATATTGCTCGTCTCCAGCAGAGAAAATTTTGTTATTCGCACTTTTCTTCTTCTTCGCAATTCTCTCTTCCATTTTATACCTTTTTATAATATATTGCACTGTTGATCGGCTTCTATCAACTATCTCAGATATTTCTTGCAGCGATTTATTATTATTATTATGTTGAATTATTAATTTTCTTACTTAAACAGAAGTTTGTCCTTTCTGTCTACCCATTTTGTTCTCTTTTATAACTCTTTTAAACAAAAACTCAAGTAAATGACATTAAAAAAGGTGATAATTGGGAAAGTCCCTATTTCTTTTCATTTATTTTTCATTTTTTGTTATTTATAATTTTATTTATTTGAAAACACGATGGCATTTTCGTAAAAGCCAGTTGAAAAAAAACGTGCGCGTTGCGTCTTTGATTATAACCTCACTTTTTTGAAAAAGGAAAATCTGCTCGCACACAGGTTCCCCCTTCGAGATAAAGTAATAAATTTGGAGTATATGTAGATTTAAATTTGTACTTTTTAAGCTTTTTTTTTTACTATTGGAAAATTTTTTAAACATATTGAACATAGATGCAAATATAGTACTGTTTCATCTAAATAACAGAATTGTTGATTACACTGTTCTGCACGAAAATCCTGCTTTAAACCAAAATATGCTTTCTTACTGTTTTCAAATGTGCTGAACACGATTTTGAAGTCAGATTCTGTCTATCACGCATAGTTTCTTGAGAAATTCTCGTTTTTATCCAAAAATGTGAGTTTTTTGTAAACTTGACGAATTTTTTTGGCATCAAAAAATAGTGAAAAAAATTCAAAAGCCCAATGATTTTGAGCGCAATAAAGTATATTTGAACAAAAAAAAATTTTATGGGAAAATTACAAGTGGTTGAAGAAATTTGGCTAAAAGTTTTTTTCCTGTATGTATAATCTTACAATTTTTTTTATGATGGTATCCTTTTCATTCAAATCCCTACCTGCCCCCCTTTCACCCTCAATACCCCAACTCCCCCCTCCTACTCAGCTGCTCTCTTGTCACTATTTTCTTCTAGGATTTGATCAGTACTCTCGAGGCTTTCGCTCCAAGTTTCTCCTCTTTTCTCCTAAAATCAGAGGGTGATGGAATTTTTCTGAGTTCAGATTCGGAAACAGGCAAAATTGTTCAAGGGAGGGGAGTTTTTTTTTTTTGCAGAACAGTATTATCGGTGGATGGATTCTTTTTTTAGATTAATTAGAACAAAAAAACACTGTTTATTATTTATATCTTAGAGATTTTACCGAGTCTAATTTTAATATAGTCTTTCATAATACGGATTTTTTTTTTGTTTCTCACCCTTACTTACTTACATTTCTGCTAGTACACACATTCCTGCGGGATCGTGGGCAGGCAATTTTTTTGTTTTTAACGACCGTGAAAAAGATATGAATTTTTTTTTATCATTTATCAGAAATTTTAAAAATCTCATCTTTGAAAAAAATTCCCATTCGTTTATGAAAAGCTGCATTAATCAGAATGATCTTATACATCCCTTATCATATATGAAAAATATGGATATTTTTTTGTTGTTCACTCTTACATATATAAATGCTTAAAAACGAAAGAAACGCAAACATTCATGTGTGATCGCAGGCAGAAAATTTTTTGATGCTCGTTTATGAACATGGAAAATAAAATAAAAAATCCTTGAAATCTTATTTATGAAAAATATCACAAATGATTACAATTGAGTGGTCATAAATGAAAATTTTTGAACTCGGCTTTTACCTAATTCTACATTAAACTTTTGCATTACCATTAGTGCTAAAAGATAAGCATTGTTTATCATTCAATGCGAATGAAACTGACAAATAAGTGGATGTAATTAATCACTTTCATGTATGAAAAGAAAAATATTTTTTCACATCGCAAATTAATTTTAATTTAATTTAATTTTTACAGATGTTTATTTAATTTTTTCTGACACGTTTAATTACTAATGGCGATTTATAAAATAGTTAATGTGATATCTTACCTTTTATAAGGAGTAGGATCTTATATTTATTGATAAATATGTAAGAGCGACTTTTTGATAAAATATTTGACTAATCTGACCGTACTCTTTTTCTTGATGTGCTTCAATTAAAGTTTAGTTACTTATAAATCTTCTATTAGATATGAATTCTTTAAGCAACCTAAAAAACGCTACTAGCTGGCTTTACACTGAAGGGCCACTGTTATCACATCTCCGTGTTAATATGAATTGCATGTAATTACAAACAGGAAAATTACAATTCAATTAATTTCTAACGTAATAAGAACACATTCTTTAATGTTTTAAAAAGGAGAAGGAGGCAAATCTATCATAAAAAATATACATACAAATCACAATATAACCCCCATTCCATCTGCTTAGGAAAGCAATAATTTTCTTAAAACAGAAAAATTCAAATACTTTATTTTTTATTTTTCAGGTTGAACCGGATTTTTTAATAAGTTTTTTAAATTCATCAATTGAGTCATTGGAAAAATGTAAAGATAATGAAATCAATGGCATTATGCCTAAAGAGGAGCTATTGGAAAGATTGCGAGAAAAGAAAATATCGATGGAAAGAATGTATTTGGTAAGTTATTGATCTTTGAACAATTTTTTTTAAACTACAGTGTTTCCTTTATTTTCAGGACAATTCGGAACGAGATGCTGATTCATCTTTGTCATTTTCACAAAGTTTAGGTGATAAATATAACAGTAAACATAGTGCTCCACATTCAGAAGAACATCGACCACACAGTCCACCGCATACAAAAAGATTAGACAGTAGTAAGAAATCTATATCTAGTCCCTCGATGGGCGCAACTATGCCATTAATGATATCCGAATCGCCAAGTATGGGTTCCATGCAAGTACAGTCGCCACAAAACAGTCAACCTCCACCACAAGCCCAAACAATAGTGCCAGCACAAGCCAAAGTTAATGATATTGCCCAGGATAATAGCATCACATCGGAGCCTTCAGAAACTACCACCACAACAACAACGACTAGTGAAGATGTAGTGACCACCTACAAAGAACCCAGCCTAAAAGATTGTTCTTCAGCCTCATACAATCATGCCAAACAAAATGGTAGCTTAAATGACACCAGCAATAATAATTCCTCACCTCCAGAGAGGTCAAACAAAGAAAAGAGTGCCAAAGGAGAAGGCCAAAGTATAAAGCAATTAAATGGTGATGACTCCAAGGACGACAAAGTCAACGATAAGTCTGAAGCTAGTGATAATGTTAGTGGTGAGGGAGCAGAGACGGCAAATGAGGAAGTTAAAGGCGACGAAGCCAATAGTGTGGAAAATAGCCAGGCATTAGATAGTGAAGATAGTACTGCTGCCTTACAACATCAGATGCGTGCAGCAGCTGCTCTAGTACATGGCGGATGTTCCAAACCCAAATTAAAAGTAGAATCTTCCGATGTTTATCAAATTGTTGATGTTATACGACGTAACACAAATCTGAGTTTTGATTTATCATGTGAAGCTTTGCGTGTTGTGCTTACTAGTCTGGAGCAGCTGTATAATGGTGCCATTAATCCATATTTAGAAGCAGTGGCCATACATGTTACTGATAAAGTAGAAACACCTAAAGGACTCTTAGGCATGACACATGATTCAAAACGGCTGCAATATATATTTGCTCAGCTGGCTGATTGTAAAAATGATGCAGAACAACGCACCTGGATGTTGTATGAAGATGAGGATGACATTGTACAGTTTTTAGAGGAATTAGTAGAAATATTGGTTTGTTTTTTTTTTTCTTTTCCAATAAATAGATTTACAAAATTAGATTAATTTTTTTCTTTCTCGTATTTAGAATAATGCCGATGAAACTATTAGTTGTTATGAAATGTCTTGTGATCAATATCAGGCCTTGGTCAATTTAGTTCAATATTATCAAATGGAAACTAGATGGCCCATTAAACGTTTACTGCTGAAAACATTTACGGCTGCTTGCCATTTAGATCACATTATTGTCGATATTTTATTAACCTCCGTATTGCCTTTGGAGATCGTTGAGGACATGAAAACGAATTTTTCGAATTTAGATCGTTTTAAGCAATTAGTCAAAATGTTAACAATTATATTTTGTTTAGGCCAGCCAATGCCAGTTAATCATCAAGGTGAGTTGTATTATTATATTTAACGATCTTCTAGTTTTTTAATTGTTGTGACTTTATAACTCACGAACGGTCAAACCGAATTCGATTATATTTTTACGGTTTGTTCGTATGGCCGTGCAGAAAGTTTATGGATGGCTCGAATTCGGTCAACGCGTTCGTAAGTTATGACTAAAACGGGCATTCTCGGCTGCACCGATTTAAATTAATTTAAGAGAGAGATGGATATTTATTGAAAAGTTCTAAGAGGATGTGCTTGTTTAAAAAATAAGGGCCAGGAGGGGTAAATGGGGAGAGGAAAAATGTGCGGTATCGATTTTAACAAAAAGCAATTTTAAGAATATTATTATTTATTATATTATTATTTATTAGGTCCAATAGGCCGAAGGTAATCTTATATAACTTTCGTATTAATCAAATAAAAAATTTGCTTGGAAGAGTGGTCGTAGTATGATTATTCTCATTGGGATAGCGAAGCGCTCCGGGAATAGCTAGGAGCCACATAAAAATATATTCCATGACAAGCGGTTTCTGTAAAAAATGTAAAACTCATTGGAAATGTCCTTTTATGATTCGCTATTAGATTTAGTCATTTGATTTGTGAAAAATTAAACGTTCACATTTTTGTGTTTGTGTGCCACTTTTTCACAAGTTTTTTTTTGCCATTATTCTTGTTTTAAGCCTAGAAATTAGAAAGAAAGGAGAGTTCAGAGTTTCTTTAAGTCGGCACAGAAGATTTTCTTAAACAATTTTAAATGTAATAAGCAAAACTATACATATCTTTGCACAAAGAATAATGCCCTCCTTTTTCAATAAATAACTAAATAATACTCCAATAACCGGAAGGTTAATATTTCAACAATCGAAAGGTAAATACCTCGATGTACATTTTGAAATGCGCTTATTTTAAAAAGCCATACAGAAGCGAAGCTGGCTCATATCAAATTGAAAGTGGTACAAATGGACTGCTGGCTCGTTGGAAGAAACACTACATTTAGCAAAGACTGCGAACTTTTACTTTATATTGCGATTCTAAAACCTATATGGTGTTACGGATTTCACATTTGAGGCTCTGACTGTGCTTCAAACTAAGAAAAATTTCACAATGTGAATGATCATTGCAGCTCCTGCTATGTTAAAATCGGACCTTCGGAATGACCCATTGGTAAACGCCGAAATCTAGAAGCATCTAAACGCATCCAAAAAATTAAATTTGAAAAATTTCCCAAACCCCTAGCGTGCAACCAACTAAACAATCGTGTTACATTCGACTAAGAAGGAAAGACATTTCTCATCATAATGAATACTAATAATTACAGCTACTATGAGAAATAACTATTATGTCTAGGACTGGCTGGACAAATATATTAGATTTATTATTACTTCAGTTATTAGTTCAATTACTTAGAAGACTTAATATATAATTAAAAAAAAACTTCAGAATAAACATATAATAATAGTGAAGCTTTGATACGAAAGTATACGTACCGTTCCACTAAGTCCTGCTGAATCGTTAAAATTTAGTACTATAATCATATACTGGCAGCTGTTGACATACTTTCTTATTATCAGCACTAAGCATACAGAGGCGACACGAGAATATAGTCATCTCTTTTTTTCTATGCATCTCTTTCTTGACATCCTATCGACTTCAATTTTGTTTTGTAGTAGTCGATAGGATGTCAAGAAAGAGATGCATAGAAAAAACGAGATGACTATATTCTCGTGTCGCCTCTGTATACTCGGTGATTATCAGTCTAGTCTATAGGCTGAGATACTACATATTTACTGTAAATATGCTTGTTACACTTGGTTAAATCCATTTAGCCCAAGGCATAAAAACGTGTCAATTTCGTCCAGATACGTCCATACTCGGTTTTCATTGTTCCGTTAATGGTTTTCCGACATCATTTTATTACTTTCTTATACATAAATGGAAGTTTTTGCAATCTTTTTATATATATGGAATCCAACTTTATCATTACTAAGTGAAATTCTGGATTCCCGATCGCAGAAAGCGAACATACATTCTTCCATTCCGTAGTGCTATAAATATTCACGGCTCTTATGTACACGTAAGTGCCTCTAAGGGGCGTCTCCAAATTCATGCAAAATTTGTATTTCTAATCTGACTGCTGGCAGTTTATGGTCAGTAAAAACTCGAAAGCATGACCCCTATCTTCGTTATAAAATATTTTAAGGGCAGGATATTTTTTCACTAAAATATGGCGTTAATTTTGGACAGCTTTATATATACAGTTGCTCAAAATGAAACTGGGACATCTATGGATACTTTTGTTTCTTTCATAAAAAACTTAAAAAGAACTATGCACTTTTTTTAATTAAAATGAATTATCTTAGTTATTTTGTGCTTCATCAAAACCGCTAACAAGCAACACCAAAATTCCGTTACTTTTTTTGAAAAAGCAACAACAACAAAAAATTACTAAATTTAATGTCAAAATGAAAGTGGGACAAACATTAAATTTGTTTACGATTTAAGAGAGATTGGTGTTTTTTGCCAAAAAAAAAAATGCAAAAAATAAGTTTTACAGTCTTTTAATAATAATTCAACATAATTTAATTAATAAATAGTAAAAAAATTAAACAATGGGCAGACAGCGTGGTCAAACTTCAGTAGACATAAGAAGATTAGTGATAAAGCATTTCCAAGATGGAAAAACAATAGGAGCCATTGGTGAACTAGTAAATAGAAGTCACTCCACGGTCCACAATATTATTAAACGGTTCAAATTAACAAAATCTGTCGAAAACAAGACAAAATTAGGAAAACAAAGGATATTTTCCGACTCAGATGAGCGGTGGATTGTTCAACATATTAAGAAAGACCGACGAATAAGTGCACCAGAGTTGGCATCGCTACACCTAAAAAAAGACGCTTACTCGGAAACTATAAGAAATATTCTTAGAAAGCACAATTTCCATGGTAGAGTGCCTCGTAGAAAGCCACTGATCAGCAAGCAAAACAAATTAAAAAGAGTTAAGTTCGCTAATGAGTTCAAAGATAAGGATTTTTCTTTCTGGAAAACGGTTTTGTTTGCTGATGAGTCGAAATTTAATCTCTTTCGATCTGACGGTCGTTCATACGTGTGGAGAAAACCAAATCAAGAACTTCTACAACGTAATCTCCGGCCTACTGTGAAACATGGAGCTGGTTCAATAATGGTATGGGGTTGCATGTCGGCTGCTGGGCCGGGAAATTTGTGTATTATTAATGGAAATATAGACCAGATGATGTATTTAGAAATTCTCAAAAACAATTTAAAAGAATCTGCAGAAAAATTAGGAATCGCGAACAATTTTTATTATTATCAAGATAATGATCCTAAACACAAAGCTCATAACGTGCGAATGTGGCTTTTATACAACTGCCCCCACGTGTTAGAAACACCAGCCCAGTCGCCCGATTTAAACCCCATAGAACATTTATGGGCTCACCTTGAAGAAAAATTAAAAGCGTACAGTTTTTCGAACAGAAGTCAGTTGGAAGCGGCTATAAAAGAAGAATGGTCAAAAATTGACCCACGGGTTTGCCGTAAATTAGTGGAATCTATGCCGCGTCGACTTTTAGCAGTTAAATCCAGTAAAGAATTACCTACAAAGTACTAAAATTAAAAAACCAATCCAAAATACAACGATTCTGCTGCAAAACACCGTTAAGTTTGAAATGTCCCACTTTCATTTTGACATTGAAATATATCTATTCTATTGTTTTTGTTATTTTAAAATAAATATTAATGAATTTTAAAATTTTTTTTTTATGTTTTAAAATCCTTATAAATAAAGCTTTAAAACAAATTTATTAAAAAAATTATTTTATTTTCTGTTAGCTTTTTCTTAATGCTAATAAAATATTAATGTTTGTCCCAGTTTCATTTTGAGCAACTGTACATACATTATTGGTTTTAAAACTCACATTTAATGACCGAATTTCCAGTCCCTAGTTAACTAGTGACTACAGTTTAACTAACGGTTTTTTCTAAGTACTTTCTGTGCTATTAGTTAACTCTACAAATTCCATTAGTTACTAAATAGTCAAGAAGTTTGTTCTTGAAAAATTATCACTTAGTCCCCATCCAGATATACAATTATTGTTTCTGTAATTTTTTTTTTAATTCTCTTATAAAATTGCATTCGTGTCCATGCATTTAAATTCTTTTTCTGCAATTTCAGTATTGGTTACTTAGATGAATGACAAAACAAAAGAGAATTGCATGTACATGAAAGAGTGTACACGTATCTACTCGTCTTTTCTCACTCACCAACAAACTTAAAAATTGCGCAACAAAAGCTGCAAAGTGTGAGCAAGGACTTACATTTGCTTTTTGTAAAAGAGCTTTCAATTGTCATTAGTTAGACTGTGATAATTTTATTTAATTAAATTTACTTCGAATTTTCTAAATTTTTTATTTATTTAGTTTGAACAAAAGCTTTCTTAATATTTCGATGGGATTTGTTGAGGTTCTTAACATTCAAATTAGCTTTAGTACTCCTCTTTTAATCGACTTCAAAAAAATAACTTTGCTTTTTTCTATTTGGGCCCACAGAACCCAGTCATTTCTCAACCGATTTTGAAATCTTTTCTTTCGAATATGAAAAACTAAAGGGTGTGCCCATAGAACATTTGAACCATAAAGGGCACAACTCTAAAATTAAAGAATACTGCGTATCCCAATAGCAAAAATTAATAAAAAAAACACATCTAAAAATTAAAGGGTATCCTCATAGGTGACGTAAATTAACCAATATGGGTCTCTTTTTTGAACCGTTATAGGCAAACGCTTGATAATTGAACAAAAAGTCAATTACAACAACTTTAAATATTTAAATTATAAATCAGAGGGTGTTGCAGTTAGTTTATTTAATTTTTTTAAACAATTGTAAACAGATGGTTTAAATGTACAAAAAAAAAAAACTGTATACTTAGCAAAATAGCCCTATAAAAACAAACATAAAATTTGGATTTAGAAATTATAGGGTGTCTCAATAGTGGATGTAATTTTATGTACGTGGCCAAGCTTTTGAACCCTTATAGACAGACAGCTGATATTTAAAAGGAACCTATATTGCTAAGTTCGCTATAAGGACAAGTTTACAATTTGAATTATAAATTAAAGAGTTTTTCCTTTATTGTTGTAATAAGTTTTAAAGAAGCGTGATTTTAAGTTTGCTGTTTTGAAGTCGGTTTTTTTGCAAAGGAACAAAAATTAGCAAGTGTTGCTAAACTGATGTTCGGAGATTTCTGATAAACATAATCTGAAATCGATTTACATCACTTAACAAATTGATTTAATAAACAAAACGGACTTTGAAAACGACTTTATATCGAAACCGACTTCTACGAGGGCTGCTCTATATATTTCTGCCTAATAGTGAAAGTGCGAATATTTATAATCAAAAATGGTTTTATTATTTTTCAAAGTATTCTCCAGCATGATTTATACACTTTTGCATGCGCTCAAACCAGTTGTCGAAGCACTTTTTCCACTCCGATTGAGACACCTCTAAAACATGGTTTTTGAACACTTCAACAGCTTCTTCCGGCGACGAAAATCGTTGACCACGCATTTTTTTCTTGATGTGCGGAAACAAGAAGAAGTCATTAGGTGCCAAGTCAGGGCTGTACGGCGGATGACCCATTAATTCGACCTTTTGGCCGGTAAAAACGCTCTGGTTTCAGCCGATGTGTGAAAGCTCGCATTGTCATGGTGAACAATGATTCGTCTTCTCTTGTTGGTTTTTCAAATTTCTCCGATGCCTTCAGGCAAACAAATTGTAGTGTACCACTCAGAAGTGACCGTCCTATGTTGCTCAAGCGGAACAGTCGCCACATGACCAGTTTTGCCGAAGAAACAGGCGACCATTTGCTTCGAAGTGCTTCTTCCACGAACAACTTTCGTTGGATTTCGCTCGTCTTTGAAGACCCACACGGTCGATTGTTGTTTCGTTTCGGGCTCATACGCATAGATCCATGATTCGTCACCTGTGACGATCTTATAAACGTCTTTTGAAGCACCGCAATCGTATTTTTGCAACATTTCTTTGCACCAATCGACACTAGCCTTTTTTAGAGCGACTTTCAAATTGTGCGGGATCCAACGAGAACAAACCTTTTTTACGGCCAGGTGTTCATGAGGTGTCGAATGTATGCTGGTGGAAGAAATGTCCAAGGATGTCTCTATCTCTCGGTATGGCGCATATCGATCTTGCATTATGAGTTCACGCACGGCATCAATGTTCTCTGGCACAACAGCCGTTTTTGGACGACCTTCACGGAATTCGTCTTTGAGCGAGCTTCGGCCACGATTAAATTCATTATACCAATTTTTCACAGTGCTATAGGATGGTGCTTCTTCGCCGTACAAAGATTTAGGTTCATCAATGCACTCTTGTCGTGATAATCTACTTCGAAAGTTGTGAAAAATGATGGCACGAAAATGTTCACGAGTTAATTCCATTTTTTTCTATATTAATTTTTTTAAGTCACTGTAAACAACACAAATAATGGCCATACGTCAAAACGTTTTGAGTACGATTATGCTTAAAAATGACAAACTTTCCAATGAAAATGTCAGATTTCACTTGGCAGCACTCAGTGTTACCAGGCCAGAAATATATATAGCAGCCCTCGTATAACGTTTCAAAATATTACTATTATATTAAAATTTTTACTTTCTTTTATTTTTTTTTCAGATTATCTGGGAGTACATTTTGCCTCATTTCTCTTAGAAATAGTTGAAGGCAATAATCCTGAAATATTAGTTGATATGGTTATAGCATTAATTCTGGCATTTAATTTACAATTTACGGATTTTTCACAAAACGTAGTGGTAGAGGCCATGCAAAATTTACCTTCAGCTAAAGTTTTCACTGAGAAGATTTTGTTATTACTTAATCGAGAAGGTTTGTCTGTCCATAAATTTGTAATTTTTAAAGTATTTTGCTTAATATTTTATTTCTTAATTTACAGAAGATCCTATAAAAGTTCTTAAACACTCAACGGATACCATGAATTCTGTATTGAAAATGTTTATAGACATCTTTAGCATACCAGAAACTGCAGGAATGTTTTATACAAATGATAATAAAGTATTAATTGATATAATAGTCAGACAATTAACTGATTTGTGTGCTGGCAATCCGGTAAGTCAGCTTAACTTTTATTTATTTCTTATTTTATTATTTACATAAATTTCTTCTTTAAATAATATAAATATTAGTTGAGACGCTGTTATTTGGAATTATGTCGTCGTATTTTACGCAACACTAACTACCAGGAGCATCAGCATCGTAAACAAGATTTTATGAAAATCTTTACGCGCATATTTTGCGAGGAAACTGAATGTAGTGCCTCTGATCAACAGTTAGTAAGAGATATAGCCAATGAATTTCCCCAAATATTTAAGGCCTAAAGGATTAAAGAAATTATTACAAAAACTCTTAGCAATCGGGGTTTGTAGATAAATTTCGTTTTGTTTTTTTATTAATATTTTGTGATAGCATTTATAAACTTTGAAATCTGTTGCTTTTTCTAGTCTCTAATTTTGTTTTAATTTTATTTTTGAAAGGTATTTAATTAATATTAATGTTTTCTTAAAAATGTTGAATTTCTTATATTAAGTATAGTATAAACAGGTTTAAATAATAAGTCAGGTGGATGTTTAAATAGAAGTTTCATTTTCTTTACAAAAATTAGGTTTTTGAGGATTAATTTTTTATAACCAAAAAAGTGCTGCCATATAAAAAATAAGGCAAACTACTCATGTCTTATTAAATAGAAAATTAATTGTGCAAGATTTTCCACATGTAATTTTTTTCAAATCTCTTTTAAAGTTTCAGTTTCATCGCATCGAAATTTATACATTTCACTTTAAATATTCTTTAATGTAGTTGTTTGTGTTATTTCAACTAATACACAAACAACAAAACGTATGCAATGAACATGCAATTTTTGCTTCACTACACCTCTTGCCAACAAACTAAAATTTCATGAAACCAGTTTCATGAAAGTTTGCCTGTTGTAAGTTCGCTCTATCAAACTAGTTACCATTGCTTAAACAATGTTTTGGTTTCTTAGCACTTTCTTTTCTATTCGTAAAAACTTTATATTTTATTAGATACTAATAATTTAATCAAGAGTTGATACTTGAAAAATTATTATTTCTTTTCTTGTGCAAATGCATACATACCAATATCACTAGTTTGACTGTGAGCTTTCAAATATAATTTTTAATTTCTGTTAATTGTTAAAAACACAGAATTTTTGTCTTTTATTAATCACACCCGGAGGAGTTAGAAATACACTATATAACCAGCGACATATTTTAGTGCATCAAATTCAATAAGGTGTGTAATGGAAAGTTATCAATTTAAAAACTATAATTTTAGAAAATATCGATGCCTATTACGTACCTTAATATCATTTATCTGTTAAGTCCTCGTCCACACGTTGCAACTTTTTTTGCGCAATTCTTGAATTTGTCGGTGAGAGAGAAAAGATGTGTAGAAACGGGTACACTGGTTTATGTACCTGCAGTTCTCTTTTGTTTTGTCATTCGTCTAAGCAATCAAGACCGGAATTGCAGAAACAAAATTTGAATTACAAAAAGACAAATTGCATGTCTGGACGGGGACTTATTATTCGATGCAAATTTTTTACAAAAGAATGGTCTAAAACATCTATTTATTGAGTTTGCTGGTGTTTACCTAGATTATCATTATTTGTTTTCGTACAAAGCTTATTCTGTTATAACGAAAATAACAAAATTGCTCGAGACATTAAAAATAAAAAAACTGCGTTTTTTGTTTAATTAATTAGTTGATATGAGAAAAATAAAAAAACGGTTGTAAGGAATCGCGACTAAAATGAGAAACAAAGAAAAGGTAGTGTATGGATAATAAAGAAGTTTTGATATATACTTCTGCAAGAGGCTTTTGTGTCTAATTGATTTAGTTAGGGATATTTCGTTAGCTTAATAGAAACTTAGAACAGCGCTGTCTAGGTAGCGCCTTTTAGTCTTGGGTTGTTTCGAAACGACCAAGTTCTGATAAAAGATTCTCTAAAAGCAACTGTTTGGAACTTTTTTATTGTTGCTTATTTATCGTACATCGTTCTGACCAAATTTTTATTAATATTAATGTTAAATTTTTAATTAAGAAAGATTTTGAATCATTCAATTTCGAATAAAATATCGTTTAAATAGCATAAAAGACAAAAGTTGCGATTTGTATGCATATTTATTTATTGTCACACACATGTAGAATTGTGTTCCTAACAGATCTGTAAAGTCTTTTATACGAAAAGATCAAAAAATACAACTCTGAAAGTATTAAGTGACAACTTTTGAGTATAAATAATGCAGAAAAACTTATTATTGTCTTAGACGTTTCACTTATACTGCCATACCAATTGCAAGTACTTTTTCTATTTATAGGCGACTAAAAACGTCTAGATCTACTAATATGGGAAAATGTGGCAGGTAATTTGTAGTTTATTTTTTATACAATCAAAATTGCTGCAGTAAACTTTTTTATGTAGGCATAGAAACCAGTGTTGCTGTTTGATTACATTATTTACATTTTTTTTTTGCAACTTTTGAAGGCTCCACGTAAATGTAAAATTTTGTTATACTTGACTAAATTTTCGTAACTTTTGACGACACAGCCACAAAATAAATTAATATTACTGAAAAGAACAGACAAGAATTTCCCGTCTCTGTTAGCCGTTTTTCTTCAGTAACAAATCGGTTTTAGTAACAAAGGTTACAAATAACGCCACATTTCTATGCCGAATCTTATGTACCCTTCCATATCATATATGTAAATCTAGTTTAGTGAAGTTAATCCAATCAAAAAGACAAATATTGGAGTGACAGAGAATTAAAAAATAATTTTTGTATATAATTTTACATAAAAATGTCATCGGCTCTTAATGTGTTAAGCACTTTTAAAAAAATTTTAGTATTTCCTGAAAGATCTCTTCAAAAGCTTTAAAATGATACAAACATCTTAAAAAATATGGCGCACAATCGTACTTTTCTATGAAGAGTTCAGAGGACCATAACTCGGAAAATATGGGAGAGCGGCAATTTTTTTACTTGATGTTTTTTTTCTTATTTTTAATTTCTATCGCTCCATACATTTGTTTTTAAATTGAAATCACTTTATTGTTCCAAATGAAATGGAAAAAATTAGAGGTAGGCATGGTGTTTTGCCACTGCCTTGAAGGACTGAGTTTTATAGCAAAATTTTCGAAACTATGTCTGAATGATTGGTGTATGTAAATTTTTTCTAGCTCATCCTAGTGCCTTCGCAAAGTTGACTTCAACACTAACATGGGCGGGCAGACGTTCATCGCAGAATATATATACTTTATGGGGTCGGAAATGGATATTGTAAAAATAACAAACTTAGTTATACCCTTTTTCCAGTTTTTGTGGTGAAGGGTATAACAATAGTTCAGAATACACAAAAACGTAACGTTTCTGAAAATTTTACTCGTGTTTAGAAACAGGAAAATGTTTCCGTCAACAATTTTTCCCAACTTGAAAATAATAATATGAGCTGAACTTATTTTATGCCGAAAACTAAGCACTCTGTTCAAACTTGAGAATAATAGCCTTGAAGAAGTACCGCATTATAATACGAAAAAATTATCAGTATTTTCAAGTTAAAGTTTTAATCAAACAATACTAAAATTTGTATTTAATAATGGCATTTTTAAAATTATTAAAATTGTAATTCGAAGCTCAATCTTTCAAAGGTAAAGTTTGAACGGAATTATTTAAAAAAAATTCCTACTCTAACTAATTTTATTGGATGGCGAGAGCATGCACTTTTCAATCACGAAATTAAGTATGGAGCAGCGTTGCCGCTTTGGTCCAATCGGACCAAACTTGGTAGTTTTTCGTTTTTAAAAAACAGTTTGGTAGTTTGGTTGGTTTGTTGCATTTTTTTTAATTTTTGGTAGGTTTTTCTCCTGTAGCAATTTTTTAGCAATAGTAAATTTTTTACCTTAAAAATTCAGAACATAAAATAAAAAAAATGTAACTTTGAATTAAATCTACAATAACTGTGAATAGTTTTACCACTGTTTTCAAAAACTGTTTTAGGTGTAATAAAAACATCTCTGCTTTTTTGCGTAAAGATGATTAAAGCTGTAGCCATCTCTGGTTTAAGAAACACGAACAGTATTATGAAATTGAAGTTAACAATATTTTTGAGTAAATGCGCATTTACAAGTGTTTGTATTAAAAAAATTAACAGACAAAATGGAAAAGTAAGTAAACTTTTTTAATTGTATATATGTACCTATTAATTACATAAATATTTACTAATATTGCATGTAAAGAAACAGAAAAAAAATTTAGAACCGAATGGTTGAGCGATTTTGATTGGCTCCAGGAAAGGGATGGGTGTTCATTCTGCATAGTATGCTCTAAAACTATTTTAAATCATAACATCCATCTTAAAAATCACCAAAAGATAAATTTCCATCTCAACAATTACGGAAAAAAACCAAGTGAGTATAACAGAGTTTATGTGCAAGAAACGCATTTTTAAATTTTTGGTAGGCTGTGAACGATTTTGGTAGGATTTTTGAAAATTATTGGTAGGAAGTCAATTTCTTGTGTGGCAACGCTGGTATGGAGTACTGATTTAAATACTCGTGAGAATCATCGGGCTGGAATTTTTTTTATTAGTAGTATTGTTTTTGTTCAGTAAATCAATTTGTTGTCTTGTTATTTTCCGTAAAATATGGAGTAAAACTTTTTACTAGATTTTATGTAAAATACATAAACTTACTATTTATTTAAGGAAAATTTTAACATGTAACTTTGAATGAAAAAATGTAACTTTTTTGAAGGAAAAATGTAACTTTAATTTACTTTATTCATGCTTGATTCCTTCAAACATAAATATTTCATGATATTCTCATGAAATATTTATTATTTTAAACTAAAAAATTAAATGTATTACTGCGGGGAAAGCATATCCATATGGCCATTTCACTACTGCTCAAATAGAAAACTAGAAAGTCTTATATCAAAAGCCAAATTGATTAAATGAGAACTCCATTGAATCAATAAGACAAAAGACAACAACTTAAAAATGTTTTATACAAAAAACACAGCAAACATTCAGATACTATTTTTATTTTTTTTGAAGGAATCAAGCATGAATAAAGTAAATTAAATTTAAAAAGATTCCGAATAATAAATTTTCATATTGGAAAAACGTAACTTTTTTCTGTGTTTCCCTGGCAACACTGATAGACACCTTAAGCAGAGTATTGTTGTAAAACTTTATATGGAGCACTTTCTTCAGTTATTTAAAGGTATTAAATCTTCTTTCGTAAAAGTATTAAGAGCAAAGAAAGCTGTTTGTGCACATTTTTGTATTGTTTTGCAAAATAAATTTTCGATCCTTTTTTCAAATGAAACACTCAAATTTTTTTTTTAAGCAAAATGATAAAATTCTCAGTAAATAATATTGATATATTAAAAATTTTTACTTGGAATTTGAGATTTTCTACCAGTAACCACATGTCAATCATTTACGTATTAAATCAATCGTTATATATTACACACATTAAATAAAATCCAAAATAGTTAACATTTAAGTGTCATAAACCAAAATATATAAATAAAAAAACACAACTTACTGGCAAAAGAAAAGCACCCTGTATTCTTACTTCCTGTAAATTTAGCATTTATTTAATTAAGTTTAAAACCAAAAATTTAACTTATTTGAAGACTTAAACAAGGAATTTTTATTTGTCATTTTAAATAATTTAAGATTAAAGAAACATATTTACACTTAAAAATTACTATTTAATTTTTAAATAGAATGTAAGGAAAAAATATCTATTACAAAAACTTGTTTGTTACTTTAGAACTTTGTAAATGTAAGAAACAGGAGTTAATAGAAAACAAAAATAAATCCCTACTTTAGGTTTTCAAAATAGTCAATAAATTAACGGGAGTGCATTCTTAAAGAAATTTTTAAAATTGTAAGCAACAAACAAAACGAAATAATAACGAATGTTAAAAAACGATTAGTTAAATTTGACTATATAATCTATGAAAAATTTAAGAAAAGTAAAACCTAAATAAAATTTGTTATTAAATAAATTTAGATTAAAAATAAAATATCAAGTTGAAAAAAATAAATAAATTAAAAAATAATAAAAATACATAAAATATTTAAAGAAAAAAAAAAAACTCATTTAAAAAGAACAATTTTAGAAATAAGAGAATTTCCCAGGGGGTAAAAGATTACAACTTATAGGTTCTTGAATGTTTCTTATTCTAAAACATTAGAACTCTTTAAAAAGATTTTTTAAAACAGTCACAAAAAAAAAAGAATTTTATAATGTTTTAAACGGTATTTAAAACATTTTTCTTCAAAAATTACATTAACTGTAAATGTCAGGTTAGATAGAACCACCCCCAAATAGCCTCTGACATGACCTAACGATCAGTCAGTAATGGATTTGATGCAGGATAATCAAGCATTGGCGCACTGCTATATATTTTAAATACATTCATAATTACAGTAACCAGTAAGCTTTTATTGATACTGCAGTTCAATTTGCATTACCAGTAATTTTTAACTGATTACTAAAAAAAATGCAGTACCAGTACAACATTTTCTTTCAATTAAAATTGAATTGCAGTATCATTAAGAATTTATTTTTACTGGTACATCTAAATGTCGATATATGTCCATAATGTTTTCCAGGAGAGCTACTTCGAAAGTTGGCAATGCATACAAAAAAATTCGCAAATCCTAATCAGATGGATTTTATTTGTGTTTTTTATTTAACTACTTCTTGAACTGTTACAGTTCTTTCTGGGTTGTATTAATAACAAAAATTTAATTATACATTATTTTTTTTTTGTTTTAATTTAAACTCAACAATTGAGTGATCCGTAAAATTTTTTTTTAAATTCAAATTATTTGTTTCACAACAATAACAAAGAATTTTCAAATCAAAATAAAAAAAATATTTGAAAACAATAAAACTTCCACACAAATAAAATTTGTTCGCACTTAAACGCAACTCAAGCACAAAAAGAAAATTTAAATTCGTTTAATAATGAATCAAAACCTTTCACATTTTTTGTAATATATTTGAACACACACCAAAATCCACAAATCGAAATTCAAATTCTCAAAATTTAAATCAAATGAATTTTAAAATGTAACATAAAATAATAATTTAAATCAAATAATTGTTAATTTTAATAATAATAAAAAAAAACAATTGGCGTTTTTTGAATAATTGTCCAGTAACTAATTAGAAAGAATTGTAATTTTTTTTTTCTAAAAACGTATTTTTAAGTCTTAAAGACTTGTTGTTTATTAATAAATTAATATTTAATTGAAATTAAAACTGTATTTGAAATAATAATAATAATATACTGTTAGATTATTAAACTAGAATATGATGAAAACCTTAAATCGAACATTAAGATTTTAAATCTTGAAATTTTATTTAAAACTTAAAAAAAAAATGTTTATACACTTTTTCTGTTTTAATTAATAATGTTATTTTTTTAATTAATAAAAAAATATATATTAAAAATGAAATAAACAAATAAAAATATTGAATGATTTTTTTCTTTTTGAAGTTGAAATCAAATAAAGTTTTTTTCATTAGTTTAATAAAAAAAAATCATAAATAATAAATCCAAGGCCGCACTTGCGGTTAAGGGTTTCACATTTTATACAATTTTCACTTCGACTTTTATACAGTTTACTACCAGAAGACAAATATATTTGTAATTTCATTTGAAACCCCAGCAAGTACATATTTTACGAGGGCTGCTATATATATTTCTGGCCTGGAAACACTGAGTGCTGCCAAGTGCAATCTGACATTTCCATTGGAAAGTTTGTCAATTTTAAGCATAATCTTACTCAAAACGTTTTGACGTACGACCATTATTTGTGTTGTTTACAGTGACTTGAAAAAATTAATATAGAAAATAATGGAATTAACTCGTGAACATTTTCGTGCCATCATTTTTCACAACTTTCGACGTGGACTATCACGACAAGAGTGCATTGTTGAACTTAAATCTTTGTATCGCGATGAAGCACCGTCCTATAGCGCTGTGAAAAATTGGTAAAATGAATTTAATCGTGGCCGAACCTCGCTCAAAGACGAATTCCGTGAAGGTCGTCCAAAAACGGCTGTTGTGCCAGAGAACATTGATGCCGTGCGTGAACTCATAATGCAAGATCGACATGCGACATACCGAGAGATAGAGACATCCTTGGACATTTCTTCCACCAGCATACATTCGATACTGCATGAATACCTGGCCGTAAAAAAGGTTTGTTCTCGTTGGATCCCGCACAATTTGAAAGTCGCTCAAAAAAAGGCTCGTGTCGATTGGTGCAAAGAAATGTTGAAAAATAGGATTGCGGTGCTTCAAAAGACGTTTATAAGATCGTCACAGGTGCCGAATCATGGATCTATGCGTATGAGCCCGAAACGAAACAACAATCGAACGTGTGGGTCTTTAAAGACGAGCAAAATCCAACGAAAGTTTGTTCGTGGAAGAAGCACTTCGAAGCAAATGGTCGCCTGTTTCTTCAGCAAAACTGGTCATGTGGCGACTGTTCAGCTTGAGCAACGTAGGACGGTCACTTCTGAGTGGTACACTACAATTTGTTTGCCTGAGAAATTCGAAAAACCAACAAGAGAAGACGAATCATTGTTAACCATGACAATGCGAGCTCTCACACATCGGCTCAAACCAGAGCGTTTTTGACCGGCCAAAACGTCGAATTAATGGGTCATCCGCCGTGCAGCCCTGCCTTGGCAGCTAATGACTTCTTCTTGTTTCTGCACATCAAGAAAAAAATGCGTGGTCAACGATTTTCGTCGCCAGAAGAAGCTGTTGAAGTGTTCAAAAACCATGCTTTAGAGGTGTCTCAATCGGAGTGGAAAAAGTGCTTCGACAACTGGTTTGAGCGCATGAAAAAGTGTATAAATCATGCTGGAGAATACTTTGAAAAACAATAAAACCATTTTTGATTATAAATATTCGCATTTTCACTATTAGGCCAGAAATATATAGAGCAGCCCTCGTATATACATATATTGCGGACCCTCATAGCTGCGGAAATCGAAAGCGGCGATACTAGGGCAACATACGACAACTAGCTCTTGTTTCCCCAGGTTTTTCATGATATTGTTTTGAATAAAATTGACTTATTTTCGAAATGCAACTTTTATTAAAAAAAAGTGTCAAACAGCTCACATATTTGGCGCCTTGTTGTTTTTTGCTTTTTCGACTTCCTTACAATACAGAAGAAAAGGTTGCTCCCTCTTGTGTGTTTTAAATCATAGAATATTTATAAGGATTTTAAGTTTATTATGAAACGTAAATTCCGCTATTGAGATCTGTGAAATAAAACTAGCAATTTCTAAAAGTAAATAGAAATTATAAAATAGAATTTATCACATTTTTAAAATATTTTTGTGAGTCATTAATAAATAATAAAAATTGTAAGTTTTTACCTCGAGTCTTAATTTATTTTACCAACTTATGGTTAGTAATTTTGGCAATTTACTTTTATCTTTTTCCTTTATCACCCAACCCTCTTTTAATAAAAACAAATCTTTTACTGCGGTTTTGAAAAAACTATTTTCAATCGTAAAAAATTTATTTTCAAATAGTTTTGTTTTTCTTATATACAGTTGCTCAAAATGAAACTGGGACATTAATATTTTATTAGCATTAAGAAAAAGCTAACAGAAAATAAAATATTTTTTTTTAATAAATTTGTTTTAAAGCTTGATTTATAAGGATTTTAAAACATAAAAAAAAAAATTTTAAATTCATTAATATTTATTTTAAAATAACAAAAACAATAGAATAGATATATTTCAATGTCAAAATGAAAGTGGGACATTTCAAACTTAATGGTGTTTTGTAGCAGAAACGTTGTATTTTTGGATTGGTTTTTTAATTTTAGTACTTTGTAGGTAATCCTTTACTGGATTTAACTGCTAAAAGTCGACGCGGCATAGATTCCACTAATTTACGGCAAACCCGTGGGTCAATTTTTGACCATTCTTCTTTTATAGCCGCTTCCAACTGACTTCTGTTCGAAAAACTGTACGCTTTTAATTTTTCTTCAAGGTGAGCCCATAAATGTTCTATGGGGTTTTAATCGGGCGACTGGGCTGGTGTTTCTAACACGTGTGGGCAGTTGTATAAAAGCCACATTCGCACGTTATGAGCTTTGTGTTTAGGATCGTTATCTTGATAATAATAAAAATTGTTCGCGATTCCTAATTTTTCTGCAGATTCTTTTAAATTGTTTTTGAGAATTTCTAAATACATCATCTGGTCCATATTTCCATTAATAATACACAAATTTCCCGGCCCAGCAGCCGACATGCAACCCCATACCATTATTGAACCACCTCCATGTTTCACAGTAGGCCGGATATTACGTTGCAGAAGTTCTTGATTTGGTTTTCTCCACACGTATGAAGGGCCGTCAGATCAAAAGAGATTAAATTTCGACTCATCAGCAAACAAAACCGTTTTCCAGAAAGAAAAATCCTTATCTTTGAACTCATTAGCGAACTTAACTCAGGGGGCTTATTCTGAATTGCGATGCGAAAATCAATGCGATGCGCAAATGAAATGCGATGCGAAAGAAAATTGGTATTCTGTTAGACTTTCGCAATTGCATTCGCAATTTATTTCAAATCGTTGGCAACGCTGCTTAAATAAACATCAGTATCAACAAACGTCAAATTAAAAATAAATAAATTTTTTGTGCTTCGGTGTGAAAATTGTTTCTAAAATTTATTTAATAGGTCCAAACCTATTAAAATTTAAGTCAAATATTTTTGAACTTCTCTAATAAGTGGTCCATTAATATTTAGTTCTTCAGTTAACGTTTGCCACAAAGTATTTGCAGACTAACGTGCATTTGGTGTTTTTAAATAGCCTCTTGCCAAATGGCTGTGCTTATTCATAAATTCTATTTTTATTGAATTAAATAATAAATATATGATGAATACATAAATAAAATATTGTTTTTTACTCACATGTTTGTACTTTGCGAATGCTACTTTGTTGTCGAATAAATTTTGCGAATTTGACATGTGTTTTCGCAATTTAGAATACCGATTTACCACCTTTTCGCATTTGAAATGCGATTAAAATAG
The DNA here is from genome assembly GCA_916610165.2 of Gymnosoma rotundatum. NCBI lineage: Eukaryota > Metazoa > Arthropoda > Insecta > Diptera > Tachinidae > Gymnosoma > Gymnosoma rotundatum. Next base: position 114,942,816 of record OU744340.1, on the reverse strand, counting down.
AACTTTGCGAATATCGCAACACAGAATAGCAATTGTTCGCATTTATGTATTTTCGCATCGCATTGACTTTCGCATCGCAATTCAGAATAAGCCTCCTGTTTTGCTTGCTGATCAGTGGCTTTCTACGAGGCACTCTACCATGAAAATTGTGCTTTCTAAGAATATTTCTTATAGTTTCCGGGTTAGCGTCTTTTTTTAGGTGTAGCGATGCCAACTTTGCCAACTTTGGTGCACTTATTCGTGGGTCTTTCTTAATATGTTGAACAATCCACCGCTCATCTGAGTCGGAAAATATCCTTTGTTTTCCTAATTTTGTCTTGTTTTTGACAGATTTTGTTAATTTGAACCGTTTAATAATATTGTGACTTCTATTTACTAGTTCACCAATGGCTCTTATTGTTTTTCCATCTTGGAAATGCTTTATCACTAATCTTCTCATGTCTACTGAAGTTTGACCACGCTGTCTGCCCATTGTTTAATTTTTTTACTATTTATTAATTAAATTATGTTGAATTATTATTAAAAGACTGTAAAACTTATTTTTTGCATTTTTTTTTGCCAAAAAACACCAATCTCTCTTAAATCTTAAACAAATTTAATGTTTGTCCCACTTTCATTTTGACATTGAATTTAGTAATTTTTTGTTGTTGTTGCTTTTTCAAAAAAAGTAACGGAATTTTGGTGTTGCTTGTTAGCGGTTTTGATGAAGCACAAAATAACTAAGATAATTCATTTTAGTTAAAAAAATTGCATAGTTCTTTTTAAGTTTTTTATGAAAGAAACAAAAGTATCAATAGATGTCCCAGTTTCATTTTGAGCTACTGTATAAGATCTTTTTTTATATTTACATTTTATAAAAATTGTTTTTTTTTTGTTTTCCTTAATCCTTAATTCTTTTTATTTAACAAGACATAAAAAATATTAATTTAGTATAAACCAAAAATTATAATTAAACTAAAGCAAAAAAAATTTTATGAAATGATGCGAAATTGTAATGACAAAAACAAAAAAGATTTAAAAAAAAATTGTTTTTTGGAAAATATACTTTTTTTCAGAAACTTAAAAACTAATAAATGCACTTGTTCCAGTACGTTCGAAAATAATTTCACACGAAAATTTTTTTAACCAAGTTAATTAAGAGAAAAAGATCAAGAGCAAAATTTACATACAAGTACAAATTATAGCCCCTGAGTATAACACTTAATTTATATTGTATGTATCAGACCTGGGGGGATTCAATTACATTTCAATTACAATTACACGTAATGTGTAATTGAATATTTTCAATTACAAATTACAAGTAATTGTAATTGAAATCGGGGACTAAAATCAATTACAATTGAAAAATTTCAAAATTTGCAGTTACAAATTACATGTAATTGTAATTAGGCAATAATCATTACTTGTTATTAAACAAAATTCAATTATATTCCTAAAAATAAATTAACTTCTTAAACGCTTCGGATAATTTCAACAATTTTATTATTATTTTTATTGAAGCTCAGAACAATATTAAACTTACTCTGTAAGGTGTAATTTCCAAAGATTATAAAGGGTGTTTTTATAGACGTATAGAACTTTAAGTTGGCATCACTTTTTTAACTGGCGGCCATTTTGTCAGCTGTCAAGTGATTAATATTTAGTTTGGTTTGCCATTTCATCATGAATAGGTTGACAAAAGAACAACGCTTGCAAATCGTGCAAATTTATTTCGAAAATAATGGTTCAGTTCGCGAAGTTTACAGCAAGCTCCGTCCATTTTATGGTCGACATAATCGGCCATCAGAGCAATTAATTCGGTTAACCATGGATCGTTTTCGCACTACGTTTACTCTATGTGATAATACGCATCCGCAGAGACGTCGAACAGTGCGCACCGAAGAAACAATTGCCGCTGTAGAGCAAAGTGTTGAAGAGGACCCGAATGAATCGATTCGCCACCGTGCACAGCAATTAGAGCTTTGTCCATCAACTTTATGGAAGATTTTGCGCAAAGATCTTGGCTTGCGACCTTACAAGATCCAGCTTGTGCAAGAATTAAAGCCGCGAGACCATGCAATGCGTCGTGATTTTGGTGTATGGGCCGAAAATGAGATTGATCTCGATGCTGATTTTCATAGCAAAATTTTGTTCAGTGATGAGGCTCATTTTTGGTTGAATGGCTACGTCAACAAGCAAAATTGCCGCATTTGGAGTGAAGGGAATCCACATGAGACCCTTGAAACGCCATTACATGCACAAAAACTGACTGTTTGGTGTGCTCTATGGGCTGGTGGAGTCATTGGGCCATACTTCTTCCGAAATAATGCTGGAGAGTCAGTTACCGTTAATGGAGACCGGTATAGAGCCATGATAACCGACTATTTTGTTCCCCAATTGGATGGCATGAATGTGCATGAGTTGTGGTTCCAACAAGACGGCGCTACATGCCACACAGCGCACGTTACAATCGATTTATTGAAGGAAACATTCGATGAGCGCATAATTTCGCGGAATGGACCTGTCAATTGGCCACCAAGATCGTGCGATTTGACACCATTGGATTATTTTCTTTAGGGATATGTGAAGTCGCTCGTCTACGCCAACAAACCAGAAACGTTAGGGGACTTGGAAGCCAACATTCGTGGCGTTATTGCCAACATACGGCCCCACATGCTCAAAAAAGTGGTTGAAAATTGGACCTGTAGAATTGACTTTATTCGAGCCAGCCGCGGCGGCCACATGCCCGAAATCATATTTAAACATTAATGGCATAAAATTATCCTTCCAATAAAGCCAAATTGATGGACATTAAAACGATTTTCTTGTGTTTTATTTCAATTCGAAGTTCTATACGTCTATAAAAAACACCCTGTATTTAAGAACTATTCCTTGTATATTATACAATGTACCTATACAATATATATTATACATAGTATGTACATAGATAAATATGTGTTCGTAAAATATTTTTATTTATAAAATCAAGACCGCATTGATTTGATTTATTTAGAGGAATATTGCAAAGTCATAAAGTCTTTTGCAGAAATTTTAGATTTTTTTCAAGGCGAAAACAACGTATTTTATGGAATGTTAATCCCTTCATTGGTTACTCTTAAAGTCAAAACCGATAAATTAATAAATGGATACCTAACATTTTTACAACAAGTTACAAAATTGCTTTAAGAAAGTCTTTTTAAACGATTTCAGCAATTTTTCAATCAAACTGAAGAAGGTCACGATGCAATTGTTGCTTCAATGTTTCATACAAACATAAAATTGAAAAAATTTTAACTTAACATTTACTTTCGTGATCTGAATTCATCTCTTAAGTGCCTCAAGAATTATCCTACAATACTAAAGGCTTTTCTGCGATCAAATACTCCCATAACATCTTTAGCGCCAGGTGAAAGATTCTTTTCACTCACTAGTATAATTTTAACACCTAGGCGACAAAGCTTAACAGATGAAAATTTTGAAAAAATAGTTTTATTTAAATCAAATAAAAATTTTGTTAAAACTTGCACTTTTTTAGTATGTTATCTATATACATATGTATGTGTTAAGGAAGATCGTTTGTATTATTTGCTTCACTGTGTTTTTTCATTTTTAAATATAACGCCTAATTTATTTTTTTTAATAAAGTTGTTATTATTTTTTGCATGGTTATAATGTGTATTTAATTGATGATTTTTGTAATTAAATATTTTTTGACTAAAAATAATTAAAAAAGTATTCATTACACAATTTTTTTTCAATTATGTAATTATGTAATTGAATATTTCAATTACAATTACATGTAAATTTAAAGTAATTGTAATTTAAATTTTTCAATTACAAATCGATTTCAATAACAAATATAAAATGTAATTGTAATTTAAAAAATTCAATTACATTTACATGTAATTGAGTAATTGCATGTGTAATTAACTACAAAATGTAATTGACAACCCCCAGGTCTGGTATGTATGTATGTATGTATGTATATACAGATATTTTTTGATTAAATATAACAATTCCATTTAAATATTTAATTTATGTAATGACATAAGAATTATAAAAAGGTGGATTTTCTATTTACAGTTAAAAAAGATAATAAATAAATATTAAAGATTTTCCGGCATTCGGAGACACAGCAGTTGTTAAGTCAAATTAAACAAGATATGATTAATGATTATGATTTATGATTTTAAATGCAGCTTTTACTATATAAATTCGAGCATATAGCTGTAGTAACTCTAGGCTTAATATCCATTACCCTATTGAAGAAAATGTACAATTAAACTTAAAGCGAAACCTTAACGTTAACTTAATTTTATACAAAATCTGACGACCTTAACAACTGTCTGCTGGGAGTAAGAAATTAAAATAGATTTTAATATTTTGAAAATTATCTCTTTTGTCGTCGGCATATTAAAACTAAAAGTTATAACATAAATCGAGCTATTTTAAATCTATTAATACACATAAATAAAATATAATTTTTAAATAACACAAAATCTTATCTCTCCTTATAAAATGTTGGAAAAACGAAAATATTAATCAATTACCACAGCCCAGGGATGATCGACTTTTCCATACTGAATGTCCGTTAAAGTTTTGCGAACCGTTTTGTGTATGGGTTTCTCTTGCTCCATGGTGGGGATATATAAATCTTGACCCATATAATGAATTCGGTTAATGGGACTGACAACGCAGGCGGTACCAGCGCCAAATAATTCTAGCAACTTTTTAATTTAAAAAAAGGAGAAAAATTAGTTTCCATTTAAAAAGTTTAAAAAGTTTAGAAACTTACCCTTCCTTGATTTAAAAGCTCGCAGATTTTTGGCATAGTAAAGGTGTTTTCAGATACTTTAAACTTACCCCATTGGCGGGATAAAGTTAATATCGAATCTCTGGTAACGCCGGGCAAAATCAGGCCATTCAAGGGCGGTGTTATTAATTCTTTTTCTGTCAAAGAAAAAACAAATTTAATTAACAAAATCATATTTTAAATTCTTAGCAACTAACTAACCGCCTTGATCATTTATGTAAAACATAAAAATATTCATGGTACCGACTTCTGTTAATTGATGATCTTCACCATACAACCATAAAACTTGTTGCAAACCCTTGGCAGCAGCTTTCTGTTGTACATTAATGGTAGGAGCATAATTGGAGCCCATTTTACGATTGCCCACACCACCTGGCCAGGCTCTAAAAATTTATAAAAGAAGCGACATTTAGTTAAATAATTTCAATGGCCATTATAAAATTTCTAATTGAACAAACCTTGTGTAATTGGGATCGGCTAGTAACGAAACTGCACCGGATTCATTGCTTTTAAAGTAAGAGCCAACAGGACTGAGAATACCGTATAATAAGGCGGAATCAGAGGAAGCAACACCTAAAGTAGGCTAAAATAAAAAAAGTATTATTAAAGAATATTTTATTAAATAAGATAATTTTTATTCTACTCAAAACTGGTGAGAAGAAAACAACTGCCTGCAGGTAGTTGTCTTTACTAAGTACTAAATAGTAAAGACAACCCCTTGCAGCTATACAAACGAGTCTAAGTACTACAAATTAAAGAAATATAAAGAAAAGTTGAATTAAAGAACACGGACGGACAGACATACATTGCTGAATCGACTTCGCTATCCATATTTTATGGCGTTGGAAATGGATTATGTAGAAAGTACAAACGGAACGACAAATACTCTTTTCCATCTGTCAGGAAGGGTATTAAAATGAAAGGGTGTCCCCATAGAGATATGTTTTTTTTTAGGAAATGTCACTTTTTCTGTCAAGCCGTTGTGGGCAAACATTTTAAATTTACACACTTTATCAGCCCAGTTATGAATATTCTCACAGAAAAAATTTTTTTTTTCGAAAAAAGATTCCTCCAATTATGAATTTCGTGGGGAAAAAATATTTAAAAAGTGGCATCATTGTAATTAAAAGAGTTTTTTTTTGTTTATTTCAGTGTGACCAGATCCAAAAAAATTTTGGAGCTAAATAGGCCATAAAACAGTGCTAAAAAGTTAGTAACAGCAAACGTTTTCAAAAAATAATTGCTTTGCTGATTGCTTTGCTGCAGGAAGAAACACATAGTCAGCTGAAGCAAATGCATTTCTTTCTCTTTTTTAATTTGCTTTTTGCTGTTGTGTCGTTTATAATGAAATCTTTTGTAAATGCTAAGACCAAGGCGAATCATATATAAAAAATAGAACACAGATTTTTTATATATGGAGTTTGACCGTAGTGTTCACGGCGAAAATTAATGAATTCGCCTACGCTGCCACCTGGTAATTGATTCGCCTTGGCTAAGACATTTACACATGGCGAAAATATACCAGGTGGTCGCAATGGCGAATTCATAATTTTCGCCGCAAACGTGAAATGTCAAACTCCATACAATAAACGGTTATACATATTTTTTATATATGGAGTTTGACATTTAGAGTTTACGGCGAAATTAATAAATTCGCCATTGCGGCCACCTGGTATTATTTCGCCATGCATTTACATTTTTTATTTGCTGAAAAACCTGTAAGCAAAGCAAAGATTTTAGTTTTGTCACTATTTTTAAGCAAGCAATTTAAAACCTGACATACAGGTATGTATGTACATACATACGCGTATATTATGTACTTATGCATATTTAATCTAGGTATCCGCAATAAGATTTGAGATATCAAAAAGTGGTAAAAGAGGTTAAAAATAAATTATTAAATTATTATTTTTAAATTATTATTATTAAATTATGTTTTTGGAAAGTGCTAACAATAGTGCTAAGTGCTAAATAGGTAATTTTGGTGCTAAATAGGTAATTTTGGTGCTAAATAAACAATTTTTTTTTTATAATATGCCTACTTTATTTTCCCCGATTTTTTTTTTCACTTTCCGCAGTCAACCAAAAGGAAAAAATTTATGATGGGAGAATAGGGAAAAGTGAAAAAAAACTCTCACTGTCTGGTACAAGAAAAAGTTTAAAAAATAAAATTAAAAATTAAAAAGTGTCCCCAAAGATAACGTGACTTACTTTATAGTCTTATCTTTTAAACCGAAACAGTCAGACTCTTTAAGTTTTTAACAAAAACTAATAAAAATATAAAATAAAAATTACAGGGTAAACCATAAGTATAAAAAATAAAATGAAATGATATCCTTCATAAAAGAATTGGTTTTAATGTATATTGTCTGACTTATTTTTTGACTGTAAGTTTTCAACAAAAAATAATAAAAGCATAAAACAAAGCGAATAAATTATAAGGTGGCGAATTCCTTAATTTTTGCCGTAAGCACGAATGTCAAACTACATAAAAAAAATAGTATACAGATTTTTTATATATTTAGTTTGACAGGCAAAAATCAATGAATTCGCCTTGGCTACTACCTTATAATTTATTCGCCTTGGTAAAAAAAATTTGAAGGATGTCCGTTCATTCAAATTTGAGTGATATTTTTTTAATACTTAAATACTTTTCTTAAAAAGTGATAAATACTTACATCAATACCAATAAGGGTCGGTCGAATATATAAACTGGCAGATTCTGCATGTGGCACCCATTCAGAATCAATAGATACAAGGCGGGATATGCATTTAATAAATTCTTCACCCTCAAAGGTAGGTAAACCGGAACGTTGGGCAGCCAAATTCATACGATTCATATTCATGTTGGGACGGAAAATGCGAATTTTTCCATCGACGCCTCGATAAGCCTTCATGCCCTCAAAAAGCTGTAAATACAACGAATATATATTTTATTAAAAACAAATTAATTTAAAAAAAAAAATTTGTTTAATCAAACTAAAAACATGCTTAATTAAAGGTATAATGAAGCAAGGTAGCTTTTCTTGATAAGTTTTTTATATAGAAATTTAAAAAAAAATCTTCTGATAAGAGAACATGACAACAGGAATGTATTATTTGTTTTTCTAAATTAATAGTTAATTAATTACTAACAAATTTTGACTGATTAATATTGTGATTTTTTTTTAAATATAATAATAAATAATAAATATTTGTTTTTCCACCTAATAGCTTTACGTCAATTATTTCGTAAGATTCCAGGCTTTAAAAAAACAATAATATTTTTGTAAATATTTTTTATTTTGCTTCCTGTTTATATAGAAACTTAAAATAAACAACTAAGAGTACTATATTCCGTTATGCCGATTCTTATATACCCTTCACCATCTATATAAATCTAGTTTAGTTTGAAGTAAATAAAATTAATAAAGCAAATATTGGGGTCACAGATAATTTTACATAAAAATGTCAGCGGCTCTTAATGGGTTAAGTATTTTTTAAGAACTAAGTATTTTCTTAAAGATCTCTTTAAACCCTTTTAAATGATATCCATATTGATATTTTAAAAAATTTGAAAAGTTCAGAGGCCCGTAACTCGAAAAACATGGGTAAGCTCCAATTTTTCACTTCCTGTTTTCCTGTTCCTTCATCACAAAAAGTATAAAAAAGAGTATATCTAAGTTTGGCATTCTGTGTGTAATTCTACACTATCCATTTCCGACCCTATAAAGAATGTATATTCTGACTTCTTATGCACAGCGAAGTCGATTGAGCTATGTCCGTCTGTTCGTCCGTAATAGTGTTGACATCACAAAAAAAACCAAATAAATAAATAAAGATGTCAATCGATCAGATAAAGTGTCGAAAAAGGTACTGTGGAAATCAGCTTGATCGGTCCGTGTCTATCGAGGCAGTAGGCAAAATACCAGCGCTCGCTCATATTTTCCGAGTTACGGAGCTCTGAAATTTAAAAATTTTTTTTAAATACCAATATGGGTATTATTTTAAAGATTTTGAAAAGATCTTTAAGGAAATGCTCAAATTTGTTAAAAATGCTTAACCCATTAAGAGCTGATGACATTTTTATGACACCCCAATATTTGACTTTTTGATTGGAGTTACTTCTTTAAACTAGATTTACATAGATGGTGACGGGTATATAGAACTCTTACTTGTTTTATTTAAATCTTATAATTACAGCGCTAGCATCTGGTTAAAAATATTGACTAATTCTTGACTTGAAGAACATGGACCGATCCAGCAGAAATTAAATAGCAGAATTTTCTAAAGTATGTCTGATCGATTGGCATATTTAAGTTTTCTTCAGCTTATCTAGCTACTGGCTACTTTGATTTCAACGCGAACACGGAGGGACATCGCTCAATCGACTTTGCTATAAACAAGTACTCAGAATATATGCTTTATGGGGTCGGAAGTGCATATTGTAGATATTACAAATGGAATGACGAACCAAGATTTATCCTTTATCAACCTCTGGTGAGGGGTATACAAATATTCGAATTATTCTTAACAAAGTGAGCTCATTGTAACAGTTACAAATGATGCATTGTTCTGTCAAAAGTACCAATCTATGACACAAGATGTAAAAAGCCGACGAAGGTGGTGTAAATATGGTAGATCTATTTAAAAACTTCTGGAGTTTTAACATTGGAATTATTTAGGGGATTTTTTATTTTTATTAATTTGTTAATTTGAAATTATTAATAATCAATATCGGCGAAAATATTATTTAATCGTAAATTCAGCACGCTTACATTAATTAAATGTGCAAAGTGTCTGTGCATTAAACAAAAGAAATTATCATAGTGTTTTGAGAGCCGCAAAAGTCAGTCGTATGTAGAAAAAAAATTAAACTTCGATTTTTGTTTTTGCTGAAATTTAATTTATATAAAAATTTCGTTTCTTTTTTGAAAATATAAAAAAGTTATTTATGCAATTCATAAGAAATTTTAGGGGACTTTATTTTAAAAAGCAAAATTTTTCAAAATTAAAATGGTTTTACATTTATTTTCAGGGAGAGAAGAAAAAATATCTGGCAACTGTGCTTCGCATGTGGACTAAACAAGCTAAATTCTCTTACGAACGTCGCAAGGTACTTTCATTTAATTACGACGACACTACGTAGTAAAATAAGTGTATCTTGGAAGTTCGCGTGAACCTATCAGTGTCGTCTGATTAGAGGATTTTTTTTTCATTTAGGAGTAAATATATGTCAGAGGAAAATTTACCGACTACACAGCATATTTAAGGCCCATTCCTCCTATTAGACAAGTCTTAAGATTTTCATTAGATTTTGTAACATTACATTTTGTTTCTACACTATCACACATAGTGAAATAATACAGGTCGTCTCGATGGCAAGTTCATCAATTTTTGCCGTAAACACTAAATTTCAAACTCCACATATAAAAATTATGTATAATTTGTTTATATGGTGTTTCACATGAATTCCATGAATCCGCCGTTGAGACGACCTGTGTTATTTCACCATGCTATCACACTTCAAGTAGACTGAAAATACCCAGCAAACCATATGAAACAGAAAGCCAAATTTACTAACTTATATCTCGGAGCTTTTACGCTTTTATATAGTGTAATCAGTTGCCGTCCGAAAAACTTTAGAAGTAAGGGCTTTTTTTACTTAACTGGTTAGGCTTAAAGAGCTCTTAATTTATTTTAGAAAATACTCTATTTTGATAGCTTTTTTGTCTCTCAATTTTTATATTTATAGTTCCGAAGATAAATATATAGGAGTCATGGCATGAGCCATTTGAGGGCAGTTTCAGAAAAAGCTTCCTAGCTGGGTTCTTTTAAGTCTTATTTTTCGGAGTACTCATTTAATGGTTGGCTGGGTTATGGGCAGCAAAACAACCCTGTTAAAATTAAAAATCAGAATGTTTAGAAAATTTTCTAAAAATGAATATTCATTTCCATATTATTTGACATACACATTATACATATTTGCTTTCACACTATCACACTTTTTCATAATACTTAGGTATTTGGAAACTTTTTATACTCAGTATTATAGTGTAAAACGGGCTTCAATGTTATTTTTTGTGGGGATTTCTAAAACTTGTTTCGTCTTACGTCAGCTTGAGTAGATTTATGCAGGGCATATTGTAAAATCATTATTGCGTAATGTTGATCAGCATTCTTGCTTAGGGGAATTTTTTTGAAGTGGGATTAAAAACAAATTTAAGGTTACAAAAAAAAAATAATTTCAGTTGTTTTGTACTGGATTTAGGAAAAAGGAGAAAATATATGTATATGGCAACCATCGAACCAATCGAAACAAATTTAACACGTTATAACTGCCAGTTCCACCGACCTTTAAATTCAAAACAAAAACAAATTCTAAAAAATTGTTTTTGTTGTAAATGTAGTTATGCGAACGAACAAACGATTGCGACATCGCGGAACCGGCAGTAAGAGTGGACAGTCATATATAAAATAAGAGGGCTCCTATATATATTTCTGGCCTGGCAACAGTGAGTGCTGCCAAATGCAATCTGACATTTCCATTGGAAAGTTTGTCATTCTTAAGCATAATCGTACTCAAAACGTTTTGACGTACGACCATTATTTGTGTTGTTAACAGTGACTTGAAAAAATTAATATAGAAAAAAATGGAATTAACTCGTGAACATTTTCGTGCCATCATTTTTCACAACTTTCGACGTGGATTATCACAAGAGTGCATTGATGAACTTAAATCTTTGTATGGCGATGAAGCACCATCCTATAGCACTGTGAAAAATTGGTATAATGAATTTAATCGCTCAAAGACGAATTCCATGAAGGTCGTCCAAAAACGGCTGTTGTGCCAGAGAACATTGATCCCGTGCGTGAACTCATAATGCAAGATCGACATACGACATACCGAGAGATAGAGACATCCTTGGACATTTCTTCCACCAGCATACATTCGATACTGCATGAACACCTGGCCGTAAAAAAGGTTTGTTCTCGTTGGATCCCGCACATTTTGAAAGTCGCTCAACAAAAGGCTCGTGTCGATTGGTGCAAAGAAATGTTGCAAAAATACGATTGCGGTGCTTCAAAAAACGTTTATAAGATCGTCACAGGTGACGAATCATGGATCTATGCGTATGAGCCCGAAACGAAACAACAATTGACCGTGTGGGTCTTCAAAGACGAGCAAAATCCAACGAAAGTTGTTCGTAGGTGAAGCACTTCGAAGCAAAAGGCCGCCTGTTTCTTCGGCAAAACTGGTCATGTGGCAACTTTTCCGCTTGAGCAACGTAGGACGGTCACTTCTGAATGGTACACTACAATTTCTTTGCCTGAAGTCATCGGAGAAATTCGAAAAACCAACAAAAAAAGACGAATCATTGTTCACCATGACAATGCGAGCTCTCACACATCGGCTCAAACCAGAGCGTTTTTGACCGGCCAAAACGTCAAATTAATGGGTCATCCGCCGTACAGCCCTGACTTGGCACCTAATGACTTCTTCTTGTTTCCGCACATCAAGAAAAAAATGCGTGGTCAACGATAATCTTCGCCATAAGAAGCAGTTGAAGTGTTCAAAAACCATGTTTTAGAGGTGTCTCAAGCGGAGTGGAAAAAGTGCTTCGACAACTGGTTTGAGCGCATGCAAAAGTGTATAAATCATGCTGGAGAATACTTTGAAAAACGATAAAACCATTTTTGATTATAAATATTCGCATTTTCACTATTAGGCCAGAAATATATAGAGAAGCCCTTGTATGTATTGTTAATTTACATTAATTTTAAGTAAAACCTGCGAAAGTAAATTTTATTAAATTTCTCAGAAAATTTAATTACAACAGTTCATTTTTGCATTTATATATCACAATATAAACTTACCTCGACGGCATAGTGCAGTACTTTAGCGGCCGGATGAATAACTAAATTTTCCATGGGTGTAATTTGAGGTTTCTGCCAGCCACCTAAACTTTTGTGATAATAAATTTTCAACATATGATCTGTGAAACGTTTTCCAAAACCCAACTCTTCAACATTTTCGGGTTTTGGTTGCAACTGTTGTGGTGAGGCCAAACGTACAGTCAATTGACTGGCTTTGAATTGCGTACCAACATCATCTTCATGTATTATGGGTTCAGGTATAGCTCTTGATATCTGCGATGTCATGGATTTGGTTATTTGAAAATCGGTTTCTAGCTGTTGTTGTTGCTGTTGTTTTTGCTGCTGTTGAGCAGCTTTCAATGATTGATTGCTGCATAATCGAATTGATTGTTCAATGAAACGTATCAAACGGTGTTGATTGCGGAATATGTCCTGTAAAAAAAGGGGAGAAGCAAAACAAAAAAAAGAAGAAACAAAATTAATACGTCGCTTATTTTAAGTCAAAGTCGAATATTAAATTAAAACTTTTAAATTGTTTAAAATTCAAACAAATTTATATTTCTTTTAATTTATGCCCATTAGCTGTGCCGTTTTAATTTAGGTGGCTTTTATTTTATTTCAATTTTTTCAGTTTTTGTTAAACAATTCTTGTATTTCAATTTACATTTTCTCAAAAAAAAAAAAAAAAGAAAAGTAATACTATTCTCAACTTCTTTTTGCAAAACCCCACATATTGAGTTCAATGTTCAATTAATTACATGAAATTTATTTTACGTTGTTTTATTTACTTTCCTATAAATGCCGTATTAAAATTACACGTTAATTAAGTTATTTATTTTTTTTTTATTTCTGATGTAAAGGCATAATTTGTTAAGTTTCATTGAAAACCCATATTTAGGTTTTCGCCACTTTTAAATCGAAATTTGAATAATAATGAAGCAAAGGAATAAATAGTTTTTTTTTCAAGAGAACAAAGCGAATTAAGGAGATTTATTTTTCAACGGAAATAACTTTTGAATACAAATTTTTTAAATTTTTAAATAAGAAGAGCCAAGAGATAAGCCTATTATACCATTATGATATCTATGGGACACCCTCTGATACTAATTGTAGTTTTCCTTTTTGCTCTAATATGGTCTTACAGATGCTCCATGCTAATTTTAAGCTACCGTCTGTAACAATTTAAAATATAAGGCCATAAACGTCATGAAGACACCTTTTAATTTAAAATATTTTTACATAGTGATTAAAGCAAAAGATATTCTCTATAAATTGTAAGGGTCTGTCTTTAACGATTCAATATATAAAAATCATATACGTCAAATAACTCCACCTTTAAGGAAACCCTTTAATTTATAAAAATTGTTTATTAGCTATAGCGAGCTATAGCGTTACGTACTTTGTGAAAATTTGAAACTCTTTCGCCTTTAACGATTAAACGATACGTAAAAATCACATTCGTTATATGAGACCAATCTGTAGGCACAGCCTTTCGAATAGAATTATTTTTTTTTATGTCGGTTTAAAAAATAAGTCAGGGATGGTCTTAAGTCAAATTTACGTCTTGTATGAGACTTGGCGGATATAGTAACACATATTCCGTATAAATTTCAAGTGTTTGTCTATGGTCTAAGAGATAAGGTCATATACATTAAGTAACACCACCTATAGGAACACCCTCTTATTTTCTTTATTCGATTTTTTATAAAGTCTGGTTACTGGAGGAAGCTATAATGATAGTCACTTTGTGAAAACTTCAGCTTCTGCCCCTTCATCGATTACAAGGTACGTTAAAGTCACGTAATTTATATGTGGACACCCTTTACTTTTAAAATTAATAAAAATGTTTCCGAATTGGGACCAATCTGTAAGCACAGCATTTCAACATAATAAAAATGTTCAAGGTCGGCTTGAGAGATAAGGCCATACACGTTCAATTCACATCTTCTACGGGGACACCCTTTAATTTCTAATATTTCACATAACAGATATAGCAACACCTATTCTGTACAAATTTCTAGTGTTTGTCTAAAACGGTTCAAGAGACAAGATCATGTACGTCAAATAAAGTCACCTATAGGGACACCCTTTAATTTTTATTAATTTGGTTTTGTTACTGGGAGCTATATCGTTATGCACTTTGTAAAAATTTAGATTAAAGATAGATTAAAGTAACGTATGTTGTATTGGAACACCCTTTATTTCTACAAATAAAAAAAATTTCATATGTTTCTTTTTAATGCGACCAATCTGAGAGCATAATCCTTTCAAATAATTTTTTTTTTCAGAAATACTGGAGCTCTAAGGTAACAATTATTAAAAAAAAAGCAGACGATTTAATTGATAACCCTTCTCCCTTAATACTTCTACCTACTACTATTTCGAATAAAAACTATGAATTAAAAAAAAACCAGTTTCATATTTGTTCGAAAGCAGCCAAGATAATTACAAAATTATTTACTAGAATGAACTGGATTTATTTAAAATTCCAGCGAATTTTCATCTTCTTTTAACTTGTTGCTTTTCAGTGATGCAAACAATTGAAAATTTTCAAATATAACCGTATTTGGATTTGTACCCACATTTGACTAGATAATCTTTTTAACCCCTCCCTGTATTCGTATTATGCAAAATTAATTTCATTTTACTAAAAGTGTTTAATCATTTCACGTATTTTGAAAGTTCAAGACTGTAAAATACGTGCAGTTCAAAATGTTATCAATGAAACAAATCGAAGCGAACAATATTAAACATCTGATGAAAGTTAATGAAATTATTAATCATTAAAAAGAATTGAATTTAAGTAGGCTTTTAAATAATTTCAACAATTATATAAGACTTTTTTAAATTGTTTTTATGTATATGACACCAATAAAGAAAAATTTATTTAAATTCTGTTTATGACGTAGGTATTTCGCGCCACAACGTAATAACTTAAATGCATTAATGTTCGCAATAAATAAATAAATTAAATAAATTTTTTCTTAATTTTAAGGCTAAAGTTTACTGAGTTTTGGACAAGAAAATAAATTTTAGAATTAAAACGCATTTCCTGAATTTAAATATCGCAAATGTTTTACATTTTTTATTAAAAAAAAATTGAAAGTTTACAGACAAAGTTTAACAATGTTTTCTAAACCTTTTTCATGGTGGTACCCATTTTAAAACTAAATGGGTGCCACCATTAAACACACTTGATTTTCAAATGTTTGTTCAAAAAATACTTACATACATAAATATAAAGGGTGTCCCCATAGGTGAGGTAATTAAACTTAAATGGTCTGATCTTATAGTCAAACGCTTGAAAAATACACTGAATATGTACATCAATTATAAGTAGTTAGAATTACAAATTAAAGGGTGTTCTTATTAGTGATAAATTTTGATCTATGTATGTATATAGCATTATCTTCTAAACCGTTATAGACAGACAGTTGAAATTTACACAGAACGTATATTGGTAAGTCGAGTTAAACAACGAATATAAAGGAACTTAAAGGGTGTCCCCATAGGTAATGATATTCGATTTAAATAGCCTTATATTTTGCATCGTTCTAAACTGACACTTAAAATTAAATAAAGTGTGTATTACCAAATGTACAATTACAAGTATACAAAATTAAAGGGTGTCCACCTAGCTGACGTTATTTGACGTTTATGGTCTTATCTTTTTGATCGTTATATACAAACACTTGAAATTTTTTATAGAATGTGTAATTCTATGTGTTATTTAACAATAAGTATTAAATTTTAAACATTTGCACATAACTAATTTCAAAATAGGCCCATACGGTCAATATACGTCACCAATTTAATTTTAAAGTGGTACCCACTCGGTTCATAGTACACGTCAAAAAATGTAACCTTTCAAAGAAAGGCAGACGAATTGTCGCCTTTTTTTTAAAAGTCGGTAAAAATAAAGATACAATTAAAAAAAAAGAAGGTAAGGTAAATGCAGCAGTAGTCAGCAGTTTAATATTTTTTGTATTTGGACTGGTGCTGTTATGAGTGTAAACTATGTATTGGTATATCAACTATTTATTACTGTCCAAAAATTACTTGGTTTTACGCTCAATTAAGTGTTTTTAAATATATTTGTACGAGGGGTGCTATATATATTTCTGGCCTGGCAGCACTGAGTGCTGCCAAGTGCAATCTGACATTTCCATTGGAAAGTTTGCCATTCTTAAGCATAATCGTACTCAAAACGTTTTAACGTACGACCATTATTTGTGTTGTTTACAGTGACTTCAAAAAATTGATATAGAAAAAAATGGAATTAACTCGTGAACATTTTCGTGCCGTAATTTTTCACAACTTTCGACGTGGATTATCACGACAAGAATGCATTGATGAACTTAAATCTTTGTATGGCGATAAAGCACCATCCTATAGCACTGTGAAAAATTGATGCCGTGCGTGAACTCGTAATGCAAGATCGACATGCGACATACCGAGAGATAGAGACATCCTTGGACATTTCTTCCACCAGCATACATTCGACACCTTATGAACACCTGGCCGTAAAAAAGGTTTGTTCTCGTTGGATCCCGCACAATTTGAAAGTCGCTCAAAAAAAGGCTTGTGTCGATTGGTGCAAAGAAATGTTGCAAAAGTACGATTGCGGTGCTTCAAAAGACGTTTATAAGATCGTCACAGGTGATGAATCATGGATCTATGCGTATGAGCCCGAAACGAAACAACAATCGACCGTGTGGGTCTTCAAAGACGAGCAAAATCCAACGAAAGTTGTTGGTGGAAGAAGCACTTCGAAGCAAATGGTCGCCTGTTTCTTCGGCAAAACTGGTCATGTGGCGACTGTTCCGCTTGAGCAACGTAGGGCGGTCACTTCTGAGTGGTACACTACAATTTGTTTGCCTGAAGTCATCGGAGAAATTCGAAAAACCAACAAGAGAAGACGAATCATTGTTCACCATGACAATGCGAGCTCTCACACATCGGCTCAAACCAGAGCGTTTTTGACCGGCAAAAACGTCGAATTAATGGGTCATCCACCGTATAGCCCTGACTTGGCACCTAAAGACTTCTTCTTGTTTCCGCACATCAAGAAAAAAATGCGTGGTCAACGATTTTCGTCGCCAGAAGAAGCTGTTGAAGTGTTCAAAAACCAAGTTTTAGAGGTGTCTCAATCGGAGTGGAAAAAGTGCTTCGACAACTGGTTTGAGCGCATGCAAAAGTGTATAAATCATGCTGGAGAATACTATGAAAAACAATAAAACCATTTTTGATTATAAATATTCGCATTTTCACCATTAGGCCAGAAATATATAGAGCAGCCCTCGTAAGAAGTTTGAGTAATTTAAGTGTTTTCTCAAATATACCAAATTCCTTCGTGTAAAAATATAAACAGAAAAGATTTAACGAAGTAATTTTAAGTAAACGTGCTGTTAATTGATGAGTCAGTAGTCGTTTGGTTTAGATCTACATGAGAAGGTACTTCTGGTATGGGACTTGAGCAAATTGAAGGCTTAAAGGATATTTCAATGCTAATATTTTTTGATCCAGAAATGTCATTAAGAATATTTGTTGCTACATCTCATTTTCATTTAAATACAACTTTCTGCCAATTTCAGAACACAAATAATATTGTAGAATTTGAGTTTAATATGAGAAAACACTTTTTTTTACAAGTCGACAACCCCATGTCGACTAGAGAAAAACAAAGCAGGTTTTCTTCCTAATGTCGGCAGCCAATAAAATAAGCACAAAAAGAATTTTTTATGAAAAATAGCACTTTACAATCAAAGTTTAAATATGTATCTTCCACTAAAAACCGCCATGGTAAAATAATTTTTTAATTAACTTGTTTACTTAATTGTTAAAGTTAGCTTTACAACTAAATAATTATTTAAAAAACAGGCACCCACTACATGAGTTAAAAGGTGGTCACCGAAAGAGCTCAACAATAGATAAAAATACGCATCTCAGTCTAATTTAAATATTACATAGAGGAAACTGAGTGTATTTTTTATTAATGCTAAATCATATTTATGCATATAGTCACCGTGTTTTTTTAATTATTTACATTCTAAATAAAAAAATGCCGACTAGTGGTGCTTGCCGACCTTAGGAACGTTTACCCTATAAAAATTTATTTGAAAACTTATGATGACAACTGTACTTAACAAAAATGGGATAACACAAAAATAGTTACATATGTATACTTATAAACATATGTAATTATGTTTATAATTATTTCCGCATTCTTCCTAACTATAGCATTCATATGTCTAAAGTCTTGACAACAGTTAATAAAGAATTATGATGTCCTGCACAACAAGTCAAGGACTTTTCTAAAAATTCATTCACAATTCCCAATAAAATATCCTAAAATAAAGTATGTAAGTATGTACCTACATACATATGTATGTATGTATGTATCTAAATTTGTTTTGTTTATTTGTCGCGCAGCAGGGTTGGTAAAGCCGCTGCAATAGCAATTTTTATTATAGTGGAATCTACCATAAGGTTAAATAAAACTTTTGTATTTTCCTCTAGAAGATATTGAAATTTTGATTTCGCATACTTTGTCGCTATTAATTTCGGTATTTACCGAAAGAGTAATTTTAGTGCTAAGTAGAAAGTTGAAAAGAAGTAATTCAGGCTTGATGACTTGCTCTTGACGGCTTTAGATAAGTGAAAAGATAACAACTAGTACCACAGTTTGGGTTTCTTGCAAGAATCACTTGTTAGGGCTTATTATTTAGAGAGTAAAGGCCGTGTCAGATAAAACTTTTGCTTCGCTTTGACATCTAAGATAAAATGCAAGAACTTAAATGAAGTATGTCACATAAAGCACTTTTAACGCAAAGCAAAGCGCAAAGTTGGGCAACACTCATCTTTTTGCGCGCTTTGACAATTAGCTGCTATACATTTGTATATTACGTAAAAATCGAAACGTAAAAGAGTTAAGAATTTTAAAATATTATTTTTTTTATTATATATTCTTCCTTTATTATTTTTTTTAGAAAATTATGGAAGAAAAACTTATAAAAACAAACAATAATTAGGCGCTGTTAAAATTTTTATTGTGACATACCTCTTGCGTTATACGCTTTTTTTTCAAAGTTTGAAACGTCACGCAAAGCGATAAAGTTTTATCTGACACGGCCTTAAGACTGAGATCATGGAATCAATCCTACGTTAATGCACAGATAAGTGTGATCGCCGATTAGTAATTCATCCAATTAAGAGAATCCGTACTATTCTAAAGTAGAATAGATATTTTTGTAGATCTAACTAATACCAGTCTTAAATTTTAATAGGGTTCTGCTTTGCTACAATATCTCCCGTTCGATAAAGTCATTAAGTATTTGATAGATGTGCAAAGATATCCAATCTAGTTTAGAATGGTACGGATTCTCTTAAATGGATGAATGACTAATCGGCGATCTCACTTATCTGTGAGCATTAACGTAGGATTAATTCCATCACATTATTTTAATATGTATATTAAATTTAATTTAAATACTTTATTAAAAAAAAAAAACAAATATAAATACAATATGAACAACAATGAACAGCAGCACAAATGTTTTATAACAAAAACAAAAAAAAAATTAACTGAAATTAATTTACATATGATTAAAAACAAGATTTAATAAAAACAATAAATTTTCAAATAAATGTTTTATTGCCGTTCTCATTTCTTTTTAGGAACGAATTATATGTACCTTCTGTTATGTATGCATATATTAACACCAATTTCAGACGTTAACTTCCAAACAAACTGAATCGTTGACTTAAACGTAGTGTGCAAAAATCAACAAATAAATTAACACATACTTTTAAAACTTTTTAACTTTTGTTGTAGGTTATAATGTAGAACAAAAAGTTGTCGTGGCTGAAAATTAACTACATACATACATATATTAAGTAATGAACAACGAAATAGACAAAAATTTTGCTAGTAAAATTTAAAAACTATTTTTTTTCGTTTACATATTTTTTATAACTAATTTATTAATTTATCAATTAATTAATATAAATTAGCAAAAAAAAAAAAAATACAATTAAGGAAGTCGACTTAAAGAATTCTCAAGTTTAGCTCGCCATCCCTGATATAAATGCTTGATATGAATGTACACTCTAAAATAACAACAAACAAACAAGAACTGAAGTAAATGTGCAAAACCAGAAACCAAAGCATATTAATGTTTGTGTGGAGTAAAGGCTGGTTCACCGGCAAAAATTTTGTTCCGAAACATTTTTTTTTTATATGTAGTTTGACATTTTATTTTTTGAGAGAGAGAGAAACTACATATAAAAAAAAACATGTTTCGGAACAAAATTTTTGCCGGTGAACCAGCCTTAAAGGACAGTAATAATTAGGTGAAAGAAAAGTGCAATTAGAAATGCAATGCCAATTATGCAGCCAAATACAAGACCACCCTTAAAACTTTAACAAACTGTTGAAGAAAAATTGCAATAAATTTATTTTCCATGTTTTATTTGTGTGCTTATCTTTAAAATTCTCATTTTGTTTAAACGGAATATAGTATGAATAGTGAAGAGTTTGCTTTTAATAATTAGCTTTGCGCAGAGGCGATATCGTAACCAATGAAGTTCTACTGAGGTGCGATTATTGCTAGTTGAAAACTTTAACCAATACCCCGCCATGGGGACGTGAAATACCGTCCACTACGGCAATTTTTGCAAGCCCGAGGGGGCTATTAATTATATACATTTCAAGTACCATAGTTGTGGAAGTTGTTGGGTTTGTTCTTAGCTCTGTTGCATTTTATTTTATTCCGTTGGAAATTTTCAAAAAGTTTAAAAAAAAAAGTGGCGCCAATACCATATTTTATGATTAATTTATTCCAAATCCAGTATTGTCAGATTAGGAGATTTATAAATCGACAAGATAAGAAGAGTCTCGGTTTGGGGATTGAGGAATTCTTTGAGGATCGATGAATTTCACGTTTGGTGGTTAATGGCCGGGGGCACATAATACGTTAAACTTTAACGTATTCAACTGACCAAGTCATGTTTTCTCATAAGTGTTGTCAAAATCAGTACTTCTCTGTCAACGCAAAGTACGAAAGTTGGTCAACTTTTGACGTACGTTGAATACTTTGACAGCTATCAATTGTTTTTTCTTTTTTGTTGTCTTTTAACTCTTGCTGTGTTGCATGGAAAAAACTTTTTGCTATATTTTATATAACTTACATTAAATTACTATTTAATTAAGGAAAATTTCAATATGTTTTTTTTAAGCAAAAGCGTAAATTTTTCTGTCTTTTCCTGGTAACACTGATGATTTAATATCCGTCAGCAAAGTACTCATTGTGCCAACCTTATCCGTCGTTACTTTGACTTTAGCTGAATACGTCAAAGTACAACGTATAACGGATCCTATGTGCCACGGCCTTTAGAGAGGTTTTTTTTAATAATGTTTTTTTTAGTTATTGATATTTCACTATTTTTAAATAAATTTTTTCTTTTTTGCTACGTACAAGATTTCTCGTGTGGTAATAAAAAACATTGTTAAAAATTATGATTGGTAAGAGTCTCCGTAAATGTAAAAAACAATCCGTAACATACCCTACAGACTCCATTGCATCCAGAAAAATGCACCGTTTGGTGTGGTTTACACACTGGTGGCATCATCGGAACTTATTTCTTCAAAAATAAGACCAGATCTCACGTTACAGTCAACGGAGATCGTTACCGCACCATGATTAATGATTTTATGCTTGATTATATGGATGATATTAATCCGGACGAAATGAGGTTTCAACAAGATGACGCTACGTGCCATACGGATAACCTAGGAATGTTTCGATATAAGAGGAATATTTTAGAAATTAAAAAAATTATTCTTTAATTTCGACCCATTGAGTTATTTGGCAATTGATTTCGAGAAATGGACCTCTCAATTGGCCTCCAAGGTCTTGCGATTTGATACCTCTCGATTATTTCCTGTGGGGCCATGTGAAGTCACTGGTTTAGGCTAAAACTATGCCAGCAACTATTGACGCTTTAGAGGCCAACATTGTTCGTGTTATTCGTGGCATACGGCCAGCAGTACTTGAAAAAGTGACGCTAAATTGGAGGTCTATAATGCGCTACGTCATGAGCAGCCTCGGTGGCCATATGCCCCAAATCATTTTTAAATATTAATGCCATATTTTGATCTTTCGTATAAAAGAATTCTTCATTACAATTCAATTTTTTGTGTTTTTTTACAATTTAAAGTTCAATCGGGCTTTAAAAAAACACCCGATACTTATGCTGCTCAAAATATAAAACATAGTGATTTGTTAAAGAATTGTTGCAGACATTTTATTTACAACAACAACGTTTTGAAAATTCGGCAATGTAGGACAGGGGAATAATAACAAGACAACGATAACCACATAAGAGTCTCCGTAAACGTAAAAAATTAATTTGTTTTTTTTTAGCAATAAACTCAATGAAAACCAAAATAAGAATCTTTTTTGAGAATTAATACACACTTTAAAAATAATACAATTTGTTGTGACACTTTTGTTTCATCTTTAGAAATGCTTAAAATTTTTAACTCCAAAAATATTGCTTTAGACAATGAGATGGAACAATTAAGTTCAGAACTTTTCGATATAGTAAAACTGTAAGAGGATCATTTCTATACATGAAATATTTTTTTTGAAAATTTTGTTGTTGATGTAGAATAGTAAATGATATGGAATACAACACATATGTTTTTATAACTTTGTCTGTTTGTCCGTCTATTCGTCCGAGTTCGCCCCACGTAAGAACTGCTGGGTAGACTTAAGTAAAATTTTGTGAGGTCCCTTAGAACCTTGGTTCAAATATAGAATACTTTTTATCGTTTAGAAATTAGAGATACAATTTCACCGATGTAATGGAACTAAAACAGTTGTCAGCACAATGAAAAATTTTTAACACTGTTCATAGAACTCTACAATAAATATATAAAAATACATTTTTCTAGATTAAAATTTAAAGAAGCTGACGAAGTCGTGGGCACTGCTAATATAATATATATATAGCTTGTACAAATAAAATATGTTAATAAATTTAATTGAATTTAAAAATAAATAGTATTATTTGTAGTGGGATTTTTGGGGATAGTTGAAACTGTTTATTTTTTTTTTTTATTTTTGAGGAATTATGGGGATAAAATTTATCAAATTGGGGATACGACTAGAAAAAATCTATGAACCCTGCTTTAACGTTTCATTTATTTACTGTATTTGTAAATAAAAACATTTTTGTATTTGTAAGTAAAATAATGTAATTAAAATTATTATATAATAAAGCTTAAATATAGTCATACACCTATGTATAATATTTCTTTTTAGCATGTATAGTCAGAATTTCATGGTTCCCTATTTTTATTTTATGTATTTACCTACGTAATATTATTATTTCTTTAAAACTGTACATTCATATTTTTCAACAAGTTCTGCACTTCGATCTAATCTTCCAGCTCAAAATCTAATAAATTCAAAACAGAAAGCACGGACTCACAAGTATTTATTATCAATAATAAAATAATTTGTTTTGCATTATTGCTAGGTTAAAAAAAAATACGTTCAACAGATGCACTACTGTGTGGTAAAGTAAATATGTACGTGCAAAAGTTAAATAACTTTGAAAATTAATTCTCGTCAAATCTATTTCTTAAACTTTCTATTTTATGCAAAAATTGACACTCTAGGGAAGCTAGCAGTTATAGACCTATCCCTCTACTATCCTCGTTTGGAAAACTGATGGAATGGTTTTTGTTATCTAGAATACGAAATGAAATTACAGATGGTGGTGTACTTAATGACTGTCAGTTTGGCTTTAAAGGAGGTCATTCAACATCACACGACCTAATGGTCTTCACAGACTTCGTGACCAGGGGCTTGAACAAAAGGTACCCAACTCTTGCGGTAAGTCTTGATTTCTCAAAGGCTTTTGACACCGCTTGGCAACAGGGGATTGTTTTCAAAATGATGGGCTTAGGCTTTGAACGCTCTACATGTAGGATGGTAGCTGATTTTCTTAAGGATCGTTTTTTTTTAAAGTAAAAGTAGGAACTAAATTATCAGACATCAGAGCAGTGGTGGCAGGTGTCTGAAGGCTCCTTATTGGGGCCGGTTTTGTACAATATCTTTGTTTCTGATATTCCGCAGCCACCTGTGGGAGATCTTTTGCTCATGTATGCTGATGATATATTGATTGCTGCTAGTGGTCCTAGGGCGAAAAATTTGAATAACAGGGTCAACAATTACCTGAACATTCTTCATTAATACTTCATGAAATGGGATAGGATATAGGATGAAGTATTTAGGGGTAGTATTCAATGAGAACTTTGAATTCTATAGACATCTAGATTTCATAATAGAACGTGCTAAAAAGGTTTATTGCTTATACCATAGGATTTTACGCCGCAGGGGTGGTCTAAGTACCAAAGTCAGGCTTCTTATTTACCGTCAGATTATAAGACCTATTATATCTTATGCTTTTCCAGGATACGGGAGAGACGTGTTCTCTGCTCCTGCCTACGACTACACCCCAGGGTGGGTCCTGATGGCATTTTTCAAAAACCGTCCTGTAGAAAAATCAATAGCAGTATAAATTTTAAGAGGATTGATGTTTTTCTCATGAGATCTGCACTCAGGTTTCTTGACAAATCATCCTCATTAAATAATATTTTAGTAGGGGGATGCTTTCACCGGGTCCCTGATCTGGAGAATTTGCTTAGATATAAGTACCATTCCCCAGTTAGCCTTTTGGCTTTGAATACTGGAGGTCCTCTGTTTGGGGATGCAGGCCTCTTATTTTATCACAGGAGGGTGAAAACCCTTGACATAACTGACTTGGTGTACAACACCGCACAGTAGTTTTAGAAGGACTTTGTGAAAGATATTATATATTGCTTATTTTATTTGTTTTAAATATTAAGTGTTATTTAGTTTGTAGGGTAGTGGTAGTTTAAGTTATTAGTTTTAAGTAAAATTTTTAAAAAACAAATTAGTGTTTTCGTTTTTATCCTTTATTTTTGGAAATGTAAACAAATGTAATAACTAAAAAATGACTGTATACAGCATATCTGTAATGTAATTAATTAAGTAAAAATTAGTCTTAGAAAAGTTGTAATACGTTAAGAAATTTTTATAAGAAATGTAGTTTAAGAAACATATGTATAATGAATTTTTGGAATAATAAAGTAAAGTAAGAAATATGCAAAAATTGTTCGGCATCAGAAATATTAAATATGCGATCATAGCTTTTATCATTCGTTTTACTTTCTAATAGCTTAACTTCTTTAATAAACGCCGCTGGATCAGTTATTACATAGCATAACACTAAAACTAGCTTAAAATAAGGAATGTCTTTATTGGACTTGATAAATACTGGATCCTAATACGTTTTTTGATTTGAGTTTTTGAGTTATTTTTATATTCTTTTTTAGAAAATTTTTAAACAATTGTAATAAAATGTTTTTAGTAGAGGAAACAAGGTAATAAATATATGATCTGAGAAGATGCACTTTCCAAATTTGTGTTTAATTTGTTCATGCTTTTAAGAATAAACACCAAAAATTTTAAATAAATTTTATTAATAGGAAATAAGCCTTCTCGAATGATACGTATTTTTCCATATTGGAGCCATTTTTTCTTCGCAGTGTGCACAATTAATCAATTAAATACACAAAATCAAAGAGTTTGCTTATACGCAATTCTTAAATTTTTCCTTGTGGAAAATAACACATATTACGTAATTTTTTGCACAGATAACTCATTTTTTCTCTGGTTTCAATATTATGGCTTAATCCTATCTATGTTTGAAATTATACTAAAATCGGTTGAACTGTACAAAAATGGCCATTTTCCTTTTAGCAGCATTTTGGGAACATCCACGTTCGCTTTTCTAGGTAAGAATATATATATATATTTCAAATTTCACTTAAACCAGTTATTGATTAATTTTAATTTTATTTATTTAATTTTTTGTATTATTATTATTCAATTTCTATTGTTTAAATATTGTATGTGTTATTTTAACGACAAAAAGCAAATTTTAAAACACAAAGGCAATTTTTTGTCCTAAGCTAAGGTAACAACTTTTTTTAATTATAAAAATATCTCAAGGTTTGAATTTAAATTTGTTTTTAATAAAAAAAAGTATATTTTTTATACATTTTTGCACAGATTTCACCTAAAAAATAGAAACATGCGTAAACCCGAGTGTTTCAATATCCGTTATTAACTTTAATATAAAAAGTATTCATTATAATTTTGAGGAAAGTTGTTTGCATAAACTAAAAACACTTGTTAAATTTACTCTATTATAAAATTTAAACTCGAAACTTAATTGAAAAAAAAAAACAATTACAATTTAAGTCTTGAAAAAAATTTGGCGATAGCCATCTTGATAACAGTAACACACAGATATTTCGGATATCAAAAAAGATAAATATCACTGAATGCTTTATAGTCGGAATACTTCAACAAAAATTTTATTCCTGTATTTTATTAAACTTAATTATTCGTATTGAGAAGCATTTTAAAGTTGCTATTTATGAATATTTTTTAAACTTTTGATTCAGCACTGGTTAGATGATCCCAATAATAACCTTTAAGGCTTTTTAACCGTTATCTGTCTTCAAAGTTTTAGAAAAAATAAATTTTTATATTTATTTAATATTGTTATGGTTATGAAAAGATTAAAAATATTTCCAGCTATTTTTTAAAACATTTCTCATAAATAATAACAACAATAAAGAAAAGAACATTATAATTTTCCTTATAAATTTGTACATATGCCAAAAAATGTTTTTTGTTTTAAAAATTACCATCAAGAATCTCGGAGCGATGGCATGGGTTATTATTTGATTCATAGATTAATAAAAAAAAATTTATTATGTAAAGAGAATTTGCGTTGGCGTCAGTAAAAAATTATTATTATATATAAAAAAAATGTTTTTATTAAAATTTAAAAAAAATTCAGTTAGAGAGATATAATTTACTTTGTGCCCTGCAAAATAACGCCTCTTTTATCTTTTTTTTTTAAACAGATTACAAGTTTTTACGGCAAACGATAAGGCGAAGAGTGGCGGTGGGACACTTTTTTAAGCGAAAGCGAAAACTGTGTTTATTAGCCTTAGTTTAGTATCGATATTATTATTAATTTTGAATGCTCTTAATCACACGGTTTGCAAGTTGGTGTAGCTTGTCTCTTTTATTTTGAAAAATCACTTGACATTAAAATCCAAATTTTAGCAGATACCTATTACCTTTTATCTGCTTTATTTTTAATTAGTGAGAATATATTTTCCTGGCAATTTCCGTTTTCTAAACGATACACTTTTACAACTTGAAATTATTAAAAATAACACTAAAAATTAAATTTTGATGTAAACTCTGGTAAATCATTATTAATAGACTCATGCTTGAACAACGCTATCAAATCAAAATTTGAAAATTAGTCATCAATTCAAGCAACTTATAGACGACTTGGTGATTTTTATGGTGCATGTAATCGTCCGTCTGAGCAAGCTATCCGTCGATCCTACCGCATACTCTCTAGAGGAAGCCATAACACTAGCACGTCGAAGAAATGTGCGTACTGAAGAGAATATCGCTGCTGTAAACGAAAGTGTAGAAGAAGTTCCAAATTTATCGATTCGTCGTCGGTCGCAGGAATTGAGTCTATGTCCGTCTACTACGTAGAAAATTTTGGGGAAAGATCTTGGCCTATACCCGTATAAGATCCAGCTAGCGCAAGAATTAAAGCCACGAGACCATTATATGTGTCGTTCTTTCGCCGATTGGAGTCTAAAGCAGTTATTAACTGACCCGTTGTTTTATCGACAAATTGTGTTCAGCGATGAGGCTCATTTTTGGCTTAACGGGTTTGTATATAGAGTGAGAACAATCCGCAACATACCCTACAGACTCCATTGCATCCAGAAAAATGCACCGTTTGGTGTGGTTTACACACTGGTGGCATCATCGGAACTTATTTCTTCAAAAATAAGACCAGATCTCACGTTACAGTCAACGGAGATCGTTACCGCACCATGATTAATGATTTTATGCTTGATTATATGGATGATATTAATCCGGACGAAATGAGGTTTCAACAAGATGACGCTACGTGCCATACGGATAACCTAGGAATGTTTCAATATAAGAGGAATATTTTAGAAATTAAAAAAAAACTAAAACTATGCCAGCAACTATTGACGCTTTAGAGGCCAACATTGTTCGTGTTATTCGCGGCATACGGCCAGCAGTACTTGAAAGAGTGACGCTAAATTGGAGGTCTAGAATGCGCTACGTCATGAGCAGCCTCGGTGGCCATATGCCCCAAATCATTTTTAACTATTAATGCCATATTTTGATCTTTCGTATAAAAGAATTCTTCATCACAATTTAATTGTTTGTTTTTTTTTACAATTTAAAGTTCAATCGCGCTTTAAAAAAACACCCGATACTTATGCTGCTCAAAATATAAAACGTGGGAATTTGTTAAAGAATTGTTGCAGACATTTTATTTATAACAAAAACACTTTGAAAATTCGGCAATGTAGGACAGGGGAATTAAAACAAGACAACGATAACCACATAACGGCAATCATCATGGGCAACTTTTGTATTTGCCAGTACAGTCTTGCAATGTCAACGCCGCGGCGGTTTAAGAACTTCATAAATTAGAATTAAACGTAAAATATGTATGAGGAAATACGCGTAAATGCAACAAAAAAAATAAGCTTCAAGTAAAATTTTTTTTAAAATTATAAGCAGTAGCTTGCACCTTTATTTTTGTATGTATTTTTATAATTAACACAAAAAATCGTATTCATTTGTTAAAAAAATCATAATTTAATTGAATGGCGCTTAACAATGTATTAAATGCAGTGCGTACAATATTTTTTTTAAAGATGTTTTTAAGTTTTTGTGTCATTTTTGTAACTTAACTTAGTTTTCTTAACATCTTTTTTAATCAAATAAATTTTTATTAATCAAAATGTTTTTTGATTGTTGTTAAACAATTTTAAAATTTTTTTCAGTAAAAATCCTTTTTTCACACCAAAATTTTTATAACTAGAAATCCTGATATGTGTCAATTTCTTACCTTTGCATTTATAGCCATTTTAGAAGTCATCTTGCTGGACTTTTACACAAATAATATATCTTCAGTAAAAAAATTTTTGAACATTCACACACTTCAAATTTAAAAAAATATTTTATTTATTTTTTGTAATAATTTTCACTGTTTTTTTTTTCGTTACTGTTTTAAAAAAAATTTTTTTTTTTATAGTATTTATTTCTGCACAGTTTTTATTTTGTAACTTCAATACTTTCTTGAATATATAACAATTCACTTGTTGTTTGTTACACAAAAAAACACGTCGTATTAAAAAAATTTTCTCGTTTTTGTTTTCTTGTTTTTTCTTTTTCTTTTTATAAACAATAACGTCTTAACAGCTCTAAGTTACGGCAATAACTGAATAATTTGGCTGCATGAGGCCACTATCTATAGATTTTGGCCTCGCATTAAGTGCCTTCTTGAGCTCTTCACTCTTCCACGCACATGCAATCACACTTGCAAACACACACAGTGTTATTAGCAGGGCTGCCATACATAAAGGTAAAACGGAAAACCTAGGAATGTTTCAATATAAGAGGAATATTTGAGAATTAAAAAAAATTATTCTTTAATTTCGTACAAATAATTATTCATATTTTTATTTTAATATTACATTTTATCTGGGTGATGCCCGTATTTAACATTTTTTTTCTTTCTCTGCACCAACAAAGATTTAACTCCATTTTTAGATCAAATAGAGCTAGCAATCGTTTCTTGGGAGAAAAATTCATTCTTTTGTTTGGTTCAAACAAGAGTTGTCTAGATATGCGCTAAATAATTGAGCTGCTTTATTCACTCGATGCTAAATGGAGTTTACTACAAGAGCTAACTCTTTGTTGCCGTAAATAACTGTCGTTAGCTTCTTAAATACTTTTCTTTTTTATTCTGCAAACAAATTTTTAATGTTTATGAGTTCCCTCTTCACGTTACTTTTTACTTAATAATCTGCAATTATTGATAAAATCAATAATATTTTTTATTGGCTCTTTAATAACTGTTGTTTTAACACATTATTTGTTTTGTTGTAAGTTCTTTACATTTTTAATCAATGAAGGTGTGTCAAAATTAATAAAATAATTTGTTCAGTGGTGCTTCGAAAGGCGAATACATATCAAGTCCGGAAGATAGCGAATCAGATATTGTTTCGCCAGCAAGGAAAACAAGGAGGGTTTTTGGACATAAAGACGTGAAAGATGCGAATGATGATATCCAGGATTCCGTTGAAATCACTTTGGTAGTTATGAATTCTTATTTTTTTTTTGAAACTTCAATATTCATGTATTCTCGGGAGTATTTAGGGTTTAGAATTTAGTGAGTTAACTCGTTACTATGTTTTTTCTTGACATTTGTTCTTATTTAATGCTTGGTTCAATTATAAAATAGACTCTATAACTGTCACTAAAATTCAGTTTAAGACAGTTTTCTTCTCTATTTTCCCTAAAATTAAAAAATTTGATTTTATAGATGTATGCTTGGGTTAGAAGCAGCAAAAATCAATGTTAAAATTGAATATTTTACACATCACAAGTGGCTAATATTTATTGAAATATAAGCAAAGCTTCCACCAAATTTACACCTTCAGTATTCCCACAAAAAAAATTTATAGCGCACTTGTGTGGACCCTGCAAGTCCAACATTTGTATCCTATACTTGCGTGTCTAAAACATTGAGACTTTGGTTACCACTTCTCTATAGTCTAAACCTGCAAGAGTATCGCGAAACGTATGCTTCTAGGGCAGTGTTTCTTTAAAGTCTTACCAAGCAGGAAGAGCTTTTTCTTTGACTGCTTCTAGAACACTGCATCTCATGTTATCACGAATTCTCTTACCCAAACTTTGTTTTGGACGCTGCAGATAATATTGTGTTATTATTGCTTATTTATAGCTTAAATCGTGGCTTAAAATAACGTTTAAGTAGCAATTCCTTACAAAATTAAATATTGCTTCATTCTTTATTTTTAATTTCAAGGTGAGACTTTTTGCAGTAAATCTGGCTGGGTCCTTAAAATAACATCTTAAGTGTTGACTTCCCATTGTTCACTTATATACAGTTAATTTCGTTGACATTGTAAGGTTCTGGTCACCATATTTAAAGACATACATATACATACAAATGCACCAGCGATTCCACTAGTTCATATAACTTTAAAGACGGCAATGTTTTCTGGACGTTTTTTTGTTTTTTATTTTTTTTAATGCGAAAAATTAAGGCAGCACTTAAACATTTTTATACTAAAATTTAAAATCTATATTATCACTGGGCATAATTAGAAAACAAAAATGCGTTTGACGAAGGCAACATTTCCGTCGAACAATTTCCCAAATGTACGGAGTGAGCAAGGTCAGTTGACTTCAATTTCTGCACAAGTTCAATCATGTTAGTACCTAACATTAATTGCTCTAGCGTGCTTTTTTTATTATTTCACAGAACGTGGAATGTAAGTATAACGCAGATTAAATTGTAGTTTTTTTTTTGGAAATAAAAGTTCTCATGTTTCGTCGAATAAGAAAAATACAAGTGGTAGCCCTGGTTGCTCGTGCGATCAATGTCGTTATTTGCAAAGTGTGTTTGTGGGAGTGTGTATCTGTGAGAATGAATTGACTTTTTATATGCCAGCGTTTTTTAATATTCTCCTAAAATTGGCTTTGTTTTTGATTTTTAGTACAATTTTTTTTTTTTAAGAGAAAAATTATAAATTTATGTGGCAGGTTTATACATATATAAGTATTTCTTCTGTTTAGATTATTTTTTAAGGTGACAGTATATGCTTTATGTTTATATTACCGGTATTTGCAGGGTGTTTGTGTGGTTTGCTTGTTGTTGGTGGTTTGACAAGTGTTTTGTTATTAATTTACAAGATGTAGTTATTCTGAAATAAGACTTCTTTTTGCTCTTCTTTTATTAAACTACTCATTTGTGTGTACGTCAAACCAGTGTCAGCGTTGCCGCTTTGGTCCAATCGGACCAAACTTGGTAGTTTTTCGTTTTTAAAAAACAGTTTGGTAGTTTGGTTGGTTTGTTGCATTTTTTATAATTTTTGGTAGGTTTTCCTCCTGTAGCAATTTTTTAGCAACAGTAACTTTTTTACCTTAAAAATTCAGAACATAAAATAAAAAAATGTAACTTTGAATTAAATAAACAATAACTGTGAATAGTTTTACCACTGTTTTCAAAAACTGTTTTAAGTGTAATAAAAACATCTCTGCTTTTTTGCATAAAGATGATTAAAGCTCTGGTTTAAGAAACGCGAACAATATTATGAAATTGAAGTTAACAATATTTTTGAGTGAAGGCTTATTTACAAGTGTTTGTATTAAAAAAATTAACAGACAAAATGGAAAAGTAAGTAAACTTTTTTAATTGTATATATGTACCTATTAATTACATGTAAAGAAACAGTAAAAAAATGTTAGAACCGAATGGTTGAGCGAATTTGATTGGCTCCAGGAAAGGGATGGGTGTTCATTCTGCATAGTATGCTCTAAAACTATTCTAAATCATAACATCCATCTTAAAAATCACCAAAAGACAAATTTTCACCTCAAGAGTTACGGAAAAAAACCAAGTGAGTATAACAGAGTTTATGTGCAAGAAACGCATTTTTAAATTTTTGGTAGGCTGTAAACGATTTTGGTAGGATTTTTGAAAATTATTGGTAGGAAGTCAATTTCTTGTGTGGCAACGCTGACCAGTGTGTGGGGTGTTGCGTTCTCTTTCCGGGTGTACTAAAAATACAGTTCCCTTCATGATCATCAAGTGATAGTTGTTAATTTAACTTGATTATTAAAAACAGATCTGTAATTTTGTCTTTTCCAAAAAAAAAACGACACCGAAATTTTTAAAATAAAAATTGTTGGCAAGGGCAACTAATTTATAATTTGATTAAAAAATCAACAAATATGAAATACAAACTATAAATATTAAGAAGAGTTTTATGATACAAGAGCGCGGTAAAGAGAGCAAAGTTTGCAATATTTAAAATTTTTTTTAACATCTCGTTTTCATCGCCTTAAAATTAATGATGAAATGATTTGAATGTATTAAGCCACTTAACAAAAGTGCGTATAATTGGCACACGACAAATAGAAAAAAAAAACAGAAATACATAGATAAGTGTGGGTTTGAATGCGTGTTTATGCAAAATATTCAAATCAAAATATTTTAAGCATGTGAATTATTATTAATTAGCCTGATGAAGTGTCTATGGCCTTTGAAACAAAATATTAAAAAAAAGGAATAAAAAAAAGAATAAAATTTATAATTTAATAAATAAATAAATAATTTTTTTTTGTGTAAATTTATTTAGTATAGGTATTAATGAGTAACAGGTAAACATAATAATATTTGTCAAAAATCTTGAGGTCAATGGTTTTATTATAAAAACTTAATATCTTCTGGCCGAGGTTTTTCCCATTTGACA
This sequence comes from Gymnosoma rotundatum, assembly GCA_916610165.2. NCBI lineage: Eukaryota > Metazoa > Arthropoda > Insecta > Diptera > Tachinidae > Gymnosoma > Gymnosoma rotundatum. The sequence continues at coordinate 114,908,635 of OU744340.1, read as the reverse complement.
TCGGGGGATAGTTCATTGAATTTTACTATGGTGCCTGCAAGCGTTTGATTTTTTATAATCAGGCATGTTTAGACACACGTATGTTCTTGAAATCGCAGGTGTTTTAAAAAACGCCAACTTTTGTTTTACATGTTCTGAAACTCACGCTTTTATATTCGAAAAGCAAAAACATATGATTTTACGTTGCAAATCATAAAAACAAAAGAAAACAAAAACAAAATGTCAGCAGCTTCCTCGCTTAGTTTAATTTCTTAAAAAAATATGCATTAAAAAAAAGAAGGAATTTAAAAACGGACGATTAGAGATAATTTCAATCCAATAGATATTTATTAATTTAAAAATATAACACAAAGCAAGAAATATTCCCGGCAACAAATAGATTTTCTATTAGTGATATTGCATTTAGCATCTTTGAAGGAAAAGATTACTTACGATGTGAGTAATCAGTACTGAAAAAAGTATTTTTGTTTATTTTGTTAACTAAAACATAGACGTTCAGAACTCATATCGTCTTAAAAGTTATTTAAATAAATCAATTAAAGCACCTTAACACTTAAATCATACATCCGAATATTTTATAAGAATTTAACATATTTTAAATTAATCATTTACGACAACATATTGTTACGTTTTTGCCTTTTTAGAACAACACGTACGGATTCTTTTAATTGCAACTACCATGGTGGCTCATTATTAATTCTGCATTCTTGCTTTATGGATTTCTCTGGCTATACTTCTTGATCCTACCGGTCTTGCGAACCCTTGGTCTCGTATTAACTAAACATGCGTTATTATTACAAACGCAGCCATCCACGCTACACTACTGTGTTACTCCGGCGAGACATGAACTACTCGATGCCTTGTTTATTAACCTTAACCATCAACAGACATCTCCACTACTCCTTTTATCCAAGCCAGTCATCCCCTTTAATCCAATAGCCACAACACACGTCTGCCATACACTGTTACACTTCCCTGCGCCAACCGCTACCGTTCTTACTTTTTTTTTTTTAATGGCGTCTTGACAATTATCTGTTACTGTTATATTAAATTGGACGTCTCCACCAAATTATCTGCCATGACTTCACACTATTATTGTCTTTTTGCCTCTCGGGAGGTTTGTACTGCTATTTTATTAATTTGAATTGCATTATAACAATTTTTATTTTTCGTTGTGCGCATGTACGAGGCGGCGGGGATCGAACCCACAATCTTCTGTTCTACAGCACGCACCTCTACCAACGCAGCCATTGAGGCTGCTCAGCTTTTGTTGGCTAATTGTGGTATTATTCTATACACACACCATTAGTTGAATTTACTTATTCACCACGCTCACACGAAAACAACAACAGGGGTTGCCAGATTTTATTGTTCGTAACAATATTAATTTTTATTTATACATAATTTTACTTTTATTTTAAAGTTTATTTTAAGTAAAAATCATAACTTCACTTTAGTATGTGCTTGCGATTGTGAAATGCAGAACACCTTTCACGATTGCAACTTGCATCGCAAGTTTTATGCGATTTGAGATTATCAGAATATGCATGAATATAAACAAGTAATAGTGTTATATTCGGCTATGCCGAATCTTATATTCCCTTCACCATCTACGTAAAGCTAGTTACTGAAATAACTCCAACCAAAAAAAAGCAAATATTGGGGTGACAGAGAATTAAAAAATAATAAAAATATTGGTACTGAATATATATAATTATACATAAAAATGACATCGGCTCTTAATGCGTTAAGCATTTTAAAAAAATTTTTGTATTTCCTTAAAGATCTCTTCAAAAGCTTTAAAATTATACCCATACTGATATTTTAAAAAATTTGAAAATTTCAAAGACCAGTAACACGGAAATTATGGGCGAGCTCCAATTTTTTCACTTGATGTTTCTTTCTTATTTTTTAATTCTCTATCGCCCCATATATTTATTTTTTTTTGACTGGAGTTACTTTATTGTTTCAAATGACATGAATAAATTAGAGGTAGGCGTGGTGTTTTGCCTGCTGCCTCGAAGGACATGTACGCTAATCTGATCGATTGACGGACGGTCAGAAGGACGTCGCTAAATCGACTTCCCTCTGCATAAGAAGTCAGAATATATAGAAACTACACACGGAATGACAAACTTTTTCCGGTGAAGGTATAAAAACCATTCTTTCTGGCTCTTCGGTTCTTCAGCAGTTATCTTAAATCCCTATTAAATAAATTGTCATACTATTTTACTTTTTTTTTTATTTTTTACCGAACTTAAGCTGTTGCGCCAGTGGGCCAAAATAAAAATTTTTAAATGGATTCATATTATATTTATTAAGTGACATCAATCATGTTATCAAATCATTAAGGATAAATTGGTTCCGAATGTTGCGCAACCGATTCGTTTTTAAAACTAAACTATTAAAAAAATTGCCATTTTTCATGAGTTGTTAAATTCGAAATTAAGCTTGAATTAAATAACTTAACTTTTAGAGCGTAAAAAGCAGCACCAAGTAGAAAAGAAATAATTAGTAAAAAAAATATTTACCGTACTAAATGCAAATTGCACTTTCAATAAGATTGATTCACTAACAAATTCAAATCCAGTAGTTTCAAATAACCGATGCTTTACTCGAATAAAATTTTCAAATCATTACTTTATTTTTTTGCTTAACTGTTGAGCCGCAATAATTAATAATATTTACGATATATTGTTTAATAAACAATTTCTTTTAAACGAAAGGTAAGTGAAGGTAATATGCACGAATCGAGGGTATGATTATCTCCTATCAGGATCATTTGCCCGACAAGAATTTTTATTAAGGGATTTTTTTTTAAACTGCGGCGTATATTGTTAAGCCGAAATCTACTGATGCCATAATAGCATACCCCGTGCCACAGTTAAGTTTCAGCTGCAAGGGGGCGACAGTTATTGAAAATTTGACCTGTTATTTATATAGGGTGTCTACCATTTTTTCCTAGCTGTATGCAATGTGGCATGTTAATCAAGCCCAAACCATGCAGTTGTGGCGTTAAAAAGTTTTCAATCATGTCACGATATCGCTCCTCATTCACAGTTACCCTTACACCGTTTTCATTTGCAAAGAACTAAAGGCCCAAATTTAGTAACTTATTTGCCACAGTTGCACATTTATGTTTGAATTGTACTTTTGCCAAAAATAATTTCTATATAAACGAAAATAATTTTAAAACGGAAAGGCTTTAAAGAAGATATATTATATATTTAATAGCATTCACATACACATTTACATATTTTGGTTCATGTTCTAAGAAAAAGTAAAAAAAAAAATTATTACAAGTTATTTTCTGTTTTGTGTTTGTGGCCAACCATACTAAAAAATGCAACGATGTTCATCGCTTATATCGTACCTTGCATAAAGAAATGAAATTTAACGAAACTTGACGAAAAGTTATCTTATGTGCATTATAGTTTACCACATACAATTTAATGTATTTGCACAGTTGTATAAGCTTGCATAAGTTGTGTTATGCACATTATAGTTGGGCCTTAAGTTCCAGCGCTTCCTTTAGACTGTCACTTTTAATAGATGCAAAGCTGGCTGATGAATAATTTAAGAGTTTTCCATTGCCCAGAACCGACTATTCTGCTTATTCACATATCCATCCAAATGAAAATGTTGCTAGTCACACTTTATGATTTTTTCATGAAAATCAGGGTTGTCATGGGCGAGCTGTAACATCCTAAATGCATTTTGTTGGCACGTTATTTTTCCCAAAAATTTCACGTTACGATGAAGATGAGATCACAGTAATTGGTGATTATTTTTGATAAAATGTTTTAATGTATTAATGTCTGCTTCAAGATTGTCATTTTTAAACTGTAAAGACTAATGATTACCAAAATGGCGGCAAACAAAGTGGTATACCTTCCCGGGGGACACCCTGTACATTCCTAAATTAAGTGAAATATATTAATTTTTAAATTAATAAGTGTATTTTATTTCCTAGTGAAAAAATAAATCCATTCTTTAAAAAATACTTTTTTTTATTTTTATTTAAAGTAAGATAAGTTTAATTTGCTGGAACAAACAAGTAAGTTAGTGATAAAAATTATTTAAAGAAATATGTTATGTTAATTTTGTTTGAACTTTTATCTGAAAAAAACTACTAATAATTCATTTTAGAGTTTAAACTAATTTTTGTGTACGAGTAGCATTTCTTCTCAAAAAACTTGTCCATTAAAACATTTTGATTTTTTTAGCTGATGCAATTTAAAGCAGAATTTCAGTAAGACATTATACTTCTGTGATTTTTTTGAGAACTTAAAATCTGAGAGATGTCTTATCATGTATTAGACAACGACATATTAAATAAAAAAAAATAAAAACCAACAAAATCTCAATGATAGGGAAAAGAAATACCTACCTAACTACAGTGTCTCAAAGTAATAATGGGACACAACCAAAGTATTTTTTTATCTAACATATTTTTTCTCACAGTTGCGTTAATTTTTATGCTTTTTATGTTCTTATGTTGCTTTTACTCTTGATTTTGTTAGGACGTAATTTTATCGCTGTTTGTTTTGAAGAGAAAAAGTTACAAGCGATAATTCACAATAACGCATATTTATATCAAAAAGTAATAATGGGACATCTGGCAACTTCGATTTGATTGCGGTTTATAACGGAACTATTTGCAAATATTTTTCATTTAAATGTTTTAAGAGTTTGTTTACAAGCCTTTTTTAACAACTTTAAATATTTTACTGACTATGGCGAATCGGGGTTCCCAAACAACGCCTGAAATTAGAAAATTGATTATTGAACACTCAAAATCCGGAAAATCTGTACGAAATATTGCAGAAATAGTCAATAAACCTAAGTCTACAGTGTTTAATATTATAAAACGTTATTCCAGTGCAAAAAATTTCGAGAATGTTTCAAAGCCAAGCAAAAGAAAAATATTTTCCGATGCAGATGAACGGTGGTTAATAAGAGAAGTAAAGAAAAGACCTTACATAAGCGCCCCTAAATTAACTGCTGAAGCAGAAAAACATCTCAAAAAGAAAGCTAATCCTGAAACTGTAAGAAATATTTTGAGAAACCATGGTTATAATGGCCGCGTAGCTAGAAAAAAGCCTTATGTAAATGATGTAAACAGACGTAAACGTGTAAGTTTTGCTGAAGAACATAAAAATAAGGACTTTTCGTTTTGGAGTAAAGTAATCTTTACCGACGAAAGTAAATTTAATGTTTCCCGGTCGGATGGACGTTCTTACGTGTGGAGAAAACCGCTTACAGAGCCCGCCAAAGAAAATTTGAGACCAACAGTAAAACATGGTATGGGGTGCAATATCAGCAGCTGGACCGGGTAATCTCCATATTTTAGAAGAAATTATGGATCACAGATACTATTTAGATATTCTACGTAAAAATCTTGCGGAATCAGCGAACAAATTGGGTCTTAAAGACGACTATTACTTCTACCAAGACAATGACCCGAAGCACAAGGCATACAATGTCAGAAGCTGGCTGCTCTATAACTGCCCGCATATGCTTGAAACCCCACCACAATCGCCGGATGTTAATCCAATAGAGCACGTGTGGAGCCATTTAGAGGAAAAATTAAAAGTCCATCAAATAAATACCAAAAACGACTTAATAGTTGCTCTAAAGGAGGAATGGGGAAGGATATCACCTGAGTACTGCCGTAGACTTGTTGAATCGATGCCAAATCGATTGAAATGGGTAATACGACAAAAAGGGCTCCCAACAAAATATTAATCTTAGTCTACAATATTAAATTCAATACTTTATGAATTGTTCTTTTACTTTGTCCCATTATTACTTTGAGCTCTAATTAACGTGTTATGAAGTTTATTTTGTTATTATTTTATTTTGCCGGCATTAATTGAATTTCTTGTTTATGTTTTTAATAAAACACCATATATGCTTTTCAATTCCATAAAAACTTTTTTCCTGGGATTTTTATATTAACCAAATTATTACAAGAAGTGTCCGCGTAAGTGTGTGTCCCATTATTAGTTTGAGCCACTGTAATTTGTAAAATTATTTACTATGATATTTTATTGAAAGATATACTCTTTTTTGTTGGAAAAATTCATTGACATTGAATCTGGGTTTTTTTGCTGTTTTGTTTTTTTTTTGTCTGATGCAACACGTGTGGAAAGTTCATCATTTTTAGACACAACACACAAACACAAATTAATAGTACAAAATGTTCAAGCCAATCGTAACGAGTTTATTTCCCTCCGTTTGTTTTAAAAAAAATTTAATGCAATATATCGTTTGTTTATACACGTTTTTCTCAAAATAGTTTTGTATTCTTTTTCACAAGAATTTTATTGTGTTTTAAATAGAATTCTGATTAAAAACATTACAAATTTTTCTAGTTGTTTTTGTTATTTAGTACTAAAATGCTCAGCTAAATTCTCTTTGATATTGTCAAGAATTCTCTTAATTTTTAAGAGTTCTTTAACAGAATTTAATGGTTACTTTCCCAATACAGATGGAATACAATATTCATTCAAACAAAAAACAAGTTGTTTTTTGAAATGCAAGTTTGTGCCATCTCATGAATATTTTAAAGTTGTGTTGTTATATTGCAAATTTATTTTCTTTTTAAGTTTTTTGAAAAACAATATTTTATTAAATAATTATTTATAATTGATTTTATTTTTTATGGGTGAATAGCTAACTCACGAAACAACTCCTGATTAATGATGCTATTTGCAATTAAAGTTTAAAATTAAAATGTTGCCACTTTTTTAACTTTTTATGTGGCTTTGTTTATCAGGCATTATAAGCACATAAACTGCAATTTCGATGGAAAAAAGTATTGCTTAAAAGCATAAAAAGTGAAGAAGGATTTTGGCGGATATACCTAATTATAAAATGCTCAAATGTTTTCTACAGAAATGTTACCAATTAAATTTAAAATTGCTATCCAGAACCACTAAATATCGAAAATATACTTGTGCGCGACTTGGTTTAAAAATATCGTGTTAAATAATCTTATACAGGGTGTTTTTTATAGACGTATAGAACTTCGAATTGAAATAAAACACAAGAAAATCGTTTTAATGTCCATCAATTTGGCTTTATTGGAAGGATAATTTTATGCCATTAATGTTTAAATATGATTTCGGGCATGTGGCCGCCGCGGCTGGCTCGAATAAAGTCAATTCTACAGGTCCAATTTTCAACCACTTTTTTGAGCATGTGGGGCCGTATGTTGGCAATAACGCCACGAATGTTGGCTTCCAAGTCCCCTAACGTTTCTGGTTTGTTGGCGTAGACGAGCGACTTCACATATCCCCAAAGAAAATAATCCAATGGTGTCAAATCGCACGATCTTGGTGGCCAATTGACAGGTCCATTCCGCGAAATTATGCGCTCATCGAATGTTTCCTTCAATAAATCGATTGTAACGTGCGCTGTGTGGCATGTAGCGCCGTCTTGTTGGAACCACAACTCATGCACATTCATGCCATCCAATTGGGGAACAAAATAGTCGGTTATCATGGCTCTATACCGGTCTCCATTAACGGTAACTGACTCTCCAGCATTATTTCGGAAGAAGTATGGCCCAATGACTCCACCAGCCCATAGAGCACACCAAACAGTCAGTTTTTGTGCATGTAATGGCGTTTCAAGGGTCTCATGTGGATTCCCTTCACTCCAAATGCGGCAATTTTGCTTGTTGACGTAGCCATTCAACCAAAAATGAGCCTCATCACTGAACAAAATTTTGCTATGAAAATCAGCATCGAGATCAATCTCATTTTCGGCCCATACACCAAAATCACGACGCATTGCATGGTCTCGCGGCTTTAATTCTTGCACAAGCTGGATCTTGTAAGGTCGCAAGCCAAGATCTTTGCGCAAAATCTTCCATAAAGTTGATGGACAAAGCTCTAATTGCTGTGCACGGTGGCGAATCGATTCATTCGGGTCCTCTTCAACACTTTGCTCTACAGCGGCAATTGTTTCTTCGGTGCGCACTGTTCGACGTCTATGCGGATGCGTATTATCACATAGAGTAAACGTAGTGCGAAAACGATCCATGGTTAACCGAATTAATTGCTCTGATGGCCGATTATGTCGACCATAAAATGGACGGAGCTTGCGGTAAACTTCGCGAACTGAACCATTATTTTCGAAATAAATTTGCACGATTTGCAAGCGTTGTTCTTTTGTCAACCTATTCATGATGAAATGGCAAACCAAACTAAATATTAATCACTTGACAGCTGACAAAATGGCCGCCAGTTAAAAAAGTGATGCCAACTTAAAGTTCTATACGTCTATAAAAAACACCCTTTATATGTATATGTATATAGTATTATAAATCACTTTGTAAGTTGTTTGTTTTTTTTTTGTGCTTCAATTACGGCTAAGCGACTGAACTGATTTTAATGAAATTTGAAACACCGGTAAATATTTGTCCTCATGATAAAATAGAGTATTTTAAATAGTGGACCAGGAGGGGAGAAAAAAGGAAGCTGGCAATTTCATGTGTCTGAATCAATTTTAACATAGTCTCGGATTAACGTCTGTACCGATTGCAATAAAATTTTAAACATTGTTAGAAATTTATAGGGAATATTCTAATTTTATTTTGAAACAAGTAAAAGTGCTATATTCGGCTATGCCGAATCTTATATACCTTTCGCCATCTATGTAAATCCAGTTGAGTGAAGTAACTCCAATCAAAAAAAGGAATTATTGGAGCGACAGGGAGTTAAAAAAGAAAAAAAAATTGTACTGCATATACATACATCGGCTCTTAATGTGCTATGCATTTTTAAAAAATTTTAAAGATCTCTTCAAAAGCTTTAAAATGACACCCATATTGATATTTTAAAAAATTTGAAAATGTCAGACCCCCGTAACTCGGAAAATATGGCCGAGCGCCAATTTTTTCACTTGATGTGTTTTTCTTATTTTTTGATTCTACATCGCCCTATATATTTATTTTTTTGATTAGAGTTACTATATTGTTCCAAATGACATGAAAAAATTAGTGATAGGCGTGGTGTTTTGTCTGTTGCCTCGAAGGACATGGGCTGATCATGCTGATTTTCAATAGCACCTCTTTCGACTTTATATCTGATCGATTGACATTTTTTTGTGAAATCAAGGTTGCCTCGGCAAACTTGAAAATTAATATTGTAGAAATTACACATGGATGACAAACTTCGTTATAAAAATGGTAATAGGAAGGAAGAGTGGAGGAGAGAACAAATGCGCAATTTTATGCATTAGGATTTATCTGGTTTGATACATTAGATTTGATAGGTGACGCCTTTTATAAGATATTTAATATTTTATCGCTAAATTACTCTTTTGATTAAAAGACGATGTTATCCACATGATCGGAGTGAAGCCCCATAGAAAACAAGGCTATAATTTATTATACAGCGGCCAGAAAGATCCCAAAATTAGAGCCAGGTAACGCCGGGTACAATAAGCGTGTGTATAAACGTTGCTATTAATTTTTATCAAAATGGACTTAAAACTCTTTTAAAGAAAATGGTTTAAATACATATGTATGTATCTGAACAAATAGATTACAGAAAGCTAATAAAAAAAAACACTATGGCACAGTCGAATTCATACATCTTCTTTAATTTACATACAGCCCAATTATAAACAAAAATTCCGTGCGAGTTTTTTCCTTTTCCCTTTTCTCCAATTATAAATTTTTCCCCTTTTGATTGACTGCGGAAAGTGAAAATATAAAAATTATATGAAAATTAACGAAACAAACTCCCTTCAAATTACTGTGATGCCCCTTTTTCATTATTTTCCCCCACGGAATTCATAATTGAAGGAAGCTTTTCTCGAGAAAAATTTTTTACGTGGGAAAGGAATTCCGTGAGAATATTCATAATTGGGCTGATAATTATATTCTTACACATTCAATACTTTTTTCCCTTCCTATTTGCATTGTCCCGCTTTACTCAACTATTTGTGATAATTTTGCAAAAAGAACTTGTTTTTCACACTGTCTTGATTTTAATCATAGCAAGTGACTTTAACAACATGTTTGTTGTTGAGTTTTCTTAATAAATAATAAAATGACCTCAGAACACTTTACAACAATCACAACGTCATTTGTTATTGTTTATACGAGTTTTTAGCCGTTAATGGTTTAATAATTCCAACTTATCGTACGCGCTTTACCTCTCATTCAGCTCCTAGTTAACACTTGTAAATGAAATTGTAATATTAAAAAAAAAATGTCTCTTTTCTTATAAATTTACATGTGTATATTCAAAGTATCCCAGTTAGCACTTTTTTGAGTTATTGATAATATTCGAGTCTTTTTTGACTCTTCTAAACGATTATAATAATCGTTTATGCGCTCGTTTTAGAGTAAAAAATGATTGTTTTTTTGGGAGAAAATGGTACCCTAGCCGGGACTCTTCTAAACGAGTCCCTTATGTCACGCGTTTTTGACTCATTTTCGATACTGTTTTCAATCGTTCCTATAATCAAATATGAAATTTTTTTTTTCAAGTAATTTTTTGATCATTTGACATTTCTAATTGTATTTTCTCAAAAATCAAACATGGCAAATAACATTTTACTTATTTTTTTTTATTCCATTCGTTAGCATGTTATTTCCAATTTTCTTAAAATTTAACTGCCATCCCTAAATTAGCGCGTAAAGCGCAAGATAACTGTCAAAATTTCTCATGTACATACAAAATGTATGAAGCATCCCTAAATAGCTTGGCGTCAACGCTTAGCAATTGGAAAATCCAATTTTGACAGTGCGTTAGGAAGTGAAGTTTGCTGTTTGTTGGTTTGTTTTGTTTTGTTATTTAGTAATTTTCAAGGCAATCTAGCGGTTTTATCTCTTCTTTATTCTTATACAGCGGGTTTTATGAAATAAAATGAGTTAACATTACTTTTAACGACACGAAGTTAACGCTGTTATTTAGGGATAACATTTCAGTGCAAAAGCTATGAATTACATTGCTTTGCGTCTTACGCGCTAATTTAGGGATGGCAGTAAATTTAGTAAAATGAATTTAAATTTTTTAAAATCATTTTTCATTCGTACATATCTTTATTTTCCTTACGAAGTGACATATTTTTATGAAAACTAATAAATAAAATATTTGAATCATTTTTCATCGTTAGGCATCGCTGAATACGAATATGTTTTTAAACAAGTCGCTTTCTTTGCATTTGTCGGATTTATATTCGAACAACTGAATAATAAGTTTTTGGTCATGTTAGGCAGTCGTAAAAGACTTACTTTGGTGATTTTTGTAAAAACGCACTTCCAAATGCTAACTGGGATGTATTTTTGTATGTTGTTGCTGTTGTTTATCTTTAATATTTTACTTAATAAATTTGACGTGGTGCTACGCAGTTGTTATTATTGAGGGTCATAATCGTATTGTTTTTTTCTGAATGGACGAGGAATATATAGATATTGAAGGTTAAATACACACCCCCTTTTTAAATGAGCAACACTAGTAACACACATTTGTAAAAACTAGTGCAATATAAAACTGTTAGTATTTTTGAGTAAGAGAGATATCGGGAGAGTATTTAAAAATTTTAATTGAAAGCAAAACGGTTCAATGTTTCATGCAAAACAAAAAAACAAGTTATTCACATCAATAGAATTGTTGACGCATTTTTGTCTTGTTGTTTATTTTTTATTGTATGTAAGTACTCGCATTTGTTTTTACGTTTCAAATAAACATAACGACGCTACGTGAAAACGTCATTTCTATAATGGCATGATTTTTATTTTTATTTGTCATAATTTTCATAACAATATAAGGAAGGACCTTGTATTAGTTGCGAACTTTCGATTTTATTATAGGTCGTATTAAAATTAAAAGTCATATAAAAGAAATTCCAAAAAAAAAAAAATAAGGAATTTACTTACAGTGCCAAATAGGCCTGATCGCAACAATAATGATCAAAAGTATACGTTTAAATTACTGCTTGGCAGATCTGTCTGAGTCTTAATTAAAATATATTTTTAAAGCCTAAACAATGGTACAAATCTCAAATAGTGCAGTAAGTTTCTTCGTTGTTAGGGCCGTCCGGTAGTTACACACTGCGATTAATGAACATTATTCCTAAAAATATTAAATGGGAACGTACTACAAGTTGGAGAATATCCACTTTAGGCTTTAGAATAATAACACAGTAAACCTCCCCGGATTTTTTTTTTCTTAAGGAAATAACATCTTCGTTAAAGGGCTTTAGCTCCCCTGCAGTTACACTTACAATAGCAATATCTCAACGTCCTCCTAGCTTGACGTTTTTTGTTACTCCATGTATAATTAACATACATAAAATACGGTTTTTGAAAACCTTTTCCGAGATCTCTTTTTAGAGCAGATTTCCAACTAAAGTTACTAAAGTTGGATACCCTAATGTCTTCTGCGCTAAATAGGCTTTGAAGCTCTGGCTCATACATGAGAGTTTCAGATAATTTTTCAAAAACTGGATAAATGCCTTCATTGGCTGTTGGAAAAATTAATAACTTTGTTCTTCTGAGCAGAAGTTAAGTTTGGCTGACTTCCAAAACGTCAGTTGCTTTGTATTCGAACAATGTATTGTGTTTCATAATGCCATAGTACTAAATATTTACAATACATACCATTCCAAAATGTCGCATACAAGTATTAGAAACCTTTCAGCCGAGCAACTAGCGCATCAGTTTCTAAATTGCTGCCTTGTTTCGCAACTTTGTTTATGTACAAGATCTAAATACCGCAGCAAAACTGTATACAAAACTTTGTATTAATACATTTTGGAAGTCAACCTTTCACTGGCAAAAAGACAGGATTTCTGTTTTACATTCTTGCCGCCCTCAACCGTATCCCACTAATATGGCAACCACTAGAGTCTTTATCTTTCCAAATTTTTAAATTCAAACTCTAAAAAACGGGAGAGAGGTCAGGAGCATGAAATCAACATCACCACAAATATACAACATCTGCATTGACTTCTCCTACAGTGTTGCGAAATTTTTTGGAAATTAAATTTCTTTATAATCACATAGAATTTCAGGCATTTGCTGCTCAGCTTCTTTATGTTCCACGTCTATCTTTTGAAATGCTATAATCTACAGCAGTGTTGTTTCCCGGAATATTAAGTCTGTTATAAAGAAAAGACGACCTTACTACAACAACCAAAATAATGTAGCATGACATTAAGGCAGGGATTTTCTAGAGGCAAATCGGAATCTTAACTCTGCCACTAGTCTGATTTTTAGACTTTTGAGTATAAGTTAGTTATACAGTTTATGAAGCTTAAGTAAAAATGTGTTGAAATAATTCTTTCAAAGAAAAAACAACTGTCCTCAAAACAGAGTAGTTCAAAAGTTAAGACAATATAAAAAAAGTTCAGTAGCAATAAGGTCACCCTTTGTTTTTTTATACTTACTGCAAGCATAGTAAATCAAAATTTCTTTTTAACTGTTCAAAAGTTTGGCCATATACATCAAATTACATCAACGATTAGGGCACCATTTAATTTCTAATTTTAAATATTTATACATGTAATGGACATTTTGTTTAACTGTCAAGTGTTTGTTTATAACGATTTTAAAGATAGGAACATAAAGGTCAGAGTGGGTACCTTCTTTTATTTTTAATTTCAAATTTGCTACTTGTTATAGCGGACTTAGCAATGAAGGTTCTTCGTTAATTTCAACTATGTGGCCACAACAATACAAAAGTTGGCCATATACATAAAATTACATTAACTATTGAGACACCCTTTAGTTTCTAAATCAAAATGTTATACTTGTTGTTATAGCGAAGTAAGCAAAACAGGTTCTTTGTAAATTTCAAACTGACTGTCTACAACTGTTTAAAAAGTATGGCCATACACATCAAATTAAATGAACTATTGGGGCACTCATCAATTTCCAAAACCAAACTTTATACTTGTTGTTATAGCGGAGTTGGTAAAACAGATTCTTTGTAAATTTTAATCGTCTGTCTACAACTGTTCAAAAGTATTGCCATATACATCTACATAAATGAACTATTAGAACACCTTTTAATTTCTAATTTTGAATATTTACGAGGGCTGCTATATATATTTCTGGCCTGGCAACACTGAGTGCTGCCAAGTGAAATCTGACGTTTTCATTGGAAAGTTTGTCAATTTTAAGCATAATCTTACTCAAAAGGTTTTGACGTACGACCATTATTTGTGTTGTTTACAGTGACTTGAAAAAATTAATATAGAAAAAAATGGAATTAACTCGTGAACATTTTCGTGCCATCATTTTTCACAACTTTTGACGTGGATTATTACGACAAGAGTGCATTGATGAACTTAAATCTTTGTATGGCGATGAAGCACCATCCTATAGCACTGTGAAAAATTGGTATAATGAATTTAATCGTGGCCGAAGCTCGCTCAAAGACGAATTCCGTGAAGGTCGTCCAAAAACGGCTGTTGTGCCAGAGAACATTGATGCCGTGCGTGAACTCATAATGCAAGATCGACATACGACATACCGAGAGATAGAGACATCCTTGGACATTTCTTCCACCAGCATACATTCGATACTGCATGAACACCTGGCCGTAAAAAAGGTTTGTTCTCGTTGGATGCCGCACAATTTGAAAGTCGCTCAAAAAAAGGCTTGTGTCGATTGGTGCAAAGAAATGTTGCAAAAATACGATTGCGGTGCTTCAAAAGACGTTTATAAGATCGTCACAGGTGACGAATCATGGATATATGCGTATGAGCCCGAAACGAAACAACAATCGACCGTGTGGATCTTCAAAGACGAGCCAAATCCAACGAAAGTTGTTCGTGGAAGAAGCACTTCGAAGCAAATGGTCGCCTGTTTCTTCGGCAAAACTGGTCATGTACACTACAATTTGTTTGCCTGAAGTCATCGGAGAAATTCGAAAAACCAACAAGAGAAGACGAATAATTGTTCACCATGACAATGCGAGCTCTCTCACATCGGCTCAAACCAGAGCGTTTTTGACCGGCCAAAACGTCGAATTAATGGGTCATCCGCCGCACAGCCCTGACTTGGCACCTAATGACTTCTTCTTGTTTCCGCACATCAAGAAAAAATGCGTGGTCAACGATTTTCGTCGCCAGAAGAAGCTGTTGCAGTGTTCAAAAACCATGTTTTAGAGGTGTCTCAATCGGAGTGGAAAAAGTGCTTCGACAACTGGTTTGAGCGCATGCAAAAGTGTATAAATCATGCTTTGAAAAACAATAAAACCATTTTTGATTATAAATATTCGCATTTTCACTATTAGGCCAGAAATATATAGAGCAGCCCTCGTACTATTAGAGTTAAAAAACATCAATAAACAATAACAAAGGTATATTTTATTTAAGTTTTAACTTTTTTTGTCTAGACCTAGCATGTGTGTGTGTGTATGTGATGTATGTATATCGCTATTTTTGTTGAGAGTTAAGAGTTGTATTGTCTATGTTAATCCGAGCGGACTTGTTTCACGGGCTTGTTATGATAACATAAAAAGAATTTTCCTTGGGGCAGTCTTAAATTGATCTAGAGATGGTTCTGCCCTCGCCAGACTGGCCTACCCTTTGCACTGACTTTTCATGAAAATATATTACACCATGTAGCTGCGACTATGCAGCAGGTAATAAGACGCAGTTTGTTACTGATGTTATTGACATACATATGTGTGTATTGGGTGCCAAAAAAATTTACAAAAAATAAAATAAAATACAGTAACTTACGATATAAAATATTTTGAATATAGAAGCACAGGATATTTCGTAGAACCTAAGAATATTGCTGAGTTTTGTTGATGCCTCACTGAATATTTTTCTTTAATGATGGGCACGTAAATTCTTGTTTTTTTAAGAAATCTCTGCTAAGGAATCGCTGCCTGCATCTCAAATGGCAAACATTCTTATATAAATTTTTATAAATAATTTTGGCCATTTGGAGAAGAAAATTGTTTTTTATTATTTAATTTTTAGTCTTTTTATTTGGGTTGTTTGCACAAATGACTTAAATAGAATTTAGATACATTTTTATCTTGTTGTTCTTGACAAAAAAAAAACTTTTTCTTACTTTCTTGTGGTTTTTAAAAAATTGTTGTTTGTTTATTTATCTTGTTATTTTTTTCTGGCAAATGCTTCTAAAAACTTCTGATTAAAATGCAGTTATTTGTGAAAACAGTATACTATATATGTATGTATGTATGTATGTGTGTATGTATGTATGTATGTATGTATGTATGTGTGTGTGTATGTATGTATGTAAGTATGTATGTATGCATGTATGTATGTATGTATGTATGTGCGATGTATTTTGACAAACATTTTTGATTAAATTGAATGTTGTTTTTATTTCGTTTAGAATTCTACATTTTAAATATGTTGACACTGGATTGTTGTTTATATAATCACTCATTTTCTTGCAAAAATTAATATTTAAAATTAATTATTAGCTGAACAGTTATATTTCAATTTAACATTCAAATGTTTATCATTCTTGGACAATCAAATAAAAAATAAAAGAACCATCAGTTGCTAAGAGAAATTAAGTATTTTATTAAAATAATATTCGAGAGCACATTTGTTAATTATTGGATGGCAAAAAAAAAACTATTGGAGATTTGAAATGTTTCCAAATTCATCTTGTTTCATAGTTTTTGGCTGAGAAATTTTTTTCTTGCAATTAAAAATATTGTGTTTTGTATGCGGTTTACCCTTTGAAAAATATTAATTTAATTAAAATTTTTCCTTACCCAAAGATTGCTATGCTTCAATAATAAATATTGTAGCATGCAATATTGCTGCGATTAAGTTTTTTTTTTTTTTTTAATAAAGTCAAGCTGGCTAGAAGTATATGATTATATTTCATATATTGAAAGAATGATTTTAACTGACCCTTGCAATTGTTTTTAAAACAAAGTGACGTATTAAGTCTGCTCATGACCAGATCGTTAATCAATGTGTTCCATTTTTGGTATCTTTATTGTCTTCCTCATTTTAAATAAAAGAATGACAGATAACGTTTCTGTTTTCCTTTCTGTTTTTGGAAAAGTGCAACGGTCTCATCACCATAAACATTTTTTTATAAAAAAATTTTTTTTTATTAATATTGTTAATTAAAAAATAATGAAAAAGAAACAATATAAAAATATTATTGGAAACAAATTTTCTATGGATATTTTACCTCTGGATCCATTCATGGCTGATCAGATTGTGTGTTTCTAATATTTTGTCAAGATTTTAGATGATAAACGTTAGCTTGATAACCGTTGTAAAAAAAGTGTTCTTCTGAAGTCTAGACAAAGCTTGTTAACAAAAATCTAAAGTGCTTTGCCTTGAGTGTGTATTAAGTACGTGCAATATAAGAGAACCACTTCAAGTCCCTAAGAGTTTAGTTTGTGATATTTGCAAAATAATTTGAATTATGGTGAAAAAGACCAACTAAAAATGCAACTCTAGTAGCAGAGTTATTATAATTTTATAAAATTTTAAAAAGATAGCAAATCATCATTTTTAACCCACACTATCATAGAACCAATTTACACGAAGAAATTCTTCCTAAAACTAATTGCAAGGTAAGCGAAATTTTATATATTGAGTTTTGAAGGGATATTTTCACACTTGTCTCTTATATATGTATTTCACTGTTCAGAGATTTTAGCAAAATAATACACGAAGAACCTCAATAACGAGTATCAAATTTAAAGCGTAAGGTCTACAACAAATTAAAGCTGATTACATCAAAAATGATATCATAGCAAAATCAATATCAGGTGAGGGCAGTGGTAAATTCATGCATTTTGAAGTTTTTGTTATAATGTCTGACATTTTCGGAAACGGCGAAAATAAATAAATTCGCCACTGCTATCACTTGGTACATTATTTAGCAGTGAATGGTATTATAAAAACGTACGGTAAAATTCCTTGCAACTTTTACAGAGAATCTAAAAAAGTGTCATGATAAAATGACAGCCAAACCTAAATTAGCGCGTAAGACGCAAAGCAATCTGATGCATAGTTTTTGCGCTGGAATATCATACCTAAATAAGAGCGTCAACTTTTTTATTTTATAAAACCCGCTGTATAAAAATAAAGAAGAGATAAATAAAACCGCTAAATTGCCTAGAAAATAACTAAATTGTCATTAATTTTTGAACAATAAAGCCTGGTACTCTGTTCGAATTTGTAAAAAATGTAGAGCAACATTGATTATTTCATGTGGAAAATTTGACATTGAAAATGTGGTGTCTATTTTGCTTACATTGTTTTAAAAATGTAAGCAAAAGACATATGATCAGCTGTTGTTTGAAAAACTCCGCATGAAATAATGCCTACTTGCTTTATTTCACAGCTTTGATACAATGTTGCCAGAAACATTTCATATATTTTTCCATAGTAAAAACAGAGTACTACTTCTGCAACATTTTTTCATGACTTTTTCATACAAATTTTTCATGTATGTAGTTGGACAGCATTCCGAATGAAAAACTGAACAGAGTACCAGGCTTAACAAAACAAACAAACAAGCAGCCAACTTCACTTTCTAACGCACTGTCAAAATGACGCCGCGCTATTGTGGTTTGCTTCATACATTTTGTATGTACATGAAAATTTTTGACAGATAGATAGCGTCTTACTCGCTAATTTAGGTTTGGCTGTGACATCGTATAAATCTGGTAATACTTTCTTATAGACTACCAAATTGTGACAGATTTAACGACTTAAGCTGACAGCAAATGACGGCGTTACTATTGCGTTATTTTTCGGGTTAAAATTTTAAAAATAATATTTAAAATAATTTTAAAATCTACAAGCGTTTTATTACTTCTAGCCAAATAGTATTGGGCTAAAAGCAACAATTTAAAGTCACAATTTGAAATAAATTTTAAGACATGAATTGATTTGTAAGTTTAAAAAGGCGGACGACTTTTTTAGTGACTTAAATTATCTTTTTATTTTTATAACATATTAATAATCATTTCTTTATCTAAATGTAAACAGAATGAGTTTTGGATATATGTATAAATATATCATTTTAAGATTTCCTTTAATTTTACTGCTTCTGTTGTACAGTTTTTTTTCTGTTATTAAAAAGAGCAACAAATCTAGGGCATACAATTATGCAAAGTTCATTTGGATTGCTTGAAAAAAATTGCTGAAAATTTCTTCTGCACAATTAAATTCAAATATTACTTTATTATATTTTATTTTGCAAATAAATATTCTTTTATTTATT
The DNA here is from genome assembly GCA_916610165.2 of Gymnosoma rotundatum. Lineage (NCBI taxonomy): Eukaryota > Metazoa > Arthropoda > Insecta > Diptera > Tachinidae > Gymnosoma > Gymnosoma rotundatum. The sequence continues at coordinate 114,889,416 of OU744340.1, read as the reverse complement.
TTATTTAAAAAAGTTCAAATTTTATCATTTAATTTAAATATTATCGAAAGCTTTATCTTACAGTTCAAATGGCCGCGTGTGTTATAGGCAGGGATGCCAGAAAATTATAATCAGAAATCGGCAATTTTTCACAAAGAAATCGGCTTTATCGGCACTTTAATTTTAAAAAATCAGCAAAAAATCGGCACTTTAAAAAAAGCACATTTTTAATACGATAAAAAGTTTATTAACAAAAGTATCAAATAATTCATCATTTTTAAAGATTTACTTATGGGTTGTGTATTTCAATTGACTTACTTTAAAATATTATGTTTATACAATAAACAATTTTAAAAATATATAAAGAGTTTAAGTATTTTTGATTTGGTTCGCTTTAATTTTAATATCTTTTACCACAAAAAGTGGAAAAAGGGTATAACTAAGTTTGTCATTCCGAATGTAATTTCTACAATATCCATTTCCTACCCCATAAAGTATATATTTATTTTGAGTTCTTATGCATAGCAAAGTCGACTGAGCAATATCCGTTAAGTGCCTCGGCAAGCTTGATTTCACAAAAAAATTAATATGTCGATTGATCAGATATAATGTCAGGCAAAACACCACGCCTACCTCTAATTTTTTCATGTAATTTGGAACAATAAAGTAACTCCAATAAAAAAAACAAATATATGGGTCAAAAGAGACTTAAACAATTAGAAAAAAAAACATCAAGTGAAAAAATTGTAGCTCGCCCATATTTTCCGAGTCACGGGGCTCTGAAATTTTCATGATTTTTTTTAAATCAATATGGATATCTTTTTAAAGCTTACGAAGAGATCTTTAAGGAAATATAAAAATTTTTAAAAATTAAATTAACCCCCATATATGCAGTATCAAATATTTTTTTATTTTAATATTTTCTGTTACCCCAATATTTGCTTTATTGATTGGAGTTACTTAAGTAATTTTTAAGTTCGGAAGGTAATTAGAGACAAGCATATAATGCAAGTGAGTGTCAAATACATTTCATAATAAATAAAAGCGGAATATCGTTTTTGTTAAGTTTTGAATTATTTGTACCTGTCATAACGGCAGCACCGAATCCTCCAAATTGTACTTGTGAGTCTCGTGATTTTGTGTAAAATGGTCTACGTTAATTTGTACAAACCTTTGGCATAATATTGATCTACGTTTATCAATCGGGAGAAATAGTCCTGTATTTTAAATTTTCCACATATGCGTACAACCAATCACTATGACTTGGTGTTGCATGGATCGGTTGATTCATTCAAGACGGTGAGAATTTTTTATTTTTTAGTGGCTCACATATAGTTAAGAACTGTTTTTTCCAACGTTTTTATAAGAGCAAATAAGCCTAATTTGTTTCCCCTTAATAGAAGTGCTGACTTATTAACAGTTTTATGTTTATAATGTTACAAGTTTGTTGTCCAAAATTAATATATTATTCTAAAATAAACAAAGTAACCTTGTTACATTGTTTATCAAAAAATCGGCATTTTCGAACCCAAAATCGGCAAATCGGCACTTTGATAAATCGGCAAATATGGCAGGCCTGGTTACAGATCCCAAGTTCCTGTTTAACAAAAACATCTTAACTGCTGTTGACTTTTTTATGAATTTATCACTGAGAGATTTCTCTTCATCCATTTTACTGTTTATTGTTTTATAACGGATATTTTGTGAGAAAGCAAAAAAAATTTTTTTTAAATAAAGCACAACGAACCTGAGTAAATGAAGATTATTTTTAGCAATTAAAAGCAGTTGATATCCTAAAGCCTTTCAATTCAACTCAAAGTTTGGTTATTAATTATCCAGAAAAAAATACTTTCAAAAGAAGTAGTTAATTCATATGTTCTACTTAAGATGAACTGCTTCAATTTAGGAGAAAAACGCATGATTTTTACATGGGTTCACATTAAAAAACGGCTTGGCATTGAAATGAATGCTTAAAAACAGTGATAGTTCGATACGTTTTTTAATAATTTTTTGTTACATTTTTAAAATAAATGCAAGCAACTTGTAGATATTATTACATTAATAAATTTGGAAATAATTGTTTTAACCCTTTTTTGGGACGATTAATACATCTTATTTTATGTTATTTAGTTTTAAGCCCAGTTTTTAATAACAGAAGTTTTATGATTTTTCATGAATTCAAAAATTATAACTTTACTAGAATAAACGAACTTATTAATAATTCTTGCAAAAAAAAAAACCGACTTCAAAACAGATTTCATCTGTCTGCCTATAACAGCTCAAGTTTATGGCCACCTAAATTAGGTTACATTAACTATTGGGACACACTTATATCTCCAAACTGTACAGTTTTTCAACTGTTCAATAGCTTGACAATATACATAAATTGCAGCAACTATAGGAGTACTCTTTAATTTCCATATTCAAATTATAAGCTTGCTGTTGTAGTAGATTTAGCAATCAGGTTCTGTGTAACTTTCAACCATCTGTCTGTAACGGTTCAACAGTTTGCCCATATACATCAGATTATATCAACTACTGTAAATCCCTTTAATTTATAATTTAAAATTTTTATACTTCTTATTATACAAAACAAGGTAGTGGACATTCTGTTTAAAATTAAGGTGTTTGTATACAACGGTTCAAAAAATACGGCCATATAGAACAAATTACATTAATTTTGGGAACACCCTTTAATTTCTTAATTCAAATTATAAACTCGTTGATATAGCGGATTTAGCATCAAAGGTCCCTTTTAAGTTTCAGCGTTCTGTCTATAACGGTTCAAAAGTTTAGTCACATACACAAAATTACATTCACTATTGGAACACCCTTTAATTTCCAAATCCAAATTTTATATTTGTTGTTATAGCGGACTTAGCAATACAGGTTCGTTGTAAATTCCAAGCGTCTGTCTTTAACTGTTAAAAAGTATCGCAATATACATCAAATTTAATAAGCTATTGGCGCACCCTTTAATTTATAATTCTTAATATTAATACTTGTTACAATAACGGCCATAGCAATCGACATTCTGTCCAATTTGCAAGCGCTTGTCTATAACGGTTCAAAAGATAGGCCCATAGAAGTAAATTTACATCGATTATGGGGGCACCCTTTAATTTTTAGATTTATTTTTGTATAATTTTTGTTTTTGAGACACATAGTAATACGCAGTAATTTCAAATTTTACAAAATCGCCCTTTACAGTTCATAATACACGTAAAAAATATGTATGTTGTATGGGGACACCCTTTAATTTTTAAGATTATGAACTATTTTTAAGATGGGACCAATCTGTAAGCATAATCTATCATATTACCAAAAATTTTCAAAATCGGATAAGAAATGACTGAGTTCTGGAGGCACAAATATAAAAAAAGCAACATTCAGCCGAATTGTACTCGTATAATCTCCTTCTTTTTTTGAAGTCGGTTAAAAACGCTTTTTAGAAAATATGTGCAATAGAAGCAATGAACTACTTCATTTTTATTTTGGCTGGATATATGTATATGATTCAATATTTTTAACAAATATTTAACAACAATATCAAAAGGTTTATTTATTTTTGTCTTTAATATTTGTTCTTCAAATACATAAATCTTTTAAATGTGTTGACTCTAGATCACAGTAAAAAACAAACTCTTGCTAATTTTGTGCAAAAAATTTTTTAATAAGATGTATCAAAGTATTTCAACCAGCGTCTACTCGTTACAAAGCCAGGGAAGATATATGTAAATTGAAATATTGACTATCGATTTTTGCATTAACATTAAAAAAAAAAGAATATATTGTTACGAATAATAAAATCTGGCAACCCCTGACGTTGTTTCCGTATGAGCGTGGGGAATAAGTTAAATTAACTAATGGTGTGGGTATAGAATAATACCACAATTAGCCAACAAAAGCTGAGCAGCCTCAATGGCTGCGTTGGTAGAGGTGCGTGCTGTAGAACAGAAGATTGTGGGTTCGATCCCCGCCGTCGGACATGCGCACAACGAAAAATAAAAATTTATATAATGCAATTCAAATTAATAAAACAGCAGTACAAATTTTCCGAGAGGCAAAAGACAATTATTGTGTGAAGCCATGGCAGATAATTTAGTGGATATGTCAAATTTAATATTAAGAGCTACAGATAATTGTCAAGAAGCCCTTTATAATAAAAAAAAAAGTAAGAACGGTAGCGGTTGCGCAGGGAAGTGTAACAGTATAACAATAAAAGTGTATGGCAGACGTGTGTTGTGGCTATTGGATTAAAGGGGATGACTGGCTTGGATAAAAGGAGTAGTGGAGATGTCTGTGGATGGTTAAGGTTACTAAACAGGGCATCGAGTAGTTCATGTCTCGCCGGAGTAACACAGTAGTGTAGCGTGGATGGCTGCGTTTGTAATAATAACGCTTGTTTAATAAATACGAGACCAAGGGTTCACAAGACCAGTAAGATCAAGAAGTTAACCAAAGAAAGCAAAGCCATAAAGTAAGAATACAGAATAATGAGCACAGTGGTATTTGCAATCAAAAGAATCCGTACGCTATAAAACAGAAAAACGTAACAGTATATTTGTTTTTTTATTTTTCAAAAAGTGATACAAAAGTGGCCTGCCTTGGCTGCATGTCTGTTTTTGGTCTGTATAGTGTTAATAGGGTTAAATATTGTTTTTGGCCAAACGTGGCAGTTTTTTTATATGATCCATGAATAAAGAAAACAAGATTGCGCAGGTCCGTTAGTTTACTGTCTAGCGTTCTCTCTTTTGTGTGACGTAGAAATAGAATATTTGTATGGAAAGTGTAACATAATTAAAGTAAGAGAGCCAAAAATCTCTTATATTTTTACAACAAACGCTCATTATAACTCTATTGTGACGTAGATGCGCAGTAGAAAAATTTTTTGAACGGCTGAATGCGCAATCTTGTTTTCTTGATTCATGTATATGATACACACTTAAAATAAGATCCGTAGTGGGATTTATTACTCTGCTTTAATGATTATTTATTCGTTAAAATTAATCAACAACAAAATTATCGGCTTTGATATTCAGTAACCCCTCTTAGTGATATTTCCTGTCGTAAAAATATAGTCGATTGTCGTTAAAAAAAAATAATATTTTATCTATAGATAAAATTTACGAATACATACATACAATATGTCGCAGTGTTCAGACCCAAGGCGAATTCAAGGCGAATTAAATACAAGGTGATAGCGGTGGCGAATTCAATTCTTTTCCCTGGTATTCTAACTGTCAAACTCCATATATAAAAAATCTGTATAACAGTTAGATAAATTTTTTATGTATGGAGTTTGACAGTTAGAAGACATGGTAAAAGAATTGAATTCGTCACCGCTATCACCTTGTATTTAATTCGCCTTGGGCGAATTAAATACAAGGTGATAGCGGTGGCAAATTCAATTCTTTTCCCATGTATTCTAACAGTCAAACTCCAAGGCGAATTAAATACAAGGTGATAGCGGTGGCGAATTCAATTCTTTTACCATGTATACTAACTGTCAAACTCCATATATAAAAAATTTATCTAACTGTTATACAGATTTTTTATATATGGAGTTTGACAGTTAGAATACCAGGGAAAAGAATTGAATTCGCCACCGCTATCACCTTGTATTTAATTCGCCTTGCTGTTATACAGATTTTTTATATATGGAGTTTGACAGTTAGAATACCAGGGAAAAGAATTGAATTCGCCACCGCTATCACCTTGTATTTAATTCGCCTTGTTTAGACCTATTTGGAAAAAATTAGTTTGTTAATAAAAATACGCATTCAAAATTTTTAACACGTTGAATTTAATTTATCTTGGCAATGCCGTCAAATGCGGCAAAGCGGCAATGTTGAATTTAGTTCAACTTTTCGCTTTGCCGCTTTAATTTGCCATAACATCCATAGTCTTCTTTTTGTGTTTCTTTTTTTTCACTAAATTGCTGTTCATTTTATTTATTTTTCCTTTTAAAATTTTTAGTTTATAAATTTAAAGTTATTTATTTCTGCACCAAAAAACTTAAAATGTTTTATATATTTTTAAAAAGTTTCTACTTCAAGAAGCCGCGTTCATTTGCCTATGTAAAATAAATTCAAGCGGCAAAAAGAATTGCTGATTGCCGCCCGCGTCCGCATGCCGCTTACATTGGCCTTTCACGATAAAGCTTAATTTGGGTATACGGGCATAAAATAAAGACAATTTGTTTTTAATTTAATCACAAAAATTTAAGTTCAAAAAAGTTTTTTTTTTTTTCGAAAATTTCAAGTTTTTTTTAGGGTTGTTGTCCCAGCTTAGTAAATGAAAAAGTTACTGTATCAGAAACTAGTATAATTCGGTGATCATTAAGTAGTAAGTGGTTAAATGCTCACCAATTTTTCTTGACTTTTTCATTAATTTTTTTCTATCCCAAAACACAAGTACCTGCAGAAATACAAACGTAAGTTGAAAAAAGAGAAAAATTAAAGGCAGGCGTGGTGTTTTGCGTACAATACATACACATTTTTCCTTATAGAATTTGTAATATTGACATCATTTTTCTTTTCTTTAACGAGCTTTAGTCCCCTCCAGAATAATTCTCTAGTTACGCTTATGAATATTTGGTTAAATTAACCAAAACATGTTTCTTTATTTTTAAACAACGATATTTAATATAATTTTTATTTATTAAAATGTTACTTTCAAAAACGTAACAAAAATAAAACATGTTCAAGTTAATAAAAATCTTCTTTTTGTTGCTGTTTTAAAAAAGTTTCGTTGGAAAAAATATATTAAAATTATTATTACAAATGAGCGTTTATCATGTAACTTTAATTTTACACAAAAATTCAGATAAAAATTTATTACGACAAATTATTAACTTTAAAGCCGTTTTGAATTGAAAACCATTAAATTTTGCGAACGGCATAAAAGTGAATGGTTAAATGCAATACAATGGTTTGTATCATATAAAATTTTTTTATTGATAATATTTCCGTAAAAAATTGTAATTATATATATTTAAAAAGTTAAATATTTTCTTAACAATAAAGTCTTTTATGTATCAGGCATTTGTAAACACAGGCAGAGAGTAATAGTAAAAACTTTTATTCCAACTTGATAAATATTTTTTTTAAATTAGTGAAAAATAGTATCGTTCACTACACTGTAAGAAGATTTTGTTTTTGAAGTAAAAGAGTTTGGCGGTTCAGAGAGGTTATGAGCTACAATTTATATATAGGGGGATTTTTAACCGACTTCAAAAAAAGAAGGAGGTTATACAATTCGGCTGAACGTTGCTTTTTTTTAATATTTGTGCCTCCAGAACTCAGTCATTTCTGATCCGATTTAAAAATTTTTGGTAATATGATAGATTAGGCTTACAGATTGGTCCCGTTTTAAAAACAGTTCATAATCTCAAAAATTAAAGGGTGTCCCCATACAACATACATATTTTTTACGGGAATTATGAACAGTAAAGGGCGATTCTGTAAAATTTGAAATGACTGCGTATTACTATGGCTCCCAAAAACAAACAATTATACAAAAATAAATCTAAAAATTAAAGGGTGCCCCCATAATTGATGTAAATTTACTTAAAGGGGCCTATCTTTTGAACCGTTATAGACAAACGCTTGCAAATTGGACAGAATGTCGATTGCTATGGCCGTTATAGTAACAAGTATTAATATTACAAATATTAAATTAAAGGGTGCGCCAATAGTTCATTAAATTTGATTTATATGGCCAAACTTTTGAACAGTTATAGACAGACGCTTGAAATTTACAACGAACCTGTATTGCTAAGTCCGCTATAACAAAAAGTATAAAATTTGGATTTGGAAGTTAAAGGGTGTTCCAATAGTTAATGTAATTTTGTGTGACCAAACTTTTGAACCGTTATAGACAGAACGCTAAAACTTAAAAGGGACCTGCAGCTGATAATATATAAATTATAAATTAAAGGGTTCACCAATAGGACATTTAATTTGGTATATGGCCATACTTTTAAACATTTGTAGACAGACGGTTGAAATTTACAAAGAACCTGTATTACTAACTCCTCTATAACAACAAGTATAAAATTTGGATTTGGAAATAAACGGGTGTCTCAATAGTTGATATAATATGGTGTAAGTGGCTGGACTTTTGATTCATTATAGAGAGACTGCTGAAATTTACTAGGGACATGTTTTGCTAAATCCGCTATAACAAGAAGCTTATAATTTGAATTTAGAATGAAAGGGTGTTCCCAAAACTAATGTAATTTGTTCTCTATGGCCGTATTTTTTGAACCGTTGTATACAAATACCTTAATTTTAGATAGAAAGTCCACTACTTTTTTTGGTATAATAAGAAGTATAAAAATGTTATATTATAAATTAAATAGTTGATATATTCGGATGTACGAGTATATGGGCAAACTGTTGAACGGTTACAGACAGATGGTTGAAATTTATACAGAACCTGATTGCTAAATCTTCTACAACAGCAAGTATATAATTTTAATTTGGAAATTAAAGACTGACCCTAGAGTTGCTGCAATTTAATGTATATTGCCAAACTATTGAACAGTTGAAAAATTATAAAGTTTGAAGATATAAGTGTGCCCCAATAGTTAATGTAATCTAATTTATGTGGCCATACACTTGAGCAAGTATAGGCAGACAGATAAAATCTGTTTTGAAATCGTTTTTTTTCATAATAATTATTGAGTAATTGCATTTTACTGTGACTTGTTTTTAGATTGATAAAAATTAAATTAAATTTTGAACTGTGTATACCCTTCACCACTAGTGGAAAAGGAATATTTACGTTTGTCATTCCGTTTGAAATTTCTACAATATCCATTTCCGATCTCATAAGTATATATATGTATATATATATTCTGAGTTCTTATGCAAAGCGTAGTCGATTGAGGGAGTTTCGTCTGTCTGTCCGTGTTCGTGTTGAAATCAATTTTGCTAAGGCACTAAATAAACTAGAGAAAATTTAAATATGCCAATCAATCAGATATAGTTTCGAAAATAGCTATTAAAAATCAGCAAGATCGATCCATGTCCATCGAGGCAGCAGGCAAAACATCACTCCTGCCTCTAATTTTTCCATGTCTTTTTTAAAACTTTCATCAAGGCGAATTAAATACAAGGTGATAGCGGTGGCGAATTCAATTCCTTTCCCTGGTATTCTTACTGTCAAACTCCATATATAAAAAATCTGTATAACAGTTAGATATTTTTTTATATATGGAGTTTGACAGTTAGAATACCCGGGAAAAGAATTGAATTCGCCACCGCTATCACCTTGTATTTAATTCGCCTTGACTTTCATTTGTTTTCCTGTATGTGGTTGTTTTTTCTACAATATTTATCTCTTCACCACAATTATACTAGCTCGGGCAACAACAAGAACTAAGCAAAACCTACATCCAAGGCGAATCAGTTACCAGATGGCAGCGTAGGCGAATTCAATAATTTTCGTTGACCTCATTACTGTCAAACTTGACACATAAAAAATATATACAAATTTTTTATATATATGAAGTTTGGCAGCAATCAAGGCGAATTAAGTATAAGGTGATGGCGGTGGCGAATTCAATTCTTTTCCCCGGTATTCTAACTGTCAAACTCCATATATAAAAAATTTATCTAACTATTATACAGATTTTTTATATATGGAGTTTGACAGTAAGAATACCAGGGAAAGGAATTGAATTCGCCACCGCTATCACCTTGTATTTAATTCGCCTTGGCAGCAATGATTACCAGCAAAAAATAATGAATTCGCCTACGCTGCCACCTAGTAATTAATTCGCCTTGCTTACAACTTTAGACGCTTTTTTTTTGAACAGAGAAATTTAATGGTAGAAAGGAGTTTGTTATGCCGATTTATATATACATGTGGTAAAAGGTATATAAGATTTGGCATAGCCGAATAAAGCACTCTGACTTGTTTTACTTTCAACCAAAATTTCTTTACATGCTGCGAGAGTTTGTAAAAAAACTCGACTTCCTTAAAACCCTAAGCAATATGTAATAATACTTTTTAGCTGCTGCCTCTTTGGAATTAGGTCTATCAAGTTATTCCTATAAGCAAATTTCTTTAAAATTATGTTCCTACAGTAATTTCTTTATGACGTGTTCTTAAAAAAAAAATAGTTCTTAGTATTTTTACTTATCACTAAGTAATTTAACTGTTTTCATTAACTAAAATACTTTCTTGATGAATAATAAATATCTATTGTTGTTGGCAATATTTTATTTATTTTGACTACACGTGCACGTTAAATATTTATTTTAGGCTTAAATATTACTTCTAAGAAGTTGAATAACTTTTCAATGTATGTACATACATACTTATGTAAATATGTACAAACAATTTAATTTTTTAAAACTATAAAAATTACTCTCTTTTCTTCTCTTAAACTCTTTGATGAAAAATACGTGCTAGAGTTCGTTATTACTTTTTTTTTGCAATATTTAGTATTAACAGTCGCCAAATACCAAAAAAAAGAGAAGACAACTATTTGTTTTGCTGGGGCTTTACTTAATATAGTTTCATAAGCTGTCACGAGAAAGTCCAGATTTACACTATGCTATTTTTGGAGACATTTTTTTATCGATTTTCTATTTAAGAGTCAGCGTTATGCGTTATCTAAAAGCAAACATTAGCAACAGTGACTCAAGCAATACCATATTTCTTACTCCTCCTGCTTCATAAACAAACAAAACCTTCATGCTAGTTTCATGAAAAATTGCATAATGTAAATGCCGTATAACAATAAAAGACGGCCATTGACTTGGTACAATTACTTAATCTTATTAATCTTGATTTAACTATAAATTACTAGGTAATTGGAAAATCACCAACATATCATCAAAAATATTCAACTTTTCTAAAAAATTTAGAAAAAATCTATAGATTAGAAAAAATTGGAATTTCAGTAAAAAAATGTCATCAAAATATTTATTTTAACCAAAATTTAACCACAAACTTAAATATATCTTTTAAGTAGTTTTAATTAATCAAATACATACATTTCCCAGCGAAAAAGACGACACACAAAAGAAGTATGTTATGCATGGGTTCTACTTAAAATGAACCGATTCAGTTTAGGGAAAAATGCATTATGTTAACATTATGTTGTCATTGGGCAAAATACCACGCCTGCCTCTAATTTTTCCACATCATTTGGAACAAATCTAGTTTAGCAAAGTAACTCCAAATAAAAAAATAAACAAATGCGAGGGCCGCTATATATATTTCTAGCCTGGCAACACTGAGTGCTGCCAAGTGCAATCTGACATTTCAATTGGAAAGTTTGTCATTTTTAAGCATAATCGTACTCAAAACGTTTTGACGTACAACCATTATTTGTGTTGTTTACAGTGACTTGAAAAAATTAATAAAGAAAAAAAATGGAATTAACTCGTGAACATTTTCGTGCCATCATTTTTCACAACTTTTGACGTGGATTATTACGACAAGAGTGCATTGATGAACTTAAATCTTTGTATGGCGATGAAGCACCATCCTATAGCACTGTGAAAAATTGGTATAATGAATTTAATCGTGGCCGAAGCTCGCTCAAAGACGAATTCCGTGAAGGTCGTCCAAAAACGGCTGTTGTTCCAGAGAACATTGATGCCGTGCGTGAACTCATAATGCAAGATCGACATGCGACATACCGAGAGATAGAGACATCCTTGGACATTTCTTCCACCAGCATACATTCGATACTGCATGAACACCTGGCCGTAAAAAAGGTTTGTTCCCGTTGGATCCCGCACAATTTTAAAGTCGCTCAAAAAAAAGGCTCGTGTCGATTGGTGCAAAGAAATGTTGCAAAAATACGATTGCGGTGCTTCAAAAGACGTTTATAAGATCGTCGCAGATGACGAATCATAGATCTATGCGTATGAGCCCGAAACGAAACAACAATCGACCGTGTGGGTCTTCAAAGACGAGCAAAATCCAACGAAAGTTGTTCGTGGAAGAAGCACTTCGAAGCAAATGGTCGCCTGTTTCTTCGGCAAAACTGGTCATGTACACTACAATTTGTTTGCCTGAAGTCATCGGAGAAATTCGAAAAACCAACAAGAGAAGACGAATCATTGTTCACCATGACAATGCGAGCTCTCTCACATCGGCTCAAACCAGAGCGTTTTTGACCGGCCAAAACGTCGAATTAATGGGTCATCCGCCGCACAGCCCTGACTTGGCACCTAATGACTTCTTCTTGTTTCCGCACATCAAGAAAAAAGTTCGTGGTCAACGATTTTCGTCGCCAGAAGAAGCTGTTGAAGTGTTCAAAAACCATGTTTTAGAGGTGTCTCAATCGGAGTGGAAAAGGTGCTTCGACAACGGTTTGAGCGCATGCAAAGGTATATAAATCATGCTGGAGAATACTATGAAAAACAATAAAACCATTTTTGATTATAAATATTCGCATTTTCACTATTAGGCCAGAAATATATAAAGCAGCCCTCGTATAGGCCTCCGAACTTTTCATAGAAAAGTACGTTTGTGTGCCATATTATTTAAGATATCAATATGGGTATCAACTAAAATCTTTTGAAGAAATCTTTTAGGAAATACTTAAATTTAAAAAATGCTTAACCCATAAAGAGCCGCTGATATTTTCATGTGAAGTTAAAGCACTTAATTTTTTTCTTATTTTTGTTGTCTTTTTAATTGCAATTACTTCACTAAACTAGATTTACATTAATGGTGAAGGGTATATAAGATTCGGCATAGTCGAATATGGTACTCTTACCTATTTTATTTTATTTTGAATTAAACCCAGCATTTAAAATCTTTATGAGTTTTTCATAACTTCAGTAATTATAAGTTAACTAGAATAAACGAACTTATTAAAAATGCATTATAGAAAATAAGTGCAAGTACTCATGATTTTTGAACTACTTCATTTTTTTTTTGCTGGGTTGTTGTCGTTAAATATCGAATATTTTTGTGTTTGTTAAAACAATAAAACAATTTAGCAATTTAATATTAAAAATTATTACAATTGTAACGGTGCAAAATCACCAATAAAGTCTAATTTAAAGCACACTATCTGTTTGTTGTTTTTGTTTTAAATGTAAATTGTACAAACAAAAAAATTTTTTTTTGAGATATTAATACCAAGGCTAATTAATTTTATCAGGTGGCATCGTTGCGGCAGCTGACTATTTTTTGCTTAATTTTCTTATGTCTACACCAGCTGTCAAAAGTGCATTATTTTAAATTACAAATGTTCTTTTTTTATATTCTTTAGAATAGAATTGTGAGAAGAGTTTCAAATCAAGTTAAAAAACAAAGCTCATTGAAAACATTATTAATAAGCGTAAGAAAAAAGTTAAATAATTAATTATGTTTTGAAGTTTTCCATACATTTAATTGCTTGTTTTTCTTTTTGTTGTTGTCTTGTTGTAGCGGCGCTGCCACCTGGTATTAATTCGCTTTGGGTAATACGTTTTATATAAATATGTATGTATGTTAGTATTCACTTAAATATAAAATTTATTTGCTGTCATGAAATTGGAAACAGTGCTAGAAATTGGTAAATCGAAAAATAAAGTGTATAGTAAGCCTTAAAATTGCTAAGTTGGCCACACTGGTAATTTCTGTTTGCAAAAAGTACAAAAATAATGAATCTTTAATATGTGTTTTTCGAAAAACTATACGAATTTGATAATAATGTTGTTGTTTTATTTTATATCTACATATATGAATTGTTGTTTGTTATTTCTATACAGTATTTGCCCCCATATTTGCCTCCAAAGCAGGTACTTTTATTTTGTCTTTTTTTTATAACGTTGCTGTTGTTGTGCGATTGTTTTTGAATGTATTAATTTTTTTCAACTTAAATTTATTAAAGATAGATATTTTTAAATGAACATACTTACATACATATAATATGTACCTGTTTTTGTTATTTCAGTATATCGTATGATTTTTTCTACGTTATACTTCTATCACAAATTTTTGTGATGTCAATTGTTATTGCTGTTTAAATTCGTTGAATATCAACACTCAATGTAATTTGGAGGCTTGTTTTTGTTTATTTTAGCATTTGTTGATTGCAAGACAAAACAGTGTGACTAACAATAACAAACTTTTAAAAATGGTTGGAGAGGTCACATCACTCAATACTTTTTAAATGAAAAATTCTTTGTCATCAACGCTTATTAAAACGAAATTATAGATTTTATAGATGACTTGTTTTTTTTGCTATTTGCAGACTTCTTGAGCTTAATTATTTAAAAGTAACAGTTGTTTTAAAGCATGAAGAATTCCTAACCACACATGAGTAGTAACGTCGATTTTGAAATAATTTGGCGATAATTTTGGTTTCAAGTTCTGAGTCAAATCTGTTATCTATATATAAAAAAATGAATGTCTGTCTGTTTGTTTGTGCTTTATAGGAGGTTAAACCCTTGGACCGATCTTCCTGAAATTTTCACAGCATGTTACTGTGACTCTCGAAGGAATAATAGGCTATATGAAGTTTTAATTGGACAACGGGGCGTGGCACCGCCCATATAACCCAAAAATTTAAATCGTCATATTTTGGCCATTTTTTGACCTACGTCGACGATATTTGGTACATATGGTATTGGCATAATTAGGAATTCGTAACAGGAGAAAAATTAAAAATTGTAATATAGTCTTAACTTCTGGACCAATCGTCATTAAATTTACGCAATAGGATATTCTTGACTATATAAAGTTGGGAGTGGACAAAGGGGCGTGGCCTCGCCTCTTTAATTTTATTTAATAACGAGGGGGGTAGCGAAGCACATTGGGTTTATTTAGTTTCTGATAAAATAAAATCTTTGATAGTAAAAGCGTTGCACGAAAAAAATCTCCTGAATATATATTTCACCAGGTGGCAATATGTATTAAAAAAGTTAACTTTTTGCTGTCGTATTTATTTCGGTTTCTTAATTAATCCGCTCAGATGGTTTCACGATTTTTGGCAACTGCAATTGCTTTAAAACATTGATTATATTTTAATTATCGATTAAATTTTAATAACAAATTTTAATAAGAACGTTATAAAGTGCCACATCGTGAAAGTTACAAAAGAAAATTCTGCATAAACGACTATTTAGCCAACAATATTGTGTAATTTGATCAGGCAGTTTAGAAACTTAATGATTAATTTTATCATTCTGCTAATTGTGTTAAGCAATTGAATTATTTAAAGTTTAGAACACTTTCCTTAGAAACATTATTTAAAACTTAGCGTTGGAGGCCAACATTTACTGCAGATGAAAAATTATCTCATAAAAATTATCATCTAGTTGCAGGGACTACAAAAATTAGACTAAGTGTTCAGAAGACAAATAAAGGCATTTCATATGAATAGAAATTTGTATGAAAATTCAACTGAAATTTGGACAAATATCAAATGCTTTATTTTGAAACGAGAATCTTGTTGGAAAGACGTAATTTTTAATAATTCTTAAATATTTTGCAAGCATTGTATTTTGCTCATCATCGAATACGAAAGCATGATGACTGACATGCCATTTCCATCTTTAATTCCTTGTTCACTGTAGCCTTTAACTATAATAAAAAAGAGAGCTGCCAGACTACAAAATTATTACTACAAATGCTAATAAATAAATTTTTTCCTTAATAAGCCCAGCAAGAAATGAGTGAGCGAAACTAACACATACACAATTTTCTACTAACAAGTTTGCAATAAAATTATATTGGTATTCAATTGATATGATTTTTTTTTTGTTAAATAAATCTAAGTTTTAACTTGTGTTTATACATACTTGATAATCAAAAATCAAAATGCAGCTTATAAAAATTTTCTAAAATTAAATCTGTTTCAAACTGTAAGCAAAAATTGCATTTGCTGGCAACGCTGTTTCCTGCAGACATCACAAGTATACAAATGTTTACATCATTTATTTTCATTTTCCCATTAAGAATGACATAGAAACTTTGTTTTATGCAATGATGAGTATTTCCATCATAAGTGATTGTCTTTTGATGGGTGAAATGATAGTCAATGATCTTGTAGATAAGCATTAATATTGGAACCGTTAATATTGGAACTTGTTAAATTCTTTCTCACATAATTTAATGTATTTGCACAGTTGTTTAAGTCGGCCTAGGTTATCTTATGAACATTATACTTGGGCCTTTAATTAACGAAAATATTATAAAGTCATTTTTACAAAGTAGTCTTCCTTTCAATTCCGGATGAACAATGCTTTGCATTGAAGACCCATTAGTAAGCGGTTGAATTAAAAAAAAAGGACATGAATTGTTAGATACTTTAGCATTACAAATCCAATTAAATTCATTTACTAATACGAGGGCTGCTCTATATATTTCTGGCCTAATAGTGAAAATGCGAATGTATATAATCAGAAATGGTTTTATTGTTTTTCAAAGTATTCTCCAGCATGATTTATACACTTTTGCATGCGCTCAAACCAGTTGTCGAAGCACTTTTCCACTCCGATTGAGACACCTCTAAAACATGGTTTTTGAACACTTCAACAGCTTCTTCTGGCGACGAAAATCGTCGAAGTCTTTAGGTGCCAAGTCAGGGCTATACGACGGATGACCCATTAATTCGACGTTTTGGCCGGTCAAAAACGCTCTGGTTTGAGCCGATGTGTGAAAGCTCGCATTGTCGTGGTGAACAATGATTCGTCTTCTCTTGTTGGTTTTTCGAATTTCTCCGATAACTTCAGGCAAACAAATTGTAGTGTACAGCTCTGAAGTGACCGTCCTACGTTGCTCAAGCGGAACAGTCGCCACATGACCAGTTTTGCCGAAGAAACAGGCGACCATTTGCTTCGAAGTGCTTCTTCCACGAACAACTTTCGTTGGATTTTGCTCGTCTTTGAAGACCCACACTGTCGATTGTTGTTTCGTTTCGGGCTCATACGCATAGATTCATGATTCGTCATCTGTGACGATCTTATAAACGTCTTTTGAAGCACCGCAATCGTATTTTTGCAACATTTCTTTGCACCAATTGACACGAGCCTTTTTTTGAGCGACTTTCAAATTGTGCGGGATCCAACGAGAACAAACCTTTTTTACGGCCAGGTGTTCATGCAGTATCGAATGTATGCTGGTGGAAGAAATGTCCAAGGATGTCTCTATCTCTCGGTATGTTGCATGTCGATCTTGCATTATGAGTTCACGCACGGCATCAATGTTCTCTGGCACAACAGCCGTTTTTGGACGACCTTCACGGAATTCGTCTTTGAGCGAGCTTCGGCCACGATTAAATTCATTATACCAATTTTTCACCGTGCTATAGGATGGTGCTTCATCGCCATACAAAGATTTAAGTTCATCAATGCACTCTTGTTGTGATAATCCACGTCGAATGTTGTGAAAAATGATGCACGAAAATGTTCACGAGTTAATTCCATTTTTTTCTATATTAATTTTTTCAAGTCACTGTAAACAACACAAATAATGGTCGTACGTCAAAACGTTTTGAGTACGATTATTCTTAAAAATGACAAACTTTCCAATGGAAATGTCAGATTGCACTTGGCAGCACTCAGTGTTGCCAGGCCAGAAATATATAGCAGCCCTCGTAGAGAGATACGTTTTGTATTATATTAAGTGCAATATATAAGTTTTTAAATTATTTAAGCCTTGCTATTAAAAAAAAAGAATAAATTAATTTCAAACAAACAAAAGGTAACCCTCAAAGGCAAACAGTCTTTAAAAACTTAAATATTTTTAGTTTGAAATCATAATTTTTGCACAAATGCTAAATGTATTTACATTTTACTTCTCCTATTCACTGAAATTTTCTAAACTTTTCTATGCCGCATCAAATGAGAGATACTAAATTATCATCGTTTCATTTCCACATGCTCTTTGTGTGGGGCAAACTTGCAATTCAACATTCAATGCAATTTATACTTAATAAACTTTAAGGTAATTCATTCGTCTTTCTTTCCTTTATACGAGTACATATATTCATATTTTAATTCGTTTATTGTTCAACAAACATTCAGTTGCATTTTTTGCTTCTTCATGCACATTTTTTAGAAATTGCATTGATCTCGAGGTTGCAAGTTGAAAATCTCAGGCAAATTTACGTTCGACTTGCTGTGCACTAATGATGTTATGTTGTTGTTTTTATTGTTATTTTCAGTTTTAGTACTTAAATTATGATGTTAAACAACAACTAGAAACCAGTTTGGACACACCTCCTTAGCCAAGGCTTTTTGATAGTCCATTGACCGACCGCATTTTGTGCTGTTATGACAGCAATCAATCAACAAAAACACAACAATTGTGTTGTAAGAATAACTGGAAGTGTTGAAAGAAAAATCGAGAAAATTATTTTATTGAAAGTAATTTGTGTAAGTTTAAATTTAAAAACATGTTTAGGGGTCTTATAATAAGAGGTCGCCATTAAGAGAGTCTGCTTGAAATGAGAATGTATTGGTATCTTGCACTGAAAAAAACTACTTCGATAAAGTTATTATAATTTATAAGATTAAATTGTCGTGTTGTTTAAACTACACTGAGATGTTGACTACTTTAATTCGTATTCTTGTGATTATTAGAGTTAAAAAACGTCATCATCAAATATAAATTTTGTGATTGTTTTAAAATATTTAAAAGTTTACTTATTTCTTTGAAAAACAGCTTATTTGTTTAGGAGCTAGCATGTGTGTGTGTGTGATGTGGTTTGCTCTCTTTGTTGAGAGTTTTGTATTGTTGTGTTGTGTACATGAGTCCGCACCGCACCGGCTTGTTTGACGATCATTGCTTATAACAAGTTTGAACGATGTTTATTTATTCTGCAGTATTGTTGTATATTCTGTTTAAAAGATTTGAATATTATATTTTATCGATTTATTTCTTTTTCAATTTTATCTTAAAAACATACTTTTTAAAGCGAAATATTTTCGGTTCAAAATTTTTATGATACCGGGCCTTAGCAGCTAAATCGAAATGATGAGCTTCGCTTGTATTACACAATCTTAAAAGAAGATAATTTACTTTTAAAGTTTTTATTTTATTTTGATCTTAACATGACTCTAGTATTTCCTTAAAGATCTCTTCAAAAACTTTTAAAAGATACCCATATTGATATTTTAAAAAATTTTAAAATCTCATAGACCCGTAACTCAGATAATGTGGACGAGCGCCAAATTTTTCACTTAATTATATTAAACAATAGGATTTTTTTTTAATTATATTAATTAATTTTCAAAAATTCTTTTTTTCGTGCTATTTTTCCGATTTTTTATTTAAATCACCGATATTGATTGTTGAGGGTCAAAACACGTCTGGATGGCCTTAATGTTTTTCCCCCTTTTTAATTCTCTTTCTTCTCATATATTTGTTTTTTTTTTATTGGAGTTACTTGATCCTTCCAAATGATATGGAAAAATTAGAGGCAGGCGTGGTGTTTTACCCGCTGCCTCGAAGGACATGGACCGATCAAGCTGATTTCCAATAACACGTCTTTCAACACGATTGACATATATATTTTTTTTTTGTGAAATCAAATTTGCCTCGACATCGCTTAATCTACTTCGCTATGCATACTCGTAAGAAGTCAAAATATGTACACGTCGTCGAAATTACAAACAGAATGACAAACTTAGTTATATCCTTTTTCCACTTTTTGTGGTGAAGGGTATAAATATCAATCATAACATTTATTATAAGTAACAGTTTTTGCGATCAACGTATATCGTCTGCCTCCCTCCGTACTTATTTGAAATATTTATCGCTATTTTTCTGTGCCTTCGTTGGGGGCTATTATGATTGCAATTATAATCAACAACATCAACAATAATATTGTTGATACGATATTTTATTTCGAAACTAAATTTATCACCATTTATATTTTATTGCTTGTTATATTTAAATGGATTTTAATCAATGCAGACGCACTTTATGACGCATTTTAAAAACTGATAACAAGTGTTTCTTCATCGGGGTCTTTATTTGTGAAAACATTTTGCGATAATTCGACGAAAATATATATTTTTTCATATAAATATAATATTATAGTTTAAAGACATATTTTGATCACCAATTGACCAAGTATAGATTTCTTAAAATTTTAGTATTTTAGAAGAATAAGAAGAAAAAAAATACTGTTAAAAAGACTTATACTTCATCATCTTGATGAGCGGATAATATTAATCACAAAAAAAGTTTTTGCACCTATTAAAGTTTTATTTGTTACATTTTTTTTTTATACATCAATATGAAAATTTATTATTCGAAATCTTTTTGATGTTAGTTTATGTTTATGTTAAGTAAATTACTTTAATCATGCTTCATTCCTTCAAATATAAATATTTGATGATATTTTCATGTTCTAACCACATAGACCACAGCGAGCTACGGACTACAATCTGTCAAAAATAAAATACACACGTTCATATGAAGACGATTTTTTTGGAAGCATCTCAGCTACATGATTACTAGACTAAAATTGTCGCTGTCGCCAATTTAAACTAATTAATATTTTTAATTAAGACAATTGACAAATAAAGTGTTGACAATTTACAAAGAACGCGTAGCAAAAAATCAGCTTGAACATATGGAACGAATTATATTTAAATACATTTAAAAATAAGTTATTTTACCTGAAATACCACATGGAAGATGCGAGTAAAGTATTTTTAGGCCAGAGCTGTTCAAATAAATTTTTTTATATATTCTTGATTTTCTTTTTGACCATATTCAGTTTCTTAAATAAGTGATTTTGAGTTAAGGCAAAAAAACTTGAAGTGGCAACATTGTAATATGTAGCTGCTGCCTTAAAAAAATTAATTAGTTGACTACACGGCGACATATGAAGTCAACTGCATTTGTAACCATGATGCTGTGTGTGTTTAGAGCATCATAAAATATTTATTATTCAAAACTACAAAATAAAATGTATTACTGCGCGGAAAGCATATCCATATGGCCATTTCGCTACTACTCATATAGCTCATCAGTGGATTTTATTGAAATTTTGTATAGAAAACCTGAGAGTCTTCTATAAAAAGCCAAACTGATTAAATGAGATCTCCATTGAATCAATAAAGCAAAATGATAATCAAAACTCAAAAATGTTTTATGCAAAAAAAAAAAAAAAACAGCAAACATTCAGTAACTATTTTAATTATTTTTTCAATTTTTCTACATATGGGTTACCTTTAGAAACCACTTAAGGCCAGGATTCATTATCATACTCAGTCGTAGGATCTCTCAAAAATTTCATGTGTGCTCAAAAAGTATGATAGTGTGGATTAAAATTGTATGTGTGTAACAGAGTTTTTGATAGATCTGTACGATTTCATAATCTTTTGAAATAACTTATAAAATATTTTTCTTTATGCGATCAGGGTTGATTTTTTTAAGATGATGAGGAGAAAAAACAACATATTTTTGTATAATAGTGTGGCACATACGACGCCTTTTGTGTGATTAAATTGTACGATTGTGTATGATAGTGAATCCTGGCCTTTACATGTATTTGAAAGATTTAATGAAAAAATCAAAATTGTAAACAAATTCATTATTAATAATGTTATATTTTTATACCCGCAAACTTAATTTCACAAAAAAAAAAAAAAAAGAAATAAATAAATATATCAATCGATCAGATATAATGTTGAAAGAGGTGCTATTGGAAATCAGTATGATCGGTCCAAGTCCTTCAAGGCATCAGGCAAAACACCAGGTCTACCTCTACTTTTTGCATATTATTATAGAACAATAAAGTAACCCCAAATAAAAAACAAATATATAGGGCGATAGAGAATTATTTAATAAGAAAAAAACATCAAGTGAAAAATTGTCGCTCGCCCATTTTCTGAGTTGCGGTCCTCTAGACTTTCCAAATTTTTTGAAATATCAATATGGGTATCATTTTAAAGCTTTTGAAGATATCTTTAAGGAAATACTATAATTTTTAAAAAATGCTTAACCCATTAAGAGCCGATGTAATTTTTATGTAAAATTATTTATAGTACTTAATTTTTTTCTCATTGTTCAATTATCTGTCACGCCAATATTTGCTGTTTTTGATTAGGGTTACTTGACTAAACTAGATTTATATAGATGGCAAAAGGTATATAAGATTCGGCATAGCCGAATATATCACCCTTACTTGTTTAATTTGTTATTGAGTTTTAACTTATTTTTCGTCTTTTCAATCTAAAAAAATTATAACATACAAATTACTCTCTCTTTTCTTATATTCTATAGCTCAACTCGCGACTCAAAAGTCGCAAAAGTTTAAATATCATTCGGAAGCATTAATGCAAAGTATGGATGCTGATATGGATTATATTTTAATCTACTTTTATGCGAAGGTTGCTTAAGCTTCTGTTTAAAAAAATGTAAAACATGTTTAAACATTTCTCTACAGCAACTAAATCATTTTATTTTGAATCTATATACGACACCATATTTTATGCATAGAAATCACGTGAAGCAAACTAAATTAAATTATTTTTTTTATTTATTTATGTTTTTTTTTATAGTTGATAGGAAGAGACGTATTTTCAGGAATTTTTTAAGAAGTACTATTTTCTTTTTAATATTTTAATAATGATAACAAATTGGGATTTTTTAGAACAATTGAAAACAAAACAAAAACAAAAACAACACTAAACAACTTTTACAAATTGTTTTTAATAGCCTTTTTGAACCTGCTTACATCCTTCATTTTTCATCAATTTGCGAAGATGTAACATCTTTCCCATAAGAAATACATGGGGCTAAAAATCAACATCTTTCAAAATCTTTCAAGATGTTCTATCTCATTTTGTTGTTAATCAACATCTTTCGATAATCTTAGTGTCACTACTGGAAAGGTGAAATTAAAATCTTCATGCAATAATAATTTTGAATTTAATAAAACTTATTTTAAATTAATTATATAGCTGTGATCTCAAATAAAATATATATTTTAGCTTCCTAACTTTAGTAACAAAATTTGTTTATTTCTAGCTTAACCCTTTCGGGACTACTGGGATAATACGTCCCAGCAATTTTCAAACTGTCTTTTTTCTTTATTTTCAACGCAATCGCCAGGGAGGTAGAACTGCCAAACGTCCAAAAACGGATAGCATCAATATTGGAGACCACTTGCCAGTAGAGCAAGAGAAGCGTTGTCGCTGTGTCCGCTGTTCTTCACTTGGCATAGAAAAGCGAACAAAGATGATATGCTCAGATTGTAACAACGCCTTATGTTAAAAGTGTTTTGGGCCATTCCACAAATAAATACCTAATTACATTCCTAAAATGTTAAAAATAAATGTAAACTTTTATCTCAATCTAATAATATATATATTTTAGTTGTCTTTTTAATTTCGAATCGCTCTTCGAGAACACTGATTGTGATTTTATGCCCGATGAAAACACTTGTTGGGATTATATGTCCCAGGATAAAAGGACGAATTTAAAATTTTTAAGTATGGAGAACATAATACTTTTATTATACCTTTTAGAATATGAAAAAAATTTTACCATACATAATTTGGTTTGCAAAATAAAACTCCGTCCCTAAAGGGTTAAATATATAAAAATGAATTGAAAAACTGTCAAAGTGTATATATTTAAAAGATAAATAGTAATGAATTCAAAATTAAAATGGCCTTTCAGTAAAGTATTGTGCAATTGCTCTTCTGCTTATTATAATTTTTATGGAAACATTGTAAGCATTTTTTTTTATTATTGCCAACTCATCTCAACACTTGTTATTATTAATACAACACTTTATTGTTGCCAGCCGTTTCATTTTTTACAAACTTTACCTCATTTCTGTAAATGAAGCCAGACATTTTTTACATGAAAATATTGTACTAATCATGCCTTTTACAGGGTGAGCTAGACTTAATAATTTTCTAAAAGAAATAAAAAAATAAAACTGTTCTTGCATGAAAATAACTTTTTTCTACAGGGTGGACTACAGTTAATTTTCTTTTTAACCAGTGTTGCCGTTTAGTTGCATTTTTTACATTTTTCGTAACTTTAGAAGACTTCACGTAACATGTAGAATTTTGTTATATTTGCCCAAATTTTCGTAACATTTAAAGACACAGCCACAAAGTGATATTACTGAAAAAGTATTTGTTTCATTATTTGAGACAAGAACTACCCGCCGTTGTTAGCACTTTTTCTTAACATAACAAATCGGATTTACAAACAAAGATTACATATGATGCCACAATTCAATTAAAAAAATAGTTCAAATTAAATAAATAAGTTATACTCTGTGTAATTTTTAAAAAGTTGTGAAATGTTTCTTTCTGTTTGTTTAATAACAGCAAAATGTTTCTGGCAAAATTTTTTTCTAATCACTAAGATATATGCGGGAAAATAAGTTCTCTCTTTGAACTTCCGAAACTTGTTAGCGACTTTACTTATTCCGCTTTAAAATTTTGACAACTCCCTAATAGTTACAGTTTAAAAGAGAACTTTCGTTTTATTGCCTTGAAATATGCAATACTTTTTTAATAATTTGCGAATAACGGTATTAAAGACAATATTGAGTCTTATCTGATTTAAAACTTCAACATAAAATCGCTGACAATTTTTCCGTAACTAATCTTATTGAAGAACGAGAGCATGCACATGTCAACCAGGAAATATTAACGTTGAGTCTTGACTTAAATGCTCAAAAATTGAAAATTATACTTCCAGGTTTAATTTTATACTTCCATTTTCCAATGGATATGTGGAGAGAATATTTATTCAACTGAAACTTATAAAAAGTGAAAATCTTAACCAGTTGTATACTGATAAAATAGCTGTGTTAATGATGGTTAAAAATAAATAAAAATGACCTTCAGTCGTTTAAGTTCAATAATATTATTTTATACGAATTTTTAGACAAGAAGCATGGGCATGAAATTTATTATTTCTAAATTTTCCTGAATAAGCTTACAATTTAATTAAGAAAACTAAAAATTTCAAAATGTAACTTTTAATAAAAAAATTTAACTTTAGTGAAAGAAAAGCGTAACTTTATTTTGTCTTCCCCTGGCAACACTGTTTTTAACATAAAGTTAAAAAACCTTGCTCATAACTTGCTCTTGTTCACAAGATGAGTAAAAATGTCTAACTTCTCACTTAAATTACAGAAACGAAAAAAAACAGAGTAAAATAAATTTAGTGCTCAGATTTTTCGAAAAGTTATTCGAAATAATGAAACATTTTTTGTTGATTTTCATTCAAAATTTTAAATATTATTGGAACGTCTCAATTTTGCATGAACCCAACCTAATAAAACCGCTGAAATACCGGTTTTTAAAAATCAAACAAAAAATTTAAATATAAATTTTTTATAAAATAAAATCAATTTAAAAATACCTAATCATCTTTTGTTTGCTTTCTTCTTCAAGGTTATTAATTAAAATAAATACAAATTAAATCTATTTAAAGCAAATTATAAAATATATAACAAATTAACTGACAGAAAAAAGAAATTCTTTGAACATTAAAATATTTTTTTTCACATATTTGTGTTGAAAAACATTTGTTAGATTTTTAGGTTTATTAAAGAAATGTTTCAAAGAAAATGTAAAAAATGACCCCAATAATTGTGAAAAAAATCCGTGTTTGGATTTATGTAAGTATTAATCAGTCCTTTGTAAAATTGTTTAAATCTTTACTCTTCGACAGAGGTACAAGAATAGTGTTTACAGAAATCAAAATACTTTTAATAATTACAACTACAAACAGCGTTATAAATAAGAAATAAAAGTAAAACATTTAAAGCACTTTAAACATATTTTCAACAAAGCAAGTATAGTTCGAGTGTTATTTCAATTGAATATAAATTTAAATTAAATAGATAAAATCTATCAATCAATTAAGTAGATAAAATAATAAATTTATCGAAATTATTCGCAAATTGCTTTGAGCCAGAAACTAGAGATGACATACTCTAATATCTAACAGCATAGAAAGCCTTTGCTGCAAGAGAGGCTTATGTATCTCAACAAAATTCGAGCTGAAATAAAAAGATTTTCTGTCAACTCTTTGAAAGCCATTAAGATATTTCCATCTGCACAATTCTTACACTTGGAGTTAAAGTCATAGTTTTTTGCTGAGACGGAGGTTTATCACTGAAAAACATTCCAGCATGCTCAAGTCAGAAATTAAAAATGTAGAGTTATAACTTTCTCGCAGTAAAGGGTCGAACCCAGTTACAACATTTCTTAAGCGGAATACTTTTCACATTAAATTGTCTATATATTTATTCTGTTTTACATAAGGTGAGTAAGACTCATGAATCAAAAAGCAAGATTGCGCACTCAGCCGTTCAAAAAATGTTTCTACTGCGCATCTACGTCACAATAGAATGAGAATGAGTGTTTGTTGTAAAAAGTGTATGATTTTTGGGTCAAAACTGAAAATTATTGCATAACTTCTAAACGGGTGCATCGATTTGAACAAAATTTTAAGTGGGAAGAAAAAGGATGTGGTCGAGCTATTTCGGGCTACCAAAATTTTAAATTAGGGATTATATGAAAATTCTTATAAAAAATTATTAATTTCATAAGTCATTTCATTAGTTATTCTAAATGAATTTTTTATAAAGGAAATACATATATAATAATTATTATTGACCTTAATGCCAAATAACTAAGTTTTTGTATTTTAAAATATATTTTTGATTTAAAAAATAGCTTTTTTACTTTTTCTTCACATTTTATATAATGAGCATATTAAGTTAAATATTTAAAGAAATCTTTTTTAATGAGAAGACCGACTTTATTACTTTTTTGAAATATTTGGTTCAGTATTTCAATGTGTTTCTTAGTTTCAGGTGTCGGCTTTATTAGTTCGCCCTCAGATACATGATCAACCCACGAATACGTTGAACCTTCCTCGTTTTGTGCCACTGCAATATCTGGGATATAATTTTTAAGTTTGTGGCAAATTAGCCTGCGATGTTCGAGACCATTATACTCTAATTCGGTTTATTTTTATTTTTTATAAAATTTTCACCATTTTTCTAACTTTTATATAGATCTTTTTATATATGGAGTTTGACAGTTAGAATACAGGCGAAAATAAATGCATTCGCCACCGCTATCACCTTATAATTAATTCGCCTGGTTAATTATATTCTTTCTTTTCAGTTAAATATTTTTCCGCAAACAAATTATCTAGGAAAGAGAAATATCGTTAAAACATAAAAGATATTTTAATAAATTTTAATACGCCCTGTTGTACACGTTCAGTGTCGACAACAACTAAGTACTGCAGTATAAATATTTCCCAGCCTAAAAGCCTGCTTTACTTTTTTCTTATTAAGTTGGCAAACTAAAGTCAATACTTAAAAACTTTTTTTTTTTTTTAAATAATAATCCATCTTCAGAGGACTAAGGTGGTGTTAGTTTGAATATGTCCGTTATGACGCTACACCTTCCAAAATTAAAAAAAATTCTTGACTTAAAAACTTAAATCTTAGAGTGTTTATCTAAAAATAAATTACCTTACATTGACCTTGTGTTGGTTATCACTTTTAGTTTGGGAGAAAATTTGCTTAAGTTTTTTTTTTTTTTTTTTTTTAATTTAGGCCGACCTTAAAACAGTATTTTTGGCGTGGTATACTTATTAATGATTGGATTATTACTTTTAGACACTTGCTACATTTTAAGTTTTGTCCTGATAGCACTTTTCGTTAAAAAATAGTTAAAAGCCCCTGAACTGGAAAATGTAAAAATTAACGTTTTTTTCAGAATTTTCCCCAAAAAGGTGTTTTTTATGTAAATTTAACTTACTTTGGTACCAGCAAAATTTTTTAAACCACTTAAAAGACAACCTAGAGCAAATACCTATAAAAGAAAAATATGATAAAAAATTATATCGGATTTCTCTCCAGCCTTGTCCAAACATAGAATATTTTGAAAAAAATTATGAATTTTTGTAAAATTCCTCAGTCCAATAAACCGACTAAAAAACGTAAACGGCTTTTTAAATCCTTAAATGTTGGCTACATACTTCAAAAATGATTTCACAGTCCCGTGATTTATACAGACAGGGTAGCCACTTTGATAAAAAAAAAAACGATTTTTAGGGAAATTTTTTCCCGTTCCCAAAATTTATATGTTAAAATTAAAATAAATTAAATTCTATTTCACTATTTGATTAAAAGTTCTTTTGTCTACATAATTTCAAAATTTTGTAAGAATATCTCGATTTTGTGTCAATTCGAATTCTATATTTTGTTTCTCAAAAAACATTTTAAAAAATGAAGTGCAAAAAAAAAATCATTATATATTGTTAGTCTAGAAGTTACACGCATTCCTTTGTTACTACCTACATGAATATCTAGCGTATATTTAAGCTATAGAAACTTCATTAACCTCCCCTTACTACGGACTATGTAGCTAACAATTGGGGACTGGCCTGCCCGTTTACCTTTTTTTTTAGTCGGTGCTTTACACTCTGAGGAATTTTATAATAATTTTCAAAATTGGCTGTTTGGATAGGGATATTTGACCTAATTTTTCTTTTATTTGCATTTGCTATATGTTGTTTTTAAAATGGTTTAACCAAAATTTGCTAGTTCTGAAGGAACATTTAAATTATATAAGCAAAAAAAAAAAAAAATAATAAAACCACTTTTTTGGAAAAATCCTTAAAAAAGGTTTTTTGTTACATTTTCGCAATTTAGAGGCTTGTTACTTTTTACGAAAAGTGCTTTTAGAACAAAACTTTAAACTTTGTCATTCTAAATTTTATTAAAAATATAGCAAATGTCTTAAAGTAATACAGGCATGTTTTGACAATCGCAAATCGCTTAAAAATGGCGATGCGAGTTGAAATCGCATGAAAGGTGCTCTGTTCACATACTGAAGTGAAGTTACGAATTTTACTTAAAGTAAACTTTGAAGCTACAATAAAATTATACACAAATGAAAATTAATATGTTCTCTTATATTTTTAAAAAAATTTGTTTTAATTTTTAGACAGTTAAAGTCACAAATAATTAATTGAAAATATGTTATTTGGTCTATCAATTGTTTGTTTTGATTGTTTTCTTGAGTACTGGCGATTTTATAGAAACCGCCGTTTTAATTGATGTTCGAAAATATACTAGTAATAGTGCGGTTGAACGTCGGTAGTCAAAAAAATATGTGGGCATTTTAATTTTCAATTCTTATAAAATATTCGGTGCTTATTAAATGAGCTTAAAAAATTATTTAAATTAGTTTTTGGACGATATGAGTCCCGAACGTTCATGTTATAATTAACAATATAAACAAAAATACTTATTAAGTACTGATTACTCACAAATTAAGTAACCGTTTACATCAAAGATGCTAAATGCAATATCACTAATAGGAAATCCATTTATCGCCAAAATATTTCTTGGTTTGCGTTATTTTTTTTTATTAATAATAATACATTGGATTAAAGTATCCATTAAATTTTCATAATCTCTAAGCGTTCGTTTGTTTTTTAAATGATGTTTTTTTTTAAAGAAATATAACTAAGTAAGGCAGCTGCGGGCATTTTATTTTAATTTTCTTTTGTTTATTTATGTTTTGTACCATAAAAACTATATGTTCTTCTTTTCGAGCATAAGTTTGAAAAAGAGCAAATCGCAAGCAAAACGCGTGAGAGTCAGAACATGTAAAACAAAAGTTGGCGTTTTTGAAATCACAAGCGATTTTCAAAACATGCGAGTGTCAGAACATGCCTGATAATCTGAAGATTAATAAGCATACTACGTCAGAAATACTAAGTTAAGGTCGGCTAAAATTAACAAAAAAAAAAAAAAGAACAAATTGTAAGCCAATTTATTCCCCAACCCAAAGAGATAACCATTCTTTATTGATATTTTCAAGGTCTACTTAAATTTAAAAATTCTTAACATTTGAGTTAAAAATTAACTTTTTATGACACTTTCAAACAATTATATGTCTGAGGTACCCAACTTTGTTGACCTACCTAGAAGCCCCCCTTCACCCTAGGGAGCGGACCGTCCGTAGATTCACTGAGAAACACCTCTGCTTTGCCTCTGTAAAATTTCATTAAGATACCTTAAGTTGTTTTTCAGACCACTGTGCGTTCGAAGCATTTCAAAAAGAAGTTGATTTCAATTTTATCTTATCGTATGAATCGTTATAAGTAGACACTTTACATTTTGAACAACAAATAATGAAAACATAAAATTTTAAATAATTGGGTGGTGGCCCAAACACGGTATGTAATTCTTCGATTGTGAGTTTAACGTACACTAGACTGATTTAATTAGTTTTTGCTTTCAAATAAAACGTTTTTTTTTTCTTCTATTTTTTATACATAATAATTTTTATTTATTTGTTTTCTGTTGCTTTTTATATAATTGTTTTTTTTTTGGGGAGTTTTACTTTTTCCTGTTATTGTATAATTTGTAATATTTTTGTTGTTGTTGTTGTTGTGGTAATTTGAATATAAGATAATTACACATTCAATACACATGTATAAATAAAAATGTATATATTTGAGTTTTAATTTATATTTAATATTTTATTATAGTAATTTATGTATATAAATAATATTATTTTTAATATTTATATTATTATTATTATTTTCTTTTTAGGTTTTTAAGATAAAGTTTGTATACTTGCGCAATATTTCATAATGATTTTTTTTAAGATCCTCTATAATTTAGAAAACTGTTGTTTTACAAAATACACAAATAGCAAAATATATAAAAATATAAAAAAAGATTTTATTTTTATTTGTTTTAAATCTGCCATATTTATAAATAATAAAATAATTTTGAAATGTGTTTTATCGAAAATATTCCAAACAAATTTGTCCTACAATACATTTCAAATATATTTTAATATTTTATGAATTCGCCAAAATATGTCTATGGAAAATGGAAAACGAGAAAATATAATTTTGGAATTTTTTTTATTGAAACAAATTTTTTTTGGATTAACTATTGCAGCTATTAAGTTTTAAAAATAATTTATACATTTTTCCCTCGAGTCTCTAAATACAATCCTTCAATAATGCAGTCATGTTGAGCACGTATTCTGTATCAGAGCAAATTTAATTTGATCTGTTTGATTTATTTTTTGAGAAAATTTGTTTAAAAAAATTCTTTTTTGCAATTTAAGCCCTTCTTATCCTTGTTGTCAGCCTCAAAAAATTATTCATAATTTCAAATCTAAAACACTTTTTTTATTTTTTCAATAAAACATTATTTTAAAAAATTAAAAAAAAAAAAAAAATAAAACTTCGAAAATAGATTTTAAAGGCAACCCTGTCAAGTGAGTTACCAGTTTGCTTTTTCGTTGTTTCTTAAGGCCACGACTGACAAAATAAATCTGATTAAATTTTGTCTAGCATAGAAAAATCACAAAAAAAAAAAAATTGTCACACAAGAAAGATGCAATTGAAAATGGAACTGTGATCGTATAGAAAGATTTTTTTACGGCCAGACCTGTCAAAAAATCTGTCACACATTTCATTTCACTACGCACTATTTTAGAACACACATGACATTTTTATACATCTAACGACTACATCTCATAGTGTGTAATGGGCTCTTGTCAGGCAAAATTACTTGGTATTTTTTGTTTTCTTGGTTTGAAACATTGAACAGATGAAAACTAAGAAAGAAGAATAAGTATTTAAAGAGCGCAGGTTTTGAAACTCAGAGGAGCATCTCGAAACAAAAAGAAAAAGCGATTTACATTTGACCTGCTAAAAGTCTTACTGCCGTATTAATTGAAAACCAAAATAAAATTGAAATATATTTTAGGACAAATTTGTGTGAAAAATTTGATATTTTATTTTCTATGAATACGGCAGTTCAAGACTGTTGTTGTATTTCCCATAAACATATTTTTTGTTTTTTTTTATATGATATTTCTTTTTTCTATTTCAAATTTAATTTATACGGTTTTTCGGTACACAATAAAATTTCAAAAAATTAATGAAACCATTGCATAATCAAAATTATTATATTCTGTTTTTTTTTTATAAGAAAGCTTTACAAAAATGAAGCTATAAATTTATTTTCACATATTTATAGTTATAAAATTATTATTATTATTTTGTTGTTCAATTTAATATCTGTAGAAAAAGGGATATGCTTTGATTTAACTAGTAAAATTATTTTTATATTTATCTCAACACTTATTTGCTTTAGATAATTACACATTTGTTTTTTTTATATATTTTTTTTATTTTTTATTTTATTTATAAGAAAATTATTTTATTTAAAGATTTCAGGTTTGTTGTATAATTTAATACAGTTTATGTTTGTAAAATTATTTGCTTGTTATAAAAAAATATTTTAATTATTTCTTAAGTTTTAAAAACAAAACAAAAGTAATAGAAAAAGAAACGAAACTAAACTAATTTATTAATATTAATAATATTAATAACTTTTAACAAAGAAGAAAATTTTCAATAAAATATATTAAATGTTTAAAAAAAAATGTTATAAGAAAAAAGAATATTAAATAATAAACACGTAAGCTAAGCTTTTATACAGTGATTTCGTTTAAATTAAAATTGTGTTTTTAAATCGTAATTCTATTTAATTACAAAATAAAACGTTTTAATTGCATTTAATTAAAAATTTACAAAAATCAGTGTTAATTTTTTATACAATAACTTTATTTCTAGTTAATAAAAAAAATTATTAAATAAATTTGCTTTTTTTGTAGAGATGGTATTTGTGAAAAAGTATTTTGTTTAAATTATTTTATTGACAATTCAAAGAAAATAGCAATTTATATTATTAGAAATTATTTGTTCATAAAAAAATTTTAACAATAAAAGGGTTGAAATTACAACAAAATTTGTTAGCGGAAAGGTAAAAAACAAAAGAAAAGTTGAGAGCGAAATTTTTGGTATTTAATACGAACACAAGAATATTTTATTAAATTGAAAGTTTTTTTTTTAATCAAAGAAAATGTTTCATTTTATAAAATAAGTTTGAAGATGAGCTTTGCAAAACACCTTAGATGTCATTGCTCGACTTAAAAGGTTTCATTACAGATCATAAACGTCTGACGCTAATTTTTACACATTCGATCCACCATTTTGCTTGAGATATTTCTACGACATACAATTAACTCTAGATATTACTTTGATATAAAATTCGATGCAGCATTTCTGAGCGCAATATTAACAAAGGAGTATGAAAACCAAAAACGATAAAATTTATTTAAAGAAACTAAAATTAATATACTTGAGGGTTGGTCGAAAAAAATAAATAATAAAATGAAACCGAATCGATGAAAAATGTTCATACAGATTATAACACAGCTCTATCCATCTTATTGTTTTTAGGACAACGTCTGAAAGCTTCATCATTATGGACATTGGCGAATAGCGACTAAAAATATTTCTCTTTGGAATGGTTGAAGCCGAAACATTTAAAAATTCAGAGAGACAGAGAGAGAGAGAACCAGATAAACCTTCTTTATGAACTCACTCACATCAGGGATGGCAAAGTTGATACAATTGTAATCTTCTTGGTACAATTCGAACCTATAAAATAAACCGATTACTCATTATGGACAATTTTTTTTTGCTTTACAAAGACTTGTTTTTTATGTTTTGCGTAAGTAGGAAACAAATATGCTTTTAAATAATAAAATAAGCTGTAAGATTAGCCGCACAAACTACGAGTTGACATGTACTAAATCATAATAAATTTTTTAGTTTTAACATTTCTTTTGTCGCTGTTTACACTGTTTTGTAAAAAAAAAAATTAATTTTGTACCTAAATTGCTTTAAAATAACTTGATAATTTTTATTGAAATTTAAAGCTTGCCCGAAGTGGTGATAATGACATAATTGTAAAAAAATTAAGTAAAAATTTAAAACAATTTTGAAAAATATTAAAAAGAAAATTTAAAAAAATTTTAATTTATTTATCTAATTAATTCTAACCCTGGAGTTAATGTCGACGTCGTTGACGGCGTCAAATGTAAAAAAAAAAGTTGAATCGTATGAAATTGTATGAGAGCAGTTAATCTCAACGCGGTGCAACGCCGTAAAAGTTCAATCTGTTTCAACTTTTTCGGCGTTGAAACGCCGTCAACGACGTCGACATTAACTCCAGGGTAATAAATAAAAACATGAATTCAGTTTGAGTCTAAAAGGTAAAATTTGAGAATCCTGTAGGTACAATTTTAAAATATCGTTAACCTTCCCTGGCTCATATTAATTCAGTGTTGTCAACTTTGAAATTTCAAAAAGCATTAAAATGTAGAAAATAAAGCATATCTTCCATCAAAAATTACTAAAGTTTAAATGAAATCTTTAGTGGAAAAGAGCATTAACTCGGAAAATGTTCCCATTGAATGTTTTAAAAGTCACTAAAAATAGTGCTGTACTGAAGTACAGAATTGGCAAAACTGCATTGATTATGGTGGACTATTTTATAACCTCTTTCTTTGCCACTTCATAAAACTAAATTTAATAAAAGCTACAACTTGAAGTATTCCAGCTTTAAGTGTAATTTTTTTTATTGAATAGAACGTTTGCTGCCAGGATTTAAAGTATTGGAAATTCTATAATTTGTAAATTATGTGAAAAACAAACTTTGTTACAATTTCAATCCATTGTTAAAGCAAAGAAATATACATTAAATGTTAAAAATTAATATAGACTTTATACAACTTAAGAATATTATTCAAATTTATTAAAACAAAACAATATTTTATATTTAAGGCTTCCTTTCGTATTTTAAAACTCTTAATACTACAAAAGATATTTTATTTAAATTAGTTAAAGAAATATGTATTTATAAATGATTTTTGTTGTTTGATCGTTTAATTTAATGAAAAAGTTATAATTAGAGTTTCAATTTTATTTCTCTTGAGAGAATTAAAAGAAAACAAAAAACTTTGTTTAAAAATTATTTACAAGAAAAGATGAAACAAACATTAATAGATAAAAAAAAAGAATTTAATAACAAGTTTTGAGCGGTTAAAAAAGATATGATTTGTGTCAACTTTCCTTCTTTGTTTTTTTCTTTTAGAAAAGCAAACACACACACACCGACATGTGCAAATAATTAAAAAAAATAATTTTTAATATTGAGTAACAACATTTCTACTTAAAGTTAAAAATAAAGTTTAAGAATAAAGAAAAGAAAATAGTTTTAACTATTACTTCTGAAAAGTTTTTAAAACTGTAACCGTTTAACTTCTATCGATATTAAAACTTAACACATGTTGTCGTACTTATATTTAAGTTAATTTTAGCTTTTCTTTTACCTTGAAGTTTTCTTTCTGTTTATTTTCGTTTTGCAACTACTTTTCTAAGCTTAAGTAAAACTAGAAAGAAGAGCTTGCAAATATTACAACTATTTGAATAAATTTTGAACAAAAACAGATGATTCTTTGAATTGATGGTTTGTAAAAGAAAAAAATATATCTCACATGAATACTTATATGCTCGCTCACATTTATTTGACTGATTACTGGCTGCTTTTTGTTTTCTAAAATTCTTTTAAACTACCACCGCGTCTCAATTTTGCCAATCTCCTTAAACTGCCACCCATTGTGGTGGGCGTACCTAGACTTAAATTGGGCGAAGCGGTTAGTGAGGCGACACCACCGCGTTCGCGCATAACAAATGATCCTCGGAAGCGTACACGACTGCGCCTTTCCGGTGTAGAAAGAGCTGATGAGGGTGGTTGTAAATACATGGACGTCAAAGGTTGTAGGTTGGCTAGAGGAGGTGGTGTGGGCTTACAATGCCACACATACTCCCGGGATTATAATTTTTTCTCCCAAATCACTATGTGGGCATCATTTGAATTGGCAATAAG
The DNA here is from genome assembly GCA_916610165.2 of Gymnosoma rotundatum. Taxonomy (NCBI): domain Eukaryota; kingdom Metazoa; phylum Arthropoda; class Insecta; order Diptera; family Tachinidae; genus Gymnosoma; species Gymnosoma rotundatum. Next base: position 114,853,673 of record OU744340.1, on the reverse strand, counting down.
GGGTGAGGAAGCGCCTGAACTAAGTGAAGGCGATGAGGATGATGACTTGTGGCCGGGTGAGTTTGTGTTGTTGTACCATACATGGCGCCAATAGCCCCGACCTCCGGTTAAAGTTATAATAGTGCGTGGTCCGTCGGCCTGCTGTTGTTGCTGCTGTTTAGCGTTTTGTTTTTGTTTACGTTTGAGTGTAGCTGTAGCAGCTGCTGGAGGTGGTGTGCTAGACATGTTGGCACCGTTCTGTTTTTGTTGTTGCATAATTTTGAAACCATCATCTGATTTGGGTGTGCTGTGGTTGTGATGTGGTTCGGTCATAAGACCGTTTTCCGATATATTTCCCAAATCACTGCCATTTCCCGAAGTCTTATGACTGGCACTTGAACTGTTGCGTGATACTGAGCGGCCACCAAAAAAGCGTATACCCATGCTTTCTTCACTGCCAGAGGATGTGTACAAACTAGATGATTTCGAATCAACTGACCAATTAGAAAGATCGAGAGAGCGAGGTCTGGAGGCTTTCATTCTTAGGCGCCTATCTAAAGTACTGACACGCCCTGGTATAGCAGCTAACTCAGGATCAGATCTGCGCATGCCCTCATACATCATATCCATGAGATTTCCCTGAGTACCTTCTTCTGCATCATAGTCTTCTTTGACAAAAATCAATTTACCGTACAAACCATAGACATCGCAATAACCATTCTCGCCATGGGAGAGGGTACTGGTGTTGGAGTTGAGGCCGGATTGGAAGTAGCCTGCAGACCCCAATCCTCTTGGTAAAGTCTTTGACATTCTGGCAGATTCAGAAGACAAGTCTCTAAATTTTTTACGATGAAAAGCTGGTGAGTTGGCCAAAGACGCTCTAATTTTGGCTGAGAAAGATTGATCTAGAGAATTTTGTTTATCCAATTTAGAACAACGTGGTGATGAGGCATTTGAGTCAGCACCATCAGCACTCAAATCACGTAACATAAAAGCTGAGGGTGAGGCTGAGCCAGAACCTGATTCATCTTTAGGCAAATCTCTTCTCAAGACCACAGTACTTTCATCTAAGTCAGCTTCAGTCAGTTTCTTGGGATCGGCATCGATGGCCGGTAATTGTAGATCATCTCCCATGCTGGGAACCACTGGTTCCGTTGCTATATTTAAAGCCGGTGGTAAGGTTTGTGAGTTGTTCGATACAGCGGGTTTATAGCTGGGATACACTTTAGGCACCAAAGGCAACAAGAATGTAATGGGCCCAAAATGAGCATGACATGACATGTTTATACCACCACTTATAATTGGTACACCCTCTAGGCGGGGAAGGGGTATAGTTACAGCAATGCCTACATTGGTGCCGACCCACAACAATCCCTTGCAGGCCATTAAAGCCGTTACATAAATGGCACTATTGTTGACAGCCTGTTCCTTTTTGCCATCATTTCTCAAAACACTGGAGGCAATATTTATATCTTGTAAGTGTTTGAATGTTTCCGTATGGTACAAACACAACATTGTGGAATTCTTAAGAGAAATCCATAAGCCAATGCCAGAATGAGCCATAAGATTGACTTGTTGATTAGAACCATGATGTACCTCAAAACTGCGTTGGATTTCACCATTCAAAGCGTTCAAAACATAAACGCGATTGGAACAGGAAGCATAAATGTTCATATTGATGGGTAAAATACTGGCTACTGGCAAACCACTCTCACCCAACTGTATAACCTGGGGATCTTTAAGCATCCAAACGCCATCATATGCACGACGAAATATTAAAACGGTAGAATTTGTTAGAGCCGCATAAATCGTATCAAAGTGATACAGTATTCTGGTCACTATGCCAGGCACACTACAACAATTTAATTGTTCCTCTTGTTCGGGATTCTTAGCAGAATAAATCAATATCTTTTTGGAATCAGTACCCATCCAAATGAGATCTCCCAATAAAGAATTGTATTCTTCGCGTGTCTTACAATTATCCAAACCCTTGACAAATTCAATGGCCGTCACTTGAACTTCAGCCAATTCAAATGTGCCAACATCACGTAGATTACCAGCCTGCTGATGATGTTGTGAGTATACTGTCAGTTGTGATGACGAACCGTTTGTGGTACAAACCCACAGATAATTTTGTTGTTTATGTCGTCGTCGTGCATTGCCACTGAGTTTCGAATCGTTAGCGATGTTATAATAGCATCCACAGCGAACCTGAAATTGAGATGTCAAAGAATGAAAAATGAAGTCTTTTATAAGATTCGTATAATTCTTGTCACTTAAAAAGGTTCTAATTAAAAATTACAAACGCATTGTTATTTCGTTAATGATTTTTACAACCCTGTCTGGTGTTAAGTAGACTAATAACCCAGCAAAAAATTTTTGAAAAGGTAATCCAGTTTGGAATTAAGCATTTTAGGCGGAAGTACTTCCCAACGAGATTGCCAACTTAATGATTTTAACAAGGCATGAGACTTTTATAATCAATTCCTGAGAATCGGAATTAAAGAGTACAATTAGTACGGTGGTATCTTTTAACATAAAGAACTAGTTCCATTACTAATTCCATTTTTGGGAACTAATGTAATGTGTTTTGTAAGCGAGTAACAAAATATGGTAATCACAAAAGTAAGGTAATCTCTAATTTTTTGCTGGGAATTGGCAGTGACTGATCTACGAACCCAAATCTTTAAAGCAATCTGATGTTAAACAGACAAAATTTGAGCCATAGCAACGGGCGATTAAAGCCTATTTCCTCGTTATATTTTACCAGATTTAAGATGTTTCATTTCTATTTGTTTTTTTTTTTTAACTACTGACCTCCGTTTGATGCTGTGACTTGTGAACCGGCATCGCTTTGACAAATAGTGGCATCTTATTTGATTGCCTCTGCACCAGCTGCATTTGTTGTTGTTCATACGCCGGCGTACTCGTAGCACATGGTTCTGCTGATGTTGTCTCCCAAGCAGGTGAATTATTTATATCCAATGCCAATTGTGCCAAACGCAATTCCGTTATCCATTCCTTTTTAACATTTGGATTAGCCGTCTGGAATGTAAATGTTTCCTCTTTACCATTCTTGCTCTTTGCTACCAACTGCAAGCAACATGAATCCACCCATGCCATCTCTTCATTTTTTCTCTGTATGGAACCCTGTATGGTATTCATTAAATTACGAGTAACGTTTGTGTTCAATTCTTTATAAGTTCCCTTTAAGGAACCAACCAAATCGTTAATACGCGATACAACTTCATAGTCGTACATTAAGGTACTCATTTCGTTGCAGAGATTATCAGCACCATTGGTAAGTAAAGCAGCGGGTGAATTATCGAAGGCGGCATTTTGATAGGCTCCAGCCGAAGGCGAGGATGTGTTGGCAGGTAGTGTATTGGTGGTGTAGTTGTTGCAAGAACTGCTATTCGATTTGAGACTTCCGCCACGATTGAGACCTAAAAGGGTGACATAAAAAAATAAAAATTAAAGCATTTTTTTTAATATATTTCTCAAAAAGTTTTGATTTCAGTTACTTTTAATCCACTTGCGCCTTCTATTTTGTTATTTGCCTTTTTATGAGGAGCCCCTTTTTATAATAATTTAATTTATATATATATATATATTAGAGTTCTATATATATATATATATAGAACTCTAATAAAAAAAAAATAGAAAACTATTTTTTAGTTTTCAAAATAAAGGGTGTCCTACATAACAAACGTGATTTTTATCTTTTGAGCGGTAAGTGCTAGGAATTTCAAATTTTTACAAAGTGCATTATAAAAAACTAAACTTAAAGGGTCTCCGTCAAGGTGCGTTATTTAACGTATATCACGTTATTTCTTGATGTCTTATTGACACGTACTTGAAATTTATTCATAATATGTGTTATGTCAAAAATATAAATGAAAGGGTGTCCTCACAGAAGACGTAAAGTTGATGTATATGGCCTTAGCTTTTATAGTGCTAGAAGCACTTGAAATTTTAAAAGAGAATAAATATTTAACTGTAGGAATAAAAACTAAAATTAGTCTTAAAGGAAAACTTTTAGGAATCGTAGTCATACAAACTTAAACTTTTTAGATAGAAGTCGAATTTTTTGAGAGAATAATTAACTACTCATATTTGATAACTAATATGCCAAGCTACACAAATTCTTAAACATGTTAAAATTCTCATTTAGTTTTTAATTTTTTTTTTAATTATTAGTTCAACTGTTTGTTATTATAACAAACGAATTAATTATTTTGGATTAAATTTTTTTTTGGACAGAAAAAAATTATTTGTAAATATATGCCGACGTTTTCCAAGGAAAACAAGAAATATTAGACACTAGCAGAATGAAATGCAGCATTTTCTGGATCGCTTATATTTTAATTTCTTAATTTTTTTCTTGTTTATTTTTACATTTTTTTAAGATTTAATTCTATCAGCAGGTGGCAGCATATGTGTGATAAATAGAATAATTTTTTAAGCTATCTTTACATAGCTTATATACAAATATTCCTACCGTTGTTCTGAGAAGCCTTCAGCAAAATTCAAATGTTACTGACTGATCTCTAACTTGAAAAATAGCAAAATGTTAACCTTGCTTTAAACTAGAGATGAGAAATATTTCAGTACCTGTGATTGAATAACTCCGATTAAAAAATCGCAGTTCACTACAGTGACCGAGCTTATTAAGTAATAGTTCCGCGTAAGAATGTTTTCTTATTTTTCTTTTGTATGTGTCAAAACAAACTTAAATTTGATTTTACCTTGTGCAGAGAATTATTAGTACTTTTGACTCTTTCATTCTTTTATCTTTCAAATTGGCTTCATTGCTAGTAGCTTTTTCTTGATTCTACTTATTAACAAACTTCTACTTATTTCCAAACTTTACACATGTGTATGTTCATATGCAACAAGAAAGCAAAAAATGTTGTGTGCTTTTTTATTTACCTATAACCAATCAGTGCTACCTAGTTTTATATTCCTGGCCAAATTTAATCACAGTTACTTTGCATACAGAGATCAAAATATTTTTTCATTATGATAACTGTTTGCATAAAATATTATTATGTATGTACTATATACTTCCTATGTACACATATATGCTTAAATAGAAAAAAAAGGAACTGTAAACGGCGATCACGGTAATTATTTAAAAGAATGGTGATTTGTCAATCACGTCCACTGATTACGAAGTTACTTAAAAATCCGGGCATCACTCATATCTACTTCAAACTGTCAGGATTGATCAAATATAAATAAAGAGTGATGTTTTTTTTCTGTTAATTCCTTACTTCTCCAAGTGCTTGTCTGTAAGTTTTCCCCCACAAAAAATTTATGGTTATGTTAAATATATCTTTTATTACGATAAATTAATTGTTGTTAATAAATCATAATAAAATATATTAATGAATTTGCAACTACTTAATTCTAATTTTACCCCTATTCTGCATTTTAAATAATTTGCCCCACAGTTACGCAAATATCGAAAAGAGATATTCTAACAAATTTTTGAATCGTTAAAAGACTTTGAGTGTTTTCAAAATCAGCTGTTTCGCTGTGGAACATGTGAGATAGAAAAATTTACATAAAAATACTAAGCATTAATTATTGCGGTAACTTCAATTAAATAAAAAAAGTGAAGGCATTTTTTAGAGCAATGAATTAAACGAAAGTTTTAATAAAAAAAAAAAAATTAAATTAAAAAAAAAATTAATTAAAATCATACTCAAATCTTTTATTGCATTTTAGGCTTACGCTTTCTTTTAAGTTACTTTTACACTTTTTAAGCAACAACAGAAAGACTCTTGTAAAACGTAACTACGCTTAACGAAAGGGAGCGCAGAATATCAGAGTTTCCATATGGAGAAAAATTCCATTCAAATTGAAATGTTGAATGGAGATGATTATTTATGAAAATAGCATCTTTTAATTTAACTATAATATGGTTGGTTCAGTCATGTCTTTTTTTTTTTAACTTGAATTCATCAATAAAATGGAACTTACTTCAGTAATGTCTAAACTTCGACTGTTGGCTTGTTTACTTAATCTCGTGCATTCGTTTTAAACCACAAACACAATAGTAGAACTGCAAACAATCGATAGTACTATCGATAAAAGCTATAGTTTTTTTTTTCAAAAGCAATAGCATCGGATAGCGATAGTGCCAGAATTAGCACTTAAAAAAATTCGATTGTAACGATAGTTAAATCGAAACTATGCTATCGATAGTATTTAAGCAAACTATCGAATGTGCCGACTATCGATAGTTTTGCAGCTCTAGATAGAAGCTACTTCTTAATGATTCTATGGGTAGGTGTGGTTTGTCTGCCACTGAAAAACGCTGTCATACATTGGAAAACCGCGTTAGTCTTTAAATATTTACAAATGGTCTGCCTGATATACAAATTTTTACACAATTAAATATATTTTTTAAGAAAATGAACTCTGCCAAAGTTGCGTGACAAATCTGAAATTATCAAGTTGCTAGTAAATGACAAATATTACTACAAAGTATTGACTTCTTTTCAAGTCATCATTTATGCAAAATTAATCTAAAAGTAACTTTCATTTTTTCTTATATCTAATAATAATTTTAATTTATTTCAATAAAATTTCCGCATAAACGTATATACGTTTTTCTTATTTGTTAAAGTTTTGCTGCAGTTGTTTTTTTTTTATTTTTTTTTTTTCTAATTTCGATCTTTATCGTTTTAGGAAGTTTTTATTTTCATCTTCTTGTAGTCATTTTTCTAAACAATAAATTTTCTGACATACAATCTCTTAAAAAACTAGAAAAGAAACAAAAAAAAAAAACGTTAGTAAATATTAAAAATTATATTATTAATAAACTGTTTTGCAGTTTTTTTTTTTTTGTTAAAGCCGCAAAGTAAGACAAAAAAAAAAGTAGGAAAAAAAGTCATGAAAAAGAAATACATCATTATAGGCCTGTAATACGAAATGAATTGTTTATTTTATAAACAATCAAAATAAATAATAAAAAAAATTCACTTTATCTCTTTAGCAATTTATTACATCCGAAGCGGAAACCATACCCTTTTTCTCCCAACAGTCTTAAGTTACCACCAGCCAAACAGTAAAAACATGCCAAAGAGTCAGTCAAATAATAGCAATGATTTCATTTTTTACATTACTATTGGATTGTTTGATCTTTTTTATTTATTTGTTTGTTTAGTTTATTTCTAATTCACCAATCGCAAACAATAATAAAAATGAATTGAAATACAATAATTATGATTATTGGCAAATTGTATAAATCAACAAATTAACATGCATAAAAAGAAACGTAACACTTTTTGCCTTTTTCTCCTTTAAATGAAGTTGACATGGCAGCCAGTGAAAAAGTAATTCAAACACTAACGCGTTTTGAATTGAAAAGGTTACAATTTTCTTTAAATCATTTTTGTTGTGGCTTTTACTTGAATCATAGCAAAAATAGTGTTGGTCTTCTAAATGAACTCATGGCCAAATGCGCATAAACCTCTGTTCCTCTATGTATTGTCCAACGGCATGAAATCAAATATCAAAAAAAAAAAAAAAAAAAAAGAAAAAATAAAACTTTAAGACAGACCTAAAACTGAGCTTAACTTGAAACTGATATGTATTTGTGATGCCAATTGTCTATGTTCAAAAACAAGATCATTTTTTTTTTGCCGCTGTCTTTACGATTTTTATCTTTTTAGCCTGTTAAACTAAATCATAGTGTTTTATTAGTAACAATATTTTGTTGTTGTTGCTGTTGGTCTTTTTATTTTTCGCCCACCCCCAATTGTTGTTGTTGGAAAACTTGATCAGAAAAACGCAATCAATTTTTACGGTTGGTTTTTTGAAATTTTGTTGTAAATAAAGTCTTAAAAATCATCATAACATGACGATATTGAAAGACTGGCTGTGTTATTATTTTAAATGCGCAAAGAAAAGAGCTCCCACCATTTAATCACCAATTGTAAAAGTTAAGGCTATTATTTGCAAATTTCCTAATTTTTAACCCTCTAAATGCAGGAGGGGTATTTTTTCATGTTGAAAATAAAAAAATCGAAGGACTTTGGGTAAAGTTACAATAAGGCCCTGAGAATATGAATAAATAAAAAATGACATTATTATTAGGACACTTCTGAATTTTTTTCCACTTGTTTTAATAGCGACTTGGCAATGCTAGCCGCTTGTAAATTTATGGTTTCAGTCTATTACGGTTAAAAATAAAAAATAAAAACGGCATACATGTAAAAATCAAGTAACTATCGGGTCACCCTTCATTTCATTTTGTATTTATTGCTTTAGCAGACATAACAGTATAACCTCTGTACAAATTTCAAACGTCTGTCTATAAAGGTTTAAAAGAAAGGGCGTATTAATCAAATTCACTGCCTTTAGCCTTTAATTTCCAAATTAACTGTATTTTTATAGCGCACATATTTGTACATACTCTGTGTGAATTCTAAACGTCTGCCTATTACGGTTGAAAAACTAAACCAATATAATCGATAATAACGTCAATGTTGGGTCTTACTTTAATTTCTATTTCTATTTATTCTACTTGTTGCAATAGCGCACATAATTAAACTGATACTGTGCAAACTTGACGTGTGTCTGCCAATCACAGTTTAAATATAACAGTATGTATTATATCGCTTTCTGAATAAATTTTAATTTTTAGAATTTGTTGTTTAAGCGACTAAAGTAATACATCTTCTGGTGTCACACAACCGTTAAAATTTAAAACGAAATAAATGTAAGATAGAGGTGATTGGTTATTACTATTCTACAAATAATAACAGACATTATAAAATGTAGAAAGTATTATATTGTTTTTAATATTAAAAAAAAATTCTTTAGCAAAATAATTTAAATAAATAATAATAAATATACGTAAGGGTGCTATATATTTATATTAGTAATCCAATCAAAAAAGCAAATATTACGGTGAGCGAGACTTAAAAAATAAAAAAAAAGTTTGGTACTGCATATATATGACTTTACACAAAAAGGCCATCGGCTATTAATCACCCCTATCGTGAACAAAATGTGAAATTTTTGTTGCCATAAAATTTTCATTCCCCATGAAGGGAAAATTGCTATCGTGAATTTCATGCGAACGTTTGTTCTCGCTATCAATTCGTACTGAATGCAAATTAGAAAGAAGAAAATATAAATAGGGAAAAAATATTCCAAATTTTTTAAAGTTAAGTGATTTGTGCTATTGTATTGTTGCAAGAGGAGAAGATACAACAATTTTATTTCAAGAACGTGACGTGCAACACGCGTAAAAGTTCTTATAGTTACCCTAGACGCAAAAGGACCAAACAATGGACCAAAGTGGGCTGTGTCAATACGGCTGCCTGCCTACCCTACCCTAGACCTTGCTACTGACCCATTTCAATAAAATAAATTTTTATATCTGAGTTTTTCTATCTCCATTTTTTTCAATTAAAAATGGTTTTAATAAAAAATCTTTATAAATTTATAACCAATAGATCTCTTTGTTTTGCATCTTGATGAGCATAATGTCAGTCTACACTGCAGTAACTGATATCGAATCAAAAAATGTGTTATTGATGTAAATTTTCTAATTAAAACATATAAAAACTGGCATAATGTATGCAGTTCCTCAGCAAAATTTAGGTGAACAAATCTAAGGGAAAAGTGAAAAAATTTCGAGGGAAAAAATCAATCATGATAAGGGGAATTTTTGTTTACGTGAAAAATTGTTCACGTGAACTATTCACGATTGCAATTTGGGGAAAAGGGAAAAAATTTCGAGGGAAAATATATTCACGATAGGGGTGAATGAGTTAATTATTTTTAAAAAAATTTTGTATTTTCTTAAAAATCTATCAAAAGCTTGAAAATGATACCCATATTGATATTTTAAAAAATTTGAAAATTTCAGGGCCCCGTAACTCGGAAAATATGGGTGAGCGTCACTTTTTCCACTTGACGTTTTTTTCTTATATTTTGATTCTGTAACGTCCCATATATTTATTTTTTTGATTAGAGTTGCTTTATTGTTTCAAATGACCCGAAAAATTTAGCAGTAGCATAGAGTTTTGCCTACTGCCTCGAAGGACATGGACCGATCATGCTGATTTCCAATAGCACCTCTTTCGACACTATATCTGATCGATTGACATATTTATTTTTTTTTCTAACTCGGAAAACTTGATTTCTACACTAACACGGACGCTCAATCGACTTGGGTTTTCACAAGAAGTCAGCCAGAATATATATGTATATACTTACTGGGGTCGGAAATGGACATTACGGAAATTGCTGATGGAATGACAAACTTAGATATACTCTTTTTCCACTTTTTGTGGTGAAGGGTTTAAAAACGAGGTGATTGTCTATTACTATTCGGCGAATAATAACACCCATTAAAAATAGAATAAATTATTATGCATTATACTGTCATTAATATTAAAAGCATAATGGCCTATATTCATAGTTATAGACTAAAGTCAACTCATGTTTTTATACAATTTCTAAACAAACATTAGAAAAAAGTAACCTTGTTTTTACTTTGTTCACTTTGATATAAAAATCAAATATAGAGTATTGTGTTCGTAAACCAAATAAAACAAATTTTAAAAAATAGATATTATTTTGGTGGTAATTAATTATAGATTTGTTTACAGACTCTACAGAAAGCCAACTGGAGTGCCGCTAAAAAAGAATGCGTTCAGAGATAATGAGGTGTCAATGATAGACAAAAAGAAAAAGTCATGGAAAGCAATACAGAATGGTATTGCGAAATGGGTGCGTATGAAAGTTATTGCCAGAAAAAGCTGTCACAATGCAATTGTTATTCCTGAACTAAACACAGAAGACAGTCTCGTTGATGCTATGATTGTTTACGAAATTTTAATCGGCAGCAACTGCGTTACGGAAATTGCCAGCACTGAAAGTGTTAGTTATGAAATTGCTATAAATTCTTATAAAATTTTAAAGATTCCTCCGAAATATGCAATTGAAGATGTAAGCAAAATACTTCCCCCCACTCTTAAAAGACAAACTTTCGCAAGCTTTTTAATTTCACAAGAAACAGAAGGTGTTCTTTAATGAGTTAAAATCAAATTAAGCTAGTTTTAAATTTAGAGTCAACTTTAACACCAAATTAATATTTTAAATTTTCTATAGATGAGTTAGAGTCGACAGTCGACAGTTTGACTTTAGTTCCCTTAAAGTATACTTTATTTTAAACTATGAATATGGACTAATTTGTTAAGTCTAATAAAAAGAAATGTTAAAGCAAAATATTTTTTGTTATAAAAAAATTCGTACAGAAATGCATAAAGTTTGATTTAAAAATTTTATTCGAAAACTTTATTTTTATTTATCGTTAATACTTCACTCAAAATTTTGTAAAGAAGTCAAAGGGTTAAAGTCCTGCTGCACAAGCGCAAATACTTTGTTTTTATCATTAAAATGAAATACGCAAGTTTTTATTATTATTTCTTTTCTTCAACATAATTTGTTTTATTATTATTTTTTAATGATTTTGTTATGCTTGGTAGGAGTAAAATAGCATTTTTGCTATTTTTTTTTTCTTTATTTTTTGTGGTTCCATCGACTGGGTATAATGGTGAGTATTTTCCATTTTACGGTTTATTTGTTATGATGATGTAAATAATGTTATGACGGCCCTCATCATACAAAAAGCACTCAGGGTATTTAAAAGCACGCAATTCATTAGTTAAAAAAAGTAAAAAAAAAAAAATAATAAAATAGAAAAGATATAAAAATTGGTGGTCTTTTTTTTTGTAAATAAATCAACATGTTGCAAAGGTTTTTCTAAAGCGAATAAATTATTAGTTTCACTCTCGTTTTAAGTCATTGACATGCTAAGGAGAAGTTAAATTTCTTAAAGGTTTTTTGATGATCACGGCATCTTTTTCGTTTCATGTTTTTATTTATAGGAAAAAAAAAAAAAAAAAAAAAAATTGTGTTGCATATTTTGTGTTTCTGCAAAGTAATTGTTTTCATTTACTTAATTGCAATACGAAAGAAAAAGTTTAGTTTTTATACTTTTGGGAAAATTGGTACTTAAGATTAGTTAAGGTAGAAAGTTAATGAATGCTAAGACCTTTAAATATTTATGTATAAAAAATCCAAATGCAAATATCATCTTTACTACACATAAAATTTGGTGCGATTGTGTTTTACAAACTTTGTGTGAAAAACTTTTATTTTAAAGGCAAATAGAGAACAAAACAAAAATAAATTCACTTACCAGCAGTTAATATTCTCGATAAGGTAGCGGAAGTACTATTATCTACAATATCCACATCTGTCACTGGATACATCCATTTAAATGTCAACTTTTCTGTGGCACCAAAATCATGTGATTGTTTGGGTGCCACCGATACACAAATAACTTTATCATTTAACAATAGCAAACGACGTTGCTTTGATTTGACTATAAAACCAGCCTGATTAAATTCCAAATGTGTAACGTTATCCTCACGCAATAAATAACGTGGCCGATTGCCTTCGGTTGTTGTTAGAGAACGTGTATTAAATGTTCCGCTTATGTGTCCCAACATTTCTTTGAAACCTTGATACTGTTCTGCCTCACGTTTGCGTTCATTCAACATCTCAGCCAACAGTTCTAGTTGTGTTAAAGCCAACTGTAATGACATGCGATCATGATGTCCCTGGGGTGTATATTTGAGTAAGTCTTGCAAGAACAGTATGAATTGTGGAAAACGTTGAACGGGCTTAACCATTAGGCCAAAGAAACTCAAACGATCATGAGCACTTATTTGTTTAACTTTAAAGAAATCAGCCAATGCAGATTTACGTTTTTCTTCCATTTTTGCTAATTCCATGGCAGCTGAGAAATTATTTATGAAACCTGAATAGATTTCCAAAATACGTGGCTTACTGAAGGCGCTAACAAAACAATCACCCAATTTTTCATCACGATCCCAACTGCGTACACACTCAGCAAGAGCAATACGAAACATTTGATGCGATTGGAGAATTTCTGGCAGGCGATGGAACAGTGTATTTATTTTGGTAGCACTCAACACTGGTGGACTACTATCTTCAAGAGGTTTTTTGTAATCCTAACGTGATGAACAAAATAGAAATAAAAAGTAAAAAAATTCTTTTAGATTTTTCGTTTTAAAGCTAAAAAAATGTTTAAATCATTTAAAGAATAAATAGAGGCAAAATTTGAGAGTGGTAAAGTAAATTTCTAAACAGCTTTTGGCTATTTAGTTTAATTGAAAAATAATTCTTGGAAATATTCTTGATATTGGCCAAATTATTGCATTAAAAATATTTTTAACAAATAAGTGTTTCACCGCTTTATTATTTATTAGTAAAAATAGTTTGAGAAAAAAAATAAAAGAAAAAATAATTTTCCAAAAATATTTTTAAAGTGCAAAGTTTAACAATAAAAAAAATTGCAAAATTTTTTAAATCATGTAAAAAGTTGCACATCTCAAAAGTCCTTTTTTTTTTAACAAAAACACATAGTATGTTTTCTAAAAAGCCCCAAATTAACTTTTTTAAAATTATTTTTTAACCCTGGAGTTAATGTCGACGTCGTTGACGCCGAAAAAGTTGAAACAGATTGAACTTTTACGGCGTTGCAACGCGTTGAGATTAACTGCTCTCATACAATTTCATACGATTCAACTTTTTTTTTGACATTTGACGCCGTCGACGACGACGACATTAACTCCAGGGTAAAACATTTTTTTGAAAATTGTGTCTATTTAAAACAATAAAATTTAAAGTGCCCTGTCAAGAGGCTTCTTTAAAAAGGTACTTATTCATATTTATGTTAATTGAAAAAACGCTTTTTAAAAGAAATACATATATCAAGAAAGCATTGTAATGTAAGTTGTTTTGTAAAAGTACTTTTTTCAGATTGGAGCCTTTAAAAACTAATCTTTCAAAAGTACTTTTTAAAAATAGTACTCAAAAAAAAATATTATTTTTTTAAAATGGTAATATTTCAAAAATAGTACTTTTAAAAATAATATTTTTTTAAATGGTACTTTTTAAAATAGTACTTTTCAAAGTACTTATTTCCAAAGCTACCATAGTAAAAAAACTTAATTTTTTACTGAACCACTTTTGATAAAATGTAGTAGAAAAGTTCTTTTTAACATTAACTTTTTTGCAAATACTTTTTTAAAATCACATTACCTTAGAAAACTACTATTTAAAACTTTTCAAAAAAGTACCTCCTTCTAGAAAAGCATATTATCAAAAAGCTACCTTACTTTATATATATTTTAAATCTTCCAAATTTATTTCTCAAATTTTGCCTCTTCTTTCCTTAATTTAAAACTAAAAAAAGGTTATATTTTTTTTACATTTATTTACTTTAATTTTGCAACTATGTTTTAAGGATGAGATTATTTATGGTAAGTTAGTAAATGATGATTAATGTTAATGATGTTGATTAAATTAATAATTATAATTAATTTAATTGGATTTATATTTGATAGCGTAACGTAGTAGAGAGTAGAGAAGGGAATGGAATTAATTATATTATTTTGTTTTTAATTGGATGGCATGTAAAGAAAAAAAATTTACAATAAAAATGGATTAATACAATATGATCAATAAATATGTCTGTATTTCGTGGGGAAGAAATTTTATTAAAATGGTTAAAAAGACAGAAGTTAAGCATGCAAAACTGGAAATAATTTATATTCAAAAATAAAAAAATTTACAAAGTTTAGTAGTTTTTTTAAGTTTTGTTTTCGATTTTAGAAGTTTGGTTCCACAATTAATGGTTGTCAAAAAAAAAAAAAAAAAAAAAAAAACTACAAAACTTTGTAAGATTTATAACTGCATAAATTAACTTGCTAAATAAAAGTACGCAAGGTCTTATAAATAATTAACAAAAAATTAAGTCAAAATACTATCTTTAAGAAATTAAATTGTATAAAAAAAACACAAATTACTTTTCGGTCGTTAAAATTAAGTGTTTAGGGGTATCCATGTACTGTATGCAATTTTTGAAAAAATAAAAACGATCAAAAATAGACAATTTTTTATGCGATAGTTAAAAAAATCTTTAAAATAATACAATTTTTCGCAAAGTTTAAGATCAATATTGTTGAAACATGGTAGTACTGCAGTTTTATAGAATTAACTTATCTACGATATACATGCGAAAAATTTAACTTTCCAACGAGCTGTCATATTCATACATTTTAAACATTTCTCATTAGTATAGCCTGTCAAATCATTCTGAATAGATGGATGTTTGAAAACACATTTTACGGAGATTTGCTTTGAGAATCAGTCATCGATTCTTCAATGTTTAATCGCAAAATTGTGTTTATCGATTTAACGCGGTTTTGCTGCAACGAATTTTTTAATAAGCAAATTTGCCGCATATGGATTAAAACTAATCCACAACCACAACAGACCCTAAAGACTTCAATAGATCCAGGAAAATACACCATTTGATGATGTTTACACAATGTTGGCATTTTTGCACCTTATTTCTTAAAAAATGAAGCCGGAGTTCGCGAATTGTTGTCAACAGAATGGCGCTATGTGCCACGCGCGAATGCAATCATCGACTTATTGAGTTCAAAATTTGGCGATAAATTGATTTCGATTCGAAGTCGTTTGATGTGACACCTCTTGATTATTTTCTGTTAGGCAGCCTGAAGCCGCTTGTTTATGCTGATAAAACAGCAACAGTTAATACATTACAGGCTAATATTGATCGTGATATTCGCAACATACTGCCAGCAATGCTCGAAAAAACGGCACAAAATTGGACGTTCAGAAGAGCATTGAAGAGCATGTCCATAATAATTTTTGATGTTAATGCCATGTATTGATCTTTCAAATAAAAAATTGATTGATTCAAATATAATTTTTTTATACGAGGGCTGCTATATACATTTCTGGCCTGGCAACACTAAGTGCTGCCAAGTGCAATCGGACATTTCCATTGGAAAGTTTGTCATTTTTAAGCATAATCGTACTCAAAACGTTTTGACGTACGACCATTATTTGTGTTGTTTACAGTGACTTGAAAAAATTAATATAAAAAAAAATGGAATTAACTCGTGAACATTTTCGTGCCATCATTTTTCACAACTTTCGACGTGGATTATCACGACAAGAGTGCATCGATGAACTTAAATCTTTGTATGGCGATGAAGCACCATCCTATAGCACTGTGGAAAATTGGTATAATGAATTTAATCGTGGCCGAAGCTCGCTCAAAGACGAATTCCATGAAGGTCGTCCAAAAACGACTGTTGTGCCAGAGAACATTGATGCCGTGCGTGAACTCATAATGCAAGATCGACATGCGACATACCGAGAGATAGAGACATCCTTGGACATTTCTTCCACCAGCATACATTCGATACTGCATGAACACCTGGCCGTAAAAAAGGTTTGTTCTCGTTGGATCCCGCACAATTTGAAAGTCGCTCAAAAAAAGGCTCGTGTCGATTAGTGCAAAGAAATGTTGCAAAAATACGATTGCGGTGCTCCAAAAGACGTTATAGATCGTCACAGGTGACGAATCATGGATCTATGCGTATGAGCCCGAAACGAAACAACAATCGACCGTGTGGGTCTTCAAAGACGAGCAAAATCCAACGAAAGTTGTTCGTGGAAAAAGCACTTCGAAGCAAATAGTCGCCTGTTTCTTCGGCAAAACTGGTCATGTGGCGACTGTTCCGCTTGAGCAACGTAGGACGGTCACTTCTGAGTAGTACACTACAATTTGTTTGCCTGAAGTCATCGGAGAAATTCGGAAAACCAACAAGAGAAGACGAATCATTGTTCACCATGACAATGCGAGCTCTCACACATCGGCTCAAACCAGAGCGTTTTTGACCGGCCAAAACGTCGAATTAATGGGTCATCCGCCGTACAACCCTGACTTGGCACCTAATGACTTCTTCTTGTTTCCGTACATCAAGAAAAAAAATGCGTGGTCAACGATTTTCGTCGCCAGAAGAAGCTATTGAAGTGTTCAAAAACCATGTTTTAGAGGTATCACAATCGGAGTAGAAAAAGTGCTTCGACAACTGGTTTGAGCGCATGCAAAAGTGTATAAATCATGCTGGAGAATACTTTGAAAAACAATAAAACCATTTTTGATTATAAATATTCGCATTTTCACTATTAGGCCAGAATTATATAGAGCAGCCCTCGTATTAGTTTTTAAGAATTTAAGGCTCTGTCGGCATAAACAAAACAAAAACAAGGTTAAGTTTTCTTCTCGTTTTTAATATAAAATATGTAACAATGACAAATTCCATTGTTCTTCAACATTTCCTTATATTTTTGGTCTCTCATCTTTGTTGTGTGAAACTCCACCTTTTGCAGCTTTAGTTAGTCCCAGTCCACACTATGCAACTTTTGTTGCGAAACTCTTGAGTTTGTTAGTAAGAGAGGAAATAGAAACGAATAGAAACGGTTACACTGTTTCATGTACTTGCAATTCTTTTTCGTTTTGTCATTCGTAGTTTAAACAAAAACAAATTCTAAGCAATTAAGGACGAAATTGCAGAAAGAAAAGTTGAATGTGTGGACACGAATGCAATGTCAAAAGAGAATTTAAAAATATTGCAGAAAAAAGAAATGCGCTTATGGACGAGGATTTAGATCTCTAAATTTGGTTAGTAAATTAATCGAGTTTATGCCATTGATGGTCTTTAATTCCTTTAAGTTATGGCCAAACTATTCCAACGTTCTATTGTACAAATAATGGTTATACTTAAAAACTTTCCTTATTAAAAAAGGTTTGAACTTAATCTCCAACAGAAGCACAAAATGGATAACCCTGTACTAAAAGACTGATTAGTTGACGGTACAATTTAGTTGTTCATATTTTGGTTAAGCAGGCCAAAAATTAATGACTCTATTCTTATGCAAAAAAAAACAAATTATAAAAGGGTTTTCAAGCAAAAACAAAAAGAACAATTTAAATTACAACAAAAGTAGCAAGTAAATGAAATGTAAATGAAATGAATTTATACAAAATATTTAAAGAAAAACATGAAAAACAACAGTAAGTTGCTCAAAAGAAACTTTCAATTAAAACTTACATTGACTAGACGTTGTAAAGTTGCCACATATGAATTTTCACTGTGTACAATGGCCGCTACAATGTGGCGACGTTTAAGTTGTTGCTGTGAAAGACCAGGTGGCGCTGGTGGTAACATTGGTTGTAGCAAACGATTGTGGGCCGAACGGGCGGTACCGTTGGCACGACTGCCTGGTGGTATCATTAAATCCAAATCGAATCTAGAAGTCGATGCGGTTAATGATGAAATATCATCATCTTCATTCTAAAGAAAGAAAAATAAAAAGAAGCCAAGAATTATGCCGCCGAATATGCTTAAGAATAAAATACATTTAAGATTTCCTGAAACTAGCGGAAACAGAATATTACAATATTTTTTTGTTGCTTGTTTTCGTTTTATTATTTGTTTACTTACTTCCGGTACCCCAGGCATTTTACACGCAGATTTTGATGAATTCGCCGAGTTATTTAGTTTTTGTGGAGAATCACATACAGCATCGGTCAAATCTATACTTGAAGAGTTCGATTGTCTGCCATCGCGACCACCCACATCATATTGATGTGATGAACCGCGTCGTATAGAAAACCAGCGAGAAAGTCTACCGCCAGGCGTTTCACCCGGTGTGGTTATATCTTCACGAGGCGGCTGATGAGCTGTGGGCATTGTTGTGGCACAAGCTGTACTTGCTCGACGAGTTAAGGTACCACTGCAACTGCCACTACCACCTCCACCACCGCCGCCACTACCTATACTACTGCTTGTACTTGAATTGCTGCTGGTATCAGCAGTTGAGTTGTTGGCATTCGATGAACGCCATTTGTCAAACGACAAGTGTTGTTTGGCCCGATTGAATGTGGAACGCAATTGTGAATTGCGTTGATTTGTGGCACTCAATGATGACGTCACGCTGCCGTTTAATTCCTCCTCGTTGGCCAACTCTTCGTCTTCCGAAGAGCTGTTAGGTGGCAAGGGTGATTTAGTTTCAAAATCAATTTGTGCGTTATCCGTTAAATGTTCGCTGGCACTGCTATTTGATAAAGTCGAACCGTCTGTGGCGCCACCAACGGCAGTCGGTCCGCCGTTGGCGTTTAAACTACCGACAGCTATTGTGTTGCCGGTAACAGCAATCCCCTGTACAAGAGGTTGCTGTGAATGTTGTTGTAGTGCCGCCTCGTTACAGCGGCCTATAACAGATCCTGTAAACGTTGAATGTTGATTGTGACTGGGTTGGTGGTGATGCTGATGTTGTTGTTGATTGGTAACTGGTTTTATAATCAAGGGCTGGAGATTATGACGTGCTGTTGCCAAAGTGTCCGGACGCCTTAAATTTGTGAGATTGTGCAATTGTGCTGTGGTTGTCGTTATGTTGCCGTTTTTAGCGCCTTGGGCGCTGGTTATCGATAAATTTTGATTTGCGCTATTGCTGTGATGTGTCGTCGATGAGGGTAATGGATCTTCCCAAGAACCCGAATTTAGTTTCGATTCATCTGTGAAAGCAAAAAACAAAGAAGAAAATTGTTCAAGGTTTTTTCTATCTTAAAAGTCTGTAGAAATAAAAATTAACTTAAGCCGAAACCGAATAAATTATTTGCTACTGTTAGTCCTTAAAAATACTTTTTTCAAAGTGATATTTTAAAAGGTACATTAAAAATATCTCCTTTTTCTAAATTTCTTTTTATAAGACTTCCTTAAAACTCGTAAACTTCTTTAAAAAGTACGTTTTTAAAAAAGTACCCTTAAAAAGTACTTTTGTAAAAAAGTACCTTTTTTAAATAAAGTAAAGCAGTTAAAAAAGTATTTTAAGAAATATTTTTTAAAAGAACCTTTTTTAACGAAGTACGTTTAATAAAATAGGCTTTTTATTTACAAAAAAGTAACGCTTTGAATGGTATGGTATAGACAATTCAAAATTGCAGCTGTCAGTAAGATTTTATCGGTAATGCAATTTCAATTTTAATAAGCAGGAAAATCTAATGATAAAGACATTAAAGCACAAATTTCATTGGAATTATTTTTTTTTTCAATTAAACCTTAAAGTAAATTTAATTTCTATTCTTTTGTCAATTATACGAAAAGCTCACGTTCGATACGGTAAACAAACAAATAAAACTTTTTTAATTTAGTTCTAGGCGCGTGTTTTGTTAAAGTTGTTTCGCTTAAGTTTGTTGAACTCTGTATCTTACTTTACTTAGCTTTTACTTTCAAAAAGACGTTTGCCGAGATTTGTGTGTTTATACTTGTGGTAAATATATTCATCAATTATCTAACAAAGGCTCGACAACCAAAGCTAAATATATCTAGCCCACGAAATTAAATATACAAAAGTTATTTTAAGTTTTGACGTTCTTAGACAAACATGTTTTGCTTAACAAAACCACTAAATCATCATCATTTATGGTTGACTAAAAATGTATGCGATTTACCCAACTGTTTAGTTAAACTTAAAGCTTGCGTATGCCTTAACAGCGAGTGGGTGTTTCACTTCACTTCACTTTTTTATAGTTCTTGATGGATCTTAATTCCTTTGTCAAGAAAATATTTCTTAACCCATGAACGGCAACAAAATGAATTAAAATAAAGCATTGTTGTGAAATCGCATATCATTTAATGGACTTTTCATACTTTAAGGCAAAACGGCGGCGTTTTGTTTTTTAAAAAGAAACAATAAATTGGACTTTGCAATTTTTTTTGTTTTGTTTTTATTTTCGATTTTTTTACAAAACTTTAAAAAGACGAAAACAGCAACAGAGATAAGTACAAGCTAGTTTGTATGTTTATGGATTTTTAATGTTGCTTTTAATGTAGCAAATTTGCTGTCTGTTCGCTAGTTGATGTGGTCAGTAAGGGCGATAAGCTTTTGTTTGCTTTTTTGCAGGGTCAGCGTTGAAAAACTAATGCAAAAATATAAAAAATTTGCCGTCATTTTGCACATAATATTTTGATCTGCCATAAAAATAAGAAGAAAATTGATCTTACAGCGTATTAAACCTAAAGTCATAAAAAGTATGGAATAACGAAGTAGAATTATCATGTTGATAACAGACATAAGTAAAAATGTTGCCAGTAAATGTGAGAAAACAGTTTTGACACAAATTTTATTTGTAATGAATTTAGTTGAAAGAATAATTTTAAAAAATTAATTCACTAATGTAAAAAGTACGTTTATAAAACCAAGTATTAATATAATAAACTTACAAAATGTACTTTTATAAAAAGTCCTTTAGGAAGTGTATTTTTATTAAAAGTACTTTACGAAGTGTACTTTTATAAAAAGTACTTTACGAAGTGTACTTTTATAAACAGTACTTTACGAAGTGTACTTTTATAAAAAGTACTTTTAGAAATGTAATTATGTTAAATGTACTTTTATAAAAAGTACTCTAGAAAATGAATGAAAAAAAATTTATTTGTTATTAAAGGTACTTTTCAATTCGAATTTTTATTTGATGTATTTTCAGAATTTTTACTTTCATAAAAGCAATTTTAATAAAGCAAGGTACTTTTTACAAAAGGTACTTTTTACAAAAGGTACTTTTTACAAAAGGAACTTTTATTGAGGGATCCCCATATAAAAGGCACCTTAATTGATGGTGCCTTTATAAAGGAAACTTTTATTGAGGGAAACTGTAAAAAATGGGGCACCGTACACAGAAGGCACTTTCACTGAGGGACCCCTTTATATTGGAAACTTTCGTTGACGAACTCTTTAAAAAAGGGATTTATTAAAGGTAATTTTATAAAAGAAACTTTAATTAAAGCCACTTTTATAAACTTGTATTAAAAGAATTTGTATAAAAGAAATTGTTTAAAAGGAACTCTTATAAAAAGTACTTTTGTTGAAGGTACTTTTATTAAAAAAACTTTTATAAAACGAACTTCTATTAAAGTTACTTTTTGTAAATTTTTCTCAGCGAATAAAATATTTTAAAACTTCTTCTTAAATTACTACTAAAAGCCGCTCGCCATAATCTGAAAATGTCTTTAAATTTGCAGTGGTGTATACTATTCGAAATGCAAATTTTACCTCCATAAACTCTCTAAAAGGGCCGTCAGCTTTGAGACCCTAACTTGAATTTAAAGCAACCAAACACGGCTTAGCATAAATATGATTAGATCGATCTCTTTATAGATCATCATACAGCAAAATATATAAGTATAAAAAGATCTTTTAACCTTTGTACAACCTTCAATTTACACATGGAAAGTCAAGCATGAACGTTCCAGTGGCATGACCTTAATACTCGTATGTCGTCTGTCGTTAGTCTTATATTTTGTATTACTACTATCCCGAAAACATTCGATTCTGTTTCCATATCCATCAGCCACAACGCTACTGTATTTGGTGATAATGACAATACAATAAAAAATTAAACACTATTTAGTTCCTAAATTATTATCACTAGCACTTGTAGCAGTGATAGAATCACTACATTAAAACATCGACGACAATAAATACTCATATTTGTATGCAATGTAATAATAATAACAAAATTATGTTAATAACATTTACCAAGTGTCTATTAAACATAAAAAAATATCAATCTAAACGACTAACTCTCTATTTATTTTCCATTTATTGGCACTAAAACGCGTCTTATATGCAAAACTTGGTATTTAAAAATATGCAAAAAATATATAAAAATCTTGAAAAAACTAAACAGGAACAAATCGATTAATCATTTCAACAGTTTCATATTACAACGATGTCTTTTCGAAAATACCCACAGGCAAAAGAGAACGTTTTTTTTTTTGCACACACACAAATTCAAATGAAAGCCCATAATGTAGTGATAATAAAAATAAATGGATGGACGAGTAGTTGACAACATTTTTATTTATTAAATAAATAAATAAAGGAAAATAAATCAAAGAATTTATGAAACCAATTCATTAAAAGAAAGTTTAATAATTTAAGAATTTTATTTAAATATAAAAGCAGAAGTAAGATTTATTGGACTACCGGAATGAGTGGTATTCACTTGCAGGTCACCAGAATAATCTTAATGCCCCCCTTAAAACTAATAACTGTTTCCGAATTTCTATCGAGTGTGGAGTGTGGAGTACCTAGGAACACGACTTTATATAAAAAACAAACACTTTTAAACAAATGTAAAAATTTGTAACCGTTTAGAATTATGCTGAAGAGGTATATAAACAAAGATTAATTAAAAATTCAATCAAGTCATTCAGTGCCGAATCTTTAAAATAGTCCAAGTTTTTCTTTGTCTAAAAATGAGCAAATTGCTTCTTAAATAAGCAAAATGGGACGTGATGCTTCTATCTTTCCCTTCTAAGCATATGTTCTTAAAACGCACATTAAACCGGATCTTACGAGTCTGAATAAAATTGCAATATTTACACGTCTGTATTCATACCAAACCAAACGATTCGGAATTTTATACCGTCAATAATTATTGTTTTTACGGTTCTGTTTGCAAAAGTTGTGGAAACTATTATTTTCTGCCCGGATTTCTGGAAAATTCAATATCAAATGAGATATATAATAACGAACACAAGCCTAACTAAATTGTAAAAATTCTCATATCTTATTTATTATAAATAGTTTCATAATTAAAAAATTTACAATCTATAAGTACCTTATAGATACATATGAAGAATGCTGACGAAGGTTGTAGCGAACCAGAACTATTCTTTTTGCAATTAATCACAGTTAAGCCTAAAATGAAAAAATAAAAATAAATTGCACCCAAAGCACAAGGTGCATTTATACTTTCTTTATAACAATCATATAATACTGAAACAGAATAAAAAAAATTGAGTTCATGGCTATATCAATGGTTGGCAGAAAGCAAGAAGAACGGAATAAGACGATTTGCAGAGAGAACACCAAAGAAATAGGTTGGGTTGTCTGTGGTCTTCGTCTTACTAAATTAATATTGATTGATTATGAATATTTCTCGTATTCTTATTTAAATTAAATTAATTGTTTAAATGGATGATGTTTACAATGTATACAACCTAAGGCAGATAGATGCGAAGAATGATAATGACAGAAGTAGCGATCCAGAAAATGCTCCATTACATTCTGCTAATGTCTAATTTGTCTTGTTTTCTTTGTAGAACGTCTGCACACATTTGTAAATAATTTTTCTTTTTTTAAATTTAGGAAAATAAAATAAAAATTAAAATAAGCCGAAATTAATTTAATGCATTTTTTATAATAATAATTTTGTGTAATATTCTATACTTTTATCATAATAATGGTTGTATTTAACAATGTTATTGTTATATTGGACAATAACACGTTTCTTACAGTAATATTTATATTATGCTTAACTATAATATGATCATATAATTTTATCATAATATGTTCCTTTTAGATTATTGTTACCTCAACCATATGTTTTCTTTGTATGCATCTGTATTAGACATGTGCCCGGTCGTTCGTTTCAGTGTCCGGTCTTTTTCGGTCAATTATCAAAGACTGATTCGTTCGTTCAATTCGTTCAATCGGTCAATTTGAACGAAAGGAGCCGGTTAAATATCTGGCTCATTTCGTTCAATCAGGTCGTCCGTTCAATTTAACCCGTACACTATTGAACGAAAAGACCGGATCATTCCGTTCACTTGATTGACTCGGTTAATTTCACCCGTTCGTTCGCGAACGACACAGCCTTAATCTGTATATAAGATACTGCTTTTTCACTATCTTTTCACTGTCTTAGTTTATTTCAATTTCCGCAAAAACGCACTGCTCAATATTATTGTCTGAAAAGAACCTTAACTTCTTAACTGAGTGTTCTAAAACAAAACAAACTTTAACATCTCTTTCAAACTAGACTAATTTTTAAAGTTATATTTTCATCATTATAGCGGGCAATTTAAATCATGTAGATTTTTTCAAGGCCACAGCAAAACCTACAGACCCAGATAAGTCACAAAAGTTTTATTTCATTTATTTGACGGCTGTTTTTTTTTGTTTTTTATTCTATTTGTACAAATACGTCTAAAAAAAATAATTGTTGTGATCTACATATATTACAATTTTCATGTGGCAGTATTTGCAAGATGTTTAATAAGATTTTGCTTCCTTTTACAACATTTGACAAATGACTTTGTCTTGTCACAGCCTCCATGTAAGAGTGCGTAAAACATGTATGAATTTTTGGAATGAGTAATGAAACTTAAACCGGAATACAAACAAAATGTGAAACGTAGTAAAAATAGAATAGTGACAGTGGTAATAAAAATATTGGCGAGTAGTAAGTAATATTGTTATTTATAAGATGTGCAAGAACGGGAGTTTTTTTTATTCATTTGTATCTTGTTTTTTCCAGAGATTGGCTTAAGTAAACAGTGTGGAAGGACAATCCAGTGGACTGTAATATAATCACTGTTATAGTCTTACTACTGTCATTATTAAACCAGTTGAATAAAGAAAGCTCTTGTTACTTTGTTTTTAGTATTTTTTTTTAATTTTAATTTTTTTTTCATCTTTTAGTAGCTGCCAGCTTTGTTTATCTTTTTTATTTTATTCTTTTTGCTTTAAGTTTGGGTTGCGATATTTGTTTATTGAATGAATGCCTTTATTTAGTTGATTACTCGTAGTTAACTATATCCAACCATAGAGATAAATGTTTTAAGATAAAAAACAATAACAAATTCAAAAAGCTTTGAATTAAACATTAACAAACAATAGATGATATCGAGACAGTTTTTTAACATTGTTTGTTTTTAGATGTGTATGAGTGTTGATTTATTTTATTTTGCTGATATTCAATACATCCATGAGGAGGTTTTTATTTAGCTGTTGTTTGGGATTGAATAAAAAAAAAAAAAACAAAACATTGTTAAGTTGTAGCAAAAAAATATGGGTCGCACTTTACTTTTTTTACTGTACTCCGCTTCAAATTTTGATACAGAAACATATAATGTTCCCCATAGATGGTATTGCAAGGACCATGTGTTAGTTGCTATGTCGAAAATCCTGCAAAACAAGAATAAAGAATAATATCGCGAAGAGTCTCAGTTTAATTTTTCATATGGGAACTTCCGTGGCATACTGTGATAACCTTTTGATATTTGTGATCATTTTACTCTGAAAAATGCGGTTTATCACTGGACCTTATTTCCTCACAAACCACAACATGATCAATGATTTTTTGTTTAAAAATACGGATGACATTATTGTGGTTTCAACAAGATGTCTCTTTGCGACTTATTTTAAAAAATCTTGGAGATAAGTTGATTAGTGAGAAAATGACCTGTCAGTTGGCCTCTTAGCTCGTGCGATGTGACAACTCACGATTATTTTTGTGTGGGGATACATAAAGACACTAGTTTATGGTGATAAACCAGAATCCATTGGCACCCTAAGGATCAACAATGTTTGTACTATCCACTGTCAGAAATGCTTGAACAAGTGGCCCAAAATTAGACATTCAAAATGTGTTACGTCAAGGACAGCCTCGGTGGCCTTATGCCCGAAATTATTTTAAAATGTTAATGTCAATCAAATGTCTCATACAAATTTGACTTCATAATCTAAAACTATTCAATCTCAAGTATAACTAGATTATTACGAAAATGTTTGAGGTGTCAACTTTTAGGTCAAAAAAAGAACAGAACATGTAAACATATTTTAAAGAAAATCGGAGAACATACCTTTGTCTCAATGCTGGTCATTTCTAAAATTGCAATTCTCCAACAAAAAAAAAAAAAAAAAAAAAAATCGGGTTAATTTTTTAATTAAAAGACAGGAAACATTAAACACTAGTAGAATGTACTGCAGCATTTTCTAAATCGTTTGATCCGTTAACAGCATTCCTCGTATATTCCTACTTCAGATTTAGCAAATAAGAATACGAAGAATATTTAAAATCAATTAATTTTATTTATAGGAAATCCACACACAATACACAGCGGTTTTCGTTGTTCTCGTTACTAATCGCCACATATATGTATTTGTTCTTGTTTTTTGATAACTGTCGGTTTAGCAACGAATGCAATTTTAGTTTTTATTCTCTTATACTTTTACTGGAAATGGAAACATCCAATCCATAACATACATAGGTTTGTGTTAACTTTTGAAGAAGAAATGATTTTCATACTCAGAAACAAAGCTTTTGTATGCACCTATTAAAGGTTTTGCTTGTTTTCCGATTTAAGTTTAATTAAATATTTAATTGACTCAATAATATATGTAATTAAAGAATACATACATATAATTAAAAAAATAACTAAATACATTATATTTTTATTACTGCTGCACTGCTGCTCATATAGCTCAACAGTGGATTCTACCCAAAATTTTTTATAGAAAACCTAAAACTCTTATATCAAAGCCAAATCAATTAAATAAGAACTTCGTTGAATCAATAAAGCAAAAAACAATTAAAACTCAAACATTTTCAGGTAAATAAATGTTTTGTGTGGTACAGTTTGGAGTATTTAAATTTCCAAAAAACAGGCTGCTGTATTCAAGGTGGTAAGCAAACCGGCTGCCCTGGGTTCAACCCTTGCGGCAGTCAAAAATATAAAAATGTTTTTTTTTTGTATGCTTAATGGTTTATATACATATCCACAATTAAAAAACTAAAACATGCAGCCTCCTTCGTCGGTACTTCTACATAGCATATTCGCCGGCGAAGTAAAATAATTAATAAAATGGCTATATTTATCTTCTTTCACCACCTGTCTTCTTCCCTTTCCTAAAGAATGTAGCACGTTTACAAACTAAGTAGGTATTAATGCCTGAAGTGCTACTTCTCAAAAAAAAAAAAAAATATTTGCTATAGGAGCCTTAAAAAGGTTGCCTCATAATAAAGATTTGCAACTTGTTTTAAAACAATATTAAAAAAAAAATAATAATAAAAACATTTATTGAATCCAATCTTTAATTAAAAAAAGAACCTTAATACACTTGTAGTAATAAAAACCTAATCTTTAAGCATATAATCCTTTCTAATTTATCCTTTCGTTACATAATCATTTCACTTATTTAATTGCTAACCCTCCTATTAAATTTTTAAATTTTCTGTCACATGCTGATAAGCTGTTAACCTTTCTCAATTTCATTAAAGGGTTAAACTGTATTCTACAAAATACCTTTCCGCTAATTTCAGGAGGCTTAAATTACAAAATTTACAAATTTTTGTTACTAAAACGGATATGAGTATAAAGTCGAAAATCTCTTTTTAACTTGTATTATTTAGTTAATTTTCATATTCCCTTCAATGACCGACCTCACTTAACAAATTTTAATGATGTGACAGTAATTTATTCAAAATTGTTATTTTTGTTCTATTTTACTCAACATGACATTTAAATTTTGTTTATTGTCAGCAGGATACAAAAATTTACACACACACACACACACATATATACACCACGCAAAAACTGAGCCAAAATTTAATAAACATGTTGTAACAACTGTGTTGTATGTCCTCAACATTAACCACACAAAAATTGTGTTTGTGTGTAAGTGTTATCTTTTATCTAGGTTTCAATTCCTGTTTTTATGATTTCCCTTTATTTTCTTGTAAGTCAACAACACACCAACAACAAGAACAACATTAACTAGATAGTTGAGTAAAAGGATGGATGGATGGATGTTTGTCTAGTTATCTAACTGACTAGAGCTTAGGGACTGAAAGATTGACACACTGGCGGGCGGGCGGGTTAACGAACAGACCACGACGAACTTAGTTTATAAATAAACGAGTGAGCGTGTTCATCATCTGTAGGCGGTTTTGTATGGAGGTTTTAAGATTAGATTTGTTGCTGTTTGAAGTTAGTAAAAGGGCTTTTTTGTTTGTGCTGATGATTGCAATACAATCGTTCACAGTTGGTTAAGTGACTTTGGTTTAATAACTTGTTCTTCTTTTGTTTTCAATTTAATTTATGAGCATTTTTTTTTCTATTCAATTTACTGAATTCTAGGAAAAATGTAGATCATTTTATTTTTTGTTGTGTTTTTTGTAAAAAACGAAACGTATTGTGAAACTATAAAAATCTTATTGACACAGTGACACTATAGATAAAATGTGAAGGAAGTTAAAAATAAAAAACAATTACTGATGTGACAGTTATTAAGGCGCCTTGACAACAAGGTACTGTATTGATTTTAAATGTTAGATTAAAAAAGTAAAAGTGGTACCAATTGTTATTTTTAATAAAATTTTTTGTCACATCTTAAATTAATTTTAGGTGTTGAGGTGTTGGTTAAAAATCTGTAAACAATCACTTTTATTTGTATTTTAATATATTTGCTTTTCGTTTAACAAAAGTACACCGATGAAAAAAGTGCTAGTGTCTCAATCGCCGACGAATTAAAAAAAAAAAAATTGATACTAAAATCGCTTAATTATTTTGAGGTTTTAATGTTTTTAAAATAAAATTAAATAAAATAAATAAATTACAAGTAGAAAGCGTGATATAAAATTGGAGCCAATATTTAAGATCAATGAAAATGAGTTTTGAGTTATTCGACGTTGATTACACTGTACAACAAAATCAAATTTTTTCAAAAATTACAAGGTCCGGGCTATAAATTCTGATAGAGGAGACAAAAAAAAGATATACGTGTATCGGCGTTTTGAAAGTTTACATCTGGATTTCATTTGAGAGGGGGTTAAAGTTTCCCAGCTCTGGCACATTCTTATTGTTAAACAGCATAAGAAACCATGTGACCCTTACATTTTAGGTAAAAAATGTGTTCAGCAAATTTATGTAAAATGTTACGGAGAACATTTGTGTAGAAATGTTAACCCTCTAACTCCTCAAGATATGGGTCTTTTTTGTCCTTCTTTTAAAAAATAGCAAAAAACGCCATTAAAGCAGGGTTTTAGAGAGTTAAAATGTTCCACAAAAATGTTACCCGTTAAATTTTACTATAAGTCCCTGAATACACCAAAAAGGAAAATTCAACCATAAAGTCAGAAATAAGACGCAACAAAAGAGAGCTTAGGGTTAATTTCGCATTTATTAAGAATTTTGTTTTAAAGCAAATTTGGATAGCATTAATTACATTTTCTTTAGCTCTAGGCAATTCCACTTCATTATCATACAATGTCCAGCATATTTCAGCGATAAGCGAATGAATGCTTTTACCTTTATAGCGTTCTTCAATGGGTGTGCATGTCTGATGAAATTTTTCACCATGCTCATCAGATTCTGTTGACAACTGGTTCTCAAAGTAATCCATATGGGAATTTAAAAAATGAATTTTTGTTGACATATGAACGCAATAAAAGGTTCCTGTTTCAGCGATGGTTCCATCAACATAATGACTAGGACTTCGAAGTTGTAGCACAGGTACTGGGAGTTCGTCAGAATGCGGAAATGGCAGCATGGCTAATGGCACAGTTTTGTATACTAAACTCTTTCGCCTATATCTATTCAATTTTAATATGGAAATATTTTGGCACACATAGCACGTAGCGTCATTATGTTCACCTGGATCTAACCACCGCAAAGGAATACCAAACTGCATTTTTAAAAAATAAGAAAAAAAAAAACATCAAGTGAAAAAATTGGAGCTCGCCCATATCTTCCGAGAAATTTAGAAATTTTCCATTTTTTTTAAATATCAATATGGATATCAATTTAAAGCTTTTGAAAAGATCTTTAAGGAAATAGCATTAAGAGCTCATGAAATTTTTATGTAAAATAATATATATGCAGTACCAAATTTTTTTTAAATCTCTGTCACCCCAATTTTTGCTTTTTTATTGGAATTACTTCACTGAACTAGATTTACATATACTATATAGTGAAGGGTATATAAGATTCGGCATAGCCGAATATAGCGCTCTTACTTGTTATTTACAATCTTTAAGGGGTGAAATAATTTTGCGAAGTAATTGAAAATGTATTTATCGCCTCAATAAGGTGTTGTTTTATCATTATTCTGGCTGAAACCAATTATTGTACGATTATAAAAAATACAGATTCAAGGGGAATACTTATATAATAAATTCCTAGGACCACTACTTCATAGAATTAAGTATTCTTCACATAATTTATATCCAAAACGGGAACTGAAAACAAATTTTTTTGGTTTTTGTTTTAAATGTAAATTATATGTAGAAATTATCGTTACTAATCTGTTAGAAAAATAAGCCTTTGCATAATATGGTTAACACCATCGTTAATCGTTCTAGTTGCCAATCATGGAAGGAATCATGAATGAACACAAAAATTTGGCAAAAAACATGCTTCCTAATTGGGCATATTAAAATCTAATGCTAACAGACTATGGGATGAGCTTTCCAAATGTATGGATGAACTAGTACCACCAGTTAATGATGTTATAATTTTAAAATAGGAAATTCGCAATTTATATTTTTGCAAGAAAATATTTATATTTATAATTTTGGCTGATCAAAAATAGGTATCAAGCAAAGAAAAAAGCTTTTTTTTTAATTGAAAAACCAGAATGAAGGAAGCCTTAATGAAGAAAAGCTGCTGGTGCCAAGTGAAGAAGTGTTAATTGAAGCAGCAGTCCTTGAATCGAGCGCTATAGGCAAAAAATCGGTTTTGACCTTTGCAAACAACAAAATTTGATAAACTGACCAGCCTGAATACTCTTTCTTTAGCTTTAGAATATTTTAATTTCAAAACTATTGTGACTCATTTAAAAAATTACGATCCGTTTACAATCGTATGTCATAATGCCATTTAGTTCATACGATTAACGTATCACGTAATTTTTTTTCGTACGATTGTCGATACGAACACGGATGTAACGATTCCACCCCTGATTTATCATAAAATTTAATTGCTTTTTCAAATTTGTTATTCTAATTGAAACATTTTCCTTTTAATTTTCCATTGAATTTTTTTTTTATATTTATTTACCTGTTTTTTTTTTGGTCTATGGACATTCTCGAATTGGTTTTTTCTAAAACAGATTTTTTAAAACCACAATTATTATCCCTTTTCACTCGTAATAAAAGGTATATAAAAGGGCAGTAAGTAATAACAATTTTCGTAAGATAAAGGTAAAAGCATTAATTCGCTTATCGCTGAAATATGCTGGACATTGTATGATAATGAAGTGGAATTGCCTAGAGCTAAAGAAAATGTAATTAATGCTATCCAAATTTGCTTTAAAACAAAATTGTTAATAAATGCGAAATTAACCCTAAGCTCTCTTTTGTTGCGTCTTATTTCTGACTTTATGGTTGAATTTTCCTTTTTGGTGTATTCAGGGACTTATAGTAAAATTTAACGGGTAACATTTTTGTGGAACATTTTAACTCTCTAAAACCTTGCTTTAATGGCGTTTTTTGCTATTTTTTAAAAGAAGGACAAAGAAGACCCATATCTTGAGGAGTTAGAGGGTTAACATTTCTACACAAATGTTCTCCGTAACATTTTACATAAATTTGCTGAACACATTTTTTACCTAAAATGTAAGGGTCACATGGTTTCTTATGCCGTTTAACAATAAGAATGTGCCAGAGCTGGGAAACTTTAACCCCCTCTCAAATGAAATCCAGATGTAAACTTTCAAAACGCCGATACACGTATATCTTTTTTTTGTCTCCTCTATCAGAATTTATAGCCCGGACCATGTAATTTTTTGGTGTGTTGTACAGTGTTATTAAACCAACAGTGAAACTGCTGCAGAGATAAATTCCAACAAATATAAGACATTGCATTTTGAAGGCCGATTTTTGGCAATAACCAGTCTCACATTAAATGTTTAAGTATGTACCATAATATGACAGTCAAATTAAAATATACGTTAAACAAGTTTTTGCATTTATAAACGATCTTACTTGTTTTCAAATTAAAAATTATTCAAATATTTTAATTAAATTGATTATTTATTTACTTGATATTTTCTTCTTCTTTCTTAATTACATTTTAAATTGATCCAATGAATTTTTTTTTTAATCAGAAAATTTTGTATTTTTAAATTAAATATATAATTGAGTCAATTAAAAGTTTAATTAAGTTTATATATGAAAACAATTAAACATTTATTAGGTGCAAACGAAAACTTTTTTTAGGTGTATGATTAAAATTTCATCGTATCTTCTGTAATAATTAACACAAACTTATATTTTTAAGTTGATGGTTAAACAGCAAAAGGTTTAAGACGTCCCCAGTCCTACTAAAAGTATGACCGACGGCTGGCAGAAAGAAGAAAGAATTATTTGTGACGACTAATAAAGAGAACAAAGAAAAAGCTTTGGGATTTCCTGTAACTTAATAAATATTTATTTATTTTAATTATTTCTCGTATTATTCCTGATATTATTTAGATTCGCAGAATACTGATAACGGATGTAATGATCCAGAAAATGTTTTATTCCATTCTCCTGATGCGTAATTTTTTCTTTATTTTCTTTAAAAAATTAACCCAAAAAATTTGTAAATAATTTTTATATCTTAAGCTTAAGCCGAATTAAAACTAATCATTTATAGTTCTAGACGGATATGATAAGCTGCCACTTTTGTAGAGATTTCAAATTGGATTAGATCGATTGTTGTCATGAAGTCGTCTAGAATATATATTGTATTTTATTCAACCACTAAATTCAATGCCAAATTACTAATAGCAAGTTCGAAGATTGAGCAGCGTAATTTCTTTTTTTATAAAAAAAAATTATTTATCGCATGATATATATTTTCAAGAATGTATTTAAAGCGAGTAATTTTTTACACATATTAGAAAGTTTTTTAATTATTTAGTTTTGTTGTAATTTTTGCTATTACTTTTATTAAAAAAAAAAAAAAATTAAAAATTAATCTATTATTATTCAATTTGAGCACGTAATGTTGTATAGTATTTAATCTTTATGTCAAAATCTTTTGAAAACTGCCATGAAACATTTATATGTTAATAATCTAATGCAATTATGATAATTTGGTTTTGTTTACTTAAAAGATTTAATCAATAAAATCCTTTTTATTGGAATTTAATTAAACTAAAAGCTTTATTGCAAACAAACTTTTAAAAAAAAACAAAATTAAAATAATAAATAGAAATAGCAATTTATCAATAAGAATATGAAAATAAACAAGAGTGCTATATTATCTTATATATGTACCCTTCAATATCTATGTAAATCTAGTTAAGTGAAGTAACTCCAATCAGAAAAGAAAATATTGGGGTGACACAGAATTAAAATATAAAAAAATTTTGGTACTGCATATATATTTAACATAAAAATGACATAGAATCTTAATGGTTTAAGACTTTTTAAAAAATGTTTAGTATTTTCTTAAATTTAATTTCGAAAGCTTTAAAATGATACCCATATTAATATTTAAAAAAAATAGAAAATTTCAGAGCCCCGTAACTCGGAAAGTATGGGCGAGCGGCAATTTTTTCACTTGATGTTTCTTTCTATTTATTTTTTAATTCTTTATCGCCCCATATATTTATATATGTATATATATTTACATGAAAAAATTAGAGGTAGGCGTGGTGTTTTGCCTGCTGCCTTAAAGGCCATGGTCCGATCATGCTGAATTTCAATAGCACCTCTTTCGATACTATATCTGATCAATTGCCGAGGTAAACTTGATTTTAACACTAATACCAACGCATCCATTGAGGTTGTTCAACATTTCTTAGCTAATTGTGGTATTATTTAATACACACACCACTAGTGAAAGCAACTTATTCACCACACGCATACGGACAACAACATCAGGGGTTGGTAGATCTAATTTTCGTAACAATATGTATAGATGACACTTTTTTGTTTCAAAAAATTTCGATTAATCGATAGTTTATTCCACGAAAGTTTAGTTTCGGATTTATTTTCAGATTTTCTTCCTTTTCAGGGAAAATTAATTGAAATAAGTCATTCGGAGCAATAAAAACTCATCCACAAAGTTTCAGTGGAACAATTCAATTTTTTATGAAATTCATTATTTTATGAAATTATATTTTAAGGAAACTAAACATTTCTTATATTTTTTGTTTCTTCAAGTCTGACGTCTCAACTGCAGTACTCAGTAATTTAAATTACAAGATAGAATAAAGTTAAACTTTTGCTGCATATGAATTATACTCTTTCTACTTCGTTTTTTTACTTCTTACATTTCCACTCTATATTTAACGCTTCCAACCTTAACACTCTTCTTCCTTTTGCGTTAAACAAAAAAAAAAAAAAAAAAAAAAAAATGCCAAACATCATCATTTTGTGCGCTGTTTTAATTAAGGGATTGTTGTAAAGGCCTTACGTTTCTTTTAATGTGACTTCCACATTCTTTTGAGAGGCATATTACCATTTTGAGTTGACAAAGTCACAATTATTTTTTTTTTCGTACTTTGCTCTTGTTAATTACTTTTTCTACAGCTATTATCGGAATTACCAAAAGCACCACATAATGGCTTTTGTACAAAGGGGATAACGAAACAAGGCGTAGCCTTATGAAGAACGTCATTTTTAGTATGAAAATGATGTGTAAGTTGTTACATAATTATAATGGTAGTGCTCCAGCACAAAACAAACAAAAAATGACAACATAAAGAGACAAGATAAATAGAAAAGCAAAAATTGTAGCACACCTTTAAAAAATAATTATTATTGTTAAGAATGTTGGAAAAGCATCGCCTTTAAGAGTTTATATAAAATACAAAATTACACAAAAAACAAAATTTGTTTAATTGACATTTTTTTTATTATTTTTTTTAAAGCATAAAGTACACAGGATAGGTGGTGTATGGTATCGCTAAAACAGCTTTGTTGGCACATACGAATTCCATGATCGATGTCATCATGGTTTTTAAATTAGAGTGAAAGTATGTTCTGAGAAAAGTTTGGGATTGAAACAATATTGGTTGTCGGACATATGATTAACACCTTTAATGGTGTACTTGCGGTCAATTGGATCGTTGAGAGAAAGGGTATTGAGAAGGCAAACAAAGTTGGTTGGGGACGGGCGTTACTTTAATCGAGGTAGGTCGGTCATGCATTTGAGCCTCTAAATGAATTACCGGGCTGATTGAGAGGCTTTTTGTGCACTTTACCACTTCTACTTACCTCTGACCCTGATGTGGAGTCATTTTGCTCCGTCCGCCCTACCATCACAACTTTTTCTTCCAAACATTTTTAATTCGAACGACAAAGAATAACAATTAGTGAGGTGTTCGGACAGTTTCGGCAGAGTCTGCTTTCTACTATCAGTATTGATTCAACGATATATTTGTGTTTTTCACTGCGGAAGTGATACTCAACTGAAAGCCACAGACATACTACGACAGATGTGTGTGAGTTGGAATGCCTACCGATGGTAATAAGCACTAATACAAAACTGACACGGTACCAATATGCCTTAAAGTAACAGTTTTTCTTTTAGTGATTAACTTTATAGAATTTAAAAGGACATGAAATTGATTTAATTATTTAAATAAGAATTAGTATGTCTTACAAAATTCCTCAAAGTTTTATATATAAAGCAGAAACAGTAAATAACATTTGAAATTAACTTTTTTTTTATTCTGTGTAATATTAATTGCTAACTATTTTGTTAAAAACTTTCTTAAGATTCATTATTATCTTTAAAAGCAAAATTATTGACCAAATGACTGCTATGAAACGGCTTTCAAAGCAACAAACAAATTTGCATTTTAAAATTGCAACGTCAACACTGCAATCAGTCAGCAACTTTATGAACAAGAAAAACACTATATTTACAACAATATCACCGTCATCTCCGACATCATCCCAACCACCATCATCTTCATTATGATAGTTACTACCGTCATCATTATTATTATTATCTTAGACAGGTTAAGAAAACAAAAAACACAAGAAAAGTTGGTTTGTTGATTGGCTTATGAAAGCAAGACAAAACAAATTGACACCTTTAACTTTAAATGCAAACAAACCAACAACATTGAGTTTAAAAACCACACAAAACAATTGACAATTAAATACATAAATGACAACACCTTGGTAGACAAAAACAAAAAAAAAAAAAAAGGAAAAAAGAGTAGCTGGCACACAGGCAGTCAAATTCGCTAATGCCGGCAACAAACTGCAAATAAACAGTTGTTAAATTCAATTGCTTAAACAAATAAACAATTCACATGCATAAACAATTGCTTCTTTAGAGGTGTTAAATTGCAAATTGTTGATTGTTTTGCAAAAACAAACAAAAAAAAAAAAAAAACAGAGAAGGAAAATATAAATTTTTTCATGACACTTGGGTATTTAGGTACTGAAAATATTTGCAAAAATATTAGAGGTTTAAAAAAGTTTAAGGTTTTTAAATTTGAATAGTGTTAAAGAATCCACAGCAGTCGTTGCTGGCGGGCAGTTTAAAAAATCCCTTTACGGGAACCCAATTTGCTGTATTAATTATTAAATGTTGGTTTTATACTAATGGCATGTACTAAGTGTTTTATACATACATATGTATGTTTCTATTGGAAATATCTACAAATTCTTTAGACATTAGAGTTTTCCAGACATTTGAATATTAAGTAAAACTTGATAAGCAAACGCGAGTTCAATTGATATTCAGTTTTTAACAAGGAGCAAGGTCTATCGATTACATCGTTTCTACAGCTGATGCCGCAATTGACACAAGTATAATAATTTTGTTTTTTGTTAATTTTAAAAATGTCTGGAAAATAATATTAATCATACGCCCTCTAAAAATATTTTCAGTTTTATTTAAATAAATATTTAATTAAATTGAAAATAGCATAAAATACGTAAATTTATTCAAAATTTTAAAAAGGAATTATTTATACTCATAGATAAACTATTTTTTGAATTGCAACTTCTGTAATAAAAATATTTATACAACATATTATATGAAATGTTGAATAAATTTCTAACTCAAGCTGAATTTGTTTACTTTACAGAAAGAAGTTGTTGTATCTATTAAAGTTTTCCTTGCTTTCGGATAGAGATTTGATTAAATTTGAATTAATTCAATTATTAATTTAATTGAAAAACTTTTTTCTTTTTTTTTTTTAATAAATATGTAAACAACATAATTAATTATTTAATTACAAGCAATTTAGTTTATATTTCAATTAGGTATATAATTGAGAATATTAAACATTTTATTAAATTTCAACTGAAAGAACATTTTTCTGTGTAGTAAACAATTTAAGATAATTAAATTAATAAAAAATGATTTCTATAAGAAAAAGAAATTTACTGAAATATAAGCAAATTATTTAAAATTATTTAGAGATCATGAAAGATTGAACAGATCTATTAAATTGACGTACTTAATATTGATGAAAGGTTGTGGTATTCTCAAATCCCAAATCCCACATTATTTGAAACAGTTCGAAAAACCACAATTACAATTTAAATTTAGCGCATGTTTGCATGTGTGTAAAATCACGGTAATTCATAAAAAACTATCAATCCCTTGAAATAATTGCAATAAATCCTAAAATTTCCACACTTATCGATAATCCGCATTTTTTCTCCTATAAATCAAAATTGATTATTAATAGAATTTGTAATGCCAAGCAGAATAAGAATTAAAAAATAGTTTTGCTATATGTTAAAAGAATAGCATGCGTTTAACTGACTGCCTAATTCTTTGAGGTAAACCTCCGGCAAAACTTAAAAGACCTTTTCACTACAGGCCACTTTAAGTCCTGCTTGGTCAAACTTTTTTTGACGCGAATGCCATTTTCCTGTTGCTTCCAAAGAAGGTTTTCTAAATGTTCTTGTCACATCAGATCTCGCACATATTCTAACTTCCTTTCACTTGGAAGGCAAGTATGATGTTGATTTTTTTTAACTTCTTATTTTCAAATACGTCTTGAAATAATTTTATATTATGTTAAAATCAATAAAAAAAACGTTTATTTCTTTAAGTTTAGGAGCAACAAAAGACAAAATATTTTAATAACATTTTTGAGAAGAATTTATTTTAATTAAAGCAATCTAACGCTAATCCAATCTTTCGTTATCAAAGCGGCTATAATTCGTAAAGAGCCTGCCCTTTGCGATCAATATCCTGCAAATTTTTCTTTCTTTTTACCATTATAAATATATTAAAAAATTTGAAAGAATTTTTATTTTTTTTTTTGCAATAAAATGGTGTATTTGTCTTCTTTTATTCTCATTTTATAAAAAAAATTTTTTTTTTTAACTTTCGAATTTTCTTATAGTGCAATCCATCCCCCATAAAATCACAAAAAAGTATTTGTTATTCCTGAGTGGACATTTTATAGCCATAGCCTCTGTTGAAAGTTATTAAAAACAAGTTCTTTGTATAATAAGGTGGCAACAATGGTATATTATTTATTTTATTTTTTCATAGATGGGCACACTGCATTATATTTTAACTGCATTAAAATTTTTAGTAATCAGTAAATTTTTACTTACACTGAAATTGCAGCCCTAGCAATATCTTACTGATTACTGAAATTTTTTCAGTAACAAGTAAAAATTTTTTCCTTACTGCCTTATTTATTTATTCAAATTTATCATAAAAAAATATATAAATATATTAAATATTTTTTATATTTATAAAGGAAAAGTTTTTTGCTGGTAATGCAAATAACATTTTAGTAAAATTTACTGAATGCTGATTTTTGTTTCAATAATTATTAAAAATTTACTGCTAATGATAATTATATTGCAGTATAAATAAAAATTTACTGATTACTGCATTTTGTCAGCAAATTTTTACTGATAACTTTAAAAATTTTCAGTACTCAGCAAAACTTTACTGGTAACGAAAATTAATTGGCTGTATTAGTAGAAATTTATTTTTACTGCAATTTAGTGGTACTGCAAAAGCATTTATTAATTTTTTTTCTTCATTATTGATTTTTTTTTCAATTTTTTGGTAAACTTTCGTATCTGTGTTCAAATTTTTTTTTTGTAGCAATTTTGTTTAATAGGGATTTACGTAATCTATTTGTAGGCTTGCTTTTCACGGGAATAATCAGTTTAGTAATAAGGATGTTGTTTTTAATGACACAAATTGTGCTTTTATTGTTCCTTATATTTTCCATTAAAATTATTCACAACAGTGAGTTATTTTATTAGCCGAATAAAATTTTAAATTCGGTACTTTTAATCACCTATTTAATTTTTTTTAAATAAATAAATAATTTAAATTAAAATAATTTAATTGACTTTATAAGACTTCCTCTACAGCCACTAAAAAATGCCTAAAAAATATATGCTACAACGTATCCTGTTTGCTGAGTGTAATTTAAAACACCTAATAAAATAATTATATAAAATAATTACAATTGTTCACAATCACTTGGTAAACATATTTATTTCTCTATTGTTTTTTGTGTGAATAATCAACTCAATAAATTTTGTAGCAATTATTTCTACTGTCACACGAGAAGTAACAAATTTTGTTTACAAATTATTGCATTAGTGTGTCATTTAGAAAACAAAAGATATTAAAATTTTAGATACAAAGGTGGCTTAATAAAACAACTATGGTTTAATACGAAAGAAATAAAACAATAAAAAAAATATTATTTATGCACATGAATAATATAAAATTAAATAAAAATATTAACATGTACTCATATTATAATTTTGGTTACAAGTTATTAAAAATTTAAATTTATTTAACATGTTATTTTTTAAGGGTGGAGTTTTTCTTTCGTTCGTTGTTTTAGTTTGAAACGTTGAGTTCTATTTTTTTCGGAAAATTATAAATCTTAAGCGCCATTGTTGATTACCTTGTGATTGCAAATATTCTTTTGTTTAATTTATCAAGACACATGTATGTAGGGGTTTATTATTTGTTTTGCTTAATTTTAATTATTTGTTGTTTGTGCATTACAAACTTTTGTTTAGATTCTTAATCTTTAAGCTGTACCAGTTTCAATTTGTGTTTGCGTAGGCGTATGATTAATATTAATTAGTAATTCATTTAAAAGTATATGGAAACAATTAATTAGAGGTTTTCTTATTTCATAGTTGCAAAATAATTACAAACAGCAACTGACAGCTAAGAGTTTATACGAATTTTGTTTTTTATTTTTTTTTCAAAAGTTTACAATTAATGGCTTGTAATTATTGCTTCTTTGTGCAATAAATGTAAATGTATATTTTAAAAGAATAGAAGGTTGTAGGTTTTTGTTATTGTAGATTTTTGAAAAATATTTGAATTATAATTAAATAACGGTTTTACAATAAGTTATTTAGAAATATTTCAAAAATGTTTTCCAAAGACTAGAGAGAGCCGATTTCAATTGAAAGCTTGTAAATAAAACATACTCCCATGTAACTTTTTTGTCATAAATTACTTGGCCCTTTCCAGAAAATAAAACATCATTCAAATGGTATGCCGTCTTTAGCGAGATACAGTTTGCTTAAAGCATAACTGATGTCTGTTTAAGGACTTGGACGGTTTAAGTTATTGAATATGTATTTACTAGGTCTTATTTTGTAATGATATGAGTCCAGCGGTCATAAATTGTACGATATTTATGGTCATTTCAATGTAGACCGCGAAACAATGCCAAAACGGTAAGTATTGTGTGGCTTGAAGCATAATCTTCAATATATTTCAATCTACGACAAAAGTATTGCGACAAAAATTGCTTGTTTATCTCACATCCTTCTCGCCTTAACAAAAGAAAAAAAAAATCCAAAAATGCATTTTTGTGTATTTTTTCATTAGGAAAAAGCCATTACCACATAAAACTTACACTTCATAGAATTCATATCTTTATATTCAATAACATGCTGCCAAACAAAACTTTAAAAAACTGCAATAATTTTCTAATTTGTCATATGTTCTAGAACACAAAAATTTATTTTGTTAAGTTTCTCATGAAATACTGCTTACGAACATCCGTTAAAAAGAACAAAAATAATTCTTAGAAAACCCTAATGGCAAAAAGAAAAAAATATTTGTTGCTTATTTATTTTTGACCCTCTTTTTAAAAGCAAGAAAAGAAGCAAAATTGCAAATGAAAAAATTGGTCTTAAGCAAAGAATATTATTTGTCAATAATAACAATTTATTCAAAACATGAACTCATGAAAAGACAGTATCATTTCATGCCAAAAAAAAGGCCACACACAAACACACTTATTGGAGTTATTAAAAAAAAGATACAAAACAACATGTCCACTGCGCTGGCATTCAAGATTATTTATTCAACACAAATCTCTTGTGTAAATCCTTAATACAGAATATGTTGAGCATTAAAAAAGAAGACGACACAAAACATTAAATAGGCGCCACGTTGGCAAGAAAAAAAAATACAGAATAAAATAAAATAGAATGAAAAAACTAAAGCAACATAAATTTTGAATTTATGAATGAATATTTTTCAAGCGAACGTGTTATTTTGGGTTGTCTTTAAGTTATCAAAGAAATTAGTTGAGTAACAAGATAAAAGACTTCTATATAAAAGTGTTTTTTTAAAGGACTTAAAACATTTTATTCAAAACATTTTTTTTGCTAATGGAATCATTAGAATATGGCAAAACTTGATTAGTGTAAAATATTTTAATGTTTGTTTTATTATTTCTTAGAATTCAAACGCAAATATTATATTTAAGTTTTGTTTGGCTTAAAATTGAACTGGAAATTCTTTATGAAACTTTAATGCCACATGCTGCATGCAATTTAGTTTAAGAAGACAAATGTCTTGTCACTAAAAAATGCAAAACAAGACACTCAACGTTTCTTTTTTTTCTTGTAGTAAAACGTGCTAATTTTTACACTGAAAAAAAAATATTTTTATTTCAAACTTGTCTAAATTGTATTTTTAAATTAAAGTAATATTTTTTCTTAATTGAATATAATTTAAGTTA
Source organism: Gymnosoma rotundatum (assembly GCA_916610165.2). Classification (NCBI taxonomy): domain Eukaryota; kingdom Metazoa; phylum Arthropoda; class Insecta; order Diptera; family Tachinidae; genus Gymnosoma; species Gymnosoma rotundatum. Next base: position 114,810,944 of record OU744340.1, on the reverse strand, counting down.
AAATAAAAATCTTGAATTTAAACTACACGATTTTAGATAATGAAAGTATAAAAGTTTCAGAGTTAATTATAAATTTTACATTTAAATTAAGAAAAAAAAAATGAGAGCACAAAGAATCTACAAGGTACTTCGCTACACCCTTGGTAAAAGAAACACGTCTCAGCTGTTACTTAAAAACTCTCTTAATTTTTAGAGTTTTGCAGATATAAGATAATTAATAATTACTATTTATGGGGAGTATCCATCTCCCCTGTTCAACACGGCGAATCTTTTATTTGAAAACGTACGTTAAGTCTAAGGCTGTGGTAAATTAAGAACGGATTACTATTACATTCCTCCAGATATGGGATAGGGGGAGTACCAGTCTCCTCCCTGCCCTACCACATAAAGCTTTTACACGAAAGCACACTTAGTGCTAATCTATATAGTAATAAGAAAGTGCCGCTGTTGTACTTCTCTGCATATAGGATAACTTAAAGTACCAGTCCCCTCCCTGCCCTATCCCTTAAGGCCTATGTTATATTAAGAAAAAACCACAATTTTTTTTGAAATAATTATGGGAAGTACGCGTCCCCTCCCTGCCCTACACCATTCAGCGTTTAGTCGAAAATGCACATGAGTCTTAACAGAGCAAACAAAAAAAAAGAGTATAATTTTTGCTTATCTCGAGATATGTGAAAATTAATAATTATTTATGGGGAGTTATTGTCCCCTCCTCGTCCTACACTACCAAGTTTTTACTCAAAAACGCACGTGAATCTTAAAGAAACCAAATAAACTGGGTGTCACTATTGTAGTTCTCAAGATATGGGATAGCTAATAATTATTTTGTATGGGGAGTAACCCTCCCTCATCCTACAGCTTAAATTTTTAACTTAAAAATGCTCGCTGGTCGTAGAAAAGCCAAATTTAGAGAGTGTCAACTAATGTTGTTCTCGAGATATAAGATTAATAATAATTTAATTTAAATTAATTGGGTTGATTCCGCCAGTATATAATAAACTGTTGTTATAATTTTCGGTAATAACCGTCGTCACTGGCTGTGTACTTTGGATGTTCGGAAAGCGCTTTCGATGTGATAACATCATTTTCAAGCCACGTGCTTATTAAAACTGAAGAGATAGTGTTAAAAATAGATAGTGTTAAGAATAAAAGGTGGTGGATTTAGGTAATTTTTGTCCGTTTAAATAGTATTATGCAGGTACATGTAAAAATCCTGACATTTATAGAAAACCAACCATGACAGATACAACTATCCACAGCTCCTCAAACCATCCTACTCAACATAAACTCGCAGCGTTTAGACACATGATTCACAGACTTAAAATAGTCCCACTCGCTCCAGATAAATACAACAAAGAACTCGATACAATATACACTATAGCTAAAAACAACGGTTACAACCACACAACCATCGACAAACTACTCAGACAATACAACAAAAAAACAAGAAAAAAGAAGACAAGCAAACAATCGACACAACACGACGACACATCTTTACTTACACAGGACCAGAAATATATAGATTAACCAACCTTTTCCGAAAAGAAGGTTTACACACAATATTAAAAACGAGCAACACTCTACGTAACAATCTCAAGACATCAATAGAAACAACTGATAAATTTAGCACCAGCGGAGTATACAGACTTACTTGTACTTGCAACCATACATACATCGGACAAACTGGACGAACATTAAAAACAAGGTTTACAGAACACATACGATCATACAAAAGGAAAAGGGAAGACTCCAATTTCGCAAAACACCTTAACACACACGGACACGAACCAAGGGAAATAGATAAATGTATGACAGTACTACACCCAAAAAAAAAAGGACGAAGACTAGACATTCTTTAAAACATGGAAATTTACAAAACACGAACGTTTAACAGAGGCATTGTTAACGAACAGGTAAACACAACCCCCAACAGGATTTTTACATGTACCTGCATAATACTATTTAAACGGACAAAAATTACCTTAATCCACCACCTTTTATTCTTAACACTATCTATTTTTAACACTATCTCTTCAGTTTTAATAAGCACGTGGCTTGAAAATGATGTTATCACATCGAAAGCGCTCGCCGAACATCCAAAGTACACAGCCAGTCACGACGGTTATTACCGAAAATTATAACAATAATTTAATTTGTTTGTGTTAACCTTGGCTCGCCAGTAAACCTGGTTTAAAATGCCGCAACAATTGGTCTTATCGTTTGGCTTTTTATAGCTCTAATCAAACTCTAATCAAAAAACCACATATATGAGGCGATAGAGAGTTAAAAAATATGAAGAAAACATTAAGTAAAAAAATTTGCGCTCGTCCATATTTACCGTGTTATGGGCCTCTGAACTTTTCAAATTTTTTAAAATGTCAATATGGGTATGATACCCATTAAGCTTTTGAAGAGATCAATAAGGAAATACTAAACTTTTTTAATGTTTAACCCATAATGAGCCGATAACATTTTCATTTTTAATTCTCTGTTACCCCAATATTTGTTTTTTTTTTTTTTTTTATTAGAGTAACTTCATAAGCTAGATTTACATATATATATATATGGTGAAGGGTATATAAGGTTCGTCATAGCCGAATATAGTACTCTTTCTTGGTTTATTGGTGATTGGTGATCTAATTCTTATAACTCTGCAAAATGTGTATATTTTTTTTGCAACATCTTACGTATATTTTATTGCTTCCCAGAATACAAATGGATATATTATATTTTTGTTGTTTCATATAAAATACAGAACTTCCACTTAATCTTCATAAAACTCTAATGACAAATGTTGCATGCATTTTTTTGTTTTGTGAAGAAGACAAATATTTTGTCACTTCACTTTTATGAATGTTTTCTATTATTTTTGTGTTAAATTTATTCTGAAATATATTACGTTTACGAATGATTTGAGAGATAAGTTTGCGTTAATTGTTTAAATATTAGCAGTTAAAGTAGAATGTTTTCCAATAAGGAATTTTAACGTAGATAATGTGTATATCAGCCAGACATTTAAATGATTTATTGAAAAAACGTTTATATTTGAAATTAATTTCCGGCGCTGGGTATTAGTTTTTCAAATAATTTTGTGATTGTTAAAACGTTTTTATTTGAATATATTAACAGTTTTTTGTGAAATTTTAGAGAAAATATTGTCTTGAAGTTTAGATTTTTAAGTGGCTGTTTTCAAAATTTGTATTTTTATAAAACTTTGAATTGTTACTTATTAACCGAATTAAAAATAAAAAGGAGGTTATCAACTGGTATGGATGTGGCTTTTTTATGTTTGTGCCCGCAAAATTTAGTTGTTTCTAAACAGATTTTAAAAATTCTTTTTTTTTATTTAAAAAGGTTATGTTCTGTTAAAAGTAAAAGGTGTCCCCCATGCAACAAAGACGTGTTTTACGTGTATAATGAACCGTAAAGGGCATCACTTTAAAATTAAAAAAAACTACGCACCAGTATTGCTCCTAAAAGCAAAAAGTAATAAAAAAAAAAAATCTTAAAACTACAGGGTGTCCCCATGGGTCACTTAAATTGACCTTTAAGGGCCTACCTTTTAAACCGTTGTAGGAAAACGCTTGAAAATTGAACACAATGTCGATCGCTATGGTTTTATAGTAACAAGTATTAATATTCAAAATTATAAATTAAAGAGTGCACTCATTTAATTTCGATTTATATGGCCATACTTTTAAATAGTTGTAGACAGATGGTTGATATTTACAAAGTATCTGTATCGGCAAGTCCGCTGTAACAACAAGTATACAATTTGTATTTGAAAACTAAGGGATGTTCGCATAATTGATGTTATTTGAGCTCTATGGTTCTATCCTTCTTGGTTTTAAAGTCGGTTTTTTGCAAGAATTATTTTTATTTTACTTTAACTTGCGGCTTTTATTTAATTTTTGATGTTTTTTTCTTAAAACTTAAATTTTTTTTCACAAATTTTTTATGAAAACGAGTAATTTTAACGACATTTTGATTTTTTAGTGAATTTAATAATTGAAAGTATTTAATTGTAGTTGAGAAAACACAACTGATTTTGTTTACTTTTATTTTGGTTATTTTAGGGTAATTGAGCTCTTCTTCTATCTAAATATTTGTAGTGTTATTTTAAATAGAATTTTTTTTTGGCGACCTTAAACTCTTGTTGCAAGACCAATTAAAAACAAAAAAAGAACTACAACAATAACAACTTTCACCACAATGCCAAGAATATAATGTATATTATTTTAATAACCCTCTCACTATAAGAACCCACTTAAGAACAAAAAAAGAAAATTACTTAAGTATGAGTGCAAGTGAAATATGTATGTGTGTGAGTTCAACAATGCTGCACTGCAAAAGATTTATGTACACTTCTAGAAAAGGGAATAGTGGTTGCCATAAATTGTTAATTTGATAGCAAGAGCAACGACATTGTGATAAAACAGTAAAAGAATGCTTTAAATTTTACCGAATCATCTTGTGTAATTCGAGAAGAAACCAGTTTATGAGCGTATTCTCAATTATTTTTTTTTTCCTTACTGCATATTCTTGAAATTTTCTTTGCGGCACAGTGGGGAAATGAGAACAAATTTGTTATTTGTAAGAATGTTTTCTTACAACCTTACAAGGATATAAAGAGGTGTAGGAGTCACGTTGTCCTGAATTTGATTTTTTTATTTTCTAAAAAATTTAATTGTATTCTATCAATTTCCTTAGATTAGCACTACAAAAACAACTCTGCCATGAGCATGAGTTATTTTTAAAAACATATGTAAGAGGCAGTTAGCTTTTCAAAGTTGAATTTACGTTTAAGGCGCAAAAGGTTTTAAAGGTTCTGTATTTAAAGTTTAAATAGGAAATGTTTTGTTGGTCACAGACTTCTCACTTTGGAACCGTCAAATATATATTTGAAAATTTCGCAGATGACAGATTTTCATTGCCGCTAGAACAATGACTTATAAAAAAATTTTAAATTAAACGGTGTCCCATACAAGATGTGTCATTTACGCCTTTCTTATGAATCATAATAATCATACAGTCCCACACGCAGAAAAAAAACATGGTTGTGATATGGTCACAATAACCATATTATGTTCTTTGTAACAATGTATAGTTGCGGAGAACCAATTATAGTTATTTAAACCAAAACTTTAGTCACGATAAACATTTTTTGTTAAATTTCAACGATTATATGGTTACTGTGCACAAAAAAATGCAACATGGTTGATTTTAACTTAAAAAAATTTCAACCACAACCAAAGTTTTATAACGTTTTATAACTTAATATAAAATATTTAACAATAATATATTATTATTAATCAAAGTATGGTTTAAAACAACAGAATAATGTTTGCGCTAAAAAATATTTTTTTCTAGTTCTTGACTGAACTGTCAGGTATTTTTCTGGTAGCTAAAATTTGAAATTTTGTTTTTTATTGATAGAGAAAGTGAAAAAAAAATAAAAATTTATGTACAAAATAAATAATTAAAAAAATTGTAGAATATGAAAACAAATAAAAGGGGAACCAAAACATTAAAAATTGTTGAAATAAATATATATGTATGTATGTATTGTAAGCATATACATTTTTATTTTTGTGTTTGAAGCACAATTGTGAAATCATTTATTTGGGCTTATAAACTATATTTTTATATAACTGTTTCTTGTAGCCTATGACCTAAGCGTTATTATAAGCAAATAATTGATTTTTTGTGAATTTTTGTTTTTAAATAATTTTTATGACAAATCGTAAATGAATAAAACAATAAAAACTAAGTCTTTTATATCTGGAAAATTTTAACCATTTAATGTTTATATTTGAACATAATTATGTATATACTTTAGAATGTTATTATTTTGCTAGACAACAATATGGTTGCAAGTGTAACAATACTATGTTTTGTTTGCAACCATAATATGTTGCTCTTAGATTATGGTTACCTCAACCATATTTTTTCTTTGCGTGCATATGGTGATCTATTGTGAATATAGTAATATATAGTAATAAATAGTAAAAAGCAAAAACTTTAAACTTTAAACGACAAATAATAAAATAAAAATTTAAAGACAGGATCATACATGGTGCGGAACTCTTTGTGTGCGAGTCGGACTTGCGATCTCCGGATTCATTTAAATCGATAACAGATTTTTAAATATTTAATAAATATAAATAGACTGGGTTATTGTATGCGGCGTTGCCTAGGTCTAATTTTAAGTCCTTTTCAGGCCCTGTTTAATATATTACAGCATTATTCGCTCTACTACTCCGAACACGCGAGAAATCTATTAAATCAGTTTGGATCTTAAAGATCAGGATATATCTTTGTTTCAAATATGTTAAGAATCTGATTTAGTTAAGAACGGTTAAGCTTTATAAAATTGCGCGTTTATTCTCTCCCCTCCTATCCCCTTTTTTTTTAATTGACATAGAATATTCTACCCTCGACGTAAGTAACTGATTTCCCCTTTTTTTCTCATCTACGTCCTAGCTTTGGAAATAGATATAGCTGAGGACCTATCTACGTTAGGAATTTCATTAAAAAAATTAGCGCTGACTTTGTTAAAATTGAGACAGACGCATAAAAATGTTCGCTTCCCCTCTTTCTTCCCTCCTGGTCCACTATTTAAAAATATAAATACCCTATTTTACCATGAAAAAAAAAAACTTACAAAGAGATTTACGATATATATGGATATAAAGGGTATTTTTAAGGCCAATGGAACTTTAAATTGTAAAAATAATACAAACATTAAATTTGATTTTTCTTTTTCCGAAAGAACAATATATGGCACTAACGGCTGTTTTTGGTGATGCGCATTGCGGACGTTTCATTTTAGGCCACTTTTTCAAACATTGTTGGGCGTATCTTAAGGAAAACACAAACAATATTGGCCTTCAATGTGTCCAATCTCACGACTTTAGAGGCCAGTTGATAAATTTTTATTTGAATAAATCTGTGGTTGCGGTCGCCATATGCACGTATTTAAACCACATCTCGTCCGGATCAATGTCATTCATATTTTGAAGCAAACAATCATTGATCTCCAACGATCGTTACTCGAGCCCCATCTTCATTGATTCTGCAGTGTCTGTCGTAGACTATTTTCACTTCATATGTGGCAAATTTTGTTTATTAACCAGTGTTTTAAGCCAACTTCAAAGTTTCTTGTAAAAATTCCACCGTGCATTGGCTTAAAATGTATAGTTATGGCTGTACTTAAGGTTCTGTACATTTTAGCGCTTATTAGCTTTTATTCTTTGCCACTTAAAAATAAGTTTTCTTTCATTTTTTCATTTCTTATTAATTCAGCACAATGAATGCATGATGTTGCCTCTTTTTTGTCTGAAGCTGAAGTATGCATGTGTGTGTTTGTGTGTGCAGACATAAGTACACTGTAGTGAAAATGCAAATAGATTGTTTAACTTTCTTTAAGAACATTTTATAATTTTTCTACCGTCATTCACTCAAAATTAATAAACTTTCAACAAACTAAATATTTTTCTAATGTAAATGAGTTGTTTAAATTAAAATAGGTAAAAAGTTTCACTTATTGTTTGCGCTGGCAAGGCACAAGTGCTTTAGACAAATGTGTAATGAAAATTCAGTGTTTGGTATGAAATTTTCTTTAATAAGATATTTTAAGCAAGAGTCACGCAAATGTCAGTTCTAATTTAGGTATAACTTGATGCGTTTCTTTTTCTTTTATAAAAAAAAATAAATTAATGAAAGATAATATTTGTGTTAATAATGATGTTGAATAAAATTGTTCTAAATTTTTTTAACACGAATATAATTTTTCTGTTTCATGTTTTTTTTTCTTTGCTTTTGTTATTATGTACAAAAATAAAGATGTAAATTAATTAAAATGTTAACAAAGAAAAAATTTGGAATAAGCAACATACATAGGAGTAATTAATTGTCAATTTTATTGGCATTGAATGCAAAATAATGCTAATAATTTTTTAGCATTACCATTAGTTTCAACAATGATAATGCTTTTTAATGAAAAGATTTCTCTGTCAATTAATTTAAAAACAAAATCATTAGCATTAACTAATGATTAAATGCTTTCAAAGCATTACCATTAATAAACGCTATTCATTGTCTCTGTACACTAAATAAATACCCTAAGGAAAGATTAAGCTTTTTTTAAACGGCATTGGTTAACATTTTTTATTGTAACTATATTCGAAAATGCCAATAAAAATTCAATGCCAATGAAAAAATCCAAAGTATGATAAGCAACTAGACTGCTGCAGTTCCGTTTAACTCTTGTTAGTCTAGTGTTCGATTTTCAATGTCACAGTTTTAAGCTGTAAAAGTTTTAAATAAAAAATTAAGACTGAACACAAATTAGAGCCATCATCCATACTTGGGTATACTGCAGTATATTTTTAATGCATTATGTATAGCAGTTACCAGTAAAAGTATACTGGTTACTACAACAAATTTAATTAACCAGTAAAAATTTACTGGTCACTGTAGTAAACAGTGAAATTTATTTCAGTAAGCAGTAAAATCCAAAAGTTTACTGCATTATTTAAATAATGCAGTATGCCCATGTATGCCATCAACAAACTAAATATCTTCAAAGATTTAGAACTTTTCAGACAACTTAACAAATAATAATGAAATCCTTTTATTTAATAAATTTGTTTCTGCTTTTTGACACCAATTCCTGATTCACAGATTCACTTTTTAATAGCTTTTTCGCTTATTGAAACTAACCGATTACTGCTTTTTGCTTATTGTAATGGATAAATAATTAAAAAAAAAAAATACCTGATTTTATGATCACAAATTAACGAGTACATACCTGTAATGAAATAAAGAAGAAAATAAAAATGGTTTTAGAAAAATAGCATTTAAAAAAAATGAAAATTGTTAAAAAGAAAAGTAAATAAAATTTAAATGTCCTAAATTGCAAAAGGAAAAAAAAACAAGAAGAAAAAAATATTTATTTAAATGCAGTGTGACATGATCTTTAAGAACTTTCTCAGCTTTAAATAGCGTAAAGCTGACTTTCACAGAAATAAAAATTTAATGCTAAATAACAACGTTTAAAAAAACATTACTTATTCTTAATTTGCAACAAGAATTACAAATAGTTAATTTTAGAAGCGAAATAAGAAATTGGTTACAAAAGATTAACACTGAAATACAACGGCTCAATTAGAAACAGGCAACTGTTTAAGAAAATATAAGTAGTTGTTTTAAACATCTTGTGAAAAGCATAATATTTAGAGATAAAACCGCCGACAATTATTAAATGCAGCTTGCGTGAAATTTCATAAGTAGCTGTGAATGATGGTTGGTGCGTCCAATATATAAAAAAAATTTATATATTGATAGCTTAACGCTGTATCATATTGGGTAGCTCAGCTCACAAAGTAAATATTAAGGCATGAAGAGGGGAAATTAGGCAAAAAAACGTTTAACGGAAAATATCAAAATATAATGTATGCAGCCATTTAGCACAAAGTTAATAAATTGTTAAGAGTTATTCTAAATAGGTCAATAGGTCATTTTTTTAAAATTATTTGTTCAACACGTGCACGTAAAAAAATCTCTTAAATTCTGATACATCTACTTATAACCTTTTGTTTCATGGAATTTCTTAAATAAAACAACCCAGCAACAACTAAATAAACGAAAGTAATACATACACAAGTACGTTTCTGCACCAACACATTTGCAATAATTTTAAAGCCATAAATATATTAAGGCGATATTAATTGGCTTACGTTTCTATCAAAAAGAGTGCTATATTCGGCTATTCCGAATCTTGCGTACTCTTCACCATCTGTGTAAACCTAGTTTAGTGAAGTAACTCAAATCAAAAAAGCAAATATTGGGGTGACAGAGAAATAAAAAAATTTGGTACTGCAAATTCATAATTTTACATAAAAATGACATCGGCTCTTAAAGGGTTAAGCGTTTTTTTTTAATTTTAGTATTTTCTTAAAGATCTCTTTAAAAGCTTTAAAATGATACCCATATTGATATTTAAAACAAATTTTAAATTTTCAGAGCCCCTTAACTGGGAAAATATGGGCGAGCGCCCATGTTTTTTTCTTATTTTTTAATTCTCTATCCCCCTACATATTTATTTTTTATTTGGAGTTACTTTATTGTTCCAAATGACATGAAAAAATTAGACGTAATGTTTTGACTGCTGTCTCGAAGGACATGGATCGATCATGCTGATTTCCAATAGCACCTCTTGCGACACTATATCTGATCGAGTTACATATTTATTTTTTTGTGTTTTACACACTAACACAGACGGACAGACGGACATCGCTCAATCGAATTTGCTATCCATAAAAAGTCAGAATATATGTACTTAATAGGTTCCGAAATGGATATTGTAGATATTACACACGGAATGACAAGCTTAAATATACCCTTTTTCCAAATTTTGTGTTAAAGGGATAATAATAAATAAACAGCCTTTATTAGTAAGTGAGTGTATGTCTTATGTGCGCAAGTGCATGTGCATTAATCTATGCATGCGTACTTGCGTATCTTTGAGAAGTTGAAAATTGTTTGTTTTACTGCAGTTGTTTTCTTTTTATTGTAAAAGTGTCACAGAAAAAAAAACTTTATATCGTCACTATAAAAGAAATTAAATTAATTATTTTTTTTAATAATTACCTCACAAATTGTTTGCTTATAGGCTACGAGTAGTAAATAAAAAATTCCTTAAACCATGAAATTAATAAACTTTTAAAATAAGATAAATTTCATTAAAGCAGCAAATAGTGATTTCATCACACTCGCGGAATTTTATGTTTTTTCTATTTTTACTTGGTGATTCATTGATGGGCAAATTTCAACAGGATGTTTTTTTTTTTCATTTTTTTTTTATAAATCTTATTAAAATACCCTTTCTAATTTTTAAAGAGTTATGTAACCACAATATTTTAATTAATTTTTCTAGTTAAACACATAAAATAGTACCGACAAATAACAGATTAACATGCCCGTAGGTGTAAAGTTATAATGAAACTGTTGACTTCATCATAAATGTCAAATGAGAGAAAACAACACATGTGCGAGTACAAGTAAAAATAATATTTTAAGATAACACCACAAGATAAACAGCAACAAAGAAAAAATAAATAAATAAATAAAGTAATTTAAGTCGGTCTATTCTAAGATGTAATCTCTTAAAATGGATAAACAACTGGAAAAACACATTTAGACAATTAGATGTTTTTTTTTTGTTTTTGCTAATCTCTGGTTATCTGATTGGTACTATACTCCAACATTTGCGTAACACTACGTCTTATCGCAAAGAAAAAAAAAACACATATTTTAGAAAAATTTTTTAAAAACTTTAACTTAGAATAAATGATATTAGACTAGGCTTGGAATTTTCTAAGTAAACAGTGGACTTGCCTTTAACCAAGATTAAAGCAAAAAAAAAAAGTGTACTATCCAAAATAAGAAAAAAAAAACAAAAAAAACAACGCCACAGCTAATATTAACAACGACCTACCAGGCAGGCAGAGAAAAAATATTTTATGAATTGCCAAATAACCATACTATATTTTCTGTAACAATGTTATAGTTACGGCGAACATATTATATTTGCTTTTAACAATAACTCAGTCACGATAAACATTTTTTGTTAATTTGAATCATTATAGTAACCACATATATAAAAAACCGTACATTGTTGGTTTTAACTAAAAACAACTTTGAACCACAACTAAAGTTTTAAAGCTTATTAAAAATAATATCGTAATTTTAACCATAATATATTATATTAAATCATAAAAGTATGATGTTTTAAAAAAATATATTGTTCTAGAACTTGACATATTGCTTTTCTATCAGTTTAGTAATTCAATTGTTAGCTATCGGTTCATGTGAAAATGATTAAAATTGAAAATTATATATTGTTGGAGAAAGTTGAATAAATAAAATAATATAGTTGAAAAATAATAGTTTTTTTTTTTGGAAATTTTTGATTTTTAATAATTTTGGTAACAAATCAAACATTAAATAAATTAAACCACTGGAATATTAAATTAAATAAATTAATTTAAAAAATATCTAGCTATTTTTTATTCCGATTTAATTAATAAATCTTCGATATTGATTATTGAGGGTGAAAGCATGTTGTGATGGTCATTTCGGTACCGCTGACTTAGCTCTTTAGGAAACTTCTCACAAATATTTTAAATAAACTAACAGCCCAATTATGAATATTCTCCCGGAATTTCTTTCCCACGGAAAAAATTTTTCTCAAGAAAAGATTCCTCCAATTATGAATTCCGTGGGAATAAAGTTATAAAAAAGTGGCATCATCGTAATTTGAAGGGAGTTTTTTTTTTAGTTTATTTTCATATAATTTTTATTTTATAATTTAGAATACCTACTTTTTTCCCCCGAATTTTTTTCACTTTCCGCAGTCAATCAAAAGGGGAAAAAATTTATAATTGGAGAAAAGGGTAAAGGGAAAAAAACTCGCACGGAATTTTTGTTTATAATTGGGCTGTAAATATTTCTGTCCAAACAATCACCTTTATTGTGTTTGGCGTTTTCGTAGCAAAAACTCGGCGTTTTTTAAAGTTTTGTAATAGATTAAAGATAGCTCGCAACAATTGTCATTAATGTAATACAAAATTATCGTAGTTGAAATACTCCTACGACAAACACAATAAGGGCCAATAAAGTAAAGACATAAATTAAACTTTAAGAAAAAATTAAATTACTTTATTCGTGCTTGATTCCTATAAATATAAATATTTCATGATATTCTCATGAAATATTTATTATTTTAAACTAAACTAAAAAATGAAATGTATTAATGCGGGGAAAGCATATCCATATGGCCATTTCACTACTGCTCAAATAGCTCATCAGTGGATTTTACCCAAATTTTGTATAGAAAACTAGAAAGTCTTACATCAGAAGCCAAATTGATTAGATGAGAACTCCATTGAATCAATAAGTTAAAAGACAATAACAACTCAAAAATGTTTTATACAAAAAACACAGTAAACATTCAGTAAATTTTTTTTTTATTTTTTCTTTCATTTTTCTACATAGGGGATCCCTTTGGAAACCATTCATATATATTTAAAAGATTTAATGAAAAAATAAAAATAATAAGCAATGTGCACATGCAAATATATCAATATGAAAAAATTTTTTTTTTCATTTCAGGATTTGTTTGTACTTGCGAGACCATATTGTGATTCAATTACATTACATGACATTTTCAACCATATTATTATGATATTTTAATGTAACAATATATTTTAAACATAATTACGTTTATAATTTATTTTTCTGCTAGACCACAATATGGTTCCAAGACCAACTATATTATTATTGAATGTAATAATACTATGTTTTCCTTTAACTATATATGACAATCATAATATGTTGCTCTTAGATTATGGTTACCTCAACCATGTTCTTTTTTTTGGATGTGAATATGGTCAGAAGGATAAGATCAAGTTGACATCAGTAAAGATATGAAAAAATTTAAATAATTTTTCTTTGTAAATTTACGAACTAAAGTTATGTCTGTATTCAGTTGACTATTGGAATGGTTAGTACGAGGGCTGCTCTATATATTTCTGGCCTAATAGTGAAAATGCGAATATTTATAATCAAAAATGGTTTTATTGTTTTTCAAAGTATTCTCCAGCATGATTTATACACTTTTGCATGCGCTCAAACCAGTTGTCGAAGCACTTTTTCCACTCCGATTGAGACACCTCTAAAACATGGTTTTTGAACACTTCAACAGCTTCTTCCGGCGACGAAAACCGTTGACCACGCATTTTTTCTTGATGTGCGGAAACAAGAAGGTCATTAGGTGCCAAGTTAGGGCTGTACGGCGGATGAACCATTAATTCGACGTTTTGGCCGGTCAAAAACGCTCTGGTTTGAGCCGATGTGTGAAAGCTCGCATTGTCATGGTGAACAATGATTCGTGTTCTCTTGTTGGTTTTTCGTATTTCTCCGATGACTTCAGGCAAACAAATTGTAGTTTACCACTCAGAAGTGACCGTCCTACGTTGCTTAAACGGAACAGTCGCCACATGACCAGTTTTGCCGAAGAAACAGGCGACCATTTGCTTCGAAGTGCTTCTTCCACGAACAACTTTCGTTGGATTTTGCTCGTCTTTGAAGACTCACGCGGTTAATTGTTGTTTCGTTTCGGGCTCATATGCATAGATCCATGATTCGTCACCTGTGACGATCTTATAAACGTCTTTTGAAGCACCGCAATAGTATTTTTGCAACATTTCTTTGCACTAATCGACACGAGTCTTTTTGTGAGCGACTTTCAAATTGTGCGGGATCCAACGAGAACAAACCTTTTTTACGGCCAGGTGTTCATGCAGTATCGAATGTATGCTGGTGGAAGAAATGTCCAAGGATGTCTCTATCTCTCGGTATGTCGCATGTCGATCTTGCATTATGAGTTCACGCATGGCATCGATGTTCTCTGGCACAACAGCCGTTTTTGGACGACCTTCACGGAATTCGTCTTTGAGCGAGCTTCATTATACCAATTTTTCACAGTGCTATAGGATGGTGCTTCATCGCCATACAAAGATTTAAGTTCATCAATGCACTCTTGTCGTGATAATCCACGTCGAAAGTTGTGAAAAATGATGAATTCCATTTTTTTCTATATTAATTTTTTCATGTCACTGTAAACAACACAAATAATGGTCGTACGTCAAAACGTTTTGGGTACGATTATGCTTAAAAATGACAAACTTTCCAATGGAAATGTCAGATTGCACTTGGCAGCACTCAGTGTTGCCAGGCCAGAATTATATATAGCAGCCCTCGTATTTTCATACATAGTAAAGTCTTAAAAAAAATAATTTAATGTTTTTTTTTTTAAGTAAAATATAAAACTGTTTTTAAACAATATACATATAATAATTTTGTATTGGTTGCTGGCAACAAGATTTGAAGAAGAAAAGAACGTAATATCACGGAACGCAATATTACGTGTATTTTAAAGTCTTAATGGGTAGAAGATCAAAATTTTCATAAAATTGGTTTCAAGAACGCCCATTATAAAAAAGGGTAATAAATAAATAAATTTCGAAAATAAAGGGCGTCCCTTTAAAGCCAGTAAGGTAGAGCACTCGGCATTATCTTTTAAACTGTCATATAAAGATCTCGGAAATCTACTGTAGATGTAAATTACAATATTCGCTAGAAAAGTGGGCTTTAAAAAATTAAAGGGTGTTCTCATAGAGAAGTGTTTTGATGTATATGGTCTTATATTTTAAAATACTATGGCCCATAACCATAAATAAAGTATGTTCTACGAGTTCTAAAGTATAGTTTTCGTTGAGGTGTACTTTTTGTCTACTACAGATGCATAAAAGTATATTTTAAAGGTAAAAGTCGGCTTTAAATTTAAAACCAGTTAAAGTTGTTTTTAACTGGCTTGTTACGAGGGCTGCTATATATATTTCTGGCCTGGCAACACTGAGTGCTGCCAAGTGCAATCTGACATTTCCATTGGAAAGTTTGTCATTTTTAAGCATAATCGTACTCAAAACGTTTTGACATACGACCATTATTTGTGTTGTTTACGGTGACTTGAAAAAATTAATATAGAAAAAAATGGAATTAACTCGTGAACATTTTCGTGCCATCATTTTTCACAACTTTCGACGTGGATTATCACGACAAAAGTGAATTGATGAACTTAAATCTTTATATGGCGATGAAGCACCATCCTTTAGCAATGTGAAAAATTGGTTTAATGAATTTAATCGTGGCCGAAGCTCGCTCAAAGACGAATTCCGTGAAGGTCGTCCAAAAACGGCTGTTGTGCCAGAGAACATTGATGCCGTGCGTGAACTCATAATGCAAGATCGACATGCGACATACCGAGAGATAGAGACATCCTTGAACATTTCTTCCACCAGCATTCATTCGATACTGCATGAACACCTGGCCGTAAAAAATGTTTGTTCTCGTTGGATCCCGCACAATTTGAAAGTCGCTCAAAAAAAAGGCTCGTGTCGATTGGTGCAAAGAAATGTTGCAAAAATACGATTGCGGTGCTTCAAAAGACGTTTATAAGATCGTCACAGGTGGCGAATCATGGATCTATACGTATGAGCCCGAAACGAAACAACAATCGACCGTGTGGGTCTTCAAAGACGAGCAAAATCCAACGAAAGTTGTTCGGGAAGTAGCACTTCGAAGCAAATGGTCGCCTGTTTCTTCGGCAAAACTGGTCATGTGGCGACTGTTCCGCTTGAGCAACGTAGGACGGTCACTTCTGAGTGGTACACTACAATTTGTTTGCATGAAGTCATCGGAGAAATTCGAAAAACCAACCAAGAGAAGGCGAATCATTGTTCACCATGACAATGCGAGCTCTCACACATCGGCTCAAACCAGAGCGTTTTTGACCGGCCAAAACGTCGAATTAATGGGTCATCCGCCGTACAGCCCTGACTTGGCACCTAACGACTTCTTCTTGTTTCCGTACATCAAGAAAAAAATGAGTGGTCACCGATTTTCGTCGCCAGAAGAAGGTGTTGAAGTGTTCAAAAACCATGTTTTAGAGGTGTCTCAATCGGAGTGGAAAAAGTGCTTCGACAACTGGTTTGAGCGCATGCAAAAGTGTATAAATTATGCTGGAGAATACTTTGAAAAACAATAAAACCATTTTTGATTATAAATATTCGCATTTTTACTATTAGGCCAGAAATATATAGAGCAGCCCTCGTATCGACTTTATCGAAACGAAATATTTCACTATTGCTTTTGTTCTTTTTTTTTTCTTTTGTTCACCCAAATCAACAATTTTAATTTTTTATATTTTCCACAAAAACAATAACACAGATGAGGTCTGGATAATAAACTTATGTGCATTTTTTTTTTGTAAATTTTTACAAATTGTGATCAAACAGTTTTTTATTTTAGAAGAATGAAAAAAAAATCGTGTTATAGTGTTTTTTTAATTTTAGATTTCATGACCGTCTGTCTAATTTAAAGTCGTTTGGTTTTTGCAAGAATTAAACTCTTGTCGAGGACTGATAGTAATTTAAAAGTTTAAATCATTTTTCTTTTAGACTTAAAGAGGCCTGTGACGGCTTTGCAACTTGATGCAGTATATATTTTCGAATGTTGAATATTTGTACCCGTCATTAGAAAAATTAAGTTTAAATATCAACAATAAAAACAAAAGTATTACACAGGTTTTGTAGGCGTTTGAGTAAGAATTATCTTGCTGATGGTGGACACCTAAAATTATAAAACGGAAGGCGTTTCGTAATTTTTTAAAAAATAAAATGTTATTTATGTATTCATTTGTTATTTTTAAATTAATTTGCAACATTCACTGTTACAAAATTGTGTAATTTTTTAATGCCAACTAATAATTAACCTCGTTTTTGTGCATTGTATCAATAATTTATCTTTTAAGATATTTATTTCCGTTTTAGTCATTAATTAAAACAACATTTGATTTAAGTAAACGATTGTTAAATTTTTGTATTTATGTATTTCATTTAAACTATACATATTAGTAATATTGCTTTTGTCAATATTTGTACAAGTTTATGACCTGAAATGCTTTGTTTAGAATTTCACATTTTTTTATGATCTTTATGAATGCTAAGCTTTTATTGAATATTTGTCATAATAAACATTTTTAACTCCTACACTTAAGGAAATCAGCAAACCAATACAGTTGAGTTTTTGTTTTTTATTTGCAATTTCATTTTTTAAATTTTGTTCATGATTTTTATTTTTTTTTAATATAGAATTGTTGTTGAAAGTTTTAATTAGCGACTGTAATGATTCACTTTTTAATAGAAAAAATTGCGATTTTTCAAGTCATTGAATTTAATATCTTTCAAGATATTTTACAATTTGATGTGTGAATCGTAGTTTTTCAATCTTAAAACAGTTTTTTAATATTTAGTGTAAAGTAAAAAGCGTTATTCATTTGTTTAGGTACCCAAGATAACCTTGTTTCTGTAACTAGAGTGAGAAATTTCTCACTTGAAAATATTTTAGTGATTTTATTTTTCACAGGGTGTGCTGGCGTTAATTTCTTTGTAATATAAAATAATAAAAATGTTCATGCACTAGATCTAGATTACCCTGTGTATAACAAGAAGACAAGAAGTCTTTTTTTTATCGGAAAAATTTGTTACTTAAGTTACTGAAATAAGATGATGGCTTACATATGTTTTTGTAGACATATTTTTTGTTAAGATTTGTAGCAGAATAAGCAACTTAGGATAATAGTATTATAACGGCGAATAAAAGCGAGTGCTTTACTGCGTCGTCATAACGGCAGGAAACTTAAAAAAAACCGGCCAATTTTGCCTCAAGTTAGTGGCAAATCTCTTTTGGGAACTCTGATAACGTCAAACGTAATAAAGCTGAGTATTAAAATTTTCAGGAATTATAAAAAAAAATTGTGAAAAAAAGAGTTTTAAATTACAAAGAAGTTATTCTCCATGATTGTTTTAATGTCCCTGTATTTTATATTATTTCTAAGTCCTCAAGAAAAACATGTGACATTTTAGTGTAAAAAAAACCAATTCTTGCTACGAGTATAATGTCCTGAAGAGATTTGCTATAATGCATGATATTAAAAGGAGAATATTTTGTTTAAAAAAATGGCTTTCGTCTTTCACATTCCTCTTATTAAAAGATTTTTAATGAGTAGAGCAATGATTTGATATTTTATTTTATCAAATCAAAGCATTGCCATAACATTTTTAAAGTTTTCTTTTTTTTTTCATTTTATATACATTTTAGATATCCTCAAAATTTTATTGCAAATTTTTGAAGCAAACATTTTAAATACAGCAGTCAGTTGTTGAAATTTTCTTTGTAAACATTTTATTACTAATGATTGGTATACGCAAATAAGGCAGCTTTTTCTTTGCTCTTAATGTTGTGTGGTATATTTTTTTTCACAGTTGTAAGTAAACAACTATTTAATGCGAAAAACTGATAAGAAAATAATAAATTGATAATGACGCAAATACACAAGTAAGTGTTAAAAAGTATCTATTGTTATATAATTCTTTTGGGAAAATTTTCTAGAAAAAGTGAGTGGGTTTCTTTTAAATATAACAAATAAATAAAATTTTGAAGAATTTAAACAATAATAAAATATTTATTTTAGTATTTTAAGGAATTTTTAATACGCGTTTTGCTGGTCAAATAATCTAGTGACAGGAATTTGCTTCTGTAGAAAACAATCTTTTTTTGGAATTTTTTCCCATTTATTTTCTCGCAAAGTAACGCATAATTTGTAATCACACACAGAATGTAGTAAAGGATTGTTTTTCCAAAAACCAACGCAACTCACATCTTGAAAAGTGAATATAATTTACTGCTCCTCTATAAGATTCTTACCTATTTTTTTTTTAATAAAACTTGTAGCAAATCCAATTCGTTTTGTGTTACGAATTATAAATTTTAACATTTCATGCATTTTATAATTTTTGTTTAAAACGAACTCAAGCATTACTAAAAGTTATTTAATTATTTGTGAGGGAAAGTAAATTACTCTTAATAAAAACTTTGAAAACTTGATTCACAACCAGCTTGATAATGATATTTTATAATTGAAAGCGCTTGGCCACCGTACCCAGCAAACAAATCCCTACTTATTGTATTGATACACTGATATTTTTGATATAGTCTTGCTTCTCGCTTCTTGTTACATACATCCTGTCCAGCAATTTTTCAACATTAAAGTAAATCTTGTGACATTCTTCAACGAAAAAAGCTTTTTTGAAAAATTTTATTTAATTAAGACGAGCAGCCATGATTTGAATTACGTGCCGGGCATTTTTGTAGCTAAACGGGCGCAATAATGCAAATCTTTTTACCAGTTGAAATTGTTTTTGTAACAAATGAATCAAAATTGATTTTGGCTTAAGTCAATTTTTATTAAATTCTTATAAATGAATGAAAATCGACTTATATTCGCCATTTTCGATCGTTTTTAATTTATTTCTAAACATTTTTTGAAAGAAAAATTATAATTAAAAATAAAAAAAGTAGCATTTCGTGGCTATACCGAAGGTTAGTACACAAGCAACAACAAATGTACAAGACGAGTTACAAAGAGAACGACAAAGAAAAAAGCTTTAAGTTGTGTGTGAACTTCGTCTCACCAAATTAACATTAAGATTAGTTGGTTGATTAGATAATGTTTGCGACGAACTTATCATAAGGTAGATAGATGTGAAGAATGCTAATGAAGGATGTGGCGGTCCAGAAAATGCTGCATTTAAATCTGCTAGTGTTTAATTTTTTTGTTTTTTTTTTTTTTTTGAAAACCTCCGCATACATTTGTAAATAATTTTTCTTTCTAAAAATGCTTAGAAATTAATTTAAAAATGAATAAAAAAACCGAAAGTAAGTAAATTTTTATTAATTTTTACGAAAAATAATTTACAAATGTATTTGAACGTTTTTGAAAGCATTACATTGTGCTGCATTTTCTGGATCGCTACATCCGTCATCAGCATTATTGGCATCTATCTACCTAAGATTTCGTACATTGAAAACATTTAATAAACTAATTTTTAAATAAGAATATTTTTTTTTTTGCTTTATACCAACCTTCAGTATGGCCACAAATGCAGTTTGTATTTTTAATCAAAATAAAAATGGCCTTAAGACAAAATAAGTTTAATTCGTTTTTTTTGTTTTAATAATTAAACGCAAACGAAAAAAAGCATCTGATTTAAGCTTCTGCAGCTTTCCTAACTGATCAGTTCACTCAGAAAATAAATACGGTTGTTATATTCTCTCTAACAATATATGTTTGCGGTGAACAAATTATAGTTATTTCGAACCATTCTTTAGTCCCGATAAACGTATTCTTTTTTTTTACAGATTCTTTCTTTTTAAACGACATTGATTTTATTGATATCAATATTCATGTCTTTATTACCTTAAATTAAGAAACTATATATTTTCTATATTAGCGTATTCATTTACAAATTTTATTATCAGAAACTTATGTCTGTCTAAGAATTTTTTACATTCATTAGCTGTTTTAATACTTTTGCTTCACACTACAATTAAGTTTAAATGATCACAAGCTGCTTTTATACACTGATTGATATAATTAATTATTTGTTGTTGTTTGTTTATTTCTTGACATATTTTTTATCTTAATTAAAATGATCATTCTATAATTGGGAAATGAGTGATTAATTTATGACCCATATTTCCAAGATATTGTTCAACTTAAAACAACGCAAACAAACAGCCTACTGACACACATACTTAATTTACAATTAAGTGAAGATGATTACGACTTTGTAGTCAACTCTTTTAAATTGTAAAAGATAAGACAAGGCGTCACAGAGCTACGTACTTTGTTGTGCAAGTCATCTACGATTGTTTAGGTTATAAAACTAATTTTTAAATTGAAAAAAAAAAGTAGAAAAAAATCTGTTTCAATTGCATTTCCCTTATTTTTAAAAATTTCAATTGCTGGTTGTATGCATTGCAATTTGATTGGTCTTTAAAGGAAGTCCAAAGTTTACCACAAACTCTGTTCGTTAAAACAGCAATTTGCTTTCAATGCAAAACCAAACAACGCACGATGTGATCAATGCTATAGTTTAAACCAAACCAAGGTCACTTGCTTTTCAGCCATCATTTACAACTCAAACTGCCACCGCCAACACTCGCTTATTTGAGGCAGCAACAGTTTGAATGAACAGCAGCAAAAAAGCATTAAAAATGATTGAAAATATGGATTGTTTATTACCGTGGCTGCTGGTGCTACCTTTTTTGCAATTACATTATTTTTTGACTTGAGTATAAATAAAAATAAATGTAAAATTTTAATTTAGTTTATGGCTCTTAAAGACAGATTTTGCATACTGAAGTTTTTTTTTTTACATAAAGATATACATAGCGACAAATTTGTTGGCAATTATGGCAAAGGAACCAAAAAAAAAAAAAATGATTGAACGATATTAATTTTTTAAATAGCAGATGATAAATATGAGCTTGATTATTTCATTAATTATGAGTTATGAATTGCTCCTGTTGTTAATGCACAGTGGCCTTGATTTAAGAATAATACTTTTTTAAATTTTTACGAAAATAAAAACCAAATGATGTAAAGTTATCTTACAAATTCTTAGCTTTGATACAAACCTTTAAATAAAATTTAATTATTAACATTTTTGTTTCCTGTTTCCTGAAGATGCCACCCAACAATGGTGTGGCGAAATATTGAAAAAATAAAAAAATTATCAACAATATTTTTATTTTAAAAACTGGCTTAGTGCTTGAAATATTAGAAAAGAAAATTATTTATAGAGATCAAAAAACAATAATATTTAACAAAGCTAACAGACAAAGATGTTGTTGTCTATAAACATATTGAAGTTTGTGCAGCAAGCACTGCTTAATAACCACTAATAAGAGTGGTATGTATAGTAATAAATATAAAAAAGGATACAGAGTCAACACATGTTGAGCAGTCACAGTGACTGTCTTAATTTGGCTGCGTTAGTAGAGGTGTATGTTGGTTTGTTAAAGAGAAGATCATAAGTTCAAATCCCAACAAGTTCTTGAGTGTGCAGACAAACCATTTTTGTGGCGTTACTGCAGTGAATGAGTTATTTGAAAGCAAATAAATGAAAAAAATAGGTCAAGCATCTCGAAATATTAATTAGAAAAAGAAAAAAAAATATGAGATGATTAAAGTCCCTATAATTAACAAGTACAGCCACTTTCACCTTCTTAGAGCTGTTCTTCTTTACCATGCTTTCCTATCTATCCAAACTATCTAAGCTTTTGTTAGTTTGGATAGATAGGAAAGCATGGTAAATAAGAACAGCTCTTAAGATGGTGAAAGTGGCTGTACTTGTTAAATGCACATGTTTACTAAACAAGCAATCGAATAGATCAAGTCTCGCCGTAGTTGGCTGCGTAAGTTTGTAAAAGGGCGTTCTAAGTAAACAAGAAATAGTGAGTATAAATCTAGCTTAAGCCAAAGAGGGAGAAAGAAGGCAGATCCCAAATTATAAATTTTATTTTATTTGTAAATTTGTAAAAACATTTTTAACTAAAGTTTAAGGCATAATAAAATCATATATATTTCATTTATGGTTGTTCGGCTTTCTTTTTTTTTATAAACAGCATTGCATTCTAAAAATAATAATTAATTTAGAGAACATAATTGTATCTTAATACTTTTGAGAAAGTAAATGATTTTCAAACTGAAAACGAGTCCAATAGTTAAAGTGTAATACATTATTTAATGTTCTAAGTTTTTCCTTAAATATGAGTCAATATATAAAATAGTAAAAAAATTCCATTTAAGGAATTCTCGTTTTGTGCAAACAATCAACTTTTAAAACGCGGTATTCTATTCACCAAAATTCTGTCAAAAGTCAGTATAACAAAATTTGTCCTAAATAAATAAAAAAATAATGTTGCTGAAAATTTACTCTGGTCGTCTTGTAAAGAGTTGCGGAATGTTTCTGGTTTCATGTTTATAAACACCAAAATGGTTTAGGTAATAATTTGATTCAACTGGATAACAACATGAGCTGCACTCACATATTTCCTGCGGAGTTGTAAAAACAGCAAACAAGGTTGCATATTTAAAGGCAATCTAGGCGTCGTCACATATCAATGTCGATATGTGTCGACGCATTAGATTTGTTATTCTACTTGTCGTTATTGACACTTATCGATTACTACTCAAAGTTTTTTTGTATTCTATAAAAAATGTGACGACGATATTGTATTGACGTGACTCTGTTTCTTGTCGACGTCTTTTTATATGACGACTGGAATTGATTTAAACCAAACATAACAGTGAAAATGTAAAAAAGTGAAGTTTACATATGCAAATCAATTTGAAAAATTGGTGGAAAAATTGCACTGGGTTTTCGCAGAGGCACTGCTTCATGCGATTTTAAAGAAAAATGGGAAGAAATTGAAAAAATTCTTAATTCTGTTGGTCCGCCTAGAAGATTAGCAGATGAATGGAAAAAGGTAACAAAATAAATAATCGAATAGGGATTTATAAAAAAAGCTTTTAAAAATTACTTTTAAGGTATGGCGACATGGTTGCTAATAAACCGGAATGTAACGCCACTAGCAACGGAATGTTTTAACAATTTTCACTCAGTCCGCTAGAAGAAGCTGTGGCATACCTTCTTAAAGAAAATGGGCATGCAATAATTAAGCACGGCCAGGAACAGGCAAAACATATGTATATACTAGCGATCTGGCAAATTAAATATATTGCAATTCTGCCTAAGAAGTTTTCTTTCCAACACAAGTTTTTGTTTTTTTAAGGTTTCATCATTAATTAAATTAAAATTTTCTTCACTTGTAGGAAACATTTTACCATAAAAGTATCAAACACAAATAAAATTTAACAAAAAACTTAGGGATGTGCATTTCATTTCATTAAAATTGATAAACCGTTGACGTCGTCACAGGAATGTTATAGAATGCAAAATTTTTTATTGAATTGACGCCGACATTGATACGAAGTGATATTGATACTAAAACGAACACAACGACGACGACGCCGACAACTAGAATAAGGGTGAATAAAATGGGACTACTTTTTTTTCTTAATCTTGGTATTGTCATCACTAGGAAGTTGTTATATTTTTCAAGCGCAATAAGTAGAGATCCTAAACAGTTTTAAAGAACAAATCAACCAGTAGTGCAATTCCCTGACTTTAAACGCTACGACAGTAGTTATTTTTCTAGACATTTTGTTGTTGTTTTAAATAACGATTAAGTGATTCACTAACTTCAGCTTAACGATAATAGACACAAGTTGAAATTCTGTGGCAACTCTGTCAACAATTAAACGAAAAAGACAAAAGAGAAGACCAGAAACATATGAATTCAAGCGTGGCATATGCATATGTTTATTTCTTAGATGTACGGAGTATAACAATAAAAAAAGCATAATAAAAGTTTTGGTTGTAGAGTTGCAATTACTTCTTCTTAAATACGGCCAAAACTTATGTATGTTTATGTGCAGTTTTTTTTTAACGAACAATTTATTCTTGAACTAAATTTTAAATGTTCGTATTTCTACTAAGTTAAAGAAGTGCATTAAGTCAATTTAACAAATCGATAATCGTTAAAAGAGAGTAGTAAATCGCACTGCAATTTTGTTTGTGTGAACTCTAAAACCGCAACTTCTGCTTAAAACTTAAACTCTCATGCTCATCTGCTGTGCCCATTTAAAATTTTATAACTCCTGAACATGCCGTCGTCCAGTAATGGCTAATTTATTTCTTTAATATTTCGATTCTACACTACTGTGCATTGTTTTTTTTATTGCTTAACAAAAGATTTACAATTTCTTTAAAAAATTAAGCTATTTTTATTTTTTCAAAGCAAAAGTTTTGTTTCTTCTTTAACAAATGTGTTATTTATTTTTTCAGTTAAAATGTGTTAATAACAACAATTATCGTTTTTTGTTTACAACCATTTGTGTTTGTTTTGTTTATTTATTTCTTGTTTTTTGGTTGAGTGGTTTTGTTTTTCGCACAGGTGAGTGCGAGGATTTAACCAAAAAATAAATGCCAAATTCAAGGTAATTCAGTAAGCATTTGCTTTTGAACAAAATAAAATTAAAAGAAAATAAACATGTAATTAAGAGATGATTAATAATTTCTTTGGTATTAAGCACAAAAAAAAAAACAAAAAAAAAAAAACGATACTTAAATATGGGTTTATAACCTTGAAATTGGTTAAAATATTTCATTTAATTTCTTATTTTGTTTTGATTAATTCAAAGGAGCTTACTAACACTGTACTTAGGAATTAGTCTAGGCTGGGTTCAATATCATTACTTTGCTTTTGATGTTTTCAATGATGAATAGCATTTTATCTAGATTTTTACATTTTGGTTCACAAGGGTCATTTTGTAGTGAAAAGAAAAAAAATTATTAAGAGTATTAATCGTTCGCTATTCACGCTTTTAGCAAAGGGGAATTTAGACACATTTATGCCACTTTTGTACCAGTCAACTAAAAGTTTAACATAAACTTGCCGGATTACTTTTTTGAAATAATGTTTTAAATATTTAATCACCTTCGTAACTTCGGAGAAGAAAAGGGAATAGAGGAACATGCAAAAAAAGTTGCAGAAACGAGGTAAATAAGCAGATGAAGGATATGAAGATTTAAAAAAATAATTACAGCGAAAATAACATAAAGTGTGGTATTGCCTTCGACGAAAAACATCAGAGATAAAGGCCGAATCTAAAAGCTAGCGAGAAAGAAGAATTACAACTTTAAGTTACTGTTAAACGAAGAATAATAAAAAAGACATCCAAAACAGTAGTAAACTCCTTCAGAAGAGACCAAATAATTTTACAAAACATATTAAATTTTAATTCGAAAAATAGTTTCTTTTGGTATTTCGCACTTTTATTTTATTTTAAAACGAACCTTGTAGCTTTAATTTGTGAAAATTGTTGAGCAACATTATTTCATGTGGAAAATTACACTTTTAAAATAATGTGTCGATCTCGCGATTTAAAAGAATTTAACGGTCTAACATTTTAAAAATATAACCAATAGACATATGATCAGCTGTTGTTTGAAAAATTCCTCAAGAAATAATGCCTACTTATCTTTAAAAATGCAACATTGTTTGATGTTTTTGACAATTCCGCACGAAATAAGTGCAGTTCATGTTTCGGAGTTGATTAAATTGTTTACAGAAACATACTGGTGTTTAGAAACATGAATCCAAACACAATACGCGACTTTTTACAAAATAAACAGAGTATAACTTTAGCAAATTTTATTTTATTTTTTTATTTTACACTATTTTTTTTTTTAACAGAAATTTTTGCTTTAGTCCGAGTTTGAACAGACGAGCATTTGAAAGAAAAATATCTGGATTTCTCTTTTGTTTTTTTAGTCCGCTATAATTAGTGTTAAAAAAAAACAAGAAAATATATCAAATATAAAAATTAATATAATTTCTTATTATGAAAACAAATCTAAATTCTACACTATTAGGCTCGTGTAAATAACTACATGCATAATTTTATTTAAATTAAGTTTTTGCTAGCAAATGTATCAAAGGTAACGAGATGCATCAGAAGTAGTGATGTTCTATTTCTAATAACGAATAACAACAAAAGCTAAAATTTATTTGGAAAATATCTTTCACATGAACGTGTGAAAACTGTATGACTACATAAAATTATAATTCATAATAGAAGTGAACAACAAAAGAGAACATGCAACGACATGCATAAAAAATAAGTAGAATAATTGTAAAGTATAAAAAACTTTGATGGGAAATTATAAATTAAATTCATATTGAATGAAGACCCATTTCACAGGTTCTTTAAATTATAAACAAAGAAATTGCAAGAAAAAATTTAAGAAATTGTAAGAAAAAAATATCTCAAATTGGAATAAAAAGAAAAATAATCCTTAAGTAGATTTCTTACTTGAAAAGCTTGCGTGACAGTTAAATTGTAATAGTTTGGCTTAAAAATTCAAAGAAAAGAAACACAAACGCAGACTTGAAACTACTAAAATAAAAAAAGACGAAATACAATATTTATTGTATGGACTCATATTTTATTTTAATCGTACCAAATGCCTTCAACATATTTTTATAAAGTGCAAAGTAGCACAATGGAGTAAGCGTATCCATATGATCATTTCGCTACTGTTTACAAAGCTCTTCGATGGTTAATAATTTCTTGTTAAAGAACATTCGATTTTGTTGCTTCTTTTCTCTACTTTTATTGATTATAATTCTCATTCCATTTGAGTAACAACAATTGCAACAAAAAAAATTGTTTTGCTCCTATTAAATATTTTATTTTAGATTTGATATTTTTTAAATAAAAAAATATTACTTCCTTTTTGATTATACATTTAATTGATTTAATTAATTATTTAATTCAGAAAGGGAATCTGTTTTGAATTTTTGTATACCAGAACCATGAGTTGCACTGGGAAATTGCCTAATGCAAACAAAGGTCAGTGGGTGAACTCGCGCAACCGGAAATGATGGAGGGAGGCCATTACATGCAGGCAGGCTCGAATGGTGCTCAACGAGGCCCTTAGTAGGAAGGCCAGTAAAGTGCTCAAATATAACGGATTAGCTAGATAACTAAAAAAGTGACAGGTCATAAAAATTTGAAGTATCATTTGGCCAAGATAAGGATCGAAGATGATATTTGTTGACTGTGCTTAGAAGAGGCTGAGACGGTAGCGCACATAGCATGTAAATATTCGGCGCTGTTCGGCAGAAGCTTGTTAAATGTGGATGCCATGGGGGATCCTAGCCTAGCCTTCGACAAATGCTAGTAATTACTAGAGACTCCGTGATGATGATTTCAGTCGACAGTCTGAGATCACTAAATTCAAGAGTAAAGGCTAATGATAGATCGTGACTTAATGCGGGTATTGTTGCTGTGAATTATAAATCATTGAGGACTGTAGAAGGTCGCAAAGGGACCTATTAAGAAGGGGGTCCACTTCAATGTCCTCCTTACATTAATGATTAATAATTTAAAGTTGTTTACTCCTTTTTAAAATAAATGTGTAATTTAATAAGTTGCAAGTAGATGGTTAGCACATTGACTGCTAAGCTGTTATTGATTCGATGGCCTGAGTTCATAACCCAGCCACGATCAATTTAACAACTTTAATTATAATTAATTTATTAATGGCATCAGAGGCACAGCAACAATGTTCTAAAACTAAACATTACGTGCAATTACAATGTTGTGAAAAGAAAATGAAGCTTTCTATCACTCTCTTTCTTCACCTATAATTCTCTACACTATCCCTTTCCAAAGAAGGTTACACAACTAATAAGTAGGCATTATCGCTTGAGTGTTATTTCGATTTATAAAAAAAAATTAAATTTTGATCTGAATTTAAATAAAACCTTTAGTAGATGCAAAAAAAATTTTCTGTGCAGTAATCCATTGTTCTCTGTTCCTTTTCCTAATAATAAATATTTTGTGAAAATATCACATAATTGTTGTTTTCAGGGAATCTAAAACAATAAACAGTTTATATAATATAATAAAATAAAAAATATATACTTTTGTATATTTTGATAAGCCGCTTCTAAATCTAAAATAAATAATTAAAAATTAAATTTTATGGCCAAATTGATAACAACCATACAGTTAGTAATTATTGGGATAATAAACGAATTGGTCAAATTTAATTAATCACTCTGCCACGAGGCAACCATTTAAGTGCTATAAAGTTTTGGCAATAAAATCGGTAAAAAGATTTGCGTTTCTGTATTAATTTAGATATTTAGATACTTTTAATTAGCAACTAATAAACTTAGCAAGTAATAAACTATAAAAAACTGAAGAAAAAAGTCTTTTTCTGGTTTAAGGTGAAATTAAAAATAAAACTTTACTGCCATATATTCATAAAAAATAAAAATAACTTTGAACTGTGTTTTATGACAAATTTTTCATACAAATTTGACCAAAATTATATTCAAATATATTTCAAATTTATTTTAGTATTTTATGAATATGGCAGTAATTATATAAATAATCTTTAGCAAATTACCTAAAACAACAGCATACAATAAAAATCCTTATTTTTAAACTATTATTCAAAATAATAAAAATTATTTAAAATTATACTTTGAAATAAATGATTAAATTCGCGTACGATTAATTTAGTTATGCAGAAATAATTACTTTATTTTTTTTTTATTTATGTTAGAAGGTTTTTCTTAAGAAAATTTTTAATATCAAATCCTTTTGTCAATGTAAAACAAACTTCATTTAAAAAACACAAAAAATGATTCATTCGTGATATAAAATTTGTTTAGTTTAGAATAAAGATGATAATTTTAGATAGGAATATAAACACGCATTTGTATCGGGGTAATAAAAAAATATCATCAAGAAGATATGATTTTAAATACAGAGATATTGTTTATTTCAAATTGTTGGGTATTGGAAAAAGTAATTTTCTGTTGTATTAAGAGTTATACTTAATAAATACTTAAAAGGCGCATTAAAATTTAAATCATATTATTAATTTATATTTTAAATTATATTTTTTCTTGAAATATAAAGTACGAAAAAGGATAGTTTTAATGAAACACCACATCGAACAATTATATTGCAGAGCGTTACGGTAACGACTAGAGGTTTCTCAGCCGGTTTTTAAAACGGTTTTTTTCTGATTTACAGATACCGATTTTTTTTTTATTTATTTTTTTTTAATGTCTAATAGACCTATTTTTTATTCTAAATAAAAACGAATATTCGAATATTTTTGAATTTATTATTTCCCATCAAAATTGTTAAAATCTGCAATTATTTTTTTTAAACTCTTCCCTATAATCGCTTGTTCAGTAATGCTATAAACACAATCATGTCCACCGACCATCGACTACAAGATGTCAAAAATAGAATACATGCGTGCTTATGACAATACTTATTTTAGCCGCTACACGACTACCGACTTCACGGCTACTTTTGTAGCCCGTAGCCAACTAAGGCTAATTTCTATTTTTCTTGGCTACAAAAACAGATTAGTGCTGCCAATACATGAAATGGTTGTTTTAAAAACGCAATACATTAAATATCGCTATTAAAAATGCGAAAAACTTTTATAGTGGCACCATTGCAAAATAATAATCATCTGATCATTTGTTTACATTTTTCATTTACAATTTATTTGGAGCATTTTTCATTTACTTTTTGTTTGTGAAATTTTCGATTTAGTTCTTTTTTCATCAATTTCCAATTTGTTTCATTTATATTTATTTTTTCAATTTTTTATTGAAATTGGTAAGTATATAATAGTAACTTTTACTGTTTATATGTATTTATTATATTGTTTAGTTCAATTTACATGCAAATATGGACGTGGACACTTCATACACTGAAGTCGTTGTTTCCACTATTTTAGTAATAGAACTTATAAAGTTAATTAAATTTTCTTGAGACATTTAAAATTTTTTTTTACACAAATTCACTTAAAAAAATCAAGTTTGTTTTGTTTTGGTTAACTTTAATACATATGTCAAAATAGATGTTTATTTTTTGTAGTTAGTGGCCGATAGTCGTTAAGAGAATTAAGTAGCTGGCGACTTGGCTATTTTTGTAGCCAGCTACTTTTGTAGTCGGTAGTCGATGGTCGGTAGCCTTTGATTGTGTTTATAGATAAGGGTGTCTGGAGCTGACAGTAAGAGAAAAAATTTAGATGACGAGTTGTACAAAAAACTTAAAAAACCAAAGTAAAAAAAAAAAATAATAATAATAGCATTTTTAATAATTTAAGTTAAATACTATAAAATTCTGAAAGGCTTGCTTGACAGGTTTTATAGCTTTGTTTAAATAAGACCAAAAAGTTCATTTATTTCAATGTTTAATTTTAACAAAACGAAAGAAAAAATATATTCTCCCTAAAGCATTTAAATTGTATTTTATTTCTAAACTAATATTACAATTATACTTAAGACGACCTTTTCCCAGCTCAAGGTCAACAATTTGTATTGTAGTGTCAATATTTCGCTACCACATCGAGTAGCATCAGTGTTATAGGATTCAGAGTTTTCAAACACAACAAAAGTAAAAACAAAGAACACAATTCTCCCTAGCGTCGTCTATTACTGCACTGATTATTTTAAGTAACAGACATACATTAATAAAAGCGGAAAGCGAAAACTAAACATAGCTTTACCGATAATTTTAACAAGAAAAACGATTCTAGTGTTTGTATTGTGCAAATTTAAATTAAAAAAAAAAAATACAAAAATTAATTATTATTATTATTAAACGCCCTGTCAAAATCGGATTTAAAAATTTTTGACAGCAATAAACGCTTTTCGCTCGTGTTTAGGTATGACTGTGAAATAATTGGATATTTATGTTGATATTTTTACAAACATAAATTTTGAAAGTTTATATCATAACAGTTCAGATATTTTAATTTTTAAATAATTTTTAATGTTTGAAACTTTACTTTACACACGTTAAATTGTTTCATATCAAATGAAGTTTAATTTTCTTATTTCAATAATTTTTAAAAACCGGGTTTCAATTATTCAAATATTCTAGATTTTTAAATCGGTTTTTAATGAAGCTTAAAACCCAAACAGGTATAAACAAAACCTTGAATAATTAAATTATTCGAAAACCGGGTTTTGAAAAATATCGAATAATCGGTCACACATTTGTAGAAATTTTTCAGAACTAGAAAAATGTTATCCCTAAAACGCGAGATCACATTTACCATGTCGACGAAGTACGATCAACGCCTTCAGCCGTAATATCAAATCGAATAAAAATTGTTGATGAATTAAGGTTTTGAAATTGTGTTGCAACCTACAATTTTAACACATAATGGCAAGCAAAATGTTAAGCTGTACGCAGAATTACCATACAGGGCAAGCAATAAACCATTGCAAAGACTATTGATCACTGAGTTAACTTTGGGAAAGGAATGGGAATGGGCGAGTAAGCAAGAAAGTGCTGCAGGAAAACACTGTTTTAAAAATGATTCGAGATATATGAACTTGGAGAATAAATATTTTTTTTCTAAAATATTAAAACCCTATCGAATATCTGAATTATTCGAAAACCGGTTTTGGAAAAATGTCGATTAATCGATCATTCTAGTACACAGTCACTCGTTTGTAGAATTTTTCCATAACCAAAAAAATCTAGCCGCTAAAATGCAGCAGCAGAGATTATCTTGTCAATGAAGTAAAATGGCATCAGCTGAAAATCCGAATGAATTTTAAGCCACTTGTAAAGATTTTAAAGAAGAAATTAGTTGCACAGGAGAATATGATGAACAAAGCAAAGTTCGTGTAAGGATATTTATTGAAATGACTGACTATACACGTGTAATCTGGACTATTAACATAGTGGAAGATCAATTACTGTTTCACCAATCATAGTTTTTTTTATTAAAGTTCTTGTAAAATATGTTTAACTGCTTTGGTTATTATGAGGCGAGGATTGTTTTCATTTCCTTTTAAAAACATTTTTGTCTCCAGTGTAGAATAACAATATTTTTTTTTTCTCCAATAAACTTTTATGTTTGATTTTTTAGGGTAAAAATATAGTTTTTAATTTGGTAGCCAAACGAATCGAGTATTTGTGTGTGTGTGTGTGTGTGTGCGTGTTATTTTTTTCTTGAAAGGAATATCGATATGTTTGAAGTCTACCGATAGTTTGCGCACAAAAAATTTTGGTTTTTATTTAAATTTTGTTTTTCTTTTTTTTTTATAATAAAGTTTATGATGGTTGTTTTTTTACCCAAATGAATCTTTGTGCGTTTTAAATATATTGAATATGCAGTAGTATTGGCCTGCACGGCTGATTACAAGCGGCAGGCTCAGAGACATGTTCAAACATGGAACATGGTGTGTTAAAATTAGTGATAAAATTTACAAGTAAAAAGTTGTTGATTTGTCTTTTTTTTTCTTTTTTTCGTTTGTATAAAACTAAAACATTTTTATGTAATCAAATCGATATTGGAAAAAAAAGAATTAAAATTTGTTGCTTTAATTAAAGCATGTTAAACTCATGTTGTTTTTTATTCATATTTAATTTCGTTTATTGCGTGTGATCTTGCAGTTAAATTTGAATGTGTTTAATTTTATTGGCAACTTGCACAAATATACAACCCAGCGGACATTTTGTAAAAGTTTTACAATATATTATTTTTTTTTTTGTTAATTCAAAAGAAAACTGGTGCATGCCATATAAGAAATTTTTAGTCGCAACATGACATCGTTTCTATAAAAATTTCAACTTTCTCTAAATATTGTAAAATTTTCAAGAACACTAATTTACTAATTGTGATAACTTTTTCCGTATAAGTAATTACAAAAAATATCCGCAAATAGTGTACTTGAGGAAATTATTAATTATAACAAGATTTAAGTTTAAGTCACAGATGATTTAGAATTTGTAAACAAGTTGTGGCAGTTGATGTATTACAATCTGAAGCAGAGAAAACAAGTTTTTGAGACCAACCACAAGACGCATGATTTTTCTTTTTTTACACAAAAATTTCTGACTAACTTTCACAGTTTTCTATCGAAAAAGCTTGCCTTGCCTTGCAAATTGCAAATTGGTGTAAAATATGGATTTTATGTTACACGTGAGAATAGTAAAATTAATTTTCATAAGAAAAAAAAAAAAAAACTAATACGAGTAAGTTCACAAAAATTTATGTTTTATTTGATAAAAATCAATGTCGTCCGTTACCACTGCAGCGTCTCAGTATTTATCAATAATAAAAATTTGCTCCAATTACCAACATTTTTACATGCATGTAATTCTAATGGACACCAAAATTTAAGGCTTACAAGCATGACGCTTCCAACGAATCTTGTTTCTATAAGTAAAGTGAGAAATTTCTCACATGGAAATATTGTTGTCATATTGCTTTACACTGTGTTAGCTAGAGTTAATATGGCACTTTATTAAATAAAATGATTAAAATGTTCATGAATTACACTAGCTCATTCTGTGTAAATTAATATGACTTTAATATTTCGAAGTGAGAAATATGTCACTTAATTGCAGGAACGAGGCACATAAAGTGGAACTGACTTTTTTCTACAGAGAAATCTCAGCCCAGCGGTTGCCTAACCATAATCGTCATTTGAAGGCAGTGAATAAAGTATTTTCGTAAGCGCCGCCTTTAAAAATATTGTTACGAAAATAATATCTGGCAACCTCTGTTATTGTTGTCCGTATAAGTGTGGTGAATAGGTTACTTTCGCTAATGGTGTGTGTATAAAATAATACCACAATTAACTCACTAAAGCTGAGCAGAGTCAATGGCTGCGTTGGTAGAGGTGATTGCTGTAAAACAGAAGATCGGGACTTCAAGCCCACCTTTAGACATGCGTACAAAGGAAATTAATAACTGTTTAAATGCAATTAAAAATTAAGAAACAGCTGTACAAACCTCCCGAAAAGCAAGACAATTATTGTGTGAAGCCATTGAATGAAAACAACGTGCAGACGTCTAATTTAATATAAGAGCAAAAGATAATTGTCAAGACGCACTTTAAAATAAAAAGTAAGAACGGTAGCGGTTAGCGCAGGGTGTAACAGCATAACAACAGTGTATGGCAGACGTGTGTTGTGGCCATTAGATAAAGGGGACGGGATGACTGGCTTGGATAAAAGGCTTAGTGAAGTTGTCTGTGGATTGTTAAGGTAACTAAACCAGGCATCGAATAATTCATGTCTTGCCAAGAGGGAAGAACGTAACAATATCATGATTTATATGTTACCGTTCACACTTGCAACTTCTTTTGCGTATTTTTCGAGTTTGTTGGTTAAAGAGGGAAGACGAATAGAAATGGTACATGGTAAATACATTTGAGCATTAACAAAGGCAAACCGTTTATACGAGGGCTGCTCTATATATTTCTGGCCTAATAGTGAAAATGCGAATATTTATAATCAAAAATAGTTTTATTGTTTTTCAAAGTATTTTCCAGCATGATTTATACACTTTTGCATGCGCTCAAACCAGTTGTCGAAGCACTTTTAAACACTTCAACAGCTTCTTCTGGCGACGAAAATCGTTGACCACGCATTTTTTCTTGATGTGCGGAAACAAGAAGAAGTCATTAGGTGTCAAGTCAAAGCTGTACGGCGGATGACCCATTAATTCGACGTTTTGGCCGGTCAAAAACGCTCTGGTTTGAGCCGATGTGTGAGAGCTCACATTGTCATGGTGAACAATGATTCGTCTTCTCTTGTTGGTTTTTCGAATTTCTCCGATGACTTCAGGCAAACAAATTGTAGTGTACCACTCAGAAGTGACCGTCCCACGTTGCTCAAGCGGAACAGTCGCCACATGACCAGTTTTGTCGAAGAAACAGGCGACCGTTTGCTTCGAAGTGCTTCTTCCACGAACAATTTTTGATGGATTTTGCTCGTCTTTGAAGACCCACACGGTCGATTGTTGTTTCGTTTCGGGCTCATACGCATAGATCCATGATTCGTCACCTGTGACGATCTTATAAACGTCTTTTGAAGCCCCGCAATCGTATTTTTGCGACATTTCTTTACACCAATCGACACGAGCCTTTTTTTGAGCGACTTTCAAATTGTGCGGGATCCAACGAGAACAAACCTTTTTTACGGCCAGGTTTTCATGCAGTATCGAATGTATGCTGGTGGAGGAAATGTCCAAGGATGTCTCTATCTCTCGGTATGTCGCATGTCCATCTTGCATTATGAGTTCATGCACGGCATCAATGTTCTCTGGCACAACAGCCGTTTTTGGACGGCCTTCACGGAATTCATCTTTGAGCGAGCTTCGGCCACGATTAAATTCACTGTACCAATTTTTCACAGTGCTATAGGATGGTGCTTCATCGCCATACAAAGATTTAAGTTCATCAATGGACTCTTGTCGTGATAATCCACGTCGAAAGTTGTGAAAAATGATGGCACGAAAGTGTTCACGAGTTAAATCCATATTTTTCTATATTAATTTTTTCAAGTCACTGTAAACAACACAAATAATGGTCGTTCGTCAAAACGTTTTGAGTACGATTATGCTTAAAAATGACAAACTTTCCAATGGAAATGTCAGATTGCATTTGGCAGCACTCACTGTTGCCAGGCCAGAAATATATATAGCAGCCCTCGAAATTAATTTGTACGTGTTTTTGACGACTTGATTTATAACATCGAAAAGTTAACATTGAAAACTCCCCAGTTTGTTCTTTCACCTCGTAATTTTATGTTTGTTCCTTATTTTTGTCGTTTATTGAGTTCATTGTTGAAAGAATCTTTCTGCACAGGTACGTTTTAATTTTTTTCATCACAATCACAACCTTAATGCGTTAAATTATTATTATTATTTTTATAAATTTTTATTTTGAGCAATGTTTTCGTAGTCATAAATTCAAAAGACATGTAGATAAAATAACTAAATAATTGAAATAATACTCAAGTTTGCTATAATATTAAAAATGACATAAAATACAAATCCCCGAAAAATAACTAAAACCTTTAAAATATCCCCCAGCCATTCCATTTGGTGGATAAATCCCGCAATCTGCTAACACTGAGTGTATGATAATATTATTTGATATCAACTAATACACTTTGCATAAGGTTTATTTAACATTTGAAGATTTTTGTCTTCAAGCCTTTTTCTCTATGAACATATAAGAACAACTTGAGTGGGTGTGTTTATTTAAATAAAAACAAATTGTTCATGCTGCTAAAGTCGTCGTGTGAGGTGCCTTCATTATTGTGTATTGTTACACATTTCGTTGTTAAAGTATTGTTGTTTATTAATAAAATTTGACATGATTTTCCACAAATAATTTTGAAAGTTTTTTATACTCAATACGTTTTGAATTAACAAAACAGAAGATCAGAAAATAAGTATTTTCTACAAAAAAAAAAAAAAAATAATAATAATAAATAAATGGAGGGACCAAATTTTTATAAGTATTTAAAAAAAAATATATATTTTTTAACTAATACGGCATTTACACTATGCAATTTTTCATGAAACTAGCATGAAATTTTTGTTTGTTGCTTGAGTTTAGAGGGGATGTTTCTGTTGCTAATGTTTACTTTTAGATAACGAATAACGCTGTAAATTAAATAGAAAATTGAGAAAAAAAATGCCTCAAATAAGTGTATAGGGTAAATCTGGACTACATAAACTAACTTAGCAAAATTTATTTGATTCAATTAAAACAAAAGGAAAAATCTAATAATAATAATCAATATATTATTAAGATTGCGGGTAAAGACAGATTTGAAATTTCATGAGAAAATTTTTATTTTTTCATGAAATACAATTAACATAGAAAAATATGTAATTGGTGGCATAATGACAATGAACTTTATGTTGCGCTCCAAAGTTACATTGTCCATTGTCCATTGTGTCGTTTTTAGTATAGATATAGTGTTCCTTATGTCAGCACCTAAAACAACATTGGCTTCAATTTCCAAGAGTTTTTGTATAGCCGGCTTTAGGCCGGACGTAAAGATCTTCTCTTCTATGGTATACCCAACACCGACTTCGCTCTCCAAAGATTTTCTGCAAGCCAATTTATAAAAACGTTACATCTTTCTTACATAGAATATCATAAAACATGCCTATAATATCCATACACGTTAT
The DNA here is from genome assembly GCA_916610165.2 of Gymnosoma rotundatum. Taxonomy (NCBI): domain Eukaryota; kingdom Metazoa; phylum Arthropoda; class Insecta; order Diptera; family Tachinidae; genus Gymnosoma; species Gymnosoma rotundatum. The sequence continues at coordinate 114,772,782 of OU744340.1, read as the reverse complement.
GACTGTCCGTTAATGGACATTAAGTCGCACCTTAGTGTGACATATGTCCATGGACATTATGACGCACCAGAAAGTGACATGATGTCCATACCGAACCAGAAAGTGACAAAACATCCGTGGACATTATGTCCTTAAACATTATGACATGCCACACAATAATTATATTTTTATAATTTTAATATAATTATAGTTATATTTAACAATATTATAATTATATACGATAATAATATGGTTCCAATAACAACTATGTTATTTAAGTCAAGCTTGTTTTTCTTTGCTTGTAAGTAAATACAAGTAATAAAAGCTTTTAAAGCCTTTAAAGGTTAACTAGAAAAAAAGATTTAAGAATAATGAAACAAACATTCCTTTACAGTTATAAAAGATTTAAAGAGTGATTAATGTCATATTGTTTTGTAACACTTAAAATTATTTCGTTATAAAAAAATAATATTCTACATTTCTTTCTACTTAAGACTTATGACTCATTTTAAAAGCAACATTTTTAATCAAATCTTACCCTTTTTAAATAGCTCAAGTTTTTTTCTTTTTTTTGGCAAGAACTTTAAATGTGTGCAGGAGAACCACACCCTATTCAACAATCACTTACATTTGACAATTCTTTTTAACTTTTTTTTTTCTTACCAATGCCACCTTAAATATGACACAAAGATTTTGAATAATCTTTAAAAAATTATTAAGAAAATTAATGAATATTGTATAAAATTGTCAGGTATGCTTTTGGTTTCGCATAAAAAAAGTATATTTTTTATTTTATTATTTCGGCTTTTACGTTCATTGACATTGAAAACTGTGTCGACTGAAATACAATACCAGACCAAGTAAAAGTCAATTTATTATCGGGAATACTTTTTTTTTTTTTTAGCAAATTAATGATACTGTTTGTTGCTGTTGCTTTATGCTTTATATTTAGCCTGGTTAAGTATGTTGTTGACTTTTTTTTTTAATTTTTCAAGAGGGCTTTATCTTGGCAACAAAATCATTATTAAGGAAAAAAAAAAATCATTGAATGATTAAACATAAAAATAGGGTCAAGTAAAGAAATAAATTGACCCACACACGTTGCACAGACCATGTGATTAATTTTTGTAGTTTTTATTATTTTTGTTGTGTTTTGTTGGAAGCAGTTGTAAGGTTGTGGTGGCACTTTTTAAAATAATATTATTGAAGTGTGTTTCAAAAAGTTTTAAGCTTGTTTTACATACTTCTTCATTTTCTTTTTTTATGCATGTTAAGGATTTTATCGACTATTTAATTATTTGTTCCGTTATCGTAGTTCAAAAAAGGAAAAAGTAAAGGAAATAATATACAATATTCCCTTTTAATATAAAGATGTAACAGGTTTTCTCTTTTACTATAAGTGTCTTAAATAGTGATTTTTCGAATGTCAGATAAACAAGTTTATTTATTAAAAAAAACATCTATTTAAACATTTTAAAATTTACGCATTTTTCAACTATTTTTCTTAAATGCCCATCTATAAATGAAACTAAAGAAAATGCGCTTGTTCAGTAAGGGAGGAAATTCCCCAGATGGCGTTCTAGAGTTTAATGATGACCGAAGTTAAAAAAAGAAAAAATTGTTAAAAAAAAAAACATTGGCCTAAAAGGAATAAAAGCATGAAAAAGGCCACAAAAACAAATAAAATACCTTTTTTTTTATAAAGTATTTTATTTTTTAAAACCACTTTTTTTCAGGGTTAAAAAACGGCAGCCGTTCTATAACAAATTTCGAACATTTGAACTATTAAAAAACCGAGTTTAAAAAGAAAATGTCGAATAATCGATCACTTTATATTTATAATTTTTTAGGTTTGATAGATAAAATTTTTAAAAACCTGCAACAATTTATGATAGCATTATATGGCTTAGGTTTCTCTAAAAAGTGATAGACCCTCCGAATCGTCCCTATATTTGTCGTTAGCCAATCATTAAGGCTTTTGCAAACCTCATTTATTTATAAGCTGTCTTTAAAGTTTGTATTCTCAGAAAACTGAGTATTGGAGCTTCTGATATTTTAGAATATTTGTAACTGTAGACAAACTTCGTAGATGCTCGTAAAAATAATTTTTTTTATTAGAGTAAGTCGAATTTTACTAAGAGCAAACCTTGAAAATTTTTTCTGATATTCTTGAGTTTCATTTTCAGAAACTATTTGTAACTCCAGACGTTGTATTGAAAAACAAACGAAGAAAATTAAAGTACGATACTTTATGTTTTTATATAAAGGTAGAAGACCTTTGGTAAAACCCTAAATTACTGTTTATTACTAATACGAGGGCTGCTCTATATATTTCTGGCCTAATAGTGAAAATGCAAATATTTATAATCAAAAATGGTTTTATTGTTTTTTAAAGTATTCTCCAGCATTATTTATACACTTTTGCATGCGCTCAAACCAGTTGTCGAAGCACTTTTTCCACTCCGATTGAGACACCTCTAAAACATGGTTTTTGAACACTTCAACAGCTTCTTCTGGCGACGAAAATCGTTGACCACGCATTTTTTTCTTGATGTGCGGAAACAAGAAGAAGTCATTAGGTGCCAAGTCAGGGCTGTACGGCGGATGACCCATTAATTCGACGTTTTGGCCGGTCAAAAACGCTCTGGTTTGAGCCGATGTGTGAGAGCTCGCATTGTCATGGTGAACAATAATTCGTCTTCTCTTGTTGGTTTTTCGAATTTCTTCGATGACTTCAGGCAAACAAATTGTAGTGTACCACTCAGAAGTGACCGTCCTACGTTGCTCAAGCGGAACAGTCGCCACATGACCAGTTTTGCCGAAGAAACAGGCGACCATTTGCTTCGAAGTGCTTCTTCCACGAACAACTTTCGTTGGATTTTGCTCGTCTTTGAAGACCCACACGGTCGATTGTTGTTTCGTTTTAGGCTCATACGCATAGATCCATGATTCGTAACCTGTGACGATCTTATAAACGTCTTTTGAATCACCGCAATCGTATTTTTGCAACATTTCTTTGCACCAATCGACACGAGCTTTTTTTTTGAGCGACTTTCAAATTATGCGGGATCCAACGAGAACAAACCTTTTTTACGGCCAGGAGTTCATGCAGTATCGAATGTATGCTGGTGGAAGAAATGTCCAAGGATGTCTCTATCTCTCGGTATGTCGAATGTCGATCTTGCATTACGAGTTCACGCACGGCATCAATGTTCGCTGCCACAACAGCCGTTTTTGGACGACCTTCACGGAATTCGTCTTTGAGCGAGCTTCGGCCACGATTAAATTCATTATACCAATTTTTCGCAGTGCTACAGGATGGTGCTTCATCGCCATACAAAGATTTAAGTTCATCAATGCACTCTTGTCGTGATGGCACGAAAATGTTCACGAGTTAATTCCATTTTTTTTCTATATTAATTTTTTCAAGTCACTGTAAACAACACAAATAATCGACGTACGTCAAAACGTTTTGAGTACGATTATGCTTAAAAATGACAAACTTTCCAATAGAAATGTCAGATTGCACTTGGCAGCACTCAGTGTTGCCAGGCCAGAAATATATATAGCAGCCCTCGTATACTACGCTTACAATTAATGTATTATTTTGGTATGATTATAATAAAAATTTGATTGTGGTTAGAATTTAAGCAAAAAATAAAAACTACCATTTCATGATCAGAAGTTAACGAAATCTTATTAATCGCGACTAAAATATGTTTGTAGGAACAATAATCAATTGTTACAGAGAACATAATATGGTTCTTGTGACCATACCATAACCATGGATTTTTTTCGTTGTGTGTTGCAGGTATATTAAAAAAATATACGAGCAGGTCAAATAGGAAATATTAATTTTTTAACAAAATCAAGATACAACTACTATAGCAACTGTTTCTACAAATTTTTTATAAAAAAAAAAATCAGCAAAAGACAGTTAAAGATAAAACGGAATATTCTATTAAAATAAATCTCACACGTTCTGTGTCTACGAAATAGATTTAGCTACGAGTGATAATAATAAAACTAAATTAATATTTAAAGTTTTTTTTTTAAGACTAATTGATTAACCCTGGTAATTACAAACACTAAAAGTCATTAATAAAAATAGAAAAGATATTAAAACAAAAACTTGACATACAAGATGATTAAAATTATTGTTTTTGAGTAATGGCTTGTAAACAAATTTTCAGGTTTTGATTATTTTTGATATTTTTTTCAAATTCTATTAAGCTTTTAAGCGTGCGAGAATTAATTTTGCCTGAAACATAGCCCAGAGACATTTTACTTTGTTTTGGAAAAAAATATCATTTATTAGAAAAGAATTCAATGATAAAAAGTCACATTTTTTACTTAATTTTAAAAACGGCAAGGAGAATTAAACAAACAAATCCAATACTGCAAGCAAACAAATTTAATTTCGTAATGTACTTTATATTAAGTCTGAGGCATAACAGGAAAAAATGGAATAAATAAAAAAAAACATAAATTAAAAATACATTCAAATTGTTGCTGATAAGAAAAAAAAAAAAAAAGACTTGTTTCTCAACATTAAAAATTAATTAAATACTTATTTGGCAGCTTGTGAAACGAGCATCACATGCTGTTGACAATTTAATGGCTTGTATTTTCTAAAAACAACTTTAATTTTGAATTTTTAAAAGGTATTCCGTAAAGTATGCTTTACTTTTAGCATCCTTAGAATATGCTTTAAATATGTTTAATAAATTAAAAAAAAAACAATAAATAAAAACTAAGGATACTTTTCAGGGATGGAAATCAAATTTTAAATAACTCTAATCTAAGAAAAGCAATATTACAAAATTTGCGATATTTAAAAGTTTTTCCATTTTTATTTTTCTAGTGACTTTATGTGCCAACTGTCTTCACTTAAATTGAATAAACACTTCAAATAATCATTGTAATAATTTAATTTAGGTTAGGTAGCCTTGTAGTATGAAGGTGTGGCATGCGAAAGGCCTCTCAGGCTTTTACAGAAACTTATGATTTCTGAATTTTGAATAACTGCTTTCTATCAGAGCTATAAATAATTAAGGACTGATTCTCAAAAATATTTTTTAAGTCTGTTTTTTATTTCAAATCTGTTAATAAAGTTAATCTAAGAACATTTAAAAGCTTAAACGTCCTATTACACTGTACAACAAAATCAAATTTTTTTAAAAATTACAAGATCCGGGCTATAAATTCTGATAGAGGAGACAAAAAAAAGATATACGTGTATCGGCGTTTTGAAAGTTTACATCTGGATTTCATTTGAGAGGGGGTTAAAGTTTTCCAGCTCTGGCACATTCTTATTGTTAAACGGCATAAGAAACCATGTGACCCTTACATTTTAGGTAAAAAATATGTTCAGCAGATTTATGTAAAATGTTACGGAGAACATTTTTGTAAAAATGCTAACCCTCTAACTCCTCAAGATATGGGTCTTTTTTGTCCTTCTTTTAAGAAATAGCAAAACACAACATTAAAACAGGGTTTTAGAGGGTTAAAATGTTCCACAAAAATTTTACCCGTTAAATTTTACTATAAGTCCCTGAATACACCAAAAACGAAAATTCAACCATTAAGTCAGAAATAAGACCCAACAAAAGACAGCTTAGGGTTAATTTCGCATTTATTAAGAATTTTGTTTTAAATCAAATTTGGATAGCATTAATTACATTTTTTTTTTAGCTCTAGGCAATTCCACTTTATTATCATACAATGTCCAGCATATTTCAGCGATAAGCGAATGAATGCTTTTACCTTTATAGCGTTCTTCAATGAGTGCGCATGTCTGATGAAATTTTTCACCATGCTCATCAGATTCTGTTGAAAACTGGTTCTCAAAGTAATACATATGGGAATTTAAAAAATGAATTTTTGTTGACATATGAACGCAATAAAAGGTTCCTGTTTCAGCGATTGTTCCATCAACATAATGACTAGGACTTCGAAGTTGTAGCACAGGTACGGGGAGTTCGTCAGAATGCGGAAATGGCAGCATGGCTGATGGCACAGTTTTGTATACAAAACTCTTTCGCCTATATCTATTCAATTTTAATATGGCACACGTAGCACGTAGCGTCATTATGTTCACCTTTATCTAACCACCGCATAGAATACCAAACTGCATTGAATTTCGTTGACCTTCAGCGAGAGTTCAAAAATAAAACTATAGTTTTAGAACAAAAAAAAAATTTTTATTACCTTTGGACCACAAAATTAAGCCATTATAACAAATAAAAAATAAGAAAAAAAACATCAAGTGAAAAAATTGGAGCTCGCCCATATCTGCCGAGGTACGGAGCTTAGAATTTTTCCAATTTTTTTAAATATCAATATGGATATCATATTAAAGCTTTTGAAAAGATCTTTAAGGAAATAGCATTAAGAGTTGATGAAATTTTTATGTAAAATAATATATATGAAGTACCAAATTTTTCTCTGTCACCCCAATATTTGCTTTTTTATTGGAATTACTTCACTGAACTAGATTTACAAATATTATATGGTGAAGGGTATATAAGATTCGGCATAGCCGAATATAGCGCTCTTAATTGTTATTTACAATCTTTAAGAGGAGAAATAATAATGATACAAAAAAAAATAATGATAAAACAACACCTTATTGAGGCCATAAATACATTTTCAATTACTTTGCAAAATTATTTCTCCTCTTAAAGATTGTAAATAACAATTAAGAGCGCTATATTCGGCTATGCCGAATCTTATATACCCTTCACCATATAGTATATGTAAATCTAGTTCAGTGAAGTAATTCCAATAAAAAAGCAAATATTGGGGTGACAGAGAATTAAAAAAAAATTGGTACTTCATATATATTATTTTACATAAAAATTTCATCAACTCTTAATGCTATTTCCTTAAAGATCTTTTCAAAAGCTTTAATATGATATCCATATTGATATTTAAAAAAATTGGAAAAATGCTAAGCTCCGTACCTCGGCAGATATGGGCGAGCTCCAATTTTTTCACTTGATGTTTTTTTTTCTTATTTTTTATTTGTTATAATGGCTTAATTTTGTGGTCCAAAGGTAATAAAAATTTTTTTTTTGTTCTAAAACTATAGTTTTATTTTTGAACTCTCGCTGAAGGTCAACGAAATTCAATGCAGTTTGGTATTCTATGCGGTGGTTAGATAAAGGTGAACATAATGACGCTACGTGCTACGTGTGCCATATTAAAATTGAATAGATATAGGCGAAAGAGTTTTGTATACAAAACTGTGCCATCAGCCATGCTGCCATTTCCGCATTCTGACGAACTCCCCGTACCTGTGCTACAACTTCGAAGTCCTAGTCATTATGTTGATGAAACAATCGCTGAAACAGGAACCTTTTATTGCGTTCATATGTCAACAAAAATTCATTTTTTAAATTCCCATATGTATTACTTTGAGAACCAGTTTTCAACAGAATCTGATGAGCATGGTGAAAAATTTCATCAGACATGCGCACTCATTGAAGAACGCTATAAAGGTAAAAGCATTCATTCGCTTATCGCTGAAATATGCTGGAAATTGTATGATAATAAAGTGGAATTGCCTAGAGCTAAAAAAAATGTAATTAATGCTATCCAAATTTGATTTAAAACAAAATTCTTAATAAATGCGAAATTAACCCTAAGCTGTCTTTTGTTGGGTCTTATTTCTGACTTAATGGTTGAATTTTCGTTTTTGGTGTATTCAGGGACTTATAGTAAAATTTAACGGGTAAAATTTTTGTGGAACATTTTAACCCTCTAAAACCCTGTTTTAATGTTGTTTTTTGCTATTTCTTAAAAGAAGGACAAAAAAGACCCATATCTTGAGGAGTTAGAGGGTTAGCATTTTTACAAAAATGTTCTCCGTAACATTTTACATAAATCTGCTGAACATATTTTTTACCTAAAATGTAAGGGTCACATGGTTTCTTATGCCGTTTAACAATAAGAATGTGCCAGAGCTGGAAAACTTTAACCCCCTCTCAAATGAAATCCAGATGTAAACTTTCAAAACGCCGATACACGTATATCTTTTTTTTGTCTCCTCTATCAGAATTTATAGCCCGGACCTTGTAATTTTTTGGTGTGTTGTACAGTGTTATAAGGGAGTATTTGTATAAGATACGTTATGCTGGCCCAAGTCAATACAATTTTATTTAGCCGCTGGGTTTTTTAATTGAAAAATATTGTTTCCCTTATTATATTATTTTTTTTTCTTTTATGTACTTGTAACTTTATTAGTCAGCTTTGTTAACAACACTATTAAACAAAACACACTTTACTATGCGCAAACATTTATTTTGTTCGACGTTTTTGTGAGTGCTGTCTTGTCTGCCCGGCAGTGCCTAAATTCTTCTTAAACGAAAAGATCTGGCAGCTTATCCAAAGAAGTCTGCAAAAGTAATTTATTCCGTGGTTTGTAAAATTTTGTGTTGTTAAATGTTATCGAGTTGTTTAATTTTTTATTTCAGTTGTGTAAAGATATTAATGTGCTGCTTATGTAATGAAAATGATCAACTTATCTGAAAAATATTTCTGAAAAACAGTCAGTTTTTTTGGAGATAATTCTATACCAATTATTTAGACAAGTTGGTCGCTTGTAAATTTATAAATTGCACCTAAAGGTTTATAAAACTTTTACAGTGACTTTATCAAGCAGTCTAAAGCAGACTCGAAAAATTAAGAGGTAAAAACAAAAAAAAATTGTTGGAACATTTTTAAAGTTTGTTTACCATCCGTGGCACAATTAGAAGACGATTTTCAAATGAATTGTTAAAAATATAAAAGATAAATTACCATTTTGTTTAATCACTTAAGGAAGTTGTGTACATACCTGAAAGGAAAGTAAAGAAAATTAATATTTAATTTAAAACTTGTACAGTATTTTTGATAGCTTCAAGTAAAATTAAGGAATTTATATTTAAAAGCACGTCTTGACAAGTTTTGTTTTTTGGAAGGAAAAGTGTGCCTTTATGTTTTTTGGCCTACTACTCTACCTTCCAATTTATTTGGTGGTTTAAATCGATATTATTGCTTATATTTATACTTGTTTACTTATCTATTTAAGGTAAAATGTGCACCCAACAATGTGTAATAGCGGTTGTGTTTTTTTTCGCATCGAATAAAAAAATGGCACGTTTAATATACAAAATCTCTAAATTAGTAAATAATTATTTTTCAAAGTTAAACATAATAATATTGCGTTTAGGATAACGACTTCAGAAGATAATAAAAATTTAGTTGAAGATGGCAAAACTGGCAATTGGGTTTTTTACGCCTAATTTAATACCTAAACATGAAACAGAAAAATATTGTAACGAATATAAAGTTTGAAACGTATCTGCAACAAAGCTAGCGTTGCTAATTTTAAATTATGTGAATATGTTTAGAAAACAGAGCTTGATAGGTCATGGCTATCACTATTAACAAAAGTGGTGTATGAATGTTGTAAAAAGCAACAGAGTTGGTGCATTAATAGAGGCTTCTGCTTGTTTATTGAACAGTAGGTCATGAGTTCAAATCCCAACAGAGCCTTGAATAGAAAGCACCGAGTTGGTAAAGACGCATACATAATAGTAGATGAGATGTTTGAAGCCTCTGTGTGGAAAAACAAGAAAAACACGGCCCAAATCTTGACGAGGTCTTATTATGACAAAGTTTCCTTATGTCTAATACTCTAACCGTGCTATTGAGTTCTAGTATAGCTCTCTCAACTAGATATCAAAATTAACGTAAATTATTTGCGTCACGTCTTTTTTCAATAAAAAAGTTAATGGAAACGTAAAATTTCTTTTCCATTTTGCAAAAATAGCAGAAGGACTTTAAGGACTTTTTTTGCTTAAAATTAGTGGTCACCTTTTGAAACATTTTTTCTTTTTTAGAAATCTTCTTGGGAAATATGTGTGTCAGAAATATTTGAAAACATTTAAAATGGAATTTATTTACATTCATACTGAATTTCAAAATATTCGAAATTGAATCAGGCATGGGAATTTTTATTTGTAAATTATTTTCATACCACATACATTTTCACACAATATAAAATTTTACTTAGAAGTTGAAGGTGTTGTATTAATTTATGACAATACAACACATATAACGATATTTAAGGGTTGTAAATTTGAAAACTGTTTTGGTTGTTTATTTACATAATGAATCGGCCTGTGACTCCTACCGCAAAAATAATAATTTTACTTTTAATTAACAAAATTTATTTAAAATTTAATTGTTTTGAATTTCAATCAACTTATTATTTTCACTTTTAGATACACTGTGCACTATCGCTGTGTTGTATAGTGACACTTGTAAGCAAACCACAATAAAAGTAACAATGAGATAACATTGTGTAAAATGTAAATACTAATCTGCTTGTTAAATACAAAAACGTACATGAAAACAAAATGAACAAAAAAAAAAAACAATTTGATGTTGCAAGAATTTAAAAGTGAAAACTTGAAAATTGTTTTTGTTTTTGTTTTTTTTTTTTTCTATGAACAAAAAAGCATATCACCTACCCGTCCCCTGCTAAATGATAACACAACCTGAGTTAAGGTTTAAAAATATGATACCATTTTAAAAGAAATGCATGATCTCCCACCTGCTTGCTGTTTAATATGATTTTCTATCACCCAACATTTACAAAAGAAGTTGTCCTCATGATTTGTAGTTTATTAAAAAAAATTAGTGATTTAGTGGGAAAAGTGTACAAATTTATGGTTTAAAAATTAACCAGAATTGTGAAATTTTTTACACCATCAATATTTCACAATTTATTTTATTTTTGTGTTGTTATCAAGGGAATATTGATTTATTATTATTTGTTATTCATTTAGATTTGATTTACTTTGTAATACATTTATGCAAATTAATATTAATGTTAAGGTAATATATTTTTGATTTATATGAAATATTGATGTTTTTTCCGTGTTTTATTTTATTTTAAAAGATGTTGGATTTTTTTTTTTTTGCTTGAGAGTTAATATTTTAACTTTATTTTGGGTTGTCTTTAAAATGTCTACACTTTATTTTCATCTGCACTTATTAATGACAACTGACAGGTGACAAGTGATACTTGAAAGTAAACGTCAATATTGATTTTTCTGTGGGATGTAAATCTTGTTAAAAATGAAATGTTTACAAATGCAGAATTACAAAACTGCATAAAATTAAACTTGAAGTGATAAGGAAATGGTTATTGAATTCGTAAATTTTTACAAAATTTTGAATATTAAAAAAATTTTATTAACGTCATTTTTCAACAAGTATGGAGTGGCCATATTTTTTTTATAGCAATACAGACCGGTAAAATCAATTTCAGTGGCGTGTATTATCATGTGTGTATTTCATTTTTAGTTACTGATAAAAATCTTAAGTGTTGAGGCAGAACATTAAAATACTAAAGCTTATAAATTGAGTGTTCTTTAAGCCCAGAACGGATTGCAAAACGCAACTGCAGTATGCGATGATCTGCTTTTAGTGACCACACATGACGCGACCAATTTGAAACCGGTTCGAAACGAACTAGAAAACAGTTGTATTGAAACTATTGGCTTTGAAGATTTTATAACAAAATGGCTTTGGACGAAAACCTAAATGATTGCTATAATTTCCTCACATTGTGGTACAATTGAGGTTGTGTGAAAAACAATTGAAACTGGTTTCAAATCTATAATTTTAAAAGGGTTGTGCAGCAGCTTTATTTCTCCATCTGTTCTAAGCCGTTTAATCTTCACGTGTAAAAAATCATCTTTAGCGGTGAAGCCTTTTACCCAAAATTTTACAGTATGAAACGTGATCAACATACAGGTGTGTGACTTTAAAAGGACGACGCACAGAGGAGTATTTGACCCAAAAAGCTGGCCAAAATTATTAAGCGTGGTTTTTGTTTTAAAAGTTTAACTTTTTTGATAGTTTTAGCTTTAGTTTGATAAAAAAAAGGTAGTGGCAGATTATTATTGGGTTAGTGTTATTTTTGACACCCCCCACCCACCAACCACCCACCCAACCACTATTTACAACTTTGTTTTTTTCATTTTGAAGAGAATTTATTTTTATATATTTGTTGTGTATTTTTAGAAAAATTATTTATTATTACGTATGCCGTTCTCCCCCTCGCATTCCGCCAAAATTTGATTTGCAACTGTACTTTATTCTAAGAGCAAGTTAAATTAAATTTAGATAGTCGAACTATTGTAGTTGTGTAGGTACAGGGAAATAAAACATAGCTTTTTATGGATGTTACAATGTCTCCTTTCTCAAAATTATAATATATCCAATATTAAATATTTATAAAAATTGGTCTCGTAGCTTGGCTTCCTATAAGGAATAAACAACCAAATAAGCAAAAACATGTTCCCTTCTAATATTTATTTTTTATTATTAAATACAATGGATATACAATTTTGTTGGCATTGTATAAAATTTCATATTGGTTTTTCGTGAGTTCAGCATTTATAAACAATGCTAAAGCACCCTCCGTTGAAAACTTATTGACTGTGTTGACTTCGGAAGTTGTTAACGATCACTTGTAAATTTTTGCTTTTCTTGGAGATCGTGTTATATCCATTATTAATTTAGCCGCATCTGGCTCATTGATGCAGTAAATGTGATCTCCTCTGTTATTAATTGCTGACGAATTTCTTCTCTTTCACTTGCTTCATTAAATAATTTTTTTGGTCGCTCTGAAGATGAACTGCCAAATACTGGTATTGTCACAGTTCCTTCCAGCCATTTAGCATACGTGCTTAAAAATCGGTCCTCTTTTCGTTGTGCTAAACCCCAATATCCTTTGAAACAATTTTTGAAATTTATAACACACTGCATTACTGCTTGTATATCCCCATCTCCCTGGCATTCTGAAATCGCACACAATTTACTAGCTAAAAACTGCAACTTCTCGTCGATGATTCTAGCATTAGATTCCTGTACTATTTGGAATAACTCAAATCTTATGTAATTTTTTCCATGTTATCTCTCAAAGTTGCAAAACTCTTATAATAAGAATTTTGCGCAATAAGCCATATACGTATATTTTTCAAAGTGCATTTTTCTTTTACTTAGTTAATAACCTGATACTTGGGTGCATTTTTTATATACCTGCACCGTTTTTAAATGTAATTTTGATTTGTAACCCTTTTAAATTAGGTATGTTTATAGCTAACTATATTTTCAGAAGAAATAAAGTGTCCTGAAGACGATGAAGTATTACATAGACCGCTGGTAAACAAAAACAGTTTAATAGGTGTGTATGCGTGGGTTGACTTACAGTTAGTAAATTTGAATTTATAAAGTAAGAACTGAATTCTAAGAAATTCCTCTTTAAAGGCAGGTAATCCATCATGTTGGTAGTTGTTAAAAGTGATTAAATAATATTTCACATCAATAATTCGAAAAACATAAAAGTTTATGACGACAATAAAGTATAAGAAAAAGTGCCTTATGAGCAAAAATAGAAAAAAGGTAAAATTTTCAAAAAATCACCAAAAATAATGGCGCAAACTTGCGCAAACTTTTTTTCTTTTTTCTTAAATTAGAGATTTCATATTTTATTGTGGTATATAACATTATTTGTACAACAGCTACCTTCACTTTCAAAAAGCTTTTCCGTTTTTGTTTTTGGTAAGAATTAATTTATTTAAATTCATAGTTTTTTTTATAATTAAAATTTTAAAAATAAATATTTAAGATAATTTTTTCTTTTTAAATATTGAAAATAGCTGCTGCTGAAATCTTTCAGGCAAAATCAATGTAATACCTCTATTCGTTTAGCCATAAAAAAATATCATATAAATAAAAAGAAATCGAAAAAATTCAATAAAAACGCATGCAATTTTCTTCACTTTCCTGACTTTAACAGCGTCCCACAACTACAAATCTTAACTTACACCCTTGAAATTACACCATATGATGTAGAATTTTGTTCTCTATCGATCTGCGTAATTTTTTCTTAGGATTTCATCAAATTAATTTTTGCCTTTTTGGCCAGCTTTTTGGGTCAAATACTCCTCTGTGCGACGCTTAGTGGAATAAAGCAAATCATGCATTAAACATTTTGCACAAAAAATTGAGGAAATGCTTCTTTCGCAGTGCTAAAATAAATTGGCTTTTGAAATCTTTAGAATTGAACTTTTACGTTGAGGTTATTAAAAGATACAGGCTTCGACCGATTCGCTACAATTGTGTGATCGGGTGTTTGACTATATTAAAATCTGGATATCTTTTTCTATAAAGTAATAGGCAGATCCTGGAAACACCGCAAGAAAAATTCAAACGGTATCAAGTCGAAATATCCTGTAAGTAATTTCACATTACCTGCGCTAGAGATAGTCGTACTCTTAAATGGTATATACTAAGAGTACATTGTTATTGTCACATGTTAAATAGTCCTGCTGGAAGCACAGGTCTTCCATGCCGATTAAATATGACCGCCTACCAGACTTCGAAAAAAAATTTAACTTGAGAAATTTATCATGACAGTAAACCTGTCACGGAATTCTTAATCAGTTTGAATAATTTCTTCTCTTAAAATTTCATGTGATAAATATTTGCAAACGGTAATCGAAACATAAACTTTTTTTTTTCAAAGTAATAAAATTTGAGTAAAATCATGGTTGAATGGAAAATAAAATCGAATAAATTTGGACAAAATATTCATAAAGTTAAATATTTAAAAAGAATGTTAAAATAAAATTTCGTTAAACATGTGTTTAATTTGAAATATAAATGGTGCAAATAAAATACAGATAGAAAAATTTTACTTTGCGATCTTAAGTTTGAAAATATATTTTTTCAATTTTTATACCACGTTTAATTTAAATTAAGGTTTTTCTTTAAAGACTTTAATTTAAAATTAATTTGTAATTGGTTCGACACCAGCAAAACGAAAAGCATTTGATTCGTTTGTTTCACTCGTTTCTTTTGAAGGCCACTTTTTTTTCTTTAACTAAAATGAAGCTTTTCTGCTGAACCTGTTCCATTAAATATGAAATTAGGAGTGTCACAAAATGGTTTAATTCGTTACTAATAAAAAAAAAAAAAAATAGAGCACATCACGTAAATGTTATACAGTGTAGATAAATAAAAAATATTCTATACATCAATTTTTGTGTGAAATTTTTTTTATTAAGATTGAGCGATACGTTATCCATAATGATTTCAAAACGGAGATTTTTAAGGTGAGTTCTCTAACTTGGGAAAAATGGATATAAACCTAACTTATTTAGTTCATACGAGTATAAAAGATATTTTACAGAGTTTCAAATTGTTTTACCTTTTCACACAGAGTTAAAACTAAAAGCCTTATCTGTCTGTTACAGTTTGTATTTTCTAATTTTTTACGGTTTTAAAAAAAATATTAAAATTAACAACGCCATTTACAAGATTAAACTGAAAACAGTGACCCACAAATAAGAGTTTTTTACGACACAATACAATTAAATAATATAAAATTAAACGACATGTGATGTTACGTTTCACACAGCCGAAGCTGTAATGGTCAACCTTAAACACACCGACCTGTTCCTGTTGTCATTTTACTTTCGAACAACTCCCACAATACAGTATAGTGACTTGCGAAGAAAATGACGCTGCAATTATCAAAAAGACAGTGATATGATAGAAATAGTTTATTGCTGCTATCGAATATATTACTCTAAGCAAATTCAATAAATCTTCATATTATTAAAAAAAGAATTTTTTTTTTTGGACAAATGAATTAATTAGTTCGGCTTAGGTTCATTTTTATTAAATTTTTTAAGAAAAAAATATTTTCAATTGTTTCTCGATGCACATTCCGACATAAAAAATCTTCAAGGATCGCAAGGGACGAGGTGAACAATATTTTGTTGATCTATGCAATTTTGTCGAGCAGAATAAAAAATCATTCTATGGCGCTTAAAAAATTGTTATAACAGTGCTGCAACCAGAACTGCCACAGTACTTCAAACTGATTGAGATTGTGAATCAACCCCTATCACTTCTAGATCTGCAAAACTATCGATAGCAAGCAAATTCGATAGTTACGAAAGTTTGCCTTAAGACTATCGATAGCATAGTTTTGATTTTTTTTTTAACTATCGATACTATCGAATTTTTAAGCTCTAATTCCGGCAACTATCGCTATCCGATACTATCGATTTTGGAAAAAAATATCGATAGCCAACCAAAAATAAAACTATCGATTGTTTTGCAGCTTTGATCACTTGTCAGTTGTAAAATTGTTAAGCTTTTTTTTAGTATTGTTTCTACATGGATTTCTAAAACTGAGGTAAAATTGCGACAGTGATGCAACATACAACTGACTGTGACGAACAACTAAATAGTTATTCTTTGTCCAATCTCAGAAATTCGTATAATACTCTTAATATCACAGGGAAGCAATATGAAAAAGATGATAATTCAATAATATGAAGTCGTTTACCATTAATTTGTAGTGAAAAAAAGTTGGACAGAAATTTTTAAGAGCATTTAGTCTTCCTTATGATCTCGTGCAGGATGGTCATACTGCTTAAATAATGTAAATTTTATGTTAAGGCCGATAGAACTTACGAAACGGTGCTCACTTTTTCATACTTTTGATCAGTTTAATATATTGAGGCCTAAACGACGCTCTCAAATTATCGAGATATACTTTGGAAATCTTAAGTGCCGAATATAAAGTAAAATTAATCCACAACTGACTCCATTCCTACAAGAAAAAAAAGGGAAAAAATTCACCATTTGTAGAGTTTGAAATGTTTATAAAGATGATGATTGTCTCCCTACCATGATAGATTATACTTCGTTTGAAAATATGAGTTATTGAAAACGAGTTTTTGTGAAAATTTTATTTGAAGAAATGCACCTGTTAATTGACCGCCAAGGTCGTGCGATTTGACCCCCTTCAAATATTTCCTGTAGGGCCAGTTGAAGTCACTGGTTCATGCCTTGCAAACCAACATTCGTTATTCGTAAAATAAGGCTAACAATACTCGAAAAAGTGAACTACACTTGCACGTTGTAAATTCGCTTCGTGAAGAACAGTCGAGGCGGACATATGACAGAATAAAAATTTTTATTAACTTTTTATGTATTTTTTCTTTGTAGTACAACTTAAAGATCTGTCTGCCTTAGAAATCTCCCTTATAAAAAAAGAAATTGACCGCCAACGTTGTGCGATTTTACACCCTTCGGATATTTCTTGTGGAACCAGTTGAAGTCACTGGTTCATGCTTTGCACACCAACACTGTTCGTGTTATTCGTGACATAATGCCAGCAACACTCGTAAAAGTGACCCAAACCTGCTCGTCCCAAATGCACTTCATGAAGAACAAATGCACTTATTAATTTTTTTCTGTTTTTTTTTGTGCAATTGAAAAGTCTATCTGCCTTAGAAGACTCCCATTATAAAAAAAGAAACATTCAAACTTAAATCTAATTACAGAAATTATGTATTAGATTATCTTTTAAATTACAGATGTTCATTTGTATTTAACCCTTAAGTTTTCTCGCTGTGTACATTTGTATTCATACAAGCAGGAGAACATCAAAATTTATATTACAGTGGCAAATAAAGTCAAAAGGCCAAAAATAACATTAAACTTGGATGATCTGTTGTTATAATTGCCGTCCGTCTGTCCGCGCGTCTTTCCATTCATCCTCCTTACTCTCAGACTATGTGTTTTTGTGCATGTAAATAGTTTTCATTCAGTCATGTATGAATATAAAAACAAAGAACAAAAAAATTCATAAAAATTTCACATGCAGGCCTTCTGCTTCATTCGCATAATTTCCAGTTGTTTTCAAGTCGTAGATATCTGTATCTTCTACATATGAGTAAATATTACTTTTCTACTTGTGTGCTGTTTTTTAATGTTGATTGTTACTGTTGTATGTTGCATGTGGTCTGATATGTGTTGTGTTGGTTGTTTGCCCGACTGTGTTATGACAATTGTGTTTAAGACTTAAATTTAGAGATTGTGTGTGTGTGTGTTTTTTTCTGCTTTAAAAGATGTGTTAGCAAATTTATCTTGTTTTAGATCTTAATAAACGATTAAAATAACAATGATCATGAGATGCTGCTGATAATGTTGCCAGATATAAAAACCATGCAGATATGAATGCTGCTGTTGTTTAAAGTTTAACTGATGCCGCTTGCTTTGAAACTGTTTTTTTTTTTTTCTTTTTTGTAAAACTACACAGTTGTAGTGGCCAAGTTTAAATGCATTAACTATTATAACTTTACTTGTCTTATTTGTGTTAGTAATTTCATAAAAGAAAAATTGTAATTGGCTGCACAGAGCTATAAAATACAGCAGCAGCAACAACATCAGCAGCAACAGTGGTAGTTTCATTGGTATGTTGTGAGTTGCAATTCAAATGTTTGAAATGTTTGGTGTTTTAAAACTGGCTTGAAATGCTTTTTTTTCGTCTAAGCAAGACTCGAACATGTTCGTTTATTCATGGTTGAGCTGAGTCGTACGTATCGTACATGAAACTCTTTTGCTTTAGATTTCTTATAATTTTTTTTATATCTTGTCAAAGAAACATTTAATTAAAGAAGAAAAAAAAACTAATTTGGGAGTAATTTCATTTATTTATCATTTGCTATGGTGTAAAAAGAATTTAATACACTTAGAAAAATTAGGCTTTATATTAGAATCCTATAACTTTTAGCTTCAAATAAGATTCGATTTGTGAATTTTTGGAGTTGGTACTGAACGCTGAAAGTTTCTGTTAGAGCTAAAAATCTGTTTAGGTTATTATTTTATTACTCCACTCGCTGGCTCATATGCTTATTTTTAATTGGCGCCAAACTTTTTATTTCGCAAGTGTTTAAGTGTTTAAGATTTATGCAAATCAAACAAGAAAGTCATTTCTTTATTTTATTTAAAATTTTTTTGGAATATAACTTATAACCTAAAATCCTACTGGGAATATTTTGTGAAGCACGCAAAGAAAGTAGAGATTTCTATAATATTTAAGAAACACATTATGATTCAATTATATGGTTGTAGTCAAATCATGTTATTGCACAATCATAATATTGTTGTTATTGAAATCATGTCTTTATCTAACATATGATTAATGTGTAAACATATGATAATATAATACAATCATAATATGATAAAATATTATTATAGTTTCGGCTATGCCGAAGCTTACATACCCTTCACCATTAATGTAAATCTAGTTTAGGAAGTAACTCCAATCAAAATGACAAATATTGGGCTGACAGAGTATTAAAAAATAAGAAAGAAAAAAACAAGTTATATATATGATTTTTCATAAAAAATGTCATCGGGTCTTAATGGGTTAAGCATTAAAAAAATAAAAAAATAAAAAAAATAAAAAAAATTAGTCTTAAAGATCTCTTTAAAAGCTTTTAAATGAAACCTATATTGATAATTTAAAAAATGTGGTGCACAATCGTACTTTTCTATGAAAATTTCAGAGGCCCATAGCTTCGAAAATATGGGCGAGCGCCAATTTTTTTTACTTGATGTTTTTTTTCTCTATCGCCCCATATATTTGTTTTCTTAATTGGAGTTACTTCATCGTTTCAAATGATATGGAAAAATTAGAGGCAGACGTGGTGTTTTGCCCGCTGCCTCGAAGGACATGGACCGATCTGGCTGATTTTCAATAGCAAAATATTCGAAACTGTGTCTGATTGATTGTTATATTTAAATTTTCTCTAGCTCATCTAGTGCCTTTGTAAAGTTGATTTCAACACTAACACGGACGGACGGACAGACAGACATCGCTCAATCATAAGAACTTTAGTAACTTTATAGTTAATAGGGTTGAAAATGTATATTGTAGAAATTACAAACGGAATGACAAACTTAAATTTACCCTGTTTCCAATTTTTGTGGAGAATATACAACAGTTTATGAAAACACGTCGTCATCATGCAAATTAATTTATTATGTTCCACATAAAATCTTAAACCTTAAGCATGAAGCAAAAATATGTTTATTTATTTGTCGGAAAGCTATAGATGCCTACAGCCGTAGACAGATTTTCCTAGAATTTTCATGTTTTTTTTTATCAGTGGGTAAAATATCGCACTTAATTTTTTTTATTTCACGTGGTAAAGTAAATATTTATTATAGTGTTACTTAAACACTGCAGTAGCTAGCGCCTTGTAATTTTGGTTGAAAAACTTTCTTATTAATATGCATAATGTAGCGAAAATCTGGCTGGATTGAAAAAGTGGGCGTTGAAGCTCCCATATAAAGTAAAACATTTTTCACGAGTAGCCAGAGAGAAATTTTGCATCAATGCCCTTCACATCAATATATATAGTTTAGTGGAATACTGCGTGGACCAGAATAGTGGGCGCAGTACCCTCAATACAAAGTGTGGTAAAATTTTGTATAAGTAATAGGCAGAATTTTGAAAGTTTTATTATGGTGAACAATCAATTCAAAAGCTGGCTGAATTGTAAGAGCGATTGAGGTATTAATATTCCTATTGGGGTAGCGATTATTAAAATTAAAAACTATAAAACTATAAACTATAAATAAAAAAAAATTGTTTTTGATATTTATGTGTGTAGAACTCAATATGGTTGCCTGTAAAACATATAAATGATTATCTGTGACAACATTATGATTGCACAAATACCAAAATATTTTTATATTGATTAAAATTTATTTTGAAATATTATTTGTTATGACAGGTTTGTTGATTCATAACTTTTATTTATTTATTATAACCAGATAAATAATTTTAATCCAGCTTAAGTTTGCATGTTGTTAATTTGTAAAATTATTAAGAAATTAAAATTAATTCTCCTTCTTAAAAAATTTCAAAAACGTAAACTTAAGCCGGATTAAAATTACACATTGGTTTATAAAACTTAAACAGTTCAACTAATAATAAAATTATTTATATTTTTATATTGCATTTCAGACTAGAAGTAATTGTTTAATATTTTTACTCCAAGCGATTTCAGGCTCATCAAATAGAGCGAAACTAGATTTATTTTTAAAACCAAACGTTATTTGTTTGTTTTTATTCATCCAAACTTAAACAAAACAAAACGTTGATTATCGTGAATAAAAGACTGTTTAAAACAACCATCATTTGTTTACCGCAACTAAGCAAAGAATAAAATATGGTTCTTGTGATCATGTTTTTGTTTTGTATTTTTTAAGATTATTCCTTAAGTATATTTACTAAAAATTAATTATGGTTCCTATACATTTCTTAGGTCTTAATATTAAGAAAAATTATTTTCTTTCAGTGTATCAGTGTACAGTCCATAGTTTCTTGACTAGAAATTACTTTGAATGGTTAACGGTTCCAAATAAAGCCATTAAAAGCAAAAGTGTGTGTTAGTGGGTTGATTGGTTGCATCTTCTCTTTTATTGCGAGTAAAACACAAATGCAGCAGCAAGCAGTTTTGGTAACAGAAACAGTTATAATTTCAGTTATATCTTTGACTTAATATAATTCCTTAAGTAAAAAAGGAGTCATAAGAAATTAATTCCTTTTACATACGTTTTCGTAAAGAGTGATGGCAAATAAAAGAAAAATAATTTTCAAATCGGGCATAGAATTGTCGAAAATTATTTGTTGGTTTCTTTTAGAAGTTATAATTTTTTTTCTTTTAAAAAAAAAAAATAAGTCTGGTTAAGCACTGACTGCCAGTGGTGCTCCATAATGCGACATGATTACAGACATAATAATTACAGAAATAATAATATTGCTATGAACGTCATGCAATTCAGCAGAATGATACCTGCCAGTTGCCGTACAGCAAAATAAACAATTAATTTACTACTTGAAATATTTACAACGTTGATTTGTTTTATAAGAAAAAAATTTTTTTTATATCTATTTCAATTAAATGCTGATTTGATTTTATGAGTTTCAGCAATTGAATACGAATTTAACACAATTTTTAAATCGGGCAAAGAATTGTCAAAAATGTTTTGCTGGTTTCTTCTAGAAGTTACGAGAATAATTTTTCGTTCTTTTTTAAAGAAATAAGTCTGGTTAAGCACTGACTGCCAGTGGTGCTCCATGACGCGACTTGATTACAGACTACCTTGTATGAAATAATAATATTGCTATGAACGGCTTGCAATTCAGCTAAATGATACCTGCCAGTTGCCGTACAGCCCAATAAACAATTTAATTTTTACTTTAAATGTTTTTTGATCGAGTAAGTTCTCTTGTCAGAGTGTTGCAACGTTGATTTGTTTTATACGAGATTATCTGAAATCGGGGGTTTATAAAAATTAGCACACAGCTTCCTCGCATCATTAATGGAGTTCAGTTGCAGTTATAAAAATTTTAAACTGCAATCTCGACAAAAAAAAAAAAAAAAAAAATCGTATACTAGTAAGGTCTTGTCATTGTTTTCTATTGAAAGCAAAATTTGCGTAAATTTTAGGAAGACTTTTAATAACATCGCTGAAACAAATTTGAATTAAATGCATTTTAACAAACATTTGTTTGAAGTTAACTTCATGTTTTATCACTGTTTTAATTGCTTTAATTAATATTGTTGTTATGTTTTTTTTTCATTTTGTGTTAATTATGAAAATTATTTTCTTCAAAATTAATATTTATATCTATTTCAATTAAATGCTGATTTGTTTTTATGAGTTCCAGCAATTGAATACGAATTTTATAATTTTATTCTGTGAGATTTTGACAGACAAATATTTTATTTTGAAAGTAATTACATCATAAATGGCTTGAAGTACACACACTCACACATTTTTATGTTCCGCTATTAAAGATATAAAAATTGTTAAGCATAAATTTAGCTTTAAATGCAAAAAGCAATTTCTCATGATTAATATTTAATATTTGCGATAACCCACGAATTTATACGTGTTATTCACTACACAACTTTTTTAAACGTAGATTTACACACGAAACGCAGCACCAATAAAAACAAAATAACAAGAAAATATACATATATGGCTAAGTAAACGTTTGTATTTAAAATTTAATGTGTGTACGTTGCCCTTTTTAGCCCTAAACGTATAATAAGCAACAACAAAAATCACTTCCAAATTAAGCCTATTTTTTAAAGGTGATGCTCAAGTTGTATGTGATTTTCTTTAAATGGCTTTAACTGACTTTAAAGCTACTTAGGCTTAACGAAGGAAAAATATTATAAAAAGACTTTTAAAAATTTATATAAATGAGATGACCTTAACCTAAACGCTAATAACATTAATAACGCAGCACAGTATACAACATAAATAAACATACATTTGAAAAAGTATTTAGAGCTTAATGCTGCTACATGAACAAATATAATTTTTTAATGGCGATTTTTCCAAAGCATTTATTTTTTAACAGTAAATAGGAATGTATCCAAATTGAATTCTACAGAGGTTACACCCTCAAAAAATAAGTCATATGATAAAACTTAATTTCTAAAATTGTTGTTTCATATCGCAATGATGCAACTATTTAATATGATCCATTTTCCCAGTCCATGGTTGGTGGCAAATTCAGACCAGCTTATTTTAATAAGCCTGTCGCTCAATGAAAGCTATTTTTTTCGTGTTTTTTTTTTTAACAGCGCAGTCTAAAAATGTGTGCAAATAAGTAATTGGATCCTCTTTGAGCCCGAAATATTTAATATTAATTAAAAAAATTTTTTATGCAAAAGACGGCATCAAGATTTCTTGACTGAGAGCATTTTGGAAAATCAATTTTGGGCCACAGTTTTGAGCACAGCTGACCATATGTTACAAATAACAAGAGCACTGTTGGGCTCCACGATGTCACTAGCTGCTGATTTATCAGCATAAACCAATCACTTCACGTGGCAACGCAGGAGAGTAATCGAGAAGTATCAGATTTCACGGTTTTAAGGCCAATTGATTCGTCCATTTCTAATTTTAGAATTCAGCTTGTCGATGTTTGCGGTCGCTGGATGACACCGCCGCGTTAACCTGTTTAAATCACATCTGCACGGATCATTGCACCCATATTTTTAAACAAAAAAATAATTGATCATGATGCAAGAACGCGAGCTCCAGCGTGTAAGCCGAACCAAAGAAAGCATTTTACTGGATTTAATGGAGTGTGCAGGTTCTGTTGCGGAAGGATTGCACCCCATAAGCAGCAATTGAACTTATTAAGAGACCCGTTCAGCCAAAACAGAGACCCATTATTTTAAGTCTATAAGTCGCGCAAAATAACGACTGATTTTCAAAGTAAATCTGGATAATTTGGTAGCAGTGTTCTAGAGTCAATCTATTCATAATAATTTGCTACAGCCTACTGATCATAAATTTCAAAAAGTGAGCGTAGATAACACTAAACTCCTTCGGGCTTAAAGAAAAAAAAAAAAACACCTTTTGTAACAGAAGATATTAAAGGGTATGGTTAACTCAGAAGGTGTCGCGAACAGTGGGTCTTTATAATATAAAAGTTTTGATAAACTTATTATTTTATTTAGCATTCTTAGCAATTCATTGAACTTTAAAGCTCAGCACAATATTTTTTATAAGCATTAAACGTTGAGACTCACAACAATCAGCTGTTGAACTTATTATGATTACAACCATAAGCTGCATACTGTTACCATATGTACTCGTATGTACGTTCAGTCAGCATGCAAAGACAGACTTTCTCTTGCTAAGAGAGATGCCGCCAAAGCGTCTTCGAAACAAACAAAACAAACTATAACTCTTTAACAATACAGCAGCCATCAATGTCTCAACCACAATTGTGTTGGCATTAGAAAATATTTTGTAATGCAATCGCTGAAATACTGTGAAAAGATTTAAACTCATCTCACTCAACTTGTTGCTAAATATGTTTTTTGTTTGTTTATATATATTAAGCATGCTGCATGCATTATCGTCATCATCACGATCATTATTGTACGAGAGTATCATGTTTTCAAATGCCTGTATTGCATTACATTATTTTACATTAAATTGCATTTCTACAAAAAACAAAATTGCGTTACTTTTTCGCATTAGATTTATAAATAAAATAAAAGAAGAAAAAACAACATTAAAGAAACAGCCCAGCTTTGTAACATGACCACACTTAACTTTAGCTGAAGATGAAACAAAATAAAGACAAAAAAAAAACTTAAATGGTCATTCAATGGAGGTACAGACATTCACAGAATTTAAAAGATAATGCACATGTTTATTTCATTAAAGAAATATCTATAAAACAATTTAATGAAAGACAACAATATTTAATTTATATTTTGAACTCGTATATTGTTTTATGATTTTCTGTACATGTTAAACATTTCCATTAAAAAAACTATTAAAAATTTTTTAGTCAAGTTTTTCATTTGTACATACTAAAGGGGGGCAAATAGTACCAAGTTACTATTTTGCATACTTTGAGCTCATAAGCTATTTTATTATTTTGTGAATCGTAAATATCTAAACTTTTTTTTTTACATAATAAGGTGGGACAAAAAAGTACCATGGTACTGTTATGCATTTTTTCTACCCGTAAATTGTTTTATCATTTTCTAAACATTAAGACAAAATGTTTAATTATTTTGAGATCACAAAAGACCCTTAAAACACAATTAGCAAATTATATACTTAAAATATAATTATAATAAGTTTTTTATTTGTACCTAATAAGACAGGACAAAAAAGTACCAAGGTACTATTTTGTATTTTTTTAACTCGTTAATTGTTTTTTATTTTCCGAGCATTACAAAAATCTTAAAACACAATGAGTCAATTTTTTATTTGTACATAATAAGGGATAGCAAAAAAGTACCAAGGTACTATTAAATAATTAGTATTTTATTGTTTTATTACTTTATGCATATACTTTATTATTGCAACGCAATGCATCAAGTATGTTTTTTGTACATAATGAGGGCGAGGAAAAAAGTACCAACATACTATTTTAATTTAATTTATCTGCTTTAATTTTGAACTCGTAAAATTTTTGATTATTTTGTGGTCACAAAAAAAACCTCAAAACACAGTGATCAATTGTAATTTAAATACAAATAAGGAAGCGTAAAAAAGTACCTAAGTAACTATAAAAAAGTACATCGGTACCTAGTACCTAGGTACTTTTTTATATTTTGAACTCTTAAAATGTTTCTTTTAATATTTTTTATGTCTATATTTTATATATATTAATAACAGCAGTAATTTGATCACAATTACTTTTGTGATAGGCTGACGGCTAACAGATGCAAGTGAATAAGTCCCTGACTATTCTTATTCTCGCCTTTTAATTGAAATGGTAACACTGGTCACGTCAACAGCTATCTGTTGGTTGGCTCCTGTCAAAATTTGAACAAGCTGCATCGTTTAGTTTGTGTTAAACAGCCACTGATAGCACACTTCAGCGTGATTTAGTAGAAAATGGGAAAAATTTTATTTCCTGTGCTCACTCTCGATCACTTCGGAGAAAATTTTATCGCTGTTCAGCGTTACTTTAGACGAGCTCTTACGGCGTTTGGTAACCGTGGATCCACAACAATACACCTCCTATATCTGCTAGGAGGCTGGCTATTAAAAGTCAAGAAGTTCTAATTATTGTAAAATAAAGCAGGATCTGGAGAATCCCGACAGGGATGAAGGCGAAACCGTAGCCAGAGGTGAAAAAGTATTACGGTTTTATTGATCAATAGCGGACGCCGAAAAAGCTAGGGAGAAATACCTCGTAAGAGGCACTCCTAAGGCAGGTATCCCTCGGTAGGAAAGCCAGAAAGTTGCTTGCACATAATCAAGTTACCTAAACCGCTTAAGTTTGTTAGTGATGGGTCAGAAAAATTGTAAGTGCCATCTGCCTAAAATGAGATCTAACCAAGGA
Organism: Gymnosoma rotundatum; assembly: GCA_916610165.2. Lineage (NCBI taxonomy): Eukaryota > Metazoa > Arthropoda > Insecta > Diptera > Tachinidae > Gymnosoma > Gymnosoma rotundatum. The sequence goes on along the minus strand of OU744340.1, from coordinate 114,746,021 downwards.
ACAATTAGCTTTATCCTCCCACTTTTAAACCGAGCTTCATTTTATTCGATCACGACAAGCATCAACTTATTTAATGATGCACGTATTTCAATAGTGATAACTGTAACACCTGTGGTGCCTATAATTATGTTATCCCTAAAGCATTTATTTTCTTCAGTACTATTTATGTCCCCCTGCCCAAAGTATCAAATTAAGCGTTGCCGCGCTCTATCTTTTATAAATAAAAAAAAAACTTGTGTTTGTGCGCTTGCGCTTAAAATCAAAATTAACGAGCCACTTTTTAAGACTCCTTATTATTTATTTTATTAACGCATGAGTATTATTTCATTTTATAATTAATTGTAGCTGGCTGCAGTTGTTAATTTTAAATTTATTCAATGACTATTTTTTTCATTTAAAATATAAGTTTTTTTTATAAAAATGTCGGCTGTGTTTTGTTTCAAATGATTTTATTAGTTTGCATTTCATTTTATAAATTTTTATATCTTTTTTCCTCAATCAAAGTTGAAAGTGCCGCTTGAATAAGCGGTGTTTAAATACGATACACATGATGATTTCAATTGATTTTTAATGAAATTAAATAAATGTTGATACGTTTTTAGAATATTTTACATAAATTACAAATAGTAAAGAGACTGGCAATAGGTAATTAATGTTTAATAATAAATCCTAAGGAAATATAAAAAGCGATACAAAGAAAGGAGTGCGTTTGTATTGTATCTAATTGTAAAGTTTAAACAGGAAGTGATTAGTTGGAAAATTTGTTAAAAGTTTTATTGCATAACAATTAATTTAAAGAAATACAAAAGATATAAAAGGAATTAAAAGCTCTTGAAATATGTATATTATCAGCATGAATGGTATTATTTCGAAGATGTCCCCAGATAGAGGCTTTAAATCTAAAAAAGTAACTAACCTCTTGCAGAGTAATGAAAATGCTTGCTTTGGATACGATCTTGGAGACCAACAAACAATAAAATCATGAGCATAGTGCGGCAACGATTAACATCGACTGTGCTAAATGTTTGCTGTGTTTTTGTAAAGAACATTTTAGAGTTGTTATTGTCTTCTGTCTTATGGATTCAATGGAGTTCTCATTTAATCAATTTGGCTTTTGATATAAGACTTTCTGTTTTTCTATACAAAATTTGGGTAAAATCCACTGATGAGCTATTTGAGCAGTAGTGAAATGGCCATATGGATATGCTTTCCCCGCAGTAATACATTTCATTTTTTAGTTTAGTTTAAAATAATAAATATTTCATGAGAATATCGTGAAATATTTATATTTTCTTTTTTTTTGTTTTTTTATTTTTTTATATGACTGAGTTTTAAGACTTTCATGTAATTTTGATTTTGGTGCAATTTTTTCAACTCAGTACCATCTGTAGTCATCTTAAAACCAACATCAGCCTTTGCACGCATACTGTTAAATAACTCCGCGTTTAGCTAATCATAATGAAAATGCTTGCTTTGGACAGGATCTTGGCGACCAATTGACAGGTCCATTTCTTAAAATAAACTTATCGCTTAATTTTGATTTTAATGATTGCACAGTTTAGCTCGCCACACAGAGTGGTATTTTGCCGATCTAGCCGGACATTAGGCCAAAAATTAATTTTAGAAATGTAAAAACTAAAGTACTCAGCAGGATAGAGAACAAAATTCTGCATCAAATAGTGAATTTTCAAGGCTTTTGTTTAAGATTTGTGGTTTTGGGACACTGTCAAGGACAGGAAAGTTGAGTAAATCGCATAACTTCTTATTGACTTTATACGAATTTCAGAGGGTTGCAATATATTTTCTTGTGGCTAAACGAACAAAAATTTTGTATTGATTTTTTTCATGTAAAAGGCTACAGTTGCAGCTACTTATATTAATTTTTAGAAAAATTTTGTTTAAAATTTTTATGATAAAAACTTTCCTTCGAATTTAAAAAAGTATTTTTTTTTTTTTTTGTTAATTTTTTTGGAAAAAATATGTAAAAAGGTTTTTGAGAGTGATCTCCATCGCGATGCTAAAAATTTTACATATCACTATAAAATTTACCATCTCTACTTTCTACTGTAGAAAAAAAGTTATTACCTTTGTTTCATGCTTTCACCTGTACTTAACGCTAAAGAGGATTCAGATTCGTAAGAGGTCTTTGAAGAAGGACCATGGCACTCATTATTAAAGGAGAAGTTTTTTTAGATAAATTAATTGTAACAATTTTAAATAAAATTTACTATAAAGTAACAAACTACAAAAATATAGTTTTAAAATATTCTTGAAAGAAATTGGTAAAAAAAATTGGATAAAAGTTTTTTCAAAGGGACGTTTTTGGGGCTGGGATTAGAGGGGCACCTCCCAATGCCCAAATAAATTAATTTCTATGGTTTTAAGGCGTAAATAGTCCATTTCATTTAATAATTACATTCTTTTTTCAAATAATATTTTATTCTACCACCCACAAAAAGGCATTTTAGAATCTCTTGAGTCCAACTTTAAGTTTTTATACATTCCTTGACATTTTGCTAAACAAAATGACTTGAAAATTAAAAAAAAAAAAACTTGCTTTTTTCAGAGATAGGATTAGTTCCTCTAACTGGAACTTTTTGCTCCTTGGTCCGATTTTTCTTGTTTTATATCTTTAATAGCCTATGACCATAACAGACTGTCCTGTCAAGTTTTATTAATCTGGGTGCACTCAGTAAATTTTTAGAGCCAATATAAGAAAAAAAATTTTAATGTCCGGCTAGATTGGCAAAATACCGCTATGTACGCCCTACAGCATGTAGCGTCATCCTGTTGAAACGGTATTTCGTCCAAATGAATGTGTTTTTTCAAACAAAGAAATCATGATTATACTGCGGCAACGATTTAAACGCGAGCTTTAGCTTCATTTTGCTAGAAGTGATGAAGTCTGTATGGTCTGTTGTTGATTGGTTTTACTCGAATTGCTTTAGAGCCCAATTGGCGAAAGAACTTGGCTAGTTATTTGATCAAAAGGAAGGTCAAGGTCACAATTCCTGCGGCTGTCGGCGAGTCAACAAATTAAGTTCTTCTTCCACACTTTCAGTTCCAGCGGCGTAGTATGACATATTGCAAGTTCTACAGGGCTTTAAAAAAACAATCGATATAATCCCATTTGAACGTGGTAAAGCAATTTTAAAACGTAGGTTTAAAAAAGTTCTTAGGAGCCTAATTTTATAAAATCAATTCTAGATTCTAAACGCGTAAGGGTTTTAACAAATTCCTCACCTAAAAGAGCACAAGTTTAAAAACATTCGTGGTCGAACAATATATGATATATCCAACAGAAATTACAGATTACAACCAACATGGACACTCATAAATAATCTAATTAAAGAAGCGTTTTAAAGCTCAATTAAATTAAGTGATACTCCTGTGTATTTTTCATAAACTCCAGTCGAAGGCATATGACAAAAGGTATTAAATAAATTATGGTTTTCTTTGCGTTAGTCAACAAAAATCGAAATCGTGACTTTGCCAGCACAGTAGGTCTCGTTAAGTATTGCAGATCACATATATTTTAAAAACAATTTGTTTCCAGAAAAATTTTCTACTGTTTAATTTTAATTTGTTTATTTAATAAAACACCATTGGATTTTTTTTCTCTAATTTACTGTTTGCTTTAAAAACAAACAAATAAATAAAGAAGTATAAATTTGAAAATTTTTCGAAACAATTTTGTTGTAAATCCTACGTAAAATTCAGTGTTATAGAAAATTTGAGAAATATTAAATTTATTGTTTGTTTTTAAACAATAAATATTTTAGTTGGTTCTTCGTTTGTTGATATTTTTCAACCTTTGGTCATATTGTACAAAAAAAATTTTTTTTTGCGAATTTTATTAAACAGCTACAAGGAAATCGAAATGATCATCCAACCATCCACTGTTGCAAATATATTTTTTTGTTATCAATATGTCAATATACTATTGGAATTATGTAAATAGACAATTGAAAGTTTCTAATGTCAATGCAATCAATATGCGGTTAAACAGCAACAGCAACAACAATAACAAACAAATTCAACATCATCGAAAAAAAAAATCAAAGATACTCTGATACAACTTAAAGTAACTGGTAAAACAATAAATGAAAGAAAGGATGAAGAAAAGTGATTGAAAGAAATCAAGTAAAAAATACTTCCTTTTAATTTGTGGGCTGTGTATTTGATTGCAACAACAAATGAATGAGGAGGTTAGTAGTTTTATCCAGTTGAGTAGAGTATTGCGTCTTCAATTGCGTGCGGTTTTTTTTTCTTTTGAAGACGGAAGTTTTATTTTCCTAAAAATATATTTGCGTTTTATAAATGCAAAAAAAGGGAATTGAATTAAATAAAACAAGATTTAAGTGTTTAAGCTCTATAGTTTAAAATTATGATTTTTGTATCATTCATGTTGTACAAAATATCATAGTCCGCCGCAATAAACATTCATTTTAAAATCTCTTGGCAATATTTAAAAGTTATGAAAAATTGTCCGTCTTTTAGGTTTTACTAAAGTGTGTATTTAAAGTCAAAGTTCATGCGTTTTTGTGTGTTTTTAAATACGTTTGTCAAAATATTTACACAACGAAAACATAAAATAGCTTCAAGTAATTATCATTAAAGATTTACTCCTTTCCTTTTTATTTATTATTATTTTTGTTTGTTTATTTGGTAAATTATAAACATTAAACTTAATCATCATTACATTTAAAATTTTGACGCTTGTAAAAAGTGTCTATATGCAAAAAGAGTATTTAAACAGTGGGACAGTGTGATATAAAATTGTTTTAGTACAATTATATTTTATTTGACTTATTTTTTACAATATTTAAAAAAATATATATAAGATTATGTAAAGGCACCAAGCAGGTAAAAAAGGCTGCACCACAATCACCAGGATGTACCATACATATTGATAAAATGTTTCGGTCATTTTAAGGGTTCATCGTCCCAAGGGTAAATATGTAACCCACTTGTTTTCGCTACAATGTCTATCCGTCTGTCACAGCCCTCTACCTCTTGAACAGTAATAGCTTGAACAGTAATAACTCACGAAATGTTTCAGGAGTGGCGTGATATTCATAAAAGTATTGTTATTTTTAAACTGTGAAAGGCAGACACGACAAATTTGTACAATGTGCTTACAGCAAGAAATAAAAAAAATTAAATTAAAAGGGTGTCCCAATAGTGTCGTGATTTTTACCTACTTATCGCAATGGGCAGACGCTTAAAGTTTAAGCATTTTTATGTCCGCTATAAAAACAAACACAAAAAAAATTTTTTGAATAAAATAAAAATATAAAGGGTGTGCCAATAGTAACGCCATTTTAACGTTTAACAACTTTAGTTTTCCAAAAATACAAGACAGATATTTAAAGTTTAAACAGAGTGCACAAATAAGTGTAAAAAATTAAATTTAAAAATTAAAGGGTGTTTCCATAGACGACGTGATTTTGGAGAATATGGTCTTATGTTTTAAAAGCAGAAAGGCAATATATAGACTATATAAAATGATCAGTCGCACTCTGTTTATCTCTTCTAAACAAAGGATTTGTTTAGTTCAGTCTGGTCAGATTACGGGTGGGAATAAAAATTTTAATACGGCCTAAGTTCGCGTATATTCTGATTTATAAATAAGAAAATAAAATAGCTGCACTCTGCTTGTCTAATTTTTCCTTTGTTATTTTAAAAATGAATACAAGAATTTGTCAATAATTTTATCTTTCTCAATAAATTTAGAAATTACATTATATATGAACTTAAGCCGAATTAAAAGTATTAATTTTGGTTATAATAGTTTAAAAAATTCAAGAAATATTTTTTTTCCTTTTCCAGAATTAAAAATCGTTTAGTAAAGGGTCATATTTTTTTTATTAAAAATTTTTAATGAATCACTAAATTTCAAACGTCTCAGAAAATTATTAAAAAATTAATTTAACACTAACTTGTAATTTTTATATTTAAAAGATTTTAATAATATTTAATTAATTCCTGCAAAAAATAAATAAATATTTTTTCCAATTTCCTATAACTTTTTTTTATTTAGCAAATTTTTCTCATTTGATCCCATTGTGCGCCTTGTCTGTTTGATTTATTTCAATAACGAGCGTGTTGCTATTTATTTATTTGCGTTAATTTTTTTCTTGATTCTCCAGATTTTGTTGATGTAACTGATGATATTACCTTTTATCTAGGAAGTCTTGAAGTGTCTTATAACCACTATTTCCTTAAAACTATTTTCCCACTTACACAGCAAAAAATAAACCAAGCAAATCACTTAGTGCCTTCGTTTAATTTCTTTTCCTTAAATTTATTAGTTGGCAAATTTTTTACGCTATAATTCATTGAATTAACACACAATTATAATAATAATAATTGTAATATAAAAAAGAGAAACAAATAATAATAAATAAATATTAAATTTCATATTTTAACACTGAAATAAAAATCTTGTTCACAGCAAATAAAGTTTTGCCGTCATGCAGCAACAGCAACAGCAACAGCAGCAGCAGCAGCAATAACATTAAATGATGCATCTTAAGTTTCCAAGTGTGTAGGTTATGAATTTCGTGGTTTTTACATTCAGTAAACTATTGGATGATGTTTTTACTCTATTGGCAGTTATCGTGTTTTGGTAAGGAAGTACTTGTTTTTTGTTTTTGTTCGATTAGATGACAATTACGTCACTATTAACACCATGACTTTTTTCTTTCTTTTCATTAATAATTGTTGGTGGTCACAGATGTGAAAATGGAGTAGAGTGTGCAGTAGTTTTAACGAGATTATTATTTGTCCTGATGCAACAAAGTTAATATTAAAGGAAAATGTGGCTTTGATATGAAAGAGAAATGATTTAGTGACATACTGCCATTTAAACATTTTGCTTAAACGAAAAGCTGTTGGCTTTTCGTATGGTTTTCATTCAGACCACATGCTGTAAAGTAAATTGAATTTTGGACGACACTTCAATAATATTTTGTTCCAACAAACCTTGTTTACAAAGACCCAGCAAAAAATTAGAGATTACCTTAAAAACTACTTGCCATATAACGACTTACTTTTGTGGTTACCATATTTTCTTACTCGCATCCAAAACACATTACATTAGTTTCCAAAAAAGGAAGTAGTAATGGAACTAGTTCTTTATGTTAAAAAACACTACCGTACTAAATGTACTTATTATTTCCTACAGTAATTAATGTAATCGATTCTCAGTAATTGATTATAAAAGTCTCATGCCTTGTTAAAATCATTAAGTTGGCAATCTCGTTGGGAAGTACTTCTGCCAAAAATGCTTAATTCCACACTCGATTACCTTTTCAAAAATTTTTTGCTGGGGAGTTGCAATAACAAACAAGTATATAAAGTAGAAATATTAAACTTTTTTTTGAAATGTAATTAAACATATTTTTTTATAAAAAGAAGTGTCAGGCAATAACACTATGTTCGGTTTTATATAAGTATTGCAGCGCTTTTGGTGTTAATTAAAGGCATTATGGTTTCAAAGATTGAATACTGTAGGTAATACTGGTGAAGAAAAGTAATATGTTATGCTGGGACACGAACTCAGGCCAAAAAATCAATTACTTGCTTAACTGCCTATGAGCTAACCGTTTAAGCACCAGTATCTATATTAAAAAAAAATTTATGTTGGGCACAGAGTGAATTTAGATTGTAAGTAAAAATTTGAATGACTTTTCGGGATATTCAATCCCATCCTTAAAAAAAATGCACCATTTTGGAGAGAGAGACAACATGAAACCACCACCATAAATTTTTTTTTAGATTTTTTAAAAGGTTCGTGTATCAACAAAGACTTATGAGGATCTGTCAGTCAAGAAGGTCATGGTGCAAGAACTAGCTACCACTTACATCCTTCAGGCTGTTGCTTTAAGGCGAAAACGAAAGCAAATTGCTGTAAAAACGTTCTTACGTCGTAACATTAACGTTTCGGCTCAAACACAAATATCCGTATTGTACTGCTACAAGGTATATAATATTGTTACGAAAATAAAATCTGGCCACCCATGTTGTATTTATTTCCGTATGATCTTGGTGAATAAGTTACTTCCTCTAATGAGTGTGTGTAGAATAATACCACAAGTAGATAATAATAGGTGAGCAACCTCAATGGCTGCGTTGGTTGAGGTGCTTGGCGTAAAACAGAAGATCGTTAATTCGAGCCCACCTTTGGACATGCGTACAACGGAAAATAATGATTGTTATAATTCAATAAAAAATTAAGAAACAGCAGTACAAACCTCCCGGAAAGAAAAAGGCAATTATTGTGCGAAGCCATGGCAGATAATTTAGTGGAGACGTCTAATTTAATATAAAAGTAACAGGTAATTGTGAAGACGCTCTTTATAATAAGAAGGAAGAACGGTAGCGGTTAGCGCAGGAATGTGTAACAGCATAACAACAGTGTATGGCAGTGTTGTGGCTAATTAGATAAAGTGGATGAGTTGCTTAAATAAAAGGCGTAGGGGAGTAGTGTGTGAATGGTTGAGGTTACTAAAAAAAGGCATCGAGTAGTTCATTTCTTGCTGGGGTAAAGCAAATACGAGATCATAGGATTCACAAAACCATAGGATCAAGGAGTGTAGCCAGATAAAGCCACAAAGTAAAGAATACAGAAAATTTATAATGAGGAGTGTATTTGTAATCAATGGAATCGGTACGTTTGTTCTTAAAAGGAAACACGTAACAATATTCTTAAGGTTTAGTCACCTGTTACTGTTTGTTATTCTCAAACATCAAGAAATTAACATTATTATTATTTTTAAGACTCAGGGTATTTGTATTATTATTAGCAGCAACAAAATAACTAAAATGATATTGAAAAAAAGACGAATATTGGCGAATATTGTTCTATTATTTTTCTTTTGAGGATTCGTGAAGTTTTCATGATCCCCTCATAAAATTTATGGAAGTTACTTGCCTTACTTTCTTAGGAAATATACTACTACACTTTACTTTTCTTAGAAATCTAAATTTGGGTCAGTCTCTGATAATAATTTTGGATCTTTTATAAGAATTCAATAGAATTAGTGGAAAATTATTTTTGACTGTCTTAAACTACTGATTAAAAAATATTGCGGAAAGTAATATTATTTAACTTGTTTTACAATGAAATATAATGAAACAACTGTTAAGTACCCTTTAGTTTTGGTTCAGTTACCAGAACTGAAGGGTTGCCTTAATTGAACAGACACTACTTCACAAACAGCTCAGATCTTAAAATCGCATTAGTAAAATTGAAATGCCAAATGATGCTGGTCGCTGGAAAATGCTGAGGGTGTTGATAATATAACCTATACTTGCACTCAATTCAAATTTCCTTAAGAAAGGAGTGGTGTTATAGGAGGAAGAATTAAAATGATTAAGGGCAGCTATGCAGCTTCTTATAGTCACAAAATGCTTGTAGTTTACACAACTGAAGTGCAAGAAACATAAACATTTTTGAGGAGAGCTTCATTATGTAATTAAGTACAACACATGGCTTCTATTCTAAGAGAATTTCTATCAAACATTTTGCTTGTTATAATGATAAAATAGTGTATTGGTTTTAAGGTTTCTTTTGAATTGAATGTTTGAATAAAGTTTAAGATGTTCTTATAGTCTATGTTTAGAATTTAATTATCTCTAGAGGTTAAAAGTAAATGAATGTGGGCTTTATTTTCATAATTTTCGATTTGTGGTTTACGGACAAATGAAAGAATAAAAAAAAAAATGAAGTTTTAGAAATAAAAAAGTTGAGAGCACAAAAAATGATAAGACAGGCAACTTGGTATATAATCGCGTCTGTTTAAAAGTTGCCAGATCTTTCCATATTAAAAGAACATAGTCGTTTAAGTACACCTAAAAATAAATTATAGTTGGAAATAAATTGCGTGTTAGTAGCAGCAAAGTGTATCTATTGTATGTTCATATTCTATTTTTTACCCATATTAGAATCATATAGACGATTTAACTCGCCTAAGAATAAAACTTGCATTTCAGAGGGGTATGGCAATATTAAGCAGCACGTTGAGCACAGAAGTTACGATTGAATAGAAGTAAAGTTCAACAAAATTTTACAGAAGTAAGTAAATTAAGTCATATCAAAAAAAGTTATTCGTGGCGTATTTCTCTTTTCTATTTAAGGAAGCCCACCAGCATATAAAACGTAACAATATTTTAAACCTTAAATGGCACTTTATGGTTGACCTCATCTCCTGGCAAAACATCCTGCACTAAGAAAAGGAAGTAAGTAAGGACACGCAAACTTTTTTTAACCTAAAAAAGAGAATTAAGACACTTTTTTTTACATGGGTAACCTAAGTTTAACAGCTAAAATATTTTCTTTCAACTGTCAAACTTTTAATACATTCTTTCTAATGTCAATCTAAGTTCTGCGACTACCTGAAAAATCATTGTGTGTTGGGACATTCAATCAAAGTGAGTAAGTATAAAGTTAATTTCATATAATTATTACTATATTTAATAGAAACAATTTTAATAACTTTGAGTTTTTTAGAACTCATTAAATTTTCATTTTTAAAATTGTGTGACATAAATTGTGCAAATATTTGTAAATTTTTATTGAAAATTGTTTTACCACAAGCAATTAAGTAAATTCTTTTTTTATTTTTTTTTTTATTAATAAATTATTGCGGTAATTACATTTTTAGTTTGAAATAATAATCAAGTTTTTGTAAAATATTTCTTAGAAAAAAATAACATTTAAAATACATTTTCGTTCATTAGAAGGAGGCTGGACAGCAGGTGTTATTTTGGCATTTTTTATGTTTGTGGTGCACCATTAAAAAATCTTTATGATTTTATATTGAACGTAGGTGTATTTCTTTAGCGTTAGCATTTGGCTTTGTAATACTATTTTAACGAAGTCAATCACATTTATTTAATGTTTTTAAACAGAAAATTTAAACTAATTTTAATGCAGCATGAAAATTTGAAGAAAACCTTTAAATATTACAAAAACAAGAAATATTTATTTTTTTTTCTTGGAAAACCCGCCTTTAATGAATTGTGCCACACTTGCAAGCTTGGTTAAAGCCAATGTGTGCCAGTACGTAATTAATGTTTTAATGAGTTAAAAAATGGAAATTGAGTCGTTTGATAAAAGAAAATGAAACACGCATTTAAATAAAATTTGTTAATACTCGTAATCGATAGGATACTAAAGAAAGGACCTAGAAAATATTGAGGAAAGTGGTAAAAAATTAACTACACAGTACGTGTGAGCATTAGGCAATTTGAAAAACTTTTAAAAACTTTTAAAATCTTAAAAATTGTTTGATCATTGTCTCCTGCTAAAGATAATTGATATTTTGATTTTTTTCTTTTGTGGCAATTTATTTATTTTCTTTCCTTTTAAATTTCTCTCTCTCTCTCTCTCTCTCTCTCTGGCTGAGACGAGATTTGTTGACACAAGCTCTTTTTTGTTGTTGCTAAACATGCATTTAATGAATCCACCTACACCACAATACTCTGCGACTCCTACTTGACTCGAACTAATCGATGTCCTGAGTATCAAAAGAACGCGTTTAAGCCGCGAGGCAATCCAGGTCACAGTACGCTGTGACGCCTGTGAGGCTTAAACTCATAATCTCCTGTTATAGTATATATTGGGGCGAATTTCTGCAACGTTACTTTAACCCTTTCGGGACGGAGTTTTATTTTGCAAACCAAATTATGTATGGTAAAATTTTTTTCATATTCTAAAAGGTATGATAAAAGTATTATGTTCTCCATACTTTAAAATTTTAAATTCGTCCTTTTATCCTGGGACATATAATCCCAACAAGTGTTTTCATCGGGCATAAAATCACAATCAGTGTTCTCGAAGAGCGATTCGAAATTAAAAAGACAACTAAAATATATATATTATTAGATTGAGATAAAAGTTTACATTTATTTTTAACATTTTAGGAATGTAATTAGGTATTTATTTGTGGAATGGCCCAAAACACTTTTAACATAAGGCGTTGTTACAATCTGAGCATATCATCCTTGTTCGCTTTTCTATGCCAAGTGAAGAACAGCGGACACAGCGACAACGCTTCTCTTGCTCTACTGGCAAGTGGTCTCCAATGATGCTATCCGTTTTTGGACGTTTGGCAGTTCCACCTCCCTGGCGATTGCGTTGAAAATAAAGAAAAAAGACAGTTTGAAAATTGCTGGGACGTATTATCCCAGTAGTCCCGAAAGGGTTAAGGCGAAAAATCCTCGATATCATGGTCAAATTAGCTAAGCGTCTAGCGATTCAGTTTCGTTTTAAAATTTAATTTGTAATTGATTTTATTAACTAATTAATAAGCAATAATTAATTAATTCGTCATCTTTTTTTAATTAAATATATAATTGAATCAATTAAAAATTTAATTAAATTTCATTTTCATTAGAATCTTGTTAGTAAACATTTTAATTTTTTGCCATTAATAGGCTGAAAATAATCAAGTACGAGTACTTCTAATTACGAAAAATAGCAGAAACTTTTTATTTATTGTGAACATTATTTATTTATTAAAATATGTCGATGGATCAGTACCGCCGGTGCGTATTTTGAAAGCTCTTTAGATTATATGCATAAGCTCTAGAAGAAATATTTTACGTTAAATTCTTCAAAAAGTAACGATAATATTTTATGAGACTTTTAAAGATAGACTTTTAACTACGAATCATACATATTTTAACATTAAAAAAAGAAACTTCAATTGTATTAATTTATAAAAATAAATATATAAAACCAAAAAACAAATGCTATTTAAAATAAAAACATAAAGTGTGTTTTCACTACAAAAAAAAAAAAAAAGGACAATTACACAACTACACGTAACGATATGATTTTAGGTACAGTTTTAAAGTTTTAACTTTTAAAATTTTTACAGATTTGAATTTTAACTTTATTAATTTTTCCTTTTTCTATCCAACTTACACAGCGTGAGAAATTAATAAAAGAAAAATCATTTCCGTGTTTTTTCAAATTTAAATTTTGTAAAATTTTAATGAGTGTAATTAAAAATTATTTTTATATCCCTACACCCACATAAGGATAAACAAAACCCAATATTATATCCATTGCTCGATATATGTATGTGTGAATGTACATATAAACAAATAAATAAAAAATCTTGTAATAAAAACTTTTCCCTCGATCTTGCTTTAATTATCTTTGTCAGTCTTTTGGCAGTTGTGTGTTTTCTTTAACATATTTTTGTTTTCCATCATAAAATTCATATTAAAATTGTTTAAATGTCAATATTACAACATTTAACATGACATATAAAGATCAAGCTTAAGTAAATAAAAATGTTAAGGAAAAAATTGCTTGTTGAACTTACTCACCAGACATGCATATTTGTAAGATATTTAATACAATAAAGAAAACATGTGTGAATAGATGAATGTGCATCTTTCGTGAGTAAAATGAAAAAAAATGTATTAAAATATAAATTTTATAACTTCAAAACATCTTCTTTGAAAAGAAAAACATGCACAATTTTGTTAAAAAAGAAATTAAACTTAAAAATAATAAAAACTACAAAACAACAATGGCGCTGACAGACAAACCAAGGGGGGGTAATAGTTATTGTGTGTTTAGATATGAAAAAAAAAATCATTCAATTTGTATGACTTTGCGTTGCGTTTAATTTTATTTTTATTTTATCTTATTTCGAATCAAATTACACAGTTATCCCCCATGAAAAATAAAGCGTAATTCAGTTGAATCTTTATTCAGTGGTGAGATTAGAAGATGGTACTCGGAAAAATCTGCTTATATTAATTTCTAATAAATCAAATACTAAGCGAGACATTGGATGATTTAAATAAAAAGCAGACAATGTACTACTAGTCATCTAACAAATATATATTTTTTTATCGTGTTTGAACATTTTTATTAACCGCATTTGATTCCATCGAAATCTTTATTTTCTTACAACAGATAATTTCGTGACATGCTCACATAACCACTTTGGTGACGCTTTGTAAGAATATTAACAGTGGAATAATTACTGTAGGAAAGTATACCGAAATAGCTGCTCCTATACCAAATAGCTCATCAATGGAGTTTTGTTTGAAAACGGTCGATGTTAAAGTCGTGAACAAAATTGATTGAATGAGAATTATAATTACTATTTTTAAATTCATTTTCTATTTAATATTATTTAGGAATATATTTAAAAAATGCTCACTTAATCGGTTATCCGAATAATATAATATTAACCGGTTATTAAGGCTGATTAATTAATCACTTTAAAGAAAAAATATTTTTTACTTAAGACCCTCATTTCTGGTACACTCAAAGCATTGAGCAGTTTTTATGGATACTCAATGTAGAAACGTAGAGTTGTATTTTTAACCGACTTCAAAAAAGAAGTCGTTTAAAAACAGTTCATAATCTTAAAAATTAAAGAGTGTCCCCATACAACATACATAGACTCTAAAATTTAAAAAAAAAAAACTGCGTATCATACTGGGTCCCAATAGCAAAAAGGAATAGAAATATAAATCTAAAAATTACAGGGTGTCGCCATAAGTCACGTAAATTTACGTATATGGACCTATCTTTTAAACCGTTAAACACAAACGCTTGAAAATTTGACAAAATTTTAATAACAAGTACAAATTTTAAAATTATAAATAAAAGGGTGCCGCAATAGTTCATTTAGTTTTATGTAGATGGCCATACTTTTGAAAACTTGTAGACAGACGGTTGAAATTTACGTAGAAACTGTATTGCCAAGTCCGCTATAACAACATGTATAAAATTTGGATTTGGAAATTAAAGGGTGTGCCAATAGTTAATGTAATTTGATACTTGTTGCCAAACTTTTAAGCCGTTATAAATAGACAGCTTAAATCTGTTTTGAAGTCGGTTTTTTTTTTGCAAGAATTATTTATCGTATTGCATTGACGATTTTCTGGCTCCAATGCATTTATTTTAGAAAGAAAATTCTCTACCTGTGTGTAAAAAAATTCTCAATTTCTTGTAAAAAATTGAAAACAGCGGATACCCAAATAATAACGAAAGCAGATGAACTTTATATCCTGAATAAAGTACTTTACGAAATCTTTATTTGAAGTAAAATAATATAATTTAAGAATTTTGATTTTATTCTTTTTTTTCTAATTTCTTTTTATTGTGAGTTTATGTAAAGCGTGATATATTCTTGTGTTAGATATGAACTCTTTTTCCGCTTTAATAAATTCTGTCATGGCTGCTATTGTTTGAAAATATTTTCTTATCATACATTTCTTTTTTTTTTGGTTGGTGTACTGCAACAAATGTGATGTGAAGTTTTATGATATAAACAATGGTGGCAAATATTCTGTTATCAATTTTAGAACAAAGAATACTTGGAAAAAGAGATTTTAAAGTATTTAAACATGCAACTAGACAAGATTTGTTAAAAAAAAAAAATTAAATTTATAAAAAGGAAAAGTTTTACACATTTGAATGCTTTTCGCATAAAAATGCAATTTGTTATTCCACTGAATGCTTAAGCCGGCTCGTCAGGAAAACTTTATTAAAATTTTTGCATAAACTAAAAAAATTTTTCAAATTTTTTTTTTATGTACTAAAACTTTACAAACAAAATGAGAATTTTTTTAAGCCAATATAAAAATATGCAAGCTTTATGTCACCTCGAGCTGAGATAAATGCGTTTACAGTTTAAATTTTGTTTTGTACCTGTATAATTTAAAGGTTTAAAGATAAAGTTCTTGCTTTTGTTTTAACTGAGACCGAGCGAGGTTTATTACAGAAGAACATTTCTGCATGCTCAGCTCAAAAATTAAGTTCTGACCCTCTTGCAGCAAAGGCTCGATATATGAAAACAGTTAAATTAAAAAATTAATTTTAAAACACAAATATTTTTAATTCAAGATTAAAACAAGTGAAAAGAGGAAAAATAAAACACATTTTTATTTTATTATTCAGATTTTTTCTCTATCCCATCCAAATTACTTAATAATGTCCACATTCTTTCAACAACTTTTTTTTTTTTTTCGCTCATCAAAAGACATTTATTTCCTACCATAAACCATTGTAGTCATTATTTTTGAATTTATCGTTTTTCTTTTATGAACTTTTTTCATTTTTCATTTAAAAACATATTTTATAGTTGTAGGTTATGGTTGATATCAATGTTTAATAAACAATATTTATTATTGTTTTTTTGTTGTTGATAATCTGTCTCAGTTTTTCTGTTCTTTTTTTTTTTCATTTTTATTAAACAAAGAAAGGCTGAAGTTTACAACTGTAAAATAAAAAAAAAGCATTAATGATTAATAAAATTTTTCAATAAAAAAAAACAAATGCAAGAGGAAAAATAAAATACAAATATTAACCAAAAATAAATGTGTCAAGCAAAAGAGGTTTCCGTTCTGAGGGAAAGTTTTACGATAAACAACATAAATAAAAAGAATAATATTAAATCAATTTATTAAGAAAAAATTTAGCAAAGTTTAAAATGATATGAACAGTGTTCAGAGACATAACAAGCTCTTTAGTTATTTGGCTCTTTAATTAAATAATTTAAATTTAATATTTTATTATTAAATACAAAATAAAATTATTAGAATCTTGAACATAAAAAAATATGGATTTTTTCCCCATTTGGCGTTATATTTGAATCTTTTACTTTTATACTTTCAAGTCTTATTCAACTCTCATTTAGTTAAGGAAGTTTTAGTTATAACTTTGTGATACCACAAATAAGAAAAAACATTCCTGTATAAATGTGGCTATTTTTTTTTTTTGTTAATTTTCGCTAATTAGCAATTTTGTTAGAAGAACATACACAGAATTTATTGTAACTTAATGCTTCGTTGTCAAGAATCGGCATAAGCAACGCAGGAAAAATTTATTTATCGTAATTTCGAGAAAAAGTCTTGTAAAAAGAAACCTTTAAACCGGATGTTGGAACTTGCCAAATCCTCCATAAATTAATTACATACATATTTTTATAAACTCGGGTACTAGCTTTTTGGAAAAATTTTCAGCACACTAAAAAGTGAAATAATATATAAATAATTTAATTTCATGCAACTTTGCCACATATCCAAAATAATATCTTGATACCGTATGAATTTTTCAAACATAAAGGACAATTTTGTAATAACCAATAAAAGTATATTGAACATATTCAATTTGCTGCTGCTTTTCAATAGCATACACATTCTATATATTAAATACTAAAGCGTTGTTGCCAAATTTCATTAACACAAAAAGCCATAAAATATAAAAACAACCTTCTTATAATATTATTTAATAATAATTGAGTTCAATTTGCAATATTTTAATTAACAAAAAAAAAAAAAAAAAAAAAAAAAAAATTAAATAAATACATAAACTCTAACAAATAATATAAAAAAAATTTTAAAACTAAAATCATAATTAATTTTTATTGTGTAAATTTCCTAATTAACGAAAAATATACAAATACAATTAAACTAATTTTCAACACCTATTATATTAAGGGTGACACATTCGGCTATGCCGAATCTTATATACACTTCACCATCTATGCAAATCTACTTAAGTGAAACAACTCCAATCAAAAAAGCAAATATTGGGGTGACAGTGAATAAAAAAAAAAATATTTGGTACTTCATATATGTAATTTTACATAAAAATGACATCGGCTCTTAATGGGTTAAGCATTTTTTTTAAATTTTATTATTCCTTAATCATCTCTTCAAACGCTTTAAAATGATACCCATATTGATATTTTACAAAATTTGAAAAATTCAGAGCCCGGTATCTCGGAAAATATGGGCGAGCGCCAATTTTTTCACTTGATGTTTTTTTTTTCGTATTTTTTAATTCTCTTATTTGAAACAATAACGTGAAACAATGACGTGAAAAAATTAGAGGTTGGCATGGTGTTTTACCTGCTGCTTCAAAGGACATGGACCGATCATGCTGATTTCCAATTGCACCTCTTTTACACTATATCTGATCGATTGACATATTTATTTATTTATTTTTTTGTAAACTAACAAAAACACGGACGGACAGACGGACATCGCTCAATCGACTTCGCTATGTATAAGAAGTCAGTATATACATATATACTTTGTGGGGTCGGAGATGGATATTGTAGAAATTACACACTGAATGACAAACTTAGATATACACTTTTTCCACGTTTTGTGGTGAAATATATAAATACAAACGAAAGTTGAAAAAACAAGACATGGAAAAATTAGAGACAGACGTGATGTTTTGCCCGCTGCCTCAAAAGATTTTCAATATCAAAATTTTCAAAACTATGTCTGATCGATTGGCGTATTTAAAAATTTTCTCTAGCACATCTAGTGCCAAGTTGATTTTAACAAGAACTTGGACGGACAAACGGACAACGCTCATACGACTACGCTATGCATAAGAACATATAATATGGTTGGAAATGGATACAGTAGAAAGTACAAACTAAATGACTAATTTTCCAACTGTGGTGAAGGGTATAATAACATTCATTACTGTTTTAGAAAACTAAGAAATTTCAAAATATTGTTGTAAGGTAAATATTTTCGCTCTGTCTTTTTACTAGATTTTGACGATTTAATTAACACCTTTTATATTTTCTATTTAATAGCAGTTATTATTTAGTTTTATTATAATTTTCTAACTACATCTATATGATAATTGGGCTGTCACATATTACAGACACACATTAAAAACAGTTAATGCTAATGAATTATATCGATTGGCAGATTGTTAGGCCAATTATGGTTTTCCTTGTTTCTATAGTGAATAAACTTAATTGAATGGATTAATGGAAAAGTGAAAAAAGCAATACGAATTACATATGATTTAAAAAAAATTTTAATTGGTGTAAATATTCACTTTTTTTAAGACATTCTCAACGACGGTTGCAACCTTATTTAAACATCTCTCGTTTGCTTTACGAGGCCTGCTATATATATTTCTAGCCTGGCAACACTGAGTGGTGCCAAGTGCAATCTGACATTTCCATTGGAAAGTTTGTCATTTTTAAGCATAATCGTCCTCAAAACGTTTTGACGTACGACCATTATTTGTGTTGTTTACAGTGACTTGAAAAAATTAATATAGAAAAAAATGGAATTAACTCGTGAAAATTTTCGTGCCATCAATTTTCACAACATTCGACGTGGATTATCACGACAAGAGTGCATTGATGAACTTAAATCTTTGTATGGCGATGAAGCACCATCCTATAGCACTGTGAAAAGTTAGTATAATGAATTTAATCGTGGCCGAAGCTCGCTCAAAGAAGGTCGTCCAAAAACGGCTGTTGTGTCAGAGAACATTGATGGTGTGCGTTAACTCATAATGCAAGATCGGCATGCGACATACCGAGAGATAGAGACATCCTTGGACATTTCTTCCACCAGCATACATTCGATACTGCATGAACACCTGGCCGTAAAAAAGGTTTGTTCTCGTTGGATCCCGCACAATTTGAAAGTCGCTAAAAAAAGGCTCATGTCGATTTGTGCCAAGAAATGTTGCAAAAATACGATTGCGGTGCTTCAAAAGACGTTTATAAGATCGTCACAGGTGACGAATACGTATGAGCCCGAAACGAAACAACAATCGACCGTGTGGGTCTTCAAAGACGAGCAAAATCCAACGAAAGTTGTTCGTGGAAGAAGAACTTCGAAGCAAATGGTCGCCTGTTTCTTCGGCAAAACTAGTCATGTGGCGACTGTTCCGGTTGAGCAACGTAGGACGGTCATTTCTGAGTGGTACACTAAAATTTGTTTGCCTGTGTAACAGAATTTGGTATTAAAAAAAATTTTTTTTGTATGCTAGAGACACCGAAGACAGAAAAAAATGTAATACCGCACAGTATCATGATGGAGACTCAAAATAAAAAATAAAATAATTTTATATGTAAATAAATGTTCAAAACTCAGGCGAAGAAAAAAAAACTATTTAAAGTATAATCCATACTCCTACAGTTCATATTCTTACGTCGAGAGGTATGAAAAAAATATGGCGTTGTGCTCTACATTGTGCATTGTGCGTCAGCGTGTTTGCGAGACCAATAAGATCTTTGCTCTTAGTTTTAAGCTTCTTAAAGGCCAGAGCCGTCCATCTGTATGGACATGCAACTTGCTTCAGATGTGCGACGTGATGACCCCGAAAGTGGAAGGTAAGGTAACGATAATGTAAATTTCGACCGAGAGCAACCACAAAAGAGTAAAATCCCTTCATAGAAAGATGTAACAGAGTATGTCGTAAGCAAGCACGAAACATGCTAAAGCAGCCTTTTTATAGGAAAGCGCAAAACTTTTCTAGGCAGGAAAACTTCTAAGGAAGCAGAACTAAGACGAACTAGAGGAAGTAGGCTGATTCTACAGCCAAAGTTATATGTAAATGTTGAGTACAGACTGCCTGAGCACATGTGGATGCCTCAAAAAATCGCAGCTTAAGGGTTACATATTTTACCCAAATAGTTATTAGTACGGATTTAGACAGCTAGAACAAATTTCTCAAATTTCTTCAACAGCAATACTGCTCAAGGACACTGTGCATTGGCCTTATCCTAACAACATCTAAAAACTTAAACTTAATCTCAAGGTTGTTAATGTTTTGTTTTTTTGTTTTTGTTTTTTTATAATAAGCGCATACATATAAATTTAAACTTACGTTTATTTTTTGTGTGTTGTAAATCACAAGCAAATGGAAAGTTTTAGAACAACTTACCTAAAAAAAAAAGAAGAGAAAAAAAATTAATTTAATAAAAATTTTTAATGAGGATAAAAATAAAAATAAACAATAGCGACTACATTCAGCTAGGCCGAATTTTATATACCCTTTATCATACCTGTATAACTACGTGTACATATAAATCGGCATAAGAAATTCTCTTCCACCGTTAAGTTTTTCTGTTCAAAACAGGGTCAAAAATTGTAAGTTATGCTTAGGATTGCTGTCTCAGCTATTGCAATTGCGGTGAATAGGTATAAAGATAAGTATAAAAATATGAAGTAGAAAATATAACCACCTGCATGAATACAAACGAAAGTTAAAAAAGGATGTGGAAAAATAAGAGGCAGGCGTGGAGTTTCGCTAGCTGCCTTTAAGGACATGAACCGATCTAGCAATGTTAATTTCAACACGTACACGGACGTACAGACAGATAGACAGACAGACGGAAATCGCTCAATCGATTTCGCTATGCATAAGAACTCAGAATATATATATACATACCTTATGGGGTCGGAAATGAATAATGAAGAAATTACAAACGGAATTACAAACTTAGATAAAAATTCCCTTTTCTACCTGTAGTGAGGGTCATAATACGATAAATACTAAAAACGTAAATTTATTTAATTGTTAAAACACTCATTATCAAATAGGAGTTTTTGTAAGAATTCTTCTAGGAGGGAATATAAACCTTATTTTATAAATTAATTCTCCTCATGTTTCTTATTTCAGCTCTACACATATAAGAAATTAAAAAGTGTTCAGTTTTTTTTTATTTTAGAAATTACTGTTTTTTCCGATGCAAAAGCTTTTTCTCGCAATTTTTTTGATTTTAGTAAGGACATTAGAAGAAGTCATTAGAAGTCAAATGTAAAGAATCTTAAGAATAAAGAAAAAATTCGGTACTCCAATCGTATTTTATTTTGCCATCAAAAGTTTGTTAAATGAAGCCGAATTGTTTTGATTTTCTTCGTTTTAGGAGTCCAGTATTTGTTTAATTTTTCTATTAGGAAAAAACCAAAGTCGATTGATCATGTTCTTTCACAACAGATACACTAAAACCAGACTATCTGCATTAACAGCTTTTGCATTCCTTGGAGAGGTTGTGGAGCATACGCAGAAACACAGAGAAGAAAACATAGTTGTGGTATTGTCACAGGAACAATAACATGATTGCGGTAAACATATTATTGTTGTTTAAACAAAACTTTGGTTGCGAAAAATAAGTTTGATCACTACAAAGCTTTTACAAAAAATATGGTTGAAAAAGTGTAATTCGTAAAATTCCAACGATAACTAAAGTTTTATAATTATCCCCAAATTATACAGTATAACTGTTATATATAGTTTTAATAAACATAATATAATAAGAGTTTGAGTTATGTTATCAAAGTGCAAAAATAAAATCACTTAAGAATGGTGATATCTCTTAAGTCAAAATGTGTATGTGAATTTAAAGTATATCTTGAATTATTGGATTTCTCAAATTAATAGCCATAACGACACATTATCAAAGAGGTTTATGATTTGCGAAAAAATGTTCTTTACACTCACTAAAATGAGCAACATTTCTGGAGGTATTCGATAAAAATACGAAATTAAGTTTTTACACTTCGATTTTCATCAAATCAGAAAATACAGGAAAATAATAAACGATCGATTTTCGTATTTCTATATTTATGTTTCAGATATGTTTAATAAAATAACATATATTTCTTATAAAACAAAAGCCCCTCAAACAATATAAAAAAATTAAGCAAACAATTTCAATAAAAATTGTTTTAAATTATTTTACAGATTATTTGTCTAAAAGAAATAAATACCCAAGTATTTTAAGTTACAAAGTATAGGGGGCGTGTTTCGAAAAATTGTTATGAAAAAAATTTGTCGTTCCGTAGCTGTCATGATTTATTATATTTCTTTATTTCATTCAAACTTTTAAAAGCAACAAAAAAAATAAATTAATCAGATTTATTTATTAAAGTGTGAGTAATAAACGTTTTTGATTTTATAGTTAAGGCGATTAAAATATTTAATATTTTTAATTTTTTTTATTTTTTTTTTATTTCTTAAAGATGAATGAATGTGTCATAATTGTACATTCTAGAGTTTCTCAAGAAATTTTAAATTAAAGATAAGCACAAGAGTGGGCAAACATTTCAGGAAATATAATATCTCTCGATTAGATGATCAGCTATTATCATGAGAAGCAGCAAGAGGCCTTACTTTTTGATTCTAAAAACGGATTTAAGCCACTAGAAACCTGCTGTAAATAGTGGAAAATATTCGAAATCGGCAACAATCATTCCAATTACATTAACAAGAAAAATAAAAACTCTCTTGAAATGAAACTTCCAATAGATTATTTTTTCGATCTTAGATCTAACAATTATTCTTGATTAAGTCCAACTAAAGCTAAAACAGAATTTACATTGTTAGGACTGATGTTTGACCTGAAAAAACAAAGCCCTTCTTTTTTCGTACCGGTTTAATTTTTATTTAACATGATGTGCACAACTTTCAGTCTATGAATTTTTAATGAAATTGGACTATCCATTAAAGACCCCTATAGATTTATTTAAATTTTTTACTAAAAAGTTTCGCACTACAGACGCAATAAGAAAACTTTAAATTTGTACTTTCTTTACGGGATATAAAATTAATTAAAACTTTTACAAGAGAAATATCCATTGCTAAAGAAATACCTTGGGCTAAACAAAAACTTTTTTCTCATTTCTACTCTTTGCTCTCGAGAGCTTTTACACATATGGGTATTTCCATGGAACCGTGCGTAACATTTGCATGCCTAGAGAGTGGAATGAAATGTGCAAATATAGAAGTACCTGAAAAATAATGAGGACGTTATGATTTACTCAGAGGGTATTATGTATAATAATTGAAAAGAAATTAAGCACATTCGATACACTGTGGTCCAAAATATCGAGCGTGACATGCTGTGACATAAAACGGCTGTAGCTTTGAGACACCACCAAGTATATGCGAAATTCTGTGAATTAAGGGACGTATAATGTTTTTCTTCTCTGGGGTTCTGTACATAAAGTGTGAAAACGTTACCCTGATGTCTTCTTCACATGTCTGTCGTCTTTAACTGCATTCTGTCTCTGGAACCGTAATAAGTAGACTCTTGAAATTTTTACAGAATATGTATTACTATAGACGCAGAACAACAAGAAAAACTGAAAAGGGTGTTCCGAAAGTGACGTTCTATTCATAAGAATATTGTTATTTTTATAACCTTCACCACAAAAAGTGGAAAAAGGGGATTTCGTAGTTTGTCATTCCGTGTAGAAATCAGCATGATCGGTCCATGTCTTTTGAGGCAGCAGGCAAAAAAAACCACGCCTACCTCTAATTTGTTCATGTCATTTGGAACAATAAGTGAGCCTAATCAAAAAAAAAAAAAAATAACAATAAATATATAGGGCGACAAAGAATTAAAAAATAAGAAAAAACATCAAGTGAAAAAATTGGCGTTCGCCCATATTTTCCGAATAACGGGGCTCTGAAATTTTCAAATTATCAAATATGGGTATTTGAAGAGATCTTTAAGAAAATATTAAAATTTTTAAAAATGCTTAACCCATTAAGAGCCGATGTCATTGATTACGAAACGTGATTTCAACACTATCACGGACGGATAGACGGACATCGCTCAATCGACTTCGCTACTTTTTATGTGGTCGGAAATGGATATTGTAGAATGACAAGAAATGGCAAACTAAGATGTACCCTTTTACCACTTTTTGTGGTGAAGGGTATAAAATGATATGAAGGGTATCTCAATAGTAACGTGATTTTCACATAAATGTCCGTATTTTTTTTTTTTTTTTTGGACCGTAATAGGCTGAGACTATAAATATAAGCTGGGTTTGTATTGGCTAACTCGCTTTTAAAACAAGTTAAAAAAAAATTAAACTGTTATTGTTGCTCCTTAATTTTAAAAAACTATAAACATCTGCACACAATATATTCCTCCTCTTTAACTCATTCTGTAAAGAGATTAAAAGGGTTTCAATTTTTTTAGTCGTGGTTGACATATTTATGGAATCGCCCATATGTACATGTATGGTGACAACAAATGGCAAAACTTAATACAAGGAGCTCATTATTATAATTATAAAAAAAAAAAGAAATACAAGAGTCATAAAAACTCAAGGCTCATAAAAGTGTTAAAGCGTATTCATGTGAGAATGTCATTGAAAAATAAGTTTTTTATTCACATTTTTGCAGTTAATTAAATATTAATCTTTGCCAAGAGAAAAGTGAAAATGATAATTCTGTAGAATTAACTTCAAGTTATTAGATGGCTGATGATTTTGTTTAATGAGTTGTTAACTAAAGCAATTTAAGGCAGATTATAACACTGACGTAAGTGTCAGTAAATGGTTGAGATGACTAAAAGAAATTTATTTCATTTCATGCATAATTAAAGGCTTCAGAAATCAATATGCTGTGCTATGAGTGTGTGTGTTGTGTGTAGGTGGTAGCAAGTGTTTGAAATGGGTTAATAAGCCAGGCATAATTAAACGCACAAACGCACACGCACACACACATACAACTGCCTAAACATTAAAGACTAAAGAAAAAGAATAAATTAAATATGTATTTTCTATATTCTCAGGCAAAAGAAATGGATAAGAATAAAAATCAAATAGATTCACACTTTAGGTGAAACATATTCAGAACAAAAATATAAAACACTTTTTAGATAAATTATATTTCAATAATTCTGCTTGGTCACTCACCCTTTTTGCTTGAATTACTTACTATCGAAAAGATTAAAAAAAACAGTTTTTTATTTGCTTTCAAAACAGCTTAATTTTATCTTTTTCAAAATTCTGAGTCATTTTCTACATAAAAACTACAAAACTGAAGAATAACGTTTGAATATCAATTGTTTTAAATTATTGCTTACAAATAAACATTTGTTTAATGGAAGAGATTAATTCAAGAGGCCATTTGTAGCAGTTACCTTCGAGCACCAGTTTGTTTAAATTATTATTGAACAAATTTAACGAAGTTTGTTAATTATAATACTGATGTAATGAAAGCTGTTAATTGTTTTTGAACACTTGAAAAAACCAGTTTTAAAATATTCAGTTTTATTTGCAAAAGTAATGAAAATTAATGTAATGTGAAGCTGCTTGTTACTAATTAAACTGCCATCAATATTGTGGGAAAAATAAATAAATATTCTGCTTGAGAATTATTATATTCCTTGCACTTAAATTGTTTGGATAAATAATGATAATTACAGTGTGGTTTCACTACTAAATACGAAGCATGCATTTATTATTATTATTTTTTTTTAATTAAAATAAAAATACGAACTTGAACCTGGCTAAAAATTATTCATTTGGTTTTTTATTCAGCACTTTTACAATGAAAAAATTTTTTGAGAACAAAAAATATCTTTAAAGTTAAATGTGAAAAAAAATTAATCTGCTGTTTTTGTGTTACAGGCGATGAACTCGTCCAAGAATTGAGTGATTTTCATACAATTTTTTTTTAGACGAGTAGAGCGCCTGTAATACAGAAACAGCACACAAATTTTTATTCTAATTTTATTTTCAAAAGCACCTCTTTCGACACTAATTTTGATCGATTGGCCTATTTTAATTAAATCTAAAACACTAACGAGGACGGACAGATGGACATCGCTCAAACCGCTTCGCTATGCGTAAGAAGTTGGAAATGGATATTGTAGAAATTACAAACGGAATGACAACAATAAAGATACCCTTTTTCACTTTTTGTGGTGAAGGGTATAAAAACTGCATTTAGTTACAAGTGTGAAGAATCTCGCTCATGTTTGGTGCCATGTTATTTTTTGCTCGTTTGAATTCTTTACAATACAAAAGTAAAGATCGCTCACACTTAGATGTTTTAAATGATAAAATATATAAAGGGATTTTAAGTTCAAAATGTACTGTGAATTCCGCTAATGTTAATTCGTTTTTTCTTGTTATTCTTTACAAAGTAATTATACTTCTAGGGCACAATCGTCGTATGTGCTTTAAACCCAGCAAAAAATTAGACATTACCTTAAAAAGTACTTGTAATTTAATGACTTACTTTTGTGATTGCCATATTTTGTTACTCACTTACAATACGCATTACATTAGTTTCCAAAAAAGGAAGTAGAATGGAACTAGTTCTTTTTGTTAAAAGAGATTACCTTAAATACGTACTAATGATTTTCATTCTTTCCTACAATAATTAAGGTTATCAATTCTCAGTAATCGATTATAATATCCCATGCTAGTTGAGAAGTTCTTTTGCCGAAAATGTTAATACCACACTCGATTACCTTTTCTTTCTTTCTAATGTTGATAAAAATTAAATTAAAAAAACTTCCTTAAATTTTTTTTTTTTGGTTAATCCAATAATTAAACAAAAATATAAGCAGAAAATAAAGCTTTTAATGCTTTAAAAGTTTTCTGTCGATCAATTGAAGTCCAGTTATTCATTTAAATCCAGTATAAATTAAATAAAAATTTGAATAAATAGATTTTAATAAAAAACCTTATTAAACTAATTTTAAAGAAAGATTTTTTAATTATTGCAACAGATTTGTTAAAAGGCTTTTTTATTAGGACCACTCATGGGATGACCCCTACTTAACCCTTTCGGGACTACTGGGATAATACGTCCCAGCAATTTTCAAACTGTCTTTTTTTCTTTATTTTCAATGGAATCGCTAGGGAGGTAGAACTCCTAAACGTCCAAAAACGGATAGCATCAATATTGGAGACCACTTGCCAGTAGAGCAAGAGAAGCGTTGTCGCTGTGTCCGCTGTTCTTCACTTGGCATAGAAAAGCGAACAAAGATGATATGCTCAGATTGTAACAACGCCTTATGTTAAAAGTGTTTTGGGCCATTCCACAAATAAATACCTAATTACATTCCTAAAATGTTAAAAATAAATATTTTAGTTGTCTTTTTAATTTCGAATCGCTCTTTGAGAACACTGATTGGGATTTTATGTCCCATGAAAATATTTGTTGGGATTATATGTCCCAGGATAAAAGGACAAATTTAAAATGTTTAAGTATGGAGAACATAATACTTTTATCATACCTTTTAAAATATGAAAAAAAATTTACCATACATAATTTGGTTTTTAAAATAAAAGTCCGTCCCGAAAGGGTTAAGCAACGCATTGTGCTAGAACTAGGAAATTAGGTGATAGGCAGGGGGCTAGAGCGGACAAAGAAATAAAAACGGCACCCGTTGAGCTTGCTAAATTATTGAGCTTAAAGCTTTTTTAACAGCTTTGTTAAAAAACAAAAAAAAAATATTTATTTAGCTGCCAAAAGCTTTTTAATGATCTCTTAGTTTAGGCAAAAACTAGTAATTTTTAACATGTGCAATTTGTTATCACATTTTAATATTTTATTCAATTTTTTATTGCATATGTTTAGTGAGTACGCTGACTACAGCAAAAATTTCGGAAATGAAACTCAATAACCACAGTGGCGGTACATACTTTAAAGTCTAAAGTGATATATTTAATCCAATAAAATTAAAGTCTTATAAAAAATTGTATTTATTTATTTACTTTTATAAAATAACCTCTCAATTGAATTGTTGACTTTAGGACAAATTTGATAATTTTTCAGACCAATCCTCCCCATTCATTAAATTCTGTGTGAATAAGTAATATTTAAATTGCGGGCTTTGTTTTTTTTTTACTAAATTTTCTTAAAGCTCAAACTATTCCTTTTGTATAGTTAAAGAATGCAATTAAAAATTGTAGGTGGGCGCGATGGAATTAAAACGAAACATAAAAAAAGCCAAAGTTACGCAATTAAACATCTGTTTTAGTTTACAAATTTAAAATTGCATCAATAAAAAATTGCATTAAGCTTTTGTTTTTTTTTTTTTTTGTTTTCTTTTTTCATCATGTTGTAATTTAGCAGAAAGCTTTAAGGATGGAAAGGTGCCAGTCAGGCTAAAGAGCCTTCAAACTTAGTCTGTTTATGATGCCTGCAAGTGCAAATGGAAGATGTGCAGCATAGAGATTTAATGTTACTTATTTTAATGTATTGAATCAAGAACTCTATTTGTGATGAAGATGACACTTTGAGTTAGTTCTATTCGTGAGCGGCATTTTAAAATGTTTCATGAAAACTAAAATATTAATAAAGCTTCAATTGAAATACTATTAAAATTTAAATAACATTTCGATTTAATGAAACTAGTTAAAATGTTTTTTTCCCTTCATGTTCTAAAGGCTTAGAAACTACACAAATATCACTAATTTATGTGGCAATAACAAACCAAGTACCGATAATCCTTTCCAAAGAATCAATAATAAAAAAATTTAATACGGAAAGAAAAGTATTGAAAAGTTAGGCAGAATGATTTTTAAGACAGTGTGCTTCACTAAAACATTCGCTCTATAATACTAATAACTTATTACCCTTTTATTTTGTAACAATCAATTGAAACAAGTTTACAGTAAAAAATAAAAAAAACAGTTCATTTTGCAGAAAACAAAAACAAATAAAATTCTCCTCCAATAAAAATCTATTTTAAAAACCTTTCAATAAATTCCTATAAAACGAAAACGCAAATTCATGCTTGAAATGACTTTCAACACGATTCAATAACTTTGAGTAATTGTGAAAATTTTTTGTTTAGAAATATTCTTAGAAATTACAGAATGAAAATAAATTGTTGAAATACGAGTACAATAAATAAAGTGAATTGCTATTGAAATAATTTATTTAGAAAATTTAAAACAATAATTTTATAGTGACATAAAGAAATATTAAAAGCAATGACCTGACAAAACCCGAAACCATTTAATCATTTAAACAACAAAAAACAGCTTTTTTTATGGACATTTTGAAAAAGGTGTTAATATATCAAATTTCCTCATTTAACAAACGATTTGTGAGCAATAGTTGCTTAATAACAAAAAAGTTAAATATAAATTATGTGAGTTATATACTTCACAGGTTTTTGTTTTTTATTTTTTGTAATTTTTAACGTTTATTTTGTGGCGCACACAAATGACAATTGTCATTCATTCATTCATCTATTCTTAAGCCATTCATGTTGGCATGAAAACAACCGAAAGGTTGTTTTCTTTTTACTACAAGAAGTTTTTTTTTTTTTTTTTTTTTTTTGTTTAAGCTGCATGAAATTTGTTATTCAAGATTGAAGTCTTTTCTTTCAAGACCTTTTGACAGGCATAAGAGGAGAAATGTAAATACTTGTTTACTTTAAACAAAGTACACACTAAAAGAGTATTAAACTTTAAGAGATAAAATTATATGATTGAGAATGTAAGAATAGGGAATTATCACCCAGGCATGGATAATCAAGTAGTGTCATAAATAGGAAATAAAAAAGAAAAAAAAAACTAATTTTTTGTTAACTCCCACGAAATAAAAAAACACAAAGATCAAATAATGTAAATATTTAATTTTAATTAATGATTAAAAAATTGTTTTTTTGTTATGGTTTTTAAATTTTAAATTTCCCATGTCTGTTGTCTGTCTGCACACAAAATTTTTGACAGCTTTTTACTTAAAACTGTCAGCGGCAACATTAAACGTCAAATTAATGTCAATTGAGCTTAACTATTGTTTATTTTATTTATGTTCGCATTAAAAATTATTGATTGCTGTATTTAAATACATAATGAAAATATTTCTATGAATACGTTTGTGTGCTTTAAAGATATTTGGTTGTTGGTTGCACTGTACGTTTTTAAAGGGTACAAAAAGCTATAAATTATAGTGTTTCCGGGAAAGTTTTTGCTGACACATCTACATAATATTATAAAATGCGAAAACGTTTTGAAGTAGATTTTTCAATAATAAGTTGCGAAAATATTTTAGCACAGATTTAAAAAAAAACGCTTTAAAGCTTTGCGTATTTCGTTACATCCAAAGTTGTTATCAAACAAACGATGTCGAAAATGAAAATTGAAATGAAATTTGTTGATTTTGTTGTACATATTTTGTAGCCAGAAGAAATTATTAAATTGCTTTAAAATGCTGAAATCTTAGGTTATATTAACCTGTAAATCTATCGCAAACATTTTTTGTTCAAACAAATATTATTGTCAGAGCTTTAAGCTTACTTCAATTTCTAAAGCTTTATTCAGCATTAAAGCGTGGTCCTGATGTTTAAAATGTTAAAAGTTTCGTGGCCAAAAAGCCTCCTAAAAGAACAGGAGACACTTTTGGTTGAACGGAACTACAACGCACATACTCGGTTGAAATCGCTGCGGCACTGATCTAACTAAACTACGGATAATACGATTTAAAAAACCATTGTGTGAAAGACTAAGTTTATTTTTACCGCATCGAATCATTTCATACTCTTGTTAACAGCATTAAGTTTCATCGTGCTAAACTACTGGATTCAGGGTACGTCTGAATTCATAAGACTTTAAAGTTGTCTGCTTTGGTCACCTTGAAGCAACTCCAACAAAAATTTCAAGAACGTAAAAAGGTAGTTTGATAATTTCATGACTGTTTGTATTCTGCTTTCAATGGAATACAGTTTCCGTTAATCTATTACCAGAATCGGTATTCGTCAGTACGAATTTTGAAAATCCTGCGTCATTAATTTCTTTTTAACAGACATCGTTAATTTTAACGAAAGTAAAAAAAGTGTGCTGATAAAATATAATTTTTAAAAACTATGGAAATGTTGCACTTTAAATCAGGGTAGGAAAATAAACAACACGAACCGTTTGCTTTTGTTTTATTTTATTCTTTGTAATAAATAAACAATGGCAAGAATTGTGTAATAATATAATTATAATACATAATTATATAACATTTAATAAAATAATGTAAGAACGATATTTAACCGCTTTGCGAAAAAACGTTTCGCAAACGTTTGCTTATTAATTTGCTCGTTATAGAAGAGAATCCATTAACGTTAAAGAATCACTTATTTTTTCACAAGGTAATTGTACGATTATATAGATATATCCAAGCAAGTTGATAAGCGAAATACTTTTTTTCTATTTTTTTCATGCACTATTTGTCATTCAAACAAAAGTTTGTTTTGGTACGTTTTTGCGTGAAATGACTAAAAGATTTAAAATCGTTGACGTGTTTGCATTAAACGTTTTAGTTGCTTTCATACGCTGCAATACTGTAAGATAAACTTACAATGTTTAAAAAGTAGATAAATGAGATCTATTGTTTTCGTACCAGCAACAAACACCCGCCAAGCGTTCAGGTTGCCCAAAAAAAAAAATTGTTACATCAGAAATGGTCGAAAAAATCCATGAAACGATTATAAGAGATCATAGAATGAAAGTGTTTAAGGTGGCTGAAAGCAACTTTACAGATCGGGTGAATCACATGCTGCATGAATATTTTCATATAAAAAAGGTAATTGCGTAACGGGTGCTTCCATTAAGGTAAGGTCCTGCAGCAAAAATCCATAAATTATGCTACAAGCTGCTGTCCTAGCCAGCATCTTTACAAGATTTTCAATAAATAAAAAAAGAATCTCGTTATTTGAAAGAAATAAAAAAACACCGGAAAGACGCTGAAAGGTTCTTTGAACCTAAAAGAAACTGTGGCGAAAAGCTCAAAGGTGTGTTGACGAAAAAAATTTTTTCCTTTGTTCAAGAAGTCATGGAATTATCATATTGTAAGAATATGACAGTTTCAAAAGGGCTTAACGAAAGTTTTAAAGACATATTAATTATTTTTAATAATAAGTAATTTTTATTTTTTTTTAATTTAAAATTTAATTTGTAAATAATTTTTTTTCTTATTAAATTTAAAAATTAAAATATACTTGAGTTTAGGCCCAAATGAATAAAGCCACTACGCTGCATCTGGAAGCTCCGAAATAGTTCTTGACGATCGGCACAGTTAATTACAATCCTTTCATTTCTAGATCTTTATGCAATGTTCCGTTTATTACTTTAATATTAACGGATGATGAAAAAAGTTAATCGTAAACCTAATTAATTATTCGCCTGGTTAATCGAATTAAATAGAAAAACGATTAATTTAGAATTTAACAAAAAAGTAATTGATTGTCTTTGAAAACAAATTCATTCAAGCACCCGCCCCTTAGATATTAAATTTGTATAATATCATTTAAATAAGAAATAATTGTTTATAATTAATAACATTTAATGCTTTTATTGAATCTTTTAGAAAATACTCCATCATGATTTTTTTTCAGATAGATAAAATTGTAGAACAATTTTAAATTTGTTGCTTCTCCCCATCACTATTTTTTCATTTGTTTCATTAATTTTATTTAAAGCAATAAATGTTTTAATTAAATAAAAAGTTTAAAATATACGGGCTAAGGCGGCGATGGTGGTCAGGTTTTTTATTTTCAAAGCCACAGTGCGTATTTCAAAGCCTAACGGATACGAACACTCCCTCATAATGACTGACAAAACAGACAGAACAACGACAGCAAACATAAACTACATGAGCCGAATATTTCATTGTTTTTTTTTCTTTTATACTTTAAAAGAATAATTGAGAACTGCGCACTATAAAATGCAAAATTTACTTAAACGAATAAAATTGTAGAGGAGAACAGAAGGGAAGCGGTTGGACTACATTGACATAACAACAACTATTAATAAAAAAAAAAGCAGCCAAATACTTGCTATCATACCTAATGTGTTGCATGTGTACTAACATTCGGTATGAGCGTGCATGGCAAGTGTTGGACGTTGTATCAATAAAGTCGTGCCAAAATGAGGCCAACCAAATAAAAAAATATATACAATTAAAAAAAAGAGAGAAAAAAACTAAACGAATTGTGTTAATATTTATTTATTTAACGGGGTTTTATAAACAAACTATAAATATTTCATTTTAGCCCAGCAAGAGAGAAGTCAATAAAGAACCCTTTTTATTGAACCACATACGAAAACTGTTCGCCGCTGCCGGTCATAAACTCTCATTGTTTAACAAAAACAAAATATATATAGGAGGGTAGTTCTACAATTGTTCAACTGAATATGAAGATAGCAGTCACATCTAAAGTCAGCACAGAAAATTCCACCTGCAAATATTTTGGTAAACAGGTTCATGTCTTGGATTTCTCACTATCAGTGTTACATTTTATAGGTTTTTTATGCGGTTGATACAACTTCCTAAGGAGAAAATTGTTTGCTTGCTGAATACTTAATGCTTCGACATTGACTTTCCGGCATATTCATAAGTTTGGATTCTCTTTTTCGACTGTCTTTAACCAAGAAGATCGATAATAAATGTTTAGTATAAAAACTCAACAGGGAAGAGGGTAATCTTTGAACTTACCATAGTGGGTAGGCGCGTGAATGTAAGCAGAATGTATAAACCTTCTAAAAGAAGACTGAAAGAAGTAAGTTCCTCTCGATAAAATAAGATTATAAGCTGTAGGACCAGGAAACTTCAATGCAAACAAACTACGGAGTATTACGGATTTTGAGTTTGTCATGTAGATATACAAAACATTAGCTGGAGCACTCTGGCTTTCCATGGACGCATAGAATGGTAAAGCAGCAGCTAAGATGTTAAAATTCTTTGGACTCTATAGCCGAAAATGGCATCAAAAGTTTTATTTGTTTTTTTTTTTTAATTAGAATTTTAATTATTAAAATTTTTTTTATTAAATATACATATAATCAATTCAATTAATTATTTAATTAGAATTTTTTTTAGTTTTTTTTTAATTAATTATATAATTGAGTCAATGAAAAATTTAATCAAATTAAAATCTAAAAACAAATAAAACTATTCATAGGTGGAGGAATTGTATTCAGACCAGATGCTTCTAGAGAACATGCAAGACAAAAAAATATGTACACGACATGGTGTAGAAGGTCCCAGAAAGAAGCACAAAACTCTTGCGTTTCCCCTACCGAAAATTTATTTATGCGAGAAAATAATGTTATGCCAACGTAAGTAAAAAACGGTATCGAAATATATTTATTAACATTAAGAAAATTGAGAAGAAAAAAGTATGACATTATTAAAAAAAAAATTACATTCGTTGTTAAACCGAAGGTTAGCCAAAAGCAATTGCAAATATATGTAACGATTAATAAAGATAACAATGGATTCTTGTAAACAAATTAATATACATTAATTATCAGTTTACAAAGTACACAACCTCAGGTAGATAGATGCGAATAATACTGCTGACGGATGTATCAATCCAGAAAATGCTGCTAAATTATGTAAATAGAGTCATTCTAAATATATTTGGAAATTAAAATATTCGCAAACTTAAGCCGTATTAAAAGCTATTAATTTGAAAGTTGAAAAGTTTAATAATGGACAAAATTAATGTTTATCTGCTTTGCATTGACCTTCTCAATCAATTATTTGATTGATTTATCGTGATGTTTTTTTTTCTAAACTAAAAAAAACGTTGGAAAACGACTTTCTGGAAAACTATATAAATAACCAGAATTATTATTGCTTTTGCTGAGAAGCTATGAGAGTGTATTCAATCTATTAAAAATTTCTATATAAAACGTGTTCTGGGTTCACCCTCGACATTTATGTACGAAGCATAAGCCATCATTGATTCAAAGAACTTTAATAAAAAAAGTACAAATACTCGAAAGAAACTAAAAAGAACCGAATTAATTTGTATTTGATGCAAAATCCTAAAAACAATATAAACAAGACTTATTAAATCCAGAAAAGCATTCACGCTGCACACATTTCATTAAACTTCTAGAAGCTTAAATATAAATTAAAAAAAGAAAAATTGCCTTAATATTTTATGTGCTGTGCAATTTGCAAACATTGAATTAAATAAATGTTTTGGTATTTTTTATTTTCAATTATATCCAATAAATTCTTACCATTTAACGTCATTTTCTTCTTGTTTGCATATTTTTGGTTTGATTTAGTTTTTTTTTTTTCTTTTTTGTTTGCTTCAAAGTGGTGGGTGTGATAAATGCAACAAATGCCTGCAACATGTTGGCTAAAGTCTGTAAGCAAATTCTTTTTATTTTTTTGTATGTTTTTGTTGTTTATTCTTTATTCAAAGCAGTTATTTTTTATATAAAGCAAAGGAAGTAGAAAACAAAACAAAAAAAAAAAGTAAATACCGTTGTGTTGTTTTATAAAATTTATTTATTTTCAAAATCCGATCAGCAACGCACAAAAAAACGGTTCAAAACATAAATTTTCGTTCATGGTTAATTTATTGTTTCTACACAAACAATGACAAGTCGATAAATGGTTTTTAAGTGGAAATTGTAAATTATCAATTCTAATTGATCTAGAATATTTTTTTTTTCATTTTCAGTACGACTGTAAAAAAAAACATGCACATGTTTGTTCATGAAAAAAGAAAAACAAAATTAAACGACAACAAGAATGTAAAGGATGGGAGAGGTTGCAAATTTATATGTATGTAAAAGCCAACAGCAGTTGCAATTGCTAAAGAAAAATTATATACGAGGGCTGCTATATATATTTCTGGCCTGGCAACACTGAGTGCTGCCAAGTGCAATCTGACATTTCCATTGGAAAGTTTGTCATTTTTAAGCATAATCGTACTCAAAACGTTTTGACGGACGACCATTATTTGTGTTGTTTACAGGGACTTGAAAAAATTAATATAGAAAAAAATGGAATTAACTCGTGAACATTTTCGTGCCATCATTTTTCACAACTTTCGACGTAGATTATCACGACAAGAGTGCATTGATGAACTTAAATCTTTGTATAGGGATAAGGCACCATCCTAAAGCACTGTGAAAAATTGGTATAATGAATTTAATCGTGGCCGAAGCTCGCTCAAAGACGAATTCCGTGAAGGTCGTCCAAAAACGGATGTTGTGCCAGAGAACATTGATGCTGTGCGTGAAATCATAATGCAAGATCAACATGCGATATACCGAGAGATAGAGACATCCTTGGACATTTCTTCTACCAGCATACATTCGATACTGCATGAACACCTGGCCGTAAAAAAGGTTTGTTCTCGTTGGATCCCGCACAATTTAAAAGTCGCTCAAAAAAAAGGCTCGTGTCGATTGGTGCAAAGAAATGTTGCAAAAATACGATTGCGGTGCTTCAAAGACGTTTATAAGATCGTCACAGGTGACGAATCATGGATCTATGCGTATGAGCCCGAAACGAAACAACAATCGACCGTGTCCAACTAAAGTTGTTCGTGGAAGAACCACTTCGAAGCAAATGGTCGCCTGTTTCTTCGGCAAAACTGGTCATGTGGCGACTATTCCCCTTGAGCAACGTAGGACGGTCACTTCTGAGTGGTACACTACAATTTGTTTGCCTGAGGTCATCAGAGAAATTCGTGAAACCAACAAGACAAGACGAATCATTGTTCACCATGACAATGCGAGCTCTCACACATCGGATTAAAACAGAGCGTTTTTGACCGGCCAAAACGTCGAATTAATGGATCATCCGCCGTACAGCCCTGACTTGGCACCTAATGACTTCTTCTTGTTTCCGCACATCAAGAAAAAAAATGCGTGATCAACGATTTTCGTCGCCAGAAGAAGCTGTTAAAGTGTTCAAAAACCATGTTTTAGAGGTGTCTCAATCGGAGTGGAAAAAGTGCTTCGACAACTGGTTTGAGCGCATGCAAAAGTATATAAATCATGCTGGAGAATACTTTGAAAAGCAATAAAACCATTTTGGATTATAAATATTCGCATTTTCATTATTAGGCCAGAAATATATAGAGCAGCCCTCGTATAAGCGCAATTCTGACATTTGAATTTTATTATATTTGACACAGCCGGAATTCCTGAATTTAGGACCCATTTTATTTTTGTTGTCTTCTTTTTATATGCCAAGCAGCATTTGTTTTCACACATTAAATTTTTCCGACAACACAGCTTCGCTTAGCATTCCCAAAGGCCCACAATATTAGGGTATCTACTAAGCCTGATAGAACTTTTAATGTAAAAATAGCGAAAGATTGGTATCAACATTAGATAATAATTTGGATAATTGGGAAAGCGCAGCTGTTTTTGACAAAGCGCATTCTGGGCGTTTTATTTTGGGCCACTTCGTTGAGCATTGCTGACCGTGTACAAATGGCATGAGCAATGTTGGCTTTCAAGGCGTCAACAATGGCTGGAAATAATCAACCTCGCTGGCGAATCGAAATCAACCTTTCGCCAAATATTTTATTCAATTTTTTCATGACTGCGGTCATCAAATTGCTCGTAGCGCCACATTTCGCCCGGATCATTGTCATCCATTTTATAAAACAAAAAACCACTGATCATTGTGCAGTAACGATCACTGTCGACCGTTACGCGAACTAAGGCTTTTTTTTAAATAAGGTACAATGATGCCACCAGTGTATAACTCGCAATAAACGGTGCATTTTTCTAGATGTAATGGAGTCTGTAGAATGTGGTGTGAAGTAATTTGATTTCACCTTATATGTGGAAATTTGGTTTTTTAACAAATCCCCCTCATCGCTAAACAATTCATTGATGACCGATTTACAAATTAAATCTGGATAATCTAGTAGCGAGTTTGAAGTGTCAATCTATTAATGATGATCTGAGAAGTTATCCTTTTCGTATTTTCTATCGGGCTCAAGGAAAACCCCTCTAGTGACCACGCTATATTTCATTTGGAGGTGTGACTTAAGAAACAGAAATAATGATAAATAAGCAAAAATTCATGATCTCCCAATCGAACAAATTACCAACCAATACCCTACACCGTAAATGTCTCGGTATACATCTACACAAAAAACTCACATTTTATCATTAAACGCCTTTAAAAATAAAATTGCTTAAATGACGCTTTTCTTTTTTCCTCTTAAGTGTTTCAGCGTCTTTTATATAAAACAGCGAATGTCAAGTAAACTTGTGTAACAAAATAAAGAAAAGAATAAAAAAAAAACTTTTTCTAAAGTTTTTGAAATTTAAGACACGAGTTTTAAATTTTACATTTAACGCCTCTATCAAGGTTAAGTTTTATTGCAAGCTTGTCCTTCTCATTTTTACAAAATACTTAAAGCATTGCTTTCTACATTGTTTTATTTTTAAAAGTAAAAACAAAAAACATAAATGAATTATAAAATGAAACTCTATTAAGTTTTAACACTTGTCGTGCAAATTTTATCTAATATACGATACTCTAACACTGAGTTGCATTAGTATAGATACATCTAAGGTTTACTTTGTTTTTACACTGTAAATGAAAAGAAAACGGTTAAATGGAAGAAGGTTAACACAAATCAAATTTGTAGAAGAAAGAATTACAGTGTTTTAGAACAATAATTTTCCTTATTTCTTCTGTTATTGTTTTCATTGCGATGAAAAATAAACTCGTTTGTTGAAAGTTTTATATTGTTACGAAAATAAAATCTGGCAACCCCTCTTGTTGTAGTCCGTATGTGCGTGGTGAAAAACAGTGGTGAAAAGTTACTTCCAGTAGTCAAACGTGGCGAAAAAAATCCATTGTGGCATTTAAATGGTGAATATTTTTTTAAATTTTTTGCTTTTTAATTTTTGCGTCATGGAAAATGTACCAGAACAGATTCCGTAATTTAATAGTCACTTCTGACCGAAATACGGGGTTTTAATACATTCTTAAATGCAAAATAAAAACGACAAACTTTCCGTAGTTACATATGTGATGTCTGTAGTAAACAGAGTTGCCATTGATTTTTTTTTCTTTCAAATAAATTTATTACAAATTAAGTCTAATCTTTGGAACAGATTTAATTAGGAAACGTTTAATACGATTTGCTACACGAATACCTACAAACACAGGCCAAAAATTAGATTCCATTACAATTTAGTACAAAAACGGTAACGCCGTTCAATATAAAATTTTAGTTTCGGCCAATTTATTGCTAGAAAATTTTATTCTCTTAAATGACAGTAGCGTTTTTTGCGATTAGTAATCGCTCTTTTCAAAATTGTTAAAACTTTTATAAGAAAAAACGAAAAAAATTGATATATTTAAAAAGTAGGTGCATTTAATATAACGCAATGCAGTGTATGTTAGATAAATATTTAGCCTAGTAAATAAAGATGAAGTTAAAATATAAAATATTTTAAAATATATTAAAAATTTTCAATACAATTTTTAGTTAGTTTAGCTTCAACTAAATGAGAGTTAAGAAAGCAAAGCCAAAATGTTCAAAGTAATAAATCTGGAAGAATTATATACACAAATTAACATGTGTTTACATGGTGGCAAAAAAAACTTGAACTTACTAAATCTTTTTCAACCGGCGGCTTGGATTCTAGAGTTCTACGACGTGTTTGGTCAGACTCTACACGAAAATCTTTGTTCAAAATTTATTTGCCATTAAAAAAAAAAGTTCTGAACTTAATAAGATTTAAGTTACCAAGCAAAAATCGATTATGCATGTGCAACACATAACATTCATGCTTTTCTTCTCCGAAAGTAATCGAAAGACATTTTTAATTTATTTATATCACTAATAACTTTAAACTTGAGACTTAAAAAAATGCCCGCAAGCGAAGTTGCATTATATGGCGACATCATTTCAGCAATATTTCTTAATTTATTTCCGTTGAAAAAAAAAAAATAAAAGAAAAAACATTTTTCCTTTGCACTTTCGAACGCAGATGATGTTAATTCCATTGAAAATAATTGCCATAAACTTCTATGGAGAAATTTCCCTCACTTAACTGCAAATTTTTTATAAATTATTTTGTATTTTAATTTTATCATTATATGGATACGCAATTACCAATAAATAAAGAATAATAAAATATCGATTGCCAGCCATATTGTAGCCTATAAGTCTGTCGATTATACTGTCCAATCACATCACATTTATTCCATATAAAAACTTAATTTATTCATCGACAGATTATTTTATAGATTTTTTATTATTATTTTTTTTAATTTTTTGTCATTTCTTTGTATTAACGATTCATCGAAAATGCTTTTGTTTTACTTTTGATTTAATTGCGTTAATAAAATGGAAACGCATTAGCTTCTCGTTTTCATATTACATTAATCAAAAAGCAACTGAATTGGAAAAAAATTTAAATAATTATCTTATTGTTATTATAAAATCCATAAAGTCGTAAAAATTATTTAAATATTATTCAGTATTGAATATTATATTAACGGCAAAATTTATTAAACATATAAATTTATAAATATCAAAAATCAAGTTTTAAAACAATCTAAAACCTGGGAGCAAATTACGGCATTCGATATTCAATAGAATTTCAATAGAATTTAAATTTCGATCGATATCGAATGCCGTAATTTGCCCCCTGGTTAAATATAAATAAATATTTTGTAATAATATTTATTTCGAATTGTTAATATTAAGATGATTTTTTAAACCCTTTCGAAATCTAGATGAGGCTTGAGTTTAAGATAGAATATGAATATTCCTCGTATTCGCAGTTACAAAACTGATTGGATAAATGGATGATGTTTACAATGTATACAAACTAGGGCAATTGGAATTAATTTAAAAATCAAAATATAAGTGAACCATCCATCTAGAGTAACATTTGTTTTGAAAAACACTTTACAAAATATTGTTGGTTTTGCCGGATTTTTTGTAAATATGTTTTTATTAAACTTAAATAACTAGCAAAGTCGATTGAGCGATGTCCGTCTGTGCGTCGGTATTATTGTAAGCCTTTGCAAACTTAATTTCAACAAAAATTAAAATACGCCAATCGATCAGACATAGTGTCGAAAGAGGTGCTATTAGAAATCAGCAAGATTGGTCCTTAGACGCAGTGGGCAAAACCCACGCCTACCTCTTACTTTTCCATATTATTTGGAACAATGAAATAACTCCAATAAAAAAAAAGATGGGGCGATAAAGAATAAAAAAATTAGAAAAAAAAGTCAAGTGAAAATATTGACGCTCGCCCACATTTTCCGAGTTACGGTCCTCTAAAATTTTTAATTTTTAAAATATCAATATGGGTATCATTTAAAACGTTTTGATGAGATCTTTAAGGAAATACTTAAAAATTTTAAAAATGTTTAACCCATTAAGAGCCGATATAAAATTATATATATGCTGTATCAATTTATTTTTTATTTTTTAATTTCCTGTCATCCCAATATTTGCTTTTTTGATTGAAGTTACTTTACTAAATTAGATATATATATATATAGATGGTGAAGGGTATATAAGATTTGGCATAGCCGAATATAGCACTCTTTCTTGTTTATACCATTTTTCGGCAAAAAAAATTACAAAAAAAAAACATAAGCAAATAATACATACAAGAAAATAAATAATTAGTCAACAACAATATTTCACATTTGTTTTTGTAACTACAGTCCTCATTTTTAGGAAAACAGCATTCTTTCATTTAGAACTCTAGCAATTTTTTTCTTTGCAAATTTATTTCGGCTGAATTAAAAAAACAAATATTATAACATTAAAATCCATTAAAAGATGTGCTAATAATATTTTAAGCATTTATTTATTAACACTTAAATTTAAATGCATTCTTAATAAATTATGATTAGAATTTTTAAATAAATTGAAAAGACGTTTTAAGCATTTGCTTGGCAACCATAAATAAATAAATAAATATCAAATAAATTAATAAAACTTTTAAAATAAATTGCACGCAGCGATGGAAGCGATTCAATAAAAATTTACAGTGGCATGAAGGAGGAGATTTAATAAAAATTAAAAGCAATTAATAATGAATATAATTTTCAATAACAAAATTAAAAATATAGATCTAAAATTCTTGTTTATATTTAGATAATTTTTTAATTGATATTTTAAGCAATCAGGAAACCTTAAGCTTTCTGACCTTAATTTTAAACTATGGACGATAGTTCTAATTGAAATTCGGAATTCTGCTAATAAACTTAAAGCTTAAATTATATTTTTAGTTTTAATATAAATAGTTTAACAATTTTCTTATACGACTTTCACTATCAAAGCCTCGAAAAAAGGTTTAAAAAGCTCATCAGGTGCTCTAAGCCGTTCAAAGCTTTTTCTCAAAGATCATCAATTTTTCAAAAGCTTTAATGCTGCACGTCGTTTTTTAACTTGAGTTTTCAGAAAGTTTGCAGTAAACTTTATTAAGTATTTTCTATAAAGAGTTAACACCAACCCGGTAAAAGCTTTCTCTAGGATTGAACATTTTCAAACCACTAAAACTTGGAGCAAAAGCCACATCCTTGTTGTGTAGGCTTAAGCAATCGATAATTATTTTTTAGCTGAGTCTTCAAAACTTTTGAAAAAAGCTGTTAAGCTTTACAAAAAAGCTTTAGAAAAAAGCTTCAAAAAATTTATTTGTTATAAGCTTGCAAGCAATAATATTTTAATTTTAATGTATTTGGAGATATTATATTTATGTGTTATTTGTTATTATTTTTTAACCATATGAAATTAGTGCAATATAAAGCAACAAAATGAACAAGTCATTTAATTTAAATTGACATTTTTTTTAGCTGAATAATTTCTGCACCCAGAATTATGTAAAACAGGTAGTGAATGTTATGTTTAACCACATAAAAAACACACTAATTTTATCGAAAAAAAAAAAGAATAAATGTTTTTCAACAATTAAAATATATGCAGCACCTAAAATATCTGTTTGTAATTTATAGCTTTTGGCATTTTGTTTTTTAAATGTAATCAAACAAGACAAGACGTTAGATAAAATAATGAAACATTGAAAACGACCACTTTTACACTGCAGCACTCAAGCTATGGACAGACAGGAAAGACTGACTGACTGCACTACTGGTATTTTTTTTCTATATGACTTCTTTATTCAAAGTGACATTTCTTATGCAATTTATGCTTTTCAAACACACATTTTATGCCTAACAATTTTGTAAATATTTTATGCATAAAGACTGGTTATCAAATGTGACACATAAATTTAATTGTTTCAGCATAAATTATTCAGTATTTAACAAGTAAAATTTATAAAAAGAAAAATTTTCTTAATGAAAATGGGGCGGTGGCTAAAGACAATCACTCCCCGATTTGATGATTTCATTATGTCTCTTTTATTTAGAGTTTTTGAGAAATTGCTGTCAATAATTATAAAATAGGAGAATAAATATATTTAGTAAAAAGCTTCTTGAGTGAATAAATTAATTATACAAATTTTACAAAGTTACAAGCAAAAATGCTATCAACTGGAAAATATTTAAAATTGTTAAAAACAATTAAAATTCAAAATTAACAAATATTGTTTTCATAAACTATTTTCCAACCGTTTAAGAAAATTTATTGGTGTTAAAAAACATAAAATGTTCGAGACAATGTTTGTATTAAGATGAGTTGTTTTGTGTTATGTGTGCAAGTTACTAAAAGAGAAAATGAAAGTGTACAATATTTAATGTATTAATTTAAAAAACAAAAGACTTTAGACAGACGTTGTTATTAATATTTTATCAAAGCGGCCGAGAAATAATAAAATTTTAATGTTTACTAAAATATTCTCTATTAAATTTTATTGTTTTACCCTTAACCCCTTAAATGTATTAATATGACAGATGTTCAAAATATAGCGAAAATTTCCATTTATTTATGTTAATATTTGTGTTTTAATTTTTCATAAGTAAATGAAGTTTTTTTTTAAGAAAATACAGTTCATTAATTTAAGTTAAAAGAGAAAATCAAAAATTTATTCTGTGAAAAATTTTTATTTTAAGTGCTTGAAATATTTTGCAAGGCAGCTGGGATCTACAAAACAAAAATTCAACTCAGATGTTTTCAT
Organism: Gymnosoma rotundatum; assembly: GCA_916610165.2. NCBI lineage: Eukaryota > Metazoa > Arthropoda > Insecta > Diptera > Tachinidae > Gymnosoma > Gymnosoma rotundatum. The sequence goes on along the minus strand of OU744340.1, from coordinate 114,701,609 downwards.
CATTACATTTTAATAAGAGAGAATATAAAAAATAAATATTGTTTCAATTATTCATAGAAAAAATAAATTTAAAAATAATTTATTTATATTATATAAACAAGTAGGAGTGTTATATTCGGCTATGCCGAATCTTGTGTACCCTTCTTCATCTATGTAAATCTAGTTTAGTGAAGTAACTCCAATCAAAAAAGCAAATATTGCGGTGCCCGAGACTTAAATAAACAAAAAAAATTTGGTACTGCATATACATACATTTATATAACTTTACATAATAATGCCATCGGCTCTTAATGGGTTAAGCATTTTTTTTTAAATTTTGTATTTTCTTAAAGATCTCTTTAAAAGCTTTAAAATGAAACCCATATTGATTTTTTTAAAAATTTAAAAATTTTAGACACCCCGTATATTTATTTTTTTGATTGAAGTTACTTTATTGTTTCAAACTACATGAAAAAATTATAGGTAGGCGTGGTCTTTTGCCTGCTGCTTCGAAGGACATGGACCGATCATGCTTATTTCCAATAGCACCTCTTTCGAAACTATATCTGATCGATTGACAAATAATTTTTTGGTGAAATCAAGTTTGCCTCTTTAAAATAATGGTTATGGTAGGTTCACAAGAAACATTATATATTATCCGCAAGAAGATATGGTTGCGGTAAACATATTTTATTTGTTGTAAATAATACTTAAATCACACTAAGGGAGTTTTTGTTAAACTTTTTGGATTTGAACTAAATAGTTTTTGCAACAATTCTAACCTTAACCAATCATAATATGGTTGCTCCTAGATTATGGTTACCTCAACCATAAGTTTTGTTTGCCTGTGTCGTGATTCTCACAAGGTATCCTACTTATGTTACCAAACAATTTAAAAGGTTATATAATTACTGGTTTATTTTATGAAAGTGCTTGTTATGTAAATATAAAAAATTATCGTCAGTTCAAATCCCAACGGAGCCTTTAAGTAAAAAAACTTATTATTATATTATAATTATTTTTGAGTAGTCGCGATAAATCAGACATTCAAGGCATCTTATGTAGAAGAGAAAACATTTCGTGCCTTTGCCACTAAATTACAGTTTAAGGCTTTAAGAACTGCCTGATCACATATGAGTTTAAAGAATGTTTTTATTGTAGAATTCACAAAGCTGGATGAGGATAAAGTCAATGTTTATCACTGAATAATGGAATGGAATTGATGTGAAGCCGCAATGTCGGACATGGTTAAGAAGTCTGTATTGTTAACAGATTAGAAGGATTAAAAGGTTATGTTATGTATCCGCTATAGCGGATACTGTCGTAAACATGAATATAATCGGGGCCACAAGAGGCAGTGTGGTTTGGATAGCTTCGCCATGTGAAGCGCGTATTTGTTTAGCAAGATATTAAAAGAATAAAAGTTTAAATATTCAATGTGTCTTAATTTGTAATAAAACAAACGTTTAAAAAGTGAACAATGTAACAAAAATTTAATTATATTTTCATTTTGATGTATTTTACTTTCTTTGAAGTAATTTTAAAAATTTAACAATTCATTCAATAATATTTCGTAAAAATTTTTTTTTTTTTTTTTGATAAGTGCCTTAAATGGCAAATCTGTTTATAAAAAACCATCTTGATAATTTAAAAAACAATTAAAATTAGATTTAAAAAATTTAATTAATTTTAAATTAAATACATTTTTCCTTTCAACTAATTGTATATAAACAACAGCAAATTTTTAAAGATATAAATATTTACAAATTCAAAAATTATTTAAAACTTCAATTTGTTTGTGTCTGTAGTTTTTGTTGCAAAAGTGCAAAAAACGTTCAAAGAAATTTTGAAAACAAAAACATTTATCAACAAATTAATGTTATTGACATTGAATTTAAATTATACTTAACATTTAAAAAAATTTTGTGTTTATATAAAATATATTCGCACAATTATGAGATGAAAAAAGCAACGTGTGTTAATTTTTAAATAATGACGCCGATTTAACACGTTTAAGTTTACGAAGCGTTTACACTGTAGCTGTTATTGTAAAGAGCTTTATTGTTGTTTGCTACAATATAATAAATTATTTAAAACAGTTTAAAATGCGTAACATGAGTAAAGTTAGTTTTCGTAAAGTGTACTAAGTCCACTTTTTAGAAAAATCTCCAAACTAAAATATCTGTTTAAAAGTATTTGTATTTCCTTATCAGTAATTTTTATACAGTTATATGCAGATATATATGCCTTATACTCAAAAAAGAAAAGTATGGATTTTTTTTCAACTAAATACTACATTTTCATTAATCTGTCTGTATAGTCTTAAAACTTAGGCCTACAAAAAATAGAGAACATATAAGAATACGAACCTAAAAATCACTGCAAATTATGTTTAAAATAATGACCAAATAAATTTTGTCGCATGCTATAATTTTATTTATTTTTTATTTTCACGCACATAATTTATTTTATGAATTTATTTCGGTATTTATTCTAAAACGAAAAAAACTGTTGCGTTATAAGTCCATTGGATAAATATACTCTTTATAACTTTGTCAATTCCTTGGTATTTCTCGACATTTATTTGCAACCTGTTTATGATGAAGTAGGCTTTAAATAACTTCCTGAAGTTTGGTATTTTCCGCCGGCTATAGTTATGGACATTTTTCTATTGACAATTAACAAAAATGTGTTCGTGTGAAGAAAAACACGTCGAGTTAGCTACATTTTTTTAATATAGCATGCGATAAAATTTTTTTTTGCATATATAATACAAATTGTGTAGTAGATTCCGGGATTTTTTTTTACAAAAATGACAACCGCATCCAAACCCTTCGATCGTTGAACAAAATAATTGTCTTTAACGATCAACACTGAAAATAATTAAAAATTAGGTTAAAAAAGAAATATTAAAATGGGAAAAAAACAGATTTAAACTTTGAAATCCAGTGAGAAGACTTTCGAAAGGGCTTCGAACTTCTCACATACACTACTCACGTACAGAATGATGAGTAAATACATAAAATAATAAAATTAAATGAAACAAAAATTTTATAAAAACGAAACAAGAAAAAACTGAAACCGTTGTTGTAGTTTAACTGCCTGACACTTAAAATTATGATGTGAATGTTTTCAGATGCTTTTTGACATTTGAGGTATTTCAACTTTTGCATACAATAAAAACCTTGATTTTTTGCTTCAAAAAACAAAAAAAAAGATATACTCTCGTTTTTATTGTCGTTAAGATGTTTAAATTAAAATAAAAATTTTAATACTTTTTTAATGATTTAATTTTATTCACCAAAAAGACAAGCAACCGGAAATTATTTGTATTTTATTAATTGATTTCTGGCAAAGATAAATTTCCAATAATTTTGCATAAAGAATCGCTAAATTTATTAAGTTTAAATTGTGATTTGATTTTATTTGTTTTTTGTTTGCGAGCGTGTATTTAAATGAATTTTTTTAAATTCTAGTTCATTGTTTAAAATAAAACATATTCAAATAACTTTGAATATGTTTTTTAACTACTTTTAAATGAACCAAAACTCATTTTAAAGTTTATTTTGAACCTTGACTTACCTGATGCTGCTGCTTTTGGGTACAAATTTATTTGTAGACATTATTTTTTAAAATTGGTTGCTGTGGCTCAACTCTTCAGAAAAGTGCAAAAGAAACTTTTATAAACTATTTTCTTTTCTTAAATATTTTATCAAGCAATTAATATCTTAAACAGAAATAATAAAAATAAAATGGGTTTGTTAAATGCTTGCGTAGAAATGCTTATTTTCCAATTGTTAATATTTGAAATCTAAAGAGTAAAAATGAAGTCATAAAATAAAAACTATTAAACTCGTAAATAGCAAAATAAATTGCACTGCAGATATTGTAAATTGAAAAAAAAAAAAAATTGGCACATTGCTAAAAACAAAAGTTCAAAAACAATTTAAACAAATCTATAAAAAGGAAAGTAAAGTTTATCAAAGAAATTCAATAAATTTTTACAAAAACCTTAAAGGAGACGTTAATTGAAATAAGTTTTATTATTTTTAAGAGTCTGCCTTAAACTTCATCCAATCATTTTCGAAATTTCTAAACACTTTGAAAAATTCGGACTCTAAAAAAATCGTTTTGTTAAAGGATTTTTGCTCCGCTGCATCAAGCTGATTTAACAAAGAACTACAGGCTGGGTTTTAATGGTCCTTTACAACCACACCATTTGCATCTTCTATATATATAAAAATGAATGTCTGTCTGTCTGTTTATTTGTGCTTTATAGGAGGCCAAACCCTTGGAAAATCTTCCTGAAATTTTCACAGCATGTAACTGTGACTCTAGAAGGAATAATAGGCTATATGAAGTTTTAATTGGACAAAGGGGCGTGGCACCGCCCATATAAGCCAAAAATTTAAATCGCCATATTTTGGCAATTTTTACCTACGTCGACGATATTTGGTACATATGGTATTGGCATAATTAGGAATACGTACCAGGAGAAAAGTGGGTGGGACCCCGCCCCTTTTTAGAAAAATCAAAAATCGTAATATAGTCTTAACTACTGGACCAATCGTCATTAAATTTTCGCAATAGGATATTCTTGACTATATAAAGTTGGGAGTGGACAAAGGGGCGTGGCCTCGCCCATATAACCCAAAATTTTAAATCGTCATATCTTGGGCATTTTTTGAAGTAAATATATAAATACTTTTAATTTTATTTAATAACGAGGGCGGTAGCGAAGCACACCGGGTTCATCTAGCACTAAACATTAAGACAAGAACCATTCGGGGTTTTCGTTCACGCTATTTTTTTTCGAATTCTTTTAAACTTAAAACCAAGTTTTGTAAATTTTAATTAGAATTTTAAATGATTTTTCTTAAATGGATAAGTGGAGGATTGTACTTTTTTATTACTAAATAACAATTCTTAATCGTATGTAATAAACAAAAAGAAATATTAATAAATAAATAAATAAAAAAATAAAAATGTTTAATGCTTTAAAAATATTTAATTTAAATAAATTTGAATCATCCGTGTGAGTAATTAATTGGATGATCTAATTAATTGTCAATTTCATTAGCATTGAATGATAAGTAATGCTTATGATTTTCCAGAACTATTAATATTTTCAACTAGCTATTCCGATCTAACCAGTTCGCTACCCCAATCTAACCAGTTTTTTATTTGATTATGCACGCAAATATGAAAGTTGCTTGTCCCTTCACAGTTGCCTTTGTAAACCACAAAAACTTGTTTACTTTGTATGGGAGGTACCACGCCCACTCTATCAATCAATACAGTATTTCTCTACACAATGCTTATTAATTGGAAAGTTTCTAGTACAAAAATTCAGGGCTTGTTTTTTTATACGAACAAAATAACATGTTGTCATGAAAAGTCAGAACTTACGAACGCTTCAACTAATTTGGTGCAAAGTTTAGATAAACCATCTACAGGACCATACGAACAAACCTTAAAATTAAAACGAATACCGCTTGACCGTTCTTGTATATATATTTTTAATAATGTCAATGCTTTTTAATGAAAAAAATTATTTAATGACTAAATGGTTTGAAAGCATTACCATTAACAAACGTTATTCCTTGTACGCTAAATATGCAACCTGAATTATAGTAAAGATTTTTTTTTTAAGTGGCATTCTTTTCACAAACATTTTGTGCAGTAAATGTTTCAACATTATAAGGAAAACTGAGGCACTATAGTGACACATTTTTTAATTTCCTTTAATGATAATTGATATGAAATAATGCCAATAAAATTTCCATGGTAATGAAAACATTGGAAATAAGAAACAGTAATTTAATTTACAAGTTTACTTTTAAAAGTAACTTAAAAAATAATTTGTTAAAAAAATATATAAAAAACATTACTTGTTTAATTTAATTTTTTAAATTTTTGGTTTTTGCAAGTAACTGTGAGTGACCTTGTAACCTTAAAGCACTGTACAACTCTGAATAAATAAATTTTTGCTTTATTTCTTTTTTGAATTCCTTTCACTTTTTTATTCCAAAAATGTTCATAACAATAACAATAAGTGTTTATCATAATAAACATGCAAATATCATGAATTTGCGGTTTATTAATATTTTTGTTAGTTTTTTTTTTTTAACTCAAGATCGAAATCTTCAATTAAGTTCAATATGCCATCATTACCAAACCATTAAACGCACTTGAACTTTCATTTTATAAAAACCCAGCAGATCAGGCCTAAGTTGTAATAAGCAATAAAAATAAGCAGAGGTAAAAGATTTTTTTAAATTGCATATAAAGTTATAAGAAAAGCTTTAAGAGCAAACAGAAAGTTTAAAATATATATAATAAAATAAAAAATAAATATTTTGTAGGAATATCATGAAACATGTATATCGAAGGTTGATTCCTTCCAATTACAGTAAATTAATAATAAATTTTGTTTTTAATATTTTATTTTGGGATTTGAAAGAAATTGCAAAGTTGTTTTTAAATTTTAATGAATGAAAACTTTTAATGAAAAATAAATTTGAGAAAATTATTTCCCCTTTGTTAAATTGGTTTTTGTTATCAATTTTTTTAAAAAATTTTTTATTTAAAAGTATTACAAAACTCTTATGAAATGCTTTGTTTTATTCATTTATTTTTAAATTTTCGTAGAAAGCTTTATTGCTAAAAAGCTTTTTAATATTTAGGCGGAATAGAAGAAAATGGTAACTTTAGGTTTATTTCCTTGAACATGTCCTTAGTAAAGATTTTTTTTGTAATGATATTTATTTAAAAGCATTTCGTATTTAGCAAGTGGTCCTAGAGCTTTTTGTTCCTGGACATACTTACTTTATGTCTTGTAATATAGTACAAAAGAAAATATTTTAAGAAAGAGCCAAAAATTTAAATACTAAACTTTTTTCGAAAAAGCTATATTTCTAGTTTTGTCGAGTAAAAACGGTGCATTAAACAAACTAAAAAAAGCTTTGCAGCGAAGTAGTATTTGCAATTTTTGTATGAAAATTGTTTAAAAAATCTTAAAAGCTCTTATTTTACAAAATCTATTGACTGAAGAAGCTGATTTAAAAAGAATTAAGCAAATATTTTTAATTTTATTAAAAAAAAAATATTCTACCACAAAAGCAGGTAAATATAAATAATTCTAAGCATTAAAACAGTATCTAAAAAAAGCTTTCTTTAAAAGTTTTATCGAATGGAAATGTAAGCTTTAAGCTGGCAAAAGAAAGAACGTTAAAATTATTTTAAATATTTACGTGCTTAAGGTTGCCTATTCCAACCTTCATTATTTTTTGTTTGTTTCTTTTATCGACAAAGCTACATAAATGTTATTAAAATGTCAGAAATTACGCAACTTTGCTCTTGCCAGTGATGAATGATAAAAGTAATAAACGATAAAATTAAAAATATTCATGTTTACAATGTTACAAATCTGTGTGTGAATATCTGCCATGTTAGCAATTACAAACAACAAAAAAAAAAAAAACAAACAAAAGCATCAACTTTATTAGCAACAAGAAAGTTCAATGATCTAATAATAAACCAAACAAAAACAAATAAACAGAATAAAGCGGCATAATCTTTTAAAAACAAAGTCGTTTTAATTAAATTTTAAACCAAGATGATGGCAACTCAGTATTTATTTACAGCGAAATGGTGGCATAACATCAAATAGCCATGCAGCATGGCCTACCACCACCAACTACAAAAATATTGGTAACAGCGTGATAAAAGAAATTTTTATTTCATCTTCTTCATAATAAAAATTATTGATTGTAATAGAGGCATTAACAACAATAAAGATTTTTTATCTTTTAGAGAAAACTTCAATGAAATGTTGCTTATTTTTATTGACTTTCATTGGTTCATTGCACCTTATTTCTTTAAAAATGAAGCCAGACTCACCATCGACCTATTGAAATCAAAATTAAGGGACAAATTGATTTCTAGAAATGGACCTGTCAATTAGTCTGCAATGTTGTGCAATTTCACACATTTCGAATGTCAGGACACGTAAAATCACTAGTTTATGCTGATACCCCAGCAATGACGACCAACGATACTCGAAAAAGCGAACCAAATTAAGCAGAACAGTCGCAGGGGCCACATACCCGAAATTATTCAAATAATTATTATTTTTTATATTAAAATATTAAAATATACTATCTATTAGCCTTAAAAATACCCTTTATAACTTTTGAAAATTAACTTGTTAGGAAAAAATTTTCCACCACCCTATTTTTTTGACCATAGTGCAGCTATTTTTTTTTCTTTTTTTTTTTTTTTTTTTGATAGGGAGAGATTGCTTTATGCAGCAAATTATGTTGTAGTTCTTGCCAGAAAAAATTCTAATAACAAAATTAGGCAAATGAAGGAACAGAAAAAAACGACATCATGCTGAGTGTAGAATATTCAATACACAGCAGGTGCTTTTTTGTTGTCATATTCATCATTATCGTTATGGCCATTATTAGCATAAGTAGTCATAGATATATTATCGAACATGATTTGATATCTAAACCAATAAAACAAGAACACGTTCTTTTTTAATCTTCTTTTTTTTTCCTTATAAGTCACATACACGTTGTGTTATATAAAATTCTGAATTCTATTTAATGCTTCATTAATTTTTTTATAGAGATAATTTATCAGTAGGTAAAAAAAGTTTAAAAAACTTTTGGAAAAAGAAAGGTTTTTTTTTTAAATAAAAAACACAAAACCAGCCTAAAAGAGTTGAAGTTTACCCATAAAAAAAGATTGTTGTTCGCAGATTCTACAAATTTGTAAAAAGTTTAGCATACATTTTTCTAAAAGAGTGACAAAATTTTACAAATTTTTCTAAAGAAGAGATAAAATTTTACAAATTTTTCTAATAAGTATTTTTAATTTTTCTAATACTCGTACAGAGAAAATGTTGTACACAATTTAAAAAAAATAAAAAACTGATAAATATGTATGTAATTTAAAAAACTACAAATTATTATAAATTTTTCTTAAGAACAGTCAAATCTGTATATATTTTTCTAAAGAACAAACATTTATACAAATTTTCCTAAAGAAGGGATAAATTAAAAAAAAATTTCGTAAAGAAGTGACCAATTTCTAAAAAATCTTCTAAAGAATTGACAAACTTGTAAAAAATTTTGTAAAGAAGTGACAAATTTGAACAAATTTTTCTAAAGAATTGTCGAATTTGTAAAAAAATTTCTAAAAAAGTGACAAATTTGTACTAATTTTTCCATTTCTAAAGTAATGATACATTTATACAAATTTTTCCAAAGTAAGAATTTTATACAAATTTTTCTATAGTAGTGACAAATTTGTACAAATTTTTCTAAAGTAGTGACAAAGTTGTACAAATTTTTCTAAAGTAGTGACAAAAATTTTCAAAAGTAGTGACGAATTTGTACAAATTTATGTAAGGATGTAACAAATTTGCACAATTTTTTCTAAGGGAGTTACAAATTTGCACAAATTTTTCTAGGGAAGTGACGAATTTGCACAAATTTTTCTAGGGAAGTGACAAATTTGCACAAATTTTTCTAGGAAAGTGAATAATTTGCACAAATTTTTCTAAGGAAGTGACAAATTCGCACAAATTTTTCTAAGGAAGTGACAAATTTGCACAAATTTTTCTAAAGAAGTGACAAATTTGTACAAGTTTTTCCTAAGGTGAGACAAAATTGTACAAGTTTTTCCTTAGGTGAGACAAATTTGTGCAAATATTTTTAAAGAACAGACAAGTTTATGTAAGACTAAGGATTAAATTGTATACATTTTTCTAAACAGGAGAAAAATTTGCAAAAATTTAGCAAAACAAGAAACAAACTTGTACAAATATTTCTAAAAAGTTTTTATAAAACTTTATATAATTAGTTTTTTATTATATATTTTTTATTACTGTAATTATCCATAATAATTAACCACAACAAATTCCATGAAGTATAGTGGAGATGTCACCTTTTCATTGCTGTATTTTGTGTTAGTTGCTCTTTATTTTGAACGCACACATTAAAATTGCTACTTGAGTTTTTCTTTTGTTCGTTATTCAATAACAATAAATAATTATTTAACAATTTTACGACTGTTATAATTTAATTTAATGATTTTGCCACTGCATGTTTTCGTTGAGATTTTTTATTTCCCATTTATATATTTCTTAATTTTATTTTTTTATTTTGAACGTTCGTGAACTAAAAGTAAATTGTTTCGTAATAAATTAAAATGATTTCTTTTTTTTCGTTTAATACAAAAAGTCTATTTAATTTTAGTGGGAAGTTTATTTCATTTTTGGTTATTTGAGATTGAAAAATTGACACATTGAGTAAAATAATTTAATTTAGCTTTTTTTTTGGCAATTTCTTTTAAAAAGATAAAAGATGACAATAAACGTGACAAACAAAAATCTATTGAAAATTTGCAAGGTTTAAACTTTACTTCCCCGAGAATTACATAAACAAATTTTATCTGGATGTTTAGTTAGAGATACTTTTTTAACTGAATGCTCATTTTTTTTAATTAAGATTTGTTTTATACGTAAGCATTTACATATTGGGCTTTAATTCGTTTTTTATTTTTTGATAATCTCTATTTCAGGACAATTTTGTACAAATTTTTACAAATATCTCTAAAGAAGAGACAAGTTTTTATATTTTGTATATCTAAAGAAGAGCAAAGTTTGTACAAAATTTATTATTGAACAACAAATCTTAACAAATTCCTATATAAAAGGACAAGTGTGAACAAATTTGTACAAATATATCTGCATAAGAGACAAGTTTGTGGAAATATTAAAGCAAAAACTTGTACAAATTTGTACAAATGTCTCTAAAAAAAGACAAGTTATTAAAGAGACTTTAAAAGACAGAATTATGGCATAAAAATTTCTCTAATGAAGCGTCAAGTGTGTACAAATTTCTTTATAAAACGAAAAGTTTGTACAAATTTCTCTAGTGAGATGTCTATAAGTTTGTACAAACATGTACATTTAGGGACAAACCTGTACAAATATCTCTATACAAATTTCTCTAAAGAATAGACAATTCTGAACACATTTTTTTATAAAATGACAAGTTTGTACAAATTAGTCTAATCAGAGACTTGTTTGTATAAATTTGAACAAATATTCTAAATAACATACAAATCTGTTAAATTTACCCAAAGACGTGAATTGAAAATGACAAAATTACACCAACGCTTTTAAATGAGAGAAAAGTTTGTACAAACTTCTTCATTAAAAGACAAGTTGTTACAAATTTGTGCAAACCTAAATGAGAGAAAAGTACAAAAATATTTACAAATATGTTTATTTAGGAACAAATCTTAACACATATCTCTAAATAAGAGACATGTTTGTACAAATTTCTCTAAAGAAAAGACAAGTTTGTACAAACGACAATAAAACGACAAGTTTGTATGAATTTCTTCTTCTAAAGAAGAGACAAGTATGGACAAATTTCCCAACAAATGAAACTGTAAAAGCAGACCAAGTTGTACAAACTTTTAGAGAGAAGAGACAAGTTTGTACAAATATGTAAAAGAACAATTTTGTAAAGATATCTTAAAGAAGAATTTATTTTAACACAAAAAAGTTTTGCTTGCAAAAGAGAGTTAGTTTTATAAAATTAATTCCGAAAAATTAAATTTAATTCTGCTTTTAATATCCATAAATTACGATGATAATTAATGCTGTAAGAAAATTTATTAAGCAATAAAGACAAGCCTTCTGAAATCAAAATTGTTGCAGCAGCTTCTTAATGTGACTAACGATAAAAAATTTTAAAAAATATTGCAAACATCAACCGGTAGCCAAGCAAGCTAATCAAGCTATAGGCCATGCTTGTTTAACATACATTTTTCTAACTTAAACTTTTTTAAGTTACATTGTATAATACATTGCATGCAGAACCCAGCAAACATATTTTGTAGTCTTAAATACTAGTTTTGTGAAACGCATAAAAAATTAGTAAATATAAAAATATTACCACCGTCTGAGCCAACAGAGTACATCAAACGTGCAAGTTATGCTTTAAAAATTTTTTATTCTCCCTTTTATACTTAACAATCTTGTGGTGTGATTAGTTTAAAATCCTGGGTTCGAATCCCAGCCGCTGACTGTTAAAAAATTTAAAAACAAAATAATTATTTTACCAAGTTTCGTTTTATACTGGCATACTTTTCAGCACCCTTCCTATGCTCTGTATTGGTTAACGGTGTCAGTTCGCTTTATATAACTAGCGTCGAAAGGACAAGACCACAGTACTCGTCAAAACAGGTTTGCAACAATGAAAAGATTATAAAATACAGAGTGGCCTTAATACACCTGGCCTCAGAAATCTCACCAAGGTCAGCTATTTGTTTATGAATTTGGGTCTAATTATAGATGTAGAAGGTCTAATGCAGGGAAGGTTAACAACTGACTCCTCCGTTTTCATTTTTACAGTTACGATGATGTATATTAAAATAAACTTCAAATCGACATTAATGTTTTCAAAGCGTCCTTTAACTCGTTGTACTTTTAGCATCCTAATAATATTCTTTCGATATCGTTTTATAAGTAGCATCCTAATATGCATTTTTCATCAAAATGTGGCAGCTCTACAAGTACCCTTTGGCAGAAAGTGACTGAAGATACTTCTTTTAATAGACGCCAGCGTTATAGCAATAGATTTTTTAATAACGATCCTATTTTAGCCCATTCATTGCCAGAGTTGTTCCACGGGCATGCGGGGACGCAAGCTATAGTTAAGACAGAACGACAGCCCAGCCTTCACTGCTCTTTTTTAAATTGTGTACGCGTGTTTTTTAATGTACAAACAACTGCGGAGCCCTCTGTCCTCAATTAAGCAAAAAAATTTAAAAACATTTTAGAAATATTAAATTGTAGCCAAGGCGTATCAAAGCTCTTCTTTTTGTTTGCTGGGTTTTAACACTAGTTTCATTAAATTTGCTTAGAAAGTGTGTACGACTGTAGAAAAAAATGAGAATTACATCCTCTACAAATTTGCTTTTTGTTTTAGCTTTATTATCCTTGAATCTTTAAAAAAAATAGCGAGTTAAAAATAATAACAGAAAAAAAAGAAAATGTACTTCAAAAGCTTTACACCGTTGTTGCCTGCCTCTTGTTGGTTGTATGCATGTGTTGCTTTATTTATTTGAAATCTTCTTGTATGATTCATGATTTAAAAAAGTACAAAATACACATTTTTCTTCTTATTTTGGTATTGGCCTCACTATGTGGTTGGTTATTATTTGGCTTGTGCACATGTTTTTTGCTGGTTGTATCTCATTTGTTATTTTGCTTAATTTGTTCTTGTTGTTTATAAATTTTACTATGGGCAACCGCACTGTGCAACACACATAGGACAGATAAATGTTGCAAATTGCAACAATAAAACATCGTTATGGAAAATATAAAAAACCAAAAAAAAAAAAATTTTTTTTTTTTTAATTTATTTCATACAATTAGAACAAGCGCTGAATGTGTGACTAAGATTGGTAAGTATAATTCTGTTTTAAGAGTGTATATTTTGTTTGTATATTTTTCAACAAGATAAATGTGCTGAGTTCGTTTATCTTTATGCATCTTTGCTTGCAAATTGCAATGATGATTCATCTGTGAAACATAAAATTGAAGCATATCAATTTGCCAGAATTGTTAAAAAAATCATTTGGAAGACTGATAGGAAGTTGAACTTTAATGAAAAAAATTAAGTTTGAGTTGCTAATGAAACATTTATTTTTTTTTTAAGAAAGTTAAACAAGGTTAAAGGTAAAAACGCTTTTAAAAATTACTACCGTAACACAAATATTGAAGATTAGTGAAGGAAATGCTAATGATCTCTTCTTTCTCACACTTTTATAAAAAATATTACAGAATATTTATTAACATCAAATAAAGAGAAAAAAAAACCGTTTATCTAAAAAGTTATTTTGTAGAACACATTACAAAGTGCTTAAGATCTTAATTCAAGTAATTTTTGAGAAAGAGATCCATTGATACAAAATTGCATGAACGGGGAAAATTCTGATCATCAACTAAATTTCCAAAAAATGTCTCACGCGCTTGTCCCACACTCTTGTTCAGCTTCTGTTTACTACATCCGTATCATCTTAATTAGGCAAAAAGACCCAGAGATATTGAGACATGTTATACGCACTGCTTGAGCAGCCTCACTTTAGAAGAAGAATGTTCCAATTATGACATAAGTTCAAAAATCAGTAACACGTTTTTTTCTATGGAGCATATAGTACAAATCTTACTTGAAAGTTGTCAAAATCTTTTTAAGAGCTACCGACACTAAACTACAAACTGTTCAAAGTGTACTCGATTTTTGTTGCGTTCCGCGACTTTTCTTGATTCGCTTGGAAGTACATTTTATATTAAATACGTAATTGCCTTTTTGTATAAGGTACCTTTTATAAATAACACTCAATGAAAAGTATCATTCATAAAAAGTACCTATTATAAAAACTACCATTTATAAAAAGTACTTTTCATGAAAAGTACCCGTACAGATATATTTTTTTCAAGTGCCTTTTGTAAAAATTACTTTTGTGAAAAGTTTTTGAAGGTAAATAAATCTTTGTTAATAGTACCTTTTCAACGTGGTACCTAATACAACAAATACCTGCTTGAGCAATGTCACTATCTATTGAAGACGTATGTTTTAATTATGGCTTTAGAACAACAACGTTCTAACGTGACACTTTTTTTTGTCTTGCGATTATAGACTTGACAAATGTCAAAATTTTTTAGCGTTGCCGACACTAAACTACACAATTGTTCTAAATGAACTCGATAGGCGTTCCGTTCCGCGATTTTTGCAGATTTGCTGGAAAGTGACTTGCACATAATAAATTGATTTTTGTATAAGGTACGTTTTATTTAAATAACCATAATTAATAAAGTATCTTTTATAAAAAGTAGCTTTTATAAAAAGTACCTTTTATAAAAAGTACTTTTTATAAAAAGTACCCAGAAAATTTTATTTTTTCATAAAAAGTTAAATTTGTTTTTTCCCCGCTGAAGCTGCACTTAAAAGACGGGAAATATACAGCCCAATTATAATGAATTATTATGAATTATAAAAGAAAAATTGTTTGTAAATAAACAAAAAACTTCCATCATAGTACGATGATGCCACTTTTTTAGTATTTCGTTCCCGCGAATTTCATAATTGGAGGAATCTTTTCTCGGGAAAAATTTTTTTCTGTGAAAAAGATTGCGTAAAAATATTCATGATTGGGCTTATTGATTAATTTCCATTTGAAAATTTTAAGCTTAAATATTTTAATTGTTATACGAATAAAAAAGATCAAATTATAGCTATAATATAATAAGTATAAAGATTAAATATTTTCTAAATTTTTTGTTATCAAGGCATGACTAAAAAATAAAAACCGAAAAATTGTATTCGTTCGGCTTTCATTGTGCTAATAATAATCCAAATTTTATTTTATATTCATTTAAATTAATTATTGTTGGGAAATTGTGTTTATTTGTTAATATTTCTACTCTGCTCATTAGTGAATCTTTAACGACATTTTAGCTAAGCTAGTGTTGCCTTTATGTTGAGAAATGTTATTGACCAAATAAGAATTATAAATACAAGCATCTAGGTTTAGACGAAAAAAAAAACAATGATCAGTACTGACTTTATTTTATATATATATTTTTTGTTTGTAATTTTTTCAAACTCTTAGTTGTTTTGCCTCAATATCATCAGTCATGTCGAATATTTATGGTACACAGTGCTTTTAAAGCCATTCTGTTGAATCGCATTACAAACGCATAAAATTGATCCGAAATATTACCTAAAAATCGCTTTACAATGCAATTAGTGCCTGTAAGCCAAGGTTTAGAAAATGATTTCTTTAAGGTGCATCAAAAAATAGGAAGAATTTCTTTAAGGTTCCATCAGATTGCTGACTCATTTTTGTACTATAAAGCCATAATGTATTTGGCAAATAATTGTCCCAATGAAAAGAATTGAAAAAAAAGATTGTGAAGAAAAATGAATGAATTGAAAGAAAAAAAAAAATTAAACTACTTTTTCATCATCACACCCATAAACGATTATTTGAGATATGAAATCTGCAAAGAAAGTTTTTAATTTATTTAAATACTGAATTACTCTAAAATATAAAACACTATAAATCTTGCAGTAAATAAAAGAAAATGAGTTTGAAATTAATATATGAAACAAAAATTTTTTTTGATAAAAAAGCCAATAAATCACCAGAACCGTTAAAACATACAAACCAAGAGAGTTGTTGAAATATATCAAGTAGCCAGGCCAGTGTTACTTTAACACACCCATCTGAAGCAGGCTTTTTTTGTACCAAAACAAGAGGTTTAATTTTTCGTTGATTTGTATAAAAAGGGAAACTTACCTGTAAAGAAACAAATGAAATGGAAGAAATAATTAATTTATTAAAAAAAAAAAATTAAAATAAATCTAAATTATAAAAGACTTAATTTACAGGGTCATGTTCAGCATGTCCCAAATAAAAAATTATAAAAATAACAATGATAACGAAAAATCAAAAAGTTTAATTTCCGTTATAGAAACTGTTCATTCAAACACACCTTTTTTCGTGTTATTTCCACAAAATAAAAATTATTTGTGTTCAAAGACTTTATTCAAAATTTGAGGTGCAACTCACCCCTAATTTCTACAATAACATATAAACAAAACAAAAAAGTTGACAATAAATTGGTTTCATTTAAAACTTGATTAAAAAAATGTGTGTTTAAAAAAAATGATCATAAAGTTTTTGTACGAAGCGGTTTTAGTGATTGAAAATATTTTTATTTTAGCTAAAACCGATCGAAATATTTGCCATTAAATAATTATTGAAACAACATTAGATAAAATTTGCCGGCACATTGAAAAAAGAAAAATACGTAACAGCACTAAAAGGAAAAAAAGCAATTGCTCTCAAAAATCAATACCGTAGAAAACATTGACCTGAATTTGTTTTAATAATGTTTTCCACCTTATGAAGAATATAAAAGAAACCTACAACCAACAACAACTACAGAAACTTTGTGTACATAAACTGCGACAGCAATAAAAATATTAACAATTAACCAAACAACTTTAAATTGAACAATATTCCAACATAAAGAAACAATTTGTAAAGGAACTAATTGTTAACATGACATCAAAGGAAGAAGGCGTGGTTTAAAATTTCGAATATATTTGTTAAAAAAAAGTAACCTCTTAAGCAGCACTGTATCATTTGTCTTAAAAAATAGTTGTTAAATATATTTTTAAATGTTGCAGATTTCGTATTACGTAGCGTATGACGTTGCGTCAAACATATTTAACTTCACATCTAAATAAGCTTGACGTAAGCCATTACGTCAAAAAGCTGTGTCTATGAATCGCATATTTATCTCCACATATCGCTAGTGCTTACTTAAAGCATGCATACGAAAGAGTTTTTACATATTTATTTACTAATTCCTTAAGAAATAAAAAAAGCCACAACTTTAATTTTACAAATTTGAGGCATTATTTTAAGGTTTTTAAATTCACTAAGATAATTTGTAATTCTTGAAGATATAGTGCAAAAGTGAGTATTTTACGATTAAGAGTACCTATCAGGTATTGGACAATATTTCTGTTAGATTTTTCATTAGCAGGGCAGTTTTGTGGACCGTATTTCTTATGACGAATTGTGTATTATTATTTCTGCTTCAATTAACCATTTAGCAGGACTTTCAGAACAGGCCCAAGTATTCCTAATGCATAATAATAGATGAACCCGGTGTGCTTCGCTACCCCCCTCGTTATTAAATAAAATTAAAAGTATTTATATATTTACTTCAAAAAATGCCCAAGATATGACGATATTAAATTTTGGGTTATATGGGCGAGGCCATGCCCCTTTGTCCACTCCCAACTTTATATAGTCAAGAATATCCTATTGCGAAAATTTAATGACGATTGGTCCAGTAGTTAAGACTATATTACGATTTTTAATTTTTCTAAAAAGGGGCGGGGTCCCACCCACTTTTCTCCTGGTACGTATTCCTTATTATGCCAATACCACATGTACCAAATATCGTCGACGTAGGTCAAAAAATGGCCAAAATATGGCGATTTAAATTTTTGGGTTATATGGGCGAGGCCACGCCCCTTTGTCCACTCCCAACTTTATATAGTCAAGAATATCCTATTGCGAAAATTTAATGACGATTGGTCCAGTAGTTAAGACAATATTACGATTTTTAATTTTTCGAAAAAGGGGCGGGGTCCCACCCACTTTTCTCCTGGTACGTATTCCTTATTATGCCAATACCACATGTACCAAATATCGTCCACGTAGGTCAAAAAATGGCCAAAATATGGCGATTTAAATTTTTGGGTTATATGGGCGGTGCCACGCCCCTTTGTCCAATTAAAACTTCATATAGCCTATTATTCCTTCTAGAGTCACAGTTACATGCTGTGAAAATTTCAGGAAGATCGGTCCAAGGGTTTGGCCTCCTATAAAGCACAAACAAACAGACAGACATTCATTTTTATATATATAGATTATCTTGTTCAAAGTACCCCGTGAGCAAAGAAATTGGCTGCCATATTAGAAAATTTTCTTAATCTAGATATTTCTTTTACGCTTCCTCTCATTAGTGGTGAATAAAATACAGACCCGAGAATATTTTTAATTTTATTTTAAAATTGTTTGTTTTTTATTCCATTAAAGAATCTTATTTTTCACATAAGATGAATTAGAAATAGTACCAATAGACTCTCCTTTGATCGTACCATTACACTTTCCTTTACAATTTAAATTGTAAAAACTTGTTCCTTTACATGCTTTAGCTTTAACTAGATTTCTAAAAGAAAACCTAATTTCGTGCCTCAAACTCAATTGACTAACTGAGAATTATATTCAGTAAAGAAAGAAAAAAATATAAAAAATCCAAAATTAAAAATACACACATTTGAAAGAATTCGGGGTCTGAATTTGATTGTATTAAAAAATTTATATTTTTTTTTTTTATTTAATTTTTAAACTTTTTCACTTTCAAAAAATATATAAATTCTTCTAGTTCTCTGAACCTCCTTCTCAAATTACTGTCAACATTCATGCACAGCAATGTAAACAAAAAAAAAAACTACAAATCGATTAAAAACAAAATAATCGCCAAATAAACACTATACGAAACTTAGCTACAACAAGAAGCCAAATAGTTAAAAAGACAACAATTAATAAACACTCGTGCTAAATTTTTGTTTTTGATGTTTTAGCCATAAAGAAACAAATTGAAATGAAAATTTAAAAAAAAAGAGAAAAAAAAAACAAAAAAAAAATTAAATGAAAATGTAAAAATATACAAGCAATATAAACACAAAACAAAAGTTCATTATCATTTGTGACCTTTGAAATTCGCAACTCAAACAGTTAGCGCTTTGTTAACTACACTACAACAAAAAAAAAAAAAAAAAAAAACTACAAAGTCATTATTACAATTAAACAAATTTGACTTTTACAAATAAGTTTTTGCTTTGTTTTGTTTTTGTTATTAATATTTCTTGGGTAATTTTATTTGCTAATATTATTGTAATACAACAGCAGTTATCGTATTGTTGTTCGGTTTTTTGTAATTTTCTTATGCAAATATGGAATGTTAGGCGAGATGTAGTCAAAAAGAAGAATATTAAAAAAGACAATTATTTTAGTATTATTTCTCTTTCGATCGAATTTTTAAAGAGGAATAGTATAACAGTTTTATGACAGTTAAAGTGCAGTGATGCCAACTTTAATTTTGCAAACTTAATACTTTTAATCTGCTAAATGCATAAAAAGAAAAGTCGGATTGTTCAGTTTATTGAAAATACCAGCACGTTAATTTTTTGCTTTTGCTATTTGTGGCTCTGGTGCTTCCCAGCTACTTGTTTAAGCAAAAAAAAAAACGCGCAACCGTGCAGATAACAATACGCTAAAATACGATGAAATTCACACTCAGGATCTTCATATTCTTGCTTTCCTCTCCACTATTTCTTTGTTTCACTAAACCGTCTCATCTGATGTTTAAATACACTGCCACATTGACCTTTTTGTCTTCTGTGATTTTATAAGCCCGATAGAACTTTAAATTTAAAAAAATAAAATTTTCTTCTAAAGCGCAATACACGGCACGGCGTTGATATTTTTAACTAGTTTTCGGCACCGCTGATTATCTTTACAATTCGCTTTCTAGACGTCTGATTTTCCCATTTTTCGAGCATTTTTGGTCGTGTTTAATAAATAATATGAACAATGCCAGCCTCCAAGGCGTCAATTGTTGTAGTTTAATTTGCAAAAACCACTAACTTCATATGGCATTGGATGTCAATTGACAGGACCATTTTTCTAAATTAATTAAGCTCCTAATTTTGATTTCAATATTTTGATGGTTGCAGTCGTCTTTGGATCCCTAGCGCCATCTCTTTAAAATCACAATTCGCCCGGATCAAGAAATGATTGACGTCATGCGGTAACGATCTCCATCGAACGTTACGCGAGCACTGAATTATTTTTTGAATACAACAGGTCCCATTATAATCTATTAACAGTTTGACAGATAGCGCAGATAGATGATTGATTTGCAAAGTAAAACTGTTAATTTCGTAAATGATTTTTTGTTAGTTAACCAGTTTTGCAGCTTGTTTTTTAGTTAACCCCTCAATAAGTTCTGGCGAGCGGAAAAAACAAGCCTTAGGCTTCGGTAACCATTTTTCAACGATTACACAAAAATTGTGTTTCCAGTCTGATTGAAACTCTAGCAGGTTTGAACTGTTGCCTTTCAATAACTCCTCCAGCACGGATAATTTAAACCAAATATTTTTCTTAATACTTTGGGCTTTCGTTGAGATTTGAACTTACGATCTTTTTTTAAACAAACAAACAAGCAGACACCTCTACCAACACAGGCCTCAACAGCTACTCAACTTTAGCTAGTTGGCTAACTTTACTTTATTTTTTCTGTTTTGCTGCACAAGCAATTACCACCACACTTATTAGTGGTGGAAAGTTACAACTTTTTCAGCTCTGTTTGCCATATATACTATTCAACATTAAAGATTTTTTGATATATTTAATGTTTCCAATAATATTTTCATGACATTATTTAAGATCTCATTTTGGCAATTAGATATCTTAGCTTATCTTAGCTATAATAATGTAAAAGTACTCCAAAACAACATTTTAGCAGTTATAGGGCAGTTGAATTATTGTCGCACAAACTTTTTAAATTATTAAAAAATAAAATCTTTTTTGTGTTTCAATTTTATTTCAAAGTACACCTTTTGCTTTTAAAATTAAAAAAATTATAGTAAAATAAAAATGTGACAGCATCTTAAATTTGTAAGTTTATTGTCAAAATAAAAATCTTTTATTATTACAAGACATTAGCTTGATTACATTTTTTACACAGTGAACATTGAAGATGATGTGCTCTCTCACAAATGCACAGTAGCAATTACGGTTTAACACGTTGTTATAAAAAAAAAACAATGAAAATACATTTATGTGTTGTATTAAAATAAAAAAAATAACTTTATTATCTAAAGTTGGAAATACAAAAAAGAAAAAAAATAACAACAAACTAAAACTGAAAAAAAAAAAAACAAAGAAAAAATTAACAACTAAAAAAAAAGAAATGTTTTTAAGCTCAATTATACAGAGTAAAAACGAAGACAAATACTTTTACTTTTTTATTGGTGTATTGCAGATCTTTACTGTGTATTGCAAATCTTTAAAAGAATTATTTTTGGAAATGCCTTTTTCTTACAATAAAAATAAAGCCTTTATTAATAAACTTAACTTAGTCAACAGCCTCCTGAACAGTGACGAAATGTTTTAGGCAGAAAGAACACCAGAATTTAAAGGGAAATTGATAATAACCTTTAATACTTCGCTTGTTGTAGAAGTCAAGGCATCAGCAAGTCCCTGGCCAAATATTTTAGGAAAGCTAAAAATAATTTATAAATCTTGAAGCTTCTTTAAACAGAATGAGAGTTTTAATAGAGTCTCGAAACTAAATTATTAAGGTTTAAACAAAACCAGCAATGACCAAATCACATTTTTTTTTTATTTCATTTTATATTTGATTAATTGCAGTCAATTAAAAAGTATTGCTATTTTATACTAAAAAAAAATTGAAGATTTTTTGCCAAAAAAAATTTATAAAAAAATGATTTTTTTTTCTAATAGTAAAAAATGTCTGAATGGTGATAACATTATTTTAAATCTGGTAGAGGGTGATTTTTAAAGCCCGATAGTAGTTTTATTCAAAAAAATAAAAAAAAATTTTTTATAAAAAAATTTTTGTTAAAAATAATTCTGTGATTATGGCCGCGGGTCTTCTTGGCGAAGGATATACTTTGCGTCCAATGTTGGGTTACAAATGACACAAACAATTCTGGCCTTCAAGGAGTCAACCACTGCTGGTTTATTAGCTTAAAGCAGTGCCTTTACGTGGCCTCACAGTAAACAATCGAGAAGTGTTAAATCACATGACCTTGGAGGCCAATTGACAGATCTATCTTTCAAAAGCACCTTCTCATCAATTTTAGATTTCAAAATAAATAAATCCGAATGCAAAAATTCATTGTTAAGGGAAAAACCTTTCGTGAAAAAATTTCCGTTTAACAGACCTTATGTTATTGCTCGCGTAGTGATCAGTTTTCACGCAATAATTGTGTGAATAACTTTTGCTCATATTCTTTTCGTTTACCATCAATAACTCACAGTACACCGCAACAAAGACCTGCGTTAAAACGGCTAATGGCCGCCTGAACATTCTCATCGCCGTTAAAAGATTATTGAATAAAATAATAAATCTTTTTTAACCTTGAAATATCATTCTTACATTTTTTGTCGAGTTCTGAATAAAATTGGGAATTAGTCCAGAATTTTTACATTTTATCAGAAACGTAATTGTCGATTTTCTGTTCTGTTGTCTTTTCTCAGGCTTTTGTATTTATTTAAATAATTTTTTATATTATAATGTTTGCGTTTAATCTCGCTGTAAACCATTTTAATATGAGATCTTTACGGCATGCTCTCTGTAGTTTATATAATATTCACTAAGTGTGGTCGACCTTTTTCTTCAATTCTTATGTAGTTTTAAATAATTTTTGAGCTTGAAGGTCTTTGTTTAAATATATGTTATTTTTCGATATTTCGGCAACCTCCGGTTGACATCCAAATGCATCCACATGCATTATACGCAAATCTAGTACTAATGATATTTTAAGCAAAATCATACTTAACAATGCAACTATGGTGTTTTAATATTGTACCAAAAACTACTACGCTTACAATAAAAGATGACAGTTTTAGTAAAACAATAAAAGGAAATTTATTTACCAGTGCAGTCACACGGTCAAATTTTGTGCAATTCTTTTTTTTAAGAAATTTTCACATACTGCATTTGATCCCCTGTGCGATGCAAAAATCCTTTCGTTATTCGTCTTTGACGCAACTACACACAAGTAGGGAACATTAATATTTTAAATTTACTTTGGTTGCAACTTAACACATGACTTTAAATATCTAATATTGAATACAAAGTGCAAACAAATAGCAATTATTTACTTGTAAATAGTTTTGCCACTAATGAACTTATTTTCAAATTAAGGTTTTCTATTAAAATTGTTTGTTAATTGCTTAAATGTAAACAGCAAATTACATTTAATGTAGTTACAACTTTGCCTCACAAATACAATCATAAACAAGTTGTTAAAAATAAAACGTTTAATCGTCTTTGGAATAGATAATAAAAAAAGTTCGTCGTCTACTTGTTGGAGTAATTACCTGAACAAGAAAATTTATTTATATTCTGAGATTAAATAGTAATTCGAACAGTTAAATTAAGTGAACAAAGTATACATTTGGTAATTAATCTTATTGACATTAGTTATTTGACGTATAACTACGATTTATTTCTAATTACTTGAATGCACATGTTGTCCATTATATTGTTAGGAGGTGTGTGTGTTAAGCCTTCAAACTTAAATAGTTTTTTTTTTTACTTTAGGAACTTGTTTTTGGGGTTATTCTAGGTTACATTCTTAATAATTAAGTTTTGATTTAAATGCCAAGACTGTTTATACTAATTTTATTTCTTTTTTTTATGCTTAAAAACTAATATTTAAGTGTGCGAACTAGAAAACCATTAACATAAGGAACCAAAAAAAAAAAACTAATAATGTGTTTGATTGCCATTCAGTTCGTCAATTCGTATACAAAACTAAATAAGTCAGCAACATAAAAAATGGATTCACACATAAAGGCTTCCGTACCATATAGGGCAACCCTTTAATTTTAAATTTTATGTTTTTATTATTTGTTGTTAAAATTTAAATGTTTCCTTCAATGTTCCCTCGTCTGCATCGATGTTTACAGTTTTTCTTGTGTCCTTTGCGTATCCAGCATGAAACCTATTGAATTACAAGCTCACATTTTTAGACAATAACTACGAGTATATTAACAAGTAAGAGTGCTATATTCCGCTATGCCGAGTCTTATACACCCTTCACCATCTACGTAAATCTAGTTTAGTGAAGTAATTCTCCAATCAAGAAAGCAAATGTTAGGGGGACAGAGAATGAAAAAATAAGAAAATAAAATTAAGATTTACGAATATATAATTTTACATAAAATTGTCCACCGGATCTTAAAGGGTTAAGCATTTAAAAAAAAATTTTGGTATTTCCTTAAAAATCTCTACAAAAGCTTTAAAATGATATAAATATTGATATTCTAAAAAATTTGAAAATTTTAGAGCCCCGTAACTGGAAAAATATGGACGAGCGCCGCGGAGGAAAACCACCTGAAAAAAAACCGAAATTCTTTACTTTAAAGACAACCACCTCTGCGAGAATACAAACGAAATTTGCAAAAAAGATATGGAAAAATAGAGGCGGGTGTGGTTGACTGCTATTAAGACATAGATCGATCCTGCTGATTTTCAATATCAACATTTTTACAACTGTGTCTAATCGATTCCTTGGCAAAATTGATTTCAACACGAACACGGATGAACAGACGGCTATCGCTCAATCGTCTTAGTTATGCATAAGAACTCAGAATATATACTTTATAGGGTGGGGAATGGATGTTGTAAAAATTACAAACGGAATGTCAAACTAAGAAATACCCCTTTCCACCTGTGGTGAAGGGTATAAAAACAGTCATGTTATAGTCAATTTAAAATGTCAATTTAAATTTTGAGTGCTATTAATTTTATAAAGTACTTTTTTTAATATTAAATTAACTAACGACAAGTATTTTGCTGATTCTAATTTTATTACATATTTAGCATACTTATAGGCTTACATTAATGCAACAACAACTAACTACGAAACATATTTAGGCTCCACAAAGTTAACAGGAAATAAGGCATATTTTTGTGCTTTAAACAGCCAAGCAAAGGAACAAAGATCTATAATTAAATTATATACAACTTGAAAAGGGGATTAAATTGAAGAAGAAGGCAAAAGTAGGAAAAAAAAAACTTTGACTTGAATGCGTATTTGGTTTTAATACGCAGCAACACAAAGAAATGACAGCAAAAGGTACTAAAAATAGAAACTTATTATTATGAAGGAAAAATTCTTAATAAAACTGCAGGAGAGTAGGAAGTTTGAATTAATTTAAAGAAAATCAACATACCGCAAAGGGAAAAAAAGAGGAAAAAAAATTAACTTCCGTTGTGGTAAAAAAGTCAAGTCGCGTCTTTTGTCACTTCAACCCATGAAAATATGTCTGTATGTATGTAAAGAGCTAAACATAAGAAAAAAACAAATTATAAAAAGAAGCACCTTAACGGCAACAAAAAGTCAAATCTATGATGAAATTTTCTAGTTCCCTGAATTTTTGTAACATAATAAAATTTTTACAACGCTGGCAAGAGATTGATGATAATAAAAAAACGCGCTTGTTTAAATGTATAAAAGAAATATTGGAATTCATACAGTTACTGGTAAAAAGTAATCGTATTATTATATATTTAAATTTTAATTTTAGCAGGAGTATAATTTTTTTTGTTTTGGTTTTTTTGTACTTGAAGAAAAACCAAGTTGATGACTAAGATCCGCAACAGCTAATTCTAATTTCTGTGTTAAGAATATAAAATTATTGGCACTAAAGTCGGTTTCTCTTAGAAACAACGTTAATTTTAAAACTTGTTTTTAACTTTTTTAATACTATAGTCAAAAATAAAGTATATTTTAAGTTAGGCCGCCTTTAACTGGCTGACACCTTAAATAAATAAAACGTATGCACACAGTGTGTAACAAAATACAAATAAATAGGTTATCCATCTCTGATCAGCTGCTAGATTTTTTGTTGAAAAAAAAATAAATAAATGTAAAAAGTAAAATTTTTTGATTTAAGAAAATAAACAAAAACTGATTGAAGTTAACTTCAGTTTGTTATAAATTTGTGCAATTTTTTTTTTTTTTTTTTTTTTTTTGTTAAGAGGAATTAATTTAAGAGAAAAACTTTAAAGGTAAGTTTATGTCGGAGCATTGTATTGATAAAGTCGGTACTAAGTCAATTAAAAATAACTTTAGCTGGTTTTAAATTTAAAACCAACTTTTACCTTTAAGATATACTCGTACGTGTCTATAGTACGCAAAATGTATGCTTTAATAAACTTTATTTATGACTATGTTATGGCTCATTATTTCCTAAAGAATGTAGTAAATTATATTTCATACGTAAATATATTATAATGCGCCAAATAAGTCGCATACGAGAGTTTGCATTATTTTGTTTGATACGACCGATGGCTACTAATTCAAGAGAAAAAATATACAAAAACAGACGTTGCCATATGTTTTATATGAGAACGTCTTGGTAATTTTGCGTCAAAGTTTCTGCGTTTCAATTTAATAATTTAGACAATTTAATTGTCAGACTGTTTTACAATAACAAACACAAAAAGATTTAATACTTATGGCCAGTTTTTGACTTCATATTTAAAAATGCAATTAGTTAATTTGCATTTTATTTTAAGTTATATTTATACACAGTTTCATTTATTCAGTCATCTATGTTCGTTCTCATTTAACTGTGATTAAAATATGGCAGCATTACAAAATATCAATTATCAATAGTTTATCATTATTATTATATTTATTGTCAATAGTTTATGAAAAACAACTGCTAACAGATACATTGAAATTCTTATTTTGTGAAAGTTATTTAAAATACGAGTATATTAAAAAATATGTTTAGTTATGCGAAACAACAAAAACAAAAAAAAATGGTAAAACTGTATTATATAAATGAACTTTAAATGCAGATGAATGTTCATTTAAGTGTGCATTGAAAAAATGATTTTTGTACTTAAATCGTACTTAAATATAAATGACATTTAAATACAAAGTCAAAAACTGGCCGTTAATGATTGATTATTAGAGTTAAAAAACATCAACATATAGTGACAAATATATATTTTATGATTGTTTTAAAAAATTCGGCTGTCTTTAAAAACGTATCAATACAAAGTTTTTGCGAAACAAAGCATTAACTTTTAAAAAATTCGGCTGTCTTTAAAAACGTATCAATACAAAGTTTTTGCGAAACAAAGCATTAACTTTTAAACTGATGCCCTGATTGCCTTATTACGGCGTTGCTACGAGGGCTGCTTGGCACACTGAATGCTGCCAAGTGCAATCTGACATTTCCATTGGAAAGTTTGTCGTTTTGACGTACGACCATTATTTGTGTTGTTTACAGAGTTTTGAAAAAATTAATATAGAAAAAAATGGAATTAACTCGTGAACATTTTCGTGCCATCATTTTTTACAATTTTCGACGTGTATTATCACGACAAGAGTGCATTGATGAACTTAAATCTTTGTATGGCGATGAAGCACCATCCTATAGCACTGTGAAAAATTGGTGTAATGAATTTAATCGTGGCCGAAGCTCGCTCAAAGACGAATTCCGTGAAGGTCGTCCAAAAACGGCTGTTGTGCCAGAGAACATTGATGCCGTGCGTGAACTCATAATGCAAGATCGACATGCGACATACCGAGAGATAGAGACATCCTTGGACATTTCTTCCACCAGCATACATTCAATACTGCATGAACACCTGGCCGTAAAAAAGGTTTGTTCTCGTTGGATCCCGCACAATTTGAAAGTCGCTCAAAAAAATTCTCGTGTCGATTGGTGCAAAGAAATGTTGGAAAAATACGATTGCGGTGCTTCAAAAGACGTTTATAAGATCGTCACAGGTGACGAATCATGGATCTATGCGTATGAGCCCGATACGAAACAACAATCGACCGTGTGGGGCTTCAAAGACGAGCAAAATCCAACGAAAGTTGTTCGTGGAAGAAGCACTTCGAAGCAAATGGTCGCCTGTTTCTTCGGCAAAACTGGTCATGTGGTGACTGTTCCGCTGGAGCAACATAGGACGGTTACTTCTGAGTGGTACACTACAATTTGTTTGCCTGAAGTAATCGGAGAAATCCGAAAAACCAACAAGAGAAGACGAATCATTGTTCACCATGACAATGCGAGCTCTCACACATCGGCTCAAACCAGAGCGTTTTTGACCGGCCAAAACGTCGAATTAATGGGTCATCCGCCATACAGCCCTGACTTGGCACCTAATGACTTCTTCTTGTTTCCGCACATCAAGAAAAAAATGCGTGATCAACGATTTTTGTCGCTGTTGAAGTGTTCAAAAACCATGTTTTAGAGGTGTCTCAATCGGAGTGGAAAAAGTGCTTCGACAACTGGTTTGAGCGCATGCAAAAGTGTAAAAATCATGCTGGAGAATACTTTGAAAAACAATAAAACTATTTTTGATTATAAATATTCGCATTTTCACTATTAGGCCAGAAATATATAGAGCAGCCCTCGTAGTATTTGTCGACGGCGTTTTGAAATTGTACACAGTGTCAATGTTTTGTACTGCGATATTTCATTCTTTGTTCAAATAAAATGCAACCGACGCTTTGGCATGTGTGTGTATGATTTGCTTCTCTCTCTATGTTCAAAGTTTTTTTGTTTTTATGTTGTTGAATTGTGTGAGTGAACCCGCACAGACCTCTTTGGAGATCATTGGTCCTCAGGTATGTTTAGATTTGAATCGATTTTATAGAAGTAAAAGTAATTTAAAATTTGAACAAACAAATCTCTGTTACCAATTTTTTCTACTTTGAAACTATTAGCATTTAATAAAACCAAGGTAAAATAAAAAATATTACAGACACTTTTATGTGAAAATCTAAAATTTGGTTATTCTAATTAATTATTGTTAAAATTTATTTTGTATTATTATTTTGTAGTATTATTCTTTGCATTAACTAAAACTGTTTAGATGAAAATACAACACTGGTCTAATGAAAATCCTAATTTGCTTAAACGATTTAAAAACTAAAAAAATTTACTAACATGTCAAATTTTTATCCGCAGTTACTTTCCGTATTGACAAATTTTCTATTCTAGTCATTGCAATTTGTTTTTACGCTATTCTATTTTCCTTAATTTTTTCACTTATCTAATTACATGTGCGAGTATTTTCGAAAGCCTTTAAAAATACCCCAATTATTATTTTTTCTTTCTTTTTTTGTGAACAATGCATATTACTATTATCAAAGCGATGACTCAAATCTAAATTGCTGGCGTCGATTTTAAGTAAAGTTTTACTTAAAATAAATTATAAGTTTTTGTAAACTAAAACGCAAACTGCAGCAGTCGTTATTTCTCAAAAATTTTATTAAATTTCATACAAAATATAAAATAATAAAAAATTATCAGCCTTGACTATTTCTTTTGCGAAAGATGAAATAAATATGTAAAAAAAATTTCTACGCAATCATCAAATTTCTAAGAACTGACGTCTTATTCATGTTCAATTATTTTTTCTGCAAGTCAAAGTCAATCATTAGCATCCTGTGTTTCATAAGTAGACGCTAAAAATAAAATTGTATCCCAACAACTTACTCAACATAGTAAAACTCATTTGCCGTATTCACAAGCTCTGCTAAGGTGTAGGTAGTATTGCATACTACCTTTTGTTTACTTCTTTGTGAACAACCATTGTATCAGTGTGCCATTGTACATTGTACTTCATACGTCAAAAAGTAAATAAGAAGAAGAAAAGTGCTATTCATCATTTGTTATTTAGAAGCCAAATGGGGGAGAAAACAGAAAAAAGTAAATTAATAAATTTTTTGTGTGAGGATGAAATTTAAGACATTTTTAGGATGAACCTAATGTTCGTGCTCTCCAGTCATACATTTAGGGCTACCAAAATCATCATTATGGCATAATCGGGTTTTAAGATATTTTGATGAAAACAGATTTCTTCATATGATACGACTACGGCCAAAGGAATTTGCCTATATATTCAACCCTTTAAAAAATAACGATGTTTTTTACACAATTGGCAAAAGGCTCCAACTACGCATTGACTTGCAGCTTAAAATTGTACTTACTGCTTGGAATCTTCAGGAAATGGTGCTTGTGTTCGTAAGGTAGCATCTCTTTTTGGTATAGGTGATGGCGGTACCATACAAAATATCATTAAAGCAATATAAAATCTTAAAGAACAGTTTTTATATTGGCAACTATCAACTTTCAGCTTCAACTTTCTAATAAATCAGTCAAATCAATAAATTAAATAAATAAAACTAATAAAAATATCTTTTAATTCAATTTAATTTAATATAATTCACACATGAACACAAAAATAATAATTCATTTAAACATAAAACATTTAAACAAATACAACGTTTGAAAAACATATGAAAAAAAGTACTAAGTGTTGTATCGCATGTTTGCATGAAAATTACCAACAACACAGCTAGCACCGTTGTATTTTGTTAGCACTTAGCACGTACTAGGGGGCTTGTGAATAGGGCAATTCATTTGGGGACGATACTCAAATAAACGTCTATCGTACATTAATGTTTCACTTCATGTTTATGTTTATCTTTAGTATAAAAAAATATTTAACAGCATGTGCATCTTATCTTAAGGGGAAAAGAATGAAATGTCAATAAAACATGAAGACAAAATGACAGTTTTCGTTGTAGGCTATTTAGGGCCAACTTAACACCCGTCTTCGTAGCTAAATTTCAGTTATGCTGACAATTTTTTAAAAAATTTTTTAAGGTAAATTTTTATGCCTAAAAAGTACTTTAACTACAAATGTTACTAATTTATTAAAAAAATAGTCTGAATATTTTGCTTATTTAGCTCTAAAAAAAACTGTTTGGCGCAAAAGAAATAAAAATTAAATAATAAATCTTAAATAAGTGGCATCCCCATCATATGCAGTACTCACAGAGTTGTGTTTTTCTTTATACGTATAATAAACGGCGTTTATATCTCTAAAACCTGAATTCCTTGCATTGATTTATATATTATAGCCTCTTCTATATTGCAAACAATTCTAAATGTAAAATGTTCTGATTATTTTAGTAATTGTGTAAATCCAATTTGCTGTCTGTTGTTGGTGGCATAATTAGCTAATTGTGAATTCGAAGAATGTCGATGCTTAATATATGAAAGTCTTTATTTCCTGCTTTGTTTAGAAAGGGTTTAGTGATGGATTTACCTCAACGCCCGAAAATTTGTGCCACGATAAACTGTTGCAGAACCAGTGTCTAACTCTTTGGCAACGTTCCAGAACTCATCCGTTTTTTTTCTCAATTTTCATTAATCTCGTACGTAGCATAAGATCAATTACCTTCTCGGTAAAAGTATCGCGTTTAAGATGATCTAGTTGTCTGTTGTTAACGGATAACCAACTCATATTAGTTTAGGTTAAGTGGTTACCAGTGCAGGCTCTGAAGGCTAAGGATTTCGAAAATTCAACTACACAATTTTTTGTTTAATTTTAAAAATTTTAAATACTGGCTAAATGGCTAAAACGCTGCCCGTCGACGTCTTTTGTCCTTATTGCCGGATTAAGTAGGCAAAATGCTCCTGCATTTAGCCACCAGAGCATTGCTTCCCGTGATTAGTCCATCAAAGTAATGTTCATAAATTGGTGCAAGAACAACTTCAACTGCTGAATTGCGTGGCATTAGACCGTAGTGCACTTCCAATGACCCAGATTGCTTTTACTTTCTCTTTTAACATGCATTTTTCGGTGTCAATATTAACGTTTTTCTTTTAAAACCAATAAACAAACAAACTGACAAAGTATTACAATGAATAATTTGAATAACTCTCATTGACATC
The DNA here is from genome assembly GCA_916610165.2 of Gymnosoma rotundatum. Taxonomy (NCBI): domain Eukaryota; kingdom Metazoa; phylum Arthropoda; class Insecta; order Diptera; family Tachinidae; genus Gymnosoma; species Gymnosoma rotundatum. The sequence continues at coordinate 114,669,413 of OU744340.1, read as the reverse complement.
ACTTAAGTTGACATCACTTATGTTCTTAATTAAGCACTTAGGAACATATTTAAAACTTTATTTAATTGAAAACAATTTAAAATAAACAAAAATTGAGCTTTTCGGTCACTAAATCACTAAACAGTTGAAGTACTTTTCGAAAAAGAAAGCGGGAACAAATTTTATTTGACATTACCGCAGTTTTAACATCTCTTGTTCTTGTATTCAATTTCCAGTAATTTTTATTGTACTTAAATATTTATTTTGCAGTCCGTATTTATTTAACATTTTCCCTTTAATTGTGTTTATTGTAGTATTTTGTAAATTACATCATGCGTAGCAATGTATACAAAAAATAAGTAAACAAAGAAATAAAACAAAAGTTATGCATACATTCCATAACTCTAATATTGTCTGTCTCCTTAATATTATTTCTTCACCCAAATGAGACTTCTTAAACTTGAATTACTTCTCATAGAGACAACAAGAACTACATACGTTATTGTAGTTCTCGTACTATATGTAATTTTTGATGGCGTCCCTACTTTAAGTTAAGGTTCACCGTATGTGTTGTACTTGTTAAGTAACGGCTTTTTTAGAAGCATGCATATACATATGTGTGTTTGTATGTGATCATAAAATACAAAATACAACTTACTGCATAATAACACATATAGAAGTATGGATGAATGTTGCCAGATTTCACAATAGACATAAATAGGACAGATTTTAAAAGCAAAAAAGATCGAATATTATTTCTAGATTTTACCGAGTTTCTTTTCTTAAAGATTATGGACCACAAATTTTCACATTAATATTTATTTGTCTTTAAAAAGTGGTTCCATTTTTAATATATACATAAATCAATTTTGGTTATAAAATTCTAGCAAAATCTGCACAAGTTTTATAACAGATTCTAAAATATGAATGTAGATCGCGTTTATTCAACATTGGAAAACTAGTTGCTTATAGTTAATACAACTCCCTCAAACGATTTTATTTTAACCTCACGAATTGGTAATTCTAGTAAGAATGTAAAATTCTTTTAGTGTCTGAAAATTTAAGCGATGGCAAAGCCTCCTCAACAAAAGGAGCACACATTTGTTCATAAACCGAAATGGATGATTTTTAAGACAATTCCAAAACAAATAGCGAAATGTTTGGTTTAAGCAAACACGAAAGACCACAAATTAGATAAATTAATGATAATCCTAAATTTTATATTTTTGATCGTGTGAAGGATGTAAGAAATAGTAAAATTAAATTACATCACATTCATGTTACTGCCGCTTCAAACGCATCCGAAAAGAATAAATAAAAATTATTCAGGAACATAAATATAAATTTATGCGTCGATAAGCCTAGTCTATTTAGGAGTGGTCATTTTATTTAACTCTTTGAAACGCCGTCTTACGATACTTATTAGGTCTGACATTTCCTGAGAAGATTGATTTGATTTATTCTACATTGGAAGTATTCAATTATAATTCTCAAATGGTAAAAGAAGATGTTGCCTCTGAAACTATACAAAATCACGTTAATCAAAGAAATTGTTCTCATCTTAGATCACATATTCGCATGATTTTTAAAATTAAAATCTAAATTAACGACAGTATTATTTAAAAAGAAAGTTTAATAAAACAAACTTTGGGAAATCAAAAAATTTATAAGCAAAAAAGCATTAAAAGTATGCCTCGAAATTCATGTTTGTTTTTTGTTTCTTAACGAAATGAGGAATTTCTATCGAAAAAGATCTATCGAAAATAGCTGGGAAAAAGTAGTCATACCTAGAAAAAGGTTTTAGCTCCTATTACAGGTTTTATTATCATTTTTTGTATTTTCTTTTTTTTTTATTAAAATTTAATCAAATTTATCATTGATTCAACTATATATTTAATTAAAAAACAAATACAACATTTTTTTAATTAGAAAATTAATTAAATCAATTATATAATTTGCTAAATAAGAAAACAATATAATATTTTTATTTAATAAATAATTGAATCAATCAGAAATTTAATAAAATTTTAGTCTGAAACTAAATAACACTTAGTAGGACTTGGAAACGCAAACATTTGTTTAGCTTGCACTTGTGCAAATGGAAAAATGTCTAAAATTACAGGAAAGGCTACACGGCTGTTATATTATAGAAAAAATCTTTCCATAAATCTGAATTTTTACGAAAATTTCTACTAAATTTGTGTTTTACTTCGGGAAGACACAGAGGCAAAAAATACGTATTTTTATTAAAGAAAAAAAATGTGTAGATTAAAAAGCAAAATTTTTAACAGTTAAATAAATTATGTGAAAGCGAGAAATATGAACTTTTAGCTACTGAGGTTCTCAAGCATTCAGTTTCAGCATGTTAATATAAAAAATTTTAGCCTTTTAAATTACCGAAAGCGATTGGTAATAAAATTTCTTGTAATTTTATATGTATTTTGCAGTGTGACCAGATCCAAAAAATTTTTGGAGCTAAATTGGTACCAAAAAAGTGCTAAAAAGTGCTAAAAAATTGTTTTGAGTGCTAAAACATAGTGCCAAAATTTAAATGTCAGTTTTAAGCAAATATTTTCTTGGAGAATTCAAAGTTTTGTCATTTATGCTTATCTTGCCTTAGAAATATTTATTTGCATTAAAAAAACCATACTTCTTGAAACAATAAATCATTTATTAAACATAAAGAGTCTTAAAAATACAATAAAAATAAAACTTCACTTTTTAAATTAAATATCACATACATCAGTGATTAAAAATACTTGACTATTTTTAATGCATATGTAGTTGCTTAACTGTTGCTGTGGAAAAATGTGCAGCAAAAGCAAATGCAGAAAAGAAGGAATCGCATTTGCTTTAGCTGGCTATGTGTTTTTTTCTGCAAAGCAATTACTTTGAAAACGTCTGCTGTTGCTTAAGCAGTCAGTTGTTCTTCATTTTTATTTTTGCTAGTGCTTAACTCTTTACTATGAAGTTGTTGCTAACTACGACTGCTTTATCTTGCTCGTACTTGCTGAACTCGCTGCTTTTCATCTCTTTTAACAATGGAAACGTATTTATGTATTTATTGCTTACAACACATAAGAAAAAACATTTCAAAAACATTGTTTTTATTACACCATTAAATGGTGTTTTCGTAAAAAGCAACAGCAAACGTTTTCAAAATAAATGCTTTGCTGATTGCTTTGCTGCAGAAAGAAACTCATAGTCAGCTTAAGCATATGCGTTTCTTCCTTTTTTTTCCTTTAATTTTTGTTACGTTTTTAATGAAATGTTTTGTAAATACTGAGACATTTAGTTCTTTTATATGCTGAAAAAAATGTAAGCAAAGCAAAGATTTTGGTGCTGTTGCTATTTTTAAGCAAACAATTTAAACCCTAACATACACATGTGTACATACATACGCGTTCATTATGTACTTAGGCAAATTTATTCTAGGTATCCTCAGTAGGATTTGAACATACAACTTTTTAATTCGGAGATATCAAAAAGTGCTATTATTGCAATTGTTACACGCGAAAAGTAATGTTTTGAAGAAAAGTGCATTATTTACTTTGTGGAACATTTTGTAAATTGAATTAATTAAAAGTGCTAAAAAATGCTAAATAAAGAGGTGGTAAGTGCTAAAAATAATGCTAAGTGCTAAATCGGTAATTTTGCTGCTAAATCAACAAAAGAAGTGATGAATCTAGCACCGAAAGTGCTAAAATGGTCACGCTGGTATTTTGTGATAAAACGAAACAATTTTTAATGTGATAATTTTATGGAGCCGCTGTGATAGTAAAATTAAATTTCTAAATCCCTTTAGTCTTAATTAGTAAATGTTGTGTCATTAATACTAAGTGGGCTTACGCTTATACATGCACATGCATACGAACACACACACACACACACACACATTTATATTTCCAAGTTTTGTTTCGTAACTAAAGTTTTCATTTCAATTTTTGCCTTCAGTAATCTGTCGCTTTCAGTATTAAAACAAGTAAAGGTGCAATATTCGGTTACGCCGAATCTTGTATACACTTCACATTAGTGAAGTAACTCCAAGCCAAACAGAATTATCGTTGTGTTTTGTGATATTTTGTTTGTATTATTTTTCATAACCTTGTAACTGTAGAAAGGAGCCAATAAAAAGTCAGCCGTATACAGTGGATAAATAAGAATAAAATCATTTACTGTATTATTCGAACGAAAGGCTTAAGTTTATTTGAAATGTTTGTGAGAAGTTTCCTGAACAGCTAAGTGAGCGGTAGCGAAATGGTAATCGAGACGTACTTTCACCTTTAATAATCAATAGCGGTGATTTTAATAAATTAGTCAGGATATTAGCAAGATAATTATAAAGTTTGATTATTTTAATTTGATATTCCCGTAGTTTACTTTTATCAGATATTGGGGTGACTGAGATTTAAAAATAAGAAAAAAATTAAGTACTATAAATAATTTTACATAAAAATGTTAGCGGCTCTTAATGGGTTAAGCACTTTTAAAAAATTTTAGTATTTCTTGAAAGATCTCTTCAAAAGCTTTTAAATGATACTGGTATTGATATCTTATAGTAAACGATCGTAATTTTCTATACAAAAGTTCAGAGGCCCATAATTCCGAAAATATGAGCGAGCGCCAATTATTTCACTCAATATTTTTTTCTTATTTTTTAATTCTCTATTGCCCCATACATTTGTTTTTTCGATTGGGGGTACTTCACTAAACTGGATTTGTTCCAAATAATATGGAAAAATTGGAGATGGTTTCTGCGCTGCTTCAAAGGACATGGACCGGTCTTGGTGCTTTGCAATAGTAAAATTTTCTAAACTATGTCTGATCGATTGGCGTACCTAAGTTTTCTATAGCTTATCTAGTGCCTTGGCCAAGTTGATTTCAATCCGTATACGGACGGACGGACGTCGCCCAATCGACTGTGCATTAAAACTCAGAATATAAATTGGTTCAGGAATTGATATTGTAGAAATTACAACCGGAATTACAAACATAGATATTTCCTTTTTTCCCACTTTTTGTGGTGAAAGGTATAAAAAATAAAGACTAAAATTACACATTTCAAAAAAATTTACGATTTTTTATTAAATCTATCTGGCAACTACATAAAATGTATAAAACTATAAAAATATATTTTGTTGGATGTGTAGGTGTGTTTCCGTGCAAGTAAATAACAGAGCTGGATAAGAGTAAAAAAGAATAGTGCGTAATTCCAAGAGTTAGGATGAGTGTGTAATGTTTTTATTAACGATATGTAATCATTTTGTTTAACATTTTGTTGTTGTTTTTTTCGTATTACGTGCTTACTTTAATAATGTAATTTTTATTTTTTTTATTTCTGAACTCTAAGTGATGGCTAGAGAGGGCGTAAGCATTTTGTTCTACATCATTTGTTTAGTTTATTGTTTGTTATAGAGTGAGCAAGTGTGTGTGCGTGTGTGAATATTTTATTGTTTTTTCTTTTAATTCCTTTTTGCATTTTTTCTAGTTGATGTAAAGTTATTTAGAGCAAAATATTTGTGTAATGAATTTTAGAATTTTTGTTGTATTTTGTTGATGGTTTGCAAACTGTACTGTAATGAAGATGAAGTATTTATTTATGGTTTTCATAGCAGATTATAAATCTCTACAATATATTTGAAGGATGTAAAATGTACTTTATAAATTGTTTAAGCCGGTTTGTGTGGTTTAAGTAAAGAAAAAATAGTTGTCATCTAAATACTAGTGCAACTGTTCTTTCTAAGAGCGAAATCGAAACTAATTCATACAGCGAAATGTCATAGCGTGCAAGAATCAGTGTAAGAACGGCTGTATACTTTTATCCTATACATTCCAGTTCGTGTATGCAAAGGAGAATGTTTTTGACCAATATTCTATACACGTTTGATATTTATTCTTTCTACGAATAAAACATTAGACATCATTTATCAGCAAAAATGCGCCTCAACCATGGTGGCCATCCACACCAAGATACGCTGTGGTTTTGGCTAGACGCGACATTTTTTTTTTACCTTACAGACCTATTTTCACCAACTCAGTCACGACTGCCTTTACTGCTGCAATCCGTTATTTCTTTATTAACCAATGATCAGTCTTGACTTTTTTATCCGATGTTCTTATAAGCAGACGCCTTCTCTAACTCCTTCACAGCGGCCTACCCAACAATTTTTATGTCCCATTTTCTAATTAAGAGCGGATTAACCCCCTTCTTTTCATTAATTTAACTTTTGAACGATTTATCATCCATCGTGTCTGCTAAACAACCACTATTCTTCTTTATATTTATGATGCCGGTAGGTGTTGAACTCATGACAATCTGTTTTTTTAACACCATTTTAAAGAAATATTTCTGTGGACAAAATAAAGGCCTCATGAAGCGACCAGTTATGCAACAGAAAGTCTATTTTGCTGTTTTTCGAAATCTAATTTTGACAGGGGCTTACAAAATTTTAAGAGACAAATGTTAACAATCAACATATACAGAAAAAATCCTTTACATTTAAAAGATTTATTTGGCGTCATATTGACATTTAGTTAAATTTTTAATTGATTTAATTATTTATTTAGTTAGAAAATTGTTTTCCCTTTTAATTATAAATATAATTGACTTAAGTGTTTTTTTCTACTTAAGATTAATCTATTTTATTGCTTTTCAAAAGAATTAATCAAAAACCGTGCATTTTGAAATTGTGTAATTCGAAGGAAGGTATTCGTGTTTTTAAAGACTCGGGCATGCCTTGCATTTTTTAAATTATTTACTTATTTCAATAGAAAAATTTCTTGGAAAATAATATTTGAAGGGGTTTTTATTACTATTTGCCTTTAAATATTTAACACAGCGGTTTCTTGTAAACATTTTATTAGTTTATTTTCTGTCTCTGACACATTTTTTTTATAAGCTATCACAAAAAAAATACAAGGAAAGTAAATCACATTCTATCAACAAAGTTTTATCACGTTCTTTTAAAATTTAGAAGTCATGTTCCATTATTATTTTTACTAGCAGTGCGCCTTCTAAAGATAATGTTTTAAAATTAATTTTGGTTTGAGATTAATTTTGATTATTTGAAAGTTTATTGGAAATTGTTTCAAAATTTGTTATAAACATAAACTTTGAACTCAGGGGTTTAGTTGTTTTTTATTTTAATTACATTTTTGTGTTTAACCATTTACAAACATTTTTGTTTGTTTTTTGTTTATAACTGTTTTACAAATATCTTTTTTTCAATTAATCATGTGATAATTAATTTTATTAAGTTACAGTTAGAAATGCCAATTATTTAATTCACTAAAATTTGCTAATTTTATAATCAAGTTTTAATTGTTTATTTAAGCAATATAAATGCACAAATTATCTTTCAAATTATTCACTGCAGGATTGAATTTTAAATCAAAAAATTTCTGAAAAACTTTTTCTTTTCTTATCCTTCCATTTTTTTCAAATCCTTTCTTTTGTGACTTTTTTTATAATATTTTCATTTTATCATTTTTCATTGTTTTTTTTAATGGAAAAGTGTTTTATTATTTTACTTTTTTTGTTTTAGCTGTACATTTCGCTTTAGGAGTTTTTTGTTAAATTTCTTAATGTCGATCTTCACAATTTTCTTTAACTTTCTCAAGAAGTTATAGATTTATTTTAATATAAAATTGTTATTCATTTGTGAGAAAATGTGAATAATTAATTACATTATTTTTATTCGTCTAATTTTTATTCGAGTAATTTTTATTCGATTAATTTTTAACCGAGTAAATTTTATTGGACAATTTTTATTCGATTAATTTTTATTCTATTTAATAAAAATTATTTTTAATTCTAAAGTGAAATAAATTTCATTAACTTAAAAAAAAATTTTTAAGATTTTTTAGAGTTCAATATCCAAAGTTACAATGCAACGAGAACACTCAACAAGAATAATCAATAGCTAATACTATGTTTCCACGGAGCCCAATATTCTTGCTTCGCTCTCTTTTCATGATTCACAGCTCAATCACGACCGAATCAACGTGCTTCGCCATATAAAATTTTGAGAGCGAAGCATTTTGTTTTGAAACGATTCAGCTTGAATCTACTTGCGAAGCATGAAAAATGTCTGTCTTCCCTAAGTTTTATCGCAAGTTTATCTGAACTAGCTGTATATAAATGTAAACAAAAAAAAACAAAATTTTAAAACAGAAGTCAATGTGAAGCATGTAGTATGTGTCGTGGAAACGGCATGCTTCGCAATCATGATTCAGAGAGCGAAGCAAATGCTTCACATTGCCGTGTAAACATGCTATACATTTATTGTTATCGATTGAATTAGTAGCAGCTTTAAGAACTTAATTAAACTGAAATTTTTTTCTTCATCTGAGTTTAAAATCTCTTGATAGTTACCCATGTTCATTATAATAATTATATTTTCATGTTATTTCTGTTGCATTGACATTGCAAATACATTCTTGTTTTTCGTGTTTTATAAAAATTTAAAATTTTACAGACTCTTACTCTACTGATTGATTACAATTGTCATTTAATCATTTTATAAATGGTTATTTCCATGGCAGCGTAAGTGACAAGTCGCAGAAAAATAATAAGGACGTTATGCTTCCCCGCAGTCCAGTACACTATTTCGTTTATTTTCTCACGACGTGTATTTTGTGAGATTGTCAATAAATAAATTTCTTTTGAGGATTTAAACACAATAAATAGTTGTAATATCAATAAATTTAGTTTATATATTAAGAAAATCAATTTTTTCTTTTTTATTTCAAAAAAGCTAGTTTTTTCAATCATAATTAAATACAAAAATCTTTAAATCTGGAAATATTGTCTAAAAAACAAAATTCAAGGGTATTTTGTGAAATATCGTCCATAGAAATAAAAACGAAAAGTAACAGGTTTTAAAATACATAATTATATAGTTGCACTTACAAGATTAAGAAGATAAAAGCAGGAGATAAACTTCAAATACAAAAATAAATAAACAAGTGGCTTTTAATAACCCCGTAAAAGACATAAATCAATGAAAAAAAAAAATAAATAAAAATAATAACAGTGTTGAATAAAAAATTTTATATTAAATAACGGACAATAGGTCCATGATTAAATTTTTTAATATTTAACATTTGAGAACAATGTCCAATTAATTATTATAATTAAAAAATAAACAAAGAAAAACAAAATAGACCGACTCAAGAAGAGTTCCTTCAAAGAAGTTATAAAAACAAGAGCTGAATAAACTTTATTCAAACTGTTGGCCAAACAAAAATTATTAGTTTTTCATTAAAAAAAAAGAAAGCGTCAATTTTATATTTAATAATCGTGATGAATCATTTCATTTCGTTGATTGCTTTTAAATTTAAGAAGAATATTTGTTATTTGAAACTTTGTTACCAGCTTTATCAATTTTCTTTTTTTATTTATTCTATAAAATATTTATCTAAAACTAGAAATCTTTAATTCATAAATAATTTTCATTCCCACACGTTTTCAAATTTATTTCATCCCAATTTTACTTTTTAACGTTCTTTTCAAACACACATATTATAAGATTTCTTAGCGCTTTCAAGAAAATAAAAATATAATAATTAATGTTGAAAAAAAACCTGTAAACTATTCTACTGAAATTAACGTTTGAATTATTTATCTTTATGGCATCTTTGTGACTGCAGCCTTCCTGTGGTTTTATGTTCATCTAAGGCGGGTGTAATTTTTGTAGTTATCAATGAACAGACCAGTTAAGAAAAACTTTATAAAAAATTTATTAAATAAAAAGAAACGTCAGTGTAAAATTTGGGTTAAGATGCCGACCATTTAAATATTTGTTAGAGAAATTCTTACGACAGCTTTTTAAAAGGAAAATTATAATAAAAAAGAAAACGAAAGTTTATAATGTTTCTTTTTTAATTGTCATATTGTTTTTTAGACTGAAAAAAGAAAACGCTTTAGAAATGAACAACAGCAAAAATACAATGAATATTTTCTGTTTAAGGTCGTCACCATAAAGATTTTATATATATTCAAATCTTTGGATCTTAGAACAGGTTTTTAAAAAACTATTGTTGAAGACAACAGTGTTGCAAAATAAGCATAATATGATCAAATCTATACAAAAACGTGTTTAGCATGACTAAAGTATTGTTGCAGACAACTATAATTTATTTACCGCAATCATATATTGCCTGCGATTAAATTTTTAACATCTGGTTATCTATCTATTAACCTCAAGCTAATAGCACTTTAAAAAATTCAGCTCCTACATAGGCACCAACACTCCAGAAACGTTTTCGAACGATGTGCATTTACTAGAGCCTTCAAACATTGTAATCCTTCAATCTGTGATGAATTTGGGATGTTTACAATTGCTGTTGTGCCTTCATTGACAATGGACTCTAGCGGTCAGTTTTTATTGCTCTCGATCAAACGATTTGTTAGACGCAATTCGTTCGTACTAATTGATTTAAGCCGATAATTTTCACGACTTAGATTTGTTGCCAGATTAAAATTATTTTCTTGTCTAGTCTAAAGGAAGACCACGTAAAAACGTTAGAAATCAAATTTAAATAAAAAAAAAAACACCGGTGTGAGAAATTAAACAGATTCTGGTTTTACCACTCAAATTGCAGCTTTGGCTTCGTTGTCATTGCACGAAGTAGTTGGTGTCATTTTTAATACTCGGTCAAATATGTGAAGCACTATTCTGATTATTGAGTTTCAAATGTTGGCCTCAAGTTAGTCCTAAGGGGTGGCTTATTAGCGTAGATTAGCGATTTGAATTAGTTCCAGAAAAAATGATCAAGCAGTGTGAGTGAACAATCTCTGGTAATACATTTCTACTCAGGGGTTTTTCATAAAGACCAATCCTATCTTAGTGATGGGCTTTAGGTACATAGCTAATTTTCAATCCTTTTACAGTTCAACAAATTGCCTGCACACTGAAATCAAAACGACAACCATTTTTATAACAAAAGTTTTCATTACGATCCCACCACAACTGTGTCGTAATTTCGATAATACTTTTTAATGTAAAAAAAGCTGTTGCAGATTAACGTGTTATTCGTTTCCAGAATTTAATTTTATTAAATTTTTAATCGCTTCAATTATTTGTTTGATTAAAAAGTTACTATATTATATTAAATTAAATACTTAATTGATTCAATTAAATATTTCATTGAAAAATTTTGTATTTGTTTCTCAATTAAATATATAATTAAGTTATTAAATCATTTAATAAAACAAAAAAAACTTTTATTAAAAGCAAACACGATTTTCTATGTTATAGGTTTAGCAACCGCGACATACGAGGGCTGCTCTATATATTTCTGGCCTAATAGTGAAAATGCGAATATTTATAATCAAAAATGGTTTTATTGTTTTTCAAAGTATTCTACAGCATGATTTATACACTTTTGCATGCGCTCAAACCAGTTGTCGAAGCACTTGTTCCACTCCGATTGAGACACCTCTAAAACATGGTTTTTGAACACTTCAACAGCTTCTTCTGGCGACGAAAATCGTTGACCACGCATTTTTTTCTTGATGTGCGGAAACAAGAAGAAGTCATTAGGTGCCAAGTCAGGGCTGTACGGCGGATGACCCATTAATTCGACGTTTTGGACGGTCAAAAACGCTCTGGATTGAGCTGATGTGTGAGAGCTCGCATTGTCATGGTGAACAATGATTCGTCTTCTCTTGTTGGTTTTTCGAATTTCTCCGATGACTTCAGGCAAACAAATTGTACTGTACCACTCAGAAGTGACCGTCCTACGTTGCTCAAGTGGAACAGTCGCCACATGACCAGTTTTGCCGAAGAAACAGGCGACCATTTGCTTCGAAGTGCTTCTTCCACGAACAACTTTCGTTGGATTTTGCTCGTCTTTGAAGACCCACACGGTCGATTGTTCTTTGGTTTCGGGCTCATACGCATAGATCCATAGTTCGTCACCTGTGACGATCTTATAAACGTCTTTTGAAGCACCGCAATCGTATTTTTGCAACATTTCTTTGAGCGACTTACAAATTGTGCGAGATCCAACGAGAACAAACCTTTTTTACGGCCAGGTGTTCATGCAGTATCGAATGTATGCTAGTGGAAGAAATGTCCAAGGATGTCTCTATCTCTCGGTATGTCGCATGTTGATCTTGCATTATGAGTTCACGCACGGCATCAATGTTCTCTGGCACAACAGCCATTTTTGGACGACCTTCACGGAATTCGTCTTTGAGCGAGCTTCGGCCACGATTAAATTCATTATACCAATTTTTCACAGTGCTCTAGGATGGTGCTTCATCGCCATACAAAGATTTAAGTTCATCAATGCACTCTTGTCGTGATGGCACGAAAATGTTCACGAGTTAATTCCATTTTTTTCTATATTAATTTTTTCAAGTCACTGTAAACAACACAAATAACCGACGTACGTCAAAACGTTTTGAGTACGATTATGCTTAAAAATGACAAACTTTCCAATGGAAATGTCAGATTGCACTTGGCAGCACTCAGTGTTGCCAGGCCAGAAATATATATAGCAGCCCTAGTAATGCTTGAAAAATTGGAAATCTTCACGTAATAGGTGGACGAGCTATCGTTTATAACAATCACAGCCGGTGAAACAAAACAAATGGAAAAACTATAATTACTATCCGATCACCCTATAAATTGCTATTACTCCACACCGGAACTTGGCTTCATTTATCTTTCTCATCGATTTGCTATCTATCTTGCCTAGTTCGGAATAACATCAATCTTACTTTCTTAACCGACTTCCAGAAAGAAGGAGATTATCAATGAGCTTGCACTAAAACAATTTAGTTTTAAGTAAATTCCCTAGATCTTGTTAACTTTAGAACTTTTTTTTCTTTTAGTCAAAATATTTAATAATTTTATAACAATTTACAATAAAAAACTTTGAACACAAATAATATCTATAATTCTTAACGACATCCAAAATAGTTATTATAACAAAAGAAAAAAAAACACACATGTTCGATTAACTTACGGACAAGTTTCAGTTAAATAAAAAAGTTAAGAGAAGAAAACATTTAATAATTATCTTGTCATTTAACAATTGGTGTTACTTAATGGTAAAAAAAATGAAATGATTTTATATGGATGAAGCAGAAGAGGAAGAATAGTAATAATAATAACTATCCGTTTAACAATTTATCTTGTTATTTTAAATTGAGTATTGAATGGCAGGCAGAATCGCCGCATACAACAAAGAATGAAGCAGAAAAAGAAAAACAAAAAACCATGAATGATGAATTAATAGTGATCGATTGATTTTTCATGTCTACCTGTCTCACGATGGCTCGTCGTTTTGTGTGCTCTCTTTTGACAAAACTTGAACCAAATCTCAGCTAGACCTTAAAGAGAAGTTAAAAGAGGCGTGAAAGAGAGGGGGTGTGTGCGTAAAAGATGGCAATTTGAAAATTGTATATATTTTTATTTGTTTATATTGTTATTGTTGTTGCTATTGTAGACAAAAGTAAACACTTTAACAAAATGAAATTATAGCCGGTTGTTACATAAATACAGAAAGAATGTAAAATGACTAAACAGCTTGTGGGCCATTAACTTCAAACAAGTCAGGCAGAACGTTATTACTCTTAATGTATGGAGGGTACAAAACCAAAGAGTGTAATAAAATAAAACATTTTTTAACAAGAATGAAATTAAACATAATGAACTTAAACGGAGAAAAACGAGTTTTAGTTTTAAATTAACAAGACTTTTAATACACTGTTACAAAAACTGAAATTTTGAGGGGTAAACAAACTAGGCCACTATTGTAAGTAAAATTCAAGGTCTTAAAAAAATTAAAAACCGGCTTTTAGGCGGTATAGGCAGCATGAAAATTGTTCGTTATTAAAGTGATAATCCTTTAAAAAGATCTAAAAATGTATGGGTATATTCCATATAGTTCCTTTTTTAAAACTATTTACTAATATTAAATAATATTTATGTCTGCCTAAAAGTATGCTTTGAAATATAAATTTGTTTTACCCCCAAATATATGCCTATGTTTAATAGTCATTTAAAAGCTATTGTAACAAACTTATTTAATAATATTTTATTTCGATAATTATTGAATTTCCTAAAAATAATAATAATTTAAGTTTTTGTTGAAAAATAATATAATTACCTAAATCAAGATTTTACCAACAGTTTAAATTGAGTACATACCTAAAAAGAAAAACGAAAGTAAATATCAGTTTAATTGAAATGCAAAAGAATTACAATTATTTTATTTTGATAAAGGTTTTGAATATATTCAAAAGATTTTTTAAATAATATTAAACATTTGGTTAAAAAAAAGTCAGAAGTCAAGAGATGTGCGCCAGTAAAATTTAAAGTTCAAAATATCTTTATGGCCTTTTTTCAGTTCTATTACACCATGTATTTAAAAGACAATTGGTACATTTTCTCATTTGTAAAGTCACTTGATTTGGTCAAATGATATTGTATTTAATAAAATGCCAGATGTGTAACACAACATAAACATTACGATCGAAAGAAAAAAAGTAAAAGAGAACAAGACACTAAATAAAAATAAATCTGCTAAGGGCTAGATGAAGAAGGGTTCCGTACAATGTATGGGCCACCCTTTATGTTTGTCAAAAAGTCACGTCTAATGTTTGACACCCTTTAATTTTAATTGTATATTTTTTATAGCAGACGTAGTACAACAACTCCAAAATATAAGATCTATCTCACTTTGCTCTCTTTTAGCCATTTCCGATCAGTATACTCTGGCAAATCATCATGAATAGATTAATGCTTGAGCAACGCTACCAAATTATCCACATTTATTTTGAAAATTCAAGGCTGTTTAATCGACAAATTGTTTTTAGCGATGTGTGTCATTTTTAGCTTAACGGTTTTGTTAATAAACAAAATTGTCGCATATGAAGTGAAAATCAATTCACAAGACCCTACAAACTGCATTACAGAAAAATACTCTATCGGTTTAAACGCTGGTAGCATTCGAGTACCTTGTTTCTATAAAAAGTGAGCCAGAACTCGCGTTACGGTCGATGAAGATCGTTACCTCATAATGACAAAAACATTTTTGTTTAAAATGCGTGCCATGCAGCAACCGAAATTATTTACATGCTTGAATCAATTGCTCTCCAAGGTCGTGCGATATAATACCTCTCGGTTATTTTCTGTAGGACTACATGAGGTCACTGGTTTATGCAGTTAAACCAGCAACAAATAACGCTTTATTCTTGACATGCGGCCAACAATGTCATCAATACTTAAGTAGCCGAAAGCTTAGACGTCTAACATACGCTTAGTCAAGATTAGAAGCGGTGGTTATATGCCCAAAATCATTTCGACTTTTCTCGGCAAGTCGATTTATTGTAACAAAATTCGACGTTAAGGTGACTTTGAGAAATTGGCTTTGGATTTGACAACTCTCGATAATTTACTATGGGGCCATATGAAGTTGCTGTTTTCTGCTGATAAACCAGCAGCACTTGACGCCTTGGAACCAATACTGTTCATGTTGTTGGTGACATACCAGCCAGCAAGTTAGAACAAGTGGCCCAAATTTGGACGTACAGAATGCGCTTGGTCAAAAAAGCCGCAGTAGACAGATGCCGGAAATCATTATCAAATGTTGCGGCCACAAAAGAGATTCTGCACACACGAATTGAAAACTATTTACTTTGCAAGATTGTGTAAAGTGACCTCGTTTTATTTTAAAACTCTTTGCTACTTAATTAATGCTCTTATGTTGGTACTTTTCGACATATTGTTCTTTTTTCTTATTTCAGTACCAATAACAACAGTTGTACTTTTTACCTTTTTGTCATACTGTACTGACATTTTGAAGAAATTTATTTTATCATTATTTTATCATCAAAATTAACACGTTAATGTCGTGATGAAATATGTGTCAATAAAAAATATTTAGAGGGAGTTACTGTTGGTTGGCATAAACAACGTTATGTTTATACAGAATACAAAAAAGCTCAGTTTGTTTTTAGTTGCACCGACATAACGTTTGTTTGATCATTATTTTATTTTAAATTCGCCTGACGAAGATATTAAAATTTTGCTTGTCATGTCGAAAACATGGCCATTGGATGGGGCGTTTACAGCTTAGACATATTGACAGATTGCTTTAATTTAATATTTTAATAATTTAATAATCTGATATAATAATAGTTTTCATTTAAATTCATTAGTTTTTTGTTTGTAAGACATTAGATATTTTGCAATAACAATTTTAACGCTTCAATAATATTCAGAAAAAATATCATTGATTTTAGAAAACAAAATCAAAAAAAAAAAAAAAAACAAGTTATAAATAATATTTTATTATTTAAATAAAAATATACAAACACAAAAGGTTAAAACACAAAACAGCATCTTAAATAACGAAATGAAACATGAACAACGATATTCGTTTGAGAAATGCGAATTTCATTGAATTTAAATATTCACATATATATTTTTTTTCTTTTTTCTTCTGAGAACACAATAAAATATATAAGCAACACATTTTAGTTTTATTATGATAAATGATTTCAATAATTAAAATTTGCACAAAGACAATAGAAAATTTTAAAAGTTTAACAATGAAATTGAATTGTTAACAAAAAAAAAAAAAAACATGGTTTTGAAGTATTTAATTAACATTTGGCTTAAAAAAGTTTTACAAATGTTAACGATTTAATCTTTAATTATAAATGAAATCTATGAAAAATAACTTCAATTTAAAAAACGCACGTTTGTCATTATTTATGTGAATGGAGGTTACACCAATATGTGAGTGTTTAACGAGGATGGTCCCTAAAGTGCAATAAGAAACCAAATTGTCAACGAAAGGCATGATATAGGTTATTTGCCCACTTTGGCTGGACGTTAAATTTCTACGCACTTTTGAAACATTCCTGGCCGTATATCACAAATAGCACGAACAATGTTGGTCTCCGAGGTGTCAATTGGTGCAGGTTTATCAGCTTAAAGCAGTGATTTTACGTGGCCTCACAGAAAATAAAAGAGAGATGTAAAATCGTAAGACCTTAAAGGCCAATTGAAAGTCCTTTGCTTCAAACCAATTTGTCGATAAATTTTGATTTCAATTAGTCCATGTTTGCGGTTGGCTAGTGGCATGTATCGATATTTTAATGAAACCACATCTCTCCGAGATCAAAGTCATCCATATTTAAAAACAGAAAATTGTTCATTATGGTGCGGCAAATTATTCTAATGATGCCGCCAGCATTTAAACGCATTTTTTTTATATGTAGTGGAGTCTGTAGGATCTGTATTTAATTAATTTCACTCCATATGCGCAATTTTGTTTATTAAAAATAAACCCCTCAAGTCAAAAACGAGTCTTATTACTGAACAATTGATGACTGATTTTTCCTTCGAGGCAGCAGGTAAAACACCACGCCTACCTCCATTATTTTAATGTCATTTGGAACAACAAAGTAACTCCAATCAAGAAAATAAATATATGAGGTGGTTGAGAATTAAAAATAAGAAAAAAAAACCAAGTGAACAAATTGGCGCTCGCCCATAATTTCCGAGTTACAGGGCTCTGAAATTTTAAAATTTTTTAAAATATCAATATGGGTATCAATTTAAAGGTTTTGAAGAGATATGTATGGAAATAAATTTTTAAAAATGTTTAACCCATTAAGAGCCGATGGCCAATATTTTTATTTAAGTCTCGGTCACCCCAGTATTTGCTTTTTAGATTTGCATTGATGGTGAAGGGAATATAAAATTTGGCATAGCCGGCATATATAGTGGAGTCTGTAGGGTCTCTTCTGGATTGATTTCACTCCATATGCGTTAATTTTTTGTTTTATCAAATCAGCCCGCCCCTCAGCCGAAGATGAGCCCTTTGCTGAACAATTTATTGATGACTGATTTTTTAAGTAATTCCGGATAAGCTGGTAGCATTATTTACGAGTAAGCACTAATTAATTCATGATGATCTGCTAAATTAAACTGAACATAAATATCCAAAAGTGAGTGCAATATGACAGCTCGTCTGACAGTTAACGCTTTCGTAATAAATTTACTACAGTGGGTAATTAATGGAACTAAAACAAATATCCCTCAACTGCAGATGTGAAACATTGGATTAACGGTTATACCGAATATGTTGATGGTTCTTCGTGAAAAAAACACATTGAAGCTAAAGAGGTGTATATTAACTTATATGTGAATTTTGGGTATGTCTTCTTTTGTAGGCATGTTAAAATACTCACAGCTTAAAACTTTGCTTCAGTCCATGTACAAATTTTATAGTAAAACACGAAAAAATTATAGCATTTCCGCGATTTCTTTAAGTTTTCTTAATTGTAAAAGTGAAAATAAAACAAAAATAACGTTAAAAATTCCAAGCGGACAACAAAAAACTTTTAATAACAACTGGCTTCACACTTTTCTTTTCATTAAAATAAAGTTATAATTGTTGAATGAAAGCAAATAACATACATAGCGCACTAGTATTTGCAGAAAATATAAATAAAAACATGTAAAAAAAGAAATTTATAGGATTTTATGAGAGAAACATGAAAAAATGTTTAATTGTTGTATTTTCTGTTTTTTCCTTTCATTATTTTAAGTTTCGAAAGCCGACCGCCCACATTGAAGTGCATTATTTTCTTTGTTACTTTATTAAGTTTTCGCAACGAAATATAAAAAAGTGAAACAAGTTAGGGAATTGTGGCAGCAGGTTTTTTACGAGTTGAAGGAATTTTAATTTGGCAGCCTTTTTTTTATATGTTTCTTTAAAAAGTAAAATACTATTGATTTATTTTATAAAGCATGAAGAATGTTATAAATGCAAGAAAAAATTAAGAAAAATAAGAAAATTCTCATCTGGATAAAAAGGGTTTAAACAAGAAATAAGAAAAAATACTAATAATTCTTATTGTTCTTGTATATCATGCTTTAGTTCGCACTGTCAAAAAAGGCCATTATAGCATGAAGAACAAATAAACAAATTTAGTAAAAATGACAACAAGTACCAAAGGGATACAAACATTTAAGAAAAATAAAAAAATTCTTTTTTTATTTTCTACACAAGGTCGTTACCAAACAAAAAAGAGAAAACAAATAGATACAAATTAACAACAACAAAAAGTACTAAATACTGGGTAAAAAGTACTAAATGTTTTAAGTACTTTATATTACAAGAAAGTACCAACATGTAAAATTGTAAAAAATATTGACGTAATAATAAAAATCAATGATGTGGAAAATAAAATAAAATATAAAGCATGCGAAAGTACTAAAAGCAGAAAAGGACTTAAAGGACAAAAACTATAAATTGACAATACGACAGGAATAAAAGAATGCCACCTTTTAATTTTATTTTTAATTATTTACTGTTCGAAATTTTAATATGATGTTGCTATTAGGACACCCTTTATTTAATTTTTTTACCGCTTTGTCCTTATTACAGAGATAGCAATACATGATCTGTGTAAATTTTAAGAGGCATCTTATATCATGTTTAATGGTACTACGGGAGCCTATCTGGTATGTTATCACTGAGACCAGGTATGATCAGTTCCTTTTAATGTCCAGTGGGGGACGTTCACTGGCCCACAATTGGACGTTGTTACCCAGTCAATGGGATCAGGACACTTTTTGGCCAACGGTCATTATCAGGGTCTTCTCTGCATTCCTTAAGCCCAAGTTCTTTCTCTTTCTCTATTCCTCAATACTAATCTTCATCTCTTTTTCCACGTTCTGACTATCCTTTCTTTCTCTGTTTATTTTTTCTACGCAGATAACACAAAGGGACCGATTAATGGACCCAAGTGGGCTGTGGAAACACAAGTGACTGCCTAGCCTAACCTTATATCAGTTTCAAAGATAAAGTTATATTCTTCAAAATTACGAGTTCTATGAAACACCCTTTAATTTTAAAATTTAATTCTAACACTTGTTTTTATATTTGTACATATTCTGTGTAATTTATAAATGATTTTCTACTACGTTTGAAAAACTAATGACATAAATCATAAATTCACGTAAGTGTTGGAGCACCCTTTAAATATTAATTATATAGCGAAGATCAAAATACCTTAACTTGAATAAAAAAATAAGGAAACTAAAATTAAAATCACGATACTATTGGGGCACCCTTTAATTTACAGTTATATTTTTTACAATTATTGCTATAACAAACACTGTGCAAATCTACTTTTCCCGGTTAAAAAAAGAACAATATTTTTTATGTCACGCTACTTTCGCGACACCCTTTAATTATTAATTTTTAATTATCAATTTTTAAGAGACTATCTATTATAGCATGAATAACAACAATAGGATGCATCTTCAGCCTTTTAGTACAGAATCCTAAAAAGTACCAAAATGACATAACGTTAACATTAAAATAAAAAATATATGTTAAAATGACATTAAAAGAATAAAACATCAAAAGGTTAAGCAGTAAACAAAATAAGACACAGTTATTAAGAGTGCAAGATGACAAAAAAAAAGTAACTAAAAGCACTAAAACAGCAAATAATATAAGCGATTAAAAGCACCATATGATGGATATTGAAAGTTATATAATTTAAATTAAATATTGATATCATTATTTGCACCAATAAAAAATTTGATTGAAATTTTAATAATAATTATAATTTAAAAAACAAAACTATTAGAAACTGTTGAAGTGTAACATGACCATCGCAAGATAAGATCTAACTTTTCTGCATTTTAAACACCTTTTTATATTTAGGGAATATAAATATGACCTTGTTCCTCACTAAGTAGATTTCTTATCTATTCTTTTATTACTTATTAAAAAAAAGTTTTATAACGAAAAGCGGTGTGTGTTGCTGGCAGGCCATTACGACACAGAAAAGCTAACTTAGATAATATGATTTACAATATATTGTTGCACCATCATTTAAGATGTCAAGATTACAAACGTAACAGAAAGAATTAGGTTGTTTGGAACCTCCTTAAAGTTTATATATTTTCAACAAATAAACTTTTTTTTTAATTATATGTTTTTCTTAATTAGAAACAAAAGATAGAAATAAAAATCTCATTAAGGAAAATAAATGTAATAATTTCCAAACATTTTTGACAAGGGTCACAAAAAAAAAAAGTCAAGCACGATTACCTAAATATGTTAAAATGAGACAAATACCTAGAGATGCACAACATATTGGAATGCATTTTTAAAAAAACTAATAAACGATCGCCAGATTTGATCAAAAATTCAAGATTTTTAATCGACTTAACAAAAAAAAAAAAAAAAATCATATGAACCACTTGTGAAATACTTGGTGAATTTAAAAAAAAATATTTCATTTTAGATTCCATAATAAAACAGCTTTGATTTTAATTGGATTTCTTTGATTTAATGATTTCGATCATTAAAAGTTATTATGACGCAAATAAAGAAATGCGAGTATTAGGAAAAAGTGTTGATACGGGAATTATATAAAAATAATACCGTTAACATTTTACTGGTCATTTGTTATATTAACAGTTTTCTCCAAAGTGGTTTGGCTGCAAATAATAACATTTAAATACTAAATTCAAGGTAACAAACATTTTTTTTTTCTTTTGAAGTCTTCTCATAACACAAAATCAATTTAAAATCATTAATCGATTAAAAGAGTTGTTAAACCAATTTGGCATTAATCATAATTGTTTGTATAAATTGAATATTGAAATTGCTTTTATATATAATTATATGATGTCAGCATTTTTCGGTGTTAGTAGCACTTTGTCAAAATATGTGCAACAAACACAGTGCAGGCATACAAAAGATGAGAAGAGCCTGCAACAAGCTTGTAAAATGTAAATTTGATTTTTTTATTGCATAACTATTAATGAAGTCGTAAACAAATGCAATTAAATTTTTGAGTGATTAAATTTGAGCCTTTTTTTTTAATATAAAATTTAATGACACCAAAGTTTTTTTTTTTTTTTTTTTTTGATCACTGTCAAAACATGGGAGACAAAACTGCAATTAAAAATATTTTATTTAAAAAATAACAACTAAATAAATTTCAGTAGGAAAAATACCTAATTTACTAAATGTACCAAACTCATAAAGTACTCAAGTTATTGAACTTTTAAGAAATAAAGAAAATTTACAAATGGGAGTATAGGAACAAAAAGGTACCTATTTAATAAAAGGAAAAACACTATTCTAAAAGAATAGAGTTATAACACTGAAATAAGAAAGCACTAAAGCTTCAAAGAGTACTAAAACAACATAAAGTACCAAATGTACAAAATGTTCTTAAATTAACGAAGGAGTCTACATGTTATAATATTATTTCTGAATATGTTTTTATACCAATAAACAGAAAAAAAAAATTTTTTATTTTTTGTTTGACGCAGGGGTTGAACCCTGGTCAACCAGATTTGTAGCCAACGTGCTTACCACCATGACTAAATGTATTAAAGGTTTAGTTCAGGAGTTCCTCTGATTGCAAATGCAAAGACATCAATTTTAATGTTTTATTTTTTTTCCTTGTGTTTCTTAACTGCAGTTACAGGTTACATTTGTACCCACTCTATCTTTTGTTTACTAAAAGTACCACTGATGTCAGTGAGAACTCCGGCAAGACTCGAAATATACCCTTCCACACAACGACGTTCTATAGCTGTGGCGAGATAAAAATTCATGAGATTCTGCTTACAAACCTGACCCAAGTTACTTATTCTTCACTTACTAAAGATGGTTAAAACATCTCAGTTACCGTGGGTTTCCATAACAACTTTTCTTTATGAAACCACCGCTTACGTTTCAACTTCCTATCAATATACTGGCATTTTACCCATCTCAGCGCTCTATTAAAATGCTAGCGCCATTACCAACTCATCTATAGCGCCAAAAATTGTCTTCGTTCTTATCGAGACCTTTTAAAAACTAAAAAAAAGCTTTTCAAAAACTAATCCAAGACTATTTAACAACAATTATCGTTACTTTTGCTCAAGGCAGTGGTCGGGATATGAACTTAAATCTTTTGTTTTTTAAAAAGGCAGGCACACTCATCTTTTGCTGCTGATGCGAAAACCAAGCGGCTAAAAGTAACTAAAAAAAGAATGGCAACCAACCTAAACCAAAAGTGATCAAAATTATATAAAAAGAGCATAAAGAATTTTATTGTTGCAAAATTCAAAATCTGGTTGTGATTAGAACTTCAATGAAAATCAACAATAACCAATATAACACAACAATTATACTTATTTAATAATTAAATGTTCACAAGAACTAATTTATAGTGACTAAAGTTTTGTTTAAAATAACTATATTTTTCACAGCAGCCATATATTGTCACAGAGAACATAATATGGTTGTTGTGACCATACCACAACCATGTTTCATTATCTGCTTGTACTTAAAAATCATAATTTATTTACCTGAAGAATATTCTATTGAAAAATATTTAAGAAAATAAATCGATAAAAATAAAATAACTAAAAAATTCTTTTAATTTTTTAAACAAAAAATCCTTAATTTAAAATTTTTTTAAATACAAAAATTCTTGAAATTTTTTCAACATAGAAATCTAAAAAACAACTTTTGTGCGCGTTATTTTATTTTTTATTTTTATCCAATACTAAATAAAAGATCTATAAACATACTACATGTCAGTTGGTCTGTCCGACCAGACCGACTAACCATTTAATAGATTTTAACGCCAAAGTCATGGCTGATAGTTCATATGTTCTTCAGTCGTTCACACATCTGTCCATCCAATTGCTTCAGGCCATTTAACTAAACATAATTTTTGCTAAAAATTTTACACATCACATAAAACATCTTTTAAAGGTGAATAAATTAAGAATTTAAAGAAACAAGAAAAACGAAAGAAAGAAAAAAAAAGAAATTGAAGTGTTTTAAAGTATTTGAACAAAAATTGTGTGAGTGTTCGTTCATAGATATTGTTCTTAAGCATACAAGATGTGGATGAAATCTTAAAGAACAGCAAACAGAATTTAACAGCATTTAAGCATTTAAATTGATTTTTAAGACATAAAGACTACAACACCCTGGATGTTGAAAAACAAAAACAAAAACTATATTAAAAAATTGTTCAGACTTCCTGTTGAAAAGTCAGAAAAAAAATAGCAACACATGTGTTTTGTTTGTAGTGAAGAAGGGGGGGCTCGGGCTGGCTGTATTTTTCCAATTACAGACAAAAAAATATTTACATAAATTGAAAAAATTAAAAGGGATAATAATATTTATTAATTGTAGATATTTTACAAATTGTATACGAGGGTGTAGATTGCAGCTTTAAAAACAAAACTGCAGGCAGTTGACAATATTATCAAGCTGCAATTTTTATTTGAAGGCTGTCTTGTAGTTAAGTAGTTGTTTGCATACATGAGCGCACTTTATTTTATTTTTTTATTTGTTTTTTATCATAAAATTTAAACAGAGAATTTCCTAATAACTAAAACGGAATGTTTATTGTCTGGATAATTTGAAGACCATTCTGGTATTTTTATATTTTATAATTTAAAGCTTTTATTTAACAAAATTTTTTTGGAAACTTCTGTGTGACTGAAATATTTATTTTAACTCACAAGCAGAGTCAATACATATCGATTATTGTGGCAAGTGAACAGAATGAGCATATGTTTCTCATATATTTTACACTTTCCCCTTAATCCTGTCAACAACTTTAAAAAAAAACTAATAGAATTTTATTTAGTTTTGTTTTTAAGCGAAAGGAAATGCATGTATTTTGCTATTACAAACAACTAAATTTCTAAGTTAATGAAAATATTACATCACAACATCATTAACAAAAGCAACGACACTGTCATCATTACAATTGGAATGTCTATATTAGTAAAACAAATAAAATTTTGAAAAAAAAAAAACAATCGAATTGAAATGGTGAAAAATCCCCTACAAGTGAGATGACAAGTAGAAAATATGTATTTCAAAATAAAAATAAACAAAAACAATCTTAAAATTAAAAGTCATGTTGACTAAACTAAACCCGGTAGGGAAATGTTAAACAAAATAAATCTATGAAAAATTAAAATAAACAATCGTAAATGGCAGCCGAGTTTATAGAACTTAATGGTCCATGAATTGACAAAACTAATTTCTAATAAAAAAGCGTTAAAATTTCTCAAAATTAAAAACTTATGGCAGCATTAATTATCAGGTGATTTCTTTTAGCATCGTTTTAAGTGAAAGTGAAATTATAGTTTAAAGAAATTTTAACATATTTTCTATTTATTTATTGCATCTATCAGCAAGACAAAACATCAACATCAACAACAACATTATCAAATCAATTATCTTAAGTACTCAATATAACAATTTATTATATTCGTAATCTAGTAAGAGAGCATGTACACCGTCAAATGCTTGAAGCAAATGATTAATTTGTTGTTTTTGTATTTATAATGACATATAGACAACATTAAATTGTTTATATTTTCTCGAAATGTGTATTTGTTTTAAACAAATAAAACTAAAATAAAATAAGAGGAAAAGAAAAGTTTTATTTTGAAATGAGAGCAGTATTAGTGCTGATGAACTATAAATCAATTAAGAAATTAAGTGCGTTTTATGGAAATTAAATTAAATTTTTAATAAGAAATGAAGCAAATCTAATATTTAAAAATTTGAAATTAAACGGAAAGAACAAAAAGGGGCCACCCTTTATTTTATATTTAATACTTCTTTTAAGGCGATATAACAATAAAGAACCTGTGTATATATCAACTGTCTATGTATAACGATTTAAAGGATTAGGCCATATCCATTATATAACACTATCCATGGGGACACCCTTTAATGTTCGGTTTTAAATATTTACATATTAAAATATAGAAGTACACATTCTGTATAATTTTCAAGTGTATTTCTTTAAAGGTTCAATTAATAGGGTACGTAATTTACCTATAAAGACACCCTTTAATTTTTTTTTTACACCCTTTAGTTTTTTTAAATAAAGAACTTTTTTTAATATTACCAGTCTGCAAGCATCACCTGGCAAACAGAAGAAGTTTTCTTTAAAATCGGTTCAAATATGACTGAGTTTTGCGAGCACAAACATCAAGAAAGAAGAATTGATAACCTTCAACTTTTTGTGGTCGGTTAAATGTTTAAATATTGCAAAAAAGCAAATTATATTCATAATAAATATTAATTTAATAAACAAAATATTTGCCGAAACTTAAATAGACACTTGCTAATGTTAAGCAAATTCAGTAAAATCTGCGAATCTACTCTAAGATCAATAAACCAGTTAAAAACGAATTAGACATACATAAGAAGGGCTATGTACAATATACGCCCCACCTTTTAACTGACAGTCTGCTGATGTTTTTATTGTTTGAATTGGTTTTTTTTTTCGAAAAAAAAACTAAGTTAAAAGTAATTTTGATGAGCTACAACAGTCTTCTGCTCTACATAATTACAATTTCAATAGAGTTCTATCTTGACATAGAATAAACAAAAACAGTTTTGCTGTACAATTCTATTATTCTAATAATTCTTTTGGAAGTGTTACTCCACCATTTCACAACTTTCATTAATTTCTTTCAAACGACAAATATTTTACAGTTGTGAAAACAGCATTAAAGAAAAATTATACACCGCCCAAGATTATTATAAAGCAATAAAGGCTTGCCGAAAATAAACAGGTTTATTTTTTATTTTGAAAAGAGAAGACTTTGTCTTAACTAAATCTTTACAAGAGGCAATATTAAACAAAAACAAAAAATATGGACAGGGAAATTTAAAACTGCCTTAAAATATGTTGGATGAGGTTAAAAAAGAATGAACCTTACAAAATTTTTATAAAATGCTCCATTCATTCCAAAACATTTTTTTCTTAAAAAAGGGAGATCAAAAAACCTTAGGAAAATTAATATTAATTAAGTTTAAAATATCTTTTTGCTTATTTAGCTTTATATGTGCCCTTGATTTCCCAATAGGTTTGATTCTCCGAGATCGTAGGGTTTTGTTGCTGTAATCGTATTCGTTAAAAAAGTCCGGAATTTACTATACAAATTGTACTGTATGTATGGGAGAAAAAAAATATCGCATGCTACATTTTTTTAAAAACGTATTTAACTTGACGTATTTATCTTCACACACATTCTATTGTTGCCTTATACAAAGCAAGAAATGGTTGATCGAAACTAAAACATCTACAATTTTGCACTTATTTTTATTTTTAAATTGTGTTGCTGTTGTAGCGCTTTTAGTACGAAACTGAAATGAATTATTTCTTATAGAATAAGTTTCTGTTTATAGATGTTTGTTATCAAAGATTAAATCACAGTTTATAAAATGTTTTGTTATTAAATCAATTCGAAAGATCAGTTTAAATTGGTATTAAATAAAAGTTAGCGGCAACGCTGGTTGCTAAAGACATCACATGAAAACAAAAGATTTGGTCATTTTGCCTTTAAAAATGTAATAGATTTATAGCTCTCCGTAATGACCGGTATTGCGGTACAGTGACGGTTAAATGGTTAAATATATAAAGAAAGCTTTAACAAAAACAACAACAACAACGATAAACTACTTTTTAATGTTAGAAATCCGTTAAGTAAATGTCAAATATAATTAAAAAAAAAATAAAAAAGAATTTTCTTTCTTGTCGTTTCTTTTAAATAATTTAATAATTTATATTAAGCTTTTTATAAAATTCTCATTCTGTTTATCAAACTTTAAATACATAAAAAAAATTTCGACTTTACCTAAAGTTTAACAACAAAAGAAGAAATCAGTAAAACATTAACCATAAAATAATAAAAGATTCAAAGAAAAGCCTGCATTAAAACTTAAACGTGTTTAGTAGAAGACATGGCCGATGTTTAAATTTAATTCTTTAAATTTACCAACGATTATCCCTTTTGAGTTTTATTCAATAAAACGATTAATTTCAAGCAGTAATTCATTTTTATTAGTTTTCATTTTACAGCTTCGTTAGCAATTTTGTACGAAGTAATTTTCCCATTAAAATTCATGTAAATTTTATTAAATCTTTTAAGTTTTTTTTTTTGTTGCAAAACTTTAAAAACTAACAACAACAAAAAAATTGTAATAAAAGAAAAAGGAATTTAATTCTTTAGAAACATACCAGCAGCAATAAAATTTTATATCCAAAATGCAGGCAAAAATTGTACCCACAAGTAGAAACAGAAACACTTTGATCCGTAAAACTTTAAGATGAAATGATGTCTGAATATAATAATAATCACACATACAAATACACGTACACAGATACTAAACTAACATTTTCAATGAAGAAAATTGCACAAGTTTAAGCTGCTTCTTCTTGACAAGGAACCCAAAAATTCGAAAAAGAAGTTTAAGTTTTTTTTTTTTGCTTTATATTCTGTTTTTAGGGCTGCATTTGTTGTTTTTTGTTGTTATTTTAATGTTTGCAGTCAAAAGTTTTAAAATTTTTATATTTTTATTGTTTTTATTGTTTTTATTTATTAAAATTGTTCTTGGTCTGCCTTTAAAAAATGTTTGTTTCTGTTTGAAGTTGTAAAAACAAACTGTTACAGTTGGCGGCAAAATGCAAGTAACAAAAGGTTTCTCAGCAGCAGATTTGAAATTTTTTTTTCTCTCTCTCTCTCTGTGTCTTTCAATAATAATTGAGTAAAGAATCACAAACACAGTTACAATAACAAAACAGAAAAATGTTGCATTTGCTTGTGATTAAATAAAACACTCAAAAACTTTAACACTTTGTTGTTATCATTGTAGCAATATGCCTTAATAGTTGTTGTTGTTATTCTTAGATTTTATTATTTTTTATTTTCTGTGTGCAGTTGATTGGATTGTTTTTGAATTTTGTTTTTGTTTATGATTTTTTTTGTGTATTTGATTTCCTGGAATTATGATTTTTTTTTTAACTTTGATTTAGTTGCTGTTTGTAGTTCTTTTGTATGTTTATTTGTTGTTGTTTGAGCATTTAAGTTTTGAATACATGTATCTTGGCTTAATGTCGTTTTTAGTTTTTTGTTTTTTAATGTCTGCCTTAGGTTTTTTTGTCTTTTTTTTTTATAGAGAATTTTTGTTTTTACTTTTTGGCAGCTTGGCTTTTAAGACTTTTTTCTTGTTGGACTTTTTAGTTGTTGTACATATTTGATGTCACTGCACTTTTTATCGTTTAGAAAAAAAAATGATCAAACTTTTCTGTTTGGTTTTTGGTTGGTTTGAAAGGAGTTTTAAAATTATTCTTATGCTTGGCACGTCCTTAAATTGTTGTTGGTTTTAATGTTTAAATTGTTTTTTGTGCTTTTTTTAAAACTAACACATGTAAATCCATAAATTAAAGATAATTTTGTAGGTATTTTTATATTCAAAAACACTATGAAGACATTCGAGGAATTATTTAGGGTTTTGCTTTGTAAAAGTGTTGATAAGTGTGATTAAAGTTTGAATTAAATTTTTTAACTTCAAGTGAAATTTGTTTTGTAGATATAAAACTTTTGTTTGTAAGGTTAAATAAATAGTTATTACTTTA
Source organism: Gymnosoma rotundatum (assembly GCA_916610165.2). NCBI lineage: Eukaryota > Metazoa > Arthropoda > Insecta > Diptera > Tachinidae > Gymnosoma > Gymnosoma rotundatum. The sequence goes on along the minus strand of OU744340.1, from coordinate 114,639,970 downwards.
TTACTTTTATTTTAGTTTTTTTTTTACTAACTTTTATATATTTTTTCTATTTTGTTGATTTCTGTTTAAAAATCATACATGAAAATTAAGTTTATTTTTAAATTCTTAAATTTTGTTACTTTGCAGATACTTTTTTGTTCTAAAATTAAAAACAAAAAAATATTTAAATTTTATAGGTATTTTAACTTTAGAGGGCAAAATGACTAAACGTAATAGGTATAACTAAATGGAAGAAAATTTTTTAAATTATACCTACCTACGTATTATAATTTTATTAAAAAATCTTTTTAAGTTTTTATTTAAAAAAGTTTTCCTTTTTTAAAGAAACAATTAATGTTACAGATTTTTAGAAAAAATATTATATCTTTAAGTGTTCGAAAAACCTCACGAAACATCCGATAAAAAATAAAACAGAACTATATTTGACATTTTAACTCTAGAGGAAATTCTATCAACATTATTTTTAAAAAAAAAAAATTTTATATTTCATTTTATTTGAAAAGACTAACTACCTATTAATTTATTTTTTTATATTCAATTTGATGTTTATAACATATAATGAAAATGTAGTAGAAAAAAATAGTTCTTAAGCAAGAACTAAAAATAGGTAGGAGCATATAACAATGATATTATTTATATACCTTTTACATATTTATAAAATATAAAAAAGTCTTATATTTTAATTAAATAAAATTTACAAAAAAAAAAAAAGAATTATTAAAATTTTTAACTGCAACCATCGAAATTCTAAAATTCTGTAAAAATATATTTACGGCCTCTGAGAAATCTAAAACTTATCATTTAAAACTACAAATGTTTTTTCTTATTCTGAGTTTTTTGAGATATGACTTTTTTGCTTCAAACGTACATTCCTATTATTGAATTTTTTAAATATTTTTTACTTAATTCTTAATTAAATTGAATCTACTTAATTGGAATTGCTAGATTTATTTTTTTGTCATTACTTTTAAATATTGCAGTTTACATATTAAACTTTAAACAGCCGTTAATTTTCGTTTTGAAGTTTGCAGCAGAGAAAATACGAAAATATTTCATCTTTAAAAGCCTTTTGACGTTTTGTTAAAACAAAAACTCGTAATTTAATTTATTTATTTACTTCGCTTTACAGGAGTTAATTTTGTGTTGTTAAAATTTAACGAAAAAGCTGTTTCAGTTTCAATTTTAATTTATTATTTTAAATAAGTAGGTGAGTTAAAAAAATCCGGAAAGTACCTATTTAATCTAAAATTACTCGTGTTTCTAAATTATTCTGTCACAATTCAAGTTGGAGTAAATAATTTTTAAAAATTATGTATCAACAGCAAACAGTATTGAACACTTTAAATAATAATTAAAAATTTTATTGGTTTCAATTAGAAAGAATGTAACTTTTTCAATTTAGTTTTATTTCATCACATTTTTTATTTATTCTAGAATTTATTATTTTGTTTAAATACGTGAGTATATTTTAATATTTTTATCTTGAAACTACACCAAACAGTTAATTTAAAAAAAATTTAATAAAATACTTTTTAAATTGGAATTCATAAATATAAAATATATTTAATTTTTTTATATTAATAAAGTTAAATAAACGTTGAATTATTTTTATAAAGTACCTAAACCAATTTATTTTTGTTGAAATATTAGGTATTTATTTTTGTTTTAAATCAAATTATATTTATATATGTAAATCACGTTTGAATTTAATATTTTTTAATTAGTTTAAGTTGAGTAGAAAAAATATCAATTATTTGAAATTATAGGTAGTAGTTGTTGTTTTAATATTGCTTGCGACAAAAAAAAATTCATTATTGTAATTTCTCTTTTATAAATTGTATTTATTTATTTATTATGCCTTCAAATTTTGTCAGTTCTTATCGGCATCTTTTACTTATTCATCTTCTTTCTATTATCATTCATTCGTCAATTGCTAACACACAAACAAACACACAGAAATTAAATGCACTCCAAAGTAGCGGCCATGATAACAAAGAAAAAACGCAACAATATTCTAATCAAACAGCAACAGGCCGCTAACAAAAGAAAAAAGAAGACAGTTAAGAAATCTCCTACAGACACACTTTTTTTTAAAGGAAATAAACTTTAATTTCTAAAAACTTAAATAACATTTTATGTGCATTTTGGTATAAATTACTTTTTCACTAAATGTATTTTTTTTTTGTTAACTATTGTTGTTGTTTTTCCTTTCAATATTTCAAACACATTTTTATTGAAGTTTGTTAAACAAATATCGCTGCAATACTCATCCGCGTTACACCACCGTTTTCATAAGACGTCTGTTAAAAACTGTTCGATTTGTTAAATTGTAACACTTGTGCTCTACTACAGCTGTTAAAGTATGCAGCATTGTGTCTTTTGTTATTTGCTTATGTTAACATTGTGTGTGTTTGTGGTGAGTTTTGAAAGCAACTAAAAAATGTATGTATACAATATCATATCTTAGCAACATGTTGGTATTAGCAAAATCCCTAAGAAAAAATAATCATTAAGAGGGTGGCCAGACGGATGCCTAAAATTAATGAAATTTATATAAATAAAATATAATATAAAATATAAAAGTATTATTTTTTTTAATAAATTGGACATGTGTAAGTTTGAGTCCTTATTTTTTATTTATATTTTTATTAAAAAAGAAATTATTGAAAAAAGATGTGGCAATTTAATAAATTTTTTTTGAGAAAATTGGCAACTAGCCGAATATATGTATATAGGTCGAATATATATAGGTATCTCCCTTGTTCTTATAATCTAGTATTTTTATTATCACTTATATCTTTTCATCTAAAATGGTCAATTAATTTTTAAAAATGCTTTTAACGAATGATTTCTAACAAGAATCCGACAGCTAAGCGTTAATATTTTAATAATACATATTTCATTATTAACTGACTAGTATTCATTTGTCAATTGTTGTCCTTTTTTTCTTATGAATATTAAGTTTTCTAAAGTCCTTAAAAAACGATTATTTCAATAATCAGCCATGTAAATTTTCAAGCTTGGGAGCTTAATTTAGTCATTGAGGAGTTACCCCAAATAAAGTGATCGGTAGGCGGAGAGTTCATAGTCTTATTTAAGAAATTCGTGACAGATGCGCGCTCGTGCATTGGTCCACTAGACAAGCACTTTCGATTTTGTCAATTCCTTTCGAGTCCATCCGACTGCTGTAAAGAGTACTAGTTCTTAAAATTCTTGATTCAGAGCCCCAAACATTCCATTAAAAATTATTACAAATATCTTTATACAATAGAAGTATGTCTTCAATTCAATATTGTAAGTTATTTCTTTGACAAGCTTTGTATTGACTTTTTAATTACGCCAACAAACCAAGAATTCTATAAAGTTAATTTTATATTTTGCCTAAACTTTTTATATTCTATTTTATTAACAATAAGGGTAAGATATCTTTTATTGTAAACTTGTTACGAAAAGGAATATCCAAAACACTCTTTAAAAGTTTAGTTTTTATTACTTTTAAAATATTTCAGAGAAATTTAAAAGGTTAAAATTTTACTACCTGAAATCCCTTGAAAGCAAAACTATAAAAAATATGTCAGATGTCTGCGATCTAGGGGCCCGAAAAAAATTAGCAATGCAATATAATATTGAGCAAATATTTTCGATCAGAGTGAAGTATGCAAAATTTTGTATTTGATGCAAAATTTTGTATTTGTTGTTCAAATACAAAGTGAATATTCTTTGGTGCAGATTTTTGACTGAAAGAATCTTCAAAGCATACTTTTGCAAAAATAAGACTGACTAGTCAAGCAGTGACAGTTTTTGGCGCCTTGTAAGGCGACATTTCCTTGCTAGAGACAATCTGAATTATTTACCTCTATTGTATTTTTAATGGGTTCATTTGAAGCACAAACCTGCTGGAAATTCAAAGCTGCTTAAATAAAACTCGGTGGTTTTGTGAAAAAGAATTATTTCTGATTCTAAAGAACGCAACCTTCAGGTCTATCAAAAATCTGATTTGAATTTCTTCTGGTATTCCCCAGAGAAAGAAAGTGAGAGTTTCTTAGCAATAAATTAAATTAATAAATATTACAGAAAAATTATATTACGAAAGTTTATTTTAGTAATTACGCACAACTAGCAGAAATAAAAATTATTTAAATTATTTACTTTGTACACAGACTTGTCGTAGCTATTGTATTTACAATTTATATAAATTCAATTGCAGCCATGCAACAAGTTAAACAAACCATACTGAAGCTATAAAAATATAAATTTAATTTTTACTTCAAACTGAACACATTAAAAACAAGCATATGTTCAATAAAAACACCTAAAATAACACGAGAAAACCAGCACATACACACTCGCATATAACAAATTTACACACATACAATTTATAGAATTATGAATGAATTTTTTGGGGAGAAACAAACAAGAATAGCAGAAAAATGTGCAACGAATTTGTAAATGCAAAGAAAAGTATCTTTAAAAACAAGGCAACAAAGAAGAAAAACAAGAACTTATAATCAGATAAATGAATTCAGAGAATATGGAAAGACGCAAAACAAAATAAACAATAGACAGCAGAGCAGCAACAACACAAATAAATATTCTTTCTCAGCTTGCAGGGCTGCCAACCACCGTTATAACGAAAAAGTTGGGTATTAACCCTGTAATTTTTAGTTTTATATTTTTAATTTTATTTTTTGCTGTTGAAGGTATAAAGTGTTTTTCCTATTAAAATTAAATTTTATTTTTATTGGATTTTATAGAAGACCAATTTAACACTTAAGAATATCTACATAAAAACAACGCATACTTGGCAACATTCTTTTGAGTGTATGCCTGGAATGATTTAAAAGCTAAAGCCAAATATGTCTTGATTAGTCCCTATCACTTTTTAACTGTTAATTATTTTGTTAAACTTGTTCTTATAGTGAAAAAAGAAGTATATAATCTGTGTGAATTTCAAATGTCAGTCTATAACAGTGATGCGCAAAATATAAAATGTATTTGTATTGGTGAGAAATATAAAGTTACACTATGAGAAAAGTTGTTTAATAAAAAAACGGTGTTAGTTAGTAATATTATAAAATAGTGCACATAAGCATGTAATATAAATTTTAAGTATATTTAAATTTAAGTCAAAAAATTTTAGTTTAAACAAAATTTAGCAGAATTATGTTATTAAATAATTTTCATCTCTTAAACGGAAAAAAATTGATTAATGAAAAAATCCTCTTACTTGGTAACATTATAAAATTGTGCACGAAAGCAATTAAATTAAAGTTTAATTTAAATGTAAGAAAAGTTACTTAAATATGTTACTTGGTAACAGTAAAAAACTAAAGTATTTTAAATACAAGTGAAAATTCTTATTGAAAAAAATTATAATTCCAACTTTTTAAAGTTTCCATTATAATTAAAAAAATCTCATAAAAATTATATATGAAATTTTCTATTATTTTTTTTTTTCAATTTCGAATGAGCATAATATTTTTTAAGTTAACCGAGTTAAGTTTGATCCTTCGTTCCTTTGTACTTTGAAGTTCTAAGTAAAATTGCAAGATCGAAGATAAATTATTTTTTATTTCTTTAACATTAAATGTATTATAAAAAGTTCCAAAATGCCTTTTTAAAATATCCTCTCTCTTTTTTTTTAATATTTTGTAACATAAAAGGCATTGCATACCGCCAAAAGTATTTTAAATCCTTAAGTATTTTTGAAATGCCATACTTCGCTTTTTTGCTGTAAAAAATTAAAAAATTTTTCTTTTAGTGTGTCAAAAGAAAAAATTCATACATCCGCGCACATGTGCATTCGTCAATGTTAAATCGACGACTAAACAAAAGAGCATAAGAATGTGTGTAAATTATTTTTCCACAATTGTGGTATGGCTTGCGCATCACTGGTCTATAACCATATACAAAATAATGTCATATACGTGAAAATCAGATCTTTCTGGGAATACCATTTATATAAAAAGTATATCTCTATTCGGATACTCTCGATTATTGACTTCAATTTAATTCTTGTTGCATATTGGGCCATATTATTACAACTTCTGTAAAAGGTTTAAGTGTGTAGTTATTACAGTTCCAAAGCTAGAGTCCCTGAAATGATGGAAAGGCATTTAAGCGAAAACATAAGCGCATGAAAAAATTAGATTTGATGGCTGAAAATGTCATCGAAAAAATAATCTAGATTATACAAATTCGGGTACAAACAAGATATTTTTTGTTAGCTAAAAAGATTTATAGCACGTTAAGGTACCGAAAATAAAGCACACAAACTCATAATAAATCATGAAAATAACAGTTGTCAGTAGTTGTAAAAAAGTGCAGATGTAAGTCGATGTTTACACCAAGAAAATATTCAGGAAATAAGTTTCATAAAATTCTTTTTAAAGGGATGAGGAGACAAACCATTTTATAGAAAAATATTTAAAAGGAATTGGACTATAGTTAGGAAAAATTTAATTCTGCCTTTTGTATGAAAACTTATGACAAGATTAAGGTATACATAATTTTTAGGCAAACCATTTAAAAATTCTCGGTCACTACAATATTCTTGCAATAACTTAGTCCCCTTTTATAATGAAAAAATTAAAAGGCAGACAGACGAAGTTTGACGGCGGGAGGTTAAAGACCTAAAGTGTATATTACACGAGAATCTATACTACATTTTTTTCTTTTTTCGACTTTTCGTAACTTTCATGTTGTTTCTTCATATCATTTTTCTCACTGCAATATCATTATACAGTTATACTGACTCCGTCGCAAACAACACAACAACACTTTGAATCAATTCAATCAGAAACGAAAAAAAAAAATTATCGCAAATTGCGTTTGTTAAAAATTGCCAAGAAATTAAAAGGTATTTTTTCTACATTTTCATTAAATCAATAACAAAAGTTTTATCACTTGCGCTCTTTACTGCAATTTGTCTTTATGATCATCTGTCGGTTTCGTAATTTGCTTAATCAACTGACTTTTGACGCAACTTGACAAAAACTTTCCTAAAGTACATTATATTGTATCACACATGATTTATTTATATTTGCACAGTTGCTTAAGTTGACTTAAATTTAGCAATTAATGGTCAATTTCATGACGTAAATGTACACATAATATGTTCGAAAAGTAAACTTTTTTATATTTTTCCTAGCTTTTAAACTAGCGAATCGTTAACGAAATTTCTTCCCTATATTTATTGTGACGACATAAATGGTTGGCAGCCATGCTGGTTAATGTAAACAGAGATTGAAAGCCTAAAAAAACTTTAATGTTAATTATGTGAATGTTGAGATTATAACAGTTATACATATTTGATATCAACATGTTGCTAGTGAGGTAAGAAAAGATATTGTTATAAAACACAACAATTTGTAATGATTTAAAACATGAGAGAAAAGAAAAATGCAAAAATTACTTTACATAAACATATGGCACATGGATGCAAGTATGTATGTACACACATATTTTAAATAAAAATAAATAATGTAAATGTTTTTTGGTGCATTCAATTAGGGAGAAGTGTCCAAGCCTCTACCTTCTATATATTATTGTAACAAAACCCTAATTTTTTTATATAAACATAACTAAAATACTTTTTCTTTGTACATATTCTGCTTGTGAGGTATGATTGTTACAAAACGTTCTTGTGTAAGAGGGCATCTGATTACGTATTTAATCCTGAGACTGGTTTTGTTTTATTCTTTTTATCATAGAAATAATTGTAGCTAACTGGCCATGTGTGAAATATAAAACCGAAAGAAAATTGTCAATTTTTTTTCAAAAAAATGTTTAAATCTTAAAAATATTTTTGAAACTTAGGTCAAGTGACTTGAGGGATGATCAGTTAATTTTACGAAAAACTATTCAACATTCAAACTTTTTGTATCTATTAGCGATGAAATAATTTAAAAAAGTATCAGATTGATTTATAAACATTTTAATTTGGCTTTCATTCAAAGAAAAAAAATACAACAGGTACTAAACAGAAAGTAAACAACATATTTCTAAATAATCAATATAGCATTTACATATATAAAATCAAATCTAACTGTTATATAGATTTTTTATATATGGAGTTTGACAGTTAGAATACCAGGGAAAATAATTGAATTCGCCACCGCTATCACCTGATATTTAATTCGCCTTGTATATGATTTTATTCCTATTCGGTACATACACAATTTGTTTAATTCACAATTGTTTTACACTCACGAAATTCTCTTTACAACAACCCAAGGCAAGGCGTTCTGAAATCCGGCACCATTCAAGATTACAGAAGTTCCAGGAATAAATAATAAGTTGAAAGTCCACTTAACGTTTTTTGCATTGGAGCATTTTATAAATTCTAGGAATCCTCTGTGTTTCAGATTTTCAAGAAAAGTGGAAAGAAATATGATCAATAAAATTTCTCCTTGTAGTAGAGAGATTTTCATCCTGAAAGTAGCCTACATTCCATTCTAGTAAAGGTATTGGTTGTGAAAGCTAATCGAAAGAAAAAATTACGAAATAGAAAAGGGTTATAAAAATGGTCTTGAAAAATTCAGAATATTCAAATTTTAAATCCAAATAATTCACTACGTTATATACTTAGGTTTGACGGTCTTGTCAAGGCCTTTTTTAAATCTTATAAAGACGCACAATAATGCAAGACCCTAAAAAAAAATTGATTTGTTCGAGGTGCCGTACTTTGGAACAAAGATCAAAATCTAAAATTAAAGTCGAATACCCCTTCGCTATCTGCATTAGGAGTTTTATTACCATCGGCTCAGCCATTTAAAAGCTTGTGATTTATTTCTAAAATATCTCGTTTCTTCCAACTTCTCGTTTCTTCCGCACTTAGTCTTTTGTGTTATATTCGGTAGCAGATCATGTTTGATTTTTTATCTCCTAAATTCCTGAAATGCTTTTTTTAATTCGTGCAACCCTCCTATTGTTTATTTGTGCAATCTGTGGCTGTTTCTAATATTGAATTTCCTATTTCTGCCTTAATTTTAAATATATTAATTTTTAGGGGCACTAAAATGTGGATTAACTTTCATTTTTATTAACTTAAAACCTGGCAAAAACAAGCACTAAATAAAGAAGCATAAAAAGTACGTAAAATAAAATAATAAAAATAAAAACTAAAGTACAATTAATGACAGACACTGTAAAAAAATAATTGCCTACCGGTAACAGTAATAAACAATAGATTAACACTTACCAACACTAAATTAACAAAAAAATAAAAAAAAATTAAATAAAAAAATACAGAAAAAAAACAATATAAGTTTTTGTTGCATGAAATTTGTAAAAAAAAAGAAAAAAACTTTATTTAGAAAAAATAAAAAAAATAAAACACCAAACAAGAGACAACAAAATATTATACCTCTTTCTGTTGGAATAAATACACACTTGCTGTTGTTCTTTCATCGTCATCAAGTGTTCTTAGAAAACCAAGAAGCAGTAGATGACAATCGCTGTTGGTAATCAACAGGGAAGACTAAACGAAAGGAAGTTGATGACTAAAAGATGGTGGCAACAGCAATAAAAGAAAAATACACAAGAGAAAATATAAATATTTTTAAGTTTCATTTTTATAACAAAAATTTTGTAAACAAACTTAAACATTCGATATGCATGCCTGGTAGTTGATGACAGTAGCAGAGGAGTATCTAAACAAAAGAAAAATTTGCAAACGAAAGAACCAAACAGGACAGGGCTCCCAGATTTTTTTTCTAGTCGTATCGTGAGATTTTAATTGAATTTTAAATGTATGTTTCAAAAATTTAAATATTTTTAGGTGTCAGCATTAAACAAAAATCGATTTGAAAGCTGACTTAGCCAATAATATTTCGCGAAAAAATCTGCAAAATCTGCACTTTATTTTAAAAATTTTCAATAAATCTTCAAATACATGTAAAAGATCTATTAGATATTTAAAAACATTATATAAAACATTAAAAATCTACAGATAGAGTGCGTCGAAACATTAGAACTTAAATGAACGTATATTTACCTGACTAAATATATTCTCGACATTTGGACGAACGCTGAAAGACTTGGAGAAGCAGAATCAGAACCAGGACGACTTTTTCCAGAAATTAACTAAAGCAATTTTTTTCATTGAGTTTAGCTTTAAATCTAATACTTTTAACTCTCTTAACTCCAAGTCCAAGTCCTGTTTTTTTATTTTCTATATTTGGTCTAATACGCCTAGGGATTTCATTATACGAGGGCTGATCTAAAAATTTCTGGCCTAATAGTGAAAATGCAAATATTTATAATCAAAAATGGTTTTATTGTTTTTCAGAGTATTCTCCAGCATGATTTGTACACTTTTGCATGCACTCAAACCAGTTGTCGAAGCACTTTTTCCACTCCGATTGAGACACCTCTAAAACATGGTTTTTGAACACTTCAACAGCTTCTTCTGGCGACGAAAATCGTTGACCACGCATTTTTTTCTTGACGTGCGGAAACAAGAAGAAGTCATTAGGTGCCAAGTCAGGGCTGTACGGCGGATAACCCATTAATTCGACGTTTTGGCCGGTCAAAAACGCTCTGGTTTGAGCCGATGTTTGAGAGCTCGCATTGTCATGGTGAACAATGATTCGTCAAACAAACTGTAGTTTACCACTCAGAAGTGACCGTCCTACGTTGCTCAAGCGGAACAGTCGCCACATGACCAGTTTTGCCAAATAAACAGGCGACCATTTGCTTCGAAGTGCTTTTTACACGAACAACTTTCGTTGGATTTTGCTCGTCTTTGAAGACCCACACGGTCGATTGTTGTTTCGTTTCGGGCTCACACGCATAGATCCATGATTCATCACCTGTGACGATCTTAAAAACGTCTTTTGAAGCACCGCAATCGTATTTTTGCAACATTTCCTTGCACCAATCGATACGAGCCTTTTTTTTGAGCGACTTTCAAATTGTACGGGATCCAACGAGAACAAACCTTTTTTACGGTCAGGTGTTCATACAGTATCGAATGTATGCTGGTGGAAGAAATGTCCAAGGATGTCTCTATCTCTCGGTATGTCGCATGTCGATCTGCATTATGAGTTCACGCACGGCATCAATGTTCTCTGGCACAACAGCCGTTTTTGGACGACCTTAACGGAATTCGTCTTTGAGCGAGCTCCGGCCACGATTAAATTCATTATACCAATTTTTCACAGTGCTATAAGATGGTGCTTCATCGCTATACAAAGTTTTAAGTTCATCAATGCACTCTTGTCGTGATAATCCACGTCGAAAGTTGTGAAAAATGATGGCACGAAAATGTTCACGAGTTAATTCCATTTTTTTCTATATTAATTTTTTCAAGTCACTGTAAACAACACAAATAATGGTCGTACGTCAAAACGTTTTGAGTACGATTATGTTTAAAAATGACAAACTTTCCAATGGGAATGTCAGATTGCACTTGGCAGCACTCAGTGTTGCCAGGCCAGAAATATATATAGCAGCCCTCGTATAATAGAAATCAATAATTCAATATCCAATAATTCAACATAACACTTAATACAATCATCAAATATTTTGTTTATATCATACTGGTCAAGACTTATGCTTACAATTATTTCAGCTCCATGAGTGCCTAGATATGCGCTATCATAACTAAGAAAATTTGAAGGGCTCCTGTCGCTTCACTTTGCATTTTATGAAAATTAGGAATTGAATTAGGAATGAATTAAAAAAAGAACTTAAGCCAAGATCAATTTCAATTATTTAAAATCTTATTTAGTACATAATTTATAAATTAAATAAATGCGTTTAAAGTTGCTTTTTTCTTTAAAAAAGAATGGTTGATAATGATTGTTTTGAAGACATAAGTCAAAAACTGTATATAAATAAGCCAAAGTCAACATAAAAGAAGTTGCCACACAGATTATTAAAAATCTTTGATTTTAGGCCAGAAATCTTCAAATCTGGTTTTTAGCAATTTGAGGGGCTAAAATCTGCAAAATGCAGATAAATCTGCACTTCTGGCAACAGTGGGCTGACTTCCAAAATGTATTAATTCGAAGTTTGTATACAGTTTCGCTGCGGTATTTAGATCTTGTACAAATACAAAGTTGCAAAACAAAGCATCTATATAGAAACTGATGCGCTAGTTGCTCGGTTGCAACGTCGATAATACTTGTCTGCGACATTTTGGAATGATATGCATTGTAAACATATAGTAATATTGCATTATGAAACACAAAACATTGTTAGAATACGAAGCAACTGATGTTTTGGAAGTCAGTCGAAATGTATTTTAAGACAAATTTATGTATATGGAAAATTTGTCATAATTTATAAGTTATATTTTTTATTGATTTAACTAAACTATAACCAGCTTAAACTAAACGTTTTACCTTTTATGTTCACTAATAATTTGTTGAATACGAGTATAACATAAATTACGTATGTATGTATTTTGACGATTTTTTCTATTTTTGGCGATTTTTTGCCATTTAGAGGAAATTTAACTTTCCAAAAAAATATTTTTTTTTACAATATATATAAATATTATTGCTAAAACTATAAAAAATCGTTTTGGCGATTTTTGACATTCATTTTTGGCGAATTGCGTACAAAAAGAATCTGACAACCCTGTTTGTAATTGTAATAATTGTGAATAGATTTTAAAGTTAATGATTGCGCTTAACAATACAGGTGTATTCTTGTGATTGTTCTAAGAATGTCAAATATGACTATTGCTTGCCAAGTGAGGCGATGTCTTAGCTTATTTGGCGAAAAAATGTTTGATTTCGCGACTTTTTGGCAATTTACAAAATATTTGGCGATTTTCTTAGCTATTTTTACATAAATATTAATGAGCAATAATAAGCATCGTATGTTAAGTATATTTTACTCTAATTATTGTTATGTGTGTATTGCAAACTGGTAACTTTTCACTTTTACTTTATAACATGTTATTAAATCCAAGTGAATGATTTTTCAACAAATGTATCAGGGAGGGCAAAATTAGTACTATTTTATTATTTTATACATTTTGAAACTAAAAAAATTAAATAGTACATCAATGGTACAATTAAACAAGTTTCCCAGTTTTATATTGCAAATGATTTTGTTTTTTTATACAAAATAAAGCGAATGTTTAAGCAGTGGTGTAAAAGGTATAGTGAATCATTTCTTACAAAGTATGTCGTAAATTGGATGCCTTATTCCAGTTAGAAAATATGTTTGGAAGCTATCTAAGACTTAAGTTAGGCAGCTTATCCTCTACTTCTCTTTTCTCCGCTATCAGTACTTCATATTGTTACGTTTTTCTCTTTTAAAACAAACGTACGGATTCTTTTGATTGCAAATACCACTGTGGCTCATTATAAATTCCGTATTCTTACTTTATGGCTTTCTCTGGCTATACTTCTTGATCCTACCGGTTTTCTATCGGAAACCCTTGGTTTCCCATTTACTAATCATGCGTTATTACTACAAACGCAGCCATCCACGCTACACTACTGTGTTACTCCGGCGAAACATGAACTACTCGATGGCTTGTTTAGTAACCTTAACCATCCACAGACATCTCCAATACTCCTTTTATTCAAGCCACTCCCCCTGTTGGATTAACAGCCACAACACACGTCTTGCCATACACTTGTTGTTATGCTGTTACACTTCCCTGCACTAACCACTAACGTACTTACTTTTTATTATAAAGGGCCTCTGACATTTATCTGTTACTCTTATATTAAATTACACGTCTCCATCTGCCATGGCTTCACACAATAAATGCCTTTTGCCTCTCGGGAGGTTTGTACAGCTGTTAATTAATTTTAAATTGCATTATAACAATTTTTAATTTCCCTTGAACGCATGTCGGAAAGCGGGATCGAACTCATGATCTCCTGTTTGACAGCACGCACCTCTACCAACGCAACCATCGAGGTTGTTCAGCTTTTGTTAGCTAATTGTGGTTTTATTCTATACACTTAACATTAGTTAAATTAACTTATTCACCACGCTCATACGGGAGCAATAACAGGGGTTGCCAGATTTTTATTAATCGTAACAATATGTTGATAACGCGAACAAACAATGCCTGTGTTAGAGGAGTATTTTCAATAATAAATTAAACTGAGATTCTTCTCTGAAATAGAATGAAGTATAGACTTCTGCAAGCTTTATTGCCAGTTATTTATTGTAGTAATATACTTAAATAGCACATGTTGCAATTCTTTTCCACCTCTTCAAAAACTTTAAATAAGTTCAATTTATATATAAAGTGAGAAGAAGAAGAAAACGCTGATGAATCTCTTGACAATAAAGCGTTCAGTATATTAGAATAATAACATAAATTAAATACAATATTTAAAGCTTAACTTGATATCTCAGTTTAATTAATTAATTAATTATTTTTGATTTATTATATTTTTTCAGAAAAAAAACCTAAAAATTTGTGTGCTCAAAAACTATGAAAATTTTTTCTGAAAATTTGTTGCAATTTGATGCTGCGACTAAGAATTACGTTCCAAGAACAACAACACAAATCTAAAATAAATTTCATTTTTCTTTAAATTTGATTGTGTTGTTGCTGTTGTTATTTTAGTTTCTTTGCTTATTGCTTCTTTTGTATACTCTTGAAAACCAGACAGACAGACAGACATCATTAAGACAAGTCATGTTTTTTTTTTTTACTTTTGTGGTCTTTAGTGCTCTTGCGCAACTCTTCTTTATTATTGTTTAATACTTTTTTTTTGTGGTTGCATTTATTGTTATGGAAGTGCAAAGTGCAGTGTACTTTAAACAATAATGTTTTTTAGTCTGTTTTTTTTACAGTTAAAGGTAGAAAGAAAAACAATTTCAATGTTCTAATATGGTTACAAATCGGTATCATGATTTCGACAACTTTAAATGGCCAGTCAGTCAGTCAGTTGGTTGGTTGGAAAAGAGAGATTATTAATAGAAATAAATGGTGAATCATGTAGAACATATTCTGTTCGTGAGGTTAGAAATTATGAGAATTTAAAAAGAAAAACCTTTTGGCGCATAGCGAGAAAAACATAGTAAACTGCTATTTGTAATATGAATGTTTGTTAGTCTATGGATAAATGCGTTTTTAATTTTAAATACAAAAAAATCAAAGTTTTTAATTAAAATGTGACTGATTACAAATTAGGGACTTTTTCTTGTTTTTCTTGAAGCTAAATTTTTGGACTAAAATATGCCTGAACACATAGATTGAGTCTCTCCTAGAGTTATAAACGATTTAATATTTTCAAAATGTTGTCAAGAAAATTAATAACTCACGAACGCGTCGACCGATTTCGTGAAAACTTTAGAGAAACCATCTGCATAAACATACGATTAAACCCTAAAAATTGAATTGAATTTGGTTTGAACGATTGTGAGTTATAAAGTTACAACAAACGTGCGACAATTTTTTTTTAATACTGTTACGTCTTTTCCTTTTTAGAAATACCACTCATTATAAAATTCTGTATTCTTACTTTGTGGCTTTATTTTGATTATACTTCTTGATCCTACGGTCTTGTGAATCCTATGGTCTCGTATTTACCAAACGCGTGTCATTATTACACGCTGCACTATTCTGTTACTCCGGCGAGACATAAGAACTACTCGATGCCTTGTTTAGTAACCCTAACCATCCGCAGACAACCCCACTACCCTTTTATTCAAGCCAGTCATCCCCTTTATCTCTCTCCCGGGGGCACTAAGAGCCTGTGCTGACCTAACCTAGGTGCAGAGGGTCCTCGGGGGTATAGGGGGAACCTGTCCCCCGGTGTTGCAGGCACTGAACCTGGATAGACAGTTGGGCACTGTGGAAGGATTTTACCAGTTTCCTTAATTGATAATAAAACGTGTGAATAATAATAGCCTAAATAAACTGGTACCACGGGAACCGGTGGCCCATACAGAGAGCAGCTAGTCTCTGTAGCCAGTTATTGGTGAGGTCCCTTCGGGGTACACGTGGTGGCTGTTGGTTTAAAAGTCTATATCTGCGGGTCTGGCGCGGAATAGATGGAAAGTGTGCTGTTGCACTCTCAACAGACGGGGTTGGATAGTCTCCAACCCTCAAGCAAGAGGAAGTTCATGGTCCTGCAAGCCATATTCTTGAAATTGCAACTCTGTTGGCTACGTCCGATGGAGGGCGCTAGTCGAAGCATTGTATTTTACTCAGTGGTAAGACCAACGTCAGGTTAGGCCATCAATGGCAGGTACTGACGTTAATCTGTATCACGTATTCCCTTTATCTAACAGCCACAACACGCGTTTGTTAAAACACTGTTGTTATGCTGTCAGACTTTCCTGCACTTACCACTACTGTTCTAATCTTTTTTTTATTGTAAAGGGCCTCTGACAATTATCTGTTACTTTTATATTAAATTAGATGTCTTCACCAAATTATCTGCCATGGCTTCACACAAGAATTGTCGTTTTCTTCTCGGGAAGCTTGAATTGCCGCTTCTTAATTTTTAATTGCATTATAACAATTATTATTTTCCCTTGTACGTATGTTCGAAGTTGGGCTCGAACTCACGATCTTCTGTTTTACAGCAAGCACCTCTACCAACGCAGCCATTGAGGTTGTTCCGCTTTTGTTAACTAAAGCCTGGTACTCTGTTGGAATTTATGAAAATTGTTGATCAACATTAATTATTTCATGTGGATAATTTGACATTTAAAATATGGTATCCATTTGGCTATTAAGAAGACTTTAACGTTTTATTATTTTCACGTGTACTACGTTATTTTAAAAATGTAAGCAAAAGACATATGATCAGCTGTTGTTTGAGAGTTTCCACCTGAAATAATGCCTACTTGCTTTATTTCACAGCTTTGATAAAATGTTGCCAGAAACATTTCATATGTTTTCCACAGTAAAAACAGAGTACTACTTCTGCAACATTTTTTCATGACTTTTTCATACAAATTTTTTATGTATGTAGTTTGACAGCATTCTGGATGAAAAACTGAGCAGAGTACCAGGCTTAATTGTGGTATTATTCTATACACACCATTAGCGGAAGTTACTTATTCACCACGTTCATACGGAAAGCAATAAAAGAGGTTGCCAGATCTTATTTTTGTAACCATATATAGACATAGATTTTTCAGTGAGGCTTAAGTTCGTTAATAATTGCGAGGGCTGTTTCATTCTGGTAGTATCTAAATTTCACTGGTCTGTTTATAATTAAACACAATTCTTCAGCATTTCCAAAAAAAACCCTTTTAGCTGTTACTTTACATAAAGAAATATATTTTTAATGTTCTACAGAATTGAATAATTCTACATAATGTTTGCTGCTACGAAACTTAAACTGCTAATGCATGCATATGAGTACAATAACAATGAATCTCAGTTGAATCCCTAACGACTGACGACAGTGTCAGGTTTTTGTGATAGATAATTGGGTCTGTGTTGCCCATTCATTTGTTTTTTGTTTTTCTTTTCTCGTTCTCGATTTGATTATTTTTAGTCATTCTTATTTTGGTTTCTTTCTCATCAATTTTGAATTTTTTTTTTTCGTTTGTCTTGACAAGGGTTTGTTTTTGATATTCATAATAATAAGAACAAAAAAACTTACTGGAATAACCAAAAAGAAAAATGAGTTGGGAGTTCTTTGGAAAAATGATAATTTAACTGTTGAAGTTTTTTTTCAGAGTTTCTTTTCTTTTGTTTTGTTTTGTTTCGTTTTTTAATTTTGTTAATTTTTTTTTGGCTTTTATATTATGAATAATTATATTGCGTTATGATACAGTTGGTAACAAATGTGGACTTTAAGAGTTATACAAATTGCTGTTAATCTTAACTAGGTACCTGGTTTTGGGTTTAGTTTTGTGCTTTTTGTTTTTTTTAGTTAATGATATTGTTGCAAATGTAAGATTTTTATTGTCTAAAAAGTTGCAATTTGTTGAAATATTAATTGCAGGGCTGCTTCTTTTAAGTCGTGTGCATTTCTCACATTTTGTATAGTTTTCAAACTTTTAACGCAAATCAAAATTCTAATATGTTACTCGTACAGTCTAGATCAAAAACGTCTTTTATTTTTTTTTAACAATTTAATGATAATGATAAAAGAGCTATCATCCTTCCTCTGTCTGGCGGCTTAACGCCTTCGATTTGAAAAAGACATGCGATCTGCATGTACCAGTCTATGGAAGCCAATTTATTATGCATCTAAGTAGAGCAAACGTGAATAGAGTGTCCGCAACATAGTCGGCGTACAAAGCCTCATACGAGTACACCTTTACCAAGGCAAAGGCAGAACTTTTGGCAGCTTTTTCAATCACAATATTTCCATTAATGCAATATGGTAGATGGAAGTAGTACAAAATTTTAGGTTGTGATTCCTTGCGCAATCGCTTGGACAGTCGATCAAAATCTATGAGTGCTTGTATAACGCGAAAATATGGGGATATCGTGCACAAATTCTCTAATTTAAAAAATAAAGTTAAATTCAATTAATATTTAAATCTATCATAGTTGGGACTTTTTTATTACCATTGAAATTTCATTGGCATTATATGAACTAATGAAAATATAAAAAATTTAACTACCATTTAATGCTAATGATTTTATATCAATTATTTCCCCTTTTGTTGATGGATCTGTATTTTAAGATTTCTATTTTTTATCTATTGTACGTAAAATGGGCATAAAGCTTGGTGTCTGAGATCTAACGTGACATTTAAATAATGGTAATGCAAAAAACAATTATTAGCATTACTAATCATTCAATGCTAATGAAATTGGCAAACATTTAAACTTACATTTTAAAAGTGCGTCAAAGTGAATAATTTAGACGTTGATATTTTTCTTTATTTTACTAAATGGTTTTATATTTTTAGGGTAATTAGACTTAAAAACATTTTGCGGAACTTAACAAATTTGTTTAAGTAAAATTATAAATCTATGGTTTTTAAAACTGTAAATAAACATTATGGGGGATCGCTAATTTGTTCACTCGAGGTTTTTTTTCTTATTTTTAAATTCTCTCTCGCGCCCTATGTTTTTTTTTTGTGATTGGAGTTACTTTATTGTTCCTAAGAAAATGAAAAAATTAGAGGCAGGCGTGGTGCTATTTTCCGAGTTACCGTGCTCTAAAATTTTCAAATTTTTTAAAATATCAATATGGGTATCATTTTAAAGCTTTTGAAAAGATCTTTGAGGAAACGCTAAAACTTTCATAAAAAAGCTTTCATAAATTAAGAGCCGATGGCATTTTTAAAATAATAATATATATTGTTACGAAAGTAAGATCTGGCAGCCCCTGTTGTTGTTAACAGTGTGAGAGTGGTGAATAAAGTTACTTCCTCTAATGGTGTGTGTATTGAATAATACCACAATTTGCTAAGAAAAGCTGAGCAACCTCGATGGTTGCGTTAGTAGAGGTGCGTGCTGTAAAACAGAAGATCGTAAGTTCGATTCCGCCTCCGGACATGCGTACAAAGGAAAATAATAATTGTTATAAAGTAATTAAAAATTAAGAAGCAGCAGTACAAACCTCCCAAGAGGCAAAAGACAATTATTGTGTAAAGCCATGGTAGATAATTTAGTGGAGACATCTAATTGAATATAAGATTAACAGATAATTAATTGTAAGACGTTCTTTATAATAAAAAAGCAAAAACAGTAGGGGTAAGCGCTGGGAAGTGTAAAAGCATAACAACAAAAGTGTATGGCAGACGTGTGTTGTGGCTATTGGATTAAAGGGGATGACTGGCTTGTATAGGAGGAGTAGTGGAAATGTCTGTGGATGGTTAAGGTTACTAAACAAGGCATCGAGTAGTTCATGTCTCGCCGGAGTAACACAGTAGTGTAGCGTGGATGGTTGCTTTTGTAATAATAACGCAGGTATTAGAAAATACGAGACGATGGGATTCACAAGACCAGTAGGATCAAGAAGTATAGCCAGATAAAGCCACAAAGTAGAGAATACAGAATTTATAATGAGCCAAAGTGGTATTTGCAATCATAAGAATCCGTACGTTTGTCTAAAAAGAAAACAAAAAACGTAGCAATATGCAGTGCCAATTTATTTTTTATTTTTTAATTCTCTGTCACCTCAATATTTGCTTTTTTAAATTAAATTGAAGTTACTTCACTAAACTACATCTGCATAGATGGTGAAGGGTATATAAGATTCGATATAGCCGAATTATTGATATTAAACGCCTTGTCGAAATCACATTTTCCAATTGAAAAGCGTTGCCGCAAGAAAACGCTTTCTGCTCTTGTTTAGGTATGGCCAAGGCGAATCAAATACCAGGTGGCAGCGTAGGCGAATTCATTAATTTTCGCCGTGAACACTACTGTCAAACTCCATATGTAAAAAATCTGTGTACAATTTTTTATATATGAAGTTTGACATTCGTTTTTACCAGCAAAAAATAATAAATTCTCCAACGCTGCCACCTAGTAATTGATTCGCCTTGGGTATGGCTGTTGCAATCAAAGCGAGACGGGTCTTTTAGAAGAAATTTTATAAAATATAAAAAAATTATCTGAAATTATTTTCTAAAAAAAACCATTTGTAGAATTAACCAAAAGTTTTTTTTTTCATTGCACATTAATCTATTTTTTCTACCGTATTTAGGTAACTTATGATTCAGTTCATAATCAATCACCACTATTACGTTGACTAGACGAAGTCCACTCACAAACAAAATTATTTGCTTAAATATGGGATAGATTTCAAATCCTTTTTTCATATTTAAAAAACAGCTTGATTTTGCATAATTTTTAAAAATTTGATGTAAGACTTGTTTGCATGTTTGCTGGTTGCGTTCAAACCTTTTTAAAAAGCCTTACTGCCATCCCTAAATTAGCGCGTAAAGCGCAAGATAACTGTCAAAATTTCTCATGTACATACAAAATGTATGAAGCATCCCTAAATAGCTTGGCGTCAACGCTTAGCAATTGGAAAATCCAATTTTGACAGTGCGTTAGGAAGTGAAGTTTGCTGTTTGTTGGTTTGTTTTGTTTTGTTATGGTTGAAAAGTAGTGACAATTTAGTAATTTTCAAGGCAATCTAGCGGTTTTATCTCTTCTTTATTCTTATACAGCGGGTTTTATGAAATTAAATGAGTTAACATTACTTTTAACGACACGAAGTTAACGCTGTTATTTAGGGATAACATTTCAGCGCAAAAGCTATCAATTACATTGCTTTGCGTCTTACGCGCTAATTTAGGGATGGCAGTTAATAACTAACTAAGTTGTTTTTTTTTGTTTGTTTTGTTTGTTTTGTTATTCTAGACGGGAGTGATTCTGTTTAATGTCAGTCAGTATTCAAAAAAAAAAAAAAAGTTGGATAAAAATTCAACAAAAAGACAACTTATAATAATGGACCTGTTGCATGATGGTGTTGTTTGTTAAAAGCAAAAAGGAATAAAATGAAATATTTATTTTTTGAATGACGTGAGTAGATTTATATATTCATTTAAATTTTTATGTTTTTGTTGCTGTTGTTGTGTATCTCACTTTTTTGAATTTAAGTAGAAGTTTTATGAAAAACACGTGTTCAAAAAAAATCAAGTCGGTTAAAATATAATACAACAACGATTGTGTGTGCTTGTGTGTGGGTTAAATAACTTCACATTTAAAATAATTTAAGAAACAAAAAAAAAACAAAATAACGTGGACAACCAAGAACGTACGAACGAACAACAATGAATGAAGTAAGTGAATGCAATCATACAAAACTACAACAACACATTTAAATAACAGGAGTTCAGCTTTTAAAACTAAACAAAAAGGATATTTTATTTAATGTCTTTCGTTGTTGTTCGCTTTTTTATTCAAGAAATAAAATCTTAAAAGCAAAAAATATTTGTATAGAACAAAAAAACTTATTGTGTAAACAGAAAATATTGTATATAAAAATGCTTTTGTACGTCCACTTTTATAGAGGAATTAAAAGAAGAAGAAAATAAAATAACATGGGATAAAGCGAAAACAGAATAATGACAAGTTTGAAAAAAAAACAAATAGACGAAATAACTGGAGTGTTTCTTTTACCCTTTTAACTAAACTGTTCCTTTGAAATCTAGACCCGTTACATAATACGATACCTTTCATGTCTGAGACATGTCTGAGCAACAACTTCAATAAGTTGTATTGTGAGGCAGCTTGCGATCAAGCAGACATTAGCTGTCATGGATCCCACACACGCATGTGTTTGAGAAGATCGCCTTTTCTCTATTCTCTAAATTAATGGCGCTAGGTCTCATGGTCGCCAGGGTTGGAAATTTACACACAATGTGTGATGCCTTTACAATTTGTTTCTGGATTTAATCTGCAGGTAACATCTTTTTCAATTTTTTATTTGGATAGATAGTATCTAAGGACCATGGACTATTCTCAGTAAGTCAGAATAGGATATTCCGCTTCTTTCTGCATTGTAGTGACTTTAGTGCCAAATTAACTTGTCTGCAAGAAAATAATTTTTTAAATTTTTTTAAATTCTCGGTATTTACTCAATCGAAAACTTTGGCCCTTCAATCAGCTCTCGAGGAAGCTGGAAATGAAGACGATCATACATCATCGTTGCAGTTTTGCAATTCTTATATTTTCAATTACTGCATTGCGAAAGTTTAGAAGCGTTTCTAATTATTTAAAAATGAAATGTTATAGATTCATTTAATGTTTGGGAGAGCCATTTCAACTTCCCCATAATTATTTTCATTTTATGGCATTTCTAATACAGGACACAATTTCCTCTTCGATTAAAGGCTAGAAAATTTTTCAGATGAATTCATTTTTCGTTCGAATTCGTTTATGATGAGCTGCATCTTGTCTCTTTCCACTCTAGCGTAACTAAGACACAACCCGAATTTTTCTGGGTTTTAAGTCTCTTTTTATTACCTTCTCACAAAACTTGTGCTAAGAATAGATAATTCTTCTTTTAATTTTTTCTTAATTGCAGATCGATAGTTCTTCGGCCCCAAATAAGGTCCATTGATTCTTAGGTCCGAAGAGTGCTGTTTTATCCATTTTCCAAAAGCAAAAAAACCTTTCCCTTTGCTTGATGTGGTTTCGGATTTAGCAATGCTGGCCGTGAAATCACAGGAAACTTCTGATTGAATGAGGCATATTTTTAAAAATGAAAAAAATTCCAGACGCTTAGAAAAATAATCATTAAAAGAAATGCACTAAAAGTAGAGGAAGGGTATAACTTAGCTTGTCATACCGTTTTTAATTTCTACAATATTCATTTTCGACACCCATAAAGTATATATATTTTGACTTCTTATGCATAGCGAAGTCGATTGAGCGAAGTCGATTAAGCGATGTCCTTCTGTCCGTCCGTGTTAGTGTTGAAATCAAGTTTGCCGAGGCATTTAATCAGCTAAAATAAAAAATAAATATGTTTATCGATCAGACAAAGTGTCGAAAGAGGTGCTATTGGAAATCACCATGATCGGTCCGTGCCCTTCGAGGCAGAAGGCAAAACACCACGCCTACCTCTAATTTTTTCATGTCATTTGGAACAATTAAGTAACTCTAATAAAAATAAATAAATATGTGGAGCGATAGAGAATTAAAAAAATAAGAAAAAGAATTCAAGTGAAAAAATTTGCGCTCGCCCACATTTTCCGAATTACGGGGCTCTGAAATTTTCAAATTTTTTAAAATATCAATATGGGTATCATTTTAAAGCTTTTAAAGAGATTTTTAAGAAATTCTAAAATTTTTTAAAAATGCTTAACCCATTAAGAGCCGATGCCATTTTTATATAAAATTATATGTAGTACTTATTTTTATTTTTTTAAATCTCTGTCATTTCAATATTTGCTTCTTCGATTGGAGTTACTTCACTAAACTTGATTTACATTAATGGTGAAGGATATATATATTCAGCATAGCCGAATATAGCACTCTTACTTGTTTTTCAACTAGGATTCTTTTGGGCGTTAAATTTTAGCATTCATTTAAACCCGATTTGAAAAGAACTCTTCTTTAAATAAAAAAACTAACATCTGTTTCTCAGAAAAGTAGGACTCTTTTATTTCACCTTAAAAAAACAATACTTCATTTACTTGATTATGTTAAAAGGAAAGTGTTTAGCTGTGTGTGTTAGTATTTTTGTGCCAGTATGTTAGCTACCAATTCATAAACTAAGGGTTGTTGTTTGAAACAATTTTCATTTAAAAGGAAAAAAAAAGAATAAAAATGTGATTGCAAAAATATCACAGACTCACGTTTAAATCAATACTCGAGTTAAGAGTACAGTGTAGTAAAATAACAACAATAACCAGCTGGATGGATGTTCATTTCACAAACAAACAAACACATAAATATTTTTTCGGCTGAAGAACTCGTTATCCACCATAATCCTGGCTGCTGTTTGTATTTATTTACTCTATGTGTGTGTGTGTGTGTGAATTTTTTGTGTATTTTGTGGTTTTTGTTGCTGATTTTATAAACAACTTTATTTTTTTTTATTTTATTTATATCATTTGGTTTTTTCTTTTTATTCTTTTTTCTTTCTATCTACAAAACACGTTTGCTTAATTTTGTTTTTGTAAAAACAATACAATGATTATGGGATAACAGAATTTCTAAAAGGACACAATTTTTGGCAGAGAAACAATTTTGAAAATAGCTAATTTCAGTGGGTTGATGTGTACAACAGTGTTGCCAGGGAGAGACAGGAAAAAGTTTCGCCTTCAAAAAAGTTAAATATTTTCATTAAAAGTTAATTGTTGAAATTTTTTTCTAAATAAATAGTAAGTTAATATAAATAATATGAAATATAGTAAAAATTTTTATTTCATATTTCAGGGAAATTAAGGCAACAAACTGATTTACTGAAGAAAACCAACATTAAATTAACAAAAAAAAAATAAAAAAATAAAAAAATAAAAAAACCTCTAATTCTTATGCGTATTTAAATCAGGACTCAATACTAATATTCCGTGATTGAAATTTGCATGATCTTGCCATTCATTAAAATTAGTTTAAGTAGGATTTTTTTTAAAATCGGTTCAACCTTTTTCTTTGAAAATTTGGGTTCGATAGAATTTACTATTTTAATAATTTTTAAAATACCATTATTAAAGACAAATTTGAGTCTTATTTGCTTTAACCTTCAACATAAAATTACTAACAATTTTTTCTTTAATATAATCCGGTAATTTTTTAGGGCAATTAAAACAATACTTTCTTCTAACGAATTTCGTAAGTTTGAACACTGTAAGTACATGAAATTAGTGCAAGCCATAATATTTCCCAGTTGGGAAAAATTGTTGCCATTCCTGAGCTCTCGGTAGTTGAAAAAAGAACAACTTCAGCAACGTTATTTTTTTTTCTTTCGAACTAATTACAGATTTTTTAACTTCAAAATCTTGAACCAATTGGGACCCCCAAAATATTAAAGCTTATGACGGATGGTATAAGAAAAGCCCTAATTGTATTTTTAATTATTTTCTAAAGTTTTTAATTAATTTTTTTAAGTTTTTGACTGGGAGAAAGATTTTATTATATTTTTAAAAAACATATTTTGTTTCTTAAGTCTATATCTCGTGAACCATTAGAAATATTGCTTTTCTCCCTTCAGCAGACTTTTATTTGGCTTGAGACAAAGTAAAAAAAACAACATCTTCCTCCAAACAGCAAAACTACCAAAAGACGTAAGATTTCGTCATATTATTTATTTTTATTTTTCACTCTTATTTTAGAACAATGTGTAGCATAAAGATAGCCAAAAACAAAACAAGAAACTCTTTTTAACAAGTCCGTTTCATTTGATGACCCCTTCACATAGTTATAGCAACAAAACTCAAAACTTCAATACGGGACCAAGAAATCACATTCAATTGTATGTTTATCATAATTAAAAATGGCATCATAGAAAATAGGAAAATAAATAAAGAAAATGTTTTCGGACTTTTGAGTTTTTTATTGAGACATATCGCAGCGAACGAAAAATAAGGATGACGTATTTTAAATTTTTATTTGTTCCTAACAGAGGTGTGCTTAATGGTCCAGACATTAGAAAGCTAAAAATTGAAGATTTTTTACGCAAACGACTTAATTGCTTGAAACGCACTTAAGGTAGTTAAAGAAAGACTCATAGGAAAGATTCAAGATGATGGTTTTACTAAAATATATTCTTAAGTCATTACAAGCAA
Source organism: Gymnosoma rotundatum (assembly GCA_916610165.2). Taxonomy (NCBI): domain Eukaryota; kingdom Metazoa; phylum Arthropoda; class Insecta; order Diptera; family Tachinidae; genus Gymnosoma; species Gymnosoma rotundatum. The sequence continues at coordinate 114,613,867 of OU744340.1, read as the reverse complement.
TCGGTGTGACCATGACATTAAAATTTCGCTTTTTAAAATCTCATTTGACGGAGTTCGAAAAATAATTGCCAACAGAATCTGATGAACAAGGTGAACGTTTTCACTAAGTAAAAAAATTGGAAAATCGGTTCAAAGGGAAAAAATAGATGCGATGCTTGGGGAAGTATGCTGGTCTAGCCATAAAGTATTTTCATGCGAAAATAAAACTAGCGAAACGCTTGAAAACATGTTTTCAGATGATAATTCCAGCTCCGAAAGCGACGACTAAAGTTCAATATATATTTAAAAATATTTAAAGTGTTCTCATATTTGTTTATTAATCTATAATACAATTTTACTTTTTTTTACAGTTTTGCTGTTTGGAGCAAGATATAGTGTCCAACAAAAGTAACGAAAATTTGGCCAAATATAGAAAAATTAGATATGGAGCTTTAAAAGTTACAAAAAATTTAAACAAACGGCAACGCTGGTGTACATGTATTAAAACAGCATTAACTTACAAGAAGAAATAGATTTTTACAGTTAATAATGATTATGGTGTTCCATATGTTGTGATTTTTCCATATTAGCGAAGGACATCACACGTAATAAATGACTGCATAATGTGAGATTTGTTGGTTACATAACAGATTATTTATTGGTTATATTACATTACAGATTATAACAGATGAGGTCAAGATGAGCTCCAGTATATTTTTGTTATGTCTTTTAACAGGATAAATATAATAGTTCACCACGAGCTGTGTGAAGTTTAAAATATTATAGTGACTTTTTACTACATAAAACGACTGCCTGCGTGGCACCAGTGCAAAAGGTTACGAAATTCTCTTTTTGCAGTTTTAGACCGCAATAAAAGTCGCAGAACCGGTACTCCCATATTGTTTTGGTAGTCAATAATTAAGACCGTAACGGTCTTCAAAAAGAGGTGAAAGGGCATCTGCTTGTCCTAATATATTCAGAATTTTGAAAGCATCGACTATGACCATATTTCTTGCCAAACGGTTAGCATTTTGTGATGGCCTCTAATCTTGTTTAGAATTAAGTTCGTAGGTATCTCGGAAGGAACTTACCAATCGCCGCGGGTGTATGTTTGTCGTGCACATAGACGTACATGCTTGTCGAATAAAGTGGCAATGGTTGCCCTCCTGCGTTTGCACGGATCTGAAACAGGAACCAGTGGACAACTAATAGGAACCGGTAGCCCCCAAGAACTACAGTTTAAACACTGATTATTGGTGAGGGCTTCGGACACAGGCGTTTGCGACCTGCGTGCTTCAGTTCTATTATAACAATATGCCGTTAATGGTGCTGTGAGAGTTGAGATAATCTCAAGCTCTTAAGCAAAAATTTGAATAGTTCTGCAATTAAATGCAAAAAGTTGCTTCTTGGGGTGATAACATGTCCCCTAAGGGCGCTGTTACACGCATTGTATTCACCCAGTGGTAAGATCAGCGTCAGACCAAATACTGACTTTAAATCTGCCTGAAGTTAGTACATAAACTGGATGATTGTGCACCGGGGAGTTCTTCTGCTCAGGCCCGCCCAAGAACTGGTTTTTTCTTATATTAGTTGTTAAGGATGTGAAAAGGAAAAGCTGCCTTCAATACGCAGTTCCCATAATTATCTGTATGGCAGATAACTATGAAATACACACGATTAGAAAAATGAACTCAGTGGCAGGATATTTGGATTCTTTACCGGCAAAGTTGTATATCTCCATTTGAAATTAATTGAAAATGAGTATTAAAAGTGGTTTAAGAATTCTTTTAAATAAACAAATAACTTTAAAAGAACGATATTATCATTTCTAACAATTAATATATTTTTAGAGAAATCTAGTTTTAAACAAATGTCTTTTAGAACTCAAAAAGTTCAAAAGAGAAAAAGGACTTAATCGTATTGTCTGCTGAACCATTCATTTGTGGATCTTTGGGGCGTAAAAGCACCAAATAGGAATCTGTTTTTCAGTATCTCTTAAGACCTCTATAAAACATTTATGAAACTGCTGCTTAGAAAAGTGAGAGAAATTGAAGTTTTTGTTTCTATGTCCTAAAAGGCTCAAAAAATTTTTGTACGTAAAGGGAATGACCCTTACATATGTAGTGCATTGTGCCAAAATAAGGAAATTAGGTTATGGAAAGGAGGATCGAGGGAGTAGTGCTTGTGGATATTTCATTTACACAGTAAAAGTGACAGGAAAGACCTCTGCAGTGAGTTTATTCCGCATTAAAACTGTTCGGCTAAAAAATAAGTTTTCTCTGTAATGCCTACTGCCACTACTTGCCAATCGAACATAAAGGGATGTGCTCTTGATAAAGAACAAGTTTCTTGATTTCAATGCTCAGAATTATATTTTCTTCTTTTTTATATTTAATGCATAAAGTTTTATAATTTTTGAGGAAATATAAAGTATTTCTTATTTAAACATTCTTTTATGTTTTAAGACATAAGTGTATGAAATTTTCTTAATCCTTTTAAAATTTTCTCTTGTATCTTAGCAACAACAAAGAAAAGTTTCTTCTCTATTTGTTTTAATTTCAAAATGTAATATTTTCTGGCTGACGTGAAAATTTCTACATTTCCGTGTTAAATTACAACTTAATACCCCATCAACATAATGAATATGATAAAATAAATATGATTTGAAAATAATGCTGCATGATATGAATTTTACGTCTTGTTTTCAACAACAATTTAATCCTGTGACATTTTTTTTAAATTCTTAAACATGAGTTATATATTGTTGTCAGATAGCAAATAATGAGGAAAAAATATTTGTTGAACATAACGAAATTCCTAGCAAATATTTTAAAAGATACAAAAACTTTCCTTAAAAGCAAACAAAAAATAAAAGGGAAATGGAAATATTGTGAAAACTTGCAGCAAAAACCAACTATGTAAATCTAGTTTAGTGAAGTAACTCCATTAAAAAAAGTAAATATTGGGGTGACAGAGAATTGAAAAATAAAAAAAAATTTTGGTACCGCATACATGAAATTTTACATAAAGATGACATTCGGCTCTTAATGGGTTAAGCATGTTTAAATAATTTTAGTATTTTCTTAAAGATCTCTTCAAAAGCTTTAAAATGATACCCATATTGATATTTTGAAAAAATGTTGAAAATTTCAGGGCCCCGTAACTCGGAAAATATTGGCGAGCGGTAATTTTTCCACTTGATGTTTTTTCTTATTTTTTAATTTACTAATGCCTTAACTATTTATTCTTTTGTTTGATTGGAGTTACTTAATTGTTCCAAATGACATGAAAAAATTAGAGGTAGGCGTGGTGTTTTGCCTGATGCCTCGAAGGACATGGACCGATCATGGTGATTTCCAATAGCACATCTTTCGACACTATGTCTGATCGATTGACATATTTAGTTTTCTTGTGAACAACACGGACGGACAGACGGACATTGCTCAATCGACTTCGCTCTGCATACAAAGTCAGAATATATACACTTTATGGGATCGGAAATGGATATTGTAGAAATTACAAACTTAGATATATTCTTTTTCCACTTTTTGTGGTGGGTATAAAAAATTATAGCTAAAATTTCTGAACGCTTTACAGTTCCAAAAGTGCTTTTGTAAACACTTTGTTATAATCGTAGTGCTCCTAAAATTCGACACTTACCAATTACTGTTACGAATACCCCGATGTAGCATCCAGATATTTACAGGTCCATTTATTTCACTTGGAAAGATGGTTGATAGATTATATGTAAATGAGTGAAGGATCATACCCTCTTATTCGGTTAAATAACGAAATAATGCCCCAGCAGTCGGCAGTTAAATACTTCGTAATACATCTTGATACGTGCTTAATTTGGTGAAACCACATGAAAGCGAAACTGATGCTGGTGAAACCTAAAGTTTCTACTTAAAAAAAAAATAAAATAAATAATATGTATAAAAGATTCGGCCTACAAATACCTAAACGTGCTAGGGTTTCAGCAGAAATCGTGAAGCGTGCAGCAACACATCGAAATAAACTTGAGAAATATTTCAAACTCCCCTACACTGCAAAATATTAAAAGTTTGTGTGTACTTTCCAGTTACGAGGAGACACATTGTTATTTTGGTCAAACAACAGGGATAATTGCTAACGATTGCAGCTGCTTATTTTAATAATTTCCATTACTAGTATTGCACTGTGGGACAGAAATAAAATATTTTGAAAAATATGTTTAACTTGTCAATTTTAATTTTTGAATTAAAGTATTGCCAAATCAAACAATTTAAATCTCAAATGTGATTTTTTTAATTGTCCACAAATTACATTTAACTTATATTTCATGAAATAAATTTGAAAAAAAAAAACTGACATTTTCAATGCCGGCTTAAGTTTTTTTAAGCCCAGATTTGAGATTTTAGAACATAAAAGCTGAATTTGAAATTTTTTACGGGTGCCTTTCAGAGAAATTATGTTCCTTGAGAAATTTTTGTTTTTTTTGGGGAAATGATTGGTGTTGCTTTTTTTGCCAAAAAATATGTAAAACTATGATATTCTTAAAAGTTTTATTTTAGTAAAGATATTATGCTGAAATTTGTTTAAAATTGTCACAGTTTTGCTGATTAACATTTGGGGATTTTTTTTTTAAGTGTGCAATAATAAAAAAAAAATCGTTAACTATAGAAGATAACTTTACGGTTTGCATTTGGTTTCAGGCTTAATTTAGGAGCCAATAAATCTATGCTGAAAGGTCTGGGAGCTCAAACTCTTATGTGCGAATTATATTTTAATCGGTAAGGCCGTTTATAAATTTCTAAAGTATTTAAAAAATATTTCGTTTTTGCGCTACTGTGAAACTGATTGTACTAAATTTTGTATACATAATTGTTTGCTTAAGAATATTCAAGATTCAATAAAAAACTTAAACTTAAAAACTTAAGTGCTGTCTACAGTTGTTTTTGTTTTTCTTCTACTTCTTCTGGTGTTTTTATCACATTTATGCTGAAGCATTACATCTGAAAGGACTGGACTGTGTTATCTTGCGTTTTAAGGTGCATTTTAAGTTAATTCGTAACGATTTGAAGATATCAATTTTTAAGAAGGTACTTTGAAAAAAGGTACTTTTTAAAAAATGCTCTTCTTGTTATATGTAGTTTTTACAAAGTATTATATTTTAAAAAAACGTTCGCTTTAAAAAAAAGTACTTCTTAAAGAGTACTTTTAAAAAAAGTACTTCTTAAAGAGTACTTTTAAAAAAGTACTTTTTGCTTTTTAAAATATGTAGTTTTTGAGGGAATGTTTCTAAAAAGGAGTATTTTTCCCACTTTCTAGAATTAAAAGTTTAAGACAGAGACCGAAGCCGAAGCCGATGATATATGATAATCAACGGCGTATAAAATATTTTGGGTGCCGGGCTTACCACACATGCATATAATGTTATGGCATGTCATAACGTCCAAGGACATAATATCCATCAAAGTAGAGTCATAACTTCCATGGATACTACAGGTATATTATATGTAAGAAATATGCAACGTGTTTATAAGATGGCTTGAAGAAAATCTTTGGTAAGTAAAGCCGGTGTTGGTTAAACCAAAGAGGTAAAAATCATTGAACCCGGCCGAAAGCCAGCTATGCAGGCATTCTTTTGCAAGCAAAACCGCTGTTGTTTTAGTTGTTTAAAAACGACATAATGTCCATGGATATTGTGTTACTTTTGAGAACGACATAAAGTCCTTGGTCCTTGGTGCCACCTTTTAATACTAAAAACTTCGCTTTTAAAATATGGTTTTAAGATAATCTTTTTTTTTTTTATCAAATATTTGGGCATAAAAATAAATCAGTTAATCAGTGATATGTACAAAATTTAAAAAAAAAACTAAGTTGGGTAAAAACAGCCACGTACTTCGACGGCGGCTAACTGCTTTTAAGAAAAATTGGCAGCGGCTGTTAGCCGACTATAAGCCGATCTGCTTTTTTTTCAGTTTCAAAATTTCAATCAAGGCAAATTTCCAGTCCTGATTAGTACAGAAAAAGTTTTCATATGAAAAACACAAGTTAAAAATTTAATTCATATAAACACAAATAAACATGATCCCTAATATTTATTATTCGATTGCAATCCCTAAAGAAGAAAGAAAAAATAAAAACAAATAAAACAAGAAATGAGAATCAGAAAGAGGTTATTTCCGGTTGATATTACAACAACAATATATAGTTTACGAATAATGCAGCATAGTGGCGAATAAACACATTAAAAGTAAATGTTAATATTAATGAACATTTATGTACATTGCGCACACGTACATGCACATTAACATCAATTTATTGTGATGGTAGTTTTAGTGGCTGCGTTTATTGAAGTTTATTGTCGTAGGAAACTAAATACTTGAAGCCATGAGGCATGCAATTATACCAACATACAAACATTGTTTTATTTTTCTTTTATTTTTCAGATTAAATCGATATAAAAAGTTATAAACACACACTGTTTGAAAAAAAAAAAAAAAAAATAATTCAATAGAATTTTTAAAACGGTGCAACACATAAAATACTTGTAAATTTATGATCGACTACAAGATGAACATTTATGTTTATTTTTATTACAGTTCACACTGAGCTCGTGTTGTTTTCCTTTAATAAAAAGAACAATGTTTTATAAAAATTGAAGGGGAAGATCAAAAGAAATATAGAATGGCTGACTGTTGCGTGTTTAATTAAAAATTCAAGAAATACTAAGACTTTAATGATTCAAAACGTATTTTTCATTTATTATGATTATTTTAGGGAAACCAAACACTTGTTAGATTTTTGCAAAAAAATTTGGCTGTGAAGCAAAGCTAACACTAACACAAATCTACTCGTATCACTAATCTTTTGCTGTTCCTTATTTCATATAAAAACTATATAACGCGAGATAACACTCTCCACCACATAAAAACATATTAAAGTGAAATACTGCAATATTAGGAAAAGAAAAATATTAGAAAAAGAAACATTTTAAAATGTAATTCCTTAAACTAAATTTTCTGAAGTTTTTAATATCGGTTGCTTTTTTAATGCCAGATAGAACAAAGGAAGGCCTTAACAATTTTGTATGGGCTTCTTAAATAACTCTCATGCTGCCTTTGAAGTTTTTATACTTAAAGGAAATGTTTATGGCTTTTTAAAAAATTTGGATAAAGGTTTTCTGATGAGCTGGCTTAAGCAACCGGTTAAATATGTAGAACCAACAAATTAATTACCGCAGGGGTTGAACCCTGGACAACCACATTTGTAGTCAACGTGCCTGCCACCTTGATTTGAACAAAATTTTGTGAGGAGGTCCCTTAGAACCTTGTTTCCAATATAGAATACTTTTTTTTTTAATAAAAAAAGTGCAAAGGCATCCGATTTTACCAATGTAATGGTACTAAAACAGTAGTCTACACATTTTATTTTTGTAAATGCAAAATTGTTAACACTGTCTACAGAACTCTCGAATAAATAATTAAAAACACATTTTTCTAGATTTGAATTTTAAGAAAATTAGAAATGACACGCAAATGAAGGCGTGGGCACTGCTAATATAATAAATAAAGCTTTATTTGTCCAACTGTTAGACTGTGTTTACTTTTTGATCAATAGATTGACGCTTGAATAACGCTACCAAATTATTCAGACTGAATTTGAATATCAGTCAGCAATTCAACTTATTTCAAAATTGTGTTTAGTGATGAGATTTATTTTAGGTTTATCATTTGTTTTAGCAGACAAAATTGCCTCATATGAAGTAAAACCAAACCAAAACAGACAATACAGTTTCCATTACTGCCAGAAAAATGCACTATTTGTTACGGTTTACATGCTGGTGGAATTACTGAACTTTATTTCTTTAAATCATGGAGCTATAGCCCGACTTACGATCGATAAATATCGTCACCACAACTTGATTAATGTTTTTTGTTTGAAAATATGAATAACATTAATCCGGGTAAATTGTGGTTTCAAAAGGATGGCACTACGTGGCATATGACGACTGCAATCCGCTACTTCTTATACGAGGGCTGCTGTATATATTTCTGGCCTGGCAACACTGAGTGCTGCCAAGTGCAATCTGACATTTCCATTGGAAAGTTTGTCATTTTTAAGCATAATCATACTCAAAACATTTTGACGTACGACCATTATTTGTGTTGTTAACAGTGACTTGAAAAAATTAATATAGAAAAAAAATGGAATTAACTCGTGAACATTTTCGTGCCATCATTTTTCACACCTTGCGACGTGGATTATCACGCCAAGAGTGCATTGATGAACTTAAATCTTTGTATGGCGATGAAGCACCATCCTATAGCACTATGAAAAACTGGTATAATGAATTTAATCGTGGCCGAAGCTCGCTCAAAGACGAATTCCGTGAAGGTCGTCCAAAAACGGCTGTTGTGCCAGAGAACATTGATGCCGTGCGTGAACTCATAATGCAAGATCGACATGCGACATACCGAGAGATAGAGACATCCTTGGACATTTCTTCCACCAGCATACATTCGATACTGCATGAACACCTGGCCGTAAAAAAGGTTTGTTCTCGTGGGATCCCGCACAATTTGAAAGTCGCTCAAAAAAAGGCTCGTGTCGATTGGTGCAAAGAAATGTTGCAAAAATACGATTGCGGTGCTTCAAAAGACGTTTATAAGATCATCACAGATGACGAATCGTAGATCTATGCGTATGAGCCCGAAACGAAACAACAATCGACCGTGTGGGTCTTCAAAGACGAGCAAAATCCAACGAAAGTTGTTCGTGGAAGAAGCACTTCGAAGCAAATGGTCGCCTGTTTATTTGGCAAAACTGGTCATGTGGCGACTGTTCCGCTTGAGCATTGTAGGACGGTCACTTCTGAGTGTTACACTACAATTTGTTTGCCTGAAGTCATCGGAGAAATTCGAAAAACCAACAAAAAAAGACGAATCATTGTTCACCATGACAATGCGAGCTCTCACACATCGGCTCAAACCAGAGCGTTTTTGACCGGCCAAAACGTCGAATTAATGGGTCATCCGCCATACAGCCCTGACTTGGCACCTAATGACTTCTTCTTGTTTCCGCACATCAAGAAAAAAATGCGTGGTCAACGATTTTCGTCGCCAGAAGAAGCTGTTGAAGTGTTCAAAAACCATGTTTTAGAGGTGTCTCAATCGGAATGGAAAAAAATGCTTCGACAACTGGTTTGAGCGCATGCAAAAGTATATAAATCATGCTGGAGAATACTTTGAAAAACAATAAAATCATTTTTGATTATAAATATTCGCATTTTCACTATTAGGCCAGAAATATATAGATCAGCCCTCGTAATAAAAATTTTGCGGTAAGTTGATTTCGAGAGCTGGACCTGTCAATTGTATTCCAAGCTCGTGCGATTTGATAACCCTTGATTATTTCTTGTGGTGCCAATTTAAAATCACCGGCTTATGCTGATAAGTTAATAATAATTAAAGCCATGGTGTCCGTATGCTCGAAGTCATTTTCAAATGATAATGTATTAATCATGGCGAAATAATACAGGTAGTCTCGATGGCGAATTCATTACTTTCACCGTACAGGCTAAATGTCAATCTCCATATATAGAAAATATATATAATCAAGGCGAATCAATTATAAAATGGTAGCGAATGCAAATTCATTGAAGTTCGCCGGTAGCCTAACTGTCAAACTCCATATATAAAAAAAATCTGTATACTATTTTTTATATGTAGTTTGACATTCGTGCTTACGGCGAAAATTAACGAATTCGCCATTGCTACCACCTTATAATTTATTCGCCTTGTGTATAATTTTTTTTATATGGTGTTTAACATTTAACTTTTGCGGCGAAAATTATTAAATTCGCCATTGCGATCACCTTGTATTATTTCGCCATGGTATTAATCTTTCAAATAAAAAATTATTTTTTTAACAAAATTTAATTTTTTTAGTGTTCTATTGAGCTTAGAAAAATATTCTCTAAAACATCAAATAATCTATAAGTGTGTTGTGACTTTATTACTCAAGAACGGTCAAACTGAATTCGATTAAATTTTTACAGTTTGTTTGTATAGTCGTGTGGATAATTTATCCAAAGTTTGCAAGAAATCGGTTGACGAATTCGTGAGTTATGACTTTTCAGGACGACATGTGATTTTGTCCATCTAAAAAACAAACTCTGAATTTTTGTACTAGAAACTTCCTTATTAATATGCATTGTTTACAGATATACTTTATCGAGTAGGCGTGGTAACTCCCGTACAAAGTTTAACGCTTTTGTCGTTTACTAAGGGAACTGTGAGGGGAAGGGTTTAAAAATCTCGTACACGTAACTTTCATATTAGCGTGCATAATAAAATAAAAAACTGGCTGCATTAGGGTAGCGAAGAACCCCCGACTTAGATAGTATAAAATAAATAGAAAGTCTTAAAAACTATGGTAAATTTATCATTTTGGAAACAAAATTATTCACGAGCAATTGATTTGTTCGCACATGAACAAAACGTCGGCAGAATAGGTAACAAACATTTGTTCCTGTTTGTCTGCGGGAAGAAAACATGGCGATGTTAATATTTCGTTTGTTCTTAATTTTTTTAAATTTTTATTTATTGCTTTTTTTTTAACTCACATACAATTACATAAAATTAAAAAAATGTACAGGCTTTTTTAGAATTTTCAAAATAAAAGTGACGTTTGATGGCAGACATCGTTGTATGAACATGACGTCGACAACGATGGTCTAAACAAGCCAATTGAATGTAGACACATGAAACTGTTTAACGGTTAAACAAATCAATGGCTCGTCAAGACGGCGTGTTAATAAATGACTTACATCCTCGGACTCACGCATTTGCTGTCAGTTCTAGAAAAACTTCAAAAACACTTACCTGAAAATAAAAAAGAAAAAAAAACCATTAATTACAACGGCTGGAAAATTAAAAAATAAAAGAAAGAAAATGAAAAAGAAAAAGAAAAAGAAAAAAAAACATAAGAACATATGATGCAACGATTATTTTGGAACAATAAAAAGGACATTAAAAGTAATTAAAGGCATTATTACAAACAGATGCACAAGTTTATACACATGATTACTTTCTTTAAGCTGTTAATATTTATAGTTCACATGGTAGCTGACGGTGGTCAAAAGATGCTCGAAATGTTGATGATAATGATGATTGTCATGTTTTATTGAAACTCAGAAAATAAAGAAAAAATTGTAACATCGTCATTCATGTCGAAACAGTTAAGTATATAATAAATAAACACAATTTTAAGGGTATTCACAGTTTGGTTAAAACACCTCAAGTTTAAACGAAAAAAAATTTTGTTTTCTATCATAAAGGAAAATAAAATTTGCCGAATATCTTTATTGGATTTGGAAAATATGAGATCTAAAACAATAACTTGTAGAAGTTCCATAATTTTTTTTTTTAATTTTTTCTTTTGTATATTTTCTTGATGTTTTCCACTTCTCTGAAAGACAACATTGTAGAGCTAATTGCTGCATACAAATTTTATCCAACTTGATACTTTGTTTAAAAATTTCGAAATAGTCCTTGAATTTTTAAATGCAAGAAATGAGATCAGTTTTGAATATTCCTATATTTATTCAGTTATCCTAAATAATCCAAGTAGGTATTTAATGGGAAGCAACAAAAATAATTTTGTGTTTGATTTTTTATGCAGGATTTGGAAATTACGAGATTTAGTTGAAAATTTTTTTTTCAACTGTTCAGAAGTCTGAAAGAATTTTCACTGCACCGTTTTCCTCTTTCTTTTTCTTATCTTAATAAGAAATATAAATATTGTCTTTTTATTTTAATGTGTAATTACTAGGCATGTTACGCATTCCAACTGGAACGGTTTTAATTCCGTACTATAACCATTTCAACCGATTTTGTTTTACTTTCTTCAGATTACAATCGATTATAAAGCCACACTGGTTTGATTACGAAAACAATTTTCATTTTTAATTTCCTGAAGAATCAATTTGTAAAATTAAATCGGATTTCAGGGTTGCCAGATTTTTTTTTATGAAATTCGCCAAAATCAATGCCACAAATCGCCAAAATGATTTTTTGATAGTTACCCTTTTACGCAGGCATTGTTAGTTGGAATTACCAGCATATAAAATATGGTCACAGAGAGTTACTGAAAATGGTTCGTACCTTTAGTATCCCTATAACTGTAAATCTTCGGCCAAAATATATGTAAATCGTGCAAATAATCTTTCTAATTTCCATCCTTAAATATGAAAAACAGTTTTCTCGTATAGTTTAAATCGTTTCATCATTACTTAATTTAGTTATAAATCGTGACCCTTTGTCAATGGCATTAGTGGAAGGAATGTGTTTGGCATATCAATGAATATGGTTATACTCTTTGTAAATTATTCACAATTATGTACTTCACTTAAAACTGGTGGTTTAAAAATTTTCAAGTAAAATAATATTAAACTAGAATACAGTCGTCAATGCATACTGCCTTCGTCCACTTTGTACGATTGAAATTCTAAGTTTGATTTATTCAATTAATAAACTATAGAAGCCACACAGTTCATCGTAAAGGCTTTGCACGTTTTACAATTTTCCGCTCTTGAAATTAAGGAAAAAAAATTATACTATAGCTACATCCAATTTTTCCACATCGACATTTGTCAAGACAAACTAATAATCGCCAAAAATTTTATAAGTCGCTAAAAACCGCCACGTCGCTAAATCAAAAATTAGAACGCCAAATTTGTTTGAAGTCGCCATATGTGACATACCTGCTTCTGATGGAAATTGAATTCTGTGATATGCCTGAATATTCTTATTTTGCCTCTTACAGTGAATACCACTAATATATAAATGCCACAATTCCCACTAAAGAACGCATTAAGAAATTGAAATAAAAGAACAATAAACAATTTTTCAAATTACGAAATATTACGAAATAACTAGTGGTTATATAATTCAGTTAAGTATTAAAACAAAAAGAAAAACAAGAAGAGAAAAAAAACATTTTAAAATCCATCACAAAATAAATAAAGAGGAGTCGAGTGGTAAGCGTAAACTTGTAAGGGGAAATACATAAAAAAGATGAACGAACGAAAGAAAACAGACTTAATTTTAATTAATGAATAATGAATGAAAAGTATAACAATTTGCTAATGATGGGGATAATACAGATAAAGATGACGATGAACATGATAAGCTCTTAAAGTAAATAAAAAGAAAATACGAATAATCGATAAAAAGTTGTTTAAAAACAGCTTTAATTTATTTTTAATTATAAAAATTCAAACACATGGAAGTTATGGAAATTTTTCTTAGTAAGGAAAAAATTAATCGTGTAATAAAATGTGGTATTTAATTAAATTATTAAATTAACAATATTGGCAGTTATAATTAAAGGAAAACTCTTTACTGCAGGTGAACAGAATAAATATACACATAAAAGTTTAATTTAATTCAAGGATATTTGCTTCGCTTTTATCCCTTCAGTATTGATTTGAGTCAACGTCAACACTCCATCTTTAATTTTAATTTAACCGAACATTTTTCATGATTTAAAAAACTTCACAAAAGGCCAACTTTTGAAAATTTGTTTTGAATCGAAATCAGATATAAAGAAAAATCATAAAATAAAAATTCCCATTAAATTTGAAAAGTTACTAAAAAATAAAATAAAAATATTTTTAATTCATGAAAATTCAGTTTCACCCGAAAATATTAAAATATAATTTTTTTTAGAAAGGCCATCACTTAAAAAAGCTGAAAAATCAGGAAAAATTCTCAAGAAATACGACAGTAAACAAAGAATATTTTTTTACATTTTACGAAAACACAAAATTTCTCAAAAAAAAATATAATAATAATAATAACAATAATAATAATAAAAATAATAATAATAATAATAATAATAATAATAATAATAATAATAATAATAATAATAATAATAATAATAATAATAATAATAATAATAATAATAATAATAATAATAATAATAATAATAATAATAATAATAATACGAAAAAAAATAACAGAAGAACTTAATAAAATAATATTTAATAAAAACTAAAATTTAAAAATCAAGAGCCTGTAAAGAAGGAAACAAAAATACATCCAAAGATGAATAATTTGAAAATTTAGTATAAAACAAAGTTTAATAAAATCTCATATTTTTAACCAGGGTTTTGTAAAAAAAAAACAAGCAATAAAATTTAATTTACGGAAAAATCAAAATTGCTTTAAAACTCACAAAAAAATTAAATACAGGGTGTCCGCCCGGAAGGTATACATACTACTTTGTTTTCCCGCCATTTTGGTAAACATAAGTCTTGACAGTTCATATTTGGCAGTTGTGAAGTGGACACATGGCAAATTGATAATGGAAAAATATTCAATTAATTAACGTGTTTTAATCGTTACATTTTTTTTTTATCAAAATCAATCATCGATTACTGTGTAAAGTTAAGTGAATTTTTTTTTCGAAGAAACAACGTGTCAGCAAAACGCACTAATTATCATATAGTGAATGATTTCGAAGAAAGAGGGTCTGTGTGTGATGGACATGGACCACAAAGTACTGCAAGATTGGCTGAAAACATTACTGCTACTTAACAAAGTTTTAACAACAATCCTTTAATCTTTATTTGACGGCGTGCTCAGCAGCTTGGTCTTCAAAGAACAACAATTTTGGCCACAAGTTTGCACAATGATTTGCATTTGTTTCCATTTAAGATTCAGTTGATACAAGAGCTTCTCCCACACAAGCATTTATGGTGCCTTACATACATATGCTAATAGAGTATTACAGCTCACTCATGACAACCCTGATTTTAATAAAAAATCATAATGAGTGACCAGGTACGTTATCATTTTGATGGTTATGTGAATAAATAGAATAGTCGGTTCTGGGCAATGGAAACCCCTCAAATTTGCGTCCATTAAAAGTTACAGTCTGGTGTGTTATTTGGTCAGGAGAAATCATGGACGTTTCTTCTTTGAAAATGAAAAACGGCGTTACGGTAACTGTGAATTGGATGCGATATCGTATTATGATTGAAAACTTTTTAACGCCACAACTGCACGCTTTGGGCTTGATTAACATGTGGTATCAACAAGTCGGTGCCATATCGCATACAGCCAGAATTACAATGGAATTGTTGCGAGTAGTATACCTTTCCGGCGGATACCCTGTAAATCAAAAAAGACCGAGTTGGACTCATATACAAAGGTATCCATTTCATCTTAAAGCCAACTTTCAATTTAATTATTTTTCTTCAAGACTCAATGTCTGCCTATTATGGTTCAAAATGTAAGGAAATATATATTTGTCTATATTAGTTTGCTAAACTGTTTGCAATACTCTTTTAATTTTATTATTTCTTTTTATGAAGGGCACTCTCTCTCAATATAAATTTCAAAAACTTGTGGGAACAACCTGTGAATTTTTTATATTTGCTGCCATGAAAAAACTAGAAGAACTACTCTGTAAAAACTTTAAAGGTCACCTTATAACTAAGGAAAGGCACTTATCTTTGGGGACACCCTTTATTTTTGGATATTGCCCTTAAATCAGATATAGCGATAAATGCTCTGTGCAAATTTAAGGCGTCTGCCTAAAGCAGTTAAAAAGATAAAGACATATTCGTCAAAATCACAACCTCTATGGAAACCCCCTTTAATTTTTAAATTTGTTGTTCACACTTATTTTTATAAGGGACATATTTGTATATACTTTGTATAAATTCTAAGTGCTAGCATACTACGGTTAAAGAACTAAAACCGTATACCTTAAAATTACGGCACTATAGGAACACCCTTTATATATAAGTTTTATTTTTAGTTTTTTATTATTTGTCTTTCAGGGGACATAAAATTACTTAAACTTAAGGTGTATGCTTTTCACAAAAATTCAGTCATTATTGGGTCACCCTTTAATTTAAAGTTTTGTTTTTTTACTTACTGCCATAGCGGATTTAGTTTTACATGCACTGTAAAAATATAACATGTCTTCGTATCACAGCTCATAAAAGAAACTATTTCTATGTATATCACGTGACTTTTGGAGCACGCTTTAATTTTTAGAATTTATTATTATATGGTATTTCACCTTCTGTGAACATTTTTAGAGTCTACCTTTCAAGATTCTGAAGATAAAGTGATGTGACAGACAGGAAAACATTGTAGCGAAAACAATTAGTATGACACGATTTCCTATTTTGTCTAGCTTCTGTGAGTAGTAAAATTTCGCATTACGAGGGCTGCTATATATATTTCTGGCCTGGCAACACTGAGTGCTGCCAAGTGCAATCTGACATTTCTATTGGAAAGTTTGTCATTTTTAAGCATAATCGTACTCAAAACGTTTTGACGTACGACCATTATTTGTGTTGTTTACAGTGACTTGAAAAAATTAATATAGAAAAAAAATGGAATAAACTCGTGAACATTTTCGTGCCATCATTCTTCACAACTTTCGACGTGGATTATCACGACAAGAGTGCATTGATGAACTTAAATCTTTGTATGGCGATGAAGCACCATCCTATAGCACTGTGGAAAATTGGTATAATGAATTTAATCATGGCCGAAGCTCGCTCAAATTAGAATTCCGTGAAGGTCGTCCAAAAACGGCTGTTGTGCCAGAGAACATTGATGCCGTGCGTGAACTCATAATGCAAGATCGACATGCGACATACCGAGAGATAGAGACATCCTTGGACATTTCTTCCACCAGCATACATTCGATACTGCATGAACACCTGGCCGTAAAAAAGGTTTGTTCTCGTTGGAATCCGCACAATTTGAAAGTCGCTCAAAAAAAGGCTCGTGTCGATTGGTGCAAAGAAATGTTGCAAAAATACGATTGCGGTGCTTCAAAAGACGTTTATAAGATCGTCACAGGTGACGAATCATTGATCTATGCGTATGAGCCCGAAACGAAACAACAGTCGACATGTGGGTCTTCAAAGATGAGCAAAATCCAACGAAAGTTGTTCGTGGAAGAAGCACTTCGAAGCAAATGGTCGCTCGTTTCTTCGGCAAAACTGGTCATGTGGCGACTGTTCCGCTTGAGCAACGTAGGACGGTCACTTCTGAGTGGTACACTACAGTTTGTTTGACGAATCATTGTTCACCATGACAATGCGAGCTCTCACACATCGGCTCAAACCAGAGCGTTTTTGACCGGCCAAAACGTCGAATTAATGGGTCATCCGCCGTACAGCCCTGACTTGGCACCTAATGACTTCTTCTTGTTTCCGCACATCAAGAAAAAAATGCGTGGTCAATGATTTTCGTCGCCAGAAGAAGCTGTTGAAGTGTTCAAAAACCATGTTTTAGAGGTGTCTCAATCGGAGTGGAACAAGTGCTTCGACAACTGGTTTGACCGCATGCAAAAGTGTATAAATCATGCTGGAGAATACTTTGAATAACAATGAAACCATTTTTGATTATAAATATTCGCATTTTCACTATTAGGCCAGAAATATATAGAGTAGCCCTCGTACCTTACGGTTCCTCCGCACATTTTTCTTTTATATTTTTAATCAAAAGGTATTTTTTATGTAGAAAGTAAAATTTGCTACTCCTTAACTAAACTAAAATAATTTTCTTCCGTTTGCATTTTACCACCTTTAAATATCCTGTCATTTAATACATTGAAGAAAAAACAATTTTTACCTTAAAAGGAAAATGTGTTATTGCGTGCATTAAACTAAACAAAATAAATCATTGTACAAACCAACCATAACATTTTTATTTTTATTTGTTTTTTTTTTAATGCACAGGAACCTTTTAAATGCACGTACATGTTCCACTTAAATGGAAAATAGAAATTTCTCACAGGATGTTTTAGGAACATGCCAAGATTACAATTTTATTTATACTTTTTGTTTTATTGTTGTTGTTCTTCTTCTTTTCGTTATGTCTTAAAATTGTTTTGGGCCATATATTTTTTGGATTTTTCTTACCTTTTTTTTATAATGTTTTTTTTTTTTGAAAGAACATTAAGAATTATTTGTTCTTGTTATAGACTCAATCTTAATGTCTCTTTGTTAGATAATTTGGCTTCGATTAAATATGTGTGAAGAGGGTTATATTTTTCTTTTATGGTTTTTTTAGATTCTTATTAAAATTTTTATTGTTTTTTGATTTATTCTATTGTCATTGAAATTAGAAGAAATCGTATGAAATGTCTAAATAATTAACACTGATTTATGAGAACTGTATCTTTTTATTTGCCGACTTGGCAGAAGAAGTTTATATACTTTGATGTTATTCTATGAATTTAAAATGTATTTTATTTAAAGTGGTATTGGGTTTAAAAGAAGTGGAATATTATTTAAAGAATATTTTTCCTTAACCTTAAAATAAGCGCCGGGATGCTTTTGTTTGTTTTAAACGTATAAAATTATTATGGGATTTCTTCCATTAAAGAATTTTCTATAATATTTTAATCATGTCTCATATGAAGATCTTTTTCGAGTTCGATTTTGTTAGGAACTTTTTTTTCTAACTCTATTCGCATTTCTTCTACATAAGAATTCTAGTGTTATGTGCACATCAGTGTTGCCGTTTAGTTAAATTTTTTTATTTTTTATGCTTTTAAAGGCTTCACGTAACATGAAAAAGTCAGTATTTGCGGTAAGAATCCCTCTGACAGCTATTTCTCTTAACATATAAATTAGATTTTATTAACAGTGGTTACACACACTTGAAAACGCTTTAAAAATTCCGCATTAGTAAATAATTTGTTCCAAATAAACAAAAAATAATGTTGCTGAAGATGTACTCTGTTTAATTAGGAAATGTTTCTTGTTTCATGTATAGCAACAGCAAAATGTTTCGGGCAACAATTTTTCTCAACTGGGAAATAATAATAAAATCACGAACTCGTCTATAAGTTGCTCGAATTGATGACTGCTTTTCAAAGTCAACTTGGATAATTTAGTAGCGTTGTTTAAGCATGAGTCTATTCATAATGATTTGCTTGAGTTTACTTAAAAGAATAAGAAAAAATTTTTCTTTAAAATTTAATTGTTAGTATTATTTTTTATAATTTCACGTTTAATCTTGCTTTAAAAATACCCTTTATTATGTAAATAATGAGAAATGTATCTGGCAACATTAAAGCAACTTTTTTATTACAACACACAAAATATTAATTGCCTTTATGAGAAAAATAAAACAAGTAAAATGTACCTGCAACATTCATGCAGCATTACTTCTAAAGAATGAACATGTATGAACGGAATTTATTTTGAATGAAACTTTCTATTGCAGAAAAAAATTTATGTGTGGACAGGAATGCAATTTTAAAGGAGAATTACAAAAAATTGCATGAACAAATATTGCATGTCCGGAAGGGGACTAAGCAACATAAATCTTTAGAAAAAAATTAATTTTTACTGTCTTTAAGTATACAAGAAATATTTGCTGTCGATTAAAAAATTCTGTGCGAAAAAATGTTGGTGGAAACATTTTGCTTTTAATCAGCATGCTGCTGTTAGAAACAGTTCGTAAATCTACAAATGAATAGAGTACGATTGTTAAAATGTAAAATATGGATGTGATGGCAACAGAACGGCGCTACGTTTTACAAAGCTATTGTCATAGCGGACTTTTTGAACAAGCGATTTGGGGAGGTGCATATATCACGACTTCTTTACCACGTGAACTGACCACCCCTATCAATTTTCTTGTCGAACTTTTTTAATATGTAACCCAGCAATCATTTATAATTGTGTCACAAAAAACATTTTACTGAACTGGCAATTTTGCAATATCAAACATTTAAAAAACATATTTCTTTAAAACAATAAAAAATTTAACTGAACCAATAAATATATTAATTTTATTGAAAAATGTAAAATTACATTACAAGTAGATATCTGGTGGGATAATTTAATATTTTTTGTTGTAGATTTGACATTTTTTATGTCGCCAGATGACTTATATTTTAAAAATTTGAGAAACATGTTTTTCTTACAACGAAATTAAATGAACTCATATATATTTTAATTATATTAAATACGTCTAAAATAAATCAGAAATCAATATGTAGTGTACTCTTTTATAGTAAAAAAAGCATAACTTTTTTGGATTTATAAACCAGAACAAATATAATGAGTTGTAATGATTTCTGATGCATGATTTTTCAAGAGTTTAAAAATGATCATGCATTAATGTTTATCCTCAATTCGTTATGCAACATTTTAAACTCAAAATTAAAGATGTTTTGTAACAAAATGCATTCTGAAAGTAGAACATATCAAATTGATATTAATAAAAAAAAAAAACAATTTTAAATGATCAAAAATAATCTTGTAATAACGGAAAACACTTTAACTAATGGGCCATTAACATAAAAGCCATTGAAAAGAAATAGGTTCAAGTTAAAATTATTGTACTATAATGCAGTTTCATGTTTAATGATTTTTTATTATTTATTTATAAAAACAAAAAAAAAAATCACTTAGAAAATTCTAATAACAGGGCCATAAATGTAATTGCTTGTAGCGGATTAAAAAATCTTATTGTTCTTTATTTTTCTTTTAATAAAAGATACACAAAACACTCATACATTTCATTGCTCAACTATAGATGCCCTGCAGTTTTGAGAACTATTTTTGAAATAATTTTAAAAGCCGGTTAATTTAATTAAATAGTTAACAATGCAAAAGATTCATTTGTCACATAACAGATTGCTAAATTTGATATACAGTCTTCTCGCAGTTTGCTATTTAGCTCTTACCTTAATGCAAAAAAAAAAAAATTCTTAGTATTCTTAGTGCCATATTTGATAATAAATAAAATGGATTTAAAATGTATGTATTTATTTTGAATTAAAATTAGCTTTTAAAATTTTATTTTAAATAGATTTGAAACCGAAACAATTTTTTTTTTATAACTATCGCAGTTAATGTTAGAAGAGCTAAAAAAACTTTTTCAGAACTGCTGGGTATTTATTGATATAAAATATTTTTCTGCTTTATACGAACAATATCAGGGTTATGAATAGATCTATAAAACAATATGCAAGGACTGCAAATGACGCCTTCATAATAAAAGAATTGGATTGGTAGAACTGCGATATTTTAACTGACAAATGCATTTACATAAATATTATTGAAAAGTGCCATATTGAAGATGATAACAAATAATATATTAAAATAATTCTAACAAATAAATAAATACATGTTTGTGTACAGATGTTATGACACATGAGTTTTCAGAACCAGATTTTGTTATATGAATAAAAAAGTTATATAAAGTTCAAACGAGCATAGAACTCTTATAATAGTTTGGGTGTGAGGGACACAGTTAAGATTTTTATAAGTAATCTGTACAAAACCCAATAATTCAAAAGACTTAAAAAATTATTATTATTATTGTACGGTTCACCACGAAAAGCGGAAAAAGGGTATTTCTAGATTTGTCATTCCGTTTCTAATATCTATAAAATCCTATTCCGACCCCATTAAGTATATCTGTATATTTTTGGGTCTTATGCATAGCGAAGTCGATTGAGCGATGTCTGTCTGTCTGAGCTAGAGAAAATTTAAATACGCCAATCGATCGGTCATAATTTCGAAACTTTTGCTCTTGAAAATCAGCAAGATCGGTCCATGTCTTTCGAGGCAGCGGGCAAAACACAACGCCTGCCTCTAATTTTTCCATATCATTTGGAACAATTCTGTAACTTCAATTAAAAAAAGATTTTTAGGCGACAGAGAATTAAAAGATCCGACAAAAGTTTTTCAAAAATGTCACACAAATGATTCTGAGTGTTTAAAAACAAAGCTGTAGGTAAAAATTTTATATTTACTTTGTATGGGAGGTGGGCATAAAAGTGAGCGGATCATTCTGATTTTTATACTTTTTTTCGATTCAAACAAAAAAATGCTTTGTGCCAAGTTTTATTGTCCTGCGACAACTTTGACAAAACTTTTTGAAATAAAATCACTCTTATTCTAGTTGTAGGCGTCGTCACATATCAATGTTGATATCTGTCGACGCATTCGATTTGTTATTCTACTTGTCGTTATTGACACTCATCGATTACTGCTCAATTTTTTTTTTATTCTATAACAAATGTGACAACGATATTGTATTGACGTGACTTTGTTTTTGTCGACGCTGTTTTGCATAACGACTGGTAGTGCTTTAAACCAAACCTAACCTTTAAAATGTAAAAAAGTGAAGGTTACAAACGCAAATCAATTTGAAAAATTGTTGGAAGAATTGCAGAAGAATCCATCTCTTGCTGTGGGTTTTTACAGAGGCACTGCTACATGCAATTTTTAAGAAAAATGGAAAGAAACTGGAAATTTTTCAAATTCTCTTGGTCCGCTTACAAGATTAGCAGAAGGATGGCAAATGGTAACAAAATAAAGAATGGAATAGTGATTTATAAAAAAAGTTTGATGGTTACTAGTAAAGCGGAGTGTAAAGCCTCTGGCGGCGGAATGTTTAAATCAGTCGGCTGGAAAAAGCTATGGCAAATCTTCTTAACTTCCAGAAACATTTGAATCCTGAAGGAGCAGTTCATGGAACTTGCTGAAGCCGAATTTGTCGCTGAAGAACCAGTAGAAGTCAACCAAAAGTTAAGGGAAACTCCTTGCACGTCTAATGCTGCTGCTACCAATGATACCAGTTCTGTTCAGCCTGTTACGTCAAATGTAGTAAAATAGAAAGCTAAAAAACCATGCAATAATAATCAATTAATTCAAAATTTTCTTTACTTATACTAGACAACATTTTACCAAAAAAGTATGAAACACAAATAAAATTTAACAAAAAACTTAGGGATTTGCATTTTCATTTCATAAAATTCGATAATAATTTCTGGCTTCAATTTAACATATGATTTATAAATCGACCCAACAATTAGACCTGAGAGGATTTCACTTGATGTGGCAGCAAATAAAATTTAGAATATAAACAGATTTAAGAACAGCAATGTGCCGCTCTCCTGGAAGTTAAGATTTCTCTTTAAAATAATGGGACTGGCCCACTGGATAAAAGCGACTTGATTTGAAAGCAAGAAAATCCATTTCCATTAGAAGTGCCTTGGTAGTGAGATGTAAAGTAAAATGTAGAGCATTTTCTAGTGGTTGAAAACTAGCTTCATAGCATATGCTGCATTCAATGAGTCAGAATTTTATGGTATAACAACGGACAGGAAAGCCTTAAACTTATTAAAAAGTTAAAAAATAAATATTTTAAAATTCATAAAAAAATGCTTCACTAAATTTATGACACGATACGAAAGCGTTTATGTTTTCATTAATTGTGACCAGGTTAAAAAGTAATTTCTCTTTTTCTGCTTTCTCTGTCTTTCATTCACGCTTAATTGTATAAGAAATTCTCTGCCTAAAACATACATATAAAAAAACTCCCCCCACGGAACTCTGTGTAACATCTATCATCACTGTAATTTTTTGTTTCTTTTGCATTCATAAATATTTTCATTTGCAAGTTAATTTGCTTAAAGCGTTAAAAAAATTTTCATTTTCATTTTCAGTTTTATTGCAACAACAGGAAAGTATCTTAAGTTGAAAATTTTTCCTGTTGCTCTTGAGATTTTCATAATTTAAAGAAGAAAAAATTTTTTTTTAAACTAATGACAATGTGACATGCTAGGACCAGCCTAAAGTATTAAAAATGCGCCAGAAAACCAAAATGATAACAACAAAAACGATAAACTAGAAAATGACACAGTTGTTTTTATTGAGAAAATTATCAAGTAAAAATAGAAAAAAAAAGAAAAATGAAAAAAGCAATAAAAAATATGAATAATAAAACAACTTCAGCCATCATGAAAATTCAAAATCAGCAACATCTCATACGAAATGTGTTGAAATGTGTGGTGATGAAGTTGTTTGTTATTTTTTTAGTGGACTTAAGTCGAAATCTATGTGATAAAAAGGAGGAAAGACATTGAGGGTTAGCTGAAGAGGTTACTTTCTCAAGGCGTCGAATTATCTACAGTTCACATTAAAAACATGCAATGAACGGGGAGGAGAGGAGACAAGCATGAATAGTCACATATGCTTATGGTATTTAACTTAAGGATGGAAATAATTAAACAGTCTCTTTACTTAATGGTACCATAACACCAAATGACATTTCAAATTCTTGTGCTACAAGCACAAAGCAAAAAAAAAAAAAAGCAAGAGAGGAACCTGAAACATCAATAAACTTAATATGCGAACCACTTCAAGCTGATATGATTTCTTATTTAAAACTTAAAAAAGATTAATCGTGAAATGTGTAAGGCGCGTTTTTTCAGAATGTTACAATTTTGAGTTGGCATCACTGCTTTACTTGAGCACCTATTTAACAGCTGATAGTTGCTTTTCATTTAGTTTGATTTGAAATTTCATTATAAATTGACTTACACCAAGGCGTATGCGCCGCCAATTTGACGAGTGGGCTGAAGCACAAATTGCTATTGATTTTGAATATCCATTAAAAATTTAATTTACTGATGGATTGTCGCATTTGGAGTGATGGGAATCCATAAGATTTTGTCGAACCTTCATAACATCCACACAAAATTACTATTTGGTGCGCTTTATTGGATGGCGGGGTCATTGGCCGATCGATATGTCTTCAAAAACTATGATGGTCAAAATGCTTTTCTCAATGGTGAACAGTAAAGGAACATGATTCGAATTTTTTTCGTATCTCAGTTACATGGCATTAATCTTGCTGTTTTGTGGTTCCAACAAGATGGAGCCACATGCCATACGGCGGACGCTACAATTAATATACTAGAAGAAACTTTTGATGATTTCAGCAAATGGCCTAATTAATTGGCCACCAAGATGTATGATTTAACGCCATTGGATTATTTCCTTTCGGATTTTGTTAAGTCACTTATCTACGTCGATAAACCACAAACAATTAAACAGCTGGAGATCAACATTCGAAGAGTTATCGAATTTATTTATTTATGGTTCCATATGGCGCTTTTTACTCGCCAGCCGCGGTAGCCGCCTCAGCAATCATATTGAAATATTAATTTCATAAAATATTTTATTCACTAAAGCCTATTTCATTGATATTAAAAATATATTTCCTTGTTATGATTTAAACTTGTGGCTCTCTAGAAAAAACACCCATTATAATTTCACTCTCACATTGATTATTAAATAAATAAGAACCTTTTTTATTTTACAATTTTATTTCTTATTTTAATTCATTTTTTTTTTTTTCTAAATTATTTTACAACTCAGTCGAGCATAAAAGGAAAAACATACAACATAAAGTACATACAAATTTCCTTAATGTTGATGAAAATAAAAAATTTACTTAAAAATGTCACTTAAAACAAACCGAAAGTGTTGCAAATTTTTCGAAAAATGTTGCACTTGCCAAAATAGAGTGGAAGCACGGCAAAGTAAATAAAATTAAAAATTATGTTTATTTCGATTTAAGTATGTGTGAAGAGAGAAAAAAATCCATAACAGACAACTTGAAGAAAATAGCAGTTCACACAATTGTCAAACCAATACTAAAAGGCAGCCAATTCAAAAAGGCAGGCAATTTTAAGTAAAACCGAACAAACTGAATTAAAACGGACAACAAATAATAAACGACCTACCGCATGTGTATAAACTTTTCTAGCTTCAAAATATGTTGAAAAATATTTCATGATCAAAGAAAACGTCTTAAAAATAGACTTCATGATTTTCGTTTTTTTTTATCCAGATTAAAAATTTTTTTTTCCCGGTTTGTTTAGCCCTGGGTATGAATTTGAAATGAGGGGAATGAATAAATAATGAAAAGCAAATAAATAAACAAACAATATTTGTAATAAAGTTTATTTATGTTGAATTTTTTTCTATCTTAAATGAAAATAATGAATGTGTGATCATCGGTTAACGCCTTTCCATATATCATCAGGTTTTTATGTAAAAAAAAGGAGATTTTTTTATAATTTTTTCCTTTCATGTGTTTGTTTTCTCTAGTTGTTGCTTATTTATGACATCCACCAACTACTTTTGGTTGCATTCAAACAAACATGCACACACACACAATTGTAAGTAGTGATATAAGGAAATAAGTTAGATTAATGAATTGAATACTTTAAGTTTCAGTGAAATTCCTGAAAATATTATTTTCATTATTTAATCACATTTGGAAGGGGATTAACAAAAGTTTTATACCTTAGAACCGATTATGGGGTTTAAAAGAGCTGAAACTAGAATAACGTAATCTCAGAGGCTCATCAAGTTTTCTGGAGAAGAGAAGTTCTTCCAATAATTAAACCATTTCAAAAGATTTGACTTTAAAACTCGATCATTTTTTGATATTATTTTAAAAATGAGAAAACATGAATTTATGGCTGCCATCAAGCATTTATATTTGAAAGGAAATCCATAATAAGTGAGGCGATCTTTGTGACACAAATGCACTAGTGTTTAAGATATCTACTGATTGGAAGCTTGTTGAGGACGCCTGATAATTATCGTTTAAGTTTACAATTGAACTTAAAGTAAAAGTACGCAAACATGGTAAAGTTGAGAGGTTTGTTAAGAGATTTCAATTTTTGCTTAAAAAATGGTTATAAAGATGTAGCTGCCTCCTTAATCTAGAACAGCTTTTGTGTTTAAACCTGAAGAAGTTCTTTGCCACTTGGTAACTTTAGTAGTGATAGCCGAAATAAAACAATAGTTATAGATGGGGATGATGCCAGATCAAATTGCCGCGTAAAAACTAGATATAGAAAAATCAGCTGATATAGTCAAGCCACTGACTTTTTACCGACTTCAAATAAAAGGAGGTTATCAATGTTGAGGAGGTTAAAGGCTGCTTTTATAATGTTTGTGCCTGCAGAGCTTTCACATTTCTGTTCAGATTTTGAAATTTTTTTGTAATTTTTTAGATTATGCTTACGGATTGGTCGCATAATCTTAAAAATTAAAGGGTGTGTCTATACAACATACATATTTGTTACGTGTATTATGAACTGTAAAAGGCACTTCTTTAAAATTTAAAATGACTTCGCATTACTATACCTTCAAATAACAAAAATTAATACAAAAGTAAATCAAAAAATTAAAGGGTGATCCCATAGGTGGCGGAAATTGACCTATATGGGCCTATGTTTTGAACCGTTACAGACAAAAGCTTGAAAATTAAACAGAATGTCGATTGCTATGACCGTTGTTGCAAGAAGTATTAAAATTCAAAATTTTAAAATAAAGGGTGTCCTAATAGTTTATTTAATTTGATTTATGGGGGCATACTTTTAAACAGGTTTAGACAGATGCTTGAATTTTACAATGAACTTGTATTGCAAACTCCGCTGTAAGAATAAGTATAAAATGTGAATTTTAAAATTAAAGGGTGTCCCAATAGTTAATGTAATGTTAATGATTTTTTGAACCATTATAAACAAAACGCTGAAACTTAAAAGTTTAAAAAAGTTTATAATTTGAATTTAGAAATTAAAGGGTGTTCCCATAATTTATGTAAATTTACCTATATGGGCCTATCTTTTGAACCGTTATAGACAAACGTTAGCAAATTGGACAAAATATCGATTGCTATAACCGTTAACGTGGCAAGTAATAATACTTAAAATTTTTTAGGTAAAGGGTGACCCAATAGTTCATTTAATTCGATGTATATGGCCATAATTGTGAGTCATTTACGACAGACGCTTAAAATTTACAAAGAACCTGTATTGCTAACTCAGCTATAACAACAAGTATAAAATTTGGATTTATAAACAAAAGAGTGTCCAGACAGATGAAACTTACAAGGGACCTGTACTTTTAAGTCCGCTATAACAACAAGTTTATAATTTGAATTTAGAAATTAAAGCTTGCCCCTATACAGACAAACTCTTGAACCGTTATAAGCAAACAGATGAAATTGTTTTGAAGTAGTGTTTTTTTTCAAAAATTATTATAATACATATATGAAATCATTTGCATTGGCTACTTGAAGAAAGGCAAAAGCTATAAATCAAGAATATTTTTCATTTTCATGGAGAACATTTCCAAGGAGCAACCATACATTTCAGTATCAACCGAGTGTTTTTAATAATACTGGGCTCTAGCTATTGATATGATGCTGCTGCTTGCAACAATAAATAGTAATGTAAACTAAATGAGAAGAGACATAAAAATAAAAGTAAGCATCACTTTTTTTAAATGTCATGTGTTGAGCATTTGGCTTATTCTATTTCCAAAGCCTAATATTCTATTCAGTTTTTTATACAGAATGTTGTCAAATTACGTACATTCAAAGAGTGAATGAAATACGTATTAACAAATGTTGCAGAAGTATTAAACTGTGCAAAATCGTATGCAATGTTTCGGGCAACATGTTCTCATATGTGTGAAGTAATTCAAGTGGGTTTTATATCGTGCGGAATTTTTTTAACTAAAGCTAATCACCCGTCGGTTGTGCGGCACAACCAAATGGAAGCTGCCAATAATGTTAAATATCTATTATAAACATTAAAAAATATTTTCGGAATAATGAAGGAAATTAAAAAAACAGAATAATTTTAACTTTTGTTGACATTTTGTAAACCAATAAAAAATTAAACTATGAATTTCTTCTAAAGCGCAAGACTACATTTTTAATGTTAAATTGAACAACAATTTTTACAAATTCGAACCGAGTACCAGACTTAAGTACAGAATTTTGTCTATCATTTCGTACGAAATGCTGTCAAAAGTTTATATAAACAAATTGGCGCGAAATAAGTAACAAATAATGTTGCCGTAGAGCTATTTTATTCATTTTGTGTTAAATCCTGGTACTGTGTTCAAATTTGTGAAAATTGTTAAGCAACATGAATTATTTAATGTGGAAAATTTAACATTTAAAATTTGGTGTCTATTTCGCTATTTAGAAGAGCTTAACGTTTTATTGCTTTTACTTTTACTACATTATTTTAAAAATGTAATCAGAAGACATATCATCTGTCGATTGAAAAATTCCGCATGAAATAATGCCACACTTGCTACAAACATTTCATATGCTTTACCACAGTAAGAACACAGTACTACTTTTGCAACATTTTTTCATACATAAAAAATACACGGTCTACACTTGGCATAAGATCTGCTATATTTATCTTAGCAAAAGTAAAATTCAATCTCAGAAAAACTGGTTTTATTGCAATGCTGTGATATTTATGATGGGAGCGTTTTTATTAGAGATCTCATAAAAACTAATAGAAAGCATGCAATAACAAATTAACGGCAGTAATTTTATTTTCTTTTTTTATGTTAAGAAAAATTGAAAAACATTCAAAATATTAGATATTTTATAATTAAAGAAATTAAATATTTTTAAAAATATTACTGCAGAAGAGGATTGAATAAGTTTATTGCAGAACAGAAAGATAATTAATTATATTTTCACGAGATTATTACGAGAAGATGTTTCCCGGCGTCCTCTACCATATCATCTCAGTGCAACGTTGCTTAACATTTTTCTCAAGTACTAAACATAAATCGATTAACGGTTAAATGGGAACTCACATGTTATTTATTACCTGACAGCTATTTTAGCGATTGCGCTATAAACAATGTTGCTTACTTTGCTCTATTTCTCTATATAAAATCTTCAACTAGAAAGTAAAACAAAACCTTCGAATCAAATGTTTATTTTCTAACTGTCATCTCAATTACGTAGTTATCGAAATTACAGTTACTCTCATATATACATATATTAATATAAATTTATTTAATGCCTTAGTGACTAAGATCAAAGTTGAATTTATTTCTAAACAAACATGAAAGAAAAGACAAGGAAAAAAATACAAAAACGTATATTTTACTGATTTTGATTGACATTTCCGTATATAAAAACTCAAACTAAAATGAAAAGAAAAATACAAGTGCCTCATACATACATACATTGGTTTGCAGTTGATTGGATGCAGTTGAAGGTTTCGGTTTTTGTCTTTAAATGCGAAACTAACAAAATACTAAAATAGCCCATTAACATAACTTTTGTTTTTTATTTAATATTTTGATTCTTTTTTTTTTCTATCTTTTTTTTATTTTATTAAAATGTCATGTTCATGTGTACTTATACTTTCATCTTAGAGATAATAAATTTTTTTATATCCGGGATAAGTTTTAAAAGTTGTAAAAAAATATTATTAATATTTTCTTTTTGGTATTAGGATGACCTAGTCCTTCCCTGTTTAGTCTGTTCTGTTTTATTGTAATGAAATGTATACGAGTATCAGAAGTATTTCCCAGTTTTTGATATACTTATATAATGGTTTTTAATTCATGTGGCAAGAGTGGCAGAGATTACTCTGAGCTTTTACTGTAAGAGAAAGATAAGTGAGAGCTTTAAAAATAAATGATTTTGTCTTTAGCTCTGTATATTGTACGAATTGGCTAAAGAAAAGAAAACTTTAAACCCATTTTTGTTTTTAAAGTATGACTATTTTGCAACAAAGACTCGATATGTTCTTTAAAGTGCCATCTATTGAGCTGTAGTGTAAATAAATTTCACTCATTTTTACAAAGCTTTAATTTTTAAAGACACGCACATGATTATTGGTTTTCATATTTTCTTCTCCGCCAACGTCAATAACTTACTCAACTGCCCTCGTTTAACATTCAATAAACATTATGCATTCTCTGATTTACCCTTTTGTGTTTGATCTTAATACACCCGCATTTCAAAGCCGATCATCATCAATGTCAAAAAATTCGCTTATGTGTCTCATACATGTCTATCACTATCATCAGTAAAAGCAAAAAAAAGAAGAGATAAAAAACAACAAAATTGAAAACTAAAGCTACAAAAGCAATAACGACAACGGTAAAGGAACATCGTCATAAACTTTACTTAATGCATGTATGAATATTTTTTTTTTTTAAAGAGTGATTGGTATTGGCATCACTTACACATTCAGTCAGCACTCATTCACTCGCTGGCTTAATGCTATAAAGCATGTGAAACGAAACCCTGCTGCAATTTCTTAAGTTTCGCTTTTATTTTTATTACTTTAGATTTTTGCATTGTGTGAGGTCTACTTGTTAAAGTTGTTTGTTGTTGATGTTTTTTTTTTTTCATTTTATTTTTTCTTATTGTTAGAGCTTCACACATGCTTAAGGAGAGTGGGTCTTTCGGTTAAAACAACAGCAAAAATTTATATAAACTTTCATAAGTAAAGTTAGGACTAGGGGTTTGAATTTGAGTGGTATAATATCAGTAATGAATAAATGAACGAATGAATGCTTGACGACGACTTGTCAATTTTTGTTTTCATATATGCCGTTGTTTGAATCGCTAAAATTTGTTTCAAACGCCAAGCTAATGCATTTTCATTAGATTGGACTAGACTGGACCTACACTCAAGTAGACAAAAAAAAAAAAAAAAAAAAATTAAAAGAAGAATATAACAACAGCAAAGAGTAATCAAGAACCCCTTCTTTTTAACAAAATAAGAGTAACAAAAAAATATGTATTTTTTTTTAATTTATGCGAATACACACATGGGTTGTTGAGTGGGTGTATCAACCAGTTCAATTATCTGCCAGAAACTGCGCAAAATAGGCAGTGTTCTAAACCAGGTACCCCCAAATTTTACGGTTGGCACTATTGTTATATTTTTCCTCCTTTCAAACGTAGGGATTCTTTTGATTGCGACTATTTGCTTTTTCTTCTATTTTACTCTATTACCTATACTTCTTACTTTGTGACTCTAAGAGCAACAGCTGGTGTATGTTATGTGAATGTGAAGAGAAAACTCCTGAACATTTTCAAAAGAACTGGAATACTCCATGACAAAAAAATATATAACCAATTAGGCAAGTACTTAGTGAAAAAAGAGGATCTGAAAAAACTAGAAGTATTGGAAATTTTGAGATTACTAAACTAAATTAATTGCTCTAGCACTTGGTAGGCAAAACTTTAGATCTTTGGTTGCAGCATCCAGCGAGGCACAAACTACTCGATGCCTTTTTATGGTAAACCACCAAGCCAAGCAGCCTTCGCTAAGGCTTCGGTAAAGACTCGAACTCACAACATCAATTCTAGTTTACTTATCAAGTTTACTTATCTTACTCTTTATAGTAAAGCTGAGTTGACCATCATCATCAGCTGTTGTAATATTTTTTAGGTGGCTTCAACAACTTCTCTGCCATGGCAACACACAATAATTGAATCCTTTTTCTATTCCAGGTGACTTCAGGAGGTTTGTACTACTGCTTTGCGTTTATTTGCAACTCATTTAAAAACTATTATTATTTTTTATTCAAACGCATTTCGGTGCCTGGAGTTGAACTCACCAACTTTTCGTTTTATATAGAAAACACACGCAATTGCCACAGTTGGCTAACATTTGAATGTGAGAAAATTGTCATTTCTTTCTATTGACACACGAGTTACTTTGTTAGTGGTGGAAATAACTTTATTCACCTTCGTTTTCAGCACGCGCACACGGATAACAACAACATTGGTTGATGTTTCAGATATTTAAGGGGTTGCCAAATCTTTTTTTCGATACAATATCAACAATGTGTGCCGTTCCAAATTTCTAAGACTTTTAAAGTTTGTGGTCAGTTGACCATCACTTTATAACAAAAAGAAGCAAAGGCCATTTCAGAGATCTTAATAAGAAGAGATATAGTTTTCAATAATTCTTACATTTAAAGCGTTTTTTTTTTTTTTGTTAAGAAGATGAACAAGTTTTTATTATTCGCTATCTAAAAGCCACAGCTTGGATTGCCTTAAAAACTACAATATAAAGCAAACGAGCAGACCCAATGCCCAAAAGTTTGTATTTTTATTTTTTCTATTTAGAAAGTGTTACTTTACCAAGTCATTTTAACTTTTGCAAAACTTTTTTTATTTAATTTTTCAATTTTTTAGAGAGGTAACGCATTGCATAACGCAAATGCTGCCCCTTCCCATAGCGAATATCCATAATATGGCTCAACAACTGATGGTTGTAATAATTAAGAATGCCAAGAACTTTATTTTATTAGTTGAGTCAGAAATTCAGTTAATCTGTGCGAATAACAACTGTGCCGCCATTGATAAAATTAAATAGGTCCCTATTTAGACCAGAATATATCTCACTTAACCCCCAATTTCGAGTTCACAAGTTATAAGTGATAATCACGACGTAGCGTTCGAAGTCTGAAAGCGGAATAACACTTACGTAAAGATATAAATTGGAGACCAACTGATCCGTTTTTCTTTTGTGTATACAAGTACTCATGCACAAATGTGCCGTTGATTTGTGAATGAACTTGACTTTTGACTGAAATAGCGTTTACTGGTAAATGTCAAATGCACGTCTTCTATGAAGACACCCTTCATTTCTAAATTTTGGAACTTTTAGCGGATATAGTAACACATGTTCGGTATGAATTTTAAGTGACTTTCGGTTCAAGACTTTAGGTCCTATATGATTTAATAATACCACTTATAAAGACACCTCTTAATTTTTAAGTTCAGTTTTTTATTATTGTTATTGGAAGTTATAGGATCATGCACTTTGAGAAAGTTTAAATATTTGCTCCTTACCGCTGAAAAGATGCGTGAATTTCACGTAGAGGGACACCCTTTACTTTTCAGATTAATAAAATTGTTTTTTTAATCAGGTTAATTTGTAAGCATAGCCTTTTAACTAGAAAAAAAATCCAAATCGTTTCAGAAATGACGATATTCTTGAGTAAAAAATTTCACAAAGCAATTACTTGTCTTCTCATTAAAGACAGTTAACAAGAGGAAAAATTGGTTTTTTATTTTATTTTTCAAGGTTAATCAAAAAATCGGAAATGTAATTTTGATCAACTTCTAAAGTCCTTCAAGGTCGTTTATCTTTCTCCAACTTTGTTTTATATTTTATTTTTGAATAAATAAGAAAACATTTTGAAGCTTAATACTGGATCTATTGCTTTTTTGCAAGCTCAACACTCAATAAGATTTTGTTGTTGTTTTTTTTTTTTTTGCTAATATTATTTTAAAACAATCCAAGTAAACAAAGCGTGTGTTGTGTTGTTGCTTAAGTGCGTTGGCTTGACAATCAACATTCTCCTTGTGTGTGCTTAGGCAGAGCTTTATTTAGAGTAAGTTTTTACCGTAAGGATATGTGTTCACACATATGTACATACGAGTATGTATCGGTTTGCCTAATGTGCTGCTCTTCAAAATTAAAGCCAATGGTTGGAGGTCAATTTGAAAGTTAAGTGCCATTTTTTCTTTTGACAGTTGACAATGTTGATAATTGTCATTAAGTTCGATACGACGACGAGAGTTTGGTGGCTGTTGATTTTTCTGGTTCATATTTGTCCATTAAGACATTGAAATTAAACAGGAAATTTTGTGTTAATTTATACTGGTCGAATAACCATAAGTAAGATGATGATGATGATGATGATAATGATGCTGCCTTAGTTTTTTAAATAAAGATAGGATTGAATTTCTCGGCATAAGTTTAAATGACTTTTAAATTAAAGATTGAACTTTTAAATTAAAAATGTTTATTTGGGTAAATGTTCTATTTCTTTGTTCCATTTTAACTGACAAGTAAATCGAATAAAAAGAGGGAGAATAAAAATGATTAATTAATGAAATGGGGTGGGTGGATGTGTCAGGAACATTTTCTATTTGATTGTGGTGAGAAAAGAATTGTAGATAAATTACTTTATAACAGCAATTTCCTAAGATTTGAAGTGTGAAGATGCATTATTTTTATTTCACATTAAGAGTTTGTTACAAAGAACACAAGTCCAGTAAGTAGTGAATTAGTTTGAATCACTTAGGTTTCAGATTCTTTCTATAAGAAATCCTTTAGAAATTAAAATAAAAGAAGTCGGTTTAAAACGTGGGATCCAAAAAAAAAAAAAACTGCAGAGCTTAAGCTATTACGGACAACCATAACAAGGGTTGCCAGACTTTATTTTCGTAACAATATTAAAAAAAGTTAATAATTATCTCGTGATAAACTTTGTATAACTTGATCAATCCCTTAAAATTAAATTTTGTTTCTACAGTTTTGTGTTTTGCTCTAAAATTTTAAAATCTATGCCGAGTTAGATCGATCAAAAATCGATACATTGTTTTCAACGTCTTATATAAACTTACTTAAATTTTATTCGCTCGCAACCGAATTTAATTTTAGAACTTCCTTACTCTGTTTTAGTGGCATGTCATAACGTCCAAGGACAGAATGTCCATAATGTGTGTTGGTCTTAAAGGTGACAGAATGTTAATGGACATTGAAAGAGTCATAATGTCCCCACCAAATACAACAACGGCTTCGCTTACCAAAGATTCCCTTCATAGCCAGCCTCTAGCCGGGCGCAGGGACTCTCTGTGATACAATCAACAACGGCTTCGCTTACCAAAGTTTTTCTGAAAGACAGTTTATGAAAGCGTTGCATAGAATGACATAAAATAAAGCTATAATACCCATAGACATTATGTCACTTTCTCGTGCGAAATGCCATTGGACGAGAATTTCGCAGTTAGAAAAAAGAGATTTATTTGAAATAAAAACGATAGATAATTTTGCCTTTTGTAAGCACATTTTGTGAAAATCTTTGTTTTCCAGTCGGTCTGTAAAAGACCGAGTTATTCCAAGCAGTGTGGCACTGTCTGCAATGTATTTACTACACTCTCTTAACTAAACAGTTAGAACCAATTTACAGCATGAAATTTGTTGCATGAATTTCTTTTGTCGAATAAAGGTGTAGAGGATTAAGCGAGAGGATGTTTGTGTACTTACTTTCTTTTGTTGTTTGTGTTTTATTTAAAATGATACAAATAGCCACGATAACGAATATTAAATTAAAAGCGAAATGTAAAAATTCTGATGGCATCTGGACTTATCAATACGGCCACTACGGTCTCAGAAGTAGCCTGATAAAGATGCTCGAATTTTACGAATTAAGTAAATTAAATTAGTTTTCTTTAATGCGGTCACTGATTCTAAAGAATTTGGTGAAGTGAAACTTCACAAGAGGTGATTTAAATAGCAAATAATATTTTTGAACAGCTATCGAAAGATAATAATTATTTGATATTCTTCTATTTCTTTGTGTTTTTTTTTTGTTCCAACTAATTTTTGATATTTGTCAACATTTTTTGTGCTTTACAAATCAATTACCCAACCAAATTAGCTTCCTTCTTCTCTAGCTACAATAAGTTTTGAGGTTTTAAAAACAAAAGTACACCCAGTCGTACGGTGTGTGATTTTAATTACAATGAGAACTTTAAAAAATGAACAACAAAATTAACAAAATAAACTTTTTTTAGTTTTATCAGCAGTCAAAGTTTTAGCTGTAGACATACAATTTAACCACGTTACTGTTCCAATGCATCAGAAAATCAAACACACATGAACATTGCTAATAGAACAATAGACACTGTCGGAGAAGACTTGCCCATATTTTTTGTTTTTAAACAACTTCAATCTATACAACATACATAAATAAATAAAATTAAATTGATTAAAATTTTACACAGAAGAAGTCAATATCTTTAAAGCGCAGTATAGTGGTCGTTGAAAAGAGGGGCGGGAGTAGCGGAGCTGGCAATACTTTGTAAAAAAAAAAAACGCAATAGAATCATATCAGTTACGCTTCATGGTATTGTTTTTTTTATGAAAGGGCATGAAAATCAAAACAAAAAAAAAACAAAAAATTAATTCAATTAAATGCCGCAATATGGCGCCGTAATGGCGTTGAAAATGTTGATGAATAAATAAAAAAAAAATAAATATGTTTAATCATATTAAAGTTTATGTGAGATTAAGTATGTCTGCAATGGGTGTAGTTTTTTATAAAAAAATAATATTCAAGTTGTCAACATTGTTTTGCGTGTCACACAATTGATGCTGTTATTTGAAATTTCCTTAATTTTCATTTAGCTAGAAGCTCAATAAGCAGCCGTATTTTTACAGAGGAAAGTTATCAAGTCAACATTTAAACGCCTTTCTACTTTTCTATGCAGCGGAAGAACATTTCGAACTTTGTCAACTGGCGTCGTAAATTAATTTTACTACTTTAAAAGGAAAATGTTCTATACGCTGGGAAGGATCATCAGTAAGTTGTTGGTTCCTGAGTTTCAGCGCCACGCTGTGCGAGTGTGCTGTGGGCAAAAATTCTAAGCTCTATTACAGATTAGAAACGCCTTGATAACTGACATCCTTCAAACATGATACGGTAAACTATTTTTGTAAAAAACATATATTATTTTCATGCGAAAATTAAAATGGATGTATCAACATTTTGAAATTTAAGTCGTGTATTTGTACACTCGGAACAGTTCTGAGTGATATCGAGCATTATCTCAATAAGAACGATTTTTAACCGACTTCAAAAAAAAGAAGGAGGTTGTCAATTCGACTAAATGTTGCTTTTTGTTATATTCGTGCCACCATAAATAACTCAGTCATTTTTGGATCGATTAAAAATTTTTTTTTATTTAAAAGGCAATGCTCACAGATTGTCCCCATTTTGAGAACAGTTCATAATACTCAAAATTAAAGGGTGTCCTCATACAACAAACACGTTTTTTACGTGTGTTATGAACCACTTTGAAATTAACAAAACCTGTATATCCCTTAAGCTTCCAACGGTAAAAAATGATTAAAAAATAAATCTAAAAACTAAAGGGTGTCCCCATAGGAGACCTAAATTGACCTATATGGGCTTACATTTGGAACCCTTATAGACAAACGCTTATAAATCGGACAGAATGCCGATTGCTCTGCTACTAACAAGTATTAATATATAAAATTACAAATTAAAGGGTTCCCCAATAGTTCATTTAATTTGATGTATATGGCTAAATCTTTGAACAGCTTTAAACAGACGCTTGAAATTTTCAATACACCTTTATTGCTAACTCCACTATAACAACAATTATAAAATTTGGATTTAGAATTTAAGGTTCTCCCAATAGTTGATGTAATTTGATGCATGTGGCCAATATTTTGAACCGTTATAGAAAGACAGTAGAAACTAACAAGGGACATGTATTGTTTAGCCGGCTATATCAACAGGCTCATAATTTGAATTTAAAAATTAAAGGGTGTTCCCATAATTGATGAAAAATTGTCCTATCTTTTGCACCGTTTTTGATAAAAACTTGCAAATTGGATTGAATGTCAATTGTTATGACCACTAGTGTAACAAGTATTAATATTCAAAATTATAAATTAAAGGGTGCATCAATATTAATTTAAATTGATGTATTTGGCCATTATTTTGGAAACTTGTAGACAGATGCTTTAAATTTACAAATAGCCTGTATTACTTACTCCGCTATAACAATAAGTATAAAATTTTGATTTTGAAATTATAGGGCGCCCCAATAGTTAAAGTTATTTGTTGTATGTGGCCAAACTTTAGAACCTTTAAACACAGATAGCTGAACCTTACAAGGGATCTGTATTGCTAAGCATGCTTAAACAACAACTTTATATTTTGAATTTAGAAAATAAAGGGTGTTCCAAAAAATAATGTAATTTGACCTATTTGGTCGTATCTTATGAACCGTTATATTCAAGCACTTGAAAATTAGACAGAATGTTCATTACTTGGTTTGCTATAGAAAACGGTATTAATATTTTTTAAATTATAAATTAAAGGGTGTTACAATAATTGATGTAATTTGATGTATATGGCCAAACCATTTTAGAAAGTTGGTTAAAGTTTAAAAAAAAAAAACCGGATTGCTAAGTCTACTACAACAGCAAGTACAAAATTTGAATTTAGAAATTAAAGAGTGACCCTATAGTTGCTGGAAATGATAAGAACTTAATTTAATTTTAAATATTAAAAAATTAAAATTGCAATAGCAAAACAAAATTTCCATTAAAAGTGGGCTACGTATTTACCATGATATCCAAATAACCAGACAAATCTCTGTAAAAAAATATATTGTTACGAATAATAAAATCTGGCAACCCCTGTAGTTGTTTCCACATGAGCGTGGTGAATAAGCTAATTCAACTAATGGTGTGTTTATAGAATAACAAAACCACAAGTTAGCTAACAAAAGCTGAGCAGCCTCAATGGCTGCGTTCGTAGACGTGCGTACTGCAAAACAAGGGGTCCTGAGTTCGATACCGCATTCGGACAGGCGTGCAACGAAAAAGTAATAATTGTTATAAGCAATTAATAATTAATAAACAGCAGTACAAACCTCCCGAGAGGCAAAAGGAAATTATTGTGTGAAGCCATGAACAGACAATTTAGTGAAGACGTCTAATTTAATAAAAGGAGTAACAGATAATTGTCAAGAAGCCCTTTATAATAAAAAGTAAGGGCAATAGCGGTTAGCGCAGGGAAGTGTAAAAGCATAACAACAGTGTATGGCAGACGTGTGTTGTGGCTATTGGATTAAAGGGGATGACTGGCTTGGATAGGAGGAGTAGTGGAGATGTCTGTGGATGGTTAAGGTTACTAAACAAGGCATCGAGTGGTTCATGTCTCACCGGAGTAACACAGTAGTGTAGCGTGGATGGCTGCGTTTGTAATAATAACGCATGTTTAGTAAATACGAGACCAAGGGTTTACAAGACCGCTGGGTTCAAGAACTATAGCCAGAGAAAGCCATAAATATCGAAGACAGAATTTAGCCACAGTGGTATTTGCAATCAAAAGAATCCATACGTTTGCCTGCCTTAAAAGGGAAAAGCGTAACAATATATTTCTTGTACAATTTATCCATCCCATTTCACCAAGTGCTTGAATCAAATTTTATTTGTCTCGGGTGGATATAATTTATTGTCAAGCCTCCCAGAAGTCCTTATTAAAACATCTCGGAAGCTGGACTCATTTTATGTGTTTGATACTTCTTTTTATTCATAGCCTTGATTGCAGACCACCTCAACTAAGTCTTCAAATAAAAGGAATTACTGTTGTAACCTTTTGTTAACTGTGTCAAATTTTTTCAAGTACGCGTACATTAATGCATCGAATCGATAAGCGTTATTCAAGGGCTTTTGGATAGTTTGTGATAATCTTTTAAAAGATTTTTTTTTTAATCTTAAGATAAAAAATTATATTTAAGTATGACACTTCAATATCATTGACTTACTCACGTCCCCTACTCTACTTTCAAAATGCAGTTTCAGTTCAAAATATTGATTGAGCTTATGTTTTATTTTGTCCCAAAAGAATAAACATTTTATTTGAGCATTTAGCTGCCATAACTGTCAAGATTTTGATAAAAAATGTTGATGGACAAACGTACGAGGGTTGAGAGAAGTATGTTGTAAAAAACCAAAAATAAATTATTTTGAAAAAGAAGAACACGCAAATAAAGTATCTTTGTACACAGTAGTAAATAATTTACATAATTGTTTTTAGTCTAATTAAAAAAAAAAACAGGGTATGAAAACAAGCAAAACGTTTTTAACAATGTTTCATGCAAAAAAAAATTAACTTTTAAAATTTTAATAAAATATTTTTGTACACAACAACAATAAAACAAATACTTCTACAAAGAGTGCAAGCGAAACATAATCGTTTAATTGCATTGCATAGTTTTCTAATAGATAAGTCCGCCTTTTAAAGCACTAATGCCCTCTGTAGTGTAACTAGCAATTGAATCAGCAAACGTTAGGAAACGTTTTTTTAAAACAGTTCAATTTTTCTCATTGTTTTTTTTTCTGTCTGCGTGCGTTATTTATTGCATATTCTGTGCTTACGAGCAAAAAATATAGGAATAAAATGTTTCTGTTTAGTTTTTGTTTTACCCACTGCGGTACGTTTCGCTTGTTTTCGTACCCTGAAAAATAAATTCCATTAGAAACTCATACAAACAAAACCTCAGAAACGTTACATTTGTACATATTATGAATTTTAATAAAGATAAACAAAATGATAAAATGGAAAAACACAATTTTAGAAATTTAAAGTCATTTTAAAAAAATTTTTCATGAAACCCTCATATCCGTAATAAAAGGGTTCGCATATTCTACTCTTTACTGCAAATAAAAACCTCCAATTTATACACATGTTTTCGAAATAAGGGCATCTGTATTAAATCCACATTTTTGACAGATTTTAAAATCTGTAGCAGAAGCCGGAGCAACAATTATAGTGCACACACAGTTAGTTGCATGTTTTCTGTTTCTGTTGTTTTAACATCAAAATGCCTGTCAGTTGAAATGGATGGGATTAGTAGAGGGAGTAAATAAACCGAATAGCAGTGTTTTCCCAAATAAATAAAATTTGTTTTTGGGGCGTCATAATCGTAGCACCCACCAGCTTTTATGACGGGTTACGTAATCGAATTTTAAGGCTTTTTTTCTTTTTTATTTTATCTTTTTTATTTGTTTGTTTGGAGTTGTTTAAGTTGAGTGTGTGTTTTATAGTGTTTTATCAAACTCATAAAAAAATCCCATGAGTTTATTACACATGAATGACGAGAGAAGCGCATGAAATGAACGTAAAATAAATAAAAATGTTACAAAATTATGTCACTTGAATATTGTTGTTCAAGTGATTAAATATATTTGACATTTAAAAGGGTCAATAATTAAAGGAAAAATATTTCAATATTCAGGAATTATGTTGAAAATTTTTATGTACGAGGGGAATTCAAAAGTGGTAACAAATTTGTTAAAATATTATAATTTTCTTTGTTCTTTTTTGAAAAAGCTTCTGATGTCAGAGTTTATCAAGCGATTCTTAAGTGTTAGATTTTGGGAAATAAAAAATAAGAGATGACCTCCAAAGTCGAATCAAATAAAAAAATTCATATGGATATGAATCTGGCTAATATATTCCGATTATTGTTAATTCATGTTGTTTACCATCAAAATTTTACGTGTTTATTACAGCGTTATTTGGACAGAAGGCCAAGCTTTTACGCTAAAAGATACTTTTTTAGGTCACCGTATCAAAAGGGTAAAAACGGACCCACTTAGTATCTCCACTATCTGACGACCCGTAGTTGCTACCAGCTTGACGTAGTATTCTTACTCATTGAACTGTTATTTCTTTTTTTTTAAGGAGTAAAACTACATTTTTTAGGAAAGAGATAGTGGAGAGGTAATACAGGTGGTAAAAGTAGAAAGATAGAGAAATGCCTGGTTTTTAATTCAACACTGCCCGCCTTTTGGTGTTGATTAGGCGGTTGATTATGAAGCAAATATACATTTTTTTTGTTACTTTGCAAGCGAATGTGCTTTGAAGAAGTACCGACGAATAAAAACAAGGCTGCGTGTGTAGTGTAAATTTTGAATATGTTTTCATACTACTAAACAG
The DNA here is from genome assembly GCA_916610165.2 of Gymnosoma rotundatum. Lineage (NCBI taxonomy): Eukaryota > Metazoa > Arthropoda > Insecta > Diptera > Tachinidae > Gymnosoma > Gymnosoma rotundatum. The sequence continues at coordinate 114,571,677 of OU744340.1, read as the reverse complement.
AAAAAAATTATATATATTTTTAATTTTTTGATTTTCGCAGGAATTGAACCCTGGCTAACAAGATTTGTAGTTAACGTGCTTACTAACATGACTACAGTGGCTTTAATACGAGCGCTGCATATATATTTCTGGCCTGGCAACACTGAGTGCTGCCAAGTGCAATCTGACATTTCCATTGGAAAGTTTGTCATTTTTAAGCATAATCGTACTCAAATCGTTTGGACGTACGACCATTATTTGTGTTGTTTACGGTGACTTGAAAAAATTAATATAGAAAAAAATGGAATTAACTCGTGAACATTTTCGTGCCATCAATTTTCACAACTTTCAACGTGGATTATCACGACAAGAGTGCATTGATGAACTTAAATCTTTGTATGGCGATGAAGCACCATCCTATAGCACTGTGGAAAATTGGTAGAATGAATTTAATTGTGGTCGAAGCTCGCTCAAAGACGAATTCCGTAAGGGTCGTCCAAAAACGGCTGTTGTGTCAGAAAAAATTGATGCCGTGCGTGAACTCATAATGCAAGATCGACATGCGACATACCGAGAGATAGAGACATCCTTGGACATTTCTTCCACCAGCATACATTCGATACTGCATGAACACCTGGCCGTAAAAAAGGTTTGTTCTCGTTGGAACCCGCACAATTTTAAAGTCGCTCAAAAAAAGGCTTGTGTCGATTGGTGCAAAGAAATGTTGCAAAAATACGATTGCGGTGCTTCAAAAGACGTTTATAAGATCGTCACAGGTGACGAATCATTGATCTATGCGTATGAGCCCGAAACGAAACAACAATCGACCGTGTGGGTCTTCAAAGACGAGCAAAATCCAACGAAAGTTGTTCGTGGAAGAAGCACTTCGAAGCAAATGGTCGCCTGTTTCTTCGACAAAACTGGTCATGTGGCGACTGTTCCGCTTGAGCAACGTAGGACGGTCACTTCTGAGTGGTACACTACAATTTGTTCGCCTGAAATCATCAGAAAAATTCGAAAAACCAACAAGAGAAGACGAATCATTGTTCATCATGACAATGCAAGCTCTCACACATCGGCTCAAACCAGAGCGTTTTTGACCGGCCAAAACGTCGAATTAATGGGTCATCCGCCGTACAGCCCTGACTTGGCACCTAATGACTTCTTCTTGTTTCCGCACATCAAGAAAAAATGCGTGGTCAACGATTTTCGTCGCCAGAAGAAGCTGTTAAAGTGTTCAAAAACCATGTTTTAGAGGTGTCTCAATCGGAGTGGAAAAAGTGCTTCGACAACTGTTTTGAGCGCATGCAGAAGTGTATAAATCATGCTGGAGAATACTTTGAAAAACAGCAAAACCATTTTTGATTATAAATATTCGCATTTTCACTATTAGGCCAGAAATATATAGAGCAGCCCTCGTAGTTACATTTAAAAACAGAAATAATTCACACATCTCATAGAAACATTATTTTCACAAATATAGTCTTATTATTTAAATATTATTAAGAACGCGCTTGCAGTTTATACAGAATATGTATTATGCTAACCACTATAATAGAAATAAAAAAAAAAACAAGTAAGAGAGCTATACTCGGCTATGCCGAATCTTATTCACTATATACTTTAGTGATAGGATAAAAAATAGGAAAAAATTGAGTACTATATATAATCATCGGCTCTTAATGGGTTAAGCATTTAAAAAAATCTTAGTATTCGCTTAAAAATCTTTTCAAAAGCTTTTAAATGACACCCATATTGATATTTTAAAAAAAAATTTTAAATTTCAGAGCCCTGTAACTCGCAAATATGGGCGAGTGCCAATTTTTCCACTGGATGTTTTCTGTCTTATTTTTTTATTCTCTATCGCCCCACGTACTTGTTGTTTTTTGTGTAGCTTCGGCTGTGTAGCATGTAACGCCGTTCTGTTAAAACCAAATGTGGCCAATATCCTCCTCTTGAATTTTTGTAAACAAAAATTCGTTCAACATGGCCCGATAACGATCGCCATTAACTGTAAAGACCACTCCTCATTTTTGAAGAAAAATAGCCCAGTTATTCCTCTTGACCAAAATCCGCACCAAACAGTGACTCGTTTTGGGTGCACCGGCTTTTCTTTATATGCGTGCGGGTTTTCTGTGTCCCAAATGCGACAATTTTGCTTGTTTACATACCCGCCAAGATCAAAATGAGCTTCATCTGAAAAGGTGATTTTTTTGGTAAAATCGGCATCTTAATGTCGCAATATTTCCCAGCGTTGTTCAAGCGTATACACAACCATATTCGTACAGCGGAAGGATAAAACTAATTATCTGTCAAATCAGACGTGAGCTAAGAGTTACCATTCACGAAATAATCACTAGTTAAAAAAAAGCGATAGATGGCGGACTCTTTAGTTCTTATTTTTTCTGAATTTTTAGATTTTAACAAAAGTTAAATTTTTTGGCAAATTTTATATTTTTTTTTTTGGTTTAATGTTGGTCAAGTGTAATGATATTTTATGAGTGAAATATCGATTTTGTGGTAAAATTTATATTTTGATAGTCTAGAGCTTTTCCATATGTTCGCTTTTTAATTAAATTCAAATTTTTCATTTGTAGGTAAAGTTTAATTATTTTTCGAATTTTTGGTAAAAATGTGATATTTTGGTGAAATTTCGATTGCTTAATATACATCGATTATTTGGAAATAATTTTTTATTCACATTTAGGTTTTCAGTACAACAAAGCAAAATACAAAAATAATATAAAAATACTAGACTTAAAATATATGTAAGAAAAATAAAGGCGCTTGAGATTTTGACCATATATCTTACATTTATGTACCGATTTAATTAGCGCGTCTATTTTAAGCCTTTCTGGGGCCTCGATAAAACTGATTTAGTTTGATTGACTACCCTGGAATACTAATCTTTCACAAGCCTGTAGTGAGTTCGTTTAAAATTACTGTACTCATATTACAGAAACAACATGATATACAATTAGCCTGGGTATTACAGTGTTTCTTAAAAGATTGATAGATTTGCAATATGTCAGCTTTTAAAACGTTAATTTAATCATTGGTATTTTCATTAAGAACATAAAAAAAAAATCTCTTTTTTATTATAATACGTTTTCCGAAACATAAGCTCCTCAAACTTTCAATCTTCGATTATTAAAACAATCATGTGTATTTCCTATTTTAACTTTATATACATTTTATCGAAAGTATTAAAAAGTCCTTTGGGTTCTTTCAACATTATTTTCCTTTTGCGTTTACACAATTTTTTGCTGCTAAAATGTCAATAGAAATTCTATTTATTTTTATATTTACATTTTTTATTATGGATTCATAAATTGTCCTTATTTTGTTTTTATGTTATAAACAATGACATTTTATTATTCTTTCATTAACTAGTATTTTCTACACTTTTGTTATTTTATATAGAAAATCATTGTTTACTTCTGAAAGCTCTTTTGCTGTGTATTATTAATGTGTATAAACATTTCCGATTACACGTGCTCTGGTTGTATTTATAGAGACATTTTTAAAGATTAAAGAGGAAATATTTTTTTCTGTTGCAATGTCCTCAATTATTCACGTGTCATTGCATTTTCAAAACCAATCAACCCAACAACCAACCACTCAGTAACGCTTGTGGGAAAGAACCTTATGTTGATGTATAATAAAGTACGTGTAGAGGAAAGTAGAGGTCAGGGTTGGCAGTGTTTAGCTAGAGGGTTAGCAGATTCAACATGGGATACGTTTAAATTTCACAAACAGATTTTATTTTTAAAAGTATTATAATTTAAATTGTATATAAAAAAATATCGGATTTAAAAATAATAGTATTTTAAAATATAAATATTAAATAAATCAAAATTTTTCTAAACATCTACTTATGTATTACCCGAATATTTAAATTCTAAAAATTAATATTTCACTAAAGACTTGAAATTTGAGTATAAAAAAGAGTATAAAAAAGATCAAATGTGAATAAAATTTCAGTGGCATAAAAGATATTTTTTAAAATTGCATAATTTTCAACTTAAAAAAACAACAAAAAAAACTCTTACTTTCACAAAATGTGTGAACAAAATAATAAGAAAAAATTCTACGTTAAAAGCGGAATTTGCGTACTTGTTAAATAGAATATCTTGAGTTCAAATCCCAATACAGCCTTAATTAGAAAGAAATATAACTGAATTTTGAAACCGTGGTGGCGGGTAAATGAAAACCAACCGTTTAATCTCCCTAAAGATTTAAATACAATTTTTAAACACAAAATTAAATTAAAAAAAAAAAATCTTGTGGCAGCGATGATGCGGTGAAGGCGTCTGTATAAATGAAAACACTGGCATAAACTTGAATGGAGTATTAGTTCAAGCGGTAAGTAAAAACGTAATAACAATATGTGGCAGTTGTGGTTAAGTTGGCTAAAAAGCCTGGTTGATAAACAAAGAGATCATGAGTTCAAGTCCCGTTAAAGTCGCAACGTGTTATGGTATGAAGGGGTGCCCGAAATAAAGACGCAGATTTCCTAAACTAGATATCGAGTAGTTAGAGTCTCACTGGGGTCAAAGTATATTGTAATGTAGATGGCTGCCTCCGCTTATTAAAGCGCAGAACAATAGAGTAGTTGAAAACAAAAGTCAAGCAAAATATGGAAGAAAACTAAAAGAAAAATAAAAATTAATAAAAATACTTTTCACACAAAAGTGACACGGTTTTAAAAGTTATAAAATAATTAATTGGAGAAATGTTTTTAACACTTTAACGCTTTTTAAAAAGAAATAGTTTAAAAAAAAACTTAAAGGGAATTTTATACGTGAATAATTGAACATTTTTTACACATAAATTAAAACACTTTTTCTTTTTAAGTCTAATAAAATTAAAAAAAAAAAATATAAATTCAAAATCACATTTTCCGTGCCTGGTGAAAGGAAAAATTAATAGAAATTTCAAAAGTGTTTAAAGGTTCAACAAAATTTAAGTTACTTATAACAGGGCATTCTGGATACCTATAGTATTTGATGTTATTCAGTTTAATAGTACATATCTGTTGTTACATTAAACTATTGTAATTATGTGTCACATTGAAGAGATATAACAAAATGAACAGCTCGAAAATGCGTCAAAAGTACTTTCAATCACAAAATGATTTGTATTAAATCGAAAGCTTAAATAGTTTTTCAATTGACGTATTTAATGTTTTTATTTTTATTGTTAGACCAATTAGACTTGCTGTCCAGTTTGTAATAATAATCAATAAATTTTATTTCTTTAACATTTTTAAGATGTCATTAATGTTAAAATAAAAATAGAAAGGAAAGTATTTGAGTAAAATCAAAGAAAAACAAGGAAGTTTTTTAAAATAAAAATTAAAAAAAATGAGGCTTGTGGCAGTCGTATGTTTAAGCCTGTTCTAAAAATGTAACCAAAAGTACTGCTATAATATCTTGCCATATATCACAAGCATCTATCTCTTAAACCGTTGTATTGCGACCTCTACAATAGCAAATAAAATAAGTAAGAGTGCTACATTCGGCTATGCCAAATCTTATACACTCTTCATCATATATGTAAGCCTACTTTAGTGAAGTATATCTAATCAAAAAAACAAATATTGGAGTGACTGAGTATTAAAAAAAAAAAAATTTTGGTACATGATGTCAATCATCGGATCTTCATCTTAAAACATTTTTGAAAAATTTTAGTATTTCTTTAAAGATCTCTTCAAAAGCTTTAAAATAATACCCATATTGATATTTTGAAAAATTTGAAAATTTCAGAGACCCGTAACTCGGAAAATATGGGCGAGTGCCAATTTTTGCACTTGATGTTTTTTTCTTATTTTTTAAATTTTCTCTATCGCCCCATATATGAATCTTTTTGATTGAAGTTATTTTATTGTTTAAAATTACATGAAAAAGTTAGAGATAGGCGTGGTGTTTTGCCTGCTGCCTCGAAGGACATGAACCGATCATGCTGATTTCCAATAGCATCACTTTCAACCCTATATCTGATCGATTGACATATTTTTTTTGTGAAATTAAGGTTGCCGAGGCAACACTAACACAGGCGGAGAGACGGACATCGCTCAATCGTTACGCATAAGAAGTCAAAATATACTTTATGGGATCGGAAATGGATATTGTAGAAATTACACATGGAAGGACAAACTTAGTTATATCCTTTTTCCAATTTTTTGTGGTCAAGGGTAAAATGAAGCTAAATACTAAAGGGAGTTCCCATACGACTTTATTTTAACGTTTTTGGAATTTTTACATTGAAATTTATACGTGTATTAAATAAAGGGTTCCTTCCCTTTATTTATATGGCCATATCAAAAAAAATTTTGTAGACAGACATTTACACAGTCTGTGAACTACGTCCGCAATAAAGGCAAGTATAAAGATATGTATAAATTAAAATATTAAAGGATGTTGTATACAAGACATGATTTTGACGATAACATGTTCCGATTCAGAAGACTTGAACTAAGGATATTTTGCTAAGCAATTATGCACCCTTAACCTGTCCAGTTATCCAGATTGCCCTACTCTATGTTTCCAGCAAAATTCAAATTCACAATGTTTTGGCCGTAAAAAAATAAATCACTTTTGTATTACACTGTTATACTGCTAATTTCTCCTCTAACTTAAGCTCGATTGAGGTTTGGATCACGGCATTCCTTTTGTACTGTAAAGACCCCGCTTATCTAGAGCGGCTACCTACCTTTCCTTTTAACCCGTAACTCCGCTGAGGTTGCAAACACTGTCTACTGATCATTATATTCGCATTAATACAATTTATAGCCCTCGGTAACTGAAACAAAAATTAGTTTTCTTAACACCCTAGGCTCTGCTGGGATTTGAACTCATGTATGCTAATAATGCAGACATTACTTCTTAACGTGTTTCAACAAATTTTTTTCTTCTATTTTAATACGCTCATGCATACAACACACTTATTGATGGTAAAAGAAAAAAAAACTTTTTTAACTTTGTTTGCTCTACACAGGTCAACATTTTTGGCGGGCAATAACATTATCTTTTTTTAACTCTGTTGCTGCCAACAGCCAAATTCTTGAAAGTGTCCCCACAATAGCATATGACTTAAATTGAGGATTATATGTGTTGACTGTATACCACAGTCTCAGCTCTTGTTTCCAACAAAATTTTCCTGCCCCTTTTTCCTGTAGCAAGAAGATCAAAGAATAACCATGCCGTCTCCTGGTTGTTTTTGCACGATTCTCTCATTCATAGAACAGGAGAATTAATTCAAACTAAAGAGAATTTCAATGATACAGAAAAGTCTTTATTAAACTTCTGGCCGGTAGATGGTATCGCTTTAAGTAGCACGAGGATATGTACTTGACACTTCAGACTGTAACCAATTTTAATATGGTCCTATCATGTGACAAGCGTAAACTTATTATAAATAAGGGGGATATTTAACCCGCTCACTTTTTGAATTGTTTTCAGGCAACCGATTAGTAATCTACAACTACTTTACTTTTGCACTGTCTCACTAGCATTAACTCTTGACTTTAGTGACTTAAGACTGTCGACTGGTTACTCACCGCCTTCTTTCTCATTAAGGAGTCGGTTTAATTGCTAGTATTTGGCTGAGTTTTAGATTCCCCATCACATTTACATTTAACCAGTATTTGCCTGTGGTCATAAGCCGTATGCTAGTTAGTTCTGAATATTCTGACATGGTGTACGCTCAGCTTCCTTCAAATGCAGTCTGCAAATATTAACTTCTTTAACTTTCCTCTTAACCAGATAATAATTAAAGCTTTCATGACTTGTCACTAAAGCAGTAAACCAGCTCAATGTCCTTCTACCACAACCAAGCATCCTAATGGTCCTCCTATCGAGAGTCTCGTTGGGCACCACTCGAAACTGTCTACATGTGTTAGCCTCCCTCCACCTGTTTAGGTTAAATGAGTCTATCCATTGTAGTACCTTTACTCTCACTAGTTTATTCCCAAGTGCAACTCTGCGTTCTGGTCCACAAATATTCAAAGCATCTTCTTATTTTGGCACTCTGTCTGATGATTCATTCCTTTGCTTTGCACATGTGTCCTTTAACCCACATTAACGTAACCTTATTTAACGAGGTACATCAGTTTAGTCTTAGAACTCATTCCAGTACGTTCATTAACCCACTGATTGCTTAGTGCAAAAAGAACCTTTCTGTCATTCTCTCGACCTTACAGCAGCAGCCCAAACAATTCTGCCTGGTTAACGAATACGTTCTTTCCTCCCAATAGCAAACTATAGGATAAGTACAGCTCACCTTATAATACAACAGTGTTTGCCTTACTGTCCATTAGAGCTCCCCTCAGGGGCACTAAGAGTCTGGCTGTTCTAACCTAGGCACAGACGAAGAGTTCTCGGGGTATAGGGGGAACTAGTTCCCCGGTGTGCAGGCACCGAATCTGGACAGACAGTAGGGTACTGTCGAAGGATGCACCAGTGTCCTTAAATAAACTGGCACCACGAGAACCGGTAGCCCATGCAGAAATCCGCCCATCTCTGTAGCCGGTTATTGGTGAGGTCCCTTCGGTGTTCACGTGGTGGCTTTTGTTAAAAATATATATCTGCAGGAATGGTGCGAAATAGATGGAAGTGTGCTGCTGCACTCTCAACGGACGGCGTTGGATAGTCTCCAACCCTCACGCAAGGAGTAGTTCATGGTCCTGTAAGCCATGTTCTTAGAATTGCAATTCTATTGGCTACGTCCGATGGAGGGCGCTAGTCGAGGTTTTCTACTTCACTCAATTATAACACCACCGTCATGTTAGGGCCCTCAGCCAGGTACTGACGTTAACCTTGATCACATCTAGTCCATAAGAGCTTTCAATAAAAATGCTGATGTTTTGCTCGATGCACTGATTGTGTAAAATGCCTTCCATAATGAGTGTCCAGCAAGCTGATAGACACAATTATAATTAATTATATTTGATCAATTTTTGAACATTTAAAAATGGTGTAGGAATAGTGTCTGATGATGATTTTTAAGAATCTTACAAAATATACTCCATCCTGGGCCCCTTAAGTTAAAAAGATTGTTCATATCATTTTCATTGTCTATTCTAGAACATGCCACATTCCAAACTGTTGCCAGCAAGCAAACACATCACGTTTCAGTTTTCTAAAAATGCATTGATTTTTTTCCAGGCAACATTATTGTTGCTTGATTTATTTATTTATTTTTTTTCATAATAATTTCGTCCGCTATAATGATTACTCATGCATAAACATACATACAAACACACGCACAAATACGGTGATTTAACGCCACACTCTTTGTTTGATATATTCCTGGTGATATGGAGTGAAACAACAAAGAAAAAACAAATGGACGAACGAACGAAGGAACATCATCTGAACAAGTATCATCACATGAAAGTAAAAGATGAATATGTTCGATTTTTGTAGCCATAACAAATTGCTTTATAGGAATATGTTGTATGTAAGTACATATTTGTTGCACAATATTGTGGCATGTTTATAATATCTTTTTCCTAACAATATATCCCGGTATTATACTCGTGTTTATTTCCACTGTCAATAATGATTCCAAGCATGTGATACTGTTTTGTTTGTGTGTTTTTTTTTATTTTGTTCCTTTGTTCGTTCGTTCATTTTATGCCACTGATTCTTTGTGGCAGTTAGTAGAAATGATACGTTAGAACGTAGCACAACATTAGTTTATATCTAAGATTTATGTTAAAAGCTTTTCTCAGTGTGGTTTATTACTACCGCTGCTGCTGCTGCTGCTGCTTATTTGCAACAAATTGTACTTTTCTTTTTTCTTTAATATTTCCTTCTACTTGCTGCATCATGATGTTTTTATGTTATTTTATTTAAAATTTTTTTGTATTCATTTAAATTTTTTTTGGAATTTTCCTCCTTTAGGAAGTCGCCTATTCAATGAGTTTTCTTTATTGTTAACTGTTATTGTTGTTGGCTTTTCATTTAGTAGTGTTGATATGTTGACGCTTTAGGTGCTGGAGATTAAAAGTTGTTCATTTCAGGCCTCATCTGCAACAAAAAATTTTTAAAATAGCAGTTTGTTGCTGGCCTACAAGTGTGTGTTTCAAATTTGCATTAATGTTGCCTTTAAGCGTTAGGGGCAAATGTTGCGTAATCTTTTTGTTGCTTTTTTTGGCTTTATTCAAGATGAGATTGGATTACAAAACTAGTTTGCCTTTCTTTGTTTTATGTTTATGTTTTTTTTCCTACCTTTTCAGATTTTTGGCAAAATTTCAAAAGTTTTCTTTTTATACTTTTAAAATAAAATTTAACAATTTTATATTTTAACAGAATTGGCTACCTCGGTAGATAGAGATGATGTCTTATACAAATTCAAGCTGCTTGGGGTTTGGTCTCATCCTTTGCTGCTTGCTTATGTTAAATTATGTGCATAAAAATCTGCAACAAAAGTATGATGCGTCTTTATGTGGTGTGTGGCACCAACAAAAACTAACAATATAAAAACAAGAAGACTCATAATAATAATAAGAAAACTATTCCTTCTCAAATGACCATACTTAGATACGTTCTTCTCTATTGCGATGCTGGCTGGCATATTAATCAAGAAACAAAGGTAAAGAAATAATAAAAACAGAAATAAACATTTTTTCTTGTAAAAAATACAAATGCCACAGGTTTGCTTAGAAAGTAAAATGAGCTTTAAAATAGAGAAGCCACACAGACATCATACCGTCCACCATCATCATTACAGCATCTTCATCAGCCGAAGAAAATGTAATAAAGCAAAAAATGAAAAAATGAAAAATATTTCGAATGCGTAAAAGATCAACATGATCTGAGAAAAAGTTCATTGATCTAAACAACAGTTATATTGACCATAAATAGAAAGTTAAGCAAAATTAAATGTATTTATGGTTACAACAAAACAAAAAAGTTCTAAAAAAAATTTGTTTTTACACAAATTATGTAACGTAGTCTCAGCACTCATGTTGTTAAGCAATAAATAGAAAAAAACATACCAAAATATTCTATTCAAAGGTCAAAAACTGAAATATTTATTACAGGGAAACAAATAGTGGTTACAACTACCAAATGTACTGAAACCAATAACTGTTAATTTCAGTACATTAAAAAGTATTTTAGCCTTAGAAACGGATTTTCTAAAAGTAATTAATCATTATTAAATTACATACATACACTCATACATTTGTACACTTAACTATTTAAAAAAAAAATGTTTTGGAGAGCTCAAAAGGCTTTTGACCTGCTTGCTGATATTAGAAATAACCTTAAATATGACAACGAAATATTATACGAAGGCTGCTCTATATATTTCTGGCCTAATAGTGAAAATGCGAATATTTATAATCAAAAATGGTTTTATTGTTTTTCAAAGTATTCTCCAGCATGATTTATACACTTTTGCAAGCGCTAAAACCAGTTGTCGAAGCACTTTTTCCACTCCGATTGAGACACCTCTAAAACATGGTTTTTGAACACTTCAACAGCTTCTTCTGGCGACGAAAATCGTTGACCACGCACTTTTTCTTGTTGTGCGGAAACAAGAAGAAGTCATTAGGTGCCAAGTCAGGGATGTACGGCGGATGATCCATTAATTCGACGTTTTGGCCGGTCAGAAACGCTCTGGTTTGAGCCGATGTGTGAGCGCTCGCATTGTCATGGTGAACAATGATTCGTCTTCTCTTGTTGGTTTTTCGAACTTCTCCGATGACTTCAGGCAAACAAATTGTAGTGTACCACTGAGAAGTGACCGTCCTACGTTGCTCAAGCGGAACAGTCGCCACATGACCAGTTTTGCCGAAGAAACAGGCGACCATTTGCTTCGAAGTGCTTCTTCCACGAACAACTTTCGTTGGATTTTGCTCGTCTTTGAAGACCCACGCGGTTCTTTGCACCAATCGACACGAGCGTTTTTTTGAGCGACTTTCAAATTGTGCGGGATCCAACGAGAACAAACTTTTTTTACGGCCAGGTGTTCATGCAGTATCGAATGTATGCTGGTGGAAGAAATCTCCAAGGATGTCTCTATCTCTCGGTATGTCGCATGTCGATCTTGCATTATGAGTTCACGCACGGCATCAATGTTCTCTGGCACAACAGCCGTTTTTGGACGACCTTCACGGAATTCGTCTTTGAGCGAGCTTCGGCCACGATGCTATAGGATGGTGCTTCATCGCTATACAAAGATTTAAGTTCATCAATGCACTCTTGTCGTGATAATCCACGTCGAAAGTTGTGAAAAATGATGGCACGAAAATGTTCCCGAGTTAATTCCATTTTTTTCTATATTAAATTTTTCAAGTGACTGTAAACAACACAAATAATGGTCGTACGTCAAAACGTTTGGGTACGATTATGCTTAAAAATGACAAACTTTCCAATGCAAATGTCAGATTGCACTTGGCAGCACGATGCAACAATTCAAAAAACATTTAAAGAAACATTAGTTATATGTGCCGAAAGGCTACATACATTATATGAAAATAAAAAATAGTTATTTATTTTACGCATCATGAAAATAAACATAAATTTTCGACAAGAAACATTGTTACAAACGAGGGAATACTAGGTGGAACGTGCTTAAATTTTTTTCAAATTCTCCTAGTGTGTATCTAGATTGTAATGTATCGGAGAAGAACTAGATATATATAAATTTTTCAAGGCGTTACATTTCTTCTCGTATCAGATGGGTGTTGAGAGCTAGTTAACACAAACACTGGGACCTTGGGACCTGCACTAGATATTGAATTAAACAGTAAAAACATTATGTACTAATTTTAATTTTTCACTGAACTTCTTTTTTTTAACTAGAAATAATTTTGACAAGTTGACGAGAGCACTAGTATTAATCAATGCTTAACCAGTCTCATTTTTTAAACACCCTTCTCCAGTGTTGCCTACAATCTTAAATCTGCAACGAACAGTGGCATAATATGGGTGCATATAATTGTTGAAAATTAGATATCAGTTCTCTGAGCATTAAATAATGCGATATTGACGATTTAAAAGTCCATTAAAATTAATATGTACATCAGCGTTTAAAATAACCGTTAAAAAAAGTAGTTGTCACTTCAATTCTTTTTTATTTATTGGTCAACAATAAAAAAATTGTTTGTTTTTAGAACTGCCATTACTATAATGGACAAACGACTGCAAATTCAAATTTAACGTAAACTTTGGGACAGCTTTTCTAGGATTTTTAAAGCTGATTGTTCTTATCAATCAGGAAGGCGTTTGAAGCTCATCTTTCCGCAGCTTGTTGTCGAGAAGACATTTAATTTAAATCGCCAAATTACAAAATTTTTCAAGTCTCTTAAATACGTGGTGTTTGATTGTTACTTCTTTCTTTCTTACATTGTGGCATTTACAGCCACGAAATACATTTCTGAAAGGAGATTGGTCGCTTGGGTGCAATCTCTAGGCACTAGGCAATCAGCACTTTTAGTACGGACTCACTTAATTTATGTAGAGATCTGCGTAGGTAAATTTTGTTTTTTCTATGAGATTGCAAAAACTCTGCATGGATGCAAAGGTCAATACATGAAGTATTTGCAATAGAAAAATACAGTGGAGAAGAGTTCGAAAGTGAAAAAAAGGAAATTGAGTTTTTGTGGTGAAAACTGTAGAATTTTCATCTTCAAAAGTAAAACTTAAACATGATTTAGGTTGCAATACTGGGAGTTCGATTTCAGGAGCACTACCAAAAGAAAAGACTTTTGACATTGGAAAAACAATGCAGCTAAACCTTTAATTTTTTTTAGCGTCTAACAGTCATTTTTTTAGCGTCTTACTTTGCACTACAGGTGGGAATGGACTTTACGTTTGTGATTTCTACAATATTAATTTCCGACTCCATATAATTTTCGGGATCCCTATACATAGCGATGGCAGTTTGTCTATACATATTTTAAAAAAGGAGTTTAGGCCTCAGACGACCTATAATTTATTAGAAATGCATTCAAAATATTCAACAACAATTGAATATGAATAGCAAACCTAACTACTAAAATCCCTGGATTAAAAAAAAAAAAAAAAAAAAAAAAAAACAATAAGAAAAAAAAATGGAACATCACTAAACAATTGAAAGTTGAAAACAAAAAATATTAACACTTTTAAAAATACCAAGTTTGCAAAAAAAAAAAATCACTTGCAAACCATAATTACCAAATTTATTTATAACCAAAAGCATGTCCTTTCAAATAACTGTGGCAAAGCCGATTTTAATTCTTGAGGTGATTAGATTATTGATTAAACTTTTAGTTTTTTAACAAGAGATTGAAAATTCATTAAGAAGTTCTTCATTCCCCTTTATATTTTTTGTATTCTAATTGCACAAATAAAAACTCGAAACTCTGTGAAATTGGGATGGATAAAAGCGTTAGAAATAAGCTGAACATAGCCAACTGCAAATTGGGCACGGCTTTTTTACGCTCTGAAGTTACCAAAGGTAAAATAATTATAATATAACTAGCAGTGCCCAGGACTTCATCTGCGTGACATTTTAAAATTTCTTAAAATTAAAATTTAAAAAAATATATTTTTAAATATTCCAGAGTTCTCTAGACAATGTTAAGAATTTTCCATTTACAAAAATAAAATGTGAAAAATGTGCAGACAACTGTTTTAGTACCATTACACAGGTAAAATTTGATGCTCTCACACTTGTATTCTATTCTATATTAAAAAAAAGTTGGTACTGCATATACATACATATATAATTTTACATAAATACGAGGGCTGCTATATATCTGACATTTCCATTGGAAAGTTTGTCATTTTTAAGCATAATCGTACTCAAAACGTTTTGACGTACGACCTTTATTTGTGTTGTTAACAGTGCCATCATTTTTCACAACTTTCGACGTGGATTACCACGACAAGAGTGCATTGATGAACTTAAATCTTTGTATGGCGATAAAGCATTATCCTATAGCACTGTGAAAAATTGGTATAATGAATTTAATCGTGGCCGAAGCTCGCTCAAAGACGAATTCCGTGAAGGTCGTCCAAAAACGGCTGTTGTGCCAGAGAACATTGATGCCGTGCGTGAACTCATAATGCAAGATTGACATGCGACATACCGAGAGATAGAGACATCCTTGGACATTTCTTCCACCAGCATACATTCGATACTGCATGAACACCTGGCCGTAAAAAAGGTTTGTTCTCGTTGGATCCCGCACAATTTGTAAGTCGCTCAAAAAAAGGCTCGTGTCGATTGGTGCACAGAAATGTTGCAAAAATACGATTGCGGTGCTTCAAAAGACGTTTATAAGATCGTCACAGGTGACGAATCATGGATCTATGCGTATAAGCCCGAAACGAAACAACAATCGACCGTGTGGGTCTTCAAAGACGAGCAAAATCCAACGAAAGTTTTTCGTGGAAAAAGCACTTCGAAGCAAATGGTCGCCTGTTTCTTCGGCAAAACTAGTCATGTGGCGACTGTTCCGCTTGAGCAACGTAGGGCGGTCACTTCTGAGTGGTACACTATAATCTGTTTGCCTGAAGTCATCGGAGAAATTCGAAAAACCAACAAGAGAAGACGAATCATTATTCACCATGACAATGCGAGTTCTCACACATCGGCTCAAACCAAAGCGTATTGACCGGCCAAAACGTCGAATTAATAGGTCATCCGCCGTACAGCCCTGACTGGGCACCTAATGACTTCTTCTTGTTTCCGCACAACAAGCAAAAAATGCGTGGTCAATGATTTTCGTCGCCAGAAGAAGCTGTTGAAGTGTTCAAAAACCATGTTTTAGAGATGTCTCAATCGGAGTGGAAAAAGTGCTTCGACAACTGGTTTGAGCGCTTGCAAAAGTGTATAAATCATGCTGGAGAATACTTTGAAAAACAATAAAACCATTTTTGATTATAAATATTCGCCTTTTCACTATTAGGCAAGAAATATATAGAGCAGCCCTCGTATGCCATCGGATCTTAATGGATTAACCTTTTTTTAAAAAAATTTTAGTATTTCCTTAAAGATCTCTTCAAAAGCTTGATACCTAAATTAATATTAAAAAAAAAATTAAAAATTGCAGAGACCCATAATTTAGAAAATATGGGTGAGCGCCAAATTTTTCACTTGATTTTTTTTCTTATTTCTTAATTCTCTATCGCCCCATACATTAATTTTTTTGATTGGAGTTACTTTATTGCTTCAAATGATATGAAAAAATTAGAGGTAGGCGTGGAGCGATCATGCTGATTTCCAATAGCACCTCTTTTGACACTATATCTGATTGATTGACATATTTTTTTTTTGTAAATCAAGTTTGCCGAGAAAAACGGACGGACATACTGACATCGCTCAATAGACTTTGCTATGCATAAGAAGTCAGAATATATGTACTTTATGGGGTCAGAAATGGATATTGTAGAAATTACATACGGAATGACAAACTTATATCTACCCTTTCTCCACTTTCTGTGGTGAAAACCCTGTGCTCATAAGGAGTAATGTGATCAAAAGCTCATAATCTATAAACATATCTTATAACAGGACATGCCAACCTTTTTTGTTTAAGGAGTACAACCTGCAAAGATTTTCATACAATATAAAATCTGCGGCATCAAAATCTTGTTGGCAACTACGGTTCTAGTATTTGTGGGAAGATATCTACCATTATTGTACTGACTTTTCAATAAAAAGGAGGATGACGAGAAAACATTATTGATTTACCTATTAAGGCTTAAATGTTTATCCAAGATTACACCCAAATATTTCATATACTCAACTGCCTCAATTTGATGACCCCCCATTTTAATATTGGCAGTGATTGGAGGAAGAGAGTGATATAAAAACCAGTCCCTTACTATTTGTTACAAAAATAGTATAATTTTCTAAGAAACGCTTAGAGAAGCACTTTAAAAACTAAAAAAGTCAAACTATTTGTGTTGCTATTAATTGTTGTAGAAATACATTTCGCTACTTGTTTGTTTAATTTGTAATATTTTGTTTTTCTTTGGAAAGAAAATGAAACTATACGGACGCTCTGAGAAAGAATATCGTTTTCAAGAAATTAACTAAATCTTAGGAAACATGTCTGGGCAAATAAAAGAAAAAAAGGTAGAAAAAAAGAACACATGATGACAATAAAAACAAAAGAAATTACAAATCCAAGACTCCGACTGACTGAATGACTGGCTCTAAGTTGTATTCAAGTTGTTATTATTGGTGTCGTTGATGTTTGCTTTGGTGTTGCTACGAGTAATAAATTTAGCTCTCAGCAGTGTCTGTTTATACTTGAGATGTTTTTTTCTTTCTTTCAAGTTTTGAAATTCTATCCCACACGTTGTTTGTTGCTCAGTGTGACGAGAACAATACTTAGAAAAATCAACTTGACTGAATTGTGTGTTTTTGTTGGTTTAATGTTGGTGTTGCTTGGTTGTTTCTAATTGTTTAAAAAGGAATTAATGAATTGATTTGCAAAACAATTTAACTGCAGTATTTCTTCATTAGACGTCAGGTATTTTTTATGACAACAACAATGTGGCTGAAATGGCAACATTATATAGCTTAAGGAAGGATACTGTTAAATTATTTAAAAAGAATTTTGGCGAATTTAAAAATATTAATATTGAATATTTAGCAAGAAAGAATGTTCAAGATTAATTTTCTAAAAATTTTTCTCTAATGAATAATTTTTTTTATTGTCCATATTTTTCCCCCTAAACTAAATTTATCACTACGAAAATTAATAAATAAAATGCCACCCTCAATAATAAAATTTCTAAATAAAAACAATACTATTCCACGTTTTTACTAATTCGTTGACCCTTTTATCTGTAATCGTCATCTTTAATAGACAAAATATAATTATTATGGGTTCAACTTCATGCAGATGTTTTTTTTTTTTATTAATGTTTATTTTTTGGTGGCTCTAAACAAAGTAAAAAATATTCAACTAAAACTTGCCACTAAAGCATAAGAAATTCTCTTTCATACACCCTGCTAAAGAGTCATTCGTTTAGCCAGCCATCAAGCTAAAAATCTTTCTAAAAATATTCTTATGAAAATAGAATATTCCATGGAATAAAAAACCAAAAATGAAACGTGAGCGAGTACAATAAACTTTTCAAAGAAATACTCAGACACAATATTGAATTAAAATTAACATGATTTTGTCTTTGCTGCAATATGTTTTTTTTTGTGGATGGATAATACACAAATAAAAAAAAAAATTATTCTTCTTTTAGGTAAATTCTACTATAAATGTCATTAACTTAATGGTTAACAAGAATTTTTTAATCCAATAAAATTTAAAAAAAAAAAATTAATTACCGAAACCAACTGACACTGAAATATTCTTTAACAATTTAAGCGTTATGGAAAGCATTGAATTTTTTCTATCAACATTTCCTTTCGTGCAAATTTAAGAGATCTACTTTAAACGATTTAAAAAAAAGGAAAATAAAAAATGTACCCTTTTCTTCTTAAGTCAAAAGGAAATTTTAACTAGAAAACATGATTTTTAGATCAAAGGAGATCTTCTTTTAAATAATCGGTTTGAAGTAAAAAAATCTCTAAAAAACATTTCTCCGTTTTTGGCAAAAAAAAAGTTTTTGGTACAAAACTTTGGTTTTAAATAAAAAAAAAAAACAATTTTTTTATAGGACTTTCGCTTTTAAGTTAAAGAGAAATATACTGAATTTTTTAATGAAAAGAAACAGTTTTATAAGAAAAATTAATTAATATATTTTTCTATTATTTTATTATTTTCTATAAATTTTCTATAAAAAATTTAATGTAAAATTTTTTTTGTAAAAAAAAACTATTTTAAGAGTAAAGAAAAATTTTCGCTAGAAAAGGTTAATGTAAGGTAAAATCCTTTAATTAAATAAATTTAATTTTCTATATTTAAGAAAGAATTATATTTTCTAATTAGGGAAGAAATGATCTGTAGAAAATTAGAAAAACTATAACTAGCGTTGAATGAGAAGAAAAATACTGAATACAAACACTTTCATTAAAAACTAAACTTTCCTTTGCGAATCTAGCCGGACAAAAAATAATTTTGAGAATTGCATCGTATAGTGAATTTTCAAGGCTTTTGCTTAAGATTTGTGGTTTTGAGACACTGTTAAAGTCAGGAAAGTTGGATAAATTTTGAGATGCTTGCAATATATTTTTTTGTGGCTAAACGAATATAGATTTTGTATTAATTCTTTTTTCCTGTGAAAGGCTATATTTGCAACTACTTTTAATAATTTTTAGAAAAATTTTGTTATAAATTTTTATAATAAAAAAAATTTGCTTCAAAATTAAAACAAGAATGTTTTTTGTTAAATTTTTTGTAAAAAAAAAGTGAAAAGGTTTTTGAGAGTGATATCCATCGCGTTCCTAAAAATGTTATGTATCACTACTAAAATTTACGATCTCTACTTTTATGCTGTAGAAAAAACGTTGCGCGTTTTTGCGCCTAACCGCCTATTTACTAGTATAAGATCCACTCCAAAAAAAGTTATTACTTTTCTTTAATGCTTCCACCTGTACTTAACGCTGATGGGGATTCAGATTCGGAAGAGGTCTTTGAAGAATTGGACAAGGAGAGACCATGGCACTCATTATCATCTCAGGGCAAAGGATAAGTTCCTTTATATAAATTAATTGTAACAATTTTTAATAAAATTAACCGTTACAATCATAAATAAATTATGAATGAATTAATTATTTTCATATAAATAAAATACTATAATGTAACAAATTACAAAAATATAGTTTTAATAATATTCTTGGGAGGCGGGGATTGGTAAGGCATTGGAAACATTAATAATAAATATTTTTAGATAATTGGCCATATAAAATAATTTCTATGGTTTTAAGTCGTAAATAATCCTTTTCATTTAATAATTACATTGTTTTTTTCAAGTAATATTTTAATTAACCTCCCACAAAAAGAGGTGAGGCCAAAATGGCGTTTTAGAATCTCTTGAGTCCAACTTTACATAATTGCTAAACAAAACGAAATGAAAATTAAAAAAAAAAAAATTGCATTTTTCAAAGGCAGGATTAGTTCTTCTAAGGGGAACTTTTTTCTCCTTGGTCCGATTTTTCTTGTTTTCTAGCTTTAATATCTATGACCATAGGAAATTTTTCTGCCAAGTTTCATGAATTTAGGGGCACTTAGTAAATTTTTAGAGCCAATATAAGCTGAGAAGAAGTAATGTTCGACTAGATTGGCAAAATACCCCTGTGTGTGGCGGAGCAAATTATCAAATAAAACTAGCTATACCCGGTGTGCTTCGCTACTCCAATGGGAATAATCGTACCGTGAATACTTTTCCATTCCAGCCGCTTTTTTTTTTCATTATAAACACTAATAGGGAAGTCACACTTACGAAAATTTAAGACCCTTCCACTTTACAGTTCCCTAGGTATGCGACATTTACTTTTTACTTTGTATGGGTGGTACCATGTCCACTGTTCCAATACAACCAGTTTTTTGTTTTTAGTATGCATATTAATAAAAGAGTTATTTAAAAAAATTTAAAGGAGCTACCAATGAATACGATGATAAATATTAACTTTTAGTGGGGAGTGCCACGCCCACGTGAAATATACAAAAAATAAGTATCTTATTTTACCCACCGCATATCTGATAACAAAGTGTGAAAATTCTAAGAAAAAACAAACATATTTGTGCCTTATATACATACGAGCTCATTGTATCCGGCGTTGCCTGGATCCACTGGGCAGTATTTAGTATATTATAGCAATGTTTGCTATGAGACTCTAGTATGAATATGTGAAAAATCTGTCATATCAGTTTGGATTTTACAGATTCGGAGATATCTATATTTTAAATATTTTAAGAATTTGATTTTGTTAAAATCGATTAAGATTTATAAAAATGCATGTTTATCCTCTCCCCCACTGACCCCTCCTAATCCCTGTTTTCAAAATAAACATTAGAATATTCTACCTTTTACATAAATATTTAAATTATGTTTAAAATTTTATTGTAATCGGTACAAATATAAATGCCTGCTATTCCCCCTTTTCTCTTATATAGTTCCCCCATTTGAACGTTTAGCTTTAATTGAAGTAGACAGAAACAAACAAACAAATAAATAAACAATCTCACAAAGATATTTATAATATATATTAGATAGAGTATAAATATATTTTTGTTATTTTTTGGAGGGAGATTTTTAAAGAGAATTTCGCATTAAAAAAATTTATTTCTGATAATTTCTTATCATATAAACAATTTTAATCCAGCTTAAGTTCAAGCTTTTTTTCTAATTTCTTAGAAACTGAAAATTAATTTTTTTACATATTGAGTTATTAAAGGATTTGCGTTCGAATCAATTTAAAAATATTTGCCAATTTTAATGTATTCGAGTGATGTTTTTTATACTACAAACATTTTAAATATTATTATGTATAATTCGTCTCTTTTTTTAATGCTGTTTCCACAATTGAAAAATATTTGTCGTTTGGAAGAAATAAATAAAAGTTGTTTGAATTAAACTTTTAAGAAATGGAGTTTTTCCAAAAAAAAAAAAAAAAAAAATATTTGTGCGAGTTGTAAAGCAAAACTGTTTTTGTTTATTTTATGTCAAGATAGAATTCTATTGAAATTCTGATTGAAATATGGAGAAAAGGAGTCTAAAGGTACGTTTAGCCGACCGTAAAGGTAGAAATGTAAATGTAGATGTGTCAGCCGATCATTTTTGATATACGAAAAGCTATGCAACTGCTTAGCCGACTGAAATGTCACTTAGCCGTAACGTTTGAACCTGCTGAAAATAGAATTTCAATACAAGGTTACGTGAAAGATGTAGCCAGTGATGGTAAATACTATTATAAATTGAAGTGAAGTACAATATCCCTTTTCAAGTACTTATTTGTCCTTATTTACTAAAACTTTTAAGTTGTTAAATTTTATTGCAAACAATATAATTTTAAATAAATTTAAAGTTTTCTTTTCAAAATTAAATAATATTTATATTATATTATATTTATATTTATATTATATTATATTATATTATATTATATTATATTATATTATATTATATTACATTATATTATATTATGTTATACATGCAATGTTTTGTGTAATTGTTAGGCTGAGCATAATTTATGCCAATGTTATATTTTTCATTATTACAATAAAATATAATTTTTAGTACGATTGAAATATTTACGTACTTTTTACACAAAATTGCAAAGTGGCCATCATTGGTTTAAACAGCTGTGTGTTTTTATTTATTTATAAGCTGAAATATAAAAAAAATAATAATGGACGAGAAAAGATTAATGAGTCTTGTTCAGGCGAATGAATGCCTTTACAATAAACATTCTCCAGGATATTAGAACCCAGAAAAAAATGACGCAAAAAGTTTAAACTAATTAACAAATCTTTGGTATCCATTATAATTTAAAAGTATACACAAAATAAAAAATAACACAAAACACAACACAATTTTATTTAATTTTTTGCTTATGTCAAAAACACATAACACGTTTTTACACATTCTATAAGCACAACTACATTTACATTTACTGTGCAGCTACATTTACGTTACATTTACGATTTCAACGGTCGGCTAATTCTGCCTTAAAGGTTTTTAAAATTACTGTTGACTTAGTTTTATTTTTGAAAAATTGGTCGTATACCACTTCCTAAAAACCAGCTTATTTAATTAGTCTAACTATTTTATTGTAATAACAAATTAATACTCCTTATTCGGCTTAAGTTCAGGCATATTATGTAAATGTATGTGGACTTACGCTCGTCAAGGTGTAGAGAAAAATTATTACACTCGAAAATATCACAACAAAAAAAAAAAAAATTCTACAAATATTGTCTACGAAATATTGCTCTTAATAATACGTGGAATTTTACTAAAATTACTAAAAGTTAAAATTTTCTTTTTCATATAAAATTAAGTTTTCCATTCAAAAATGTACATTGTAAACAAAGTCATTGCTGCCAAATTCGGTATTAATCAAAATTGCTATTTTTCTGAACCAATATTTTTACTTAAAAGAAAATGGATATTTTCTATTGATAAAAATTAAATAAAATAAAAACTAATAGCGATGGCAAACTTAAAACAATAGAAAAATTAATATGACAAATACTCCCAAAGGCATATCGCCTTGGAATTTCCAAAAAAACAAAAAATATTTTTAAAGGGAAAAGAAATTTCTACTTAAAATAATAATAAAGCAAGCAGTTGGTTTAAAAATATATTAATGTTTATTACAACAGTTATCATGAAATTTATTATTTTTTATTATTGTGTCCTTTGAAAAATGTGATAAATTTTGGGCCAACTCAAACACAATAAACAAAATTTCTTGTTGGTGCTAAACAAACACGTCGCATATGTCCCGAATAAAATTACGTATGTACAATGAATGTTAGTAAATTATGCGTGAAATATTTATATGTATATAATGTATAATTTTAAAACTATTTTTTTTTAAACCAAATTAATACACATGGCCTAAATTGTTTTTTTGTTTATCTTTAATATTTGTATTTAAGGCGTGAAAATTTTTACTAGGAATTAATTGTAACAACACTCTTTAACATATTTAATGTGAGTTTACGAGGATATATCTAGCAACGTTTATCATATGACATGCAAGCAATATTTGTGTGTTCATCCCTGTAATTTTTAATGGGAATTCCACTTAAACTGACCTACCGGCCAGCAGTCTGTATTATGTTTACGACACACTCAAAGGGGTTTTTTTGTTCTTATATCCATAATTTTGTTAGCTGTGGTGCATTAATTACTCATATTTACAACGATATTAAAATATGTAAATTTTATTTTATATTTTACTATGTTTTAATAGCAGTTGCCCTCTCTTAAAATAATTAATAGCTTTAGAAAACGAAAGTATTATTTAAAAAGCTAAGAAAAAAAGTTTTTGTCGTAAAATATGTAACTGTACACTAAAGTTAGAATTCTATCTTAATTTGTTCAGGCAGTCTGTATAGAATGCCAAATTCGTATATGATTCTGTTCACAAAACGTAGCTAAAATCAAATGGGTTGATGACGTGAAACGTTTGAAGAAATTTGAAAGTACTTTTAACTGACGTACAGAATTCTATACGAATTTTGATGAATATTCTTTGCAAATGCTGAGGGGTGTTTAATTTGTTTTGACAAAATTTTCTTTTTGGCAAAAGGGGATTTTATATATAAAAAAATTTATACTTTGCAAAAGGGATGTTTTTTTTAAAGAAGGATTTTTTTATTTTTCCAGAACGTTCATTTTTAAGTTGGAAAATTTTCTTTTTGTTGAAACGGAAAAGTTTCCTTTAGGAAAGTTTCCTTTTTTGCAAAAGGGACATTTTTCTAAAGAAAAATTTCCTTTTCGGCAAAAGGGACATTTTTCTAAAGAAAAATTTCCTTTTCGGCAAAAGGGACATTTTTCTAAAGAAAAATTTCCTTTTCGGCAAAAGGGACATTTTTCTAAAGAAAAATTTCCTTTTCGGCAAAAGGGACATTTTTCTAAAGAAAAATTTCCTTTTCGGCAAAAGGGACATTTTTCTAAAGAAAAATTTCCTTTTCGGCAAAAGGGACATTTTTCTAAAGAAAAATTTCCTTTTCGGCAAAAGGGACATTTTTCTAAAGAAAAATTTCCTTTTCGGCAAAAGGGACATTTTTCTAAAGAAAAATTTCCTTTTCGGCAAAAGGGACATTTTTCTAAAGAAAAATTTCCTTTTCGGCAAAAGGGACATTTTTCTAAAGAAAAATTTCCTTTTCGGCAAAAGGGACATTTTTCTAAAGAAAAATTTCCTTTTCGGCAAAAGGGACATTTTTCTAAAGAAAAATTTCCTTTTCGGCAAAAGGGACATTTTTCTAAAGAAAAATTTCCTTTTCGGCAAAAGGGACATTTTTCTAAAGAAAAATTTCCTTTTTGGCAAAAGGGACATTTTTCTAAAGAAAAATTTCCTTTTTGGCAAAAGGGACATTTTTCTAAAGAAAAATTTCCTTTTTGGCAAAAGGGACATTTTTCTAAAGAAAAATTTCCTTTTTGGCAAAAGGGACATTTTTCTAAAGAAAAATTTCCTTTTTGGCAAAAGGGACATTTTTCTAAAGAAAAATTTCCTTATCGGCAAAAGGGTAATTTTTCTAAAGAAAAATTTCTTTTTTGGCAAAAGCTACATTTTTTAAAGGAAAATTTCCTGTTTTGCAAAAGGGACATTTTTCTAAAGGAAAAATTCCTTTTTGGAAAAAGGGACATTTTTCTAAAGGAAAATTTCCTTTTTGGAAAAAGGGACATTTTTCTAAAGGAAAATTTCCTTTTTGGAAAAAGGGACATTTTTCTAAAGGAAAATTTCCTTTTTGGAAAAAGGGACATTTTTCTAAAGGAAAATTTCCTTTTTGGAAAAAGGGACATTTTTCTAAAGGAAAATTTCCTTTTTGGAAAAAGGGACATTTTTCTAAAGGAAAATTTCCTTTTTGGAAAAAGGGACATTTTTCTAAAGGAAAATTTCCTTTTTGGAAAAAGGGACATTTTTCTAAAGGAAAATTTCCTTTTTGGAAAAAGGGACATTTTTCTAAAGGAAAATTTCCTTTTTGGAAAAAGGGACATTTTTCTAAAAGAAAATTTCCTTTTTGGAAAAAGGGACATTTTTCTAAAGGAAAATTTCCTTTTTGGAAAAAGGGACATTTTTCTAAAGGAAAATTTCCTTTTTGGAAAAAGGGACATTTTTCTAAAGGATAATTTCCTTTTTGGAAAAAGGGACATTTTTCTAAAGGAAAATTTCCTTTTTGGAAAAAGGGACATTTTTCTAAAGGATAATTTCCTTTTTGGAAAAAGGGACATTTTTCTAAAGGAAAATTTCCTTTTTGGAAAAAGGGACATTTTTCTAAAGGAAAATTTCCTTTTTGGAAAAAGGGAAATTTTTCTAAAGGAAAATTTCCTTTTTGGAAAAAGGGACATTTTTCTAAAGGAAAATTTCCTTTTTGGAAAAAGGGACATTTTTCTAAAGGAAAATTTCCTTTTTGGCAAGACGTACATTTTTGTAAAGGAAAATTCCTTTTTGGCAAAAGGGATATTTTTTTAAAGGAAAATTTTCTTTTTGGCAAAAGCATAATTTTTCTTAAGGAAAATTACCTTTTTTGGCAAAAGGCACATTTTTCTGAAAGAAAATTTTCGCTTGGGCAAAAGGTCATTTTTTAAGGAAAATTGCTTTTTTGCAAAAAAAAAAATTTTAAAGAAAATTTCTTGTTTTGAAAAAAATGGCATTTTCCAAAGGAAAACCTCTTTTTTGGCAAAAGGGTAGTTTTTTTTTAAAGATAATTTACTTTTAGACAAAATGGAAATTATTCTATTAGAAAATATACAATGATTAGAACATTAATCATTGAAGTGAAAAATATAATTATCAGTTAATTAGAATGTATTGTTCAAGAAAAGAGAGAAAATAAGAAGAAGCTAACTCTCAAATAAGAAATAATAATTTTCTATTACTTCTTTAAAGAGCTAATGACGCTTTATTTTCTATTTCAATTAACATAAGTATATCCAAGTCATTCTTTACCTATCCATATTAAATCACGAATTATCTCTAATTAATTTATATTAAGGTCTTCTTCAGCAAATCGTCAATATAATGCTTGTCTTAAGATTATTAATAAAACTGAAACATAATTGGTTACATGAAAAGATAACAACCATGACTTGGAATTTATTTAAAACGAGTTATAAAACGACAGGTCTGGTAGAATGTTCATTCGTTTGTTTTTCGTCCAAAAAAATATTTTCAATAACCAATTACCATAATATTGATTTTATTACTTTTGGTATTAAACTGAAAGATAAAATAAATAGTCGGTATTTTTTTTTAGACATTGCACATACAGTGGTGGCTAAAACACTTACAACATAAATATAATTTTTTTAAATAAAAATTGTAACTTAAAAATTTTAAGGTTTAACAGATAAAAATCATCATATAAATCACTGCTGATATTTTGATTTGCAAAATCGAGAGTTTTCTTTGATAATTCTGCCTTATTGCGTTTGCTTAGTAAATCCTCTCGCTATATTTTGGATTTAAACATGCTAAAATTAGTTAAATAGGTCTACATTGTCAGGCAAATGTTGGTATTCAAAACTAAACTACAACAACATTATCTTCGTGAATTGCAACTCAAAAGTAGTTGTCATCGTATGTTGGAGTATTCAATATTAACAGTGGGCACCTGTCACGATAGCAGAACCCCTCGACGATCCTAACATTGGGTGCAACAATACGACCACCAGCGCTCTTAAGCAGTATAGCGCCCGCCTGAATAGCAACTGTAAACATCTGCATTATGCAACTCAGGCTCATACTCCTTGTTGAAGAGCTGAAGACTATCTGTCAGGGTCTGACCAATAAATTAAATAGAGGGTGTAGCATCAGCGTGTGATCGATTACCATGATAAGAATGAAAGTTCTTATGTTCCAATTTCAGGCATTTGAAAGCACTGACCTTTACTGCCGCCTTATAACCTTAAAAGCAATAGCGTCAATGAGAGAGATGGGTCTTCAATATAAACATTCGCCTTTCGGAAAAGAAAAATCGTTCAAAGAAAATAAATCAATAAATCAATCATTTCAAAAATTGAAAGCTTTGTTTACTTTTTGTCAATATTAATGACACTCTAACCGTTCTTGATAACTTTTTAGTCATTGATGTGTGTTCTGAAATTGTTCTTAACTCTTTCGCTACAGATTGAATTGTATTGTTCTATTTTTTCAACGTTATTAACTTGAAAAATAAATTCAAACAACAACAATAGCATTTTGTTATGTCCCAGGCCACACACGTAGTGATCGTTCGCACCTTTTGCTCAATGTGATCACATTTGTCTGTTCATTTGTTCAAGCCTCCCTCTATAGCTGTCCATTCAAGTGGCTTGAGGAACATGACACAAAAATAAAGGTTCCTTTTCAATTTAAATCTATATTCGTGTAGCTCTTTTTTCTTCTTTTTTTATTTTAATATTTTGTGGCAGCTTCATTTGCATAGTTGGTGGTCATTTTGGTGCTAGCGTTTCTCTTTTATTCTCTTTTGATATTTCTAAACTAAGTCTTGGTCAAAGCGCTTTTTGTCAATGCTTTTTTTTTGTAAGTCTGGAGGTCTATTTGGTTGGTTTTTGTTGTTGTTGTTGTGCTTATACATACATCC
This sequence comes from Gymnosoma rotundatum, assembly GCA_916610165.2. Classification (NCBI taxonomy): domain Eukaryota; kingdom Metazoa; phylum Arthropoda; class Insecta; order Diptera; family Tachinidae; genus Gymnosoma; species Gymnosoma rotundatum. The sequence continues at coordinate 114,543,527 of OU744340.1, read as the reverse complement.
ATACATATATTCTATACATTGTTGAAGCGATGGTGGAAGTCGTTTACGTGGCGTACTTTGTTGCGTTTAGATCATTTAGATTAGAATCATTGGACAGTGAATTGATCATAACATACATTCGTTGGAGGTCACCACACAGAGGAAATAACGCAAGAATATTAAATAACTGAAAATGTTGTCATGTAAGTTGTTCATAGTTTCCTTTCTTTTTTCATTTTTATAAAACTTGTCATAAGTTTATGATTGTGATTTTATGTTCTTTGATTTTTGCTGAAAAATAAAAGTTTCTATTCATACAACCAGGAAGTATTTTATATATTGAGAAGGATGCATTAAGGGGCACGTTTTTTTTACTATAATCATTGAACTTAATAGGTTGTTGTTAATGTTGTTGTTGTTGTTCTTTAAAAATATGTTGTATATAAAAAGTTATCGTAATAGATTTAAATACTCAGCTGGAAAATTTAAGTTAAGCACAAGACCTTACAATATTTCTGATTATAATGAAGTATTCAAGTTCAGATTTCTGAAAGCAGTTATATGACACCTCTTCGCTTCAGACATTTTTTGTTCAAAAGTACGGTTTCTGGCTATTTTAATCACTTTTTTGGAAAAAGCGTTATAAAAGAACTCAGTTTGGAGACACGTTTCGCAACAGAAAAAAGATTTTGCACATAATTAAAGTTTTATTTGGTTTGAGGAAAAAATTAAAACTATTTTTAAATAGATTTAATTATATATAATTTAAAAAAATAAAAAAAGTTCCCAATTAAATATATAATTAAATCAATTAAATATTTAATTAGAAAAAGATATAAATTTTTTATTAAAGGAAATTTTAATCCCCTTAAACCTTTTGTTTAATAAAAAAAAAATAAATCAAAAAAATAAATAATTAAAAATAAGAAAAAAAAAAATAATTACCGTACGGAATTTAATTAAACGTTAAATAGGTGTAAAATAGAGTTTATGTGTCAGGACAATTACTTCACCTTCGTACTGCTGAAGATGATCACAATGCATGAAGTTAATTATCATGCTTAACAATTAAAACCGTTTTCATATACTTTATAGGGAACTAGGTCAACATTGTTAAAGAAAGTTTACAATTTGTATTGTTGAGCTACATAGGCCGCACAGAGGGGCTTTTTGCCAATCTAGCCGGACATTAATTTTTTTTAAGTTTATGTTGTGTTCTTGAGTGCAATAACATTAATGAAACTTGGCAGAAAACTCTCCTATGGTCATAGATATTAAAGCTAGAAAACAAGAAAAATCGGACCAAAGAGAAAAAAGTTCCCCTTAGAAGAACTAATCCTACTTCTGAAAAATTCAATTTTTTTTATATTAAAGTCATTAATTTTTTTTTTAGCAATTACAACTTTTAATGTCAAGGAATATTAAATATTGTACTCAAGAGATTTTAAAATGCCATTTTTGCCCCGCCCCTTTTTGTGGGCAGTAAAAAAATATTATTTGAAAAAATAATGTAGTTATTAAAAGAAATGGATTACGTACGCTTTAAAACCATAAGAATTAATTTTGAAGGGCAGGGGGGGTACCCTTCCAATCCCAGCCCCAAGAACGTCTCTGTAAAAAATCTTTTTTTCAGTCTTTCGCCAATTTTCTAAAGATATTTATTTTTAATGTTGCCAATGCCTTACCCATCCCTGCCTCTCAAAAATAATATCAAAACTATATTTTTGTAATTTGTTACTTTATAGTATTTTATTTATCTGAAAATAATTAATATATTTATAATTTATTTATGATTGTAACGGTTAATTTTATTTAAAGTTGTTATAATTAATTTATTTAAAAGAACTTCTCCCTTGCCCTAAGATGATAATGAGTGCCATGGTTCCTCTTCGTCCAATTCTTCAAAGACCTCTTCCAAATCTGAATCCTCTTTAGCGTTAAGCACAGGTGGAAGCATGAAAGAAAGGTAATAATTTTTTTTTTCTACAATATAAAAGTAGAGATCGTAAATTTTGTACAGATATATAACAATTTTAGGATCGTGATGGAGATCACTCTCAAAAACCTTTTTACGTTTTTTTACAAAAAATTTAACAAAAAAAAAACATTTTTATAACTTCGAAGGAAATTTTTTATGATAAAAATTTAAAACACAATTTTTCTTAAAAATAAATAAAAGTAGCTGCTACAAAATGTTTATTCGTTTAGCTACAAGAAAATATATTGCAAACCTCTCAAAATCGTGTAGCGATTTATCCAATATTTCTTCCTTTAACAGTGTCCCAAAACCACAAATCTTCAAATCTTAAGCAAAAGCCTTGAAAATTCCGTGCACGATGCAGAATTTTGTTATCTATCCAGCTGCGTACTTAAATGTTTACATTTCCCAAAATAAATTTTTGACCTAATGTCCGGCTAGATTGGCAAAAAACCTCCTCTGTGGGCCGGTGAAATTAAAATGAAATGGCTGAAAAGTTACAACCAGGAGTGAGTGGAAGATAACAAATTTATAATCATTTTATTCCTTAACTGAAAGACATTAATATGCCACAGATATCGTAGAGAATTTTTTCAAAGCGAATATACAACATTTGTGTCGTTTCTGTAACTTAAGTGAGAAAAATCTCACACAAGAAAAAATAATTGTAGTCATGTTGTGTACTTACACAGGCTGAGCTAGAATAAATCCTGAACGTTTTTATTATTTTATGTTATAAATAACATTTTTGACTCTCGCTCATCCTGTGTCAGACAACATGACTACAATATGTTGATGTGAGATATTTTTAGATTCAGTTATAGGAACGAGATACTAGCTGCGCCTTTTATAATTTTTTAATACCATTAGACTATTTTCTAGTAACGTGCAAGTCAGTACATGGTTATTCAGTAGTAATTTAACGAAATTTGTATAGAAATATTTTCTTTCGGCATTTTTCTACAGAAAAATATATTTTTTTGTGCGAAGCGGACGTTTTTCTATATAAAAATTTTTCGAAATAGAAAATACTCTTTTTTTACGGGACAAACATTTTTCTATAGCAATATATCCTTTTTTTGTGGAACAGATAAGCTGAAGAAATATGCAGACGTTTTGCAGTTAAGAGCGGACCCTGTCTTGTTAATTTGAATCTTAATTGCTGCTGATAAAAATAATATACCGAGTAACAAAATCCATTTACTGTTCTAAGGTGGTAGGATTAATTCAATGTTCGTTAAGGGGGTTGCCACTGAAGCAGGTGTATTTACTTGAGCACTGAACATTGCATAAAGGGAGCGAACTTTTTTAGATATCTTATCTGCTGTTATTTGTCGCGATGATTGCTTGTTAACAACTATTTACTTTTAAAATATATTTAGCTTTACGTTCTGATCTCTAATCTTTTAATGATAGTGTTCGAGAATTCATATAGTCTTTACATTAAAATTATTTTTATATTCGGTATTTCACTTTTGGCTACAAAATTAAAATATCCATCTCGATGAACATTTACATAATCCCTGCTTAATTTTCTTAAATAGCATTCAATTAACTTTCAACCAATCGTCCACATATTTCTTTTTCTTTTAATCCCCAAATTTGTCTTCATTATCTGTCGAACGTTTCTCTTTCCTGTAATTTTTTCTTTGTTTAGTAAATAAATTGTCTGAAATTATTTTTCTTTCAATATCTTAAAACTCTGTTATTGTTTTCTATTATTTATTTGACAGCTTCATTGGGTGTCAATAAGGGGTTAAGATTAGTGTGGGTTTTTGTTGTTGTCGTTATATTTTTTTCTTTTTAAATTAATAGATTCGTTTTCTAAAGCGGCAGTTGATGTGAAAAAGTCAACGGAAATTAACTTCCATTTTTCAAAAAAAAAAAAAAACTTGTTAATAATTAAAATGTTTGGGTGTAAGAAAAAATTGTCACACACAGGTTTAAGGAAGATGATTGAAAATTTATCTTGATTTAAATTTAGAGTTACAAAATAAACCGTTATAATTTTTATAATATAAACCCTATAAACATGGTTTTTAATAAGCGGGTTTTTGCTACAAAGAAAAAGAAGATTTAGATATTTTATTTAAAAAAAAAAACTTTCAAAATAAAATTATTTGGTTTTTACTATTAATAAGATGATGATGGTAAGAAAAACTAACACACGAAGAGATTAGTATTCAACAACTGGTTTAAAAAAATAAGCACTTAAGAAATTAAATAGCTATTTTATATTAAAAAGAAATACTAATTTTTAGTTAAAGTAATAAAATAAAAAAGAAATGTTTTGGGGAAATGGATTATTTTTTATTATCGTGTTTATGCTTTTTTAATACAACCCACTTATGTTCATCCTAACAAATCAACGCATTTAATTTAAATTCAGGTTAAAATTTTATATAAAAATTATGTATGTGAGTTAAGTTTTTCTCAAAAATAAAATAAATTATAATAAAATTGAAATAAGATATTTTGAAAACTAAAGAAAAAAAAACTGTATTTTATAACTGGATAAATTATTCTAGATGTGTTGAATAGAAGTGACAAAAATATTAATGAGAAAACAACATTTTAGTAGTTCATAGCAACTTTTTTATTGTAAGAAAATGGAACTTTACTATAAAACTTTTTATTGGGACGATTAATACATCTTATTTTATTTTATTTTGCTTTAAACCCAGTTTTTATTATTAGAATTTTCATGAGTTTTTCGTGAGTTATAACTTAACAAGAATCAAAAACTTATAAAAAGTCATACTTGGGATTTTTTAATTACTAATAAAACTTCATTGGCATTGTTTGAAATAATGACAATGAAAAAAATTAACTACCATTTAATACTTATAATTTTATTTTAATTATAATTATTTTTACTAATAGTAATGAAATTTTACTGAAATCGTTTAATAATTGTTTTTATGAAACACAAATTTTTGGTCGCAGAAACTTAAAAAATTAAACCTAAAAAAACTTTCTTTTAGTGATTTTAATAATTTGTTCGGGATAATTAGCACAATATTTTTAAAAATAATAAATTTACTTTAAAATTCCTGTAATTTAATTTTAATTATTAATTTGCAAGTGCCCGTGTGAAAAACATAAATAAATTATCGTAGTGTTTTGGGATATTTTATTCGTTGTTTTAATTTCATTTTTCATCATCTTTTAAATGTATAGAAGAGCCGAAAAAAACTCAGCCGTATACAGTGGATGAAGAAAAATAAAATCATAATTGATTTTTATTGTTTTTGCTTTGATTTTTGTCTTTACTTTATTATTTGGACAAAAGTCTTAAGCTTATTTAAAACGTTTGTGTGAAGTTTTCTAAAGAGCTGAGTGAGCGGTAGCGAAATGGCCATCGCGACGTGCTTTTACCTTTAATATTCAAAATCGGTGATTTTAATAATTTGTTTGGGATAATTAGCACATTATTCTTAAAGATAATAGACAATGATTTTATTATTATTTTTATTTATTTTATTTGCTTATTTATTAAAAATTTTGAACCAAGCATTCTACTCAAATAATAAATAAATAGAAATTATTTTGGCTTAAGTTCATTTATTTTTAATTTCTAAAAATCTTTTTTAGAAAGAAAATTTATTTTTACAAATGTATGCGGACGTTTTCCAAATAAAACAAGAAAAATTAGACGCTAGCAGAATGAAATGCTGCACTTTCTGGACCGCTACGACCTTCATCAGCATTTTTTGCATCTATCTACTTTAGTTGCGTATTTTTTATAAACATCATCTATTTAAGCAACTAACTTTGTAAATAAGAATACGAGAACACTCATATTCATATCAACATTAATTTGGTTAGACGAAATTTACACACAAACCAACGTATTTCTTTACTGTTCTCTCTGTATTTCGTCTTGTACGTTTGTTTTTGCTTTGTTTCAATCATCGATTGAAAACGAAATCCAAAATAATTTTTATTCATTTATGATATTCACAGTTCAAATAATAATTTAATAAAAATTAAATTACTAAATAATGGTAAATATAATTTTAATTGAAAAGTAATAAAAAGTATTAATTTTTTAATTTTTAAACTAATGATTAAATATCAGTCAATGGTGATGATTTTGTTTTTTAACTAATTATCAATGAAGTCTTTTCATTAAAAAGCATTACCGTAAGTAAATATAATTTTAATGCGTAAAAAAACCATTAGCATTATTTATTAATCAATGCTAATGAAACCGTCAATTAATTATCCCTATGTATGTTAAAAATACATTGTAGAAAATAAATGCAAGAAAAGCAATGAAAGATTTCATTTTTTGCTGGATATCAATAAAAAGATTTAAAAAAAAATTATTTCTGTTTTCATAATTGTTTCTTTTGTTTCCTTTGGGTTTTTATATAGAGAAATGTTTTTTAAAATTATTAGCGAACGGTAAAAGAGGTATTTATCCATCAACAAAATACTCACATTAAAATACAAATCTGTGGCCAAAGATTTTAGAGCTTAACAAAAAGTGAAAAAATTCCTTAATATCCTAAACTCCCTTAAAAGAAAACATCTGTTGTAGTCATTTAGAAAAATATTTTATCATTTGTTTTATTGGCCAATATCACATGATATCAGGCAATTAACTAATCCCTTCTTAACACAAACTTGTAATTTGAATTAAGTTAAATACCCAAAAAAGCCAGCAATCGAAAACTATTTACATAGAAACCCACTGTTATTAAAATTTCAGAACACAAGTAGAAAAAAAAGCAGGGAGCAGAATACAAAGAAAAAAGTGGATGAATTGATCGCCCAGGAAATTTAAAAACAATAAACGGTCATAAATTTTCATAATTGTTTATACAAGAGATCAATAAATATGTCAATTGAATGATTTAAACGCGCATTATGTTTTAAATAATTTGGAATAAAAATATTTCATAGGGGTATCAATTTCAAAAAGACTCACAATTAAATTAGGGCGGGTTGATCTCACCATACAAAACCCTTAAAAAATAAACACACATGTCAAGAAAAAACAAAGAAATTATTATAGGGGCGTTACCAGATCTCGAAAAACTTTTGAGCATAGGACCTTATGTTATTTAAGGAATAAAAACATAATAACATTAAAATACCTAAAAACTTTTGAAAGCGGTCAAAAGGGAATGAAGAAAATTTTTATTAATGTATTTTTGGTTAAACTGTATTTTAGGGAATTTTGTTGTTTTTTGGTAGGGATGGTTTTATTCTATACAACTGCTAATTTAAGTTTTTGTCGATTAACAGTTATAAAAGCGGTATTTTTTTTAATGAAAGTCATATAAACATGCCAGCATATGGGGTATTCCATGAGAATGCCAACCACGATTGAAAAAAATAAGAACCCTAAAAAATTAAAGAAGCAAAAATAATGTGGAGGTATTAACAGTCTTTTACAAAATTAAATCGCAAAAAATAACATTTTGAATTAATTAAAAAATAACAATCAACTATTTTTTTATTTTTGAGCTACTAAATTCGGATACTCCAATATTACAGGAAATATATTTTAAATTGTTCATGTTCAAAAATAAAAATATATGTCGTCGTGTTGGGGAGAGCAGTATAGTTACACTGGGAGAAAAGTTGAGTAATTTAAAAAAGAAATTTTCGTTATGTACGGTATTTATAATGTAACAAATTTTACTTTATAAAATTAAGGCGAAAACTATACATAAAAATAAATTCCAAAATTTTTGTTAACAAAAAAAAAAAAAAAGAAAATAACCATTTTAGTTACACAAATATTTTTTTGTTATTTTTTATTTTGTTTTTGATATTATTTTTATTTTTTTATTGGAGTTACACCATTGCTCGAAATGATATGGAAAAATTAGAGGCAGGCGTGGTGTTTTGCCAGCTGCATCGACGGACATGGGTCGATCTTGCAGATTTTCAAAAGCACCTCTTTTGACACTATGTCTGATCGATTAGCGCATTTAAGTTTTCTCTAGCTGATCTAGTGCCTTCGCAAACTTGATTTCTAAACTAACACGGACGGACGGACATTGCTTAATTGACTTTGGTATTCATAATAACTCAGAATATATATGCTTTTTGGGATCGAAGGTGCAAAAATAATATTTGTCTATATCAAATATGTTTGATTGGTTGCAACTGTTCCAAAATTAAAGTTCAAATCAAAACATACCATAAGGGAAAAATTGGTGGCTTTCAATAAAGACTGTTTTTATTTGTTAAGAAAAAGTCTTATATTTTAATGAATGTAAAAATACAAATCTTCAGTTGTACCAAAAAATCATTTTCGTTTTATGCCACGTACGATATATCGCAAAGAAACAAAATGGTAGAGGTAACTATAATCTACAAGCAACATGATTTACAACCATAAAATGGTTATCTTAGCAAAACAGAGTTGCTAAATTCATTAAAAATATAATTGACCTTGGAAACATATTGCTTTCAAGCTTACCTTTTTATTTGTTTTAATTTTTTGTATATTATTTTTATTTATTTATTTTGAACGTTAGTTTTTTTTTTTCTTTTATTTGCTCCAACAATGAAAAATTGTTTTAAATATAAGAGTTTTACATGAACCGATAGCTAATAAACAAATCAATAAACTGATAGAAAAGTATTTCGTCAAGTCGTAAAACACAATACTTTGATTAATAACAATATGTAATGGTTAAATATATTTTATTTGTTTTTAATAAATTATCATAACTTGTTGCAGTTTTTGGGCACAATAAACAAATAATGATTAAATACTATTAATAAAATGAAGTATTGTTAAAAATAACTAAAATTTGTTTTTTTTTTATAATTTATTATATATATAAATTATACTTGGGCTTTCAAGGTCATTTATTTCCTTCCTTTTAAGTAAATAAAAGATTATTTATTTCATATTAATCCGACGTTTCGTTAGTATTTTCCAACTTCCTCAGGGATAATTTATTAAAAATCTGAATTTCGTTTTTTTACAAACATAATTTGGAAAAAGCGACAATATAAGGTAAGAAAAATTTTTTTTTTTTTACTTACATACGAGAGCTGCTATATATATTTCTGGTCAGGCAACACTGAGTACTGCCAAGTGCAATCTGACATTTCCATTGGAAAGTTTGTCATTTTTAAGCATAATCGTACTCAAAACGTTTTGACGTACGACCATTATTTGTGTTATTAACAGTGACTTGAAAAAATTAATATAGAAAAAAATGGAATTAACTCCTGAACATTTTCGTGCCATCATTTTTCACAACTTTCGACGTGGATTATCACGACAAGAGTGCATTGATGAACTTAAATCTTTGTATGGCGATGAAGCACCATCCTATAGCACTGTGAAAAATTGGTATAATGAATTTAATCGTGGCCGAAGCTCGCTCAAAGACGAATTCCGTGAAGGTCGTCCAAAAATGGCTGTTGTGCCAAAGAACATTGATGCCGCGCGTGAACTCATAATGCAAGATCGACATGCGACATACCGAGAAATAGAGACATCCTTGGACACTTCTTCCACCAGCATACATTCGATACTGCATGAACACCTGGCCGTAAAAAAGGTTTGTTCTCGTTGGATCCCGCACAATTTGAAAGTCGCTCAAAAAAAGGCTCGTGTCGATTGGTGCAAAGAAATGTTGCAAAAATACGATTGCGGTGCTTCAAAAGACGTTTATAAGATCGTCACAGGTGACAAATCATGGAACTATGCGTATGAGCCCGAAACGAAACAACAATCGACCGTGTGGGTCTTCAAAGACGAGCAAAATCCAACGAAAGTTGTTCGTGGAAGAAGCACTTCGAAGCAAATGGTCGCCTGTTTCTTCGGCAAAAGTGGTCATGTGGCGACTGTTCCGCTTGAGCAACGTAGGACGGTCACTTCTGAGTGGTACACTACAATTTTTTTGTCTGAAGTCATCGGAGAAATTCGAAAAACCAACAAAAGAAGACGAATCATTTTTCACCATGACAATGCGAGCTCTCACACATCGGCTCAAACCAGAGCGTTTTTGACCGGCCAAAACGTCGAATTAATGGGTCATCCGCCGTACAGCCCTGACTGTTGAAGTGTTCAAAAACCATGTTTTAGAGGTGTCTCAATCGGAGTGGAAAAAGTGCTTCGACAACTGGTTTGTGCGCATGCAAAAGTGTATAAATCATGCTGCAGAATACTTTGAAAAACAGTAAAACCATTTTTGATTATAAATATTCGCATTTTCACTATTAGGCCACAAATATATAGAGCAGCCCTCGTATAATCTTTTTGTTATTAAAAAAAAAAATTTTAGTAGTATGCAAAAAAAGGTCGGAAAATTAATAAAACAACATAACTAAAACTTGTTTACCGCAACTATACATTAATACAGAGAACATTGTTATTGTGACCATATCCCAAACAAGTTATCTCTCTGCCTGTATTATTTCATTATTTTTCGGGTATTTCTCTTTTAGAAAAATTATATTACTTTATAGTTGCAAAAAACTTACTTAAGGCCAGAATTCACTATCATACACAACAGTACGATTTAAGCACACAAAAATCTGGCAGAATTCTGTCCTATTTTAAAAATCGTGTCAAAATGGCATCGTATGTGTCACACTATTATACGAAAAGGATGCAATAAACATATTGTTTGAATATTTCTTTGTTTTTCTCTCATCATAAAAAATCAACTCTGATCGCATACAGAAAAACATTTCTATGAATTATTTTAAAAGATTATAAAATCGTACAGATCTGTCAAAAAGTCTTTCCACACTATAATACTTTTTAAACACACGTGTAATTTTTGACACTTCGTACAACTGAGTATGATTGTCAATTCCGGCCCTTACGGAGCCATGGAAATACCTATATGACTGTGAAGATTTTTGCTTAATGTACCAATAACTATTTTTGCTAATATTCTTTATAATTAATTTCTAACATCTGGTGGTTGATTTGATTTTCTGTATTAAATTTGCCAAAGGAATTCCTAATCTAAATAGAAATATGTTAAATATCAAGGCAAAGTAGTAAACTGTGGTATATGTTTTCCTTGCAATTTGTTATTTACACGGATAAGATTGATAAATTCATAGATTTATGTTTGATTTGAGGTTTGACAATCATTGTTGCACACAAATATTCTTTGTTTGTATTAACGAGGATTGTATTATAAGGAAACAAATGCTTTGTGCGTTAAGAAACGATTTTTTTAAATTTAATCCTGGAAAGAGAATAATAATTTAATAAAAATATAATAGAAATACTAGCTTGTCTGAAGTTACATAACTTAATGTAAAATACATACAAATATGGTTTTATATATTGGCAACCTCTCACCATACCCTTCGTTTTTTAATTTTAAATGCGTCAAAGGTAACAACCCTCTGTAGCCCTAATTGATTTATTTCATAAACCTGAAAGTGTGCTTTCAATTAAAGTCTGGTTTTTATTGGATTTAGTTTTTGATTTCGTAATCGTATTGTACAATAGCTGTTAGCGTATCCTGCTGTTAATTGCGTAATGAAATGTTTTTACTCGTAACAATTTTATGTAAAAATCCCAATTTTGTTTATTTAAAATTTAAAAAATTAATGTGCTTAAATAAAGTGTCCCTGTGGTTAATAAAATGGAATTTTTTTTCTTCTTTCAATGTATAAAGGGTTTTCTAATAAATGTTAAGAGTTTTTAATGACTAATTGAGATAATTTTTTTTTGTGAAATATTTCAATTTTGCACAGTGAATTATGTTTGCTATCTTCACAAGTACAAAAAAAAAAAAACAAAAATAAAGCTTAAATTGTTTGTAAAGTAGGCAGACACTTGAAGTATTTTTATGTTCGCAGTAAAAACAAGTTCAAACAGTTTAAAGCAAAACTTAAAAAATAGAAAGGGTCTTCCTATAGTGAGGTAATTTCAACAATAGTGCGCAGACACATGGAATTCACACAGAGTACCCTATACACACTACGAAACCAAAAAAATAATTAATTGAAAAATTAACGGGTGTTAACGGGTCTATAGAGGTCTGATTTTGGCGAATGTGATTAAACATCTTCCAAGCCACTACAGGCAGAACTATTAAATGCTTAACAGCAAATAAGAAATGGATATAGTAAAAAATTAAAATGTGGCCCAAAAATTCTACATAACCCCTTATGTGTGGATCAACGGAGCAATTTGTTGATTTTCAGTTTATTTTTGGCGTGCAAATGATTAAGTCTTGCATTCAATATGGGTTTCATTTACTATCGGTTTTGATATTTTTGATCAGTATACTCTAGAAAATTACCAGGAATAAGTTGATGCTTGAAAAAACTATCGAGATTCACCTTGAAATTCAATCATCAATACAATTAATCAATTTTATCGCACAATTATGTTTCTGCTTAACGAGTTTGCTTTAGGTGGCCACCGCAAACATCGACTTATTCAAATCAAAATATGTTGTTGATTGATTTTGATAATGAAAACTTGAAAACTGGTCTCGAAGACTGAGCGAACTATTTCATTGTAGCATCCACCACTTATCCGCGTAGTCCTCTTGATTGAAATGCTCTGTACTCCTGACGAATATCGAACTCACGTTTTCCTGTTTAGCAACAATGCTCTCCAACTAAGACAGCTGGGATTATTGTTATTGTTATTTACTTTTCCTTGCACCATAACCAGCTCAACTGCTCTTTTCATATACAAGCCCCTTCATTAATGTGTCCAGCGCGGCTACACAATAATTGTTATCCCTTTATAATTGAAACTTTGGAAGGTTTGAACTGTCGATTTTTAAATTTTCGCTATCTAAATAACTCATTCACCTGAGTACAATTATTGTTCTTGCTACACAAGATTGTGTTGGGACTTGAACTCATGGTTTAATTTTAAAAAAAAGCAAACACCTGCAGCAAAGCATTCACTAAAGTGCTGCTATTCAATTGTAAGATACCTTTTTTTATTTACCACACTTGGTAGTGGTTATCTCGTTCTTTTTTACAAAGTTTTAACGGACAATTTTGATTTTTCTAGAGAAGAGGATTTGTTATATTTACTTGAACTGGCAGTTACTATGACTATTAATAACTTTAACTAAATGGAATAGCTTATGATAAGCTCTAGAGCTGAGGCTTTTTTCTACATGCGCTCTTTCGTACATGTCCAAGCTTGTACTTCCTGTATTATTAAGATCATCAACCAAGTGAGAGATTTAACTTTTTTTTTTGTTTATTCTTTTGATTTGAGCAAACAACTAGACATGCTTTTACGTAACTTCAACATTTGATTATTTTCTTCATTTCATTTGCAAATAATAAGTTTCACAAATAATAATTTACATTTTTCAAAAACCGCTATTTGGCTGGTTCCCATAATCGTTAACAATTTTAAAATTATTTTAGAATTCCTAACATCACTTTGCCATAATTGTTTAAAAGTGCATCTAATATATAGTTTTACAGTTTATTTAATATATTTTTTACTTACAAATACGAAATATAATTTTGTGCTGTAATATAAAAATTTTACCCACATAAAAATTTCCAAAAAAAATTAAAGTCTCCTGTCAAAGGTGTTGAAATAACTTCAAAAGCACTTACCTGAAACGAAATCGACAGACAAAAAAATATTACGAGTTAAAATCAAATTAAACCAAGTTAACAAAATAAAAAAAGAGTTAAAGCAAAACTATTATTTTAAAATATCACGAGTACGAGTACATATTTAAATTTGTGTTTTTTTTGAACAAAAATTTCCTATAACTAGAAGCGTTTTCATAATTCAATAAACAAATTTCATAATAAAAGTGTACAAAGAGAGTCATGAGATAAAAAGAAAACATGGACAAGTGATAATTTTGTTAAAAGGTAAAATGGTAAGAAAAATGAGGGAAAGATCATAAATGCATTCCAGAAACCAGAAAACATACCCCACGGTCAACCACATGTACAAATTATGTTTTGAGAAAAAGAAAAAAGTAGGATTTTTTATTTTTTTTTTTTCATTTTTGATACAATATTATTATTATAAAAGCGAAGAATTGTATTACAGCTATGCAATTTGTTAAAAACCCATAACAATCAACTTTAAATTATTTGAGTGAAAAAGAAAAATTACATGTGAATTTTAAATTCATGCCAAAACCACCTCAGGGGTTGGTAAAAGAAAAATACATTTTTATTCAGCTGAAATTTTAAAAGAACAAAATTTTTACAAAGTCCCAAAATTAAGTTGTAAATAACTACATGTAAATTTTATTTAAAGAAGTTGTGCAATTTGTATAATAAGTATTTCTTTTATTTCCTGTATTAAATTATTGAATGAGGGAAGTTAAAACCCTTTAAAATGAGTAAATTCCCTGGTAAAGGATTCTGATATTTAAAACGAAAACGTGATAGCGCCTTATAGTTGTTTTTGGGCGGCTAGATTAAGGGTTTTAAAAAGCATTTATATCTTTTGGTGAAAGCCGTCGTCACTGGCTGTTTACGTAGCAATGTGAGAACATCATTTTCAAGCCACGTTTTTCCCGTAACGAAGTGGTTGTGGGTGGTACTGTTGACATCTACACTGACGGCTCGAAACTGGACGACAGAGTCGGTTGCGGAATCTTCTCTAATAGCCTTGGACTAAGACTCTCCCTTAGACTTCCTGACTACTGCAGTGTCTTTCAAGCCGAGGTAATGGCCATTCTGAAAACGTCCAAAATAGCGCTTAGGGACGATATTTCTGGCCTTGCTATTCGGATTTTTTCGGACAGTCAGGTGGCAATCAGGGCGCTTGCTGGTGCATACAGTACATCTAAGCTAGTCCTGCGTTGCCGCTTATTACTGAACACTCTATCAGAGCGATCACAGATTGACCTGATTTGGGTTCCTGGTCACAAGGATATCCAGGGTAACTGTGAGGCCGATGATCTTGCTAAACAGGGCACATTGCTTCCTGACGTCTTCTCGCTACCAGATGTTGGAATTCCTCTGGCAACGGTAAAAATGGCCATAAAGAACCACTACCTCAATTTGGCTCGCAAATTATGGGTAGAGGAGAGTTCCTGTTATGTCTCCAGTGGACTACACTGGACCTCAAGCAGACCAGGCAGCTGCTCAGACTAGACAGAAAATCCATAAGTATCACGGTCTCGGTACTTACTGGACACTGTCTAATCAGCAGGCATGCTGAAAGAATCGGTCTGCCCTTTAATGATTTCTGTCGCTGCTGTGGCTCGGAGGAAGAGGAAGAGACCGTACTGCACCTCCTGTGCCACTGCCCATCCCTAGCTCGAAGAAGACTAAGAATTCTGGGCTCTCCTTTCTTGGGAACTCTTACGGAGCTATCATCTTACTCTATAGGGGACATAGCGAAGATCATCCATGAATCCTCATGGTTCTCGGCTGGGTAAGGGGAGTCGCGCCGCGTTCCTTGTGGTATCACAACGGGCCATTCGATTGTGCTCAAGTGAGCTCCGTCGCGAGAGGCTGCCACTCCTAACTAACTAACTAACTAAGCCACGTTTTTTTAGTACTGAAGAGATAGCGTTAGGATTTTGTTGTATGAATAGTGGTGGGTTCAGGTATTTGGTTCGTTAGGATAATGTCTACTTAAATGGTATTATACAGGTAGATAACTTGATATTTGTCATGTTTATTGGGGTAAATAGTTTAATATTCCCGCCTTTTACTATTAGATAGGTAAGTGTGACCATCTGTTGATGTTTTTCGTTTGTAAGAGTGGTTTTATAATTTTAGTGGTGCAAAAACTGCGTCAGAGGTTGTGTTTACCTGTTCGTTAATGATATCTCTAAACGTTGGTGTTTTGTAGATTTCCATGTTTTGAAGAATGTCTAGTCTTCATATTTTTTACTTGGGTGTAGTAGTGTCATCTATTTCCCTTGGTTCGTGTCCATGTGTGTTGAAATGTAGTGCGAAGTTGGAGTCTTCCCGTTTCCGTTTGTATGATCGTATGTGTTCTGTAAATCTTGTTTTTAATGTTCGTTAAGTTTGTCCTATGTATGTATGATTGCAGGTGCAAGTAAGGCTGTATACTTCGCTGGTACTAAATTAACCGGTTGTTTCTATTGATGTCCTGAGATTGTTTCGTAGAGTGCTGCTCGTTCTTCTGAAAAGGGTAAATTAATCTATATATTTCTGGTCCTGTGTAAGTAAAGATGTGTCGCCATGTTGTATTGATTGTTTCTTTGTCTTTATCTTCTTGTTTTTGGTGTTGTATTGTCTGAGTAGTTTGTCGACGTTTAAAGTATATGTTGAGTAGGATGGTATGAGGAACTGTGGATAGTTGTGTCTGTCGTGACCGGTTTTCTATAAGTCTCAAAGTTTAATGAATCAATTCCTCCTGTTATTGATATGTCAAGATAAGGAAAAGCTTTGTGTTGCTCTTTTTCCATTAGGTATGTGATTCTGTTATGTATTGTGTTTCAGTCTGTAAGAACTTATTCGGAGTTCTCTTTTTCTAGGATGCATATTATGTCGTCTACGAATCTGTAGTAATTAGTTACTTTATGTTTTTCCGTAGAAGCAGTGTTGACTTAGTTTAGTCAGGGGGGGAGATATATTCACTGTAAAAAAACATTTTCACGTTTAAATTGCAAAAGCTTATGTGAGCCTTGTCTTTTGCAGGCGGACTCTGTGTACTGCTCAACATGTAGTTTTAGTGCAGATCGTATGACAGTTCTACTACTATGAACTGAAGCTAGGCAATGGATGGAAACGTTAGTCTCTGTGCTTGATTACGTGTAGAACGGCAAAGCAGCAGATTATATTGTGTGCTCTTTTAGAGGTTAAAAATAGGGTGACAGTTATGTTTCTGCCATAGTTCGACTGCACAAACTTTCTTGTGAGGGGTAACTTTTTTTAAGAGAAGTTGCACTTTAGACCATAATAGATATTTAGTTATTTTTGTAACTGTACTACATTCTTTAGGAAATGGATACATAAGAGACAGGTGCTGAAAGGTAAAACAGTCATTTTACTAGTTATTTTACTTCACCGGCAAATATGCTATAAAGAAGTTCCGACGAAGGAGGCTGCGTGTTATAATGTTAATTCTGAATTTGTATTTATAACAAAAAAAAAAAGGATTTATTTTTTGATTGCCACCGGGGTTGAACACTGGCCAACCATTCGTTTTCACCGTGCTCACCGCCATGACTACTCACCGCCATGACTACAGCAGCCTCTAAATAATAAATAATCTCTATAAATTTGTTAGATTAAAAAAGGAAAATCAAACGAACTTTGTTCAAAGTAATTACTTGCTTTAAAAAAACTACAAAAATAATCTAACCTCGATAATAACAAGATGTTTTTTCAAAAACATTAAGACTAAAGATCATAGCACACAGTCTACATGCCCAGCTCGCTGAACTTTCGAACGGGTGACATTTTAAACGGCAATTTCCTTTGCGGTATTTAGCGCAGTCTTTCTAAAACTTTAGTTATGGGAGAAAAACTCTAAATCAAACAGTTTTTAATTCATGACTTATGATCGTTATTATTAAACCCTTCACCACAAAAAATGGAATAAGGGTATATCTAAGTTTGTAATTTCTACAATATCCATTTCCGATCTAATGCATAGCGAAGTCAATTGAGCGATGCCCGTCAGTCAGTTCGTATTCGGGATAAAATCAACTTTGCTAAGGCACTGGATGAGCTAGAGAAAGTTTAAATAAGCCAGTCGATCAGACATAGTTTCGAAAATTTTGCTACTGAAAATCAACAAGATCGGTCCATGTGCTTCGAGGCAGAGGACAAAACATCAAGTCTGCCTCTAATTTTCCATATCATTTGGAACAAATTTAGTGAAGTAAAGTATCTTTATTAAAAAAAACAAATATCTGAGTCGATAGGGAGAAAAAAAATTAAAAAATGTCATCTGAAAAACTGCCGCTACTTCCGAGTAATGGGAATGCGAATTTTTATAGAAAAGAACGATTGTGCATTTTTTTTTAAATATTTATTTGGATATCATTTAAAAGCTTCTAGTAAAGACTATATTTTTTTAATGCTCAACCCATGTAGAGTCCATGGCATCTTTATATATAATTATAAATACCACTTAATTTGTTTTTCTTTTTTTTTGAATTCTCTGTCACTTAAATATTTGTTTTTTTAATTGGAGTTTTTTCACTAAACTTGATTTACATAAATGGAGAAGGGTATATTAGATTCGGCGAGGCCGAGTGTAGTGCTTTTATTCCTTTTTAATTTAATACACATCGACGACATCGTAGGCGCGAAATTTAATATTAATTTGCTCAAACAAAAACCTTTTCGTGTCGACTTACAAAAAGCAAGAACTAAGATATGTGTGACGATTTATAAAGAGAAGGAAAGCATTATGCTGCCCAACAAATATTTTAAAGTAATATTTGGTCCTGGAAAATCATTTAAAATATAATATTCTTTTTCACAATAATGCTTTGAATTTCAGGAAAACTCATTTGAGAATATTTCAGAGTCTGGATTAATTTTTGTTTATTTATCAAACGGCAGTTTTTCATTTTAGTCGTTGTGTTGTGTTTCTTATGTGGCTCTAGAGAGATTTGATTACGATATATGTGGCTTTGAAAAGCTCACACAGTTATCCTTACAATATAATTCTGTGATTCTGGTGATACTTAAACTATTTTTTTAAAGCAAACAGCGAGTCCATCCCAGTGGCTTCTGCCTACATACACGATTTTTGGTTTACTAATAATGCACTTTTACAAAATTATTAAACTATCAATACACTAACCTTTTATTCTTTCGAGAAATTTGCAAACATGCGTCTTTAACCAGATGAGCCATGCAAACGGAAAGATGCTGTGTCTCTGGCGAGATTTAAGCTCACGATCTCGATTGCTGTTATGTCGTTATTTTGATCTCTACCTAAGACTGCGTTAGGGTTTGAACCGTGGTTTCCTTGTTTTGCTTCTAGCGTTTTAACCGCCGCTTATGCGTTTCTGATACACATACAGGTGGCTTTACTACGTAACTTGTCTATTACGATTACTAAGAAGGCTATTGCTGTTATTTTTCTTACCGGAACTCCAGAAGATCTGAGCTATTGTTTTCAATAACTTGATCATCTTGAATATTCAATAAAAATCAGTTATTTTACTTTCTTTTCAAGGTTTTGTTGGGATTTGAACTCATGATCAATCTTCTGTTCAAAAAATACATAGACACTTCTATCAATACAGCTATCGTAACTATTACACAAATTAACAAACTTTTACTATTATTATCATATGATTATATTTCTACCCACCACACGTGTTAGTGGTGGGAGTACAAATTATTCATCTCTCTTTAAAAGATCGTAAAAATATCGTCAATAATTTAAATAAATTTTATTTAAATATAAAAAAGGCCTCAAACATTTAATTGACCATAATTCTTTGCTTAATTAAAAGTTTCATCGATTTGTGACCGCAATTATTTACATTTTGTGCAGAATCGATTTAATGATTGATGCCATGTTGTAAATAAGTTTTAACTTTTTAATTTCCTTACTTTCGACCTGCATTTTACTCTTTGTAATTTAACAAGTTTTTTTGATTTTTTTCAAAAGAATTTAATTTCAATTTTCATTTGATTGCCGCTTTAAGACAATTATGAACCAGTAACTGCTTGATTGAAAGACATAAACAGACCACCAACCAATTTCATAATTCAACCAGGTCTACATAAAACTATAAATTGACTTTAAAATCAAGCATCTTCAGAAAAAAAACAAAACACATGAAAAAGCCATCAACAAAATAAACAAAAAATGTAGCAAGTGCTTTAAGGCGGCTTAATAATTCGTGTATTTTTTAATTTTATATTTTATGATGTTCATATTCAGTGAATATTATTTTCTTTAAAGTTGACATTTTGAGTGCAAGGTGCCATCACAATAAGGAAAAAAAATCGTAGTTATTTAATTATGGTTTACAGATATGATGACTTTAAAAGAGAGAAAGGATAATTTGTGTGTCAGATTTTTTTTTTGTTGTAATTTCTTGCAACTTTGTTTTGACTGGGAAGGGCTTTAAGAAAAGTTTGATTAACAAAAGAACCGGTCTTAATTTAAAGTTGCTACTGAGTAATTTTACCTCTTAACTCTTTTGATTTATGCCTGCAAAGTACTTGTGTATTAAAATTTTTATTTTATTAATGAAATTTTACTGTTTTAGAAATGAAGCAAAAACAGAAAATTATTTTCTTTAATTGTGTCATGTTTTTTGCTTCTACTAAATCATAACAATCTTTAAAATTATAATAAAATTTAATTTGATTAAACAATGTTCCCTTTTTTTTGCACTTGAAATTGTATTTCTTTTATGGCATCTTGATTTATTTTCCATTTCTTCTACTTCGTATTCTGTGGACTTCAAGAGACTCGAACTACTCCAATTCTTGTTTAAAACTCATCTACCTTTAAACCCTCTTGTATCGGCCAGGCGCTTTAAATCAACTCAGGCAGACTGTGACACAGGATATTTTGTTAACAAAGTTCTAATAAATAATTCTTGTAAAAAAACCGACTTCAAAATAGATTTAATCTGTCGGTATATAACGGTTCAAGAGTATAAGCACATAGCTCAAATTACATTAACTATTGGGACACCCTTATTTTTCATCTGTAAACTTTATACTTGTTTACCAAACAAAGTTTGAGACATTCTGTCTAATTATCAACTGTTTGTATATAATGGTTCAAAAGATACGGCCATATAGGTCAAATAACAATAATTTTGGGAACACCCTTTAATTTCTTAATTCAAATTATAAACTTGTTGTTATAGCTGATTAGCAGTCTGTCTATAACGGTTGGAAAGTTCGGCCACATACATCAAATTACATCAACTACAGGGACTCGCTTTTATTTCTAAATCCCAATTTCATTATTGTTGTTGTATACTGGTTTGTTGTAAACTTTAAGCGTCTTTTCTCAACTGTCGAAATGTATGGCCATATACATCAAATTAAATGTACTATTGGCGCACCCTTAAATATATTTTTTTTATTAAAACTTGTTATTATAACGGTCATATCAATCGACATGTTGTCCAATTTGCAAGCATTTGTCTATAACGGTTCAAAAGATAGGCCCATATAAGTAAATTTACGTCACCTATGGGGACACCCTTTAGTTTTAAGGTTTATTTATGTATTACTTTTTGTTATTGGGAGCTATAGTAAAACGCAGCCATTTTTAATTTAAAAAAATTGCCCTTTACAGTTTATAATACACGTAAAAAATATGTATGTTGTATGGGGACACCTTTTAATTTTTAAGATTATGAAATGTTTTTAAAAAGCTCAAATATGTAAGCCCAATCTATAAAATTACCAAAAAATTTTAAAATCGGTTTAGGATTGACAAAGTTCTGCAGCCACAAACATTAAAAAAGCAACATTCAGACGAATTGATAACCTTCTTCTTTTTTTGAAGTCAGTTAAAAAGACCCTTCGATAAATATCAATATATTACAGCAGCTGCACAATATTTATTTTGCTTTTTTTAATCCACAGCATGAAAGATTTGCACTTTACTTTTTGTTTCAGGTATTATTGTGTTTATTTCAGTCGCTGATGGGATTTGAACTCATGTCTCGAAATTTTCTGCTTTACAGTAAGCAATTTCTGCTAATCACAAAAAACACATGGGCAACAACAATGTTAGCTATTTGTTTTACAGATATTTGAGGGGTTGTCCAATCTTCTTCTTCTCACAACAATACATTTTATATTACGTTTTTCACAATGCGGTAATGTGACGTATTGGTTTTGTCAATAGCGTGTCACAGCTTTGTTATTTTTATACCCTTCACAAAAAAATGTGGAAAAAGGGTATATCTAAGTTAGTCATTCTGCATAGCGAAGTCAATTGAGCGATATCCGTCAGTCCGTATGTCCGTCCGTATTAGTGTTGCAATAGCAAACTAGATTTCAACAAAAATTTACATACGTCAATCGATCAGTTATAGTGTCGAAAGAGGTGCTATTGAAAGTTAGCAAGATCGGTCTATGTCCTCAGAGGCAATGGTCAAACATTCACTTCGTTAATTATCTTTCAAAGAATGTTTCTTAAATGTTGATAGAATGATTTCGATCACCCCACCTTTAGCTGCATTCATCGCACCTAATGGTCTTGCAGGTGAAGGTTTCTCTTTTGAGTTTAATGTCCCTCTTTTTAGGAAACACTAAACTCTTAAAATTTTTTTATCAAAATAACAAAAATATTTACAGAAACTATTGACATACATTTTGAAGTAGTGAACACATATTTGCAACCACCTGCATCACAAAGAATGTTAAATTACACATATATTTATTTATTTTTGATTTTTTCTAACAAGATATCAAATGAGTATTAACATTCAATTAAATACACAAAATATGCAATTTAATAAAAAATCAAAAATTTCAATGAACATTTTGTCAAACAAAACTATTTAATCCACAAACACAATTTGGGACACTACAATTCAATTACACTTCTATTTTAAGTATAAAAAATATCAAATCACAGCCAAACGCTTTTTTATTTCAAACTCAATAAATGTTTACAAACAAAATAGTTGTCATTTCTCATAAAATAGCAAATAAAAAAAGTAACTAAGAAAATTGAAATTAATTAAAATAAATAACAACAAATACATGTGTGTCAACGACATAACAAAATGATCACCTACAAATCACACAACAAAAAGCTCTAGCAAAACTTAAGCACCAGTTAAGAACTTATTTACCTCAGCTCCTCTCTAAGCTATAAACCGCCTACAGTATTTTTTTTACGCGACTCTGGAGTATTTTATTGTCTATTTTCTGTTAAAAAAATATATTTATTCAAACTCAAACACCCGCTGTTTTATTACGCGATTAAAAAGCTGTTGCTGCAGAATTTGACAACTGCAAAATACAACAAAAATTATGTCACATACCAAAAATTTTGACATTTTCTATGACTCTTAGACAATTCTATTACGACATTTTTTTTAACGACAATGAAAAAAGGCACAAGTCTCCAAAAAATAAAAACCAAAGTAAAACAAGCAAACAAACAAAAAAATTTGCTGAATTTAATTTATTAGAAACGTCATATGTATGTTTTAGCATTTTGGTGTGAGAATTTGAAACAATAGAGAGGAAAATTATAGCACAATTTACTACCGAACAAATATTACTTTGACTCGAAACATTTTTAATAATGTTGCTAGTGGGGAGAGGGTTGGTATGGTCGAACCAATTGCCAAACGGCCAAAGGCCTTGTAAATATATATTTTGTTTAGCACTTACATGGCTATGGTTTGATAAGCAGCTGCTAGTATCTGCTGTAGCCCTGATAGTTTGAATATCTCGTCATTCTGTTCAACATGAAGTTCGAAGTTGAAGTAAAGTTTTGGCCTGATATATTTTTAAGGCATTTGATTTAAGGTGGCATAATACACCTGCACTTTGCTAACGGAAAAGACTTTTATCACTGTATACCAAGCTTCCGTACATTTTATAGAAATTATTGGCTTTTATTAATTGACCTTTAGTTTTACATAACATTTTAAAAAACGTCAAGATGATGATTACGAGAGCTGCTTTATATATTTCTGGCCTAATAGTGAAAATGCGAATATTTATAATCAAAAATGGTTATATTGTTTTTCAAAGTATTCTCCAGCATGATTTATACACTTTTGCATGCGCTCAAACCAGTTGTCGAAGCATTTTATCCACTCCGATTGAGACACCTCTAAAACATGGTTTTTGAACACTTCAAAGGCTTCTGGCGACGAAACTCGTTGACCACGTATTTTTTTCTTGATGTGCGGAAACAAGAAGAAGTCATTAGGTGACAAGTCAGGGCTGTACGGCGGATAACCCATTAATTCGAAGTTTTGGCCGGTCAAAAAACGCTCTGGTTTGAGCCGATGTGTGAGAGCTCGCATTGTCATGGTGAATAATGATTCGTCTTCTCTTGTTGGTTTTTCGAATTTCTCCGATGACTTCAGGCAAACAAATTGTAGTGTACCACTCAGAAGTGACCGTCCTACGTTGCTCAAGCGGAACAGTCGCCACATGACCAGTTTTGTCGAAGAAACAGGCGACCATTTGCTTCGAAGTGCTTCTTCCACGAACAACTTTCGTTGGATTTTGCTCGTCTTTGAAGACCCACACGGTCGTTTGTTGTTTCGTTTCGGGCTCATACGCCCGATCCATGATTCGTCACCTGTAGCGATCTTATGAACGTCTTTTGAAGCACCGCAATCGTATTTTTGCAACATTAACATTTCTTTGCACCAATCGACACGAACCTTTTTTTGAGCGACTTTTAAATTGTGCGGGATCCAACGAGAACAAACCTTTTTTACGGCAGTATCGAATGTATGCTGGTGGAAGAAATGTCCAAGGATGTCTCTATCTCTCGGTATGTCGCATGTCGATCTTGGATTATGAGTTCACGCTCGGCATCAATGTTCTCTGGCACAACCGCCGTTTTTGGACGACCTTCACGGAATTCGTCTTTGAGCGAGCTTCGGCCACGATTAAATTCATTATACCAATTTTTCACAGTGCTAAAGGATGGTGCTTCATCGCCATACAAAGATTTAAGTTCATCAATGCACTCTTGTCGTGATAATCCACGCCGAAAATTGAGAAAAATGATGGCACGAAAATGTTCACGAGTTAATTCCATTTTTTTCTATATTAATTTTTTCAAGTCACTGTAAACAACACAAATAATGGTCGTACGTCAAAACGTTTTGAGTACGATTATGCTTAAAAATGACAAACTTTCCAATGGAAATGTCAGATTGCACTTGGCAGCACTCAGTGTTGCCAAGCCAGAAATATATATAGCAGCCCTCGTATTGAGTTCGATTTTTGTTGTAGGAAAACTTAAAAAAAGATGAAAAAATTATTATTTTTCTAAGTGAAATCGTTCTAGTATCTCGAGGCTTCGGACACTGCTTTGCTGTAGGCTTTAAAGTTGCCAATATATTACTGTTTTAAGCGTTTTTAAAGGCCCATTCACAATATTATAAGAGTCCTAAGACTTGCATTAGATTTTGTAAGCAAGAAATCCAACGTAACATACATTTTATTTTTACACTATCACGCTTTAAGTAGAATGAAAATTCTTAGCAGGCCATAATAGTTCAAAAGGAAACTTTACTAATTTTTTTCCTGTAGTTTTTGCATTCATAAACAGTACAAAAAATAATCATTTGCATCCGAAAATTTGCAGAAATGAGGGATTTTTCTACTAAACTGGTTCAGCTTAATTTGTTTCAGAAACGACAATTTTTTATAGCTTTTCTATCTCTTAAAGAACTCTTAAATTAATAGCTCTAAAGATACACATATTTGGGTGTCATATAGGAGTCATGAAGCGATCCATTTTAAGGCATGCTCAGTAATATGTTTTTAGGTAGGTTCTTCTTAGAGTCGTGTTTCGGAGTGCTCATTTAATGGTTGGCTAGGTTACGAGCAGCCAAACAACCCTGATAAGATAAAAAATCTTAGTGTTTAGAAAAATTTTCTAAAAATAAATTTGTATTATGGGATGTTAAATTTCTTTCCATATTACTTGACATATATACCATATTTGCTTTAAAACTATCACACTTTTTCATAAAAATTAGGCATTTGACAAATCTTTATATTCAGTATTATAGTGTGAAAGAGGCTTGAATCATAAATCCATATTTACCGAGCTAACTTTTTCCGGAAAGATAACACTAAGGCAATAACTTATAGCTATTAATAGTGTTACCTGCATTTGATATATGAGGTGAAAAAGCCATATATAGCAAACTTTTCACAACACTATAACTGGATGTTATGTTTATTTTTGCAACAACGTTGTAACATCTCTGGTATTAAAAAGTCTCATTATAGTCTTGAAGCTGGTTTCATTTTTACTTACTGGATGTTTTTATGTTGGTGAATAATACCGAGAGGGGAGCCCTGTAACACTCAAAAAATACGATATCGGAGAAATTTTTTACTGTCTAATTATTTGCGGCTGGGATATGAACTCGTGCCATTAAATTAATAACAGCTTAGTTTTCTACTTGTGACCGTATAGTAATCTTTAGCACGTGAGTCATGAAACATTATAATGGAAAATTTGCAAGAAACCATAAAACATTTAATAATTGGTTATGATGCTTTATTTTCACTATATTGTAAAGAATCAAATAGAATAGAATGGAATAGAATAGAATAGGGGGTATAATCAGGACACTGCGAGTAAAGTGTTCTATTGCATGCCCTGAAAGGTGTTAAAGCACCTTAGACCTTTTCTCCTAAGAGAATTCAGAATTAAAATTGCCCTAGTCGGGAGATCCCCAACTTCTAGTAGATGTTTGCCTAACTGTCATAAAGCAACACAACCTTTAAAACATGTTCTGGATTTTCCTCTTTATAAGCACAGTTTCTATAATGGCAGTCTTTTTCAATGCAAAGACTTTTCAAGTGCTTTTTTAACTTCAAATAGCCCGTGACGAAATCGATAAAGATTTTTTAATACTTCTTGGGTTTATGATCTCCTTACAGATTTCCTCTCAAATTTTATACTGTCCCAGTCCAAAAAGTTGGCCCAACTATCACCGTACTTTCTCCCCCTTTGGCTAACCAGTCTTCCATTACATCGCCTTCTATTCCAATATGGTTGGGTATCTAGCAAAGAGTGACCCTGTTGGTCCGGGAGTGAACTCATTAATTATTTTATTTTACTAAAAAGTTAAATATCTTTTTTTTCAAAGGGGTTTCAGAGACAATTGAGAAAATAGCCATATAGTTTGCTAGTGGTGTGTGTTTAGTTATCGATTCAATTTAGATGCATAAACTGTTGTTCCAAAGAGTGTTCTCAACTTTTCTGTTTCCGATGTGCCGAAGAGAATCACAAGAAAAACAATTATGTCATTAAGTTAAAGCAACACTGAATGGCCAAGAAGAGATGGCTCTTGTTAACGTGGTGGGTAATAAAAGTGTCACAAAAAATCTGTGTAGAAGCTGAAACTGGCAATCTTGAATACATAATATTTTCCTTAACTGCAATAAGCATCGCCAAAGAATAAATTTGAAAATTGAGAATGAAAAGGTTGGCTCTTTTTCGTGTCAAACTAAAATGCTTTTATTAAAATATTTTTTGACAATTGTTTTTAAAAATTAAAAAAATCTGCTTAAATGCTACAATTTTCCTCGCAAGTGTTGTATTTCACTTTTCTACGGTTTAAGACATCAAATTCCAAGGAATTTATTTCATTGGTGTTGTTATTTTCTAAGAACTTTTTGATTAGTTCTTGTTGTTGCTTTTAAAGCGTTCACTTGTATTACAGCAAATGTTATTGCTTCTGTTGCTGTTGCAGTTTCAGTTGCGGCTTGAAAAAATCAACAACTGCAACATTTCATTTGTTTAATGCCGGTGTTAATTTAAGTGCGTTTTTATTTTTTTTTTCAAATTGAAAATATTTCATTTTTTAATAATGATGTTGACATATTTTTGTTTGTAAATTGTTGCTTTTTTAGCTGATTATTTTCCACTTAGATTGGCTGCTTGATTGGCTGGCTAAAAGATCAGCTGCTTAAATAGAAAATGTTACTGAATTCTTGTATTGTTGTTTTTTATTTTTCTAATAATTTTTTTAGCGGGGTGGTAACAGAACATGAGAGAGTTAATATTAGAAAAGTTTATCTTAGAATCTTTTAAGTTATAAAAGCAACATTTTTGTTAGAACATAAATATTTTGTAATATAACACAAATGTTTCGATCCTTTAAATGTTTATTGACTCTTAAAAGTGACAAGCGATCCTTAACGTTTTTAAACACTAAAGAAATAAAAAACAAAATATTCTTCTAACTACCTTTAATTTAAAAGTTTACACCCATTTTTATGACTTTAAAAGAACTTGAACACTTCAAGCAGGCGTTTTTAATTAGAAGTAACAAGAAAATTACCCAAAGTTCCGCCACATCACATGAGAAATGTGTGTATGTGTGTGTGTATGAATACAACAAAGTCCTACAACATAAAAAGAAACATACGTATGAAAAACTTCCAGTAAGAAATAAGGAAAAAACCATGTATGAATTTATGGCAAAAACATCAAAAATGAAATAATTACCATAAATAATCGCAGGCAGGATCAGTGTAATATTTTTATTTTGTGCTTAACTTTTGGAACGCTTTTCACAGTGAGTATTAAAAAGAAAATAACAAAAACAACATTAACAACCGGCCTAAAAATAAATCACTAATGATGGCGTCTCGTGGCCTCAGGAATTTCTTTCGCATATAAAATAAAACAAGAAGAAAGCATTTTTAAAAACCCATAAAATAAAATTGAAAACAAACGCAACCGACAGAAAAAAAACTCATCAGCAAAGAAATGCAAAAATATTTAAATAAGTAGTGAGATCGAAAAAATCTTAACATTCATTAGTTTTAATATTTTTTATTCTTGCAGTTGTACTCTTCAAAAAAAAGGAGTGTCCACAAATATATTCCATATAACAAGACTTGTCAAATTTAAGAATGATAAAATAAAAAATTAAACCAATTAAAGAATTTTAAGCCAGGCTTAAGTTCGTGTATTTTTTATTTTATTTAGAATTAATTTTTTAATTTATCACAAAATTTTTACTGCATTGCAGGTGGTAGTTTACAGAAAATTTGTTATTTTTACTTTGATCTCACTTCTTTTAAAAAGGGCACAAAAAATAACCTAACCAAATGATGCAACTGTGAAATGCGTGCTTGACGCTGAGTCAATGCGTAAGCAAATGCTGGTATATAATTAACCATACAGGCAGCAGACAGACGCATTGATAAAAATAAAACGAGGGTATGATGTTGATTGATCAAAAAGCAATTTTCAAAACCTGAATACCATTTTTGTTTTAAAATTTTTGTAATCAATTGATGCTTATTTTTTCACGTTTTCAACCGACTTAAAAAAATAGGAGTAGGTAATCGATTCCTATTTTTTTGTAACAATTCTTATTCCAAAACGTCTTCAGTTTCATTATTTTTATATAAACGGCTATATTTACAGATTGGTTTTATTTATAAAATTTGTTTTATAAAGTATAAAAATAAAGGGTGTTCCCATATAATATATATTGTTACGTTTTACCCTTTTTAGACAGGCAAACGTTCGGATTCTTTTGATTGCAAATACCACTGTGGCTAAATTCTGTCTTCGAACTTTATGGCTTTCTCTGGCTATACTTCTTGAACCCAGCGGTCTTGTAAACCCTTGGTCTCGTATTTACTAAACATGCGTTATTATTACAAACGCAGCCATCCACGCTACACTACTTTGTTACTCCGGCGAGACATGAACTACTCGATGCCTTGTTTAGTAACCTTAACCATCCAAAGATATCTCCACTACTTCTTTTATTCAAGCCAGTCATCTCCTTTAATCCAATAGCCACAACACACGTCTGCCATACACTGTTGTTATGCTGTTATCACTTCCCCGCGCTAACCGCTATTGCTCTTACTTTTTATTATAAAGGGCTTCTTGGCAATTATTTGTTGCTCTTACATTAAGTTGGCCGTCTCCACTAAATTATCTGCAATGGCTTTACACAATAATTGTCTTTTGCCTCTCGGGAGGTTTGTACTGCTGTTTATTAATTTTAATTGCATTATAACAATTATTATTTTTTTCGTTGCACGCATGTCCGAATGCGGTATCGAACTCAGGACCCTCTGTTTTGCAGCACGCACCTCTACCAACGCAGCCATTGAGGCTACTCAGCTTTTGTTGGCTAACTTGTGGTTTTGTTATTCTATAAACATACCATTAGTTGAATTAGCTTATTCACCACGCTCACACGGAAACAACTACAGGGGTTGCCAGATTTTATTATTCGTAACAATATGTTACTAACATGAATTTTGAGCGGTTAGGGTAACGAATTTTAAAGTATCACAAAGTATGGCGCAATCGCGCCCAAAAAATTGAAAAACTCGAAACTTTAAAATTAAAGGGTGCACCTCTAGGTGGGTTTATTAAATGTGTATGAACTTATCTCTTGAACGGTTATAGAGAGACACTTAAAATTTATATAGAATATGTATTACTATATTCGCCAAGGCAAATTTTAAAAATTAAAGGGTGTCCCCATAGAAAATTTTTGATATGACCTTACTCTTTAGCCGTTATAGACAGACATCTTGTATTTAATTAAAATATGTGCTACTATATCTGTTAGGTAAACAACTTAGAAATTAAAGGGTGCCCCTATTAAGACTCGAATCTGATGTGACCATATCAATTGAACTGTTAAAGAAATATTCTTAAAATTTATTTAGAATATATGTTCTATTACCGCAAAACAAACGAACATAAATTAAAGGGTGTCCCCATGAAACACGAGATTTTCACATACTTAATAGTATAAATAAATCTATTACAGATAGACACTTGAAATTTGCACGGGTTGTGTATAACTTAGATCACTAAAAATAAATAATAAAATTAGTGTTAAAGGGTCTTCCATATTTATTCTAATTAAAAATGTATGGTATTGGCTCTTGAAACTTTTTTAAAAACCTTGTTTTATATTCGATAAGCTTTCCTCCCGTCTACCTGTTTTGCAGTCATTTTTTACAAGAATTATTATTATCTTTGGGCTGATTTGTAAAAGGGTGCATTGTTGTGGTTAAAAAAAATTCTGCCCAGCAAATAGTGATATTTTTGTAGTGGTTGCTGTATAAAACCAGATTGCTGGCCGCATTGGTATGCTGGCGTTAAGCACTAGCTAGGGCACGCCGTCTTGGGGTGGTTCTTGCCAACACCTCTGGTTATTTTAGGAGCAACAAAGAATCATACCAGCTATTTTTGGAAAAATTTAGAGGATTGATGCTTTTCGCAGAGCTTCATTATTTTCTGACACAACAATGTTCTCTCCCTGGACCTGTGCCTTTCTTAAAAATTTGGTCTGGTTAAGGATATCCTTATCATCTTTATATATTAAAAATTGTTGCAAGTGTGTTGTGACTTTATAACTCACGATCGGGCAATACGAAATCGGTTAAATTTTTAAAGTTTGTTCATATGGTCATATATATGGTTTATCTTAAGTTTGCACGAAATCGGTAGAGTTCATATAAAAAAACAACAACAAACATATAGGCACCTATGAGCGTATGCGGTATGTACACTATGTGCTGACTTCAAATACACGTTGTAGCACATAAACGCATACACATTGACAGCTGTCAGTGAGCAATCATTTCTTTTTCATCGAACTCGCATTGTGAGCAGAAAAAAAACCAATCGACTGGATTGAATGTTAATAATCATTTGTAGCGAAGCACACTGGGATCTGCTAGTTTTGAATAAAATAGAGTTTGAGTTTGTTTATCTGCGAACGGGGGATGGTCCAGCTAATTTCAATACAACAGCAATATGGAATTTTTTTAAAGCGATCTTCTCTTGACTTTCAGAGAAAAACGCAAAGTTTCCCTTTCCTTATCAAAAAGTAATAAATTATAAAATAATCTTTTAAGATAAATTTAATTCATGCCTTCAGTAATTTAGTCCCTATCAATTTCGTTTTTAAAATTTTCCACATGTCCCTCGTACCTTCTGTATGCACTTGAGGCATTTTAAGTTCGAAAAATATAATAAAAAAAAAAATACATTACAAAAGTATTATTTTTAAACAAATATGCCTTTTTTATTGCAATTTCTGTTCATTTAAAAAGTGCATTTGCACTTGTCCATTGAGAATTCAGTCAGTTATTTTTGCTAAAAACGAACTTAAAATAAATAAAAAAAAAAATTCATCATGCTGAGCAGTTGCTGATGGTAATAATGATGTTGATGATGAAGAATCTCATGTCAGGAGTAGTATTCGTTAAATATAATTAAAAAATAAAAATAAATAAACAACCAGAAAAGAAGCAATAAAGAAAGCATATAAATTATTATTAAGAATTTTTGTTAAGGAATCCAATAAATGGACATTAACAAGAAAATTAATAAATATTTATACATGTCAAAAAGTGAATGTGAAAATACACAGAGCGAAATATTTTTTTTTATATAAAAGAAAGTATTTAATTAACATCAAACATTCCATACGCTCAGGTAAGACTAATGGCCAATGTTGCCATTTTAGCTGGGAATAAGAAATTTAATTTATCTTTTTATAAATAAATTATATGATGTTTTTATTTTAAACATAATTATGGTTGTATTTAACAATGTTATTATTGTGTAAGACAACAATATGTTTAAATCGATATTATTATTTTAATATATAACAATAATATGAACTTTCTGCAACCATATAATTTAATCATAGTATGATAACCCCAATCATATATTTTTTCTTTGAGTTTGCAGAAAGCTCTTTGCAAGAATTTTCTAAGAGGCCAAATTATCTTTACTAATACTCTAGGAAGTCGTGAAACTTTGCTACTCCCACTGAACGTTTGTCCTTTTAGTTTCTTTTTTTATTACTCTGTTCATAGTTGGCACATTTAAGTCATATTTTAAATTGAATTTTAAAATTAAAATTTAAAAAAAAAATTTAATTATTTAAATTTTGTAGTAACGGTGATTTTGGCCAGCAAAACAGTTTAAACTAAGCAAAATATAAAATCGTCTTTTCCCATCCCTGCAAGAAATATCATTTCGATTATTTTGCTTAAGCAATATTTAAAGTTTTAGTAGCCTGCGAAAAGAAATGAATACACTGTAAAATAATTAAAACAATATACTTTTATTTCGACTGGTCAGATAATTATTTACAAGTCATGTCCCAACTACATGTTGTTATCACTTGAAGTATAAAGTGTAACTATCCAACGTTCCACAACCATGACCTTTAGCCAACAAGTTAAGAGATTAGCAGGCATATAAATGAAAAAAAAAACTTAATAAATTATTCGCTTTGAAAAAAAAAAAGCCCAAGCCCAAACGACATATTGACCCAATTCCTTAAGCCATAAACACTAAAGATGAAGAAGTATAAAAAGTGAATAAAAACAAATGACAACAAAGACGTTTCTTTTTCATTTTATTTTTTGTTGTTAATTATAATTCACTAAATAAATGATTTTTTGCATAATATACAATTTTTTATTTGTTGTAAATTCAATGCACACGCGACAGGCAGAAAAGACAGTAAATCAGTTTAAAACCACCATTAAGTCCTTGGATTTGTTTGAAGTACGAAGTGAAACTAAAAAACTAAAGAAAAAATGAATTTGTGAGTGCATCATTATAATTTTGAAGTTATAAAAACCATTTCGTTTTTTTTGTCTTATATTTTTTATAAAGAAAATATGTATTTAACAGCAGATTTAAGAAATAAATAACTGAAATAATTAAATGAAAAAGTAACACTTGTGCTGTCTGTCGTTTATAAACTGCACTCTTCTTAATGAAGGTTGTATAATTATCACTCTAGTTTTTGTTACCGTTTTTTGTGTCTTTTATAATTTAGGACATTTATATATGACATTTTTGACACCTGAAATTTTTTGCTGTTATTCTTTTTAGTTTATATGATACGAAGGTTACAAAAAAAAATTTTTGTTTTTATTTTTTATAAATATTTCAAGTCATTCATGCTACGGAAATGTGTAAACTATGTTCCAGTTATACGAGTGCTGCTCTATATATTTCTGGCCTAATAGTGAAAATGCGAATATTTATAATCAAAAATGGTTTTATTGTTTTTCAAAGTATTCTCCAGCATGATTTATACACTTTTGCATGCGGTCAAACCAGTTGTCGAAGCACTTTTTCCACTCCAATTGAGACACCTCTAAAACATGGTTTTTGAACACTTCACCACGCATTTTTTTCTTGATGTGCGGAAACAAGAAGAAGTCAGGGCTGTACGGCGGATGACTCATTAATTCGACGTTTTGGCCGGTCAAAAAACGCTCTGGTTTGAGCCGATGTGTGAGAGCTCGCATTGTCATGGTGAACAATGATTCGTCTTCTCTTGTTGGTTTTTCGAATTTCTCCGATGACTTCAGGCAAACAAATTGTAGTGTACCACTCAGAAGTGACCGTCCTACGTTGCTAAAGCGGAACAGTCGCCACATGACCAGTTTTGCAGAAGAAACAGGCGACCATTTGCTTCGAAGTGCTTCTTCCACGAACAACTTTCGTTGGATTTTGCTCGTCTTTGAAGACCCACACGGTTGATTGTATAGTGTGGGAATGTTTTACTAAAAAATTTACAATAATCTGTAGATCAGCAGCCTTATTCTGTAAATCGCTAAAGCTAAATCTCCATCGCTAAAAATCTAAAAATCCATTTAACGATTTTTGGATAAAAATGCTAGTCTCTAAAACTTTTTCTCTAAATTTGGCATGGTTTTAAAACTCAATTCGCCGCAAAAGTAGCGTTTGTTCTTATTTTGTATTCTCTACTTCAAATAAGCGGTTTTATATTCCAAAAAATTTTTATTTTTAGCAACGAATATTTTGTGGTGCAAAAATGTAAAACTTTACTTGATGTTAATTGTGTAAGTTTTATTTATTTTACAAAAAAAAAAAAAAAAAAAAAAAAAAAAAACAAACAACAAAAAATGGAATTGTCAACCAAACGGATTAAAAAGGACCAGAAATATATTTGTGCTCATTCAAAATTTGAAGGAGAATAGAGAATTTGTCAATGACGGGTACGAAACCATATTTCACTGAAGTCAAATAGAAAAAAAAGTTCATTTTTAAATTTGTAAATTCCACCGGACTTAAAAATATTGGTTAGAAATGGGACACCTTAACGCTTAAAGTTAACGGCTTGGGAGGAGCTCTGAAAAATTGTAAAAATTGGAAAAGGATATATGTGGTAAATTGTACATAATTTTTTTACATTATTAATTAAAAACATGTGCTGGAATTATATGCCTATGACTCTAGCGCTACATGTCTATGTGAAGTATGATGCAATAATTTTTGCAAACAAAAAAACCAACTTCAAAACTGATTTAAGCTGTCTATCTAGAACGGCTTAAAAATTTGACAACATGAATTAAATAAACTATAGGGGCACCCTTTATTTTCTAAATCTAATAATACAGTTTTTTGTAAATTTCAACAACTGTTCAAAAGTATGGCCATATACATCAAATTATATGAACTCTTGGGGTACCCTTTAATTTATAATCGGAATCTTGCCCAATTTTCAAACGTTTGTATAAAGATATGCGTAAATAGCTTAATTTGCTTTACCTATGGGGACACCCTATAATTACTAGATTTATTTTTTTATTACTTTTATCTATTGGGAGCTATAGTGTTACTCAGTTTTTTTTTTTAATTTTAGAGTGGTACCCTTTTCGGTTCATAATGCACCTAAAAATATATATGTTGTATGGGGACACTCTTTAATTTTTAAAATTATGAACTGGTTTCTAAAAGGGGCTAGTCTCTAACTATTAATTTTCTACTAAAACATGTCCAAAATCGGTTCAAAAGTGACTGATTTATGCAAGCACAAAAAGCGACATTCAGTCGAAGTGATAAGCTCCTATTTTTTTTAAAGTCGGTTAAAAAGCGAAAATTTTAGTATGCATTTCAAAATTACTTTTCAAAATTTTCATTTCATTTACGGCAAAAATTTAAAATTTTAGCTAAGCGATTGTATGTACAGAATACAAATTTGGAGAGACAGCTAAAATATTTGCCGTAATTTATTTTTAGCTTTTTAGCAATCGAGATTTGGATTTAGCTATGAGAATTACGGAATAAGGCTGCAGATTATAATGTCCAAAGTTAAAATGTAAACTCGTCCACAATATGTAAAATTTCAACACAATCGGACTGTCCATTGAGTTAGTACAGCATTATTTTCATTGTTTTTCCAAATTTTGGCTGAATAGAGAAATATCTTGAAAATTGCGTGAAAATCGAAAAAATATGCCTCAAGCAAGTAGGTTAACGCTTATAGGCCATTGCAAGCTGTGTAATACCAGAAATTTAAAAATTAAAAAAAGTAAGGGAACAATGTTTAAAAAGGGACATGACATGTTCAGATAATGTCATCTTTATAATTGACGTTCTGTGGTTTTTTCTAAAATTTTTTTAGTGAAGAAAAGAAATTTAATTTAAATGGACCTGTTGGCCTCAATTATTATTTTCATTAAAATACCTCGACGATTTGACGAAGCACCCTCTGGCACAATCAAGTCCTAAATAGTCCTCTTAAGTGACTGAAGGCATAAACTGGGCTGGAAAAGCTAAGGCTCTTGGCAGAGTGGCTGTTAATAAACTGATTTGAAATTCTAAAAAGACCGTGGTTTATCGAATCATACGTGCTAATACATCCAAT
The DNA here is from genome assembly GCA_916610165.2 of Gymnosoma rotundatum. Taxonomy (NCBI): domain Eukaryota; kingdom Metazoa; phylum Arthropoda; class Insecta; order Diptera; family Tachinidae; genus Gymnosoma; species Gymnosoma rotundatum. The sequence goes on along the minus strand of OU744340.1, from coordinate 114,507,308 downwards.
GTTTAGCCACTCAACTCTCCTTAAGCTCTCATTAAAGTCAGTTCATAAATAAATTAACCACAAAATAAAGCAATAGTCTGCCAAAAACTGATGGCGGCCAGTCACACGTTTACACTCATTCGACATCAATTCAATTTCTGCTTTTTATTCATTAAGTCATTCATTCAATTTTATGTCTTTAAAGTTTCATACTTAATTTTTTTCGGCGGTCTTGTTTGCACAAAAGAAACAAAAACAAAAAAAAAACAAAAAAAAAAAAGAAGCACGGAATAATAAAAAAAACTCTTGTGTAGGTTTCGTACTCGTCTACTCAATTGTGTATTCATATTCGTATTATGGCATTTCATGCATGAATTTGTAATTCTTATGACATGTTCAATTAATTAAGGTTGCACTTGCTGCACGTTTATCAGTTGCGGCAACTGCACAGACAAACACCATTTTTAAGGCCGCTAGTGTCTAAAACATAAAACTTTTATATTTTTAATAAAATAATTTTTTTTATGAGCAGCACTTAAAAACAAAGTTTATTAATTGTCTGTGCGAAGAATTGCAACAGATTTAAAATTTAAGTCAGTGAGGCGAATTTATTTTTTGAAAAATTGCTTCAATTCTTACAAGCTACAATAACCGAATGAATTGTATTTTTGCAGAAGATTTATATAGCTTGAGCCTAAGGAATAGAAGTTAATGTCGAGGTGTTTAAATACTCAATTCCATTTTAATGAAATTTTAATTAAAATTTTTCTCATTAGGAATACCGTAAGTTTTTGGTGTAGGGCATGCAGAATTTAAGGCGACTGATAAACTAAGCCTGCCAGTCACACAGTTAAAATTACTTGTGCGATTTAAGTAACTTTTTTACAGTATGGTAATTTACAAAATACAAAATATGAAAACTACTTCATATAAGAACTACATAGGGCCAAACAAATTTATGAAGTAATGTTTACCTTTAATATAAACATAAAGCTACAGTCTTTTGTCAAACCATTATATAAAATTTCAAAAAGTACTTTTTGTAAAAAGTACCCTTTATAAAGAATACTTTTACAAATCAGAAAGCGCATTATTATAAAAAGTACTCTTTATTAAATAGGTACTTTTATAAAAAGTACTCTTTACAAAAAAGGTACTTTTATAAAAAGTACTCTTTAAATGTGTAAAAATATAAAAATTCCTCAACAAAAAGTGACATTCATAAGAAAAAAGCAACCATAATGAAAAGCACCCATTATAAAAGAAATTTTTATAAAAAGTAACATTAATAAATCCTGAAACAGATTATCTGTTATAAGTAGAATCTTTTAAAATGTAGCGCTTATAAAAATATCTTTTGTTAAAGTATTTATATAAAAGGTTTAGTATTTAATGTAAAAAGTAGCTTTGATATCAAAATTTTTCACAAATAGGGGCTCTTGTAGAATTAAACATTTGCAAAATATGTCTGTAATGAATTAAAATTTTTTTAAAGTTGTTCTTTGTGAAAAGATACTTAATTAGAAGGTACTTATAAAAAATCCTTAAAAAAGAAAATCCTTTATAAAGAATACTTAAAAAAATAAGAAAAAACGATCTTTATAACAAATATCTTTAACAAAATTATTTTTAAGGCATTAGAACAAGAAAAATTAGAACATTCGAATACTTTTTTAAATTTTCCCCGAACAAATAAAATATATTAATTTAGAATAGGAATTATTCGACCTATTTTTTGTTGAATATTTGTATAATAATTATTTTTACAATTGATTTAAATGTTAGGTTCTTAAGTCAATTTAAAAAATTTTTTTTTTGCAAAACCTTAAATCTTTTTATTTAAAAATCGTGCCACATAAGGAGATAAAAAAGAGGGCTTTATTTCAGCGGCAACTTTTTGGAGCCGCGTAGCCAAATGGTCTGACAAGGTCACGATTTCGAGGATATTATGGCCTAATAGATCTGCAAATCTGTTGAAGTTTCCTCGAGGACAGCTGCGCATACTGATGGCTGTGATGACAAGCCATTGTGTTATCAGTACCCATGCTAGTAGACTAAACCTTCCACACCATGATTATTGTAGGAGTTGTCAGGATGAGGATGAAAAAGAGGAAGAAACAGTGGAGCTCTTTTTGGGACCAGAGCGGCCCTTTTCGGCAATCCGAGACTGCATGGTCTTGGTCTGTGATGTTGTTAGCATAAACTCGTTTATCCGGTCTTCGGGGTGGTTTGGGTATGGATCTTAACGATAACATAGGGACCTGACTCGATCCTTTGCACATTTCTAGGCAACACAACGGGACCATTTAGGACACAAGTGAGTCGGTTTTCTCATGCCGTTAGCATGTGCAACCTAAACTAGCCTAACCTAAGAAGCTTAATTGTATATTATTTTTTTAAAGAAAATAATTGAAATATTTTTCTAAGTATTTACAATTATAAAAAAGCTTTCATATAACGTTAGCATAGTTAACAACCAAGAAATTTGAATTCGATTTTTGTTAGAATAATTCTAAACTCGAATAATTTAACAACACTAGTGTTTATGTACAAAGGTCTTTACCCCTTAAAATCCATTTTTTTTTTTTTGATGAAAGTAATCATTTGCAAAAAGTACTTTTTATCGGAATTGTTTTTCAAAATTTACCTTTCATAGGAATTGTCTATTAAGAAAAGATATTCTTTTACCAAATAATTTCAAGGAAAATACCTGGTTATCATGATAATGCTGGCAAAGCAATTTAAAGAGGTTCATCTAGGTTCTTAGTTCCTATTTACTAATTGAGTTAATCGATTGTCATAATTGAATGGAAACATTTGCTGAGCGAGATAACATTTGTCTGGTTTACGTCATCTTATCTCCGCTCTTTGAAGATTGTATTCAATTATGCCTTTTCTGAAAATGCCCAGCAAGCTAACGACTGCTTTTGCTTTAGAGATTTTTAAAACCGATCAAGACCTGATCGTCGATTCGCTTATACAATGTGTGTAACACCGTACAAGGAAATCGTCGGCTTGACTTCTTAAACACAGGTAAAAAAATTAAAGAAGTGTGTGGTCTTTATATTCCGCTTTATTAGTCGGAATATAAAATTATTGAAATAAGAGTCGTAAATAAAGTTTATCTAATGTAGTGAAGATAAATTTAAAAATTTTTAGCTTTGACACAAACTTTTTGATTTAACAGAGCTCTGTTAGAAAGATAACATAGCCCTGTTAAAGGAATATAAATTCGGTTTATGCATCCAAACTGTAAATTTCATGTAAACAACGAAAGATGCTAAAACCAAAATGAATGGGATTTGTTTGCGAGGTGTCCTTCTATAGTTCTTCATACTTGGAATATTTAACAGCGCAAAGAAGAAAACAATATCTTGAAGAATAAATAAGAATTTAATTGAGGTGATTGTAGAAGGAAAATTCCCTCTCAAATTCGAAAACAGCCGATCTATAGTTCAACTTTAATTAATAGAATTTAAACGATTTGCATAAAATCCTTTTAAGAACATTAAAAAAATTGTTTTTAATTTTTTTCTACTTAATTCACTTAATTTTCTCAACTAAACAAGTTTTACCGAACTGATAAAGAAATCAAAAGTAGTAGTTTTTGTTTTTGCATCATTTTGTGTAGATGAACGTTTTTGAAATAAACTTTTTATTTTATTTCCATTGTCTTTAATATTATACAAAAGGAAAATGAAAGTTTTAACAAAAAATATATTTAATGAAACAGGAATTTTATTGCAGGTTTCTACTTGGGCAGAGTTTTTGTGACCTTTTTCTTGATTATAGATTTTAGCAAAGTGATAAAAAAAATATTTTAACCGAGTTAATGAAACAGTTTTGTTTTATAAAATTGTTTCCAGGCATAAAAACAACTTCTTGTGCGGCGTTTTTACAAAAGCATCCATCCTTCCTGCAGCTCTTGAATTTTTTTGTTTGTTACTTAATTTAAAAAAGAAAAAATGAAAACTGAAATTGATTTAAACGTTTGCGAGAGAATGAAAGTAAAAGTAACTGAAATATGTCATAATGATTAGCACGATTTCTCTACAATAAATTAAAATAAAAGAAAATAAAATAAAACGCTCACAGCCTCTTCATTTAAGATTAAGTTGTTAAATGATTTGTAAAAATTAAATCACCAATTGACTTACAAATTATTTACTTGCAATAAATAAAAAATAAAAGTAAAATTAATACGAATTAAAATCAGTTTATCATTTGAACTACATTTATGATTTGTTTTTGTGTTACACAAAGAGGTGTTGAAAAATTTGTTGCAAGAAAAAAAAAATGTCAGTGAAAAGATTTAAACGTAAAACAAAATCCGTGGGCTAAAACTTTATAAAAATTTAGAGTATCAGACTGCTAAATCATCAACATCGTCATCTTTTTTGTGTAAACATTCAGACACCTTGTCTGATGCATTAAATAAATCATCTTTTTTTTTTTTTTTGCTTAAGAAACTTGCAATTCAACTTTAGCAAAAGCGAAGATAAATCTCAATTATAACTTGTCATTTAATTGTATCTTGAAAAATTGTCAACTTTTATTTTTTTATTGTAAAAAATTAAAATAGTAAATCATTCAATTTTATGTATTTCAATTCATCAGACATTCACAAATCAAGCAAACTGTCACTTTGTCAAATCTCTCGAACAACAAAACGTTGGTGTCAATAAATTGAAATATTTAAGTCATCGTTAAACGGAATGTTGCACAAACGTTTTGCACGGGATGATAACAGAACAGAGTTTTAAATTTATTAATTTTAGACAACTAGAGTCAATGATGGATTATGAAGTGAATATTGTTTTATTAGATTTTATGAGCTACTTGGGGACATATTCAGATTATAGCGATATGTTCACAAAAAACGTTCAGCTCTGCCATGCCTACAATCTCGCTAAATATTGTGAGTGCAAAATTACGAGTCCCTGTAAGATATGGCGAAAAATGTAAAAATACTTATTTTTAAATAAATAAAAAAAAATGCAGGAAAAGATTAAATTTTTGGCATAAAATGTCAATAGCACTTAATATGCAGAGTTTGGGCTATATTAGTACTAAATAAAGATAGTCGATATAATCAAGTCAGTTAAAGCTTTCGCATAAAAACTTAAAAAATAACCTTTTGAGTCCCACAAAAAATAAATTGAGAGATCAAACTCATCAAGCCGAGAATAGATCTTTAATATTCGTTATTTTGTAGAATCGAATATATATTTTTAAAATTTTGTGTTAAAGAGGTGGTACTAATTGTTGGGGCCGATCAAGCTCCTGTCGACTCCTGTCAAAGGAGTTACCAGAGACTTCGTGGCCGGGTTTTAATGAGGTCTCTACGTTAGAGCTGCAAAACAATCGATAGTACTATCGATAGTTTTATTTTTTTGCCGACTATCGGTTTTTTCCGATAGCGATAGTATCGGATAGCGATAGCTTCCAGAATTCGCATTTAAATAAATTTAATAGTATCAATATATAGTTTTCATGCAAACAATTGAAACTATAGTATAGTATCGAAGCTGTCGAAAAAGACGGCTATCGATAGTTGTGCAGCACTACTCTATGGGGTACACGTGGTGGCCGTGGCTTAGGTCGGTATCTGTGGCGATGGTGTGATACCGATCAAATGTGCTGTTGCCTTCTGAACAGATGGTGTTGGATGGATCAGCAAGCCATGTTCTTAGATTTGCTAATTCGTAGTGCTTCGCTAGTGGAGATGTGTCTTAAAGGTTTTTGAGCAAAAGATCTTTTCGTAGCGTAACCGGCTTCAGTCTTCTATCGATGCTGCAAAGAAACATGTATTTCATTTACGTTTAATAAAACTCCACTTTATCCCTCTTTTACCGTTCCATAAACAGAGAACTAAAATTTATTAAAACTGGCAACATTTGTATGTAACTAACGATGGCACGATTAATCAAAAAATTCCATTGTTTTGCTAATGCAAATATTATAGCCAAGCCATTATTCGAGAAAATATATTATTTGATTCATTCGATTAATTCCTTACATCAGCCAATAAACTATTAAGATCTTCGTTCAACTACTTTTTTACGGGGAGGTGAGATTGTGAAGAAAAATAAGCATTCAACCTTACTGGAATCAGCTTCACCAAGCCCAATATTAAAGAAAATCTATTTTCAACAAACCTTAGCTTTTTTTAAAATTATGAAAAGTATAAAAAAATGCTTGAAAATCCTATCAGATAATAATTCTGGGAGTGGTAGCGACAAGTCTTTAATCGGTGTTCCATTTGATTTAAATGTTCACCAAATTTCTTTAAAACAAACGAAAGAGAAAAGATAATGACCCAAAAAGGCGTTCAAATGTGCTAAGCCTTCTCCGCAAAGCTCTAGTTCTTAAACTTAAATAACATGTCATTAACATTGATACTAAATACAAGCTGGGCATTATGCTCGCTAGTGAAGAAATATCGATTTATTTTGCTTGTACCATCCGACTGCCTTTTCCTAAAACGTTTGCAATTGCTTTAGCAAAACTTAAAAGACCGACTGCACTACGCCTTTTAAAATTCCTATTATTAAACTGTTTTCTGTACCAAAAGAAATAATTTAAAATTAAATTAAAAAGAGCTACACGTTCTGTGTTGAAAATCAATTCAAAATTAAAGCATGTACACGAAAAAAAAATTACAATTTTAATTAACAGCATTATTTTCTGTTTTGATTTAATTTTCATGACAAATAAAACGACATGTTTTTCGTTTTAATTAATTTTTTGTAGGACAAAATAAAAAATTGAAGAAAAGAAGGAAAATATTTTGGAATTTAAAAGGGAATAAAAAGCAAAGACCTGAATCCCAGCTTGATTCAGAGCTTACGAGGAAAGTATAAAGAAAATATCTAAATATAGAAAATTGTCTAATATTGCAAGAAATTTGTGGCTTTGGGCAATACACTTTGCCATTTGTTTTACTGAACACCGCCTAAGAGAAAGATTTGGGGGCTCTAATTAGTTCAATATTTCATTAAACATCTAGAGTAGCTAATATTTAGAAATATTTGCACTTTTTACTAGATAACAGTATTAAAGGAAAACTTGCTGAATCTTATCCAATCATTAGTTTTTTTTAGAGATAAAATACGCATTTGTTGCTTTTTGTTTTTGGGTAACTGGTTAATAAATATGTAAGAACATTTTCGTCTACAAGCTTTATAATTTTTTGTAACACCTTTACATAATTTATATTTCCAATGAAAAAAGAATTTGTCGTTAATATTCAGTTTTAATGGTAGCGAAAGATTGATTTTTTGTTGTACCCTACGGAATTGGATGACATGGGGTATTCCATATCATATTATTAACTATAAGCATTTTTACATGTGCCTCGGTTCCAATTCCAATTTTCTTTGAATTATTAAATGGTTTTAATTTCAGCTGGTTGATAACCAAACACTTCATCAAGTCACTCTTCAGAACTGTTGAATAACTTTCAAAAAACATCTTAGTCAACGATCTTGTGCCAAATTTAATTCTTATGAAAAATATTTAATAAATTTAAAATTTTGCAATAACATTTTGGAATGCCTAAGAGCTACAACGTGCCATCATCAATGAAAAAATAATTTAAATTCGTCAAAATATTTTGCAACGTCTTAAAAATAATAAGAGACAGGTTTTCAAAAATGTAGAAAAAAAATAATAAAGATAAAGTAGTCAAACCACGAAACTACTTAATTATCAAAAAAAAAAAATAATAATAATAATAATAATATTAATAATGTAAAGAAAATGAAAATTAAATGCAATATCGTTTGTCGTAACTTAACACTTGCCTGTTGTTACAAACAGTTGTAGCAGATGTTTCTGTGTTTGCTGGTATTGCTGCTGTAGAAGATAATCTCGTTGCTGTTCTCGTTGTTGTTGTTGTTGCTGCTGTTTGCGAATTAAAACAACATTGGCATTTTGTTTTAACAAAATGCAACATAATGACGACAACATCCTCTAGAATTTAGAGCTTAAATGAAATCAACGATTTAACACTTACATTTTTATTGGGTTGGGGCAAAAGTAAGAAAACGTTGTATGCAAAAATTTAGGTTGTTCTAAAGGTTTCCCGACAAAAGTAAATATTGAGGGGGCATGTAAAACAGAACCGTTTTCATAAGTTTTAGACATGCGACATTGTAATATACATATGTACCAAAATTTTCTTAAATCGATTTTATTCAATTGGAGCAGAAAGCAGAAAAACTGTGTATCATATCACTACTCAGAAGACCGGATTTTTAGTTTTTGTTTCTATTAAAGATTTTACTTGGTTTCAGATTAAAACTTAATTAAATTTTTAACCGATTTAATAATGTGTTTGATGAAAAAATTTATCATCAATTTTCTAATTAAATAAATAATTAAATTGAATTATTATGTAATGATTATTTTATTTTTATAAATTATTCAATTTCAAATTAAATTAAAAACACGGGAAATTTTATTATATTAATTAATTTAGAAAAAATATTGTGCTATATTTTTATTTTATCCCGATTTAAATTGTAAATTATCAATATTGATTATAAAGGGTGAAAGCACGTCTCGATGGCCATTTCGCTACCGCTTACTTAGCTTTTTAGGACATTTCCACAAACATTTTAAATAAACTAAAGATTTGTGTCCAAACAGCAAAGTAAAGACAACGTGCCTTCACCCTCAATAATCAATATCTATGATTTAATATTTAAATCGGGATAATATAAAAATATAGTACAATAATTTTTTTCAAAATTTAGTTTTATTAAATTTAGTTTTGTAACTAATAAATCTTTTGACAGGTGTAGTCAGGTATACTTTTTCTACATGCGCTTATTCAGCCTAATATTTAAAAAATCTATTGTCTAGTGAAGCATTCCTCTAAATCCACCAGAGTAGTTACACTTTCTAAGTGCATTTGTTTTAACGACAATTCTTAAATCATATGCGTTTTCTTATTATCAAGATCGATAATTTTGGAAATTATCTTCGTCGCTTAAAAATAAATCCCATACACAAGTAAGTGTTTAAGAAATGGGAAAAAATGTTGATCAAGTTGTACTTTCTTGATTTTATGAAGATGTATATTAACAGGCATGTCAAAAATTCCGATGGGAAGGATTTTAATTATTATTTACAATTCCGAACGATTTTGTTTTACCTTCTTCAGATTCCGATCGATATTGCATATTTCTAAAAAAAATGCTTTATCTCTACCTTTTAATTTAAATGTGGCAATATGCGCACACCCAAGTAGACGACAAGGTTAATCTTAATAAGGACACATAATAAAAGTAAATTTGAAAACCGCAAATAACAAAATTTACAAGAAACTAAATTCCACTTTGAAATTTAAAAGTGGTTTGATTTCGAAAAAATTTTTCGTTTTTCGTTTTCGGAAGAACCAATTTACGGAATTGAAACCACTTTCGATCGGAATTGAGTTCTGTGACATGCCTGTATGTTTCTGGCTTTATGTTTATAAACAGCCAAATGTGTCTATCAAAAATTTTTTTCAACTGCGAATTAATATGAGCAACAGTTATAAGCAGCGTTGCCGTTTAGTAATATTTTTACAGTTTTATTTTAATTTGGTTGCTCCACGTAACATTTATTATTTTGTTATATTTGGCCAAATTTTCGCAACTTTTGGTACAGACACGAAATAAACTAATATCACTGAAAAAGTACTTGTTTCATTATTAGAGGTAAGAACCTCTCTTAACATATCAATTTGATTTTAATAACAAAGGCTACTTGCATTGCTATCAATATCCTACATAAAAAATTAGTTTGAAATAAATAAAAAATAACGTTGTTGAAGTTTTACTCTGTTCTATTAAGCATAGTACGTTGTTCATCATTTCGTGGGAAGTGTTTTCAAAAGTCCATATAAAGAAATACTACGAAATAAATAAGAATTAATGTTGCTAAAGTAGTACTCTGTTTATTTGAGAAATAGCCACGAAATGTTTCTCGCAGCATATTTTTTTAAACTAAAAAATGTTTCTGGCAACATTTTTTTAAACTACGAAATAATAAAAGCAGCATTTTTTCGTAATGAATTATTGACAACCGTTTTTTCAGTCCCTTTGTTTTGATTTAATTTTGTTGTGTTCAAGAACATTAAGAAAGAAAAATTAATAAACGTGCGTAAAAAGAGAAAAAGACAAAAATAAATTTAATTATACAGAAAAGCGTTTGCTCATTACTGCATTAAAAAAAAAACAAAAACATATATCAAATAAATCCCATAAGCCTGGATGAGGTGAATGATAATTTTTGTCGTCTTCAGTAAATTTTAAAAAATTTTTCCAGATACACAAACTAATACCTGTATTGCTTACACTGTTAAAATAATGTGGCTTTCTTGAAGGCTATAAAAACGACAATTATCTTCTAATCCGCTGTATTGTCACCAGTCACAATTTTCACAAAATCGAACAGAGTATTAGGCTTTAGTGAGAAATCACTAAATGCTTCATATGTCATGTTTAGAAACATAGAAATGTTTCTGTCAACAATTTTTCCCAACTGTGAAATAAATAGTATGAGCTGCATTTTGTGTGGAAAACTAAGTATTCCGTTTAAACTTGCGAAGATTATTAGAAACTTTACTTATATCGCTTCAAAAATTTGACAACTTGGCACCATACCAATGCCTCGATTTAGAAGATAGATTATAGACATTTTGAAGTTTTAAGCAAATAACACTCAAATTTGCCTTTAATAACGTTATTTTAAAAATAATTAAATAATTGAAGCTCGATCTTTCAAAGGAAAAAGCCAAACGGGTTTAATAAAAAAAAACTACTTTAACTGATTTTATTGAGTCCTGATTTAAACGCTCATGAGTATCATCATGAAAATTTTATTCAGCCGTTTTTTTATTTTCGTTTTGTTTTTGTTCAGTGACTGAGTTTGTTGCTTATTTTCAAAAAAAAAAAAAAAAAAACGATAAAATCGAACTATTTCTCTAGCAGACATTTGTTGAAGCTAAAAAGAAAACATCTAGATATGCATCGTAAAATATGTTTAGCACCATCATTGTGTTTAACAACTCCTTAAATAATCCCTTAACATGTAAAATTAACGTTTTTTCACAGCTCCTTGGTTGAAATTAAGCTCGTAAAAAAATAACTTTTACCCCAACCCAATATAAACCTATTAAGACAGACAATAAGTAGTCACACTTTTGTAAAACATTAAAGTGACAGTTAACACAGAAACCGTTAAACACAATTACATTGTATTACAACTCGTACTCTACATATTAAAAGACCATCTTAATATTTGTGTAGCTGTTTAACTTGCCGACCATGTTGTTTAAATGTCAAACACAACAACTTGCAACATGAAACTATAGTCCAAACTATTTTACAAACAGTCTATAAAACAAAAACTCTTGAAATAATTTACAATTATTTTTTCACACTTTTTTGTTACTGTTTAACAGTCGTTTTGTTTGTTAAATTAATGGATTTATTTTTCTTTATTTATTATCGTATTATAAAATTTTTTTGTGGGTCTTTTCAATTGCTTCGTTTTTGATTAGACAGACTGAGAAAATAAGTTTTAAACTGCGTCACGTTCGATTTGTTACTACTGTGACGTGCAACTTGTTGAAATTATTTTTGCTTAATTTGCATTTAATTTTATTTGTTTGCTTGTTTGTTTTACTCTAAGAGACACTGAGCTCGCTGTCTTGTGTTTTGTTTTGGCAACAACTCACATTAACAGATGAAATCTTAAGAAGAATCTTGCAACACAAAAATGAATAAAAATATTAGAGGCTACATTCAAAATTTAAATATACTTCTTTTTTTAATTTGCATTCAAATTTTGCTCTATTTGCTGCAGCCAGGGAAATAACTGCAGATAGAAGAAACGAAAGAAACTTTGGTTGCTTCACTAAGCAGAAGTGTTAACTATTGCCGCCTGCCTGCCATCACTAGAATGTCTCCTACCTTGTTGTTAAAACATCTTAAGTTGTGTATTTTGCTGTAGATGCTGTGTTATTTTGACTACTTAATTTATTTAGTTTTTTAGTTATTTTTGGTTTTTTTTTTATTTTTTGCAACAAGTTGAACTGAATTTGTATGTGACATTTTTCATTTTGCTTAAAAATTGCCAAACAAAATAAATAAAAAAATATTTTATTTCTATTTTAGTCTATGAAAAATTCTAGTTGCAATGAACTCAATTTCTAATTACAAACAGCATCATTAATTTCTGTTAAAGGCGAGTGTGTTTTTTTTTTTGTTGTTTGTTGTTTTCTGCTTTTAGTTAAGCGAATGATTAATTAAAAGATTTTGCTTAAGAAGACATCTTGCTGTTAATTTAAATATCGCTTAAAAAAAGGCACAAGATTAACGTCTAATGTGAAAAAACTTGAAGATTAATCTGTGGAATTGAGTTTAGTTTTCAATTAATTATGGAATAAGAATGAAACAGTTTATTAAGAAGCTTGAAAATATTCAGTTAAAATAAAACTAAAAAATATCGAAGTTGACCATTATCAACCGATCTCTACAACATTGCAAATTTTAATAGAGTTATGAATTCTTTTTTTATTTTGTGTTGCTATAAAGGCAAGTAATTTTCGAGACTAAACTTTTTTTTGAAGTCCTGCTCTATAGTCTTCCTTTCACCACCAAATTAATAGTAGACAATCAAAATTTTAATTTATCTTTGGCTTATAATTGGGCAAGCTCCCTTTGTAAGGAGTCGCTGATGGCACCTATTACAGTTCTCTGGAGAGGAGATTAATTTTTTGTGGGATTAATTGCCCATTACTCGCTCGGTGAGTGGCGGACTAATCCAAGGGAACTCAAATTACCTCAAAATCTCCTTTTTCGTGTAAAAAATATTGAGTATAGTTTTTAATGCTCCCTACGATATAATTCACTTGAGTTGCGAATATTATTTATAATATAAGCGACTTCAGTTTGCTAAAAAAATTGTATTTAATATTATTTCAGATAAGTGTGATTTGGCCCTTCAAATATCAAAGGTGCATAGCAATAATTAACTGGTCATGCCGCGAATAGCTGAAGGATATCTATACAAGTACATTTTTGAACTCACAATTACAACAATAACACAGAAATATTATGTTTCCTTATAAGTGCTAAAACAAAGTTTAATAGTCAGAGATAAGCTCCGGATTTTATTGGAATATTTATCTGTCGAGAAATGTCTTTAAATGTTGTGCAGCAAAACTTCGCTGTTATCGAAGTTAAGAAGTGACTTGTTTTGCCATCACTTCTTCCCCTGCTTGGGCTACAAAATAAACTTCATGAATATCTGCGGTCAAATCCGCAAAACCTAATTTTAGTTTTGTTAACCAGCCACTCACTCGCAGAGACTATATATTTATTTAATGAAATCCTTTATGAATTATTCCGACTCTGTGAATAACCGTAGCCTTAATTAGTTTGCGAAACTTGATGAGTCGCCTACTTAAAATAGTGGAGTAGATTTAAGCAATGCAACTTAAAATTGAGTAAATAAAGTTATTAAACAGTAAAGTTCTGGTGCAGATGTATAAAAATTTCCGAATCGAACATTAAACTTAAGACCTTAAGAATGGTTAAGTAAAGGTTTATGATTAATCCAGAAGTGTCTTGAAAGTTTAACTAAAATAAACTTAAAACAGTTGGACGAAATTTGCTTGCGAACTTTTTCTACGTCGCAAACCTTGTGCATTCTAGGCCAGAGCAGCATGGATGGGGTTTTAGTTAGGCTTTCGTAGAGTGTGCCTAATCAATCCATATTTTCTTTTCCTTATTTCGTAGTTGTTATTCTGGTACTCCAATAAATAAACTAGAAGTTGTAAGAATTATCAGCATAAAATACGAATAATATTTCAAAAGTGATACCCAAAATTTTTCCAACAAATTTGTAAAATCTCTGCTCTTTGAAAAGTGCTTAACATAAAGTGTAAGATAAGTATGGTAATATGGAAAGGGGCGATCAGATTAATATATTTTTTACCATAACTCTGGAACGATTTGCGCAATTTGGAAAAACAATGCGAATTCAAAGGACCTTTAGGTAACTTAAACACAAAAAAATATTTTTCAGTTAAAAAAATTTCTGAGCCTGGTGTTTTATTTATTCAATTCGATTAAACTGTTGTCGAATTATGGTTAAATATAATAATACACCTGCTTTGTATGTTCTTAAAAAAATTTGTATGTGATAGCTGATAACTGATAGCAGCACCTTATGAAGCTCTATCCTCTATATTAATTCTATTCTTGTTTATTCTCTTTTAAAAAAGGATAAAATGAACCTCTGCAAAATAGGCTGACCTCGAAAACGTAAATTGCTTTGTATTCGAATAATATAGCTTTTCATAATGCTCAAGTACCAAACATTGGCAATGTACAGCATTTTACAATGCCAACGACAAATATTAGGACCGCAGTAAACAAGTAATCAGGGTATCAGTTTTAAATTTGATGCTTTGTTTCGCTACTTTTCATAAGCACAACTGTATGTAATCTTCAATTCAATTCAAGCACACAGTGCGTATGAGTAATAATTAATTTTAGGGGAAAAAACGGTGTCATACAAAACATTCACTTACACAACAACAAGATAAATCAGCTTAACATATTCGAAGAAAATAGTTGGGCTTATTTTAATTAAAGGCTTTTATAAAATGCATCTTAGACAAAATAATGAGTCTCAAAGAAAAAAAAAAAAATATTTTTAAAATCGTCACTTAATTTTGTTAATGCAGTACAAAATTAATTTCCATTTCTAAATTCTAGTTTTAAATAAATATTCGTGTTAAAAAATTACATTTGTTTTAAAAAATTTCTCTGTGACTGAAAAAAACATGTTTTGATTACCAGTTGTATGCAAAACATTTATTTCTGTCACCTTAAAATTGTTCCATTTAAAGATTCAACCTCTTGACATCTATTCGTTTATTGCAGCAGCTCTTGCTGCTATGTGTTTGTGTGTTTTTTTTTAATCTTCTGCTACTTTTAATCGCTTAAGTCACCTTTTTAAAACAAGAAAAGTGAAACAAAATGTTGCATTAGTTTTAGTTTCTTTTTTCCCATTTTAACTGTCCACTTCCACACTTTTATATGTGTAAACTTCTCTGTGTGTTTGAGGCGCGAAAACACAGATGACACATTTTCATGGTAAATTTAAGCTGCTAAAAATTGCATGTTTATACTTTACACTAGTATTGTTGCCCGTTATAACTTAAATGTAACAGTAGCAATGTGCCTTCAGTCTTGTAGTTAAGTGTTTTAAACTGCCCGTGTTTTATGTCTCGTTAAATTGTTATATTTTTTTTATTTATTCTTTTTAAATAATACACAATTAAATGTTAAAGTTGCACGTTAGAGTGAGGTTTCAGATGTTATGATAAATTTTTGTTCTTTATAAATGAAATCCAATTAAAACCTTAATATTCAATTATTGATATCAATTAATTTCCTTAATTTCTCGTAGTTATCTGACAGGGCATGACTGATGGTGCAACACCTATTTAGATATAAGTTTTTTCATTTTCTATTTATTATTTTTCAGTTTTTCTAAATTAAGTATTTTTAAATGGTGACTGAGGTGAAATTATCTGAAAGGTACTTTTTTAAAGTATTGGAATTTTTTTTAAAAAACCTTTTACAAAAGTACGTAAAAATATTTTTTTACAAATCTCCTTTTTAGTTGATACTTTTTAAGAGAGTATTTTTAACAGATTTAAAGTTTAAAAAAAAATTTCTTAGAGTGGCTCTTTTAGGTCCCGACTTTTCCAAAAAGTACTATTAAAGGCAAATAACACTTTCAAAATAAGGATATTTGTTAAAGAAATTTTTTTCAGTTCCACTTAAAAAAAATGCTTTTGGGAAGACACTTATGCAAATGGTACTTTTTTAAAGGTTTTTGCAAAAGAAAATTTTTTAAGCATTTTATAAAAACGTGTTTTTTGTAAAAGTACTTTTCTAAAAAAGTACTTTTCTAAAGTAATTTTTATTCTTAATACGAATAAATAAATTAACTTAAGCCGAAATAAGTGATTAATATTGTTATAATTTCGAACATTTAAATTTACAAGAAATTAAAGTTTTAAACTTTTTTAATAAAAAAATTCAAGTTAATAGATTTGAAAAGGTACTTTTTGAAAATAAGTCTTTTACAAAATTTATTTTATAGAGTGGCTGTTTTTAAAGCTGGCTTTTATTAAAAAACTATAATAAATAACTTAGACTTAAAAAATTTAAAGAGTAATATATAAAAGGTACTTTTTTCAGTGGTACTTTTTAAAAAAATTGCTCTGTAAAAGGTACCTTTGCAAATAGTTTTTTTTTAACTATTATTTGCCCAATAAAATTCTTAAAAAGCATATTTTAAAAACGACCTTTTTTTAAAGAACTGTTCTTAAAGGGTACAATACTTTTATAGAAGGAACTTCTTCAACAGATTATTTTTGAAGGAGTTCTATCTTTTTGTAAAAAAATTGTATCTATTCCTATTTTTTTAAGGATATTTATAGAAAGTACCTTTTTGGCGGTTCTTTAATAAATAACATGCTTTTGGAAATAGTTCTTTAAAAAACTATTATTTTCCCAAAGCAAGTTTTTCAAAGCAAATTTTTAGAACGTCATTTTTTTGAAGTACAGTTCTAAAAAGGTAAAATACTTTTATAGAAGGACCTTTTTCAACAGATTATTTTTGAAAGGGTTCTAACTTTTTGTAAGAAAAGTTTTAGCTATTCCTGTTTTGTATAAACATCTTTTGGAAATAGATTTATTTTGTATGGTGTCAACTAAACTCAAAAGATTTTTAGCAATAGCGAAATAACAATATTGGTTCTTGTCTTTTTCGGTCTTATTTACACTTCACCATCAGTTGTTTGAGCATGAGTCTAAACGGAGTACAAGAAAAAGTTGCAAAGATACGTTTGATAATACAGAACATATGGATCTTAGTTTTTGATACTTAAAAGCCTTTCTAGTAATAATTTGTTTAATTAAATATTTTGGTTTAGTTTCAGCAAGGAAGAAGGAAAATGGCTAATTTAGTGCATAAAATTGTAGCAAAAGTTTTTAGTTATTCCTTAAAAGAATATAGAAATGATACCGTTATTAGGGCAAGGACTCTCTATTTTTATGATTCTCATCATCATCTTTAGGAAGTTAAGGTAATCGTTATAGATATTCAACTAAAACTAGCGCATACTTGTGTTGGTATTTAAATTTTGTTTATTTTTAAAAAATAATAAATAAAATGACAATTAATCTTAGACGGTAGCCAAATCAAACCAACCTTGCACCACCATTGACTTTTTAAGTCAAATGGTGAACGAAATCATAATTATTATGTTGTAATTTGAAGTAAGTAATAATGTTGCACAGTGGGGCAGAAATAAAGTGTTTTGGCTGGGCAAGACGAAATCGAAATGAGGAACATTTTTAGGCTTAAATTTTGAGTCGAAAGATTTAAAATATTAAATCTTAGATTCAAAAGCTTAAGAAAGTTGCATTTTTATATAGTTTCGTTAAGAAACAGAATTCTTCTTTCATAAAAAGAAATATTTTTTACCTCTTGCTCATAAAAAATATAATAAAACATATATACTTTCCTTATTTACGAGGGCTACTATTTATATTTCTGGCCTGGTAACACTGAGTGCTGCCAAGTGCAATCTGACATTTCCATTGGAAAGTTTGTCATTTTTAAGCATAATCGTATTCAGAAAGTTTTGACGTACGACCGTTATTTGTGTTCTTTACAGTGACTTGAATAAATTAATATAGAAAAAAATGGAATTAACTCGTGAACATTTTCGTGCCATCATTTTTCACAACTTTCGACGTGGATTATCACGACAAGAGTGAATTGATGAACTTAAATCTTTGTATGGCGATGAAGCACCATCCTATAGCACTGTGAAAAATTGGTATAATGAATTTAATCGTGGCCGAAGCTCGCTCAAAGACGAATTCCGTGAAGGTCGTCCAAAAACGGCTGTTGTGCCAGAGAACATTGATGCCGTGCGTGAACTCGTAATGCAAGATCGACATGCGGCATACCGAGAGATAGAGGCATCATTGGACATTTCTTCCACCAGCATACATTCGATACTGCATGAACACCTGGCCGTAAAAAAGGTTTGTTCTCGTTGGATCCCGCACAATTTGAAAGTCGCTCAAAAAAAGGCTCGTGTTGATTGGTGCAAAGAAATGTTGCAAAAATACGATTGCGGTGCTTCAAAAGACGTTTATAAGATCGTCACAGGTGGCGAATCATGGATCTATGCGTATGAGCCCGAAACGAAACAACAATCGACCGTGTGGGTCTTCAAAGACGAGCAAAATCCAATGAAAGTTGTTCGTGGAAGAAGCACTTCGAAGCAAATGGTCCCCTGTTTCTTCGGCAAAACTGATCATGTGGCGACTGTTCCGCTTGAGCAACGTAGGACGGTCACTTCTGAGTGGTACACTACAATTTGTTTGCCTGAAGTCATCGGAGAAACTCGAAAAACCAACAAGAGAAGACGAATCATTGTTCACCATGACAATGCGAGCTCTCACACATCGGCTCAAACCAGAGCGTTTTTGACCGGCCAAAACGTCGAATTAATGGGTCATCCGCCGTACAGCCCTGACTTGGCACCTAATGACTTCTTCTTGTTTCCGCACATCAAGAAAAAAATACGTGGTCAACGATTTTCGTCGCCAGAAGAAGCTGTTGAAGTGTTCAAAAACCATGTTTTAGAGGTGTCTCAATCGGAGTGGAAAAAGTGCTTCGACAACTGGTTTGTGCGCATGAAAAAGTGTATAAGCCATGCTGGAGAATACTTTGAAAAACAATAAAACCATTTTTGATTATAAATATTCACATTTTCACTATTAGGCCAGAAATATATAGAGCAGCCCTCGTATAACCTTTTTCATATTTCGGATAAAATTACTTTGACTTCAGGGTTACTTCTTCCTTTCTGTAAATAACGCTTTTAACATGAATATTTAGAGAACTATAATGTCGAAAAATTTTCTTAAATTTAAAATTTTGGGGGCGTATGAGTTTTGTCGAGTCATAATATTGTTTAAAACGTTTATCTAATAATGGAACTTTTTAATATATTTAAGGCATTTTTGAGACCTTTGATTAAAAATATACGGAAAAATTATTTTTGAAACATTTTCTATTAAAGAAGTTGAAAAAAGATGTGGGATTTTTTTAAAATTAAAAATTTTTTTTGGCAAAATTGGATTCTGTCCTGAATTTAAAATTTTCAACTGCGAAAAATTTGTTAAGTGTAGATGAACATTCTCACATGATTTTAATGGCCATGCGGTAGTTTAATCCAAATAAAAAAATCCAGTCAGTCCTAGCTTGGAACCCCGAAACGACGTCCCTTAAGGGTGTTAAAATCCCTGTCTTTAAATTAACGCCAGGCCTTATCTGTGTTATTAGTAATCGTTCAAAACTGTCTATTTATTTTCAAAATATTTTTATTTTCGCCCCACTGTATGCTGCTGTACTACGACCAACTATTTAGCAGTCTATTTTAAAATGAGCTGCTTGTAAAATTGTGTAAATGTGTGAAAACTGCCAGTTTAGCTCAAAGTCCAGTAAACAATAATAATATTTAACAAACAATTTACAATAACAAAATTAAAAATATCCCCGACTAAGTAACCATATGAAAAAAAAACAACAACAGCAACTACAACATAAAAAGTCATAGCTTAAAAGCAAATTCAAACAGCCCGACAATAAGGCAGAGTGTAAAACTATAATCTATCTTTTTTACAAGAGTTAAGTAGCAGCAGGGGGCCCGGCATGCAGTTAATAATGTCGAACAGACAGACACATACACACATAAAATATATGCATACAAATAGGTTTGCAAATATGTTTGTTGGTACATTAATAATCTCATTAGCTTTATAGATACAGAGGTGGAAGAAGTTAAAATATTGCGACTCTTGAATTAATTTCTTTCAAGGCACAAACCCCAAAAAACTCAGCTGAGTCGACAAATTAAAGGATTTTCTAAAAGTGGTATTTTTAAAGTTTTTCAAACCAATCTTAGAAGAGCTGTTCGTTAAGGTACTTTTTATAAATATTTTTAATAGTACTTTTTAACACAATTTGAAGTTTAAGAAGGTACTTTCAAAACTTCTAAAAAGCTACTTTTTGAAATATACTTTTTAAAATATATTTTGTTAAAAAACAAACAAAAATAGTTTCAAAAAGGTACTTAAAAAAATACTCCTTTAAAATAACATTTTTAAAAGGGCATTTCTTAAAATACACTCTTAAAACCAAAAGATATTTTAATAGATTTTAAAAAAGTATTGTAAGTTACATTATTAAATAGTAATATGTAAAAAAGTACTTTTTAAAAAATTAAGAAAAGTCCTTTTTATAAGATGTACTTTTGGAAAATACTTTCTGTAGAGTATACTTTAAGAGTTATACTTGAAGCACTTTGAAACATCCTTTAAACAAATTTTAAAGGTACTTTTTATAATAGTACTTTCTTAAGGATACTTTTTTGACAGACAAAATTGAAAAATAATTGTTTAAAATCTATTTTATTTTCAAAAGGCACTTTCATCAAAGCTTTTCTAGATAAATCTAAATTTTAGTTACCGTTCTCTCGTTCATTTGAAAAAAGTACTTTTATAAATGACTTTTTTGAAAGGCTTTTTCTAAAGATTATTTTTTTTAATATTAATAACTATTAACTATAAAAAATATCTTTTATAGGTACTTCTTCCAAGGTACTTTTTCAAGGGTACTATTTATAACATAAGAGGTTTTTAAAATATATTTTAAAGATCGTGCAGCTAAAAGATTATTTAAATGAATTTTTTAATGTTCTGTCCTTATACGCATTTGATTAGAGCTTTTATTTTCTTTTTAAAAATTTAAAATTCTGTCTTAAAAAAAGTACTTTTTTCACATCCTTTTCTTGCGAAAGTATTATTTAATGTATTATTTTTTGAATATTATTTGTAATCAAACAAACCTTAAATACAAAAATTTTAAGTTTATTATTCTCTTATTTTTATATGAAAATTTTAATTTTAAAGAACAATTTCTTGCACAGTACTTTGCAGTCAACCTAACTCCGCGAGTTTGGTTGAGTAGTATTTTTTTTTGTTATTTTTTTTCTGCTGCGAATAATTTAAAATTGTATTGACATTTAATTCGACAGCATTTAGGCTGTTTAATAGTTTTTTTTTTGTTTTTGTATTTCTTACATTAAAACTTCCAGCTGTCTTGGGATGGTGCAATGATTAGATGGTTGTTTGCCGGCAGGAAGGAAGGCTGCAAACAAACAAGCAGGCTGGTTGTTAGCCAGTCTATGTATCAAGTAGTTTTTTTTTTTAAAATAAACTTAAATTTAAGTTTTCAACAAATACGCCTTTTGGTTTAATACCAAATATTGATCAAAATATTTGTGAAAAAAATAAATAAATAAAAGAAACTAATACTAACCAAAAAAAAAAAAAAAAGAGAGATCTTGCTGGTATGTTGATTTCTGTTTTGTCTTTTTGGCAATTAAGTATATCATTTAGTATGTTTGCGAATACGAATATAAATATCTGTATCTCATTCATAGGTGAGTGTGTATGCGTTGCTGTGGTTTTTTATGCGCGCACTCGCTCACTCAGTGGCTGGTTAAATGTCAGATGTGATATATTTCGGCAGATATGTTTAACATGTCAAATAAAATAAAATAAAAATACACAAATTTTCAAGACTGCAATCTTAGACTGATTAAACGATACATAAAGCGAAACAAGCAACCAACCTATCGAACAGTAGCTGCTACCACCAGCAGTTAGAAAGATCATTCCTTTTTCTGTTGCTTTTTTTTTAAGTTTAAGTTAATTAAATTTGTGGTTTTTTTTCTTGGTCTGTCTCAAGTGCTGTTAGAGTTTGATCTCATTTGATTGCTTGCAACAAATTGGCATTAACAAATTGTTTAAGGAAAAATTGCACTTTTATTTCTTTCTCACAAATTGAGTTCGATTGCGACTTGTTTTTGTAACTGCTGTTCATGATGATTTTATAGGTTTTTGCTAAAGTGAAATTGTTTTGTATTTTAATTAAAAAAAAATATAAAGAATGGTAGCAAAATTTTTATAGGTTCATAAATTATTATTTTAGATTGTATTTGGATGACAGCTTAATTTGTGTTAAAGCAGATTAAGTAAAATTAACTTGATAAGGAATAATCCAACTACTGAGTGAGTTACAGCGTTAAATTTTGATAGTTTTATATAGAGTCATAGAAAAAGCAGGGGGGAAATTACTGCATGCGATATCGATCGAAATTACATTTAAATTCTTTTGAAATTTCGATTGATATCGAATGCCGTAATTTGCCCCCAGATTTCAAAAAAATTTCACTGCATAGCTTTGTATTGCTTTTAGAGCCGTTGTTTGTGAAAGGCATTTCTCTTCATTTTACCAGTTGATTTTTTAAAATAAGAGGGAACTTTTTACTAAAATCTCGGCAGCAAAGCATATTTAGTCACAAATGTGATAATTAATTTTTCAACTTAGCTTTGAGTGTCCCGTTCTTGTTTGTTTTTTGTTCTTTTGGTAACAACAGTTGGGGTGACAAAGAATTGAAAAATAAAAAAATTTAGTACTTCATATTTATAATATTACATAAAAATTACACGGATTCTTAATGGGTTAAGCATTTTTCAGTATTTCCTTAAAGAGCTCTCCGAAAGCCTTAAAATGATACCCATATTGATATTTTAAAAATTTGAAAATTTCAGAGCCACGTAACTCGGAAAACATGGGCGAGCGCCAGTTTTTTCAATGGATGTTTTAATTTTATTTTTCAATTCTCTATCGCCCTATATATTTATTTTTTTTTTTTTATTAGAGTTACTTTATTGTTCCAAAAGACATGAAAAATTTAGAGGTAGGCGTGGTGTTTTGCTTGCTGCTTCGAAGGACATGGACCGATCATGGTGATTTCAAATACCACTTTTTTCGACATTATATCTGATCGATTTGCAGATTTATTTGTTATTATTATTATTTTTTTTTTTTTGGTGAAATCAAGTTTGCCTCTCTCAGCTTCAAATGTTGCTTAGTAGAGACACAAAGTTGATTTTACCCATTTTTAGTACAATTAGGACATGTAAGACTTATTTGGTACAATTTAAAATTTTTGAATTTTTATTATTATTATTTTTTTGTGTATATCTATTTATTTATTTATTAATTTTTTTTTTGTTTTTTACTTTAAAGGACTTGTTTTTATGTTTTGCATTATTTATACCACAAATGTGCTTGTAATAAATAAAATAGTTTGTGAGCTTGTGAAGATTTACTACATCATAATAACTTTATATTTACTTTTAGAACAACGATATTTTTTGAATCTGAAATACATATAAATAACTTAATAATATTTAATAAATTTTTTAAGGTTTCTCAAAGATAGTGATAATGAAAAAATACTGAAAAAATGCAAAAACTTAAAGTCAATTTCGAAAAATATTAAAAAAAATATTTTTTTCTATTAATTTAAATTAAGAGCGAATTTTTGGGACATATATATAAGTAAACAGTAGAGTCAAATAAAAAAAAAACAATTGATAAACGTCAACTTGGGATTTTTTCATTACCATTGAAATTTCATTGGCATTGTTTGAAATATTGACAAAAAAAATTTAACTACCTTTTAATGCTAATGATTTTATTTTAATTCTAATTGTTTTCACTAATGTTAATGAAATTTTAATGAAATCGTTTAATTTTTTATTTCAATTGAATCAAAAATAATTGTAATTAAAAACACGGGAATATTTTTTTTTTAATTTTATTTTCACAAAAAACTTCGTGCTATTTTTTATTTAATTATCCTGATTATATTAATTACCGATATTAATTATTAAGGGTCACAGCACGTCCCGATGGCCATTTCGTTACCGCTTACATAACTCCATTTTATACAAGAATTTTAATTTGGAAATTTTAGTATTTTATAAATTTTAAGGGAGATGCGTATAAATCTTAATGTCTGAGATTTAAAGTCATCTGACACCTTAGGTGGTATTTTTATTACTTATAGCAAAAAAAAAAACTACATATATTTTTATATCGTGTCAATTTTCCTAAGAATGTAAAAATACATATTTTTATCCAAGTTTTTGTGCTACAAATGCCATTTCAAAATAATGCTCTAATATATTTTACTATATTTTAAGGTGTTCATTTAGCGTTTAAAGACAAGGAATGGTGCTTATTAATGGTAATGCTTTGAAACAATTTAATGATAAGTCAATGCTAATGAATTTGTTTTTTTATCTTATTATCAATTAAGTTTTTCTATTAAAAAGCAATAGCATTAGTGAAAATAATAGTAATAGTAAAAAATCATTATTTATCATTTAATGCTAATGAAATTGCCAATTAATTAATCCATATACTTTATTACTCCCTTGTATGAAAAATATAAGATATAACTTATAATATTAACTCTGTTCATATATAAAATTGTCGCAAGAGTGTTACTTTTTAGCTGACGGACGGTCAAACCGAATTCCATTAAATTCGGTCGGCGCGTTCGTGAGTTATGACTTAAATGGGCATTTGCGGCTGCACCGATTAGAAAAAATGAAGCGGAGATATTTATAAGTTCCAAGAGGATATGTTGATTTAAAAAATAACAAACTGGAAGGGTAAGTGTGGGAAAGAAAGAAAAATACGCGGAATCGATTTTAACAAAAAAAAAAAAAAAAACAATTTTAAGAGCATTTAAAAGACAAATAAGTCCTTATTCATAAGGTTCAATAGGCAGAAATCTATTATAACTTCTATATTAATCAAATAAATTGGAAGAGTGGTCATGGTGCAATTATTCTCATAAGGGTAGTGCAGTGCCTCGGGAATAGCTAGTTTTTCATAATATTCAGTGAACAAGGAGAAGTTAAGCTTTTTCCTATGAATGAAAAATGTAATGAAATTACGTTTAAAACAAATATTGAAACTGAATTGTCCATTGCTGTGATCACTGTAAATCATAGAGGTTCTAGACTGGAATTTAACAACAAGGTTTCGTAAGGTTAAGTTATATAGGACGCCGATTTTGTTGTAGGAAATCCACTTACTTGGGTCCTAATAGCCAAATTGTAATTCCCGATAAAATTGTGTTTAGCAGCCTCTATGCATTTCCTGCAAATCCAAACCAGACCTTACACTGAGTGACCCTGGTACTTGAAGAAGATAATTTATCCTACTGGTGTTACAGCCTTATAGATCTTTAATGTTTATTAACCTCGTACTGAGAATAAAAACTTATCCTGTCAGTAGAGAAGGCTGAAATAGAAGTCTAGGAACTAAACCATTTCATTCTTCTTTTTATCGTGACAACTTCTGCAGAAATCACTATATAGAAGATTTATTCGTTTACTGTAGACATAAATAAGCCCATATGTTCTCGAGGGGTTTTAAGCAGCCTCGGAAGACTATCTTGTATACGCCTATTCCAGTAAACAAGAATTAACTAATTTTAAGTCATAAGCTTTGCAAGCAACCATTAAAAATGTCAGAAGGCAAGTAAAAAACACAATTCGGAATGTGGTCATTACTTCAATGAAATTGTTTATACTTCAAACACATATTTCATTTCAAACAATATGATTGCCCAGTCACATAACAACATGATGTTACTTATGCGCCACTCGTTATAAAAATTCAGATTTCCCTTCTACAGCCAATAAATAAAATAAAAATAAAATAAAATAATATTAAATATTTATCATTTAATAAAGAAGAAGAAGCTTAAATAAATCTTTAAATGACAAATTTTTAGTCTTCAATTTTTTTATTTATTTATTTATTTTTTTTTTTTTTTTTTTGATAAAAAGTTTTTAGGTTAAATACATTTAACTGTTGCTTAAGAGACCTTTCGCTGTTGTTGTTTGTTTCCGTTTGACTATTAGTGCGCTTTCTGGTGGCACATTTAAATTTCCATACATTTGACAATAAATCAATGGATTTAAGGTTGCAACCAGTGTTAAACGTTAAATGCAGCCTACTACCGATTTTCTTCCAACAAACAAGAAACATAATGTCTACAAACAAAAACTAGACCTAATAGAAGAAAAACTAAAAGCAGAAACATGTTTTTTATTTAGATTTAATTTTTTATTTGTTCACTATCATGGAGCAACTTAAAATATATTGGTGCACGACAAAAATCGAAATCAAAGGCAGACGGACAAATAGACAGACAGACAGACAGATAGTCTAAAAGTTGCCTTGAAAAGAAAAAACTAAGCAGAAATATTGCAATCATGTTATAAGTGACACAAAAGTAGGGGTACAACAATAAAAATAAAAACACATGAGTGTTGGTAGCTAAAGCTAAAGCTAGAGCTAAAGAGGTTGACGCTGACGTTGGATGATGAGAATGGATTTTGCTATATTTGCCACAGCGATTTTTAGTGAATCGTGTCAGCAAGACAATCAAGCAAATGTTGCAGCCAAAATATTAAAAATGTTTGAAAACGTACTTGTATCACTATTGTTGTTAACTAGGCTCATATGCATGCCCCAATGCAACAAGCAACAACAACAACAACAACAAACCATAACAAATCAATGATGACACATTTACATATTGTCAGCGGCAGTGGGGCAAAACACTTAGTTTTCAATAAAAAATTAAACAAAAAAATTAATTGCCAGAAATACTTTATGAAGCAAAAAAACTGCAAGGAAAAACTCTAATAACCGATAGAAAAAAATCTTAAGGTGAAAATATTTTCATTGATCAAAGCCGCCTTTTTATTTCTTTATGTTGTTTTTCATTCATCTTCATGTTTCGACTTTTATTATTATTATTATCTGGCCAGTTGTTTGTAAGCCATCTGTTGAATCATCTCCCGCACTTCATGACTTTCTTTGGCTGCCGCTTATGAAATTGAACGAAACACATTTGACAATTGTCAAAAATTTATGGCCTTACAAGTATAAGACAGCGATAATTGCATGGACTTTTTTTGTTGTTTTTTTTTGCCTTCAATTTTTTCTTCATCTTTTTTTATATTTTTTTTCTTTATGGTGTTTTTTTTATGTGTTTTTTAACACTTCTTTTCTTTTTCGCTTTAAACATTTTTGAAAAGGATGTTTGTGTGTTATTGGTGTATTTTATTCATCATTGATTTGGAATTTCAAATTTTTTTTTTTTATATTTTACATTTTTTTTTTCTTTGGCGTAGAGTTGTTTTTATTGCCATTAATCATTGAAAGTTTAATTTATGTTTACAATTTCTAAATGATAGTGTTATTTATTAAATTGATGGTTTCCTTCTAAGTGGTCACTAAAATATTATCTTTGTATTTTTATGAAAAATAAAATTAATATTCTATAAATTTTGTAAATAAACACCACCTGATAAAAGAACCGGAGTGAAGAAAGTATTAGAGTGAAAAAAAAAACAAAAAGCAAAAAAATGGCAACTTTTAAACATTAAATTTATGTCGTGTAATTACAAGATTTGTTTGAAACTGTTTCTTATGTATTAAAATATTTCAAGTGTTTTAAATAGAGTTTCTAAAAATTTTCACGTGTAAACGCATTTGCTGCAGCAGGACGCTAGAAATATTTCTTGCCTTGTATGCAGCTACATAATTATTTTGAAGGCAGCAGCTACATAATAAAAATATGACTTTATTGTGGTACACACTTAAGCGATTTTTAAAGAAGCCACTCTGATTTATAATTAAAAAAGAGTAAAGAGTAAAATAATACTTTTAAAGGTAACGTCGATTTTTCGTTTGGATTGTCTTAAAAATTGAAAATATATTAAAGAATTTCTCAGAAGCAATAATATGTAGAGTAACGTGTGTCAATATAAATAAATAACACTCAGTTGCTTGTCCACTAAAATAAAAAATACCAAAATATTGAAAGCTTTACCGTTCTCTGATTCTGTGATATCAATTTAATATTAACAGATGTCCCAGTCAAGAAACTTTTATATCATAAACGACAATTAAAATTATCGTAGGCATCAAGCTGTAAAAGTACTTCAAGCAGCAAGAGGAACAGAAGTAAAGTTTTAACTAAATGTTGTCTATACAAAAAGAACTGCTAATTTTATATACACCTTAATACATTCCTTAAAAATTTTTAAAATTATTCTTCAAATACTTTCGCCATGACAATTGAAGTATTTTTAATTCGAAAAAATTACATATAAAATACTAGCAGCGCTTACGACTTCGTCAGTGTGGCATTCTAATTTTTTTAAATTTAAATTTGGAAAAATAAATTTAAAATGTTTATTGGATAGTATGTAAAAAGTGCTAAAATACTTCTTGTACAGAATTGATCCTGTTACAGCTTTAAATCTTTAAATAAATTATTTAAAAAAAAATTTTTATTTAAATTATTATTTTATATGTCTTATAGTACTGACATCACTTAACTGTTTATTGACGCCAAGAAAAATAGAAATAAGTCTAATTCGACTGCAGCCTGCCGCCTTGTTGCCTGCTGTTGTCAAAATAATCATTATGATATAAACACATGTATTCTATTCTTGACATTTTTTAGTCGGTAGCTGCTGTCTCGAATGTGTTTAATGCATAAGAGAGAGTGAGCTTTTATAATTAAATCTTTTGTTGAGAATGTTTCATCAGAAGTTATTTCTTCGTAAGATTACGTGTTAAAAAATTGTAAGGACCTTAAAACGGCAATTGTTAAAGATCGAATTAAAGGAAAAAAAATACTTAATATTAATAATTACAAAAATCTGAAAAAACGGTAATATTTCCTATAGCGCATTGAAGGAAAAAAAGCCTAATGCTACAGAGAGCTCAGTAAAGTTAATGCTAAATAGTCGATGACTACGTACTTAACCGACTGCGTACTGAATGCAAAATATTATTTTGTTTTATGTGAAAAACTTTTTCAATTTAATTTTTATTAAATTATTATTTGAACTTTTGAATATTATATAAATGAATAGAAATTATTTTTGGCTTAAGTTCATTTATTTTTAATTTCTAAAAATCTTTTTAGAAAGAAAATTTATTTTTACAAATGTATGCGGACGTTTTCCAAAGAAAACAAGAAAAATTAGACGTTAGCAGAATGAAATGCTGCATTTTCTGGACCGCTACGACCTTCATCAGCATTCTTCGCATGTATCTACCTTAGTTGTGAATTTTTTATAAACATCATCTATTTAAGCAACTAACTTTGTAAATAAGAATACGAGAACACTCATATTCATATCAACATTAATTTGATTAGACGAAATTTACACACAAACCAACGTATTTCTTTACTGTTTTCTCTGTATTTCGTCTTGTACATTTGTTTTTGCTTTGTTTCAATCATCGATTGAACACGAATGCAAATTTGTTTTAAGTCATTCTTACTTGTTTGTTAAAAATAAATGAACTTAAGCCAAAAATAATTTCTATTCATTTATATAACTTTTTCAATCTAAATTGTTCAGTATGGTGAGACGATTTATTCTAATTGAAAAATTAAAAAAAAAAAAAACAAAGAAAAAAATTGTAAATACCGCTACGGAACAAATGTATAATGAAATATGATCAGCGAGTTCAGCGTAGCGTTTGCTAACGCTGAAATGATATATTTAATTAGGACCGTAATTGTTGCATCGTGGACATTAAAAACCTACAAATTAGAAATAAAATTTTTGTCAATGTGTTCTCCTTCTACATGTGAAATAGGAAGACCAATAGAGGACGTAATGTTTAAGGACTTTATCTATCACTTTCAATGTATTTATAAAGCAAGACATCTGTTTTTATTTTCTGTGCCCCTGAAGTTTTATTACCGAGCACAGCTATTTTTAATAAAAATCTTTAATATCCAGTTGGCATTGGCCTACAAACAATTTCTGAACTTAACATTTTACTAGAATGATTTATGGGAAAATGATACGAGAAGGGCCAAGCGGGGATTGATTAGTAATATGTGAGCTTAGGATATCAGCAAACTCCAGTTTTTATATCCACTTAACTGAGTGTTGTTAAGCTTTGTACAGTTGTACTTAATCAATTGCATACCTTTTACAAGAGGCGCATGGGTTGTTTTCGAAGGAAAAGGAAGAATAATTGTTTGCCGAATAGAAAAATCTATCCAAGTTGATGCAGAGACTTAAGTGCATTTAACTAAAATCCTTACCAGTGCCAGATTTGCAAGAGAGTGGGAAGTGTTAGCGAGTCTGAAAAATCCAATCTATATCGAGCATTAAAGAAAAATATGGACAAAAAATATGGAAAATACAGATATTTACAGATATTCAAAGTTTGGAAAGAGAATAGTCGGTAGTAGATTATACCTCTGGCATCTCTGGCTTATGGGATAAGAAAGCAAGTCTGCAGTGATTTTAGAAATCTTAAAAGGTAAAAGGAAGAGTCTCTCCTTGTGATAAAATTAAAATATTGTTCAAGAGGGCATTGGAAATTTAAGCAAAGTAAATTAACAAAATAGCTTTGGTGGTGGCAGAACAAGATAATAAATAAACATCAAGGAAAAACTGTAAAGATACTAGGCAGAGATTGCAAACATATATTGAACGTAGATCAATTGCCTGGCGTGTATGTAAAACACTAATGATAAAAGAGGTTAATAACCAGACTTGGACAGCGATAAAACAATAGGCAGCTCTGTGAAGAGTAATGAAAACGACAGGTTTTCCTATGATTCTCATATTTAGCATTAAATAATAAAAGGTTTGGAAGATGAACATAAAACTTTTCTTTACTATCAATTTGCCGGAGAGCGT
The DNA here is from genome assembly GCA_916610165.2 of Gymnosoma rotundatum. Classification (NCBI taxonomy): domain Eukaryota; kingdom Metazoa; phylum Arthropoda; class Insecta; order Diptera; family Tachinidae; genus Gymnosoma; species Gymnosoma rotundatum. The sequence continues at coordinate 114,476,535 of OU744340.1, read as the reverse complement.
TAAGAAGATTTTAAAATCTAAAATAATATGCGCTAGTGACGAGGGAACTGAGAAAATGTGAGATTAATGAAATCCATGAGAAAAAAAGGACATTAAATCATTTATATTATCTTAAACAAATAATTGCCAGCCAGGCTGTCATACTAAAATAAATGCTTTGAAAAAATTTTAAAAATATTTACTGCAATATTGTATGTTTTGTATTTGTTAAAACTAAATTCTAAAAATTTTAATTACTTAGAATTCTATCGTTGAAATATATTGGATACCCAACATTTATTTTCTCAAATAATCCTTTTTTTCTTTTGTTTGTTTCTAAATTTTTGTTTAAAATAAAGAATAAAAATGTTTCACATGTATGCAAAATAGCATGAATGTATGTATGTATGTATGTTCTTATGTATGTTCATTGTCTTTAAAGTTAAAATTATTTATAAAAAAAAGTCATTTAACATTAAACAATTTAAGCCCTTTAGTCTTAATTTTTGTTGTCGTCGAATAAAACATGTGGACTCATGTAAGGCAAAAGCTTCTTAGAGCCATTAACTAAAAGGTTAATTAAAACCAAACTTTTATAATGTTTTTCTTTGTTGTTAGTTGTTCCCAATGTCCCAAGAAAATGAATAAAAAGAAAAAAATTGGGAAAAAATTTTATACAAGATACAAGCGAGTGAGTCAAAATAAATTGTGCAACATTGTTGAAACGATTTAAATAACTTTTCTAAAATGGCCAAAAGCTTTTAAAGAAACATACAGCAGTCAAGTCAATCTATTGGTTTTGTACTGCTAAAAATCAGCCGAAAATTCACAGCTTAAATTGGTTCCTTTGGCATTGTTTTATACTCTAAACTTCCTTTTTTGGGATGTTGGACATCAATATGTTGTTACTACTAGTATGTTGGCTTATGTTGTTGTCGTTGTTGTTGTTTAAGCTGGATGTGAATGTTCGTTTGATGGTTGATTAGTTGACTCGTTCGATGCTTGTTCGTTAGTATGGGAAAATTATGCAAATTTGTTAAGAAAACAAAAAAAAAAAAATAAATAAATAAAAAATAAAATAAAAATGAAAATATAGACAATAGTAACGCACGTTTAAGTAATTAACACTAGATGTGTTGTTTTGTTGTTGTAAACAGGAAATATCACTTTTTTGTTTATGGGCGCTATGAACACATGGTGGCCATTTAGCAAAAGGATTTAGATATATTTATTACTATTAGCAGTAGATCGAAGAAAGAAAGTAGTGGAAAGAAGTGGTAAAATAAATATCATCCTTCATATTGTGACAAACACAAATTTTCAAATCGTATTATGTAAATCTTATTTGAGTATATTTTTAAAGTTTTTTGCCTTAAAGTGTAAGTGTAACAAGTTCCTTCAGTTCGTAGCAGTATACGTTTGTTAAAATATGGACGCTTTTTCTTCTTCTTCATCTGCTTGTAGCCGTAATCGGTTGTTGGCGACCACACTGTTTTTATGGAATTAAGTTTCGTTAAATTATAATTTTTAAACATAATCGCATCGCCATGTATCTTTTTGTTTATCCTAAGTGAGACTCAGAGATAAAATTTTTTCATTTGTGAGCATTTAATTATAAACATTTATAATATTTTTCATAAACGAGATTTCTTCGATTTTTTCACGTTCATAAATGGCCATCAAAAAATTTTCTTACTAAAATCACACATGAATGAGTGCATCTCTTTCGTTTTTAAGCATTCATTCATAAAAAGGGAAAAATATCATCATTCTCATTAATGCTGCTTCCGATAAACGAATACGAAAAATTTTTCAGCGTTGAAAAAAATTGTTTTCTTGTTCACTTCATTTTCATTAACGAAAATAAGCTTAAGTAATTATATAAAATATACTTGTGTGAAAAAAAATATTTTATTCATTTTTATAATTTTGAGTAGAAAAAAAATTATCACATTCATAAATGAAAAATCAAAATATTTACTAACCTCTCACATATTTATGAAAAGAAGCAACAAAAACTAATCACCCTTATTCTAGTTGTCGGCGTCGTCGTCAATATCACTTCGTATCAATGTTGCCGTCAATTCAATAAAAATTTTGCATTCTATAACATTCCTGTGACGACGCCGACGGTTTACCGATTTTTATGAAATTTAAATGAACATCCCCAAGTTTTTTGTTAAATTTTATTTGTGTTTAATACTTTTATGGAATAATGTTTTCTATAAATGAAGAAAATGTTCATTTAATTGATGATGAAAGCTTGAAAAAACTAAAACTTGTATTGGAAAGAAAACTTCTTAGGCAGAATTGCAATATTTTTAATTTGCCGTATCGCAAGTATGTACATATGTTTTGCCTGCTCCTGGCTGTACTTTCAACGGCAAATTTGACTTCAGCAAGTTCCATGTCAGTAGAATCGTTTATCATGTGAATCATTTGAACTCCCTGAACTGCTCCTTCAGGATTCAAATGCTTCTGGAAGTTAAGAATGTTTGCCACAACTTTTTTCAGCGGACTGAGTAAAAATTGTTAAAAATTCCGCCGCCAGTGGCTTTGTTTTTATTCCGCTTTATTGGCAACCATCGTTTTTTCACTTTTAATTTTTAATTTCGCCATACCTTCAAAGTAATTTTTACAAACTTTTTTATAAATTCCTATTCAATCCTTTATTTTGTTGCGAACCAAGAGAATTTAGAATGTTTTCTATTTCTTCCAATTTTTATATAAATTTGCATGAAGCAGTGCCTCTGCGAAAATTGTTCAATTTTTCAAATTGATTTGCATTTGTAACCTTTACTTTTTTACATTTCAGTGTTATTGTTTGGATTAAACCACTTCCAGCCGTTATGCAAAAAGGCGTCGACAAAAAACAGAGTCACGTCAATACAATATCGTCGTCACATTTTTGTTATAGAATACAAAAAATCTTTGAGCAGTAATCGATAAGTGTCAATAACGACAAGTAGAATAACAAGTCGAATGCGTCGACACATATCAACATAGATATGTGACTACGGCGACAACTAGAATAAGGGTGAATATATCTCACTGCTCTGTCATGTGAGAGAAGTGAGAGAGCATTTCAGTACTCTAATAAAAATATTTAACTGAATGCTATTTCTGATAAGTTCGGCGACTGCATTTCTGTCTCTTGCTAGATAAGTAGAACACCAACAGTTCTGATTCCACTCTACTGGCTTACGTTGCGAAGCCATGCATGCTGCCTGTTTTCTACCCAATCTACGTTTTCCTTCAATTTTTTTTTTTTGCAAGTATTAAATGCAATTTGTTGTATTTTTCATTTCGCATTATTAAATTTTAAAGTTCACGGTCTCTGTTTATAATTGCAAGAACTGCAGTATTTGTTATGTGATCACTCCATAGTATTTTTAATATTCTTCTAAAAACCCACATCTCTTCTAAACGGTTCATATTATATTCTTTAATATAAAGGCGTATCAAGTCACCCATTTAAAAAGAAAATCGCATTTGTGCTTATAAAATTTGATTTTGTTTTCTTATTGAGTTTCAATGACGGGCGCTTTATTTTTTTTTTAGATTATCGAAACAAGATTCAGGAAAATATCACCTGAGTTTTTGATTGTTAAGAAAGCAGCTAAAAAAATATATAGAAATAAAACTATCTACATCGGCAGCAACATCCGAAAAGACAGCAGCAGATAAAGTGGCAGCAGCAGAAACAACAGCAGACCGTTTTGCCTTTGGTGAACCAACTTTTACCCGCTTTTCGCGAGCCACACCACACTCCGAAACGGACACATCGCTATTTGAATGATGGTTACGCCGCATGGTGACCAGCTATGCCATCCTCGGTGTCCGTTTGCCAGCCGAAGCCATGGCAAACACACAATCGGCACGGTAACTCTCAAAAATATATAAGAATATAAGAATTAGTACTTATCAAAAAATAAACAAAATCCAACAGTCTTAATGCAGCAATCGCCTGTAGTCACCCGCAGTCGCTTGCAGTCAGCAGCAATAAGTCTGAAATAACCTCCAGACAAATTCCCAAGATAGTTTTTACCTTAAAATCATCTAAAAGCCTATTGAGTACCATTAAGCGCATTTATAAAATTGGTAGAATTATTGTATTTTTCGGTCTTATGACAACCCTGCACGAAATGGTTTACCGAAACTAATACATATACAGTCATTTTCACATTAACGCACTTGCCACAATTTTTAATTGAACTGTGTTGGCCTTTTAGTACTTAATTGGAATGAAATTTTCATTTAACAAAACTAATTTAATTTTTGGCTTGTGATTATAGATAATTCTTTGTCGAAAAGGGAAGTATAAAGGAAGTGGTCTGTTTCGATATCCCCTCCTACATTAAATTGTTGATTACGAGTAGCAAAATTCAAAATGTTTTATTTTAAATCTGTTTCAAAGATAAGGTTAAATTGTGTAGAAAAATTTTAATTGCTTTTAGAATTACGATAGTTTTTCAAAAAAGAAAAAAAAAAATCGGTGGCAACAGAATTTTATTAATTTTGCCTTTTAAGACACGATAATAAATTTTTTTACGCAGTGACCAATATTTCGGGCAGCAGGCAAACTTCTAGCATCTGGGCTTGTGCTTTTCCAGAACAATAAAAACAACTGTCCATATCAATTGTAGATTTAAAGATGACCTACAAGGTCATTAAATATGATCTAATTAAGTGGACTAAGTAATGAATAATAAGGGTGCGATCTACTTTCTGATATATTTGTCGAAAGCAAGTTTAAAGATTTAAAACTTTTAAGCAGAAACACTTCATAAGATTGATAAAATTTTAATCAACTCTTCAAAAATCATACACTTCAAATTTTTAAATTACCCAAAATAATATTATTTAGTATCTAAAGTGATTCTTAAAATTCTATGGCCGAACGAACACTTTACAAAATTTTTTACCAGCCAAAAATGTTTCCTCATTTAATAAATGCTTTTCATGTGAAACATTCGATCAACTCAACCGTCTAATCATTGATGTTGAAAGCAATGAAAACATCGATGAAAACCATAAATAAACAATTTGTTTTAGTGACACCAACCAAATAAACCCCACTAAAATCTACACCATGCAACATCAGTTATGAGGCAACATGAGAGTTCCAAAGGAAATTAAAGAAATAAAATGAAAATTAAAACAGAAAAAATATAAAAGCGAAAAAAAAAACATTATTTTATGACCAAATTTGACCAACATTTTTGTTTCGTTTGTTTCACAGCAACAACAAATTTCCTTTAAAATAAGAAAAACTTTCACTATTTTTAAATTTTTTTTTTCCTTTTTTTTGTTTTCTACGACTCATTTTTAATGTCATCTTTAGATGCCACATTGTTGTTTCGGTTGTGGTTTAGTTACCATTTGAGACATTAAAACAGAAACTCGTACACGCCACAGTTTGTTTATTTGATTTTATTATTCACTTTCTGTCCTCTTAACATATGAATTTTATTTGTTTTCGAAGCTCTAAAATATTTGAAAATTGAACAAAAAGGAAGAAAAAGCAAATGAATACAAACAACTAAAGGAGAAATAAAATCAAACAAACTTATTGTGGGTTAAAGTTAGTTTTTGGTTTTCATTTGGCTCATTTGGGTTTTGGCCAAAAACAACAAACAAACATGACAAACATCATTATGGTTTCTGAGAAATATTAAACAAACAAAAACAACACCACAGTACTATACCGAAAAAAACTGACAATTCACGAATTTCATGTTTAACATTAGGTGGCGGTTAAATGTAGAAGCTAAAGTGTTTTTTTCTACCCATTTATAAACATAAAACCTTTTTGACACAAAAAAAAAATAAAAAAAAATGCACACACTCCTTGCAACAACATGTATACATGCACCTTTGTCTATCTTTAATATATCTGGATATTATTTTATTTGTATGTGTAATGTTGTAGCCAGCACGTCGCACTAAGTTAAAGTGGACAATGTCTTATTAGTCGCACATGCAACGGCGACACTAAGCGAACTAACAGTGCACAGCAACAATTTTTCTTTTTATTTGGCATATTTGCTTCATGGGTTTCTATTCTTGTAGATCGCAAATAATATCTGCAACAAGATGTGTTGCCACAAAGTGTCACTGAAGGCAGCATATTAGAAGGAAAATACCAAGCGTCAACAAAGTATTTTTTAGAGCAATTTCTTTTATATAAAAATGATTTACTTCCAGTATTTTGTACAAAGGGTTTGATTTCACATCATTTAAGTAGAAAATATTGTTACGGACCGGTTGGACTGGCGAGGTTTCCGATTAGCTCGTTTTTTTCCTCTCAGGTGGTCCCAACCCTTCTCACCAGCCGCGTATCCGAACACATAAAAATAGAACAAAAACAAAACTAACAGATCTAAACACACAATATACCACACAAAGAATTTCGAGACAGATGGTCGTCTCAATTGCCCTCCCAACCATGTCGTAGATGCTCTCCAACAGAATTTGTTTTTCTACGATACTTTTTGTAAAACTGAATACTTTTTATACCCTTCACTACCAAACGTGGAAAAAGGGTACAACTAAATTTGTCATTCCGTGTGTAATTTCTACAATATCCATTTCCGACCACATAAAGTATATATATTCTGACTTCTTATGCATAGCGAAGTCGATTAAGCAATGTCCGTCTGTCCGTCCGTGTTAGTGTTCAAATCAAGTTTGCAACGGCACTAGATCAGCTAGAGAACATTTAAATACGCCAATCGATCAGACATAGTCTCAAAACAGGTGCTATTGGAAATCAGCAAGATCGGTCCATGTTCTTCGAGGCAGCGGGCAAACCACCACGCCTACCTCTAATGTTTCCATATCATTCGGAACAATGAAGTAACTTCAATCAAAAAAACTTATACACTGGAATCTTCCTTAACGGACACTTCCCATAAGCAGACACCCCCATTAGACGGACATTGTTGACAGGTCCCGGCAGCGCTCCAAAGGCATTGCAGTTGCTTTCCCTTAAACGGCTTATTAGCTTTATTTTTTCCGAATTTTTAATGTCATAATTTACAAATAAGCTTGCCAAAATTTTTTAATTTGTTCGCTTTAACAACAGGGCACGGTTTATCATATTTACTACATGACATAACATAGTTAAATGTGGGCATGTTGAATATTTTCTCTCTTACATATGCCCTATTCACAAGCCCCCTAGTACGTGCTAAGTGCTAACAAAATACAACGGTGCTAGCTGTGTTGTTGGTAATTTTCATGCAAACATGCGATACAACACTTAGTACTTTTTTTCATATGTTTTTCAAACGTTGTATTTGTTTAAATGTTTTATGTTTAAATGAATTATTATTTTTGTGTTCATGTGTGAATTATATTAAATTAAATTGAATTAAAAGATATTTTTATTAGTTTTATTTATTTAATTTATTGATTTGACTGATTTATTAGAAAGTTGAAGTTGAAAGTTGCCAATATAAAAACTGTTCTTTAAGATTTAATATTGCTTTAATGACTCGATTTCTAATATTTTGTATGGTACCGCCATCACCTATACCAAAACTAGATGCTACCTTACGAACACAAGCACCATTTCCTGAAGATCCCAAGCAGTAAAGTACAATTTTAAGCTGCAAGTCAATGCGTAGTTGGAGCCTTTCGCCCATTGTGTAAAAAACATCGTCATTTTTTATAAGGTTGAATATAAAGGCAAATTCCTCTGGTCGTAGTCGTATCATATGAAGAAATCTATTTTCATCAAAATATCTTAAAACCCGATTATGCCATAATGATGATTTTGGTAGCTCTAAATGTACAATTCTGCGACTGGAGAGCAAGTACATTAGGTTCATCCTAAAAATGTCTTCAATTTCATGCTCACACAAAAAATTTATTAATTTACTTTTTTCTGTTTTCTCCCCTATTTGGCTTATAAATAACAAATGATGAATAGCACTTTTCTTCTTCTTATTTACTTTTTGACGTATGAAGTACAATGTACAATGGCACACAGATACAATGGTTGTTCACAAAGAAGTAAACAAAAGGTAGTATGCAATACTACCTACACCTTAGCAGAGCTTGTGAATACGGCAATAATGTTCTCAATCTAACGTTTTTTCTACAATTTGTGCTTCTGCTTCGGAGACTTGACAAGACAAAGAAAAGCTGCTTCTTATTGGAAAAGCATCTAAACCAAGAGCTTTTAACAATTTAATAAAAGATAATTTACTGGTGTCATGGAAATCAAACACCAAATCGTGGATGACGTCTAATATTATGAGTGTATGGTTAGAAAATTTCGATCGGAAATGGGAGGACAAAATAGACAAATTTGACTTTTTTTGGACAATGCGTCATCGCATCCAAAAGCATCAATTTCAAACATATTAAAATAATTGTTTGCCTCCTAATTGTATTTAAATAAGCCAACCACTTGAGCAAGGTGTTATTAAAAATTTTAAGCAAAATTACAAAACATTGATACTAAAGCAATTACTAGCAAACATTGAAATTTCTAACACAGTCTATGATTTAGTTAAACGTATAAACGTATTGGATGCAGTTTATTTTGCTAAAACTGCATGGAACCAAGTTACTTCTGAAACAGTTCAGAACAGTTTTCGTAAGGCAGGATTGAATGAATGTCCGACAGCATTTGATGTTGATTTTGAGCCTGAGGATGATGTACCATTAAACCTAATAGCTGAAATGGATAAAAGATGTATTGCAGGGGTCGGTGAGCAAAGCTTAAAAAATTTTTATCAGACCGATGATGATTTACCAATTAATAGATCACCTTTGGATCTATACGTACCATTGCAAAAATACAATTTCTAAAGCTCAAGAAATTTCTGATGACTCAACAGAGGAAATTGAACCTTCAGAACATCAAGATGCGAGAAACAACATTCTTACATATAAAGACGCTTTGGCGAAAGCGCAGAATAATAAAAGTATCTTTAAACAAAAACAAACAATATTAGGCAGAGTTTTGTTGATTTAAATTTGTAGTTTTCTCAGCCGGACAGCCCGCTTGTACGGGCACATTTCAACGGTCCCTTCGGTGTCCGCTCATGGGGGATTCCACTATGGGGCGATGGAGAATTAAAAAATAAAAATAAATAAACATCAAGTGAAAATATTGGAGCTTGCCCATATTTTCTGAGTAACGGTCTCTGAACTTTTTAGTTTTTTTTAAATATCGATATGAGTATCATTCAAAAGCGTTTGATGAGATCTTTAAGGAAATACTAAATTTTTTTAAAAATGCTTAGCGCATTAAGAGCCCATGATATTTTTATGTAATTTTTTGCTTTAACTTTTCATTTTCCAAAGTTAGCTGTTTTGATTGGAGTTATTTAACTAAACTTGATTTTAATATGTGATGAAGGGCATGTAATATTCGGCACAACCGAATATAGCACTCTTACTTGTTATACCCTTCACCACAAAAAGTGAAAACCCCATTAAGTATATATATTCTGACTTCTTATGAGTGAATTGAGGGATGTCCGTCCGTGTTAGTCTTGAAATCAAAAAAAAAAATAATAAATAAATATGTCAATCGATCAGACATAGTGTCGAAAGAGGTGCTATTGGAAATCAGCATGATAGGTCCATGTCCTTCGAGATAGCAGGCAAAACACCAAGACTACTTCTAGTTTTTTCATGTCAAAAAAATAAATATAATTTTACGGTAGAGAATTAAAAAATTTGAAAAAAAAACGTAAAGTGAAAAAATTGGCGCTCGCCCATATTTTCCGAGTTACGGGGCTCTGAAATTTTAAAATTTTTTAAAATAACAAAATGGGTGTCATTTTAAGGCTTTTGAAGATTGCTTTAAGGAAATACTAAAATTTTTTAAAAATGCTTAACCCATTAAGAGCCGATGGCATTTTTATGTAAAATTATATGTATGCAGTATCAAATTTTTTTTTTTCTAAAACTCTGTAACCCCAATATTTGCGATTTTGATTGGATTTACTTCACTAAAGTAGATTTACATAGATAGCAGAATATAGCATTCTTACTTATTTTATTATTAATTCTGAAATCAATTAGCAGTCTTTTATACCGAGAGCGTTATAACAGGAAAATGGCTTTTTAATTCTGTAAGAGAAATGTTTGAGAATATGAAATCGCTTACAAAAATATAAACTTAAAAAATTTCCTTTAACAAAGTAAAGTTAAATTTTACATTTAATACCGTTGCCATTGTAATTGAAATTCTCACATTTTTAAGTGGTGACTTTCGACCTCTTAACAAATATTTATATAGGATTAAGAGGCCAATGGTAAGTTCAATTTACAAAAAGCCTTTTACTGGTAATATTTTTAGATCTAAAATACATAATAAGAATTCAATGTTATTCTACAAATTCTAGCAATGCAATTTTTCTTAACATTATTTTTTTTTTTATTTACACACATTCTGTTTATTCTTAAAAGTTAAATTCAAAGTGAAATAATCCAAGTGCACATAATAAACTTGATTTAAAAGAAAAAACTTAAACCCTGCAGCTTAATGATCTTAAGCAAACACTCGCATAAAAGATTCTTTAAACACTGATGAATTATTGCAAATAGTTTTTTTTAAACATAGTTTTTACAACGTTGGCAAAGGCAACGACGACGACATTGATTAATGATAAATTAAGTGAAACACTTAAAAAATTACAAACACTCACTTTGCTCACTCTCAATCTATTTAGCAAAAGAACCAGACAAAAACCTCCAATGAATGCTGTACTAATAAAAGAAACTATTCAAGAGCTGCACGTATTGTCAGCACTAAATAGAAAACAGCACGCCATCATATAAACAAAATCTCTATTGAAGAATGAAATTGCAAAAGAATATATGATTTTGTTGTTGTTGGGTTGCATTGGATAGGTTGTACAAAAAGGGTCACTCTCTTTAAAACCATTAATGACACAATAATATTAGAAGTATGCAGAATAAAAAAAAACAACAACAACACATGCAAAATATTAAACTGAAGAAAACAGAATACAGAACCACCAGCAACTTTTCAGAAAATGAATATTTAAAAAAAAAATATTAAGAAAAATAAAAATGACGACAATTCATCAATTGTTCCATGTCATTCAACGCATAAACAGAAGAATAAACATTAAATTAAAATTGAAATTGAAAATAAGAAATAGTGGTCGTAATCTTAACTTTAATGATCATTTAAAGAACGACAAACGATACTGCACCAGCAAGCGCTCACACCAGCCTCCTCACATTCAAAGTAAAAAAAAAAAAATTCAATTTAATTTAGATTTAACAATGAACAAGAATTTTTCAGTTTAAATCAACGTGATGGAAAAAAAAGTATTGAATTCTTTTTCATAATAAGATTTTATGGGTTGCGATCCTATAAAATGTAAAAAAAAACTGCAAAAATAAAAATAACAGCCCATAATAAGCCAACGATCTATGAGCAACAATAAAAGACCCCTGCATACACTCAACAAAGATTGCAACTTTTCCATAGAGCAATTTGAATGAAGCATGAAGAAAAAAAAAAATACAATCAAAACTACGCTGGGTAAAAAATTAACAAAAACTTTGCTACGAGATTTACTCTCTACTTCTGATACCCCACAGCAAATTTTTATGCCTCAAAGTAAGAGCTCAAGCAAAAATGTGTCGTAAAAACAAATTAAAAATACATAAATTTCAACACTTATTTTTAAGAATCGCACAATGTTTTTGTAAGAATGCCTTCCTTTACACAGTTTAAATTTTTCTTTAAGTATTTTCAGCGCTGTAGCAACAGCACCATCAACAAAACTATTTACGCATTCATTGCCAACTTTGAGCTTTGTTTCTGATGTCTTTTCAATTTTGTATTTAATTGTTTATTTATTTATTTATTTGTTTTATTTCAGGAATTTGCTCATAAATTCAGAAATAAACTGTTTTAAAGATACGAGAATTTGTAGTTTAATTTTCGTTGAACAATAATATTTTGGTGAGTAGACTTACCGCACTAAACAAAAGAGGAACAAAAATATGTGAAAAATTGTTTGATTGAAAACAAGATTGAAGAAGAGGCCATAGGCTGGCTATGATATAGATTATATGCAAGACAAAGCTATAAAAAAGGCTAGTTAGACTATAAAATATACACGAGACCAGTGTTGCCAAAACTATCGAACCACTACCGCAAGATATTACTCAAAAAAACGCTAGAAACCGCTAACTAGTCGAAAAAAAAACGTTGACATAAACCGCCAAAAATTTTTTTAAACAATTTATTTTTATACTTTTCACCGAGGCAAAGTTAGTGTCACAAAAAAGATAAATATGTCAATCGCTCAGATATAGTGTCGAAAAAGATGCTATTGAAAATCAGCATGATCGTTCTATGTCCATCGAGGCAGCAGGCAAAACACCACGCCTACCCTTAATTTCTTTCTGTCATTTGGAACAATGAAGGAACTACAATCAAAAAAAAAATTATATATGGGGTGATAGAGAATTAAAAATTTTTTTGGATTGGATTTATTTCATTGAGCTAAATTTACATGGTGAAGGGTATATAAGAGTCGGTATAGCCAAAAATAGCACTCTTACTTGTTTAATACTGTTTTTAAATACTAACTGCCGTATTCATAAAATAAACTTATATTATTTTTTATGAATATGGCAAAAATTGTTTACCTCTAGTTAAGATTTTGATTATCTATACATATTAGTTTCGTTTTGCGAACTGGAATAAATATAAGAGGTTCCGATTAAGTTTAAGAATTTTTTTGGGAACCCTGTAATCGTAGCAGTATTTGTTATGCTGACCGAGACCATATCTAAAGCAAAAAAGTAATTATAAAGAGGCAAATTAAAAACATTTAGGAATTGACATATTTAACAGTTAAAATAGCATTAACCATATTGCTTTGCAATCGATTTCTGAGCTTTGATTTAGCTACATTAAGTTGACTAAAAACTTGTTGCACTTCTGTATTAGACCACGGCATGCATAATAATCGCAAGGCAAACTCAGGTAGCTCTTTGAAAATTTTATTTCCAGTCGAATTTTGATTTTCGAAAACTTTGTAAAAAACACATGTAATGTTATCCATTAGGTTATTTCATTTTATAGCATTTATATTATTAAGCTGATTTAAAATTGTTTCGATTATTTCAGGGCTATAACCAAATATTGAGGGGCTTCCTCCTTTTTTTTATAAATACCTGATTTACTCATAATTTATCAGTTTTTCTAAAATGTCCCGATTTTCTGGTGATCTAAAATGACAGTTTGCATTAGTTAGAAAAAGTTTTTGTTGCCCAATTAAAATATATTTTGTAATTTACCTTTGGATTAATTGTTTTAACAGTTTATAAAAAAATAAGCCAGAGATGGAAAATCTATATATTTATATAAAAGATTACAAATACATAGTTGAGCTTACTTTGTAACAAACAAAACTTGTTGCAGCTTAAAAAACGCTAAAAACTCGCCAGATAAAAACTTCCCGCTTTTAATAGCAAAAAACCACCAGTTCTAGCGGGAAAGCCGCCGTTTTGGCAACACTGCACCAGACTGAATTTTAAAACAAAATGAAATGGTTTTAATATAAGCAGGGTTTTCACATATTTTTCGATTGGTATTCCCAATTAGATAAATTTTATTCCCACAAATCCCCAAAAAACAATTTCAACTATCCTGAAAAATCTTCACTACAAATAATTATATTTATTATTAAATTCATTTTAACTAATTAAGTTGATTGACAAATTCGATAAGTTCTGAATTAAAATGTTTCATCTCGTTGTCTAAAGCAATTTTTTGCTAAAAATGTTTAAAGTTAAACAATTGAAGAAATTCTGAAAATGGAACAAATGTCTCACAACAAATTGTATTATTTTTAAAATGTGTATTGGTTCTCATTAAAGATTCGAGCAGCTGGTATTGCATTTTATTTCTTATTTTGGTTTTCATTGAGTTCATTGTTGAATTCATTTTTCAAATTCACGGAGAGACTTACATTTAATAATTTTTAATAATGTTTTGTTCAAGGCGAATCAATTACCAGTTGGCAGCGTAAGCAAATTCATTATTTTTTTTTGATAATCATTGCTGACAAACTTCATATATAAAAATCTGTATATATTTCTTATATATACTCCATACAGTTATGATTTCGGCGAAAATTGTTAAATTTGCCTACGCTGCCATCTGGTAATTTCTCCGCCTTGGTTTTGTTTAACCATACTAGGAAACTTATACGTAGCAAAAAAGTAAAATTTAATTAATAATGGTAAAATTACAATAACCAAAAACAGCATTCTAAAAAATCCCCAAAAAACCTCTATAAATCCCCAGTTGACTATTGAATTTATGTTTTAACTGTTTGTTTTTATACCCTTCAACACATAAAGTGGAAAAGTGTCTAAGTTTGTCATTCCGTTTGAATTTTTTCTTAATATCCATTTCTGACCTTATAAAGTAAATTTTGAGTCTAATGAGCGATGTGCGTCTATCTGGCTGTCCGTCTGTCCGTCTGTCCGTCCTTGTTACTGTTGAAATTAACTTTTCCAAGGCACTAAATCAACTAGAGAAAATTTAAATTCATCAATCGATCAGGCATAGTGTCGCAGTAGGTGCTATTGAAAATTAGCAAGATCGGTCCATGTCCTTCGAAGCAGTGGGGAAAACACCACGCCTACCTATAATTGTTTCATATCATTTGAAACAATAAAGTAACTCCAATCAGAAAAATTAATGTATGGGGCGATAGAGAATTAAAAAAATAAAAAAAAATCAAGTGAAAAAATTGGCTCTCGCCCATAGGTTTAAGATATCAATATGGGTATCATTTAAAACTTATGAAGAGATCTTTAAGAAGATATAAAAAAATTTTAAAAATGCCTAACCCATTAGGAGCCAATGACGTTTTTAAGAAAATTATATATATTATAAATTTTTTTTCTTCTTTCTTAATTCTCTGTCGCCCTAACATTTGTCTTTTTGATTAGAGTTACTTAAATAAAAACTTGATCATGAAGCTCAAGGGTATATAAGATTTGACATAGCCGAAGATAGCACTCGTACTTGTTTTACTTTGTTTTTATTTTTTACGTTCACTGCATTATATTGATAAGTTTTAATTTATATTTTTCGTTTCGTTTCGTTTCGTTTCGTTTTTTTTTTTTTTTTTAACAAACGGCAGCACAAATGAGGGTTGCTTATGTCTATGGCTTTAATATTTGCTGGCAGTAAATATAATTACGGTTATGGCCATGGTTACGGCTATGGCTTCATGGTGTGGCACGTCTAATTGTAAAGTTATTAAGGCAGCAGCTTCCATGTGTCCAAACAGAAGAAGAAACAGTGAAGAGTGTAAAAAAATGCCATACTGCTGCAGATGAATTTATTGAAAACGAGTGCTTCTTTGTGTGAAGTTAAAATAAAACAGCACGGCCGATGAAGGGAAAAATGCTGAAATGCAGACTTTAAAATAAAATTCCAATCAGGCTAATATAGAAACGCCAATCGATCCAAAAAAATAAGCTTAAAGGCCTTCTGAGCCACGGGACCCCAAAATTTGGATGGGATATGTGGTTAAACTAGAGTGGGAGCTTTCTACACAGATCGTCCTAAAAATAATAATAATGGAATAGAACTTTTAAGTGAAATTAAGTTAAGCTGAAATTGTAGACTTTAATTCGTTCTATCGAAGCACTCAATTATCCTGGTTTATTTTTAAATCAATGAAGACGTATGTATACCACCTAAATAAATACATCTCATATGTTGCTCGAGGGCAGAAAAGCAATTCGGCTACTGGTACTATACTGTACAGTGAGAGATTTGGTAAAAAAAAAAATCAAAACAGCTGACACGATTGCATTGAAACCTTACACAGCTAAATATAATGCTTAGGAATACAGCCCTGTCATACTAAATTAACACATCTCTATTGTATGAAAATTTGAATCTGTAGCCAAATTCTTATATCTGTTCTGCATTTGAATAAATTATGATCTAACGCTAGACTTAGTCAAGGTGTAAGCACATTGCTGGGCATATGGATTATTTATTGTAGTTTAAAAAATATTATTCTTTTAAAAGTAAAGTTTTTGTGTCTGGGAAAGTCAAGCTCCTTACGATTTTACTAAAATTTATTTTTTAGTATTAACAAAAATTAAACAAATCGATAAGTAGTGTTTTTTTTGGAATAAAGTTGTGTCTACTTTTGGTTTTTAATTGTAGCCAATAGTATAAAGTATTTATACTACTTTGAACTCAAGTCGAATTAATTTATAGGTGGTCCTAATAGCCCACCTGATTCTTTTTTCTGTTCGACGTTGTTGTCAAAATTTTAAAATAATTAAAAAAAATTTTTTTTAAATAATTTAAAAAATTAAAAGAAAAATTTTAAAATTTATAAAATTCAATTTCAAAAGCACAAAATTATATATAAGGTATTGCTGCGTATGTAGAAGAAAGAAAACAACTGGTGCAACTTCATTAAAAGTACCAAATGATGATAAAAGGATAAATTAAGTTTGACTTCCTTTTGTTTAGTCAGTTATCTTTGATCAACGTGGTGCTCTGCAACAACAAAATTATATTATGTTTTTGTTTTTGTAGTCGTGGGTCCACCTAGTATTTAATTCGCCTTGCTTTAAACGCTTATTTTATAAGAAAAAAAAAAATACTCAAAATTTTTACTAATTCTACACCCGTTGCTTTCCAAAATATACGTTTTTTTTCTTTGTGGAAAATCAATTTTAAAGCAGATTGAGTGCCCCAATATATTCTCCCTTTAATTGTTTTCAATTTTTTACTTAATCATCCACTGTGCAAAAAAGCGTTCAAATTTTTTGTAGCAAACTCGATCATAAAAATAATATTTTTACGTGCAAAATTTAATATTTTTTCACCTGACTACACCTAAATGATTTGCATTTGTTATGTGTTATTTGTCATATAAATTATGTTATAAGAAATTTATGCAAATACTTTCATTAACAAAAAGACCAATTTCATTTCATGGTTAATCAAAAGTAAAACGAAAATCACTATTAAAAATAGTGTTATCAAATGCCTAGAGAATTTTGGCTTATTTTATTACAAGTGTTCTATTAAAATCCGGTCGGTCAATCGCGAAATGTTAACGTTCAAAAAACTCTTGACAAAATTGTGAAGGTTTATTTTAATAATTTCATTAGATAGCAAGACAGAGAATCCGAAAAAAAAAATTAAAATAAAAAATTAGCTTTTAAAAAAATGAAGAGAATAAAGTTCTAATCAAATAAAATGAAAGTTAATGACTGGTTTAATTATAATCTATACGAATTGATATCATTAAATTTATATAAGGGACCGGTTACAGAGTGTCTAAATAGAGTCGATTGATTTAATAAATAATAATATAATATTTTCTTTTCAGGTCTCTAAAATTAATGAGACGAATTAAATGTTGCTTCTCTTCGTTCTTGTATTTATTGTACAAAATGTTAACAAAAACAAAGTCCGATTCATTACGAAAGAAAATATGCATTTTTAGGGGGCTTTAGTGACTCCTGCAACAAATCTAATAATAATCAGCTGACATACTTCGATTTCTAATATTTACTAAGCGAATGTAGTAGTTTATTCTGTATAAGTTTCAAGTGTCTATCGATAACATTTTAAGAGTTAAGGTCTTACTAGTTAAATAACGTCATCTTTAGGGACACCCTATAATTCTTTACGGACGAAGTTCTACAGTAACGAAATATGAAAAAATTTAAGCCCTCTCTCTATTATTTTTTAAGCAGTTAATACGAGCCGTTTAATAGATTCTATGCACTGCCATTAGATTTTCAAAAATAAATCTGGCAACTTGGTGCTTCGCAAGTATAACTATTTATTTTTAAAAATAATACAATTTAAAAGCAAGTAAACTATTGACTGTATTGTAACCAGTGTTGCCACAAAAATTCTAGCTCTTGTCCCCAATTTGACGAATGTTATTCCCAAAAATCCCCATTTCTAAACGAAAATCTCCAAGTTTGTTTCCAAAAAGAAACGATTTAAAATACGCATCCTTATATAAAAAACATTTCGTTTTGATCTTCTTTAATTCTTTTGTACATATTTTCCGATTTAAAGCTTCTTATCATTGCTTCAGAAACTTTGAACTAATAACAGCATATTTTATAATTATTTAAATGGTATTTTATTCTTATCAGTAATTCCAACATTACATACTCCTCAATTTGATTTTCATAGTGTTCATGCACGAAAATATTCTTTCTACAAATGCTTTTAATATGTTAATTCGACTAGACAGTAGTATAGGTTAGAAGAAACATTTAAAATATAAAATTCAATGCCAATAAATCAAATAAAAAAGCTAAGAATGAATAGTCCCCAAATCCCTCCTCAGGAATTTCTGTCCACAAACTTATGTTGAAATCCCCAAATTGGGGAAAAATCCCCCTATCTGGCTACACTGATTGTAACCAAGAATATATCAAGTACATGCTACATGCAAGTACATGTCTACAACAAATACAACATTAGAACAACAACAGGCATTTTGTTTGTGTAAAATCATGTATTATGTCAAAAAACAGTTCAGAGATGGCAAAGTGGGTAACATTTTATCATTTTTCTAACTAAAAAAATAATATGAATTTTACTTAATTATTATTTAAAAAAAGTAACAGAATGACCTTTTAACGATTATATCAATGTATATATAAACAAAAATTCAATAAAAGGATGTTTAATGCAACTTGAGCTGAAAAAGTGTTTCGTTTACCATCCCTGATAAAACAATTAAAATTTAAAGAAAAACGTGAACAAACAAGAGCAAAATAAAAATTAAAAAAAAATTTAAACAAATTTTGACACAAAAACTGATAAACACGCACACAAATAAAACTATTAGCTGAACTCCTTCATGTACTTGTTATACATAGATACACTTTGAATATATTACTCGTAAGATATTAATCCTAAAAGGTTTTGAGATATACTCAATAACAATAATGTACTATTTATATTATCTAAATCTGTTGCATGAAATCCATTACTTCTTATCGGAATACTGTTTCTTGCAAGTCTATCGTTTGTTTTTCACTTACGGTTCAAAGTAAGAAAAGGAACAACGAACGAAAGGAATGACCTAGTTCATTTAATCCTTCGGTCTGGTCCGAACAATTTATTAAACGTAACTTTTTTGCCCCACTCTAGGTTGCTCATATTTCTAACTAAAAAATGCATTAAGTAGTTCTTTCTTTAGCACTGTTGGCAACTACTTTTTTTCGATGTTGTCATATAATAGTTTTTTTAACCATTCGATAATATTATTCATTTGTGTAAAAATGTAAAGAAAAATTTTTAAAAATAAATGCGAAATCGAAAAGAACTCATATTGTTTTATATATTCAAATGAATTATAAAAATATCATTAAATTCAGATTTTAAATGAACAGCTCTCTTAAAATTACAATTTTGTTTTGGCAAAATTATGTTTATGTTTACGCACATTCATTAATATACATACATACATTACAAACGTACGAATAAAATCATATTTATCATTGTTTCTCACGCATTTTATTCGTGAATAATACATTCGCACGCTTGTACGAGTATCTAATGGATAAATATTTATGTTTGAAAATAAATCTATTTCTGTATTTACTTACGCCTACAATTAACTTATTTTTCCCATTATTGTTGCTATAAGTATTTATTTACTTTACGCCCACATCATTTGCCAAATAATCAGTGATTTAAATAAAATGAATTTTAGTTTGAGGTTTGCAGCATATTTTGTAAATACATTCATAAATATTATGAATTATTTCGGTTTATCATGAAAAATTTATATAAAACTGAATTGAATGTATTGGAGTCGTTAGAGGCCGAAACATTTGAAAAAAAAAGTAAAAAAAATAAATATTGAAATATAAGAAAATTTGTAGGAAGAAATTTATACGTATAATTTAAAATTTATTCAAATGTAAGTAGCGAAATAACTAAATGGGTTTCTCCTAGGGGCAGTTAATGGCCGCAAGGTTTTAAATTTGATGTTTCTGTATTTCAAGCGAGTAATTCAATTAGAGAAAATTTTATTTCGCTTTTCTACATTCCTATGTGGTTACAGTAGAACAGTGGAACACATACACAAACACCCTCAAAAAGAGGGAGGTTAAATTGGCCAGTTAATCAAAATAAATCTGTTGTAATAAAAATAAGTAATTTAACATTAAATTAGCAAAAATGTCTAATCTTTCATTTTCTTTTGAAGAAAAAATTATTTTTAATTTTTTTTTTGGTTTAAAATGTTTTCTTTAGAAAAAGGTCCACAAATTATGTGTACATAATTTTTTTTTTTTCTTAATAAACATTAAGAAAACAAAATGAACTTAAGCTGAATTAATTAAATCATTTGTTTATAAAAACTATTTGTAAAGGAGTTCATTACTAATTTTTTTAATATCAACATTTACAAATATCATTCAATTGTGAGTTGGATTCATACAAGAAGGGTAGTGTAGTACACTAGGCTACATTTTAATTTTTTAATTTACTTTTAAAACGATTACAGCGGCAATAGTACACATATTTTGGGTAAATTAAAGATAAGGCCCTGTGAAAATAACTTTACTTTTGAAACACCTTTTAATTTTCATTTATCAAACTTGCTTTAATCTCAAACTACTAGTACATATATTCTGCTTAAATTTATAGACTCAGCTTAAAACGTTGAAAAAACCATATATGTAAAAATCAAGTTACTATTGGGTTACCCTTCATTTAATTTTATTTCAATTTTTTATACTTCTACTGGTGGAATGTTATAACGTCCAAGAACAGAATGTCCATCAATGTAAAGTCATGGCGTTCATTTATATTGTTGGTATATTTCATGGTATTCAATGTAGGAAGGATGCAACGTTTTTATAAACTGGCTTGAAGAAAATCTTTAGTAAGCGAAGCCGGTTTTAGTAATACAATGGAGGAGAAAAGCCGACTATCCAGAAAATCTTTGGTCAGCACAGTCGGTGTTGGTTATACCATAGAGACAAAAAGTGCTTGGTAACCGAAGCCCTTTTTGTTTTAAGTGTTTAAAAACTACACAGTGTCCATACACATTATGTCGCTTTGAAAAACATTCGACTGTAGGCCCTTTGGCGTTGTAGTTCTTAGAGTAGAAATCATATGCTTGAAATATATTGAAACGCAGAAGAGACCTTATCGAAAAAGAAATAATTATAATAATAAAGTATGGTAACACTGCAATTTTCGACATATTGTTTTTAACATTTTTGTAAATTTCTATAAGGGTTTTTTTTAAATTAATTTTGCAGTTAAAAAAAAACAAGTACTGAATTTTACTTTGCAAGTTCAAGTAAAGATGATTAGAGAATGGTTATCACTATACATACATCGACGGATGCTACGATAGAGCGTCAAAATCTTTGCGATTCTTGATTCTATATTAGAAACATATCAAAAAAAAGTTTTTTTTGGTAAGATTTGTGAACATATTCAGAATTAATAAAACTGCCTTTCAATACGTATTGCAACAGATTACTCCTAAACCGAAAGAAATGCAATATGCTAAAGTCTGCAATAACAGTAAAACTAGCAAGTGTTTTGCACAAGGATCATATAACTAAGCGTTGGTAATGATCTCAATACCATTAGCGTAAGTGGAATTTTTGTACCATTTCAGAAACTAAATCTTCGAACTGCCTTATTTTCATTTTGAATTTATTTTATTGTGGTCATTTGAATTTTGTTGCTAATAATGATAGCGACAGAGAAATAACGTTTTATTTTCGCTGCTATCTTCGTTTTAAAATGGAGAATACTGATATATTTATGACCAATGTTGATAAAGATAACAGTAATGCTACGTTGTCATTTTTATTTTGTTTTCAAACTACATCGCCAACGAAAATGGGGCCGATTATGTCAAGTCCAAACTTCTGCCTATAACAGTTTAAGAGATAAGACTATATTCGTAAAAATCACGTCAGACTTATCACACTTATTTTTATAGAGGACATTTTTGTACATACTATGTGTAAATTCTAAATGTCTGCCTATTGCAGTTTAAAAATTAAAAATTCCTGATACGTGAAAGCCACATCGCTATTTTGTCACTCTTTAAATAAAAATATTATTTTTGTCTACTTGTTGCTATAGCGCAAATATTTTTACTTACTCTACAAATTTGACGTGCTATCTTATAAGAGTTCAAAGAATAACAATATTATTATGTGTAGCACGTCCATCTCGGAACACCTTTAAATTAATAATATTTGTTATAGTGGCTATGATAATTTTAGGAGTATAACTATTTCGATTACAGAGAAAGAGAACTGTGATAGACGAACAGTCATTTTTGCAGAAATGGGTAACGTCCTTACACTTTGTACAGGGAACCCTAAAAATAAAACAAAAATTTAAGATTTCTTGTCTTATTTCCCGTTTTAATACCTGGTCTAAAAATTGATGCAAGGTCACTGTGTACAACCGCTTAATATTTTTTTGCTTTTATTTTATTTTTAAAAATACCGAATTTTTAACAAAATTGAATACTTAAATGTTAGTGATTCAAAAGCAAAAATTGTAGCTTTGACTTTCAGGAAATTGAAAATATTTTAGAAAATAAAACATAGTTTCAATTAAAAACATTTTCCACATTAAACTGGATACCTTGTCCCTATTTAAAGTGTTATTATCTTCAACAGAAAAATTTGGACCACAATTAAGGGAATCGCATTTTTATAGATGCCGGGATTCAGGATTTATTAATCTTGAAAAATCCGAATTTCCCGTTTGGCATCCCTAATTGCAACTAAATTGTTTATTATATATATTTAAAGTTTAAATAACATAAAAAAGTATAATAACAAAGAAAATAATAGTTTGTTCTACTTACACTTAATATTTGAAATTAGTTCTTAACATTTTTTAACAAAGTTTTTTTCATTTTGCTTACCTGCAAAGAAAAAAGGAAAAGAAAAATTACAAATGGTTCAGTCATATTTTAAGCTTAAATATTTGAATTGTTATTACTATTATATTCTATACATACAGCTGTTCAGAAGAATATTACTATGAATAGAATTAAGTAAGCTACGAGGGCAGTTTAACAGTCACTGGGAATAGAATATTTTACTAACAATTTCAGTATTGAAACATTTTAATAGCTCTAGGCGTTTAAGTGCAAGGGAGCACGAAGGCTTAAGACGGCCAAAAGACATTAACTGTGAGCTCTGAAGTAGTACAACAATTAAACTCCACAAATTTCATCTGGTGGTATATTTTGGTCTAAAAGTGTAGAAAGGAGAAACGTAAGCTCCCCGTTTAAAGTAATTTTAATTTTCTGTATATAGGAACGCTACAAAACGAAGCCAGCAAATTTTTGTGAGGGCTTCTACTTTTTCACAATGTTGCAAAGCATACCAGGGGGTGTGGCGAATTAAATAATAAAGATCTAATGGTGAAAGTTACGACGTGAAAGTTACGTAGATATATCAACACAGTGGGTAAAGCATTGTAGACGCTTTTGTCGTCTCTGCCGTCTAATCCCTTTTTTTTCTAAATAAACAGAGAATAATCTTTGGTACAGCCCGCAAATTACCATTTTTTTTCTACGGACGCGCCGACCAATGTTGTGCAAACTTTAGATAAAACATCTGCACTATCATACAAGCAAATTCTACGGGCTGTGCCAAAGATTATTCTCTGTTTATTTAGAAAAAAATTGGATTAGACGGAAGAGAAGGAAAAAGCGTCTACAATAAGCTGTTTTTAAATAAATAAAGATACAGTCTAAGAGTCGTTGCGACTGTTTTAAGAGGAAGCGAGTTCCCAATTACAAAGTAGTCACAAAGAAACTTTTCTAACTTTACCTTTTTCTTCTATAACAGCCAACTACGTAAGAACTTTTATTTTATTCCTGATTCGTTGAATTTAGTTTTTTGCATCACTACACTTGTTTTTTTCTCAGTGTCAAAACCAAAATTCAAACAAAAACAATCAAAAGAATTTTAAAATAAAATTTAATCTGCCAATAAAAGTCAATGAATTATTTGGTTAAGCATAAAAATAGCACTGCATTCGGAGATGTTTATTTTTATAATTATGGCCATAGAAAAGACATAAAATTACAAAATTTCAATAAGACAATAAAGCTGTTTGAGAAACGAAAACGAAAATATAATTTTCTAAAGTACGACAGTGGCTACAGGTATGGGAAATTCGAAGCTTTTAAAAATACATTTAATGGTACAAAACGAAAGAAAAAAGAGAAATTTTCCATTTGGTATAAATTATAATTTTTTTAAAATTTTATTTTGGCCATGTTCATTTAACTATTAGTCTCAAGTTTAAAAAATTAATATGTTCACACTTTTCGTTACTCCTTATAGAATGATTCCCACAATATTTCCGCTTTTAAAATAAATTAAATCCTTCATTGTTTACTATTAGAGTCAAAGATGACTCCGTATGCAAAATTGATTTTATTTAAGGCCAAATCAGTTGTGTAATTTCGGTTGCAGGCATTTTTAATACTTTTTTTTATTAAAAAAAAAATTAATTAAAAGTTTCATTGACTCAATTAAAAAATAAATTTACAGATTAAATACAATTATTTCTAATTATAAATGAATAGAAATTATTTTGGCTTAAGTTCAATTATTTTTTTAATTTCTAAAAATATTTTTTAGAAAGAAAATTTATTTTTACAAATGTATGCGGACGTTTTCCAAAGAAAACAAGAAAAATTAGACGCTAGCAGAATGAAATGCTGCATTTTCTGGACCGCTACGACCTTCATCAGCATTCTTCGCATCTATCTACCTTAGTTGTGTATTTTTATAAACATCATCTATTTAACCAACTAACTTTGTAAATAAGCATACGAGAAAACTCATAACTCATATCAACATTAATTTGGTTTGGCGTCTAATTTTTCTTGTTTTCTTTGGAAAACGTCCGCATACATTTGTAAAATAAATTTTCTTTCTAAAAAAGATTTTTAGAAATTAAAAAAATAATTGAACTTAAGCCAAAATAATTTCTATTCATTTATAATATTGACAGTTCAAATAATAATTCAATAAAAAATTAAATAATTATTTCTAATTAAAATAGTAATTGAATCAATTATAAATTTAATTCCTAAAAAAGAGACATTTTAACAGATGCAAAAACTTTGTTTTCATTTTTGGCATAAACTGTTGGTAACAATTTTTAAAATAGTTCATATTTTGCTATTACAACAAATTAAATCATCTTAATTCGTCTTTTAGAAAGCAAAATTATTTACAAATTTGTGTGTCAATTTTTTTATGCCTTCATCAGTCATCAGCATTTTTGCATTTATGTAACTTAGATTGTGTTTATTGTAAATATCGATACTTTTAGCTAGTGGTGGGACAAAGGTAAATTGGGTATTTAAATATAAATACCCAGGTATTTACCTAAGCACCTGGGTATTTACCAAAAATGAGGGTACAAATCAGAATAAAGAAAAATTTAAATAAATTAAAAGAATTCAATTTTTTATTATGAATTAGTTTTTTTATAACAAATAAAATAATTTTTAAATGTAATCATTGCTTCAGCATTATTGTTGATGCAGTCAAGAGTGCGTTATCTGAGCAAAACGCTTCAAAAAATGTATAAACAAAATACACTTAAACAAAATATGTTCAAAATAAATTCGAAAATGTTTACATTTCTCTTACTCTACGTAACAGAGAGTATATGTTATTCAAATAAGTATTTACACAAAATTGGATAAATACCCGGGTATGAAATTGGGTACAAATAGTTAAATACCTAGCGTTGGGTAAATACCCAGGTCTAAACCCATCTTTATTTTTACCTACTAATTTTGTAATTTTTTGATTTATTTGATTAGACAAGACAAAATGAAAGGAACAAATATAGTCATACAGAATATTCTAGAAACAATATATAAACTAAAAACAGTAATCCTACGAGTACCTACTAAAACAATGCCGAATATAGTGTGTGAGCAATGAAAATGAAAATATTGTCGTTCCACAAAATCCTTAATAAAAACTTTCTATTTCATCCGTTTTTTCCAAATTACGCTTGAAATATTGATACTAAAATACACTATTTGGTAAAAGAATAAAACACTCCAGATCTTTCCTATAACGTAGAATAAAAAAAAAACAAATGAATATAAAAAATTTTGAAAAAAAACAGAAAAATAGGCAAATTTTGAACTTTACGGTGGCATAACTCAGCCATTTCTTGGCAGGCAGAAAGTTACAGCATATCGATGGAAAAGGCATTTAATTACCATTTATCTCAATCGAACTATTTGGTTGAGCTCCACAAGGGTTTGAGTGGGACCTTATACCGAAAAACACAAAAATACAGCATTTTTCGTGCTCAGAAGATCTTAATTAACTTATCTAGCCATATGGTGCTCTTGGTATTTTTTTTGGCTGCAAACCCGTGTTATACATAAATCCACAAAAAAAATCACTGAAAAAGTACCAAAGTTGACACAATTTAAAATTTGGAGCGCCATCCCTGGTATATTATGCTCACTTACGTTTTGTATATCAAAATTATTACCGGTGCAAAATAGCACATCTTTGCAATAAATTTCTATCCGTAAATTGCTAAGGATTACTTTTATCTATTAAGAGAATAACAAAATACTAATAAATAGATAAAAGAAACATTAAAAAATGTGTTTATCTGCTGCTATGAAAGTGTTTCTTTTCGGTATCTGCACTGATGCCCTGTCAAATTCTGTACGATTATCGCTTTAAAAAATTTACAATAAAAAGCTTTAAAAGAATTAATTTTATGTTATAAAATCAACTCTGTCTCGATCAGTAACTAAGAATTTAATGTTCAAAAAGATACTTAAAATAGAATCGTTTAAACATTAAAGTGTTGGTTTGTTAAACAGTGGTTAACTAAAAACTGCCGACAATTTATTGAAAAAAAAAACAAAGTTTTTTCAAGTGAAGTTTATTGCTCATCTGTTGGTTTTAAATATGGTGACGTTAAATTTTAAAGGGAAGCCAATCTTTTAATGGTTTTAAAATTAATTTGATTAATCGCTTTTTCTTTTAGTTTTAATTATTTTTTTAATGTATGTTGTTTAATTATATATGTGTGGATGTGTGTATGTATTTTTATAATTTTTTTCGATTTTTTTTTTTTGTTGAAATCGAAATTTTTTTTCAATTTTTCGTAAACATTTTTTATACCCTACACCACAAAAAGTGGAAAAGGGTATATCTTAATTGGCATTCCGTGTGTTATTTCTACAATATCCATTTCCGAACCCATAAAGTACATATATTCTGACTACTTATGCATAGCGAAGTCGATTGAGCGATGTCCGTCTGTCCGTCTGTGTCAAGGTTGAAATTAAAGGCTGGTTCACCCACAAGTTTCTGAAACATTTTTGGTTCGCACAAAATTTCTTTTTATATGTAGTTTGACGTTTCTCCCAGAGAGCGAGAAAAATTATTTTGTGCGAACGACTCTCAGTGTGAATTAAATTAATTTTAAATTTGGTCCGAACCATTTTAGAAAAGGTTGCCACACCATGTGAAATTTGTACAAGAGACATGCCATATTGTTTGGAATTTGTATTACAAATTCAGTATGTTAAACTAAAATATGTCAACAAAAAGCAAAAAAAAACATATAAAGAAAAGAAGTGTTGGCGGCAAAAATAAAAAACTTGGCCGCTCAAAAAATTTTATATATTTGACTCTCGAGAAAATAACAATTTTTTTTTTGCAAAATAACATATTAATAATATGAGGAGTATTAACTCGAAATCTTTTTGTTTTTCACCCAGGGATTTATATTTTACATTGAATATTCTGTTACGTTATACGTTATGCTATAAATATTAATTTTTTTTATTCTTTATTTTGACACAAATATAATTAGTTTACTTAAATTTATGCACATATGTATTTACTTCATTTTCAATTATATATGGCAGCACTGTTTTTACGAACCAAGTTTCTGAAATGGGTGAACCATGGTGTAGAAAACTCTCAGTAAACAATAAATTTCTCCGAACCAAAAATGTTTCAGAAACTTGTGGGTGAACCAGCCTTAACTTTGCCAACACTCTAGATGAGTTAGAGAAAATTTAAATTCGCCAAAGGATCAGACATAGTGTGGAAAGTGATTGGAAATCAGCAAGATCGGTCCATGCCCTTCGAGACAGCGGGCAAAACAACAACAATGAGCGATAGAAAATAAGAAAAAAATCATCAATAGAAAAAATTGGCGCTTGCCCATATTTTCCGAGTTACAGGCCTATAAAAATTAAAAAAAATTTAAATATCAATATGGGTACCATTTAAAAGCTTTTAAAGAGATCTTTGAGGAAATACTAAAATTTAAAAAAAAATGGTAACATTTTAAAAACTATTTTTATATTTTAATTATTTTTCACCCCAATAATTGCTGTTTTTGATTGGAGTTATTTCACTAAACTAGCTTTACGTACATAAGATTTACTTATATAAGGATATATAAGGTTCGGCTTAGCCGAATAAAGCACTCTTCCTGATTTAATTAATTTTTTTATGAAATTAGGAATCTAAAATGTTGTGAAGAAACTAGTGAGAATGATTAAAAATAAAAATGTAGTTCGCGACCAACCAAAGGTTGGTACAAAGCAAAAACAGAGAGAACAGTAAAGAAATATTTTGGTTTATGTGTGGACTTCGTCGAACTAAATTGATACTGGTAAAAATACTCTTTGTGTTCTTTTTTACACCGCTAGTTGGCTAAATAGATGATGTTTATAATGTATACAACCTAAATTAGATAGACGCGAAGAATGCTTATGTAGGATGTATGAATCAAGAATTTTTCTTGTCCGCACCCATTTGTAAAATAATTTTTCTTCCTAAAAAAAAAAAGATTTTTAGATATTAAAAAATGAGCTTAAGCCAAAATCTATTTCAATTCATTTAGAATCCTTTTTTGTTGTAGAAATAAGTCGTTTCGTAGAGATACAAGTGTGAAAGAGTACAGTTTTACTAAAGTGATTGTTAGCACGTTTTTTTTCTCAGATAGAAAATTTTTAAATCTGTTTACAGAACTCTACAATAAATATTAAAAATCAAAATTTTCTAAATTTGAATTTTAAGAAAATTAGAAATGGCACGCTGATGAAGTCGTGGCCACTACTAGTAATTACACAAAATTTTTTACTGCTTTTACGAAAGTTCTTAATTAAAGTGTTAAGTGAAAAAAGATTAAATTTTAAGTATTGCTTTAAGTTGTATAATATAGTTTCGGTTATCAATATTGCCTTAGCAGTTAATATGATGCAGGGTTCTGAAATTGCAATTGCGCTTTATAGATTTTTATGTTTATGTTTACGTCTGTCGTTGTCGTGTCAAAAATCCTCATTTTTTTTAAATGGTTTTACGTACGTTGTTATCGCAACTGCATGCTGTGGGCTTAATTAATATGTGGCATTAACATTACAGTGCCACATCGCATACAGCGAGGATTACAATGGAATTGCTGTTAGTAGTTTACCTTTCCGGCGGACGCCTTGTATTATACGTTAGACTTATTTTAAAAATATTTTTATTTCATTTACTTACTTACATTTAATAAGAACAACACCGCCATTACTATTGCCGTGCTGATTGCCCGGTAAATGATGATGAACAGTACCATCCAGTGCTGATTTAATCATATGAAAAGCCATATTTTTTTTGATGATTTATCTTAAACTGTGTGTGTATACTCTAATATTTAACTTGACTGTTTTTATATTTTATAGATATTTGCAATAACTGTTTGATCAGTATCAATAAAAAAAGGGTATTATTGTTGTTGTTAATGTTTTAGATTGTGGCAATGAAATTAAATTATAAATGGTTTCCAATACAAACATAACAAAAAAACCAAAAATAAATTGTTTACATTTTTTTCATTTAACTAAAAGGCAGCAAGAGAACATTTCAAATGTTTTCAGAAAGCGTGATTTCGTTTAATTGCCCAATAAACTTGTACAAAAAAATTTTAGATTTTTTTTTTTTTAAATTTTTATTACAGTAGAAAAAATGTTAGGCAATCATTTTAATAAACAACTTTTGATTTTAAGAACCGTGTCATTTTTATTTGCACGTTTTAAATATTTGTTCTCATAGTCATAATATGAAAAAACAATTTATGCTCGAAATTTCGGTTCACTGCTTTAAATTTTTTTTTTAAACTAAAGTAGAAAAATATTATATTTTATTATTTTTAACATAAAATTGTGTTCTTTTTATTTCTTTTAATATGCATACTTTCGTTTTGTTGTTTAAGTGCTAAAAGCAAATAAATAGAAAAAGCCATAAATAAAAATATGTTTTCATCTTTCTTGAAGAAACTGAAAATATTTAATAGTAAAAAACATCTAGTAAAAAATGGATAGTTTTTATAATTAAAATAGCAGTAAAGGTCAAATGGAGGTAAATTTTTAACAAAAGTAGCGTAACAACTACTCTTTAGTCATATATTGAGTGATGGCGATTGCTTGCTTTACTGGGAAGTGGGACGAATTCCAAATTTTATACAGGCATAGTAGAGAACTATTCGAACTCATGACTCGATGTACAGCTCACTTTATATCTTTGGAAGGGTTTATTTTATTGCAAAGTAAAACACGCTTATTACTACTTTCCTAGATGTCTTTTAATTCATGCTGCTCTGTATAATTTTTATAATAATTTTATTAAACAACTCACACTTTACTACTTTATACACACTTTTAGTGTGATTTAAACTTTTTTGCTCGCTGAAATACAATCCGCAACTGCAATTTCTGCTTATAGTCGACTTAAAACGTCTAAATTCTTCGAACTATAGAAAGATCTGACAACTTTTTTTATACTTTTTCTTTCTTGTATTTAGGTACCTGTAATAACTTGGTGACTTGTAGGTTAAATATATAGTAATATATTTTGTGTTTAATATGAGGGAATAGCATTAAGAATTTAAGTAGATTTTTTTATTAAATTATTTTCTATTTTCTTAAGCTTTGGGTCCTTATATTTTTTAATAAAGAATTCAAAAATCTTCAATAAGGAAAAATATAACATGGCTTTTAAAACAAATAATACACTGAATAGATTATTTAGTAAGACTAAAGATAGAATTAATAAATTTGACATTTCTAATGTAGTCTATGAAATACCTTGTAAAGGTAGTGATCAGGAGATTTGCAATAAGGTATATATTGATACAACAAAAAATAAACTAAAGACTAGAATTGCTGTACATAAGTCGGACTTAAGATATGTTAATTCACAAAAAACAGCATTATCCACTTTTGAATTAGGTCACTATCCTAACTTTGAAAATGCTTCAGTTCTTAGTATTGAAAAAAATTATAAGAGACGGTATATTTTGGAAATGTTACACATTGTAAATACTCCATTGACTAAAAGAATTAATTTTAAAGCAGATACAGATAATGTCGCTCATATATACAGACACTTAATTCACAAAATAACATAAATGTTTTTTTTTCTTAATATATGTATGTAACACAAAACACTTTTTTATATTTTTGTTTTTTGAAAATTTTTTGAAACATTGTTTTTTAACTTCATTATGACAAAAAATTTTTTCAATTATTAATTAATTTTGTTATTTTGGTTATATATTAATTTTGTTTCCTGAAGAAGGTACGCAGAAAGTACCGAAATATTGAAATAAAATATTATTAAAAAATATAAGGACCCAAAGCTTAAGCAAATAGAAAATAATTTAATAAAAAAGGGTCAAATAATCATTATTAAACTAGATTTTTTTATCTTATTAAAATGCTTAAAATAGATTTTTGTTTAATTTGGGTTAAGGTACTCAAACTAATTCTGCAATTATATAAGTAAAGATAAGTAAAAGGCTTAATATCTAGTTTCGGAATATGTAAATAAAGTTCGACGAAATGTGTACTTCCGCTCTCGGAAACTCCGTTGTCTTTTATAAACCTAATACTTTTATACCCTTTACCACAGGTGGATAAGAGTACATCTAAGTTAGTAATTTCTACAATATTCATTTCCGATCCTATAAATATTTAATAAATTTTTTATTTTTATCTTTGGGCTCTAGGTCACTGTTTTTATTTTTATTTCACACTCTCCAAGTGGTTGACGGCTTTACTCAAATTCCTGAAGAAGGGCACCGAAGGTGTCCGAAATATTGAATAAATAAAAACAATAATTTCAATTTTTATTTAATAAAACATAATAGAGTTTTATTTAAATAAAAATAAAAACAGTGACCTAGAGCCCAAAGATAAAAATAAAATATTTATATAATAAAAGATGGAATAAAATATACAAATATAAACTAAATATTTAATTTTAAATCGTTTAGCTTCTTAAGCATAGCGAACTCAATTGAGCGATGTCCGTCTATCCGTCTGTTCGTTTGTGTTTTCATGTTAAAATCAACGTTGCCAAGGCACTAGATAAGCTCCAGAAAATTCAAATACACCAATCAATCATACTTAGTTTTGAAAATTTTTCTATTGAAAATCAGCAAAATTGGTCCATATCCTTCAAGGCAGCGGGCAAAACACCATGCCTGCCTTTAATTTTTCCATATCTTTTTTTAACTTTCGTTCGTATTCCTGCAGGTGGTTGTTGTTTATCATAGAAATAAATAAAAAACGTATGAAAACTTGGTGGACTTTTTATTTGCTAAGTTGGGACAAAAACCCTAAGCAAAACTTACAATTAGAAAAAAAACCTTTTTTTAACAGAAAATCTTTAAACTATTTAATGGGAAATCTGCAGAGAATATCGAAATAATCCAGGTGATCGGGATGGCGAATTCATCAATTTTCGCCGAAACGCTAATTGTCAAACTCCGTATATAAAAAATATGTTAATTTTTTTTTTTGGTGTTTGACATTAAACGTTTATGGCGAAACTCCTGAATTCGCCATTGCGAACACCTAGTATTATTTCGCCACGCTGTTGAGTATAAAAGATTCGATATAGTCTAATGTAGCATTCTTACTTGTTTCTTTTGATGTTGAAATCAAAATAAGAACTATATCCTATAATTTATTATTATTATTATCATTATTACTATTATTATTTATTATTATATATTATTGATGTTATGGTGCCATGACTTGTTATGTTATAATTTTAAGGAAAACACTCCACAAATATTTAGAATTTACGTCAGTGTCATCAAATATTGGATCATTCTAAGCTACTTTGTTATTGTTATTTTAAATTTGTAATAAAGGGCTGCATCTAAATTATTTTACTCATTTGCTGTAAAATATTTTTAGAACAAACATTTACTTAAAGCTATAAAAATTGATTGTTATCTTTATTAATAATTTCATACATTCAAAGACATTATTCCCTGGTTCATATTAAGTGTCTCAGGAGCGAAATTAATTTTATTATTTTCACATCTGCTTTTGAAATGCTATTCTTATCTGTTATTTGTTGTGTATTGAATTGGATTGAAAAATATTTAGATCATGTGGAATTCTTATACGATTTAATCAGCACTGGAATTTTCAATAAATTATTTCAGCCAGTCATTTAAAAGAATATAAATTTCATTTTTCATTGAAACACAAATATAAATAAATTAATTTAAAATGAGAAGAATTTGATTTTACGGCCAAAATAAAAACGCCGGCATGAAGCACTAAGTCTAACAGCTGCTGCACATTTGGTTCTTGAGATAGTAGCTCTATGTATGTAAGTAACCGGAAAGGTTACCGGAAATAATATTACAACCAATAAGTGAGAAATTTCTTACAAGAAAATATTGTAGTCAAATTTTTTTACGCAGAATAATTCAGGAACGTTTTTACTATTCTCTATTATAAAAATAAATCTGTGTGGAGATTGTGACAACAATATTTTCAAAAGAGAAATTTCTCACTTTAGTTACAGAAATGAGGTACTGGAGAGCACCTATCTTATCGAAGCGTGAAATGAGGTCAGTAGAAGTAATAAAATACAAAAATATTTTAACATTGCATTTCAATAAATAGTTATAAATTACATTGTGTTATCAACTATAAAAAAGAGTAACTAATTTTATAATTTTATTGTAACATGTTGCATTTATTTTGTAATAAATAAAATAAAAATCCTTAAAAATATAATAATAAAGTAACTGGTTTATTTTTTAATTTATTTGTAGGTTATGAGAACGAAATAGAAACTAATATATATAAAATCAAAATTATAAGTAAAAAGTATGACTGTGTTTTTTAAAGTATTATTAAAAAATAATATTTATTTAAAAAAGCTTTGTTTACTTTATCAACAATTTTTTTTGTAATATTCAGAACAATGAAAACTTTGCTCTTCAGCTAGACTTCAAGGAGGCTTTGAAATAATTTTTTGTTATTGTTTTTTATTATTTTATAATTTTTCATTTTACAAGTGACAACAGGTTATCATCTTCAGGTTAATATTTAAGACAAAGAATATTCTGAAATAAACAAATACCGAAATTTTTTATGATTCAATTTCTGTGTGTTTTTAGTGTAAAACAACAAAGCACATTTTTTTGAAATGTTGACTGATACACGAGTACTCAAACAAAAGCGGTTATTGCTTTGAAAAAAAATTTTTTTAAAGAACTATTGCACGATTTAAAATAGTTGTGTACGTATGTAAGATATCAATTACAAAAAGATAAATTTTGTTAAGTAAATATATTGCCAGAACAAACAAGAGCAAATAATGGGTAACGAGAAACGCTATTGGATTGCGTTGAATGTTAAAAAATTATACTTTACATTCTGATGTCTTTGTAAAAAAGTAATTTACAATAATCAGTTACAGGTTACTTTCACTTAGAAAAATAATAAAGAATAGATAAACATACAGTTTAAACGGTACTTATTATTTGATCAGTTTACGATTCAAACTAAAAAATCATTTCAAATGTAAGCAAATGAATTATGAAGTGTAAAGGTCACTTCTTTAGAATTTAAATTGACTGTGTATTACTATAGATTCCAATAATAAAAAGTAATACGAAAATTAATCTTAAAATTAAAGGGTGTCCCCATATGTGACGTTAATTTACCTATATGGATCTATCTTTTGAACCGTTATAGGCAAAGGCTTAAAAATTGAACAGAATGTCGACTACTATGAACGTTATAATAGAAAGCACAAATATTTAAAACTTTAAGTTAAAGGGTGTCCCAATAGTTAAAGAAATTTAATTTATGTGGTCAACCCAGACAGCTGAAATTTTCAATAATAACAAGTATAAAATTTGAATTTGGAAATTAAAGGGTGTCCCAATAGTTGATGTAGTTTTATGTATGTGGCCGAACTGAAACTTAAAAGGGACCTATATTGCTAAGCCTGCTATATCAAAAAGTTTATAATATGAATTTAGAAATTAAAGGGTGTTTCTATAATTCATGTAAATTGACTTGTATGGGCCTATCTGCTGAACCGTTATAGACAAATTCTTGCCAATTGAACAAAATGTCAATTGCGTGAACCGCTAAGTAATAAGTATAAACACCTACAATTATAAATTAAAGTGTGCCCCAACAGGTCATTTATTTAGATGTATATTGCCATACTTTTGAACAGTTGTAGACAGACGCTTGAAATTTATAACGAACCTGTATTGCTATTTCAGCTATAACCACAAGAATAAAATTTGTATTTGGAAATAAAAGGGTGACCCAATAGTTGATGTAATTTGATGTATGTTGCCGAACTTTTGAGCCGTTATAGAAGGACAACTGAAACGTTCAAGAGACCTGTATTGCTAACTCCCCTACAACAACAAGTTTATAATTTTAATTTAGAAATTAATGAGTGTTCCCAAAATTAATGTAATTTGACCTATATGGCCATATCTTTTGAATCGTTATATACAAACACTTGAAAATTAAATAGAATGTCCACTACTTTGCTTAGCATTGTAAGAAGTATAAATATTTTAGATTTTATATTAAAGAGTGTTACAATAGTTGACGTTATTTAATGTATATGGCCAATCTGATGAACCGTTATACACAGACGGTTGAAATTTACAAAGAACCTGATAGCTAAGTCTACTTTAACAGCAAGTAAATAATTTAAATTAATTGGAGATGGAATATAAGGGTTTCCCAATAGTATATGTAATTTGATGCATGTGGCCATACTTTTGAACCGTTATAGACCGACAGATAAAATCTTGTTTGAAGTTTTTTTTTCAAGTATTATTTTTTATTCGCCGGATTCTCTTCAAGGAATCCTTTTTAAAAATAAGTACTTTTTTTTTTAAATAAGCAATTATCGGGATATAAATAATTAAAAAAAATAGCATAATAGGTTATCAGTTCAACGTTGGGTACGAGTATAACAATTATAGTACATAAGAAAGCGATTACTAGGTATTTATTTAATACAAAATAAAGGTTTGGCTACGAAAGTCTAAGCGACAAATCCTTAATAAACAATTACCGTCTGTTTTTTGTTATGCACACCATTATGACTTTTTTTATTTCTCTTAATAAAGCATTTATTGTATTAACGATAGCAAAACAGTGAATTATTAGTAATTAAAAAAAAACAGCTGTTGATTAAATCAGACAAGTATTCCAAATATCTAAGCAAGCAAACTAAAACAAAAATATTAGCATTGTTTCTTGTCAATTGAATAAAAATATGGACATTAAAACCGAAAAAGCTGCTAAGTGTAAAGATGAGAGTTTGGGTGAGTTTAAACATATTTTCCAAAAATATTTAGTCATAATAATGCCACGTACTAGATGTGATAATTACTCACACTTGCTTACAACCGCTATTGTATGACTACTTAAAGGTAATATTTAGCATCTGTCAACCAAGGGAGCAGGACGGTTTTGCGCTATTTAATGAAACATGAATCCATTATAGAATGCTGGTAGATGAATAGGATTGATGTTTTCTTTGAAAATTAAAAAAGCAAAGGGCACCAAACAAAGAAAAAAAGTGGCTCATAAAGCAAGTTTTTAGGGATTCATGTGGCGAATATAACTAATAGCAGTTGTAAAGATTTGACATGAATTTGTGGAATAAATGAGAAATTTGGCGAAAAAAGTCTAGTTTTTTATTTTTACCAAAGCAGAAGTTCCTACTGTTAACCACACAAAATATTTGATGGATAGTAGGTTTACTATTTGAAATCAGTAAAAAATTGGAAAAAAAAATTACGGGGAACAAATAGAATTTATTTATCTTTTATTTGAAAAATCACTTGCAAAGAGCGAAACAAATGTTGTTAAACAGCTAGAAGTCCACACATCACACAAATTGCAAAAATTATCATTTTTATTTTGCAACTGGTTTCGGACAGTCCCCGAAAGTGGGTCCTAATGAGAACAGAACAGGATTCAATCGATTATGATACCTGTTTCTGAGTTATTTTCGAGTGAAAGAAGAGTAAAAGTCTGAAGATAACAGTTAAGTTCTAGCTTAACGAATTGAGATTCTAGAAGCTTAGTCTAATCAGAAAATACATCCAGAAAATGGTATAACTCTACAGACGCGTAAAAGTGGCAGGGGATTGCAGGTCGAAGAGGTAATAAGATAAAATCTTAATAACTGTGCTTATGACAAGAAAAACACTGTTGATATTATGTGACTGAAATGTTGGTTTTTCGTAATTTCTGCAACTGCAACTAAGCAAAACCCAATGCTAGGCAACATATGAAGTACTTAGAGCTATCAATTTGGATACAATAGAAAACGTTTTATTATCGTGTAAAATTTTAGGAAGAAGGAAAAATTTTAAAGTTTTTAGACCTGTTTATCAAGTTAATTATAGGTATAACATAAAGGATTTACGTTAAATTAGTCGAAAGCTTCAATAAAAGAAAATATCTTTAAAGTGACCTCAGCCAGTTAAAGCCGAAGGTACTTTAAGTTGTATTTCGGGAATCATTTTACATTTAGTTACTGGATACTTTTTGTATCCGCAAATGTGTTCCGATTTCCCAGTGAACTTATTAAATGCATCAAGGAGAAGGTTTTAAGAAACATTCTGACATTTACGGGGCAATATATTCCATTTGAGAAAAATGGTAAAAGGAAGGAAACCAAAATGTACCCATAAAATATAAAACTTGTTTAGACAACCAAGGCTTCCTATTCGAATAATATGAAAATAATGCAAGTCAAATAACTCGACTGCCACTGGAAAGCCTACCCAAATGGCATGACTTCAATGCTTTACAATAGGAAAATTCGATTCTTACAGCGGTTTAGGTACTGAAGATGGTTACTAGAAAGATAATCTCTTTTTTTATTGTTGAAAAGTCTTAATAATCTAGTTAGTTCTAAGGTCAATCTATTAATTTTATTTATATTTAGTGGATATTATTAACAAAGATAACTTAAGGACTGCATGTCATAACGATCAAGGATATAACGTCCATTAACACTGTGTCGCTCCAGAAAGTGACATAATGTATATGAATGCGTCATATTGTCCATCAAGGTAGTGTCATTATGTCCATGGATTTTATGGTATTCTATGTAAGAAAGATTCAAAGTTTTTATAAACTGGCTTACAGAAAATCTTTGGTAAGCGAAGCTGGTGTTGTTTGAACCCTTTCAATACTGACGGGACACATGTGTCCCTCTAGGTGTTTCCAATTAACTAAAACCACCTTTATTCCCATCAGTTTTTGCATGCAAAGAAATTGTTGTTGTTGGATTAACTTTTCTAAATTATACGATAAGAATTAGTTTTTTTATATTTTCCTTATTATTACTATTCGGATGAAAGTGTCCCATGGTAATATACTGATGGGACAACCCTGTCCCACGACATTTTTCATCCTTTACTGAAATGCTCCCTAAGAAAAATTTTTTGATCCATTATCAACCAACCACATCAGAAAAAAGTTTGTATCACTAAAAAATCGTATTGAAAAGTTTAAGTGCAGACATTATGAAACTTTAATAAGTGACACTATGTCCACACTAAAAAGAACACAATGTCCATGGATATTATAACGTTTTTCCTTGCGACATAATGTCCATAGACATTGTCACTTTTAAGTGCGACATAAAGTCTATGCCCATTACGTCCTTGGACACTATAACATGCCACCAACTTTACATTACTGCTGATGGCACAACGTTGCCACTCTTATTTAGTTATGGCGTGATAATTAAAAAAAAAACATTTTATAATCAAAAAGTTGGGAGCAAATAACTAATTTTAAAAATTTATATTATATATAAATTTATATATTATAAATTTGATAGGCAAAATAGGATTCAATAAATGATAACAGCTGCTGTCTGGTACTTTTAAAATTAACACATCAAAAAAGAAACCTAACCTTCCATTCGTTTGAGAAGAAGACGAGAGAAAGAAGCGTTATTGTCGTTCTTGTTGAAATAATACAAAGATGAATCCTTATTAAAGCAGCACTGAAATGATTCTGTGAAAAAAGTGTATTATAAGTGTCCTGCCGAATTTGAAAATTTGTTATTCAATTTTTCAAAAACATTTGTCGCTCTGATTTTAGACATATAGTGCTGTAGACATAATCAAGCGGCACTGAAGTATAAAAAAAAATTTCCAATAGTTTTTATGGTCGTTTAATTTTTTTTTCTTTTATTGGGTTATAAAAATAATACTGATTTCTTCAAAAAAAATTTTTTTAGTTTTGCTTTTATTAAAAAAAAATTTTAAAAAATAACCTAAAATACGTATGATTCTTAATTATAATATATTTCAGCAATGAAATCATGCCATTATTTTTTTTATTTTTTATTTATGTCTATTTAAAGTCACTCAGTCCATGGGGCACATTTAAAGTTAAAAATAAAACTTAAATAAATAAAAACCAATAAACACCATGTGTGCAAGTTCGCACAAATTAAACAAAACAAAAAAAATCTAATGCATATGAAAAGAGGAAGAAAGAACACTTGTTTATTTATTGATATGTAAAGTTATGGGTTTATATATTTTTTTATTATATTTACATTTACTTGAACCGAACGAACAAACGACAAATTCAATGTTTTATTGATGCAAATGTTGAGTTTATTTTTTTCCATGAATTTTAAATATAAATAGTTTTTTTCTTAGCACTAGAATTTTATTTTGAAATCAAAACAAACTTTTTCATTTCTTGCACTTGGCATCGCATATTTTTGTCATTTCTATGTTTTTATATTCGTTTCGTTCAGCACTCATTAAACGAATAACGTTAAAGAGAATTGCAGAAAGCACTAATACAACAAATTCAAAATAAAAAAAACAGATGCCAAAGAAAAACCGTATGAAAATATTTGAAACGATTCAAGCAACAACAAAAACAAAAAAAGAACAGAGGACAATATTTGACGCAACTACGTTTACGCTGCTTTTAATAATTTCATCCGCTTTCATATGAACGACACGACAAGATCGATTCTACTAAAAACTCAGTGGTTTAGAGATGGCAAAAAGTCGGCCGTAGCAGATTATGCGAGCAGACATTCAAACACAAAAAGCTACTTAGCAAAGCGAAAAAAAAATACAAAAGCAGAATTATCACGAAACCAAGTCAGCCCCCCAAAAACTATGCTACACTCGGGCGGCTACATTTAGTACGTTATTCAATGCTTACGTGCAACAGGTTGCGGGGAGCAGTTATGATATTAGTTAAATAGGAATAGAAATATATAGAGTGCTATTTTTGGTGTTGGAATTTTCAGTACAATTTTTTATTTGACAAAATCTTTCGGTTCCTCTTCAAAGTTCTTTTTATGTATTCGAGCACTTTGGCCATTTTTAGATAGTCGCTATTGTCTTAGTAAAGAGATTTTTCGTACCAGTGTGCTTGTGTTTAAGTACAAATTGATTTTTTATAGTTGATGGTATGGCCGGATTTTTATAAATATTGAGCTTAGGACGAAGATATTATTATTAAAGACTGCATTGCATAAGAGAAAGTTTTTTTTAAACGATGTGACACATACTACAAAGTTAGGTGCGGTAAAGTTGCACGGACTCACTTGGGTCCTTATGATCTTGTAATACCCGAAGGTAGGTGGGTGGAAGAGGAAACCTTAGGTCTACCCCCTAAAGCGAGACTAATCCCAGTGCTAAACCATCCCGAATACCGGATAAACAAGTTTATCACAGTGCCATCGAAACTCAAAAGATCTGCGAGGCTCCGCAAACTCGGACCTCCCTGAAAAATCACTTAATACGCTGAGAGAGATCTTCGTCCCAGGAACTTCGACAAAAGTCGTTGAACATAAGATTCAACCTCCTACCATGTACACCAACTGTGCAATGCCAAGTCAGCTCAGCAACAAATGTACCTGAGATGCTCGCAGCAGATTTGCAGTTCGCCACCGGTCGTATTACAGTCATAAAAGCCTTAATACCGTACAGGTAACCTGCTTCGACCATGTGGTCTGTGCGGTTACCAGTAGTGCCCATTGACGCTTCTCCTTACAGTGGCATACGACATAGTAACAGTCAATATTTGCGTACACGAAATTATTTTTTAAATTTGTTTCCGTTCTTTTTTTTTAATTTTAAAATAAACCCACAACAAAAATCACCCTATATAATAGCAGTTATTGTATGAATGTGTAGTTCCGTAATTTGTGAGTGTAAAAGTACACATTTTTATACGTACTTACGATTGTACAGATTGTATTCCATCCAATTCCAGTAATTCGTTGAGCTCAAGTGGAGACAGATACAACACGAAGCAAATGAACAAACAGCAAACATTCAATGTGTTTCGAACGGGGGATACAATTTGATGTTTATTTTTTTTTCATTTTCATTTTCTTTCCATATGCGGCTCCATCAAATGGCTTAATAGGCAAACAAACAAACAAACATACATACACACACAAAAAGAACAACAAAACATTTGAAATAACATCTAATGCAATAAAATCACATCGAAAATTGGACAAAGAAATGCTAGAAAAAATTGTCATTGTTCAAAGTAATAAAAACCAGAGACGTTCTTTTTCAGTTTTTGAGAAA
Organism: Gymnosoma rotundatum; assembly: GCA_916610165.2. Taxonomy (NCBI): domain Eukaryota; kingdom Metazoa; phylum Arthropoda; class Insecta; order Diptera; family Tachinidae; genus Gymnosoma; species Gymnosoma rotundatum. The sequence continues at coordinate 114,434,540 of OU744340.1, read as the reverse complement.
AGCTTAATAATTGAAATCCAGAAGTGTAGGAAGAACATAATTAAATGGAAAAAACTATTGTAAATTTTAAATCGCAGTAGTTCTATTTTTTTTATATATTGTTTTGCTTTTCAAGTTTAATTTAAATTTAATGCAATAAAAGCAAAAATAGTGGAAGCATGTTTCCAATAAAATAAAGAAATAACAGTACTCCAAACAACTACAAGTTTTTTCGTTCAAAAAATTGATTTGGAAAAAATATCAAAAAGCCATAAAAAGTAGAGTGAAAACTCAAATTCAACAGTAGAACATCAGATAAGTGAATGTTATTCGAAGACTTTGAGGATAATTGTTTATTCGCTGTGATTTTTTAAGCTCGGTCATATAAACGTGCACTGAACGTGAATAAATTAGAAAAAAATTATCGTATACATGGAGTCCGCCGGGAAGGTATACCACTTTGTTTTGCCGCCATTTTGGTAAGCATAAAGGTGCGTTTAGACTGTGCTAATATTTGTGCAAAATCATAAAAATTTTGTTTGTCCTAGTGTAAACACTCGAATTTGTTAGCCACCAAATATTTTTCGACTGTTTGTTGGCTAAAAAAATCTTTGTTTGTGAATAAAGCTTTGCATAATGTAAACACTTTGTCAGCACGTCGTTACAAATATTTGGCTCGATATTTTGTTTGTTCTCGCAATATTTTTGGCGAAACAAATAGCGACAAATAATTGTAGAAACGTGGGCTGCCAACAGTTATTTTTGAGAGAGCTTAACATATAAAAAATGAAATAAATTGAAATGGCAATATTAGTCAATTCGTTTGACAGATTAGTAACTAAAAAGCGCTTTTTTATAATTCTTTATGATAAAGCATATTTTTCTGAAAGAAAATGGACAACATCAATTATTGAATCGCCACCATCTGCCAAAAAAATCAAAAGGAAGAGGACGACGCACGATTGGAGTGAAGAAAATATATTTAAATTGATCGGCGAAGTCGAATTCCATCCTTGCATTTGGAATGCATCAAGTGCTGACTACCATTAAAAACCCATGCGGGATAGCGCATGGACTGAAATTGGCGATATGCTTAATGTTACAGCGGAGGAAGTTTTCACAAAATGGTCGAATTTGAAGATTCAGTACCGGAGCTACATCAACAAAAAAAAAAAAAAACAAATCTGGACAAGGTGCAAACAATGCATCAAAGTGTAAATATTTCGACTCCATTGCTTTTGTTGGACGCGCGGAGGTTAGCCAGCAGCAACCAATAACAACAAATTTAGATATTTTATCTGAAAGCGAAGGTATCAAGTAATAGAAGTCATTTATGCAGCGAAGGTTTTTCAAAACTTAGTTCCTTCAGAAGTTTTTTGCAACATCCTTCCATTTTACGACGCTGCACCCACGCTCGAACCCACATTCTTCTGGATCTTTTTTTTTCTTTTTGCTGGGTTTTTGAAAGTGCCATAGCTCCAGCAGTTATTAATAATAAATCTTCAATATCACTGTCACTAAACATTTTAATTTTTCACGTTGCTTCACAAACACAATTTGATACTATTTAGCAGATGGATTTCATAAACATAACAACAACATTATTTAACAGATGTTTGTTCATACACACCGGACAAATAAAATTATTTGTGCAGTGTAAAAGGGTATACAAATATTTGTACCAAACATGGCTGACACAAAATCTTCTGTTGTTTGTGCAAATAAAATTCAAACAAATATTAGTGCAATCTAAACGCATGCCCAAATATTAGTCACAATACCTACTATTAGCCCAAACCATTATTTGTTGTGTTTGGACAAATATTAGCGTAGTCTAAACGTACCTTAAGTCTTAACAGTTCATATTTAAAAGTCGTGGCAAATTTGTTATGGAAAAACATTCAATTAACCAACGTATTTTAATCGTTAAAACATTTTATCAAAATCAATCATCGATTACTGCGGTGATGAGAAAGTTACGTGAAATTTTAGAGAGAAACAACGTGCCAACAAAACGCACTATTTATCGTGTAGTGAATGATAGAGAAGAAAGAGGGTCTGTGAGTGATAGGCCCAAGTATGGACCCCAACGTACTGCAAGATCGGCTGAAAACATTACTACTGCTTAAGAAAATGTTCAAAACAATCCATTAACATCAATTCGATGCCGTGCTCAGAAGCTTGGGATTCAAAGAACAACTTTGACCGCAATTTTGAACAATGTTTTGCATTTGTTTTCTTTTAAGATTTAGTAAACACAAAAGCTTCTTCCACAAGATCATTAACGCAGCCGTACATATGCCAATAAGATGTCACGTGTCGCCCATGACAACCCCGATTCACATTGGGATGAATATATAAATAAACAAAATAGTCGGTTCTGGGCAATGGAAAACCCTCAAATTATTCATCAGTCACCCTTGCATCTATTTAAAGTGATAGTGACATGCAATTTGTTCGGGAGGATTCATTGGACCTTACTTCTTTGAAAATGAAGACGGCGTAGCGATAACTGTGAATGGGGAGCGATATCGTGATATGATTGAAACTTTTTAACGGCTTTTTTAACATGTGTTATCAACAGGACGGTACCACATCGCATACAGCCAGAATTACAATGGAATTGTAGCGAGACCTCTTTCCACAACAAGTCATTTATATGTTCGCCTAAAGTATAATGAAATCCCAATTTTATTCTTAATGTTTTAGCGGACTGATCAATAGTGAACTATTGAGGCACCCTTTAATTATTAATTTATTACAACAGTCATAGTAATCGACATGCTGTCTAATTTTCAAGCGTTTTTCTTTAACGGTTTCAAAGATAGGCCCATAAAGGTCAATTTAGCTCACCTGTGAGAAGACAATTTAAATTTTAGTTTTATTTTTGTATTGATTTTTTCTATTGAAGGTTAAAGTGGTACACAGCTTTTTTTAATAAATTTTTAAAGTGCTGCCTTTTCGGGTTCATAATACACGTAAAAACATACACGTTGTAGGAAGACACCCTTTATTTTTTAAATTGTAAACTGCTTTTAAAACTGGACCAATCTGTAAGCGTCACGTTTAAAATAAGGAAAAACTTACAAAATCGGTCTAGAACTTACTGAGTTCTGCAAGCACAAACCCTCTTTTTTTAAGACGGTTAAAAAGGAATCAACTTCGAAAAAATATAGTGTTCGTTTTGAAATCTTTATTTTTTATCTTATAACAATTTTCTTATAAGGAATACTTATAAACATAAAGTAAAAGCCATGGTGCTTTAAGTGTTATACTAGAGGGTAACTATACATCGCTGGTCTCATGTAGAAGGTCCTAACTCGCATAATAGTGATTTTACAGGAAAAGGTAAAAAGATAATAGAAACTGTATTTATCACAATGTAATATTTAAAATACGAATGTTAGTTGTTTTTTATACTATTGAATTAAAATATTGTAAATGTATTAGAATCAGGAAAAAAAAAACGCAATTTCGAAAAAAATCGAGTTTCTGCCTTTCTATATGAGACCAGCGATATGTTTGTTTCTTTGTTTGACGAAAAGCTATATGTGCTTAAACCTGTAGTCCGATCTTCTTGGAGTTTTCTCAGTTTATATTTCACTTGGGCGTGGCACTTTCCACATAACTTGTTATTATTATTATTATGCATATTGTAGCGAAATATAGACTGGATTGGCATAAAGGCCATGGTACCTCCCATACAAAATGAAAAATTTTTACCACGTAGAGCACTACAAGAGGCAAAATCGCCAAATATTGTACATGTTATTCAGATATTAGTTTTTATAGTCTGACGAATAAACATATTAAATTAGAATAGTAGGCATGGTACCTCCCATACAAAGTGCAAAATTATTACCGTGTAGTGAACTGTAGAAGTCAGATCGTTATAATTTTTATTATGGTTAATAATCAATTAAAAAGCTAGCGTGGATGTGGTATGATTATTCCTTCTGGGGTACCGAAGCACATTAAGAATAGTTGGTTTCTTAAAAGACATCTATTTTACAAATACTCGTAAGATATCGCAAAATAGAAACAATTTTAGTTTTCTTTCTCTCTTGATGGTGATCATCACATTCTGAAGATATAATTGGTGAAAGGTTGCACCTCACAGTAGAGTGAGTGAGTGGAAATTTAATATATTTTTAGGAACATTTTTATTGATATAATTTTGAAGTAAATTTTAAATACAGAATTATTGTTTAAAATTTTTAATACAGTAAATAGCTTCCACGGTTTAGATGGAACTTGAAAAATTCTTAGCAAAAATTGGCATGAAAAATTGCATTATATTTTTCAGAATCAAATTGTTAAAGTATTATAGGATTTCATCGTGTCAACGAATATGGTATGTGGACTCATCTCTTTTGTATTATGCTGCGATATTGAGCATCTGTAACAATCTCTGCTTGACTTATATAATTTTCATCTTTGAGCACTAAAACTTTTAATTAGGGGTTTAGACTTGAAAAAATCTAAGAGCCTGGCACGAATGTCCTTTAAGCAAGAATCAAGGGTAGATTTATATTATTTAATAGAGATAGAAAAAATAAAAAGAACAGACACATTCGATATCGATGATCTCTGTTTCAAGTAAAATAAGAATAAAATTCCAAAAACCAAAATGACAAATTTAATTTAAATAAGTAAGAGTGCTATATTCGGCTATGCCGAATATATATATATATATCTAAATCTAGTTTAGTGAAGTAACTCCAATTAAAAAGTAAATATTGGGATGACAGAGAATTATACAGGGTCCGCAATCTAACGTTTCTTTTTCAACTATTGTTTATTTTGTGAATGGTAACACTTAGCTCATGTCTGATTTGACAGATAATTAGTTTTATCTTTCCGCTAAACGAATATGGTTGTGTATACGCTTGAGGCCGAACTACACTCGATGTTTTGCTCCCTGTTTTTGAAGATGGCATTATCAGCCGCAAAGCTAATGTCGTTTGGCAACCTCGAAGCTGCGATTTGACACCGTTGGCCTATTGTTTGTGGGGTGCCATCAACGATAATTGTTACGCCGACAAGCCAGAGACAATTGACGCTTTAAAGGGCAACATTCGTGAAGCCATTGGTGAAATACAGCTGCACACAATTGATAAAAACTGGGTCGATCGTGTAGGCTACTGCACGGCCAGCTATTTGAATGAAATTATTTTCCATTATTAACCGGAAGGTAGTTTTTTTATACGAGGGCTGCTATATATATTTCTGGCCTTGCAACACTGAGTGCTGCCAAGTGCAATCTGACATTTCCATTGGAAAGTTTGTCATGTTTAAGCATTATCGTACTCAAAACGTTTTGACGTACGACCATTATTTGTGTTGTTTACAGTGACTTGAAAAAATTAATATAGAAAAAGTGAACATTTTCGTGCCATCATTTTTCACAACTTTTGACGTGGATTATCACGACAAGAGTGCATTGACGATCCTAAATCTTTTTATGGCGATGAAGCACCATCCTGTAGCAGTGTGAAGAATTGGTATAATGAATTTAATCGTGGCCGAAGCTCGCTCAAAGACGAATTTTGTGAAGGTCGTCCAAAAACGGCTGTTGTGCCAGAGAACATTGATACCGTGCGTGAACTCATAATGCAAGATCGACATGCGACATACCGAGAGATAGAGACATCCTTGGACATTTCTTCCACCAGCATACATTCGATACTGCATGAACACCTGGCCGTAAAAAAGGTTTGATCTCCTTGGATCCCGCACAATTTGAAAGTCGCTCAAAAGAAGGCTCATGTCGATTGGTGCAAAGAAATGTTGCAAAAATACGATTGCGGTGCTTCAAAAGACGAATCATGGATCTATGCGTGTGAGCCCGAAACGAAACAACAATCGACCGTGTGGGTCTTCAAAGACAAGCATAATCCAAGGAAAGTTGTTCGCGGAAGAAGCACTTCGAAGCAAATGGTCGCCTGTTTCTTCGGCAAAACTGGTCATGTGGCGACTGTTCCGCTTGAGCAACGTAGGACGGTCACTTCTGAGTGGTACACTACAGTTTGTTTGACGAATCATTGTTCACCATGACAATGTGAGCTCTCACACATCGGCTCAAACCAGAGCGTTTTTGACCGGCAAAACGTCGAATTAATGGGTCATCCGCCGTACAGCCCTGACTTGGCACCTAATGACTTCTTCTTGTTTCCGCACATCAAGAAAAAAATGCGTGGTCAACGATTTTCGTCGACATAAGAAGCTGTTGAAGTGTTCAAAAACCATGTTTTAGAGGTGTCTCAATCGGAGTGGAAAAAGTGCTTCGACAACTGGTGTGAGCGCTTGCAAAAGTGTATAAATCATGCTGGAGAAAACTTTGAAAAACAATAAAACCATTTTTGATTATAAATATTCGCATTTTCACTATTAGGCCAGAAATATATAGAGCAGCCCTCGTATGTAGCATTTTTAAATAAAAAAAAAAGTTATGGAGCGGACCATTAAAAAAAATTAGTACTAAATATATATAATTTTACATAAAAATGACATCGGCTCTAAATGGCTTAAGCATTTTTTAAAAATATTAATTTTTCCTTAAAGATTTCTTCAAAAGGTTTAAAATGATACCCATATTGGTATTTAAAAAAATTGAAAATTCAAAGCCCCATAAGTCGTAACATACATGCGAGCTCCAATTTTTTCACATCTTGTTGTTTCTTATTTATTTTTTATCACAATATCATACTGTAAGCTGGAATATTTTAAAAAATACAAAAAAAATGTTGTGTTTCATGTTACTTTAATTAATAATTATATTAAATAAAAAAGTTCTTTTAAACTTTGGTAAGAAAGAGTGCTATAAATTTTCAAGCTGCTATAAACATTAAACCAGGTAGGTATATGTCTTTAATATTTTACGTATACAGAAAAGGCAGAAAGAAGTGTTGCCGCTTTTACGGCATATTACAAAATTGCATGAAACGAATGGAATTTAGTCACAGCAATGGTTTTTGCACAGACTATATATGTGCCTGCAATTGTCATTAAGTTGTGTCAGTACTAAAATTGCAGCAAAGCCATAAACCTAACGGTACTCCGGCAACGATAAACGACAGGCGGCGCTTTAGCGTACAACTAAGCGAGCATTCAGTTCTAAAAAGTGCAAAAACAAGAAAAAACTTAATCAATTTTCACACCATAAATTTACTTCTTTTAAAAATTATTGATGTGTTCAAAATTTGAAATAGAGCAAATTTTATTGCAACAACTCATAATTTATAGCATATTGTAAAATGGCGAATGGAAAGGCTACAGAGTTGCGTGTTTTCTAATTTCGTTAAGTTTTGTGGTTTGGAAATGATAATAAAATACATTTCTTCCAAGAATGTATGTAAATGCAAGTTCAAAAGAGTATTTAAGTAAATAGCAGTAAGAAAACTTGCAACTGGATTTAGGGTCCAAAATGTCAAAAAAATTATGCCAACAATTAGGTTATAAAAATGTGTTAACAAATTTTAATTACGAGTAATATTTTTATTCTATGTTAAACAAAAACTAAATGTCATAACTCCTGACTTGAAAAAAAATTATTGGTTTGATAGCGAAAACGGGATGAAAAGAAATAGTCCGGATGTATCAAAAAATAATAGTTCTTTCTTCAGTTTTTTTAGTTTTGGTAAGAAAAAAGTTTTATTTATTATCTACAAAATAAATGGTATTTTTTTTTTATTTTGTTAAACAATAAAATTATTTTTTAAGTCGTTTTTTTACTTGAAAATAAATCAGAGACTCGCAATTAATGGTTATTTATTAAATTTTAATCAAAGAAATTATAATGAAAAAAATGCTTCCAGATGAAGAAATTATTGCCTAAATTAAGTTTTATTTGTTTGAGTTTTTTTAACAAATTTAATTTTAAAATCATTTTCTGAATTTTATTTAATTAAATTAAAAATAAAAATAACAGTAATTTTTAAGTTTTATTTATTACTAGAAAAATAAGAGTGTTTCGTTTTTTTTATATCATATTTGTTGGACAAGAAAACTTGCTTTTAAATACCAAAAACTATATTGCCTCGATATATTAAATAAAAAATAATTTTTATTTTCCATGCAAAAAATAAATCTTTATAAAAGCAGTTATTTTCCAAGAAAAAAATTCTAAAACTCATTAAAAAGTAATTTTATGAACAAAATTTGTAACGGTGACGATCCCCTGTTACTTTTCAATTTCACATTTTTATTCGTATAATTTATTATTACCTGTTTTTAATTTATTTCAATTAGTTAATTTTAATGCATGGATTTTCAAAAATAATTTATGGTTAATTTTTGTAATAAAAATAAAGAAATAAAATCTAATTGTGGTCTTGATTCATGGTTACTATTTTTTACACTTCTATTAATGTTTTTTTTTTTACAAATTTTTAGTAAAATTGAAAAAAAAAAAATTTGCGAACCCTGACTTAAGTTACAGTATGTATCGGTATCGCGGATATTTTGTTTTTTTTTAAGCATCGGTATCATATCATGTATACATTAAGATAAATTAATTCCTAAATATTGACGTTCAAATAGTTTTATTTGTATTTTTTTTAGGGCGGCAGCACTTTTGGCGATAGTTAAAATTATTTTTGTTGGACTGCATCATGTATACGAACTTTGTTTCTATTCAACATTTTTTTTTTACTTTATATGTTTAAAACAGACTGTTTGACCTGAACTCCGTTAAGATAAACCTTTTCACGAGAACGTTCCGGAATATAAGAATCTCCATACAGTTCTTAATTGATTTAACATATAATCGACAAAACTGTAGGAATTACAATTTAAAAAGGATAGAAATTATTTAAAAATATTTGTAAATGAAACAATCAAAATTTAATGTTTAATTGTTTCAATTGTAAATTTAAATAAATACACAGTTTCACATTTTTTTTATTTGGAAAAATACCAAGAACACCACATGGCTAGATAAGTTAATTGGGAACTCCTGAACACGAATAACGCTGTAATTATTTTTTTTTAAGTACCGTTTTTTAGATAACTTTTGTGTTTTTCGGTGTATGGTCGCACTCAAGCCCTAGTGGAGCCCAATTGAAAAGTCCGATCGAGATAAGTGGCACACCGTTGGGAAGGTAATTAAATGCCTCTTGCGTCGATATGCTGCAACTTTCTGTCAGCCAAGAAATGGATAAGTTAGGTTTTTTTTTCATTTGGTTTTTTTTTCTACGTTATAGTAAAGATCTGGAATATTTTATATTTTAAGCGTAATTTGAAAAATAAAACGGATCAAAAATAACGTTTTATTTTTATTTTTATTTTTATTAAGGATTTTGTGAAACGACAATATTTTCATTTTCGTGGCTCAGATAGCAACTTGCAGCATATCGACGGAAAAGTCATTTAATTACCTTTCCAACGGTGTGCTATTTATCTCGATTGGACTTTTTGAGGGTTTGAGTGGGGCCATACACCGAAAAACACAAAGGTACTGTTATCTAAAAAACGGTACTTTGAAAAAAACATTACAGCGTTTTTCGTGTTCAGAAGGTCCCAATTAACTTATCTAGGCATGTGGTGTTCTTGGTATTTTTGGCTGATAACCAGTGTTATTATTAAAATAATTAACAGCGTTGCCACACAAGAAATTTACTTCCTACCAATAATTTTCAAAAATCCTACCAAAATCGTTAACAGCCTACCAAAAATTTTGAAATGCAATTCTTCAATAAAATAAAAATTTTTATTTTGGCTTATATAGTAATATAATAAAAAATTCCAGTTTTTATTAAAAACATAAAAATATACATAAAATAACAACATAAAAGCAAAATTTCATTTAAAATAACGGATGTATGTATGTGTATACAAAATGTATACAGATAAAAAAAAACAAAAAGAATTTAAAATACAAAAAATATCACATATAATTCATTGGTTTGAAAATAGTTTTAGAGCATACTATGCAGAATTAACACCCATCCCTTTCCTGGAGCCAATCAAATTCGCTCAACCATTCGGTTCTAATTTTTCTTTTGACTGTTTCTTTACAATGTTCACTAAAAGTATTATATTATTTAAAAATGTTTTAAAACAAAAATTTTAAGAGTGGTTCTACCTCGTTGATGGAATGTCCTTTCTGAAATTATATTATTATATTATTTTCATTTAATTTTGTAGTTTTTAATAAAAATCTGAAAAAAATACATGCAATATTAGTAAATATTTATGTAATTAATAGATACATATTAAGAATTAATAAAGTTTAATTACTTTTCCATTTTGTCTATTAATTTTTTAATACATACACTTGAAAATATACCTTCACTTAAAAATATTGTTAATTTCAATTTCATAAAATAGTTCGCGTTTCTTAAACCAGAGATGGTTATAGCTTTAATCATCTCTATGCAAAAAAGCAGAGATGTTTTTTAGTACACCCAAAACAGTTTTTAAAATAGTGGTAACACTATCAAAGTTATTGTTTATTTTATTAAAAGTTACATTTTTTTTATTTTATGTTCTGAATTTTTAAGATGAAAAATTTACTATGCTAAAAAATGGCTACAGGTGGAAAACCTACCAAAAATTTAAAAAAATTCAACAAACCAACCAAACTACCAAACTGTTTTTTAAAAACGAAAAACTACCAAGTTTGGTCCGATTGGACCAAAGCGACAACGCTGATAATTAATTAAAAAGCAATAGGTCTTTTTTACTTTTTATATATATTTTCGATGTTTCGCTACTCCATTGTGTTTGTAGCATCATCAGGAAAACAAATATTTATTTAAACAACGGGATTTTTTTAAATAATTATATTAATTAATTCCCAAATTTCAAAAAATTCTTTTTTTTCATGCTATTCTCCCGATTTATTATTTAAATCACCGATATTGATTATTGAGGGTCAAAGCACGTCTCGATGGCCATTTCGTTATCGCGACGTTATCGTTATCGTTATCGTTATCGTTATCGGACGAGTTAAGTAAGCGATAACGAAATGGCCATCGAGACGTGCTTTGACCCTCAATAATCAATATCGGTGATTTAAATAATAAATCGGGAGAATAGCATGAAAAAAAAGAATTTTTTGAAATTTGAGAATAAATATTTATTTAATTAACAAAAAAAAAAAAAGAAAAAAACAACAACAACAAAAAATGTAATAAAAATTTTTTCAAACTAACATATTTCAAATAACAAAAAATTATTTTCTCATTAAAAAATTTTTTTAAACAAATGCAAAGTACAAAATTATTTCTTATTTACTAAATGTCTATAAATCTGAGCTGCATTAATGAATTCTTTCAAAACTGTTGAAGATGATAAAGTTAAGAAGAATAAATTGAAATAAAAGTCACTTTCGTAGTTTGACGAGTGAAAAGCCAGTGTTAAAGTTTGGTATAAGAAGCCGAGACTAATTAAAAGGGCATTAATAGTTTCGATATTGAAACCCAAGACACAACTCGATAGGAAAATTCGATTCCTTGTTTATCGCCAGATAATTTGAACTCTCATATCCTATGCTTTCCCAGTCTGGTTCAGAATTTCTTCTGATTAGATGGAAAGGCTAAGGATGTGGTAGAGGAAGATTGCCTTGGCCTACGGTGTAGGAAGGGGCCTGATGGCATATACCTTAAGCTGTCTTGCAAATCTGTATACAAAACTATAGACTTTGATAGAGTTGACTTTTGTATGGTAGGGTCGGGTATAAAATTTCTTGAGAGGTCTTAATTTCTTTGAAAGCGCGGGCAATCTGAGGACCATTCAAATGTCTAATTGCTTATCACCGGTAAACGGTGCAAACCTCTTGTATTACCATAGGAAAATGAATACCTTAGACAAAGGGAATGTTTTTTATAACATCGTCCAATGGGCTATTCCTATTCTTTTGTATAAAACTTTACTTTCTTTTTTATATAACGGTATTTTTCTTTTTTCTCGCCTAGCTATAAAATTTAAGTTAATATTAGAATGTGGTACGAATGCCTTCCTTTTTACCTTTTTTTGGGAAAGTTTTAAAAACTATTTTACCTACAGTAAGATTAGCTTTAACATTATTATAAGCGATCATGCTGCAAATACGCTTATAGAATATCTTGGCAAGTCCTTAAAAAAATACGCTAGTATGTAAGGATTAAATAATTAATTAAAATTAGTTTTAAGAAAACATGTAAAACTTAGAAATTTTTGGAAATATATAATACTAAACTATATATCCACTGATGAGCTAGGATATACCGCAATAATACATTTCATTGCTTTTGAAAGATATTAACGTAGATTAAAAAGTAATAAAAATATTAAGTTAAAAAAATTAAGGGTGAGTCCAAAGTGCAAATTAAATTTTATTGGTTTCAGAAATATTTAAAGCTTAATTTGTGTAGTTTTACGTTTGTAAGCAACATTAACGTTCGTTGACTAAAGTTACAATTCATTGGAGGCATCCAATACTGTTTATAATATTGAGTATCTATATATATAAAAATGAATGTCTGTCTGTCTGTTTGTTTGTGCTTTATAGGAGGCCAAACCCTTGGACCGATCTTCCTGAAATTTTCACAGCATGTTACTGTGACTCTGGAAGGAATAATAGGCTATATGAAGTTTTAATTGGACAAAGGGGCGTGGCACCGCCCATATAATCCAAAAATTTAAATCGCCATATTTTGGCCATTTTTTGACCTACGTCGACGATATTTGGTACATATGGTATTGGCATAATTAGGAATACGCACCAGGAGAAAAGTGGGTGGGACCCCGCCCCTCTTTAGAAAAATTAAAAATCGTAATATAGTCTTAACTACTGGACCAATCGTCATTAAATTTTCGCAATAGGGTATTTTTGACTATATAAAGTTGGGAGTGGATAAAGGGGCGTGGCCTCGCCCATATAACCCAAAATTTAATATCGTCATATCTTGGGCATTTTTTGAACAACGGCGGCAGTATTTGCTATATATGGTATTGGCATGAATAGAAATAGTTATTAATTTTAATTTTATTTAATAAAGAGGGGGGTAGCGAAGCACACCGGGTTCAGCTAGTATACTATAAAATTGGTTTTTTTGAAAGTGGTATAAATCCACTTTTTCAAACAACTAAGTTAACGGTAATTTTAATGAGCTAATAACTCCTACTCTCCATAGTTGCAATCATAATTTCAAAAGTTCTATCTTGAGATAAAATAAAAAAATAGAATCACTGTTGTTGTTGTTTTTGCTTAAACCTTGATTTTTGTCTTTGCTTTATTTATTGTACAAAAATTTTTAGTTTATTTAAAATGTTTTTCACAACTTTCATGAAGAGTTAAGTAAGCGATAAACGAAATGGCCATCGAGATGTGTTTTGACCCTCAATAATCAATATCGGTAATTAATTTAATTGGAATAATTTAAAAAATAGCACAAAGTTTGTTATGAAAATTAAATTATTTCAAAAATATTTCCGTGTCTTTTTGATGCACAATTTTATCACACAAATTTTTCTTTTGAAAGTGACATAAGTCCATTTCTAATAAGTTTAATTTAAACAACTTTCAGTAATTTCTTCAAAAGAAAGATTTTTTACAGTTGTAGGAGCAGTATTAAAGGAAAAAACACTTCCCAAGACTATTTTAATGCAATAAAGCCTGCTTAAAAAACCAGCTTCATAATTCATTTTGTAGAAAATGTAAAGAAAAGACTATGTCTCAACTAAATCTCTTCAAGAGGCAGTATTAAACAGAAAAAAATACGGACAGAGAAATTTTAAACTGCCTTAAAATATGTTGGATGAGGTTTAAAAAGAATGAATCTCAAAACAATTTTTTTGTTTGGAAAATAGAGAATATCAAAATTAATACGTTACCACTGTATAAAATTTCCTGGACCATAACAAGATAGAAAATATAACGATATAATTACTTTATACATCGCCTATTCACCATAAATATTTGAATATGCTAATGTTAAAGAAAACTAAGTATAAAATATATTTTTCTTATTTTAAGACGAATTCATTTTTATTTTTAATATAACGAAATTGAATTCTTAATACATTTGGTTGTTCTTCATTTTGTTTAGTCTTCATTTTAACTGTTACTTTTTTCATATAAATTTATTTTAGGAAATTAATGTCTATAAAAATATGGACTTAAATTTGCTATTGTTTTTGGTTCTTCTAAAACGTTATTTTTGAAAGTGGTATAAGTCCATGTAGATCCAAAAAAAATCTGTTATTTTTGCAAATATTATTATTGATTATTATTTCAAAATTAAATTTAAAAAGTTGGCCAATATTTTTTAATTAAAACAAATTCAAATCCTTAAATATCTCAATATATGAAAAAATTAACTTATACCACTTTCAAAAAAACCAGCTCATATAAATATTAATAAAGACATATCATTAGGACCTTATATTGCTCTTGTATTATACGAGGGCTGCTATATATATATATGGCCTGGCAACACTGAGTGCTGCCAAGTGCAATCTGACATTTCCATTGGAAAGTTTGTCATTTTTAAGCATAATCGTACTCAAAACGTTTTGACGTACGACCATTATTTGTGTTGTTAACAGTGACTTGAAAAAATTAATATAGAAAAAAATGGAATTAACTCGTGAACATTTTCGTGCCATCATTTTTCACAACTTTTGACGTGGATTATCACGACAAGAGTGCATTGATGAATTTAAATCTTTGTATGGCGACGAAGCACCATCCTATAGCACTGTGAAAAATTGGTATAATGAATTTAATCGTGGCCGAAGCTCGCTCAAAGACGAATTCCGTGAAGTTCGTCCAAAAACGGCTGTTATGCCAGAGAACATTGATGCCGTGCGTGAACTCATAATGCAAGATCGACATGCGATATACCGAGATATAGAGACATCCTTGGACATTTCTGCCACCAGCATACATTCGATACTGCATGAACACCTGGCCGTAAAAAAGGTTTGCTCTCGTTGGATCCCGCACAATTTGAAAGTCGCTCAACAAAAGGCTTGTGTCGATTGGTGCAAAGAAATGTTTCAAAAATACGATTGCGGTGCTTATAAGATCGTCACAGGTGACCAATCATGGATCTATGCGTATGAGCCCGAAACGAAACAACAATCGACCGTGTGGGTCTTCAAAGACGAGCAAAATCTAACGAAAGTTGTTCGTGGAAGAAGCACTTCGAAGCAATCGGTCGCCTGTTTCTTCTGCAAAACTGGTCATGTGGCGACTGTTCCGCTTGAGCAACGTAGGACGGTCACTTCTGAGTGGTCCACTACAATTTGTTTGCCTGAAGTCATCGGAAAAATTCGAAAAACCAAACAAGAGAAGACGAATCATTGTTCACCATGACAATGCGAGCTCTCACACATCGTTTTTGACCGGCCAAAACGTCGAATTAATGGGTCATCCGACGTACAGCCCTGACTTGGCACCTAATGACTTCTTCTTGTTTCCGCACATCAAGAAAAAAATTTTCGATTTTCGTCGCCAGAAGAAGCTGTTGAAGTTTTCAAAAGCCATGTTTTAGAGGTGTCTCAATCGGAGTGGAAAAAGTGCTTCGACAACTGGTTTGAGCGCATGCAAAAGTGTATAAATCATGCTGGAGAATACTTTGAAAAACAATAAAATCATTTTTGATTATAAATATTCGCATTTTCACTATTAGGCCAGAAATATATAGAGCAGCCCTCGTAAATTAGATTTAGATTTCTTTTAAATAAGTATAACTCACTTTTCATATCCTTTTATAAAACAACATTTTAATATGTCGTGTTTTACAACCTTAGGAAATCATAAATTACATTCGTCTTTAATTTACTTTGGGGAAAATATAAAGTTATTTTCGTTATTTATAACACGAATATGCAAACTATATTTTCTGTTTTTTATGACATGACTTAATAATGCAACATGTTTTGGCTACTAATTTAACGCTTTTTTTGTATTTTGGCCAAACAAGCAGAATTATAGCAATTTTTTGTAGTTCACAAAACAAAAAGTCTAGAGCTCAAAAAAAATTTAAAAATCACAACGCTTCCGTAAACTTAATGAAACAATATGTCAAACGGAGTTGAAAACAATTTCATGAAGCCGAGTATTAAAGGGCACACATGCCACCTCCGTATTGTGTTTGATTAAACTTTGTTAATTCAAACTGGACAAATAAAAAAAAAATCCATATTGTATGTGAAGGATATTAAGTTAATCGTACTGTTGTGGATTTTTCAACACAAACACTTGCAACACATATGAACATTTTTTTTTTCTGTGTGTATAAAAGTATTTTAATGCAACAATAAATTTCAGTGGCAAAACCAAAAGCTAAAATCCATAATATTTTTAAAATATAATAAGAGTTGAATGACTCTATAGAAAACAAGTGACGTTTTTTTTTATTGTTTCATGTTGTTGTTGTTTTTTTAAACAATTTAACATTTTTTGTAGCTGTTTTATAAAAATAAACCACACAAATTAAAATAAATGCAACAGAATCTTTCAAATCCAAAAATGAAAATAAACAAGAAATACTGATGCAATCATAACAAAAGATCCGCTTGGTTAAGCCCAGCATGAGTTACCATGCAGCAGCCAGTCCATAAGCAGCCATAATCAAGCGGAATGACTGGCTGGCGGGCAGTATAAGTCAAAGTGATAGATGGTGTAGGGTGGACAAAATACTATGTGTTTAAGTTTTTGTTGCATTTAAAACTGATGGATTGCAATAACGACATTGCACAGTGGGGTATTTTCAAAAAAAAAAAAAAAAAAATACTGAAAATTTTTTTTCTTTTTTAAATAAAATTTTGCTATGAAGGAATCCTATACGAATATAAATTTTGTTGTACTTAAATTGTAGCTCAATGTTAATCAGAAAATCAAGGGGCCATATGACAAATAGACAAAAAAGGCCACATAGTGGAAGAGAATATTGCCGGTATGACAGACGTTATGATGAGAACACCAAACATTTACTTGCTTTTATATGCGCTGTATAGTCATTTTTCCCCTCGTGTGCTGATCTAACCACGGTGCAGACGAGGGTCCTCGGGGGTATGGGAGGAACCAGTCCTACGGTGTGCAGGCACTGAAGCTGGATAGACAGTTGGGTACTGTCGAAGGATTTGACCAGTTTCCTTAAATGATAATAACGTATGAATAATAATAGCAATAAAAAAACTGTCACCACGGGAGCCGGTAGCCCATACAGAGAGCCGCCCATCTCTGCAGCCAGTTATTGGTGGGGTCCCTTCGGGGTACACGTGGTGGTTGCGGTTAATTTGTCTATCTCTGCGGGTCTGGCGTGGAATAGACTAAAGTGTGCTGTTGCACTTTCTACAGAGGAGTTTATGATAGGCTCCGACTCTATAGCAAGGGGTATATTCATGGTCCTGCAAGCCATGGTCTTAAAATTACACAGAATAATGGTTTGACCATCGTCTGATAAGGGCTTACTGCTAGGTACAGACCTTAATCTAATCACTTATCCTGTGTAGTCATTCTTAAATAAAGCGAGCAAATCAGTTAGCAAATATTTGCGAAAAATTTTTTTTCTAAAAACGTTTCAACTTTGTTCTAATTGTTTTACCTTAATGCACACAACCAAAAACAATAGGAGAATAAGTGGCATAATTGTTCCTTGATTTTTGTTTTACTCGATAAAAAGAATAAATTTAAATGATAGCAAACGTTACGTTTCGTTTGTTTTCGTACCCTGGTTTAGAAAAAATAATACTTTTTTAAAGAACATTTTCAAAAATTACTTTTTTTTTACAGATTTAGCATGTGTAGATTTTCCCCCACTTTTCGTTGTTCAATTCCCCACAGTGCATCGACACGTTGATAAATGTGTGTGAAAGTATATCAATATATATTATATTTGTTGTTTCAAATTTACAATTTTTTTTTTTTGAAAGACTGACTGTTATATTCGGCCTCTTATCGCAGTAATGGAATGTACAATATATTAAAGTTTTTTTGTATTCGCACTATGTAGTCGTCATCTAAGGGCTTAAAGTACAATGACTTTTTGTTTCGCTGTTATATAATTTATGTTTAGGATTATATATATTACTTTGGCTTAAAACTGACAGTTTGTATTTATAATGAATTAAGCAAAAATAAAGAGGAAAAAAGTAAAAACATAAAATGCAACAAGAGCAGCACAAGAGTAAATAATTTTATTTTTAAACTGTCATCACTCCTCCAGGCAACCACCATACTACACATGAAAACAAACAAACAAACAATAAAAAAATACTCATCAAAATGTCGTTGTTGTAACATGAATGATTTGTGCCACAATAGAACAATTTCGACAACATGATTTCTTATACCGTTTTAAGTACTCATACGAACGAATACCTGATGCTTGTGTGTGTGTATGTGTTGTTTTTTAATACGAGATTTTTTTGAGCTCTGAGCAATTTAGATTTAACCGTATTAAAAGATTTATTGGGAAATTAAAGCAAGCTGAATTAATAAATAATAGAAATACATTTTATAATTTAAGTTTAAGTGCACAAAAATGTTTATTTTTTAGCCGACTTAAAAAAATGAAGGATTTTATCAATTCGACTGAATGTTGCTTTTTTCATATTTGTGACTCCATAACTCAGTCATTTCTGGATTAATTTATTTTTTTTTTTTTTTTGTTGAAAGGTGATGCGTACAGATTGGTCCCGTTTTAAAAACTGTTTATATACAAATTTTAAAATTAAAAGGTGTCACCATAGATGAACTATATGGGCCTATCTTTTAAACCGAAATTAAAGGGTGTTCGCCACATTGGACAGAATGTCTATTGCTATGACCGTTATAGTAACAAGTATTAATTAATGTTCAAAATTAAAAATTAAAGGGAGTCCCAATAGTTAATTAAATTGAATTTAAATGGACATACTTTTGAAGAGTTTGACGTAATTTGATGTATGTGGCTTAACTTTTGAACCGTTATAAACAGCAAGTTGAAACTTATCAAGAACCAGTATTGCCAAGTCCGCTATAACAACAATTTTATAATTTGAATTTTGAAACTAAAGGGTGTTCCCAAAACTAATTTAATTTTACATATATAGCCGTTATATACAAACACTTGAAAATTAGACAGAATGTCCACTACTTCGTTTGGTATAAGAAAAAGTATAATTATTTTAATTTATAAATTAAAGGGTATTACAATAGCTGATTTAATTTGATGTATATGGCCAAACTGTTGAAACGTTATAGACAGACGTTAAAATTTTACAAAGAACCTGTATTACTAAGTCTGCTATAACAGCAGGTATAAAATTTGAATTATGAAATTAAAGAGTGCTCCCATAGTTGCTGTAATTTAAGGCATGTATATTTCCAAACTGTTGAAATTAACAAGGAGCTGTAGTAGAAATTAGAAGCATAAAATTATGAAATGGAATAAAAGGGTGTGCCAATAGCTAATGTAATTTGACGTATGTGGCCATACTCTTGCACCGTTGAAGACAAACAGATGAAATCTATTTTGAAGCCAGTTGTTTTGCAAGAATAATTTGCCAGTCTTCTTAGAAATGTTCTTTAGAATGTTTTGCTTTCTTTCAGATGTTTTTTTTTCGGATAAAAAATTAGCACAACACGATATCTATAAAAAGGTATTTCGGCGACTGTTCGATTTTGGCTTTCTGAGCCGTCGTTACCGTTCATTTGTCTACTCTATACAACAACTAAAAATTGCGAGAGAACATAGCTTTATAAGAATTAAGACCTACCTTTATGTTAAGGAAATGATGAATCAAATCTTTTTGACAAGATGTCTTACTAAGAAACGATATTCTTAAAAAATCGTTGTTATAATGGCCCGCATTGAAAATATTAAGGAAATATTTACTTCTCGATCTAACACTAAGAGAAAACTGTTAAAAATTCTTATACTCAAGTATGAAGCAAACCCGAGTATCCCGGCATCATTGCCTTGCAATTGAAAAATCTATATTTGATAGTGCGTTAGGTAGTTGCATGCTTTTATTATTTTTTGTCACTATTGCTTTTGTTTTTGTTTAAACTTAATTAATCTTTTTATATCCTTCACCACATTTAAGTTTATCATTCGTTTGTAATTTCTACAATATTCAATATAATATTTTTCGACTCCATAAAGTATATATATTCCGAGTTCTTACTATGAGTATAAGAAGATGTTTGACCTATGTCCGTCCGTGTTAGAGTTGAAATCAACTTTTCAAGGCACTAGACAAACTAGAGAAAATTTAACTACGTCAATCGATCAGACATAGTTTCGAAAATTTTTCTATTGGAAATCAGCAAGATTGGTTGGAGGCCGAGTGCAAAACACCACTCCTGCCTCTAATTTGTCCATATCTTTTTTTTTAACTTTACTTCAGCTGGTTATTTTTAATGATAAAAGTTAAGAAAACTTGGTAGCACTTACAAAACTGGTTGTTGTTTATAATAAAAAATTAAAGAAATTGAGTTGGGACAGCAATCTTAAGCAAAACATACAAAGAAAGCTTTTTTGAACAGAAAAACTGTATATTATTTTACTTGTTTAATTTATATAAACACAGAAATATGGCGAAGGGTATATAAGATTCGGCACAGCGGAATATAGCACTTTTGTTTATTTTATTATTTAAGCAAAATTTTATTATTTTATTATTCAACACATGATATCCGAAATATAGTTTAAACTAATATTTAAAAACAATATAGTCATAAGAAATTTATGCGAGGTGTGTTCAGAAAGTAATCGTATTTAAATTAAATTAAACCGAGAATTTTTTATTTTATTAATTAATTTTCGAAAAGATATCTTTTTTCGTGCTATTTTCTATTATCCCGATTAATTATTTAAATCACCGATATTAATTATTGAGGGTGAAAGCACGTCTCGATGGCCATTTCTCTGCCGCTTTCTTAGCTCTTCAGGAAACTTCTCACAAACATTTTAAATAAACTAAAGATTTTGTCTAAACAATAAAGTAAAGGCAAAAATCAAAGTTTAAGCAAAAACAACAATAATCAACTATGATTTTATTTTTCTTTTATCCACTCCATACGGCTGACTTTTTTTCGGCTCTTTTATACAGTTAAAAGATGATGAAAAATAAAATATCACAAAACATTACGATAATATATTTATATACACGGGCACTTTGCAAATATTAAATTAAAAAACGGAAATTTTTATTATATTAATTAATTTTTAAAAAGAAATCTTTTTTCGTGCTATTTTCTATTATCCCGATTAAGTATTTACATTTTTCAGTAACTGTTGCTTTTGACCCTTTTAAAGGAACCATAATTTTTTTATATTGAACTTTAATTTTTTTTAGTTAATATGAAGGGAAAATAATATGCTTTATGCTCTGTGGTACTTAAAATGCTTCTGCTTTTTTTTATAAAGGAACATATCATTTGAAAATAATTTTTCTTTCTAAAATGGAGATGTTGTCAATTTGTCTTTTCTAAGGGAATAAATTTCAATCCCAGCAAAAAAAAAACGTGATAAACTTAAAAATTAGGGAGTGACATTATTAACGTATATGACCCTGTCTCTTGTAGCGTTATAGACAAGACATTTAAAATTAATAAGAATATGTGTTACTGCTTTTGCTAAAAAAGTAATTACAATTTAAAGGGTGTCCCTATTTTCCTATTTTTAATCCATACTCGAATTAAGTTTAGCTATTTTCGACTCCATTTTATGCAAACAGTAGTAACGAAGAGAAATTTTTAAAAATCTTTACTATGACTGCTGAAAGATTAAAAAATTTTCCCTTAATTTTTCAACATATCTCCTTAACAGAAAATAAATAATCAATATGGATGATAGTTATAATTATTAAAATGCTTTTATTTTAAAAACAATGTTTATATTGAGACACAGTATGCGTTTATGTGGCAGCCACAATATGTGACCAACAAACATAATGCAGGCGTAATAAATTAAAATTTATATATTTTTATAAAATTCGTACTTAATTAAAAAATCCTATCAATAACTGTTAAAGTACTCAAGTTTGTGAGTTTATTTTCATATAAATAATAACTTTTAATTAGTGGTTAAATTCTATAAAAAAAAAAACTAAAAATGCCATAAATAATAATTTAATTGTTTCGTTGGAATAATTGTTTAGAAAACCAATAAATAAGTTTCTGTCTACTAAAAAAATAAAAATTAAAAACGGTTTGCGAATGTAAAAAGTTTAAGCAACGAATAGTGCAATCAATTAAGCGAATTAATTGGAAGAGTAATTCGAAAATGATCAAAACGATTTACAAAGAACTAAATGTCAATTTGATTATTTGCTCAAGTAATTTGTATTTTAGTTTTATAAACTTTAATTTAGAAAGAAGGAAGAACTTAAAAAAAAATTCTTTTATTTTTATGTGTTAGTGGTTGCCAGATTTAATACGAAAAATTTCGCGAAGAACTTGGAAGACACCAAAAAAAAAATTTTTTTTTTAATAAAATAAATTATCTTTTATTTCTTTGTTATTAAAAATAAATTGCTATTGAAAGACCGGATATAAATAGACCGGATATTAATAGTAAATGGCAATTTCTATTAGAGACTGGGAGCTAGGACTACGTGCTCAACACGCAATGTTTTTTAAAAAATATAAGAGACGCGTCATAGAGTAAACAAAAACATTTTAAACATACATTAAATTCAACAACGGGAATATTTAATTAAATTAATTAATTTTTAAAGAATACGGAGGTATTTTTGTTTATCCCGATTAAATTATTAAATCACCGATATTGAATACACTGTTCTGCCAAAAAAAACTTTTCTCCCCTCCCTTGAACAATTTTGCCTGTTTCTCATGTTTTCAGGTGTGTTGAGTCCGAATCTGAACTCAGAAAAATTCTATCACCCTCTGATTTTGAGAGAAAAGAGGAGAAACTTGGAGCGAAAGCCTCGAGAGTACTGATCAAATCCTAGAAGAAAATAGTGTCTAGAGAGCGGCTGAGTGGGAGGGGGGAGTTGGGGTATTGACGGTGAAAGGGGGGCAGGTAGGGATTTAAATGAAAGGGATACCACCATAAAAAAAACTTTTAGCTATATTTCTTCAACCACTTGTAATATTCCCCTCAAATTTTTTTTGTTCAAATATACTTCATTGCGCTCAAAATCATCGGGCTTTTGAATTTTTTTGAATGTTTTGATGCCAAAAAAATTCGTCAAATTTACAAAAAACTCACATTTTTAGATAAAATATTTGAATTTCTCAAGAAACTGTGTGTGACAGACAGGATCTGACTCCAAATTCGTGTTCAGCACATTTAAAAACAGTAAGAAAACATATTTTGGTTTAAAGGAGGATTTTCGTGCAGAACAGTGTTACTGAGGGTGAAAGCTCATCTCAATGGCCTTTTCGCTACCGCTTACTTAGCTCTTCAGGAAATGGCTATCGAGACGTTATTTGAACCTCAATAATCAATATCGGTTATTATTTTAAAGGGGATAATTTTTAAAAATAGCACAAAGTGTTTTTGAAAATTAAATAAATTGATAATATTCCCGTGTCTTTAATTTAGATGAAGATGATTCAAATTTTTATTGTATTACGAAGAGGAAAGTTCAGCACTTATGAATGAAAAACGATATCTGGCAACTTTCAATCAGGGCTCAGTTTGTAACAAAATGGCGGGTATATTTCTTTAATCACATCACGTATTTTGAGTTGTTAACACCTCGCAATAGCGTGATCTATTTTTTTTTTTTTTTTAAGAAGTAGCACTTCAGCCAATAATACCTGTTTATTTGAACTTTACCGCATTTCCAGACCACATAACGCATCATACAACGGCACGTTGAGCATACAAAGGCCTCTTCTAAATTATCGCTCTAGGATTTTCAGAAGCCCAATTCCGCAGCAATTTTGCTTTGTTTATATACCTTGGCGAGAAAAATTTGGCTTCGTCTTAAAAAATTATTTTTCAAAAAAAACCAGCTGGTTGTTTCTGAATGAATTTTCGTAGTGGATTTTAAATATTTAAATGCAACTTTCGAACGAAATTGAATTCATTGTGATAATTGCCAATGGATCTGCTACGAATACGTCAAAAAACTTAGAGTCAAACCTATCATGCTGTTGGCGTTGCCACAGTTGAAAAACAAAGTTCTTATTAAAAACCCCTTAATGTGTAGAATTTCTAATAAAAATATTGTTTGGGTTGATTAAGCGATTGATTTTTGGTGTTGTTTATAAATAACATTTTTATCCCGCTTGCAAAACACCCTTTACAGCCACTTGATGCATATTTGAGGCACACACTTCTTTCATGTAAACATTTGACCCTGCTAGGAACTGTCTTCTCACGCTCCCTATAAATAATTTAAATTTGAAAAGCATTTTTAAGCCACAAAATCGCTTCACCTTTTGATAGGGATAAATAACCGATTTTCCAAATTAATATCGCTGCAGCACTATTTGGATTTAAATTTCATGAAAAAAAAAACACAAATTCGAATATGCTCCACTAAACAAATGAATGCTGTGCTAAGTGGCTGGCTGGTTTGTTGGCTGACTGACTGACTGTTGTTTCCTTCTTGTTGATTTGTGTTGATGTTTAATCCCTTTTGTTACCAAACAAATAAAAACAACAAATTTTAAAAAGTTATTTAGCAATTTATTTTTAAATATAATTGAGCTTCTTTCTGTGTACAATTCATGTAATTTCATGTAAACTTCCCCAAATAGGGATGAACAATTTTTGTATAAAGCTGGATTAGTTTTATTTTATTTTACTTAATTTTTTTTCTTTTTGCTTTAGTTGGTAAATATTTTGTTTTAATTCAATTTTTTTTTTCGAATAAATTTAGGGAATTTGATTACAAGGCTACATTCAACATTAAATACAAACGCAATAAAATATTTAGTTGTTAGACCAACTAATTCTATATAAATAAAGTTTGTAAACTACTGTCAAAAGTATTGAAAGCAATTCTTTATGCGAAAAATATTTATTTAGTATTAATTGCATTTCGGATTTAAATGTAAATACGACTAATTGCTTTAGATTTTATTTATTTTATATCAGTGAAAATGTAGTCAATTTAAAGTAAATAAATAAGCTTTTTCTCTAAAACATTTGAGGATGGAAATGTTAAAGAAAATTTCAGTATTATTGTCATGAAAAATAAATTGTTATTGGTTTATTTCAGTTGCTCTCGTTTTTACTGCGACTTGTTAAATTAGAAGAAGTGTTTAAAAAAGTAGTAAAACCATGTCTTTAACGCAACCCCTTCTGTCGGTAGAGAGATTACAATTCTTTAAAATTTTCCTTTGAATGATCGTTCGTACTTTAAAAACAATTAAAAAAAAAAACTAAGTAAATTTTTAAATAATTTAAATAAATATTCAGTTTTATATTTACCAAAGTTCGCTGTGTATTGTTAAGTATGTATGGAAATGGCAAGTAGCTTACATACCTGAAAATAAAAAAATTATTTAAATAAAAAGAGTTCCGAAAATATTTAAGGATTAAGAGTTCTTAAGATTGTAATAAATACAATAATAAATTTGCTCTGTTTGTAATAAGTTTACTTTCGTTATAATTTTGCGAATCATTAATGCATTGAGCTACCAAATTTCGAATTAATTCTCTTTACGCGTAAAAATAAACTGGGGAGGAATCGTTACATTCGTGAACGTACAACACGTATCGTTAAAATACTTCTTTCGGATAATGACATACGTTAACGGATGATAATTCACAATAACGCAGATTATAACATACGTTATCGTATAAATGATCGTACGTTTTTTACGTTAACAAAACTTAGTTCGAATAAGATGAAAAAACCAACAAATTCGCCCAAAAAAAAAGTGCGAATTAAACAAATTTAATTTTAGTTTATGATAAAGTTAAATCTATGATTTATAAATGAACACAAAAATTTGGCAAAAAGCATGCTTCCTAATCGAGCATATTAATATCTACTGCTAACAGACTATGGGATGAGTTTTCTAAGTGTATGAACGCACTAGTACTACCAGTTAATGATATAAAGATTTTAAAATAGGTAATTCGCACATATAGTTTTGCAAAAAAATAATTTATATTTATAATTTTGTGCTTAAGGCTGATCAAAAATAGGTATCAAGCAAAGAAAAAACTTTTTTTTTTAATGGAAAAACCAGAATGAGGGAGGCCTTTATGAAGAAAAGCTGCTGGTGGCAAGTGAAAAAGTGTTAATTGAAGCAGCAGCAAGCGCTTTGAGCAAAAAATCGATTTTGACCTTTTGAAACAACAAAATCTGACCAGCCTGAATACTCTTCCTTTAGTTTTAGAATTGTTTAATTTGAAAACTATTGTAAATCATTCAAAAGATTACGATCCGTTTACAATCGTATGTCATAATGCCATTTAGTTCATAGGATTAACGTATCACGTAATTTTTTTTCGTACGATTGTCGATATGAACACGGATGTAACAATTCCACCCCTGACTTCAATTTTGGTCAAAGTTTTAGTCAGTTCAAATGAATTTGATAAAAATGAATTGCAGTTCATTTTCAATTCAAATGAATTTGTCAAATGAACTTCAATTCGTTTCTTATTCAAATGAATTGTAGTTCATTTCAAATTCATTTGAAATAAATTAATTTTGAATAAATTGAAACCAATTAAAAAAAATAATAATAAGCAATTCATAACCAACTCATTTAACCTGATTTGATGGAAATTTGAATTGATTTTCTAAATAAATATGCAGTAAGCATCACCATGCTTTTTGATCATGCATGGGTCCAGGGAAATGCTTTCCAATTTTTGTACTGCATATTTTCATTTTGATAGGAAAAATTTCCATTTTTCAATCTCCCTAGATCTGCTCTGGAATTTGATTGATTGCAACTCATTTTTGATTTCATTCATTTAAATTGCAATTTATTATTGTAATTCAGTTAAATGAATTCAAAATTAATTCAATTCAAACGAACTAGAAATTAATTGAAACTAACTTTAACAGATTCATTTAAACTGAAACGAATTTTGAATTAGAAATGAATTGAAATTAATTTCTGTCTAATTCATTTGAATTGCTTCAAATTTGATCCAATTCGTAACGAATTAACATCGAAAAATAATGACTCATTTACAGCTCTAATATATATGCCCGAGCCAAAAATAATTATGTCTGTTAAATAAAAAAAAAGAACTGAATTTTGTTTAAATTATTGCTGCCATTTAAAAACAATTAACTGGTTCAATCAATGGTCATCAATTCGCATGTGTCTGTCTGCATATAAGTCTGCCAGGATTATGACATACAAACATAATGTTATTTTCTTGGCTTAAAGGCATAAATTAATGCAACAGGCGGGCAATAATTAGGTTAATGGTATTAAAGCTGTTGCTGTGATTTATGCAGACAATAAAAATCAGGCCTGTATCACACAAAACTGTCATAAAAATATTTATGGCAAAAAAATTTAAATGTGTTTTTGTTCAAGTTTCAAGTTTTTTCGTTTTGTTATCTACAAAACAGACAAAATAACTAAAAAGAAATTTGAGAAAGAAAGAAGAATGTTGAGAAAAGTCTTACCTGTTGATAAGCCCGTATCATTTATGCTTGATGTGGATGTTGAGAAGCCAGGTAATTTACGCCAACCTTTACGATTCCAAAAACTACGTGCCTTTGATTCGACGGGTTGTGCATTCAGCATCATGGGACCGGGATCTTCGGCGGCTCTTATTTTGGCACAATTTAAAATACGACGGCCACATGAGGCTCTAGTAAAAAACCCCGAAGAATTCTGTGTATCTTCTTGGCTTGACACCAACGAGGAACAGTGTGAAAGACCAGCATTATGATGGTGGTGGTGGTGGTGTTGACGATGATGTTGTAGTAGATGACTGTGATGTTGTTCTTGTTGTTGCTGTTGCTGTTGTGGCATATTGTGTTTTGTGTTCTGATGAATTTGAGGTAAATGTTTAATGGTACACGAAGATGTAGATAAACATGATGATGATGATGATGGTGATGCAGTATTAGTGTTACCAGTAGAAGCTGCATTAACATTAGCTGCAGTTGCCGTGCAATTGGCTCGTTGAAATGAACGGCAACTTTGTGTGGCATAAGCAAAGGCACTTTGTTGAGTTTTAACGGCTGTAGCTGCCGACGATGTTGCTGCTGTTGTGGACGAGTTGGTGGAACGGGAACTCATAAGGGCATTTGTTTTATGCAAACGCAAAGAGCCAATGTAACTAGCACCACTGGAACCACTAAAACCACTATCTAAATCAGCCGCTAGACAAGAAGATTGCAAAAGACCAGCACTTACCGTTGCTGAGTTGGGTATGGGAGATATGAACTCGTCTGCTGGTCCTCCGGTTAGTGCTGAATCACATATATTATCGGCCGAGGACGATGTCAATCTGAGAGGTTGGCCCGAGGCAGGCGTTACACTTACCGAGGGCACGGTCGGTTCTTTGGCAGTGGGACTACTATTGGGTGGACTATCTGGCATTAACATGGCTTCGACGGACAAATTGAGTTCGCCTAAAATCTTATGATGTCTATTTTGTACTCTTCTCAGTTCTTCTTCTACCAGTGTTTGAGTGAGGGAACCAGCCGAGTGTGAAGTGGCTCTCAACTGATGATGGCTGGTCATCGAATTTGAGGATGATGAGGTGGAGGAAGCTGAGATTTCTTCGTAAAAATTTTCAGGTGTCGTAATGTTACTACAGTTTGCTGCTGTTTGATGAGCAGAGCCAGCAGCGGCTGCATGACCCTGCTGTTGTGTCAATCTGGTTTGATATGACTGCCGTGTGGCGGGCGATACCAAAAGTTTGTTCTTTTTTCCTTTCGACAGCAAAGCTCTCATGGAATTGGGTGGTGCTGGTGTAAGGTCTTCTTCTCCTGCTATTAGTTCCGTGTGCGGTATATTGGTATGTCTCATGGCTGCCCCCGGTTCATAGTAGGCATATGAATAGTCATGTTGTTGCTGCTGCTGTTGTTGTTGTTGTTGTAGCTGCAAAAGTTGCAGCGAAGTTGTCTGTGACATATTAGGCCATTGACTATGATGATCCTCTATGCTGTGATGATGTTGATGCTGATGGCTTACGCGTCCCAAGGTTTTTGTTTGCCTTAACAAGCCTCCACCCTTAAAGGTTACCACAGGCTCCTGGTCTGCACAAATTTCAATGGCATCTAAATCAGCTTCCATTTGTTGTTGAAGATGTTGCTGCTGAAAATGTTGCTGTTGTAAAAGCTGTTGCTGCTGTTGTTGTTGTTGTTGTAGATGTGGCTGCTGCTGTTGTTTGTTAATCTTACGAAAACTTTTGACATTTGAATTGGTGGCAATTGAGGCAGTATTTGTGGTACTTATGGTGGAGGACAATGTGCTGGTTACTTCCGCCGTTATCATGCTTTTTTGATATGACATGGCTTGCTGTTGTTGGTTAGCCCCAACACCTCTGCCACCACTACTTTCATTTGAAGAAGGTAATGATTGTGGCATGTTTGTTGCTCCTGTTCCTGATCCTGATCCTGTATTTCTGAATTTAGGTGTTGTCGTACATGTAGTTGCTGTATTGTGAGACACATTTTGTTTTGTCAAATTGTGCTCTTGATGTCTCAACAAATGACTGCTGTTCTCTTCGCTTTGTGTCAATTGCTGTATTAGATGTTTCTGCTGCTGTTGTTGTTGTTGCTGTGTCAGTTGCTGCTGTTTTAAGGCCGCCGCAATATTTGTGGTTTGTCCACGTGCTACTAGATGACGTTGATTTTGTGGTTGCTGTTGTGTTGTGTAGTAATTTTGATTGGTCACAATGGCCTGTTGTGTTGCTTGTTTTTGTTGCTGCAATTGTGTATGCTGTTGATTTTGCTGTTGTTGTTGTTGTTGTTGCTGTTGCAATTTCAATTCTTTCTGTTGTTGCTTGTTTAGATTTCGTTGACTTCGGCCTAAACCCAAACAAGCCTCCATGGCACATGTTGATGTTAATTGACAACAATTTCAATTTGGAGTTTTTTTCTTTCGTTATTTTCAACACTTCCAAAGCATTTTTTTGCGTTGTTGGCGATGTTGATTGGCTGATTAATTAAAAGTTTCGTCAGATATGTGATGAGTCAGTTGTTTTCTGTAATTGAAAGATTATAAATGACAAATCATTGAAGTGTGTTTAACAAACGTGTTTGCTGAAGAAAAATCGCTAAATTTATTTGTCGGAGTTTAATTTTAAAGTAATTGGGTCAAATATATTTTTAATAGTAGATGAGTGAGAAAAATTAATGTTAAAAGTTGAAAGTCAATTGTAGAAGAAAAGCTTATGATTTTTGTAGGTTAAAAAAAAATTGGTACATTAGGGATCTATTATCCATATTAAAGAGAAGTTAGAGATGAATTTATGCTAAACAATTTATTTGACCAAAAGCGCAATATGGACAAATAAATTAAATTATACAATCATGGTTTTATTTTGGTAAGAATTTGCAAGGCGAAATCAAATTGTAACAGTGAGTTACCAGAGAGTTTTTGCAAGTGTAAACTTTGAAAATTTTAACCGCGCTAATAGTTTTTATACCCTTTACCACAAAAAGTGGGAAAAATGGTATAACTAAGTTTGTCATTTCGTGTCTTATTTCTATATTATCCATTTCCGAACCCATAAATTATATATACATTCTGACTTTTTATGCATAGAGAAGTCGATTGAGCGATGTCCGTCTGTCCTTCTGTCTGTCCGTATTAGTGGTGTCCAAGCAAACTTGATTTCACAAAAAAGATAATTATGTCAATTGATCAGATATAGGGTCGAACGAGGTTCTATTGGAAATCAGCATGATCGGTCCATGTATTTCGAGGCAGCAGGCAAAATACCACGCCTACCTCTAAATTTTTCATGTCATTTGGAACAATAAAGTAACTCCAATCAAAAAAATAAATATATGGGGAAATTGACAATTAAAAAATAAGAAAAAAAAAACATCAAGTGAAAAAATTTAATCTCACCCAGATTTTCCGAGTCTCGAGGCTCTGAAATTTTAAAATTTTTTTAAATATCAATAAGGGTGTCATTTTAAAGCTTTTGAAGAGATCTTTAAGGAAATAATAAATTTTTTTAAAAATGCTTAGCCCGTTAGGAGCCGATGGCATTAAAACTATGTACCGTACTTCATTAATTTTGTTCTTATTTTAATTCCCTGTCAGACCAATACCCAATTTTAGACATTGCGTTAAAAAGTACTTGCCATATAGTGACTTACTTTTGTGATTGCCATATTTTGTTACTCGCTTACATTAGATTCCAAAAAAGGAAGTAGTAATGGAACTAGTTCTTAACGTTAAAAGAGATTACCTTAAAATACGTACTAATTGTTCTCATTATTTTCTACAATAATCAATGTAATCGATTCTCAGTAATTGATTATAACAGTCTTATGCCTTGTTAAAATAATTAAGTTGGCAATCTACTTGGGAAGTACTTCCGCCAAAAATGCTTAAATCCACACTCGATTACCTTTTCAAAAATTTTTTGTTGGGTATTTGCTTTTTCTATTGAAGTTACTTCGCCAAACTAGTTTTACATATACGGTGAAGGGTATATAAGACTCGGCATAACCGAAAATACCACTCTTACTTGTTATTTTTAAGTTTTATGTTCTTATTATTTAACGTTGAAAATGTAAAAAGTTCGTCTATGTTCAAAACAAAGGACATTATACGTGATAATCGGGTGTTATGTGAAATAACCCTTTTATTTTTAACATATTTTTTATATATGTTTTTACACAGGGGACATCTTACTATAAACTACAAAAGATTTTATAAATGTTTGAAAAATAGTCCACGTACTTGAAAGTCCTGAGACAACCTTTAAGTTTTATATTAATTTTTAAACTTGTTGTTGTGGCGACCACAGCACTACAAATATTGTGCAAATTTTAAGCGTATGCTCATAAAGGCTGAAAAAAGAAAGGCTGTCAAAATTGCAGCTTCTATGGAAAAACCCTTGAATTTTCAAAATCAAATTCACAACTTTTTTATAGCGGAGTCCGTATAAATTCTCAAGGTCTGCCTACTAAGATTCCAAGACTTAAGCCGTAAACGTTATACTCACATCACTATAGGAACACTCTATATATATTGTAGTTTTGATTTAAATTTTTTGTACTTATTCTTGAATTTAAAGTTAAATTTTTTGTACTATAGCGGAAATAGTTATATAAACATTGTGCAAATTTGACATGTCAAAAAAAATATCAATATTTTCTGAACATCACATGACTTTTGGAGCACCCTTTAATTTTTAACACTTGTTGTTTGTTATAATATCTATAGTAAAACACCTTCTGCTAAAATTTCAAGCGTCATCTTATAACGGTTTCAGAGATAGAGGTCTGTGACAGACAGACATACTGACAGACGAGCGAAAGTAATGGGGTTAATTTTTTGCGCTTTAAGTACGAAACCCTAAAAAAATTCTTAAAAGTAAAAGTGGTTGTAGTTCCAGCTACGAAGTGCGAACACAGACTGTATTTTATTACCTCTAAACGGGCGCCAACTGAACTGGCAAATATTGTAGGCCCCTTCTTATGTTCACAGGTATTGGTACTACATAAACCCATACTTTAAGGCGGCAATTTAAAAAAATTAATACTTTTACAAATAAGAACAAAAACTAATCCTTCACAAAGTCAACTGTGATGATTCAACGATAACAGAATGACTTTCCGTCAGCAATTAATAATTTTAAATAAAAATCTTACTATTCTGTAAAGATTAAAATCCGTTATTTATTACGGCAAAGGGGAGTGTAAAAAAAAAGCAATTTATGCATGTATTTGTATGCTCCAAATTTAAAGCTTTTAATTAACGTGCGACAAAGCGTGTGGCACACTCTAAATTGGAAACCTCAAATAGCTTTAACAAACAAAGAAACCAAACAACAAATAAATATATAAGAGCATTACATTTAAATTACAAGTCTTTTGTGATGTAATGCGAAAGCAAACGTTTTGCATGTAAAAATCTACTGTAGTGATTTGCAAAGTTGCAACTACAAAAAAAAAAAAAATAAAAATAAATAAAACACACACACTTTTCCTGTGTGTTGCAATTAACAATTACAAAATTATTTAGTGTCAACTATTTTGTTGATGTTAAATCCTTCCGTTTGGAAAAAGAAGCCACAATTCCCAACCGACAAAAAAAAAAATCTGAACAAAACCATTTTTAGCAACAACTACTGCGACAACAGCAAATAAATAAAGAAATAATCCATAGCAACTGCAGTGGCAGCAACATCTTTGTCAATGGCTGGTTGGTTGGTTGGTTGCACTCTTACTCTACCACATGCGTTTGTCAACCGTTTTAATGTATTTAAAATACAAATGAATATTATTTTGTAGTTACAAACGAGCTCCACGCAACCAAACAGACTCCTTAATAAAAAAGCGCCATTAGTATTTTGCCACATGTAGCACGAATGAAATATCTAAAGAACTTTCGAGATAGTTTATACAAGAACGATGCCGATTTTTGTTTGTGCTTTCTTGTAGTTATTATTTTTAACGTAAATGCTCCTAATTAGTTTTAATAATTTTTTATTTAATTTTTATATTTGAATCATTGATTTGCTAATTTATAATTTTTTTTTTGTGCTGAAATTAGATTGTCATCCCAGTTTAAGTAGTTAATTTTATTTTAAGAGTCTGTTAAATTTTTAGAGAAAGACAAAAGATAAGAAAATAAGGATTGAGTAAATTTAATTTCCTCAAAATTATTTTTTAAAAGGCATATTAAAAGGCAATGGTTTCCCGAAAACTACATATTGTTATTTGTGGATGTCTTTCATTTAAGAAAGTTAAAATTTTTTGTCAGTTTCAGGTTTTTGTTTCAACAGTGCCTTTCATCAAATATTTAAATCTAGTTTAGTAAAGTAACTCTAATCAAAAAAGCAAATATTGAGGTGACAGAGAATAAAAATAAGAAAAAAAAATAATTACTATTTATAATTTTATATTACAATGTCATCAGCTCTTAATGGGTTAAGCATTTTAAAAATAATTTATAATTTAATTTTCTGAAATAGCTCTTCAAAAGATTTTAAATGATACCCTTATTGATATCTTAAGAAATATGGTGGTGAATTAATCCAATTAATTTAATACCAAATATGGTGCACACTCGTCTTTTTCTATAGCTCGAAAATTATGAGCGAGCGCCGATTTTCGATTTTTTCACTTGATATTTTGTTTTAGTTTTTAATACTATATCGCTTTATTTTTTAAAAAACTAAATTTCTTTCAAGTGATTTGGAAAAATTAGGGGCAGACGTGGTGTTCTGCCCGCTGCCTCAAAGGACATTGACCGATGTTGCTGATTTTTCAACAGCAACATTTTTGAAACTATGACTGAACGATTGGCGTACTGAAACTTTCTCTATCTCGTCTAGTGCCCTGGCAAATTTGATTTCCACCCGAACACGGACAGACGAACATAGCTCAATCGACTTCGCTATGCATAATATGTGTCCGTCTAACTAAAAAATTTTCGTTTTTGCCTTTTTAACTTAAGTGTTTTATGAGTACAAAAAGTAATTTTCATAACGCAGATTATAACATACGTTATCGTATACATGAACGTACATTTTTTACGAACTGTCATACGTTAACAAAACTTAGTTCGAATAAGATGAAAAATCCAACAAATTCGCCCAAAAAAAAGTGCGAATTAAAAAAATTTAATTTTAGTTTATGAAAAAGGTAAATCTATAATTTATGAATGAACACAAAAATTTGGCAAAAAGCATGCTTCCTAATCGAGCATATTAAAATGTACTGCTAACAGACTATGGGATGAGTTTTCTAAGTGTATGAACGCACTAGTACTACCAGTTAATGATCTAAAGATTTTAAAATAGGTAATTCGCAATTTATATTTTTGCAAAAAAAAAAATAATTTATATTTATAATTTTGTGCTTAAGGCTGATCAAAAATAGGTATCAAGCAAAGAAAAAACTTTTTTTTTTTTAATGGAAAAACCAGAATGAGGGAGGCCTTTATGAAGAAAAGCTGCTGGTGGCAAGTGAACAAGTATTAATTGAAGCAGCAGTCCTCTAATCAAGCGCTATGAGCAAAAAATCGATTTTGACCTTTTGAAACAACAAAATTTGAAAATCGGACCAGCCTGAATACTCTTTCTTTAGCTCTAAAATTGTTTAATTTGAAAACTATTGTAAATCATTCAAAAAATTACGATCCGTTTGCAATCGTATGTCATAATGCCATTTAGTTCATACGATTAACGTATCACGTAATTTTTTTTGTACGATTGTCGATACGAACACGGATGTAACGATTCCACCCCTTGTTTGAAATGTGATAGAAATTTAAGAGAAATAATAATTTTTTTATTAAAAACAAACTTGTTTGAAATGTGATTGAAATTTAAGAGAACTACGTAGCTTAAAGACAATTGATAACGAAATTATATCTTCAAAATAAAAAAACAAGATTATAATTCCCTTTTTCAAAACTAAATCTCCCTTTTTTTGGTAATTAAGATCCAGTTTAAAAAACTGGATATATAGACACAAAGAACTTAGTGTGTGTTAGTGTATTGCTACGTTTAAAGACCCGTAATGCTACATTTTTACATTTATTTAGGATATACAATCAAGTTTGATAAGCTTCAATGATTCCCATTTTTAGCCGATTTAAAAAAAAAAAATTTTTTCTCCTTCTTTTTTGTATATTTGTTATTCAGAACTCTGTCATTTCTTAACCGATTTTGAATATTTATGTTTTTATTTATAGGTTTTGCTTACGATCGGTCCCATAAAAAAAAAATTATTTATAAATTTTAAAAATAAGCATTGTGGGTCACATGACTTTCATGTATCTTTTGAGAGGTAGGGAGCAGGTATTTAAAAGTTAAAGGTTGTCCCTATACGTGACATTGTTTAACGTACAAGACCTTGTCTCTTGAACCGTTATTACATCGCTATATCCCCCATGTAAAAAGAGCAAAGGGCGCTGATATAGAAATTTTAAATCACTTCTCTTTATTTCATATGGTGAATATTTTGTAAGAATAATTCCTTTGGGATTCAAATTGAATTTAACTAATCTCTCTAGAAGGCAAGTGGCCATCATAAATATTCGTGTACAATGAGAAGTCTTTAATAAATATTGAAACCATCAAGGTAATTACGAATGCATCACAAATCATCAATTACTTACGTAATGCTTTTTTTATGTGGTAAAAATTCTGATAAATTAAAATTTTCAGTATTTAAGTTGGATTTAATAATGCTAATAATAATTCTAATTTTACAAGTTTTAAATAAACAACAACGCTTTTTTATCTCAAATTTAAATTCTCAAAAAATTTCAATACAAATTAATGTTTATTTCCTGGCTCGAAAGCAAAGAGCTGAAATTGCTCTAGTTAATTAACATGTAATAAAAATGTTGAAAATAAAAAAAGGAAAATTTTTGTATAAATTGCTGCTTATGATACCGACAGACATCCTGGCACAAACACATGAAGTAATTGGAAAAAATATTTGTCTAAAATGTGCTATTTTATGAAGACAACCAACAACAGCAATAGTTCTCGATGACAATTACAAGTTATATCCATTCAGTATTTACTGCAGCAACAAAAACAAATACATTGAAAAGAACTGCGTGCAGCCAGTCAGTCAGTCAGTCAGTCAGTCATTCAGTCAGCCAGCAGCAATGAGCCACAACATAAAGAAAGAACAAAAGTTTAAACTGTGAAATGTTTTTATTTTTTTTTATTGTCATATTGTTTGGCTAAAAAATTCGTTTAATTAGCAGCAATTAATCTGTAGTGTAGATGTAATTCATACTTGTCAACGACAATAATACAAAAAACAAAAAATACAGCAGCAATGGCTAAAGCGAAAATGCAGAAAAGAAAAAAACTCTACATCAGCACGAACGCGTAGAGAACAAAAACTAGGGGTTTAAAATAAAAAAAAATAAAAAAAACAGAAAAACAATGAAGAAACTGAATAAAACGTTGGCCACTGGCAAGAACACAGCCAAACAAGCAAACAAACGATTGCATTGTGTGGCAGCAAAACACACTAAATGCGTTGTATTTTCTGTTTTATTATTCGCACATTTATGCCATATAAAATGTTGCTCATTGGCATTGGCGTGTGCTGTAAACATGTAAACGATTGCAGGCAGACATATTTTCACACACATACACAATTTCATATGAACATAAAAACTTGCTGTTGTTTGTAGCATAAAGTTGTTGCTGGTTGACTGCTTGGATGAGAGATGCTCCTCGTATGAACAATATGTGAGAAATATAGCATTGTTTGGTGACAACAAATTGTTTTCATTCATTCGTTTATGGTTTCATTGGTATTTTTTGTTGCTGCTGTTGCTGTAGTTAACATTTTGTAGTTTTAGTATTTGGTACTACTAGACTCATCACCACTAGTATCGTGATATGATAGTGCTAAAGATGACGATGATGAAGATGCAATTAATTATTATTGATGCCAAAATGAGACCAACTAATAAAATAAGAGAAGCTAAAATTTATGATGTTTGGATCCTCCCTCTTTTTCGAATGATAAGACGGCATTAACAAGTATTTTCTACCTGATGTTGCTTTTAGTAAAGTTTCGATTTTTTATATTTTTTTACTTTCACATCAAAATAAGCAACATTGAGTCGTCAAATTTAATATCTGCAAGTGGCTTAAGAGATTTCGTCTAACAATTTTGCAAGAATACAGTGACATTCTAAAAAATATAATGGATTCAAGTTTTCAATTTTCAAAACAATAAAACACTATGATGATGAAAAAGAGTCAATTCTTTTGTTTCGAATATTTTGGTAGATATTTAAATTTTCCTATGAAAAATTTAAGACACTACTCTACACAGCGATCGATTTTGTTTTAATCTATTGCGTTGTTAATTTGTTCCTTCTGTTATTCTGTCTGTACTGCTCTTTGGATTTTTTAAGTTTTTGCAGTTTGCTATTGCCTTCTATAATTCTCGTTTGGTTAAAGATGAATTAATAAGAAACTTAATTTTTTAGAATCGTTTTGTATTAATTTACTTTAATTGTGTTTGATGCCGTCATATATAAATATTTCATAAAAATATTAAAAACTAAATAATAAAATGTATTATTGCGGGAAAACATATCCATATGGCCATTTCGCTACTGCTTATATAGCTTATCAGTAGGTTCTACCCAAATTTTCTATAGAAAACCTAAAAGTCTTATATCAAATGCCAAATTGATTAAATGAAATCGCCATATGGATATGCTTTCCCCGCTGTAATATATTTCATTTTTTAGTTTTAAATAATAAATATTTTATGAGAACTATGAAATATTTATAATTAAAAGAATCAAGCACTAAAAAATATATTTTCTCTTAATTCATCTTGAACCAAACGAGAATTATAGAAGTCAATAATAGAAAACTGCAAAAACTTAAAAAAATCCCAAGAGCAGTAAAGACCTGGTGGACCAGGTTTTCAATGTAATCGACTCTCGTTTGAATACAGAGATTCAGCAATAGTCTTGAGCGGTTCGCAAACGAATGCTCAGTAAAACGACAACAACGATTTTTAAGCAGCTTAGAAAATAAAAGAAATTATTAAAAACAAAATTAACAAAAACAAAATCGATCGCTGTGTCGGGTAATGTAGGGCCACTATTATGGAAAGTATAACAAGAAAATCACAAAATGTCTTTATTGTGATATTTTTCTAAAAACAGTCTCAGAGGACATGAAGATTTTGACTGACAAAAGAAATAACAAACATGTTTCTTTTTAGTAATTTAAGGTAATTAAAAGGTTCTCTCTGAAATGGAGTTTTATCTATTACGTTATATTATATTACATTTGTTGGCCTTATCGTGTAGTTTCAGTAAATAATCCATCAAAATCCGATGTCAACAAATATCAAGATCTGTTGAAAATACTGATGATTTATTTGTGCGGACAATAAAAATTAAAACATCTGATGCCATCTCATTTTTTGCAAAAACATTAACAAATAAATCTTAGAAAAAAACAACTGCAAAACAGATTTCATCTATATGTCTATAACGGTTAATATTTTAGCAACATATATTAAGTTAAATTTTCTATTGGGACACCCATTAATTTTCAAATCTAAATTTTATACTTGTTGTTATAGCAGACTAAACAATACATCTTCCGTGTTAATTTTAGCCGTCTGTCTACAACTGTTCAACAGTTTGGCCATATACAGCAAATTACCTCAAATATAGGGGCACCCTTTAATTTCCAAATTAAATTGTATACGTGTTGATATTGGAGACTAAGCAATACAGGTTCTTTGTAAATTTTTGTTGTCCCTCTATAACGGTTCAAAAGTTTTGCTACAGACATCAAATAACATAAACTATTGGTACACTCTTTAATTTCGAAATCAGAATTATAAACTTGTTGTTATAGCGGACTAAGCAATAAATGGTTTTTTTTTATGAATCTTAACAGTCTGTCTATAACTATTTAATAATATGGCCATATACGGCTAATTTAATAAACTATTGGGGCACTCTTTTATTTATAATTTTAAATATTCGTTCTTGTTATTATAACGATAATAGTAATCGATATTCTGTCCAGTTTTCAAGCGTTTGTCTACAACGTTTCAAAATATACGCCCACATAGGTCTATGGAGACACCCTTTAATTTTTAGATTTATTTTTGTATGACTTTGTACTACTGGTAGCTATAGTGATAGCATTTTTTTAATTTTAAAGTGGCGCTTTTACGGTTCATAATAAACTTAAAAAACATGTTTCTTGTATGGGGATACCCTTTAACTTTTAAGATTATGAACTAATTTTAAAACGGGACCAATCTGTAAGCATAACTTTTCAAATAAAGAAAAAAATTTCAAAATCGGTTCAGAAATGACTGGGTTCTGCAGGCACAAACATTAAAAAAGTGGCATTCAGACGAATTGATAACCTAATTTCCTTTGCAGTCAGTTTAAAATCAGAGAATCTAGATTTTAGATGGGTTGTCGAATAAATTATGTCCTATTTTTGCAAATCTGATTAATTCTCTAATTCGTATTAAGTTTAATACGTTAAAATCTGTCTAAAGGAAACGCTTTAGTTTTTTAAATAATTTTATTCTTAATATTTTTATTTACATTATTTTATGCAAAATGGAGTTGACTTTTTCACCCTTTTAGTATCAAACCCTAAAAACCCGCAAACATTTTTTTTAGAAGGTGAGACCACTAGAACCTTAAGAAACACAGTAAAGCCTGTACGTTGCGGTTGATTGTAAGCCCTTGACGTTATCCAAAACCGAAATCATAGTTGGTCACATTTATTTGCAAGACTAAATGTTTACAGTAAACATTTTCTGCTTTTAAAATGCCAACAGCTGCCTTCAACTATATTTTGATAGGAGTCTGAAATATGTATGTTCGTATGTTATTCCTGTGTCTTATTCAATATTTTTTCTATGCCATCAGTTGTCTCTAATTAATGCATTCCATTCTGTTTGCTGGCACAAAATATAGTTACAAGGAATTTCAGAAACAAATTATTTAGTACCGCATTTATTAAATTCTTTTTAAGTGTTCGTTGTTTGAAGACATGTTCAGAAATTGTTGTAGTTGTAAGTTCGTTGGTTGTATTCATTGGAATCAATTCTACAGTTATTTTTGCAATAAAATTTTTTGTTTATTATAAAGACACGCAATAGATGAAATATATTCATTATTATGCTTTTGGTGCATGTGGTAAAATAATAAACTGAAAATATGAAATATTCCTAGAAAAATGTTTTTACACATCGATAAAAAAATTTGGGAGTTTTTCTTTAACTAGATGCAGGTCAGGTGAAGTTCAGAAGTTTTCTTTATAATATTTCCAAAGTACTTTGAACATGAAGGCCCTTGATTAAAATATTAAGTAAGAACTACACTGAGGGAAAAAAGGCGTTCTAAAATTGTGAACCACTGTTATCAAATACAGAACGAATTATAAACAATATTTCGTTAACTTTTGGTATAAAGTCGAGTTTAATGCGTTATTAGAATAAGGACAAATGGTATAAAAACACCATATGTTAATATATCAAGAACAATCGGTATTAAAATCCAGAACCAAATGTATAAAAGTACCATAAGTTAACAATTTAAGAACGACCTGTTAAGAACGACCTTTTATCAAATAATTAAAGATATGGTACCAAATAAAGAACAGAATTGATAAAAGTACCAAATGTTACCAAAATAAGAACGATTGGTAAC
Source organism: Gymnosoma rotundatum (assembly GCA_916610165.2). Classification (NCBI taxonomy): domain Eukaryota; kingdom Metazoa; phylum Arthropoda; class Insecta; order Diptera; family Tachinidae; genus Gymnosoma; species Gymnosoma rotundatum. The sequence continues at coordinate 114,393,337 of OU744340.1, read as the reverse complement.
AAAACAAGACAGTTACGGTATCACAGTATGAACCGTGCTTTATCACATTGAGAACGATTGCTAACGAAATAAGAACAGTGTGTTAACATAAAAAGAACGGTCCGTTATCAAAGTAAGGACCGTTTGTTATCAAAGTAAGAACGACGTGTAACAAAAATGAGAACAGTGTGTTTTCAAAGCAAGAACTCTTGGTAAAAGTGTGATATCGAGCTGTTATTAAAATATTGATACCAACCGTTAACGAAGTAAACACAAACGGACTTAACTCACTATCGATAGCAAATGGTATAAATTTCGGTAGTTTTATACCGCTTTTTTCCTTAAGTGTGAGGGGTGCAAAAACTGATTGATCTATTATTATAAATTTTTTATAACTTTTCTGCAAAGAGAAATAATGTTTAAAAACACACGATCTTAAAATCGACCAAGGGGCACATGGTCATTAAATCTAAAAGAAAAATTGATCAATCAGTAATTATATGATATCCAAAAGAGGACCGCTATCACCAACTTGAAAAGTATACTTTTAAGAGAAGACAGCTATTGCCCGCAACTTCAATTGGTCTACATTGAGGTTAGAAGCACAAAACCTCTTCACAACACAAAAAGTGGAAAAACTGTATAACAAAGTTTATCATTACGTTTGTAATTTCAACAACATCAATTTCCGACCCCATAATGTGTATATATTCTGAGTTCTTATGCACGCCGAAGTCGACTGCCCAATGTACGTCTGTCCGTCTGTGTTAGTGGCAAAATTAAATTCAACAAAAACTTAAATACGCCAATCGATCAGAAATAATGTCGAAAGGGGTGCTGTTAAAAATCAGCAAGATCGGCCCATGTCCTTAGACGTAGCGGCCAAAACACCAAGCCTACCTTTTATTCTTCCATATCATTTGGAAGAATGAAGTAACTCCAAACAAAAAAAACAAATATATGGGGCAATAGATAATTAAAGGATAAGAAATAAATATTAAGTGAAAAAAAAAAATTGGTGCTGTCCCATATTTTCCGAGCTACGGTCCTCTGAAATTTTAATCTTTTTTGTAAATATTAATATGCGAATCATTTAAAAGCTTTCGAAGAGATCTTTATGAAAATACTAAAAGTTTTTAAAAATGCTTAATCCATTAGAAGCTGATGAAATTTCTATGTAATTTTTTTTTATTTTTTAATTCTTGCATTTATGATTGAACTAGATTTACATATATGGTGAAGGGTATATAAGATTCGGCATACCCGAATATAACACTCTTGCTTATTTGTGGTTGAATTATAGCCTTATCTGATATTTATATCTACAGGAGAAAAATGTTCTTTGAAATGCCTAAAAGTATGCTTGACTTAGATATTATTCATTCTAGTCAACTTCTATACGATTGTCTATGAGGCATTTTGCTACATCACGAAAACCGTACTTTTATCTGTATTAAAATTACTGTGTGTACACTTCAGTTGCAAATATTATTAAGATTGGGTCATTAGTTAGGGCGTGAAAGTTCTTAGTCGTCTTGTTGGCCAACAGAAGTCTAGTTAATGTACAAAGAAAATATGCACTCGACGAAAATTAACTAGAATGTAGAAATTACATATATCTGATCACCAAGTTAAAGTGAGTGCTCTTTCATATTAGATATTAGAAACAAAATCGTTATCTATCAGTAATCACTTTGTCTCTTGACTAGTTTTATGTCATTTGCTTTTTTTTTAAGGAATTTCCAATTAAACTGCCTATTTAAAAGAGATGATCATCATTTATATGATTAGCGTGAAGTACTCGTTATAAACTTTTTATCTCACTCACGAAAGTGTGAACGATATCAGAGAAAAAGCTCCACCGTGAGTGAGCGTTCATGCATGGTTTGTTTGCGTGACTTGTTTTTTGACTAATTTTTTCTGCTTTATATTTTTCGTAAAAAAATACTAAATGATTATCCGTAAAGAAAAATTACCATTAAAAATTACAACAAAATCCGTTTTGTTTTCATGATGCAATAATCTACATCAATTAAAGATATATTTTTCATACAAAGTTAATAGACACATTTAATTTATAGTTAATCCCTTTTCATGCAACCAAATCAAATAATAGCTTTTCATCATTAAAAAAAAAAAGGAAAAAATAACTCATTCTTTATACATGAGCATAGAGATGGGTTTAAAACATCAATATTAAATATGCATAATGCAGTTGTATAGTTTTCAATGAATTCGTTTTTCACATTTTAAAACAATTGTATTGTAACGTTTGAGCCAAATGATTATACTTGTCATTGATCTCTGTAAAACATGGGTTTATTAGGGTCATACAAATGTTATAACACTTCAATTATTGGTTAGACATTTAATATTTCTTTTGAAAAAATTTATACTTTTCGATTTATTGCCACCTTATTGTGGCATATAAATGACCCATAGCCTGCAACAATTAATTGAATTTTAAATTTTTCTCATCAATTATTCATAAGAATTTTATGAACTGAAGTAGAAGTTGAAAATACTCCTGCAATTTAAAATGGTAAAATTCACTTTGAACAATTTAAAATAGTCGGGGCTAAAAGTATTAGTACGACAGAAATATTAATAATTTTTTTTAGAAAAAAATTGCTTCATTTAAAACTCATAAGTGTAAAATGTGAAGAAAAGTGCAGCTCTATAAAGAGTCCTGAGGCACAGTTTTGTTACGTTTTTTCGTAGTCAAATGTAGGCGAACCTTTGATTGCAATTTTACCTTTCTGATTTACTTTGTTGTTTCTCTATTTATACTATTTCTTACTCCATCGCTCTGTCTATATTTAATCCAATTGTCTATTGTCTACTTAATATTCAAAAACTTACGAATCCATTCACGCTACCTCACAACTCACAATATCATCTCCTATTTACAATCCAGACCCGTTTAATCAACTCAGTTATGAATGTCACACACTTTTGTTATGTTTTTGCTTCTTATCATATAGACGCCGTTACCGTCTTATCTGTGCTTCTAATATACAGGTGTCTTCATTTATATCATCTATAGCAGCCGCACAATAATTATGCTCCCTTTTAAATACCTCGCTTTTTAGGCAAATTTTACTATGATTTCAAATGCAAACCTCTTAACCACCACATTTGATGATCTTATATAAAGGCGCCTTAGTCAATTTATCCGCCACTAAACACAATTATTATGTCCCAAAGTTTCCAATCTAGACTTCGTGAGTAAATAGCTCTATTTTTCATTTGTTCGTATTTTAAAACAGTTCATCTAAAATCCACAATAATTTTTTCTAAATTCTAATGAATAAAATGACTTTTATTTTTATTCTATTCAAAGGCAACAAACAGACTTTGTTAGTGGTGAGATAATTATTTTTTTTTGCTCTGTTTGCTACACAAATTCACAAAGGAGAACTACAATAAATTTTGCACGTTGATTACAAATCTGGTTGATCAGGGTTCAACCCTTGCGGCAATCGAAAAATAAAAATATTTTTTTTTCTGTTTAATGGTATAAATACTTATTAAGGATTATTAACATTACAACATGCAGCCTCCTTCCTTCCTGTCTTATCACTCATCTATCCCTTTCCGAAATAATGTAGCACACAAGGCCAATTGAACAGGTGACTGCATTACCTCATGTGGTCAACATATGTTTGCTGCTTTTCTTTGCGAGTTGTCAAAATTATTGCTCTTTTTTTATTGTATGTATATATTGTATATTGTGTGTGCATGTGTATTGTATGTATGTGTTCATATACATATTGCCAAACGTTTTTGACAGCTCAACAAATTTAAAAAAAACGAAATACACCCAAAAGCTAATGCAGTCACCTGTATCAATATGCCTTGGTAGCACAGTTACGAAAATTAACTAAATGGGTTGTGAATTAAGTGCTACTTTAATTTAAAAAAAAGAGTTGCCAAATCTTAATTTCTTTCCAGTTTCAGTTGATGTAGCTGTCGCCCTAACAGAACGACGAACCAATTGCCGCATGTCAGCTAAAAATATTTATTTTAGTACTCAATGAATTGGAGAGATTATACAGGGTGTCCTCCGGGAAGGTATACTACTCGCAACAATTCCATTATAATCTGGCTGTATGCGATGTGGCACGCTCTTGTTGATACCACATGTTAATCAAGCTTAAAGCATGCAGTTGTGGAGTTAAAAAGTTTTCAATCTTATTACGATATCGCTCCCAATCCACAGCTACCGTTACGCCGTTTTTATTTTCAAAGAAATAAGGTCCAAAGATTTTTCTCCACCAAACTGCGAACTAGACTGTCTCTTTTAACGTATGCAAAGGTGACTAATGATTTGGCGGTTTTTTATTGCCCAGAACTGGCTATTCTGTTTTTTTACATATCCATCCAAATAAAAATGTGCCTCGTCACTCGTTATGGTTTTTTCATGAAAATCGGGGTTATCATAGGTGAGCTTAAACATCCTATTAGCATATATACGGCAGCGTAAATGATCTTGTGGAATAAGCTCTTGTGACAACTGAATCTTAAACGGAAACAAATCCAAATCCTTGTGCAAAATTGTGGCTAAAGTTGTTCTTTGGTTGATGGATTGTTTTGCACACTTTCTTGAGCAGCAGGAATGTTTTCTGCCGATCTTGCAGTACGTTGCGGTCCATACTTGGGCCTATCACCTACAGACCCTCTTTCTTCGAAATCATTCACTGCACGATAAATAGTGCGTTTTGTTGGCACGTTGCTTCTTCCAAAAATTTCCCGTAACTTTTTCTTTGTCACAGTAATCAATGATTAACGTTGGTTTATGAAATATTTTTTCATAATAAATTTGCCACGTGTTTACTTCACGACTGCCAAATATGAACTTCCAAGACTAATGTTTACCAAAATGGCGGCAAAACAAAGTATACCTTCCCGGCGGACTCCTTGTAGTAGCCTTTTCTTTAAAAGTTTCAGGTATCCTCTCCAGTTCGTTTACCTCACTTTAGATGATTGCTAAATTTTTTGCCTGATGTACATACTTTTATCACCCACTATACTTATTTGCATAACATGGATAATAACTCTGCTGAGGAACGGTAACAATAAATTTGCTGCTATAATCTATGATTGAATGATAATGTTGATTTGTATGAACTTAATGAAAATGACTCTTAAGCTCTAAGGATTCAAAGCCAAATCATACAAATTTATCATTTTTCGTTTTGCATTATACTATATTTAATAAAAAAAAAGTTGAAGACAAAAATCACTTTAATCAGTTACAATCTTTTTTAAACAATAAAATCCCAATTCGCATTTTTATTCAATTAGCATTGGTTTGTGTGGAAATGAAATTCTGTAGAATTTTTTTTTTTTTTTTAATTTTTTGCAATGTGAGCTGACCAAAAATATGTTTGATTGTGATACGAATTGTCATAAAATAAATACAACAGAAAAAATGTAAAGAATTAATATCCTTGTTAAACAAATAACAGATGTTTGAACATGCATAAGCCATGACATTTTTACGCAGCAGACAGACTTATTAATATTTAAATTGGCGGAGTAAATAAAGTTTAAATTTGATTTTTCTTTTATAACTTAAATTATATAATTAAGTAATTTAAAGATGTACACTTAAAGGTACGAAGGCATTCAATTCTACTCTATTAAATTATTGAAATGGTTCTTAGTTTTACGCGATTTTGATGGACATTGACAAGAACTCTTCCAAACTAGCAATGGAAAATAAATTAATAATACATTATTAATAAGGAATGAGATTTAAATTAACACAAACAACGTGTTAAAATGTCTGTTCACTTCGCACCTTATACAGCACTGTAGTAAGAAAAAGTTAGTTCTTGAGAAAAAAGTCGACCTTTGAACAGACATGTCTTTCATTATTATCCCCTTAAATTTCATTTTTTTTCTTAGCGAATATTGTAACACATATTCTGTATCAATTCCAAGGTCATAAACGTTAAATAACAACACCTATAGCGGCACGCTTTAATTTTTAACCGACTTAAGAAAAAGAAGAGGGCTATCAATTCGTCTGAATGTTACTTTTTTTATTTGTGCCCGCAGAGCTTAGTCATTTCTGAACCGAATGAAAATGTTTTTTTTTTTATTTGAAAGGTTATGTTTACAGATTTGTCCAGTATAAAAAACAGTTCTTAATTTTTAAAATTAAAGGGTGTCTCCATACAACATAAACGTTCTTTACGTGTAAGAACTCTAAATGACACCACTTTAATACTAAAAACAATACTGCGTATCACTATAGATCTTAATAGCAGAAAGTTATACAAAATAAATCTAAAAATAAGGGATGTCCAATATAGGCCTATCTTTTTAAACCGTTATAGACAAACGTTTCAAAATTGGACACCAAGCCAATTACTATGACCGTTATAATAATAGATTTTCTATTTAAAATTACAAATAAGGGGAACGCTTATAGTTGTAATTTATAAAGAACCTCTATTAAAAAGTCCGCTATAATAATTGATGTAACTTCTCCTATATAACCCTATCTTTGAAACGGTTGTATATAAACACTCTAATATTAGGCAGAACGCCTGTTATAATATCCGGATGTCGTTAATGTGAATATTGCAGACATTATACTCTTCATCACAAAAAGTTTGCCTTTCTATTTGTAAATTCTGCAATATCCATTTTCGGCCCCAAAAGGTATATATATTCTGAGTTCTTATGCATAGCAAAGGCGATTGAACGATGTCCGTCCGTGTGAGTGTTGAAAGCAAGTTTGTCAAGGCACTAGATCAGCTAGAGAAAATTTAAATACGCCAATCGATCAGACATAGTGTCGAAAGAGGTGCTATTGGAAACCAGCAATGCAGCGGGCAAAACACCACGCCTACCAAGTAACTCCAATCAAAAAAACAAATATATGGGGCGATAGAGAATTAAAAAATAAGAAAAACACATCAAGTGAAGAAATTGTCGCTCGTCCATATTTTCAGAGATACGGGCCTCTGAAATTTTCAAATTTTCTTTGATCAATATGGGTATCATTTGAAAGCTTTTGAAGAAATCTTTAAGGAAATACTAAAATATTATAAATATGCTTGACCCATTAAGAGTCGATGACATTAATTTTTTTTCTTATTTTTAAATTCGCTGTCATCCAATATTTGCTTTTTTAATTGGAGCTACTTCACTAAACTAGATTTACATATATGGTAAAGGTATATAAAATTCGACATAGCCGAATAAAGCACTCTTACTTCTTTACATTAACAACGAATATATTAATTTTTTGTAAATAGAATAAAAAACAAACCGTCATTTTTAAAAAGAGTTAAACTATTATTTTCTTCTTATATGAGAACAAATATAGACCAAAATATTTGTTCTTATATTTTATTTCGACTTTGGTGATGAACCATTTATTGAACAGCAGACAATGGCAGTAATATTTTTTATAAATTAATGCCATTCGGTTCTTAATTTTATTCTCGAATAATCACAGCAATTAATGCTCTTTGTATGTCAGCATTAGAGTAAATTATAAAATTAAAGTTATAAAAAGAATTTTTATTAACTGAATTTTTTAAAAGATGCAGCTTAATCCAATCATATTGGCAAAAAATACAGTAGCCAAAGACGTAGTTTAACAAAACTATGCTAATTAACAGAAATTTTATGCGATATATAAAAAAAATATATAATTTAAAAAAGGATAAAAAGGGAAAAATTTATTTAAAGGTTCAAAAGTGTCAAACGCTCTTTTTTTTTGCAAAGGAGCTGGTAGGAAAAATTTCGTCTGTGGTAATCAGAAAGAGCTAAAAATAATGCAAAAAGAATTGTGTTAGTTATCGTCCCTTATATTTATTTTTTATTGTTCCAAATGACATGAAAAAATTAGAGGTAAGGTATGCTTGCTGCCTCCAAGGAAATGCACATCATGCTTATTTCCATTAGTACCTCTTTCGACACTATATCTGATCGCTACACACATTTATTATTTTTTTTTTTTTTTCTGTGAAATCAAGTTTTCCGAGGCAAATCAAGTTTGTTTTCAACATTAACACGGACGTACAGACAGACATCGACTTCGCTATGCATAAGAAGTCAGAATATATATACTTTATGGGGTCGGAAATGGATATTACACACGGAATGACAAACTTATATATTTCCTTTTGAAGGGTATAAATAAAAAAACGTGTAATACCTTCGCTGTTAAAGAATTAGTTCTAAAAATACTTGTTCTTCAATAGGGGACTGTAAAATATTTTAGGGCACAAATATTTTTCTATTTATGGTTTGATTTATACCGTTACGTTACGTAAAGCTTTTTCAACCGTATGCAAGTTGGTAACAACAGAAACTAATGCTGTGGTTGTCCGATTTTGTTGCAAGAATAGCTGAATAAGTTGTTGCTTCTAACACTAGAAAGTGTGGTGTGTAAGAATAAAATAAAAAAAAGCTAGATGACCATTGTTTTTTTTAAGAAAAGCAGCATTATAGACTGCAATATCAATTTAATTATTTTTGTAACCATGTTATTTTTTTTTTAGATGGGACAGAGAAGAGATAAGCAGGTAGTGAAAGCAAAAAAACAAACAAAAAAATAAATAGAGAGAATTCGTATACCTGCCAAATGACCTTTTTATTAGTTATTTTACTTTGCCAGCGAATATGCTATGAAGAAGTACCGGTGACGAAGTCTGCGTGTTGTTATGTTCTGAATATTCATATATATCACTAGCTTGTTGTAACCGGCATAGCCTGGATCGAATTTCAGGGCCTTTCTAAGAACTGTAAAATATATTATAGCCTTGTTTACTAAATTTTGTAATCGAAAGAGTATTTTCAGAGATAACTCATTTAAAATTTTAGAAAAGGCATCACTCATCAAAACCAAGCTAGCAATTCTGTGACGAAAGAAGAATTCGATTGGATTTGCATGTTTAAAATTAGTTCTATGCGTTTTTTAATTTTTTTAAATGAAATTATTAATTAATTTTTTTTAATTGTATTTTTATTCTGTAATTAAAGCTGTACTTTTCCTTCATCAAACGTTTTTTACCATCACATATGTATCGCTCGTTTCTTTCATTTTAACTGACATTATTATAAACTATTTAGTAATTCACGAAATTTACTATCACCCACCTAAATGTTTCGAAACAGAATTTTACTTCAGTTATCAGGTAATGTATAAATGCAGGTCGTTGCCACCTAAACTATAGAACATGAATGTAACTTTTTTCCTTTTAGATGTATCACAGTTATTTTTCTTCTAAATATATCGAAAGAGCAAATCGTTAAATTTAGATTTTAAATAACTCTTGGAGTGTAACCAAGGTATAAAGATAATCTATTTAGTCATATATGTGTCAATAGTTAATTAATAAACAGCTCTTGATCCAGATTTCAAACCATCGTTTAGATTTTTACGATGAAAAATTATACAACAAATTATGCTTAAATCATTTTAATTAAATAGTCCGAAATGAAGACTTTAATAATTATATGCCAGTATTACCAGTTCAGCGTTTTTTTTTTTTTTTTGTTTAAACTTCATTTACATATGATTATTATTATTAATACTTAAGACTATTAAAAAAATTAACTATGAAATGTTTAAAGTCTATAGTGCAAATAGAAGCGCCATCTTTAGCATATTTATTATAAAAATAAAAAGCAGCTTAATTTGAGCCCAATTGGAATAAAATGATTACTGTAAATTGTCCTGGTCCGCTATTGAATATATACATACCCCATTTTATCATGAGGAACAATATTTACCGTTGTTTAAAATTTTATTAAAATCAATTCAGTCGTTTAGCCCCGATTGACTCATGCACAAAACAAACAAACAAACTTACAAAGAGATTTATTATATATATTAGATTGAACAGAAAGAACATCTATTTTTCTTTAGTTGATTACCTCAGGGGTTGAAATATGGTCAACCCGATTTGTAATCAACTTGCTTACTACCACGACTGCATTAGCAGTGATATCTGCAAGAAGATTTTAAAGCATGAGTTTAAATCCCAGAATACCCTTAAGTGTAAAGAAAAATTATTGTTGTCGAGGAACCGCAGTGTACGAGTTGATCCAAAAAAAAACAATAAATCAAAATTGCAGTCTCCGCACATGAATTTTTCTAGTTTGTACTAATCAAAGTCCTGCTTCGTTCATGTGCTGCAATCGGTGCTCTAACATTTAACTAAGCGTAGAAGAAGTTAGCCCTATATCGCTCACAAGTTTATCTTCCTTCGATAAAAAAAAAATTGGATAAGATGGATATAAGGAACAGGAGGTTACTATAACCAGTATTTTAGATTTCTGAAAATATACACCTTATGATGTAAGCTGGCCAGTGTGGGAATGTCATGTTCAAATATGTGACTTTATATTGGGACTCTATATTAAAGACCGCTAGTATACTCATTTGTACCATCCAGTATTCCTATATTGTGAACTTACGTTTTTAAAGCAGAAGCTAGATACTTTTACAACTAACCCATATTTATCCACCGTTGCTTAAAACATAAATATTTTTAAAAGAAAATTGAAATTCAATCTCTATGTGAGCGTGTTTCATTAACAACAGCAGTTAACAAAACACATGATACACTGAGCTGCTCCTTTGCTCCCTTCTCGTGATATTTTCTGGTGCATTAAAATAATGGACCTCCTTGTCACCATTATCTATACATTCTATGCATTAGCAGTGCACTATTTAATTTATAACCACACCATTTACATGTCGCCTTAACTGTAAAGTGTTGTTGCAAATTAAAGTATTTATGGTTGAATGTTTAGTAACATTTACGGAGTGAGTTTATACATTTATGTAGACGATCTTTTGGTTTTCTTTAATATGATTATAAACAAAAGAGTTGTTATTTCAAATTAAAAACTCTAGGAAGTTTTCGATATGTCTTGTAGCATAAAATGAAGTTTTTATAGCGGCGGAGAAGGAGGACAGTTTGCTTGTGAGTGTTTGCGTGAGCATTGCTTTCGATGTTTAAATATCAATAAATTAGTTGTTAATTATAATAACATTTGTGTGTTGTAGTATTCATGTTTTCTGCTAATAAATGATCCATAAAACGGTTGTGTTTATTAGCAAAATGATAAAAAGACCTTTAATTGATTTTTAGGTAAAATTTAATAAATTATTTTACAAATGAGTGAATACGATTTCATCTGGAAAATTATTTTAAGCGTTCCATTTAACATTTAACCTGCAAAAAGAAAAAAATAATTAAAAAGAAATTTGATTTAATTTGCAGATTGCAAAACACTTAAAAGCAGTGATTAAAATTGCTTGACTATTTTAAATGCATATGTAGTTGCTTAACAGTTGCTGTGCAAAAATGTGCAGCAAAAGCAAATGCAAAAAAAAATAAGAAACGCATTTGCTTTAGCTGACTATGTGTTTCTTTCTGCAGCAAAGCAATTAATTAGAAAACGTGTGCTGTTGCTTAAGCAATCAGTTTTTTTTTATTTTTTTTTTACTTTTGCTTTTGCTTAACTCTTAACTATGAAGTTGTCACTGACTACGATTGCTGTTACTTGCTGTAAGTCGTTGCTTTTCATACCTTTTAACATTGGAAACATATTTATGTATTTATTGCTTACAATACGTAAGGCCATATATTTTAAAAACGTTGTTTTTTTTTATAAAGCAACAGCAAAAGAAGAAAGAAACATATTGCGTAAGCAACAGCAAACGTTTTCAAAATAAATGCTTTGCTGCAGAAAGAAACACATAGTCAGCTTAAGCTTCGATGTTGGTTCGTTTATAATAAAAAGTTTTGTAAATGCTGTGACATTTAGTTTGTTTATTTGCTGAAAAACATGCAAGCAGAGCATAGATTTTAGTGCTGTTGCTATTTTTAAGCAATAATTTTTAGACCTGCTTAAAATACGACATGAGTCTGCAAGACTTCTAATGTGGTCTAAAATTTTTCTTTCAAATTTTTACAAAATTTGCTATTCTAAAAATGTTGAAAGAAAAAGCTTAAATCTCTCTCTGTGTTATTATAAGGTTTTATTGCAATTTTATTTCATTAAAACCGAAATTGCATCTCCTCTTTTACGCTACGTGAGTTCATATAAGAGTATGAGTGAAACAATTGGGACTATACTATCGTTGAACTTAATTATTCGCTTTATAATTTATCCAGTGCATCGATATTTTTATATACGAAATTTTATCTAGCATAATGCTGCTTTATACGCTGTAATGAATGAAGGACAAATATGTCCCTTCCCTACCACAAGAGTGTTGGTCACTGTTAAGCGAAATACCAGTCATTACGTTAAACAAACTTTCTATAAGTTTTTTAAAGGCAAAATTAAAAAGTAAACGAAACTTTTGTATACATGTGATATATGTGGCAAACAGCGTTGCCACTGATTTTTTTAAAATAAATTTCAACTTTTTAAAACATTTAAATAAATATTGAAACTGATCTTTAAAACAGAAATAATTACAAAACATTTTACAAACAAAATTTTAAATATCAACCAAAAATTAAATATGGTCTGCTATGAAAAAGTTATGCAATTTAAACCAAAAGCACTACAAAGGTTACGCTGTTTATGCATTCATTCACTCTTGCAATATTCAGATTATCTTCCATAATACTTAACGGCTTTAACACTCTACGTTTAACACTCAAAAAATTATATTCAAAGCGTGTTTTGTAGAATGTGTATCGCAGGTTACTTTCTACTTTTATAAAATCAGTGCTTAAATGGGCATATACAAAAAAAAAAGATTTAGGTTAAATGAGTTACAAATAATGTCGAAGTTTTATTCTCTTCATTTTGCAAAATATAACAAGTTGTTTCTGGCCACATGTTTATAACTGAAATATGTTTCGATACATTTTTGCCACATGTAAAATAACATCTCCGTTCCTGTACTTTTTGCGTAAGATTCGGTAAAAAGAGAGTAAACATAAATTATTCTCAACTGAAGACACAAATGCACAAAAGTACGGGAACAAAAAAAACAAGCTTCTATCACAAAACAAGATGTCAAACAAAATATACAGGCAATTGTTCATAGTAAAGATAAAAACACAAATATTTTGTAAGTTTCTAAATTTTTTATATCATTTATTTGTAATAAAACTTTTAAATAACACTTTTGGTAGACATTTGTGTGCATGAAACATAGAATTTTTTGTATTTGCTACTGTTTATTTTCAACCAGCTGATTGTTTTTCAGCTACCACAATCTACCCAAAGAAAAAGTCTGGGCTGTTTCCTGCAGAAAGAAGAAGAATTTTATTCTTTTAAAATCTCTCTCTTCTCCCTCAATTTGTAGTACGTGAACGCACCTAATATAAGTTGCACTTACTTAAAGCAAGTACTCTATTCGAAACTGTAGAAAATGTTGAGCATCATTTTTAAATTCAAGTGGAAAATTCAACATATAAAATATTGTGTCTATCACACGCCTTGGAAGAATCTTACATTTGTGTTGCCGTTTACATTTTTTTCACGTATACTAAATTCTTTTAGAAATGTAAACGAAAAATCTATGATTAGCTGATGTTTAAAAAATTTCGCATAAAATAATACGTGTTATATTTATTTTACAGCTTTCATAAAATGTTGCCAGAAACATTTCATACGTTTTTCCACAGTAAAATCAGAGTACTTCTACTGCAACATTTTTTCATGATTTTTCAAACAAATTTTTTATGTATGTAGTTTGACAACATTTCGCATGAAATACTGAGTAGAATACCAGATTTTAGAGTAAAACTATTACCAACTGCAAAAAATTCTGCACGACGAATTTTTGGTCGCGAATATTCGTCGTCAAAAATAAAACACATTGGTGTATATGAAAATGCACATAATCATGACGTAGGACAATATTCGTCATACGCGGTTTGACCATGTTTGAATTTAGATTCGAAGTATCTTGCAGCATTTATAATAGTGTACAGATTATAAGTTTAGTATAAAAATATATTTTAGTTTTGTTTTTGTTAATGTTTAACTTTTTAAATATTATTTTTTTTTGATGGGCACCTTAGCAGCTTACAAAAAGTAAACAACTTCAAAAATTATAACAGCTGTGTTTTTCGTTGTTATTGTGATTCATACGACGAATTTACACAACGAATTTTCGACGACGTATTTGTTGTATTGGACGAAATTCGTCGTTCGTTCCAGTTGTGTTCCTAGCATAAGTTTAATAAAAATGACAATTGTGTTCTAGAACGTACTATTGACACCACTATCTTGCAGTCTAATTTATTAAGCGGAATAAATAATGTTGCTAAACATTATTAATTAAGCTACGTTGTCCTTGGTTTCTTTAAAACTAACAGCAGAATATCCTTGCGATCAAGATGAAAGTATTTTGAATATTAATTTCAAAACGGTTAAGTTTATCACCAGCAATGAAAGCAAGGAAATGTCGTGACTATAAACTATACCAAAATCAAAAACTGAGAATTTAAATTATTTAACCAGCTCCTCCCAGCTTCGCTTAAAATAAATACAGGTAAATAAAAAAAAAATCCCTTGATTAAAAATTAATTTGGTCCATTCCATATATTTGCTACTGTAAACTTTTTATATAAAAGAAACACAACTAAAGGCTTTGAATAAAATTTTTACTTTTGACCTTAAAACAACAAAAATAATAAATTTGAATACAAACACTAGAAAAAAAAGAATATTCTGCCACAATATTATAAAACTCAATTGGCTACAGTTCGCTAACTTTACAATTTGTTTGAAATCGAATTGATATACAAAATAAACAGAAAAAAATTAATTCAAAATTTCAAAATTGACTACGATAATGTAGTTGGTGGCAACAGCACAAAGAGCAATATGCTGAAGCAACAATGAAACGAATTCTGTCGTTACCAAAAAGTATAAAAATAAAAAAAGGACCAAAAAAATTATCATAAAAACAACAAATTTTAACTAGTTTTATTTTTATGTTTTTTTTCTTTCATTTATTTTGCTGTTTTACAGACAAGATAATGGAAACGAAATGAAAAATAATAATAAAAAAAAATTAAAAACACGATTTCAAAGTGACATTTTCAAAGTCGACAACATGTTGGAGGTAAATTTAACAAAAAAAAAAAAAATATTTTAAATAAAAGCAAAATTTTATTGAGTTAAAAAAAACTATCACATTTAGATTCGCTTTATTTTATTTAAATTAAGTGAACAAATATTTGTTGTTTTAATTGAAGTTGGCGGTAGTACTTTTTTGGCAAAAGACTGCAAAACAAAAGTAAGAAATGATACTAAAAAAATGCATAATTCAGATAATAATAAACTGGAATCTTCGAGATGGTCAACCAAAGAGGATGTGAGAATAGTTGCCTCAACTCAAACCATATTTTCCATCAAATAGTCAAGACGATGACTCAGGAAGTCAAAGAGTCCGAAAAGCAAGTCCACTATAAATTAATAACAAGATCGAGAAAATTTTCTTTTCTTCTAAAGCGAAGCTGAAGATGATCCACAGATGAAACAGAAGGTTATCTGTAATAACTTAAGCGACTCTCTACTGAGAACTTCACTGTGGGTCTACTGTGGGTAGGAGCACAGATCTTAGAATGATTGGTCTCACTAACTTTCAACTATGAGCTGGGCAACTTCTGGAGAAATAGAGCAATCAGATGAGAAGAAATAGAAGGAGCTTTGGTTACAAACATTGTAAGGAAGACGTGTGCTGAATCATTTTAGTGAACGATCATTTTTGTTCAAATATCAAAAGTGAACTCGTTCATTCAACAATTAACAAAACATTTTGAATAAGATTATTCGTGTTTATTATGATCATTATTTCATTCATGTTAAATGACAAGAGAGGTCATAAATAGATCACCTATCGGTTGAAGCTTTAGAAAAATTCCGTGAAACTTCGACAAAAATAAATTCTTAAAAATGAACAGAATAAGAAAAACTGGCACTGAACTTCTAGTGGTTTTAAACAACTCTCTTTATCTCTGCACCTTAAATTGTCCTGACTACAAAAATAGAGCTCTAAGCTAACCCTAATAATGAAACGAAAGATCGCGAAATAGAACGATTTTGATCACGGCACTATGGAGCGCGAGGCGCTCAGAAGAAAATTTGATTCCTTTAAATGTACACGTTCATTTATGATCAAAACATCTTTATTGCAAATTAAATATTTAAAATGGAGAACCATTTTAAACGTTCTTTGCAATCGAATAAACAATAAAAAACAAAAATATAATCATTTAAAAAAATCTGTTTGCATTGCCTGTGCAACAAACCTTTAAAAGTTAATTTCTGCTCGTTTAACTTTTCAACAAACAAATCGGAAAGTATTTTTTTTTTCAAACAATTTATAAATTTTTTTCTATTTAATAATTGTTGTATTTATTAAAGCCATTTTAACTTTTGTAATTTTTGCTGTTGCTGTTTTAATGGCGAATATCATTAACAATTTACATGTTCGTTTATGCCGTCATTATTTACACCTACAATTTGCCATAAAAACGGCAACAAAAGTCAATGGAAAAAAAATGGTAAAATAAAACTAAAAAATATTTTTATTTAAAGGAGGGGAAAACTGGATGAATTAAGTCTTATGAAAGTTTTAATTTTAAGCATTAAATTTTTTTTAGAATAAATATTAAAATAAAAATATCGTTTCTGTGCTGCGTTTTTAAAATTGTATTCTAAAAAATAATTTTTAAAGGCGGTTCAAACACAAGAATCTTTTAAAAAATAAAAAAAAAATGATTCTCAGTTTTGTTGCTTTATTAGAAATAATAAATATATATAAAACGGAAAGTGGAACAAAAGCCGTTTGTCCGCCGGAAAGGTATTACTACTTTTGGTAAACGTGAATCTTGACAGTTCATATTTGGCAGTCGTTAAGTACATGGAAAATTTATTATGGAAACATATTCTATAAACCATCATCTTTATATCGCTAAAACATTTTATCAAAATCAATAATAGATTACTGTGAAGATGAGAAAGTTACGTGAAATTTTTGGCAGAAACAACGTGCCAACAAAACGCGCTTTTTATCGTGTAGTGAATGACTTCGAAGAAAGACTATATGTAGGTGATGGGCCCAAGCATGGACTTCAAAGTACTGTAAGATTAGCTAAAATCATTACTGCTGCTCAAGAAAGTGCTTAAAACAATCCATCAACCTCAATTCGAAAAACAACTTTGGGCATAATTTTTCTACAAAACCATTTACACCGCCGTACATATGCCAATAGGATGTTACAGCTCGCCCATGACAACCTCAGCTTTCATGAAAAAATCATAATGATTGACGAGGGACATTTTAATTAGATGGATATGCAGTGAAAAACCCACAAATTATTCATCAGTAATGATAACTGAGAATGGGAGCGATATCGTGATATGATTGAAAACATTTTAACGCCATAGCTGCATGCTTTGGGCTTGGTTTGGCTTAAAATGTGGTGTCAACAAAATAGGCCATATCGCATACAGCCAGGATTACAATGAAGTTGCTGTAAGACCTCTTTCCACAAGAAGTTATTTCAAGAAAGGATGTTAATTGGCCTACACGTTCATCTGATTTGACTGCTCCGGACTTCTTTTTGTGGATATATCTAAAAAGCAAGGTTTAGGCGAACAAACCAGAAACGCTTGAGCGAGTCGACCAAAATATTCGTGATGAAATTAATAAAATACCGCATGAAATTTGTGAGAATGTAATGAATGTAATGCTTAAAAAAGCGCACATCTGTGAGGCTTAGAGAGGCGGACATTTATCTGATATTGTATACCATACATAATTGCCGCCATTAAATAAAACTATAAACAATCAAAGTAGTATACCTTCCCGGTGGACACCCTGTAGAAAAATTTGTTTACAACTAGAAGCAAAATAAAATTTTTGAATCATAATCATCACTTTCTAACATGAACCGAATGTGCCACTCGTTACAGAAGAAATGGAAAAAATGAAAATTTATTTGGAGGTATGTAAAGATATGTGAAAAGTATTAGGGGTTATGGACAAACTGTCAAAGCGGCACCTAAGGAAGGTTTACATGTTTAATTTTACTTTGCAACGAAATAAATATCGCTGGTTGTGCTTCGCTACCCCAATGCAAATAATTAGCTTGTTTTTAATATGCTCACTAATATGGAGGTAGCACGCACGCCTTTATTACGCTAGATTATTCATATAATAAGAAAGTTTCTAGTACAAAATTTAGGGCTCTTGTATCTCAAGATACACAATAATAATTTTTCACTTTCTAAGTAAGGTTGCACGCCTAATGTTTTAATTCAGACAATTTTTTCTTCAGCTACGCACATTGACAGCTGAGTTACTTGTGGAAAATTTCAAGCCTTTATACTATTGCAAAATTCTAGTGACACGACATAATTTTCCCCTTTGAATGGGAGGTACCACACCCATTATTATAATCTAGCCAGCATTATGCATATTAGTAAGAGAGTTATTAGAACAATATTTCAATACCAAGTAACACAATGAAAAATATCTACCACGCCCGCGGGAAATATCAAAAAAAAAAAAAAAAAAAATAAAAAAATAAATAAATTCCCTATTTTACCAATTGCATGTCTAATACAGAACTATGAAAATTTTAAGAAGATAAGTTGACTGGTATAAATGCCCGGATTAACTATCATACTCAGTCGTACGTTCTGTCAAAAATTGCATTTGTGCTCAAAATGTATTATAAAGTGGAGAGTATAGTGTGACAGATTTTTCGAAAAATCTGTAAGATTTTATAATCATTCGAAATAATTCATAAAATAGTTTTCGCCATTTAATTAGAAATGATTTTTTTTTTGAGATGAGAAAAAAAACAACAACATAATATTCGTATCATATAATTTTTTCCATCTCTTTTGTGTAATAGTGTGGCACGTACGACGCCATTTTGTAACGATTTTTAAAGTAAGACAGAATTCTGTCAGATTGTTTATAATAGTGAATCCTGGATTTTGTGCATTGTTTATGTAGATTTTCGTACTTTCAGTAAAGGTGTTAACGATGTTGCATCGACAATATCCTATTTAGTAATAGATTAAAAATTTTACCTCCTTGTTTTATTAAAAATTTTTCAAAAGCTTTGAAACACCTTTTATGAAATTATTAAACACATATGTTTTATTTAATGAAATATTAAATTTAAAAATAATTTTTTTAATTTCATCACAAAAAATCCCATCGCATAAATTGGTCCAGTTTCTCCTGCAATTCCCAATTTATTTTTTATATTGTTTTACAAAAGTAAACATTTAACAAGCAAAAAAGCTCAGTGTTTTATATTTTCTATACATTTCTATACAATAAAACTACAATTGATATGCAAAAAAGCAAAAACATTATGAAAATAGAAAAGAACACTCAACAGAAAAAAAGACTTATTCACACGTGAAATTGAAATAAAACTAAATTAATAAAAAAAAGGAATTTATAAAAATGTTTTATTTTTTAAATTGCTAAGTTTTAATAGTTTTAGTATAAAATGGTCAACATTTTTGACACTTAAAGATGATGGAAATTTAAATTTTATTTTAGTGGAAATTTAACTGCAAAATAGATTTTTCTTTGATTATTCCAATTGTATTATTGTATCGGTTATTTTACTGTACTACGACTACTATAAAAAAGTGTACTGTTTTAAGTGTTGATTTTCATAGAAATTTTAATAAGTATCATAATTTTAAAAACTATTACATATCCTCGTATTTTATAAATATTAAAATTTTGCTGTTTGAATGTTTCTTACTCAATCACGCCAATACGGCCAAACCCATTCCAATGAAGGTTATAAGAGAGTTAGATTTCAATACAGATCAATGTATGGGATGGAATTTTTTCTAGCATTTTAAAGCGTAAATGGACTACAGTTGATAATAACTGAGCATGCTTCCTCAGGGCGTTTTAAAGTTATGGGTCACGATTCTTTTTAAATATCACTTTAGAGGGATGGGTATTATTATCTTTTACAAGTAATTGGTAAAATAATTGACAGTAGCGTAGGGCTCTCTGTCAATATTCAAATTCGCTTCTGTTATCTATCACCTCAATTTCGAAAAATGTACTCGTCCCTTGCTGTAAACTTTTTATTCGATTCAACTTTCATTTAACTCATTTCAATTCCTTTATTTTATTTAAGCAGAAACCATCCATACAAGAGTCAGACTACAAACAACATTAATCGTAAAGTATAATTAAATTAAAACTTAATGAGAATAATTTAAACCACTTAAATTTAACTAAATAAAATATTCTGCTGTTCCTTTCTTTTCACCAATAATCATCATTAAAATAAGATTGACTGCAATACACAATAAAAATTTAAATAAAACAGCACATTAATCCAATGATGACAACTACTTTCAGCAATCATTAGAGCAACAAGAATTAAGGGCTATAAAAAACACTTGTTGTTTTTTTTTTTTTTCTTTAAACATGTCTAAAAATCATCATCATTGTCATCAACATCTACAAGACATCTTTGCCAAGCCTTCATCCAAACATCCATAGAATATTATCTTTATAACGTTATAAAGACAGAATTTTAACAAGAAGAGCAAAGAAATCGACATGCAAAATTGTACTCGAAAAAAATAATCATTTGAATATAATAAAAAAAAAAGATCAAAAAAACAAACTGATGACAGATTCTGACAAGAAAAAGATAAAAAAGAAATTGTATTTTAGATAAGATAAAAAAAAAACCAAAATATTGGCACAAAAACATTGTGTGGGGTCCTGCAAAAAAGGCAAAATGTATTTATAATTACAAAATTTTTTGAATTTGAAATAAATTGGAGCTGAAGAAAAAAAAATTGATTGTTCAAAAAACGAGTTATGTTATATTAAGCAAATTAGGCATACGACTCTTTATCATCAATTTAAAGTTTGTAAGCTGTTTGATCATTTGGAAATTAAGATTTTTGTTGCACCCATATTTTATTTGAATAATATGTTTGTAGTGTAACTAATGGCTTACTCGATTATACGACATTAAAAAAAAACCGGTTATTTAACAGTTTATTTATATGACAACTTTTTTAATATCATTGTTTATCATCATCTTTACACAACAGGGCACCATCTGAAGCGATTTTATACGTGTTTCCCAACTGCAAACTTTGTGGTTTCATTTGTTGAAGAAAAATAGTTGCAAACAGTTTTCAACAATTTTGATGAAAAAAATCGGTTCCGAACCCGGTTAAAAACCGATTCTAAACCCGGTTAAAAACCGATTCTAAACCCGGTTAAAAAGCTATTAGTTTAGCCTAACATCAAAATATGTTATTACTAAAAATAATTTTGTCGTTTTTGTATTATTTAAAAATCATTACAATATTATCATAGAGTTTCTATTTATAGTTAAAAATATGTCATCAAATTATATCAGTACTAGCTTATTGTTTTCAGCGTTACACGGGCCTAATTTGATGGTCTTTCAAGGCATTATATAATATATTTTGACGTTGTGTACTATGAGATCCTACTCCGAAAACGTGAGAATTCTATCGAATCAGTTTGGATCTAATAGACCAGAAGAATCTATATTACAAATATTTTTAGAGTTTGATTTTGTTAGGTTTGCTTAGCTGTCAATGTGCATGCGTGTATGCGCTATAACGTGAATTTTTTGTGCCTATGAAGTGAGCAGACAGTATATATACCGCACACCAAGGCGAATCAATACTAGGTGGTCGCGATAGTGAATTCATTATTTTTCGCCGTAAACGCTAAATGTCAAACACCATGTAAAAAAATTATACATATATTTTTTATAAATGGAGATTGACATTTAAGGTTTCGGCAAAAATTAATAAATTCGCCATAGCGACCGACTGTTATTAATACGCCTTGCCGCACACGCTCTTAGGCGCCTACGTATTTGTTGCCTTAAAAAGTCATAAATCCTGAAAGCTTCGTGCAAATTTTTGATAAACCATATACACGATCATACAAACAGACCCTAAAAATTTGTTCAAATTTGCTTTGATCGTTCTTGAGTTATAAAGTCACAACACACTTGCAACAATTTTTTATGTACATATTGTTACGAAGATAAGATCTGGCAACCCCTGCTGCTGTGATCCGTATGAGCGTGGTAAATAAGTTAATTCAGCTAATGGTGTGTGTATAGAATAATACCACAATTAGCTAACAAAAGCTGAGCAACCTCAATGTAAAACAGAAGAGTGTGGGTTCGATCCCGCCGTCGGACATGCGCACAACAAGAAATAAAAATTGTTATAATGCAATTTAAAATTAATAAACAGCAGTACAAACCTCCAGAGAGGCAAAAGACAGTTCTTGTTTGAAGCCATGGCAGATAATTTAGTGGAGGAGACGTCCAATTTAATATAAGAGCTACAGATAATTGTCAAGAAGCCCTTTATAATAAAAAAGTAAGAGCAGTGGAGATGTCTGTGTATGGCTAAGGTTACTAAACAAGGCATCGAGTAGTTCATGTCTCGCCGGAGTAAAACAGTAGTGTATCGTGGTTGGCTGCGTTTGTAATAATAATTCATGTTTAGTAAATACGAGACCATAGGGTTCACAAGACTGGTAGAATCAAAAAGTATAGCCAGAGAAAGCCATAAAGTTTTAATACAGAAATTATAATGAGCCACAGTGGTATTTACAATCAAAAGAATCAGTACATTTGTTAGAAAAAGAGAAAAATGTAACAATATATAGATAATTATGATCGTCTTAATATTTGCTTGCGTATAGGACGGCTTATTAGGGGGTTATTGTAATTTTTCCGCCCTAAAAACACAATTTAAAATTTTCAAGCTTTTAGATTTTAAGAAACATTTTTCTGATAAAAATTTGCTCTTTTCTGTATGCAGCATCATCCATCAATTTTTCGGATTCTATTTATTTATGTTTGCCTTTTTATTACCCTGCAAAATTAGAAATTTCAGATATTTTGTGAAAACTTTTAAAAATGTAAGACAGTAAAACTTTGGAATTTGAAAGGATATGTTATCTAAATGTGTAACGAAACTGGTACCCTTTTGTTTTGTCTGGACTTTTTAAATGAGAAAATATTGCTTGTTTTTAAATATTGTTACGTTTATTTAATTTATAATCGTTTAATTTATTGAGTTCTTTTATTACAAAATAATTACCCACTACTTTTACTATTTTAATTTAATTACACAATTTAATTAGATTAATTAACTGTAGAAACTTCTAGCTTAGAAAACGGACACAATAGGCCATTTCGTTGCACTTTCTTGGTCACTATTATTTTTACTTCATTTTTATGATTTTACGATTTTTTTTTATAGAAAATAAACAAATAACGGCGTTTTATTGGTAACAATTACAAGCCGGGTGTTAAATGGTTTTAAAGTAGATGATGTTTACTATTTCTTCATACAGATTAGTGGATACAATACTTTATTTAGAAATTTTTCATTGAGTGGGTGAAAGTGCAAAATGAAGCGCACCAATGTCACAAATAACAGCGTAAAACTTAAATAAGATTTTACGAATTTGCCTAAAAAATATGTTTTTTAATTTTCTGTGTAGATATTTTCGAAAGGTGTTGCAATCATTAAGGCTTAAAAGCCTTTTAAAGTTTATTTCATTAGCAAAATTTACGGGTATAAAAATGCGTGTAAAAGCTGACGCTTCAATTTTTAACAAATAAAAAAATATAAAGTCAAGTTTTAAAAAATTGCCCGTAAGTCATATGCAACTCTTCCTGCTTTCTGCAGCTTTATTCTAGTCTTTAATTGTTGGCAATTTTTTCAGTAGTCGAAAAATCCCTTTGAAGTGATTGGAACTTGTTCTTTTTAATACTTTTTCTTTTTTTGTTTTTTTTTTCAGGATATTAAACAGCGTAGCGTTTTTCTTGCAAATTTACAAAATTATTTGCTGTTTAAATAAGTATGTAAAAGTTATAAAAAAACTCAAAAAAAATAATAGTGTTCCGAAATAGTTCAATAAATTGCTTGCATCACATTTCACAAAACGACTGATTTGTTCAACTAAACGGGAAGGCAACATAAATTTCTAATTATTTTGAATTTTAATGAGGTCTAAGCACTTTTGCTTTGCTTTTTGCAATTTTTAATTAAGACACATTCAACGAGCAATTGAAAAAGTGCAACATGTAAAGGCAAAGAAAATAAAAATAATTCAAATTAAAGGAGATTTAAGCAGCACGAACCACTTAATGGTGAGACAAGTTATAAATATTTGCAGCAAATAGAAAAAAATTGCTCATAGACATCTTCATTATAAATACTTTGTTCAGAAGTGCAACACAAATGACTGCATTTGTGTCATAAACAACTTGGGTGGTTCTTTTTTTTAACTTTTTATGATTTCTTTTTTTTTTTTTTTTGGTTTGTGAACTGTCACAACATAATTCAGGAGAATGAAGACCTGTTATTTAACAACTTTCTAGTGCAAAATTAAAATTAAATAAAAAAGTTTTCTTAAAAAAAAAAAAAAGATTGTTTTATTATTAGCTTGTTGCAGGAAAAAATGCAGCAGTGGCAGCACAGGAAATTGTCTTAAGAGTCACCTACTAAAGTGAAAGGGGTTTGTAAATATACAACAAGCAAATATAAACATTGCAGCTCTTCCTTGTGACTTGGGGTGATGCAATATCCTAGTTCTTCCTAATTCATACACGTACATCCAACAATAACAACAACATCCACATCAGCAGCAATTTAACTCAACTCAACTCGCTGCATTTGCGACTTAATGTTGAACGTTACAGTTTTATTTTTCAAACTATAAATATGAAAAATATTTTTTTTTTGTTTCTGCTCTTCTGGCAAACGGAACTAAAAGTTGCTCTTAAGGGACCAAAAAGGAAGACGACAATATTGTTGTTGATAAAATAAAAACATTTTATGTAATAGAAAAGAAATAAACAATTTCCTGGTAAACAAAGTTTTATAAAAATTTAATACTTTGTTTTATAGAAAAAAATAGGACTTAAGAAATTGAAAATAAAATGAGTTGAAAGGAGCAGAAGGTAAAAGTGAATTTAAATGAAAAGAAAAAAGTTTACCGAAATTAGCATTTTTATTGCTTTCAAAGGA
The DNA here is from genome assembly GCA_916610165.2 of Gymnosoma rotundatum. Taxonomy (NCBI): domain Eukaryota; kingdom Metazoa; phylum Arthropoda; class Insecta; order Diptera; family Tachinidae; genus Gymnosoma; species Gymnosoma rotundatum. The sequence goes on along the minus strand of OU744340.1, from coordinate 114,368,281 downwards.
AACAAAATTATTGTAAATATCTAAAACTTCTTTGAGAACATTAACAAATTTAATAATAGTTATTTTTTCTAGATTTATTTAAATAAAATATTTTACGTTCACTTTATACCTTTTTCTGTTTAATGATATAAGTTGCTAGAGTTAAGAAATTATCAACTTGCTGATTGAAGATACAAGCATGAGAGTACTGTGATATTTCTAGCAATAAATTGAAGGTAACATCTGCGCTTTATCTTAAGCCGAAAAGGCTGAAATAGCCATTAGTATGCAGCTTTAAAAGGATGATCTTTCGTCGACCAGACTTAGCGGATACTACATTTTGTTGTTGCTCTTCTTCAACTTATTTAAGGCAGCTAAGGCAACAACGACAAAGATTTGCATTTTCCGAATTTCGTATATTTTACTCAATAGACACCTTTATCATATCAGCTTCTGTTTAATATTTAAAGCCTTCACACTACTGTTTTCCTTTGTTAATCAAGACTCCAGAAGATTTGAAATATTATTTTTAGTTTATTTGATTTTTTCCTAACAATTGTTGTTATTGTTCTATTGAAGAGCTGAATTTTTCAAGGTAAACAGCATGTAGCCAGCTAGAGTAAAAAATACCGAGAATCTAGTACAAACTAAAATAATGCTAAAGGAGACTATAACAGGTAACAGCAGTTGCCCACAGCCTTAAGTAGAAAGAAAATGTAAGATGCAGATCAGGGGATCATGAGTTCAGATCTCATCGGTGCCCTGCGAGAAAAAAGGAAGATATGAATTCTTTAAATCCCTTGTGCAGCTGTGGTATTTGAGATGTTTAAGCCGAATATAAAAAATAAAAGGCAGTTCAGATCATGAGTTCAAACCCTATCGAAGCCTTGAGAGTAAAAAAGAAAAACGACTATTGTTAAGTTGGTTGTGCATCCAATCTCGGCTGTGACTTGGAAAGTAAGAGCATAATAGTGTGCCAATCATAACTAAGGTAGATAAACAGCTGTTTGGTGAATAAAGTATGCACGTTTGACTCACACTAGAGCTATCAACAATTTAAATCTGTTTGGTTGACGCATGAGTGGAAAGTTTTTGAAATCAGGATCAATGCCATGATTTAAGCATATATTGCTTAACAAAATATTGTGAATTTAATTAAAGCCCACGTAAGTGCTGCGTCTGGCCTGGTACTTAAAAAAATTATCTATAAAAATGATTTTGTTCGTATTTGCAATTAAAAAATGCTAATACGGGTTGCCCGGAAGGTATACAACTTTATTTTTCCGCCATCTTGGTAAACATAAGTCTTAACAGTTCATATTTGGCAGTTGTGAAGTAGATACGTTGCAAAATTATTAATGAAAAATATTCGGTGTCGCATCGCATATTGCCAGGATTACCATGGAATTGCTGCGAAACCTGTTTCCACAACAAGTTATTTCAAGAATGGTGATGTTGATTGGCGTCCACGGCAGCATAATTTAACTGCTCTGGACTTCTTTTTGTGGGGATATCTGAAAAGCAAAGTTTATGCAAATAATCCCGAAATGCTTAAGCAACTCAAAAAAATATTCGAAAAATGAAAAATGTGCACAAAAGAGCTCGCATTAATAAGGCTAACGGAGGCGGACATTTATCTCATATTGTATTCCACACATTATGGCCGACATTAAATAAAACATTTATGAATTTAAAATCCAATTTCTTTTATTTAAAATTATTAAGAAAGTAGTATACCGTCCCGATATCTGGCGATATCTGTTATTTAGACTACTTAGAAGAGGGAGTAACCATTAGTAGATTACTTATGACATTTCCTTCAACTTTTTTATTTCTTTGCAAAAATTTTCTCTTATGAAACTTCGACTTTGTATTTACTGGTACCAAATATTAAACTGACATGTGAACTTATACGTTTACACAAAATCCAGCTTTAAAAGTAGGAACAAGGGCTCTGTATTTCGATTCATAAGAAAAGACTTTCGTAACGCAATGTATAAAACATAAAAATTCGAATCATTTTCTTTTCGAATTGAAATACAGAGTAACCTCACCAGATTTTCAGTTGTGCCAGAGATAAATATTAGACTTTCTATACTCCTCAGAATTCTATGAACGCGGGCTCGAAATTGGTTCCTTAATTACTATTGTTTTCTAAAAGAAGCCTCTTAATTTTTAAAGAAAATTTAAAACCAGTTCTATCATTATAGAAATTTAGACATTTTACCCCCCACATTAAAAAAAGAAAAGAAATTAATTTAAATATTTTCTTTTTTAAACAATTAAATAGTTCAATAAACAAAATGATTTCTAATAGAAAACTCTTTGTTCTATAAATCCCTTTTTGGAAAACTTACAAATGTTGTAAAGGACTGTAGTAAATTTTAATAACATTGATATTTGAGTAACTGTTTGAAATCAACACCGTACCGTCTTTTATTTTATCATTTACATTTTATATCAAATTTTCACTTCATTACCCTGTCAAAATTCAAATAAAAATTGATGTTTATTTGTTTCTTTCCTTTCATCCGTTTACACTGCATTAATTCTTTAAAGGAAAGGAAATCCTACAATTAAAGGATATTAAGTACAAATTTAATGTCGGTGAAAAAAATTAAATGTTAATTCTCCACCACACAGTTTTATTTTTAAAGCAGTAACAAAGAAAGTGAAAGTATTTCAAATTGTTTTTAAGCACACCGCACTTTCAAGTCATGCTGGTAGCTGCGGCACTAATTGAGTTTATTTTATGTGCTGGTCGGCAAATTAGAATTCTCCTGCTTAGTTGTTCTATTTAATACTTAAAACATTGCACTATAGAAAGAGATAATAAAATATCCAAGTTGCATTATTTCTATACAGAATTTTTTTGTTCTTTTTCTAGTTTCATATTTCTTGTTTGAGTTTGGTTGCAAACACAGAAAACTTCTTTAATAAAAAAAGTTTATAACTTGATTTCCTCATAGCAGTTCTCTAACAAATTGATGTATTGAAAGCATTAGCAGGAAGTAAGTTATTATTTCTTGGCTGTGTAGATTTTTGCAAGGCAACCATCGTCGTCATCTTCAAATCGTTATTTAGTTACTTTGCTGTTGCTGTTGCTATTGCTACTTATTTCAGCTGCTATTTGTATTAACTTTCTTTCGGTGTTTACTTTTCATGCCACACATTGTTTGCAATAATTTTAGTGGAGTAAACAAATAAAATAAGAACAACAAAGTCTACAAAGTAACAGCATATGGTTGCATGCATCATTTAGAACGGTGAGGATAAAAACTAATAAAAAAAACCATCTTGAACTAAAAATGTAATAACAACAAAAACACTTGTACTCGTATGTGTCTTAAGTGGTTTGAGGTTATAGGGAAATGAATGAAGAAAATTGTTATTCCAAAAGCTATTGGTTCAACATAAAATGTATGCAAGGGAAATAGTGAGTTTGATTAAATGTATTAAAGTGACACTGTTTCCATTCAGTTTTAGAATCTTTGAGTTTAAGATGCTAAGACGATGAAAGATACAACACGAAACTAATTATATAATTATTTACTTTTAAAGGAAGAAATTTTGAAGAAAATATTCCACGTTTTAAATAAATCTTTAAATCTTTAAATTTATTCTAAACTAGTAGTGCTCACGACTTCGTTTGCGTGTCTTTTTTGTTTTCTTAAAATTCAAATTTAACAATATATTCCAGAATCTTGTAGACAGTGTTAAAATTTTTTATCTACAAAAAAAGTGCTGACAACTGTTTTAGTACCATTATACCAGTAAATGTATCTCTATTTTGTCTACGAAATGGCTTATTTTGACGAAAATAAAGTATTCTATGTTACGAAAAAAGTATTTTATATTGGAACCAAGGGTCTTAGGGACCTCCTCATCAAATTTTGTTCAAATCTATCAAGTAGTTTCTACGTGATACGAACACAGACAGAGAGACAGACAAACCAAAAAAATCCCAAAATAGGTGTTTTGTATTCTATATCGATTACTATCTACACCAACAACACAATTTTCAAAAAATATTTCATGTACAGAAATGATCCCGTTACAGTTTTATTATATGTGTATCTGAGGCAGTGCCACATTACAACAAAATAAAATGCAACCAAAATTTTATACATGAAAAAAAAACAAAAAGTGCAATTAAATTCTTTAAGTGCTTGTAATAGAATTTTTTTAATGAGGCTGCCAGATCTTTTCCTATTAGAAGAAGCTAGACGATTTAACCCGTCTATAAATAGAAATCTTAATTGCGAGCGGTATGGCAGTATGTGTTGCATAACAGCATTTTTAATAAAAAATTATATAGATCTGAGAAAATAAATCATTATCAGAAAAATTTTTATTTTGCATTCAAATTTTCCAGCTTTTCACCGAAAACTGCCAAATGATTATCACAATTCTTGTGGATTTCTGAGAGCGTATTGAAGTGAATAATGACAATATGTCTAAAAATGTCCAATAACTAATAAAAGTTCGATATTGCATTATATTTGTATGAAATACTTATAAATATTCCCTAACTAGATCAAAACAACAGCAACTTTGAGCAACACCCCTCAACGGCACAGTTAAGGTCTTTAGTTTAAAACTTATTAGGACTAACGAGGCCTAGTTGAGTAAATAATACACAATATTTTCTATGCTAAGCCACTGAGGAACTATCTATTGTTTAGAAAGATTTTAATGCAAAAGTCTTCAGTCAGTTAATGTTACTGTATAGAAGCCAGAGTTGCCATCAGATAGAAATTTTACAGGTTATTGCGACGTAAGCTTTTTAACTTTTGAAAACGTTGAAATGAGACTCCAAGACATGTTGTTCTAACTTAATAGTGAAGATGTACTAAAAACCGGCTTTGAAGCTTCCGTTTCCGAATTGATCTGTGTATTGATTTGATTTTTTGAAGTGATGATATGAGAACAACCTTTAAATCTTTGACATTAAAAAACACAAGTAGAGGTTTAAAAATCGTAGGATTACATAACTGCTTGTCTAACCACTCGTCTAACTGTTAGTAAAAATATTTGTTCAATAAAATGATATATTTTAAAGTTAATTTTTCTTTTTTTATGAATTTCTTTTTTTTTTGTCTGCGTTTTGCATCCTTTTTTTCAATTAATTAATGACGCCATGTGATATCAACTAAAACATTTTTAACTTGTTTATTATTTTTTCCTGTTGCTTGACTTTTTATTTTAACTTCTGATCCAAAATACTGTCATCTCTGTTGGTGTTTTAATAATTTATTGTTTTACAACTTTGAATATTAAAAAGCAATTAATTAATGACACAAAGTTCATATTGTTAAACATTTGAGGGAATGAGCTAAAAATAAATAAATGACTGATTGTCAGTGTAAAAGAGTTGTAGAAAAAAAGACATAATTTAATTAAATAAATTTTATTTACAACTATTTTTTGACATTTTAAAAAATATACAGTGGGTAATAAAAGATGAAAGGTATATTTGTATAAAGCTCAGTTTACGAAAAACACAAATGCAGATGCTTATCTCTTCAGAGTTGAAAAATAGACAGGGATCATGATAATATAAATATTTAAGTGGAATTACAGCGGGATGTAAAAGTTTTACAAAATAAGTTATTTAGGAGTTTTTCAATGTCTACTAAGATCAGTAGCATTACCGACGAATAACAGATCATTAAAAAATAATTTATATAATTTTCTATTCTAGTTTTGAATAATGACTCATGATTTAACATTTAGTCTAGTGTTTTTAATTATTCGAATATAAAAATATTTATTTTATTCGATAATTAAGGCAAATAGTGAACAGATATTTTTTAATTCTAAAACTGAAAATATTAACGAAAAAAGGCAAGTTCTCTAATATCTAAAATTTATTTTTTAATGTCTTTAAAAAATACAGTTGCCTTAGTCGAGGTCATCAGTTCGACTCCCATCAATGTCATGAACGTAGAAAAAAATTAATTTTTGTTGAGTAGTCACGAAGAATAAATGCGGATAAACAATAATTACAAATTGGTTCCTTTTCTCCGGATTCTTGGAATTAGAAAAAGGAAAACAATTATGGTGGCGCTGAGTTATTAACGTCGCGTGTGTACTGAAATTGCAAGTAAGAAGGCTAAGGCTGTACAGTTAGACAAGGACATTGCGGTCCAAAACACAATAAAGCATAATTCAGTGAAGAAAAGAAACACCAAACATAGAGTTTGGCGGTCGTGGCTGATTTCGTTAAAAGGACCTCTTTAGTAAAACATGATATTTCGTAACGCGCGTTTTGTGAACAGGTCACCGAGTAGAGTTAAGAACAAAAATTTACTTATAAACACGAATATATCAATATATATGTTTGTGATCATACTAAAACTGTTATATATATATAAGTCGCTCAGAAGCCAATATGGTTAAGTCCATTTGTTGATATTTTCTGATTTTTAGAAATTTTGATGAAATAAATAGTAATCTTTTTAAGTATCAAAGGGTCTACTCGTTTGTTACATTTTCCATGGTTAGACAGCCCTTTTATTAATAGCTTCTGAATATATTGTATAATAATTTCAGAAGCCATTGTGAATAAGACCACCTTTTATCAATATTTGTTTACATAAACTTTAAATTAAATACGAAATTATTCTTTTTCTTTCGATAATTGTTGGTACCACTGAAAAACAAGAAAGAAGTAGAAGAAGATGATGTTTGTTGTGATCAGTTAACATAAAACTTATGATAATAAATGTTATTTTATCATTTTCTACATAAATTTGTTATTTTTTTTAGCTGCCAAAAGATATAAGTCCTCCTTTAAGATACTGTCATTATTTCAGAGTTTACACCTCGTAAAAATACTTTATACACGTTTCTAATTAAATTAATACACCAAGAATTTTAAAAACTAATGTATCAAAAAATAATAATTTTTTATATTTTTGTGTTTTGGATTTAACCGCTTTGGCTTCTAAGCGACTCATATATTAATAATTTAAACTCTTTGTATTCTTTTCAACCTATAAAAGAAATTTTTTTATTTAGTATAGCGATAATTTTCTATAATAAGCAGGTTTAAAAATTTATTCGAATATTTGATTATTTTACAAAAATTCATTGATAATTTTCTTATTTTAATTTAAATAATTTAATTATTAAAAAAAGTAAAAAAAATCGAATATTCGAATAATTTTTATTCGAATAACAACTCTAATCTAATTAGAAAAAACAAAAAATTCGAATTTTTGAATAATTTTATCTTTGAATAATTTCGAATATTCGAATAACTTTTATCTTCGAATATTCGAATAATTTTTATCCAAATGAATAATCTAATTTAGCGATTGCCTAAGAAACTTCATACACACCAAACTTTTCACACGTTTGCGAAATGTATAAGAATGCCGCACTAGTAAAAGCTATATAAGATTACAGTAGAGTGTATAATAATTAATAGACTAGTCAAAAGTAAGAACTGAAGCCGAAGAATGCAACCAAATAAATAACAAATTTAAAATTGCGGTGGTAAAAGTAAGTAATGTTATGGAAAGTAAAGGAACATTTAAGATTCCTATTTTTAAGTTTATAATCCCAGTGTGCAAAGCAAGCATTTAAAAGAGAATAAACACACAACAACAACAACATCAAAACTAAAATTTATTAATTTATTCGCATAGAACATTGAAATTTTACTGTTGTTGGTTGCTGGTTTTTATAGATTTATTTTATAAATGTTTTTGTATTAAAACATGTTGCTTGCAAAGTTGTTGCTATTGCCGCTACTGACACTGTTGAATTGTTGTTAAGGAATGGGCGGATTATTTAGACATAAAACAAGCAGTCAAAGTAAAAATTTCAACAATGTTGATTTTATGCAAATTGTATTAGTTCGCATTTTTTGTTTCTTTTATTTTTTTTGTTAACAAACCAAAAAAAAAATATTTTCTGCCAATGTGATGTTGTTCTTTTTTCCTTTTTTGTTTTTGCCATCAACAACAACCACAAAATTCTTACCAATAACAGTATTAAAAGCAATAACAGCAAGCAAATTTAATTTTTTGTTTTTTTTTTTTTCAATCTTTTATTATTTAGACACAATACTAATGATATTTTCAAAGTTGCCAACAAACAAACAAAAAAAAAAACAAAAACAAAACAAGACACAGACTTTCAAACAACTGCCACTGTGATGACTGGTATGAAATGAATGGCTGCTGTTGGGTCTTGGTCTTGGCCATACAGACAGTGTTATTATGTTTATTACTAACAACAAAATTCAGTTAATGACAAACAGACAAACGGGCCAACATCCAGCTAAAAATGCACAAAAACGTAGTGGCAACAACGCTTTTAGTGATTGGTGACAATAAGCCATTGTTGTTGATGACGTTAGTGTTTTTATGGCTGCTCTTGGACCCTTCTCGCTATGTGTGAACATGCCAGGGTCTGCTTTTAAAGTTTTACATGGCGGTGTCCGGAATAGAGTCATTACAATTTTTGAATGTTTGTTAGCATCAGCAGCAAATTTTGCAACAACAATAAAAAAAAACGGTTTTACAACTAATAATAATTTATAGGGATTATTTCTAGTTTCTTTTTTGTTGTTGTTGTTGCAAATTTTCAAAAAGTTTTGTTTTCTTTCTGGTTGATGTTTGTTCGTTGATTTTAAATGTTACATGAACATTTTAGTTTTATTGTCGGTTGTTACACAGCATGACAGTTTTAAGTTTGATGTTGTTATATTTGACAGTAGAAAATATTGCGATGGCAATAGCAGCTATAACAGCAAACACAACAGAACATACAAGGACATTGGTTGCCCATGTAAAAAATAAAAATGGGGAACTAACGACAAACTTAATTTGAACAGTATAAATTATTCAATTATTCGTTACTGTTTTTATTTTTGAAAATCAAATCCATTTATTTTATGGCTTTAGAGGGGGTTTTCTGCGTATTTTTCAAAAAAATAAATTATTCTAGCGGTTTAGCCAGTAGAATTGTTTTGTTCAATGTGAGAAATAGAAGTGGTTTCGCTAAACCACAGTTATTTATTTTAAGCGTTTTTGTTTTTTGTGGGGTAGAAATTTATAACATTTGTTTACGAAATTATTTAAAATTCACAAGTTGGCTGTAGTTAAATGTAATAACTCTTCTAAGGGTTTTTGAATTCTGTAGCAACTGTGCACAGTGAGCCACTGACAAATAAAAAACACATCAAACAAGTATGTAAGGTGGGAAAACTAAATAGTCGACTGACATTATGGCTGTACCTTCTTTGTCACACTTGTTATGTCCCCGTGAAAAATGTCTTGCTTTCACTGAGTCTCGTGCAGTCTCTAGCTTTTACCTAAGACTGTTGTCCTTCTTTTTCATTAAAGGTGTTCTCGTCGGTGCTTACATTTTCTAAGGCTAAGATCTTATGCTAGAATTGTTAGACATTTACATACAGAGGTCGCTGTCCTTTTAGCTTTTTTCACATTTTGAAAGTATCAGTTTCTTCGATTTGTATCTTTAATAGATAAAACTTAAGCTTTTCACAACCAGTTCCTAACGCAGCTATCCACCTTAAGGGAATCGTCGATTATAACTAAGCACCTTTCTAAACTCGCTGCCAAGAGAATAGCCTGTCCACCTATGGCGATGTAGTCTTGTCGAGTTCTTTCGGTTGCGTTCACCCGGTAGTTCCTATAGACTCTTATTTCTCTTTTATGAGCCTTCCTTATCCACTTTTGCAGGATTTTTACGTTCCTCTTTGATTCTATCAAAATTCATTACATTTGCGGTTATTCTACATAAAGAAGAAGGTCGACTGGTATTCACAGTTGCAGAGACAAGTCCTAGTTAGAGTCTGTTACCGGCCGCCACTCAGAACATGAGGTTAATCAAGGAGCAACTGCTATTGCTTCGCAAAATAGCAGACTTTCTGATCCGGTGGTCTTATAAAGGTTACATTCTGTAAATCTGGAAACATGTCGAAAGGCAAGTAAATGCAGGCAGTCAGGCCTGAACAGCGCTTAAGAAGTATCAAAGGGGCTGATATAGCATTGCTCACAGGGCGCGAGTACAGAGCACTGACGCATTAAAATGAGGACTGAAAATGTGGCGCTTGCGACATAAGAAAGATCCTTGAAGATGGCACACAAGACATATTTCTACTTCAATTTTATTTGTAACATACTTCAGTTTCTTAGTAGCACATAATTAGCACACTGATATCTTTTTTACATATAAACGAAAGTTCAACAGGTTTTCCCACACTTTGCAAACAACAAACCGAAACAATGAGTTCATTAAACAAAATATTTCTGCTCGGTGTGTGTTAATTTAAAGCAACACAATAATGTTTTTGTTTTTTAAAAATATAAATTTGGCCGAAAAAAAAATAATTGAAAGAAAAAACTAAATATAAAAACCAGAAAACCACTTGTGTATAAAATTTGCCAAATAAAGCAACAATTTAAAAAGTTTAAACATGTTGAACAAGTTGTTGCTGCCACACTTTTTCGATAAAGGCAGGGATTCTTAAACGGTTTTAAACATATACAGCCCAATCATGAATATTGTCCCGGAATTTCTTTTGCACGAAAAAAATTTTTTCTAGAAAAGATTCCTCCATTTATGAAATTCGTGGAAACAAAATAATTAAAAAGTGTCATCATCGTAATTTGATGGCAGTCAATCAGAAGGGGAAAAAATTTATTATAGAAAAACTGAAACTGAAAAATTCGCACGGTATTTGGGTTGTATATGTAAATAAACAAAAAAAAAACTCCCTTCAAATTACGATGATGCCACCGTTTTATTATTTTGTTCCCACGGAATTTATAAACGGAAGAATCTTTTCTCGAGAAAAATTTTTTCAGTAGGAAAGAAATTTCGTGAGAAAATTCATGTTTGGGCTGGTAATATTAAATAAAGAGATGCTGAAAGCTTCAGGATTAAGTTGAAAAAATTTTTTTTAAATAGTTGAATAATGCTCAAGTTAAATAATTTGAATATCTCTTGATTTTTTTCTTTTAATTTCAAATCAATAGGAAAAATTTATAATAAAATTTTGTTTTAAATTAACATTATTTGAATTTTTTAAAGAAAACAGAGTAAAACGTTATGTAACCCTTGACATATGAAACAAACTGTATTTGAATGGATTTTTCATTATATCATTTTCATAGTGGTTGGTGTTCGGTATTTTACAAAAGGTTTTTGTTGTTTTTAAACATTTTGTTAAGTTATTGAAGTATTTAGATTTTTTAAAGTATCAACATTTAAAAAAAATAAAGCTTTTATGTTATTTTTATTATATTTAGTAGCAAATATTGCAACAAACTTTTAAATGAAAATATGTATTTATTTAGTGCCAGATCATATGCAAATATAAACATAGCGGTTCTGTAAAATATAAAAACCACTTAAATGCTGTCAAAATGTAAACTTTTAGGGACTTAAAAGAAACTTGCAATTTCAAAACAGAACTTTAAAAGACTTAATTTAACTCCGAATCCCAATAATAGTTTCTTATGAAAAAATTTTGTTTCAAATACGAATTATTATTTTTGTTAAAAATCTTTTTGTTCTTAAGGTTCAATTAGACGTGCCATAATCATAGCCATAACCATAATCATATAAAACAGCTGTTCAAACCTACCTTACTATATTTGATTTTTTACCATTGCTATATACAGTTGACTCTTGCACTAAGTTTTGTTTTTTTTTTTTGTTCTTATTTTTACTTTCGCTGCATTGTGTTGGTGAGTTTTAATTGATCTGTTTTGTTGCGGTGCTTTCTTTATAAGCGGCAAAACAAATAAGGGTTACTTAGGCTATGTTATCACTATTCACTGGTATGGCAAGTTTCACTGAACCTTTAGTCTGAATCGACAAATTTCTATTCAAAACCTTACTTAGAATCTGAGTTCTTCTGCTTCGAATCTGAAAATATTTTTATGAAAAATCAGAGGTAAAACTTGTCATATAGAAAGTCTGAGGTAAAAATTTTCTATAGAAAATCAGAAGAGAAATTTTTAATATCGAAAATATGAGGTGAGAATATTCATATAGAAAACCTGAGACGAAAATTTTAATATAGAAAATCTGAGGTAAAATTTTTTTATAGAAAATATGAGGTGAGAATATTCATGTAGAAAACCTAAGACAAAAATTTTTTATAGAAAACCGGAGGTGAAAATTTTTATATAGAAAGTCTGAGGTGAAAATTTTCTATAGAAAATCGGAGGTGAAAATTTTCTATAGAAAATCGGAGGTGAAAATTTTCTATAGAAAATCGGAGGTGAAAATTTTCTATAGAAAATCGGAGGTGAAAATTTTCTATAGAAAATCGGAGGTGAAAATTTTCTATAGAAAATCGGAGGTGAAAATTTTCTATAGAAAATCGGAGGTGAAAATTTTCTATAGAAAATCGGAGGTGAAAATTTTCTATAGAAAATCGGAGGTGAAAAATTTAGCCGAATTGTATTCTATCGAAAATCTAAGCCAATGTTTTTCTCCAATTTTTCTCGGAGGTGAAAATTTTCTATAGAAAATCGGAGGTGAAAATTTTCTATAGAAAATCGGAGGTGAAAAATTTAGCCGAATTGTATTCTATCGAAAATCTAAGCCAATGTTTTTCTCCAATTTTTCTCGGAGGTGAAAATTTTCTATAGAAAATCGGAGGTGAAAATTTTCTATAGAAAATCGGAGGTGAAAATTTTCTATAGAAAATCGGAGGTGAAAATTTTCTATAGAAAATCGGAGGTGAAAATTTTCTATAGAAAATCAAAGGTGAAAATTTTCTATAGAAAATCGGAGGTGAAAATTTTCTATAGAAAATCGGAGGTGAAAATTTTCTATAGAAAATCGGAGTTGAAAATTTTCTATAGAAAATCGGAGGTGAAAATTTTCTATTGAAAATCGGAGATGAAAATTTTCTATTGAAAATCGGAGGTGAAAATTTTCTATTGAAAATCGGAGGTGAAAATTTTCTATTGAAAATCGGAGGTGAAAATTTTCTATTGAAAATCGGAGGTGAAAATTTTCTATTGAAAATCGGAGGTGAAAATTTTCTATTGAAAATCGGAGGTGAAAATTTTCTATTGAAAATCGGAGGTGAAAATTTTCTATTGAAAATCGGAGGTGAAAATTTTTTATCTTTTTTTTTTATAGAAAAATTTTGCCGAATTATATTCTATCGAAAATCTAAGCCAATGTTTTTCTCCAATTTTTCTGGGAGGTGAAAATTTTATATAGAAAATTTGAGGTGAAAATTTTCTATTTTTTTATAGAAAAACTGAGCTGAATTTGATTCTATAGAAAATCTAAGCCAATTTTTTTTTTCTATAAAAGATGTAAGCCAAATCTTAGTCATGATATCTTGCCTCATTATTTTCTAGAGAAAGTGTTCATTCACTCCAAATCTAAGCTAATAATTTTCTATTGACGATGTTCGCTTAAAATCCGAGTCAATAATATTCGGTTAAAATGTTTGCTTCAAATCTTATCTTATAATTTTTTAAAGAAAATTATTACTGAGAAAATTTGCTTCTGAGTAATAATTTTCATAGAGAAATTTTCCTTCAAATCTTAGTAGTTAGTAATTTTCTCTAATAAATGTACGTCCAAATCTGACCTTAAATTTGTCTATACAAAAATTTTACTTCAAAGTAAACAAAATTTTTAAAAAGAGTTGCGATTTTAAATTTAAGATTTGTTCTCGAATCTAAGCTTGATGCTTGTGTAAGTACATTTGTTTCTAGAATCCATGCACTTTTCAGGTCGTCTGGGTTTACAAAACACTTTTTCTAGTCAATTAACACTATATTTTCCTTCAAACAGGTAACTCTATCTCGAATGTTTTACCAAAGGCAGCAGAAAAATTCTCTAAATAACATGATACAAACTACAACAATCATAAAAAAACGTGTCAAGAGAAAAAATCATTTTTAAATCATAATAAAAATTTACCGACTGTAAAAATAAAACAAAAAAACTTGGTTTATCTACGAAACAGATGCTCATAGAAGCAATCAGTTGTTTCTTTATATTAACAACTACGTATGCAAGTGTGTTATTATTTTTATGTTTTAACATAAAAAATTATACTTTAATATTTTATATTTTTTCTGCTCCTAAAATATACTTTGAAGATTTACTTTAAAACTTAAAAAAGAGAAAACAATATAATAATAAAATAAACACAAATAATTTTAATTAATTATTTATGTTTAAGGTCACCTTTTTATAGCTTAATTTATTATTATTTTTAATATTTTGCTATTAAATAAAGTATTTAAAAACTAAAACTACCTGCTGTAAATGTAGTAGACAAAAGAATTTAAAACAAAACGTCACTTTCTCTCATTCAACTGTCTCAAAAGTTTTTGTAAAAGAAAGGTAATTCACACTTAATTTATCATTTAAATTCAAGATTTTTTAATAATACGAGTTAACCATTTTTTGTTGCAAACGGTTTAAATACAATTACTTGACGTTGGTTTAATTGTAGTTCAAATGTTCTTCTATGAAGTGAATTTATTTTTTTACAGGAAGATTTATTTTAAAGAACAAAGATAAGTATGGCCATTTGTAGCCTTTTGGAATTACTAGGCGATATAGAAAAATGTTTGAATCTTCAGTTTAATACCTATAAGTGCTAGACATAACCATCAACATACTAAGACAATTTTCCTTTTATGAATTTTATCGAGAATTTAAAATAAGAAATACTGATGGAGGAAGGATACCCAAACCCAAACGTACCGTGAAGGATCGGTCCCTTAGGAAACTGTCCACAATACGGCAAATGCCAACACCAAATCCCATCTTGAACATAAGCCCATCATGCTAAACTGTGTCAAAATCCTTGGCAAAGTCCAAACTGACAGCTATCCTGGGGCATCTTCTGTTCAATTCCCTGGCATATTAAATTTATTACTAGCTGTGCCCACGTTTTCGCCTGAGTGTCATTTATAATTTTTTAAAGTTCAAATTTTGAAAAATGTGTTTTTAAATATTTATTCTTGAGCTCTATAGACAGTGTTAAAAATTTTCCATTTACAAAAATAAAATGTGAAGACAACTGCTTTTGTAACATTACACAGGTCAAATTGGGTGCTTTCACACTTGTATCACTATTTTCTCTACGAAATTTTATTTTAATTCTTATTTATACGAAAAAAGTTTAATATATTGGAATCAGGGTTCTAAAGGCCATCCTCAGAAAATTTTGTTCAAATCCATCCAGTAGTTTTTACGTAATGCCATTACAGACAGACAGACAGATAGTCAGACAGACAGACGGACAGGTAGACAGACAGGCAGACAAAAATTTCAAAAATATGTGGTTTGTATCCCATATTACTTACTACCTATTCCAACAACAAAATTTTCAAATAATATTTCATGTACAAAATAAACGTTTGATATCGAACATCTTCTAGATGTTAAATAATTTGTTTGTAACAAAACTATTTAAAGACATGAGTTTGCTAAAATAAAAAGAAATTTTAATTTTAATTACAATCTCCTTCAGCTAAGAGTCTTTCGTACATTTGTATTCTCAAATAAACAAATGTCTTTATAGTCACATTCATTTGTACATTTAAATAAAATTCTACTTTAACTATAATTTATATCTTTATTTTACTTACATTTAGTTACATTTGCTTTAATATAATGTGTGCTTTGAAAATTGTATGTTAATTAAATTAATGTGTTAAAATGTCTTCTTCTTTTTTTCACATCATGTGAAAGCATACAAAATACAATAGAAACACAGAAGACAAAAAAAAAATGAAATAAAATTTATTGCCTTTCTTTTCCTTTTCAAGTAACAGAAACTGTGGTTGGTTCCATTTTCCTTAACTTCTTTTAGTTGTATTTTTTTCTGAAGCATAAAAAAAGGAAAGTGAAAATGCAATCTTAGTTTGATGGTGTGCAGGAATTTTATGTAGATAATAGATAATGTAACCTCATACTTCCTTGACTTCCGCTTAGTGTCCTACTTGCTTTAAAGTATTCTTACTCACAGACTCACTTTCAAGTGTGACGTTGTTTTTGTTTTTAAGATAAAGAAGAAATTTTACGATTATAAGGAGATGATCAAACCATACTACAAACACGGTTTTACTTTAATAGTTTTATTAGGTTTTGGATTTTTTTTCACTGGATTAAACAAAAGTTTCTAGTGTTGGGCTTGTTACATTGCCATTAATAAGAAGAAGAGTTAAATATAAAACCTTTATTTAAAAAAAATTGTTGCAAGTAGATGATTTATCTAAAATTTTACAAAATCGGTCGACGCGTACGTGAGTTCGACTTTTCATGTAAACATGTGATTTTGTCCCTATTAAAAAACAACAAGCCCTGAATCTTTTTACTAAAAACTTCCTTATTAATATGAATTGTCTGGAGAAATACTGTATCGATTGGGAGAGTGAGCTTGGTACCTCTTATAAAAACTGAAAAGTTTTTTTCGTTTACCTTGTGAACTGTGAGGAAAAGGGTTTTAAATTTTCGTACAACTAACTTTTGTGCATAATCAAATAAAAAACTGGCTGGATTGGGGTAGCGAAGCGCACTCAGAATATCTACTTTGAAATAATTTTGACTTCGCCGAACGACAGAAATCTTTACTCATCGCTGTAGATGACATATTAAAGCCGAACTTGCATTTTCACAAAGACCGGCAAAGAAATTACAGCTGTCAAATTAGGTGATTTATATTCAAAATGGAGATTTATTTTTTAATGGGAATGAAGACTCTTTTTTTAGATATTAAAAATTTTAACGATCGTTTCCAAAAAAAAAAAAAATAAATAAATAAAAATATGAAAGTACCCTGTTTTATCGATTAAAATGGCACTGGAAACTTGGCAGCACCTTTTATTTTTTGCAACAATTTAGCTTTGTATTATTGTAGCATTTTTACAATATACTAAAGAACAGAAAAGAAGACGCGGGCATAAGGTAGTTTTTAATATTATTGTAAGTTGACTAACATTTCAATTAATTTAAAAAATAAATATATGAAATAGCTGACCAGTGCTTACGAATCATGGGAGATCAGTTTCTTGGTACGCTATCTGAAGTTTCCCAAGCAACGCCGGACATGTCCTGTTCTTTTATATGGAGCAGTGGTTGGATGACACTCTAGCTCCATATTTCAGCCTGGTTGGACAATGAATCGTTGGTTTTTTTCTATAATTTCCTTTCTGCAGGGTCATGAAGAGAATAACATGCAAACCTTAGTGAGCTAATAGGGACTATATGCTCAGTCTAAGTAAAGTATACCTATGATAAAACTGAAATACTCCTTACTTTTAAGGAGTTTTTGAACAAAAACAAATGGTTTTTGTAGATTTTGGTTTGAGTATTCGACTAGACGATAATGTAGTTGCCCTAATCGAACACTGAATATTTTAAAAATTTTCAAGATTTGTTGTATTCTCTCAAATGGCTGCAGAATATTTTAAGTTGAAATCAGTGTTGCCGTTTGGTTAAATTTTTTACATTTTTTTTTTAACTTTTGAAGGCTCCACGTAACATATTTAATTTTGTTATATTTGGCGAAACTTTTATTACAGATACGAAATAAAGTAGTATAGCTAAAAAACTTATTTTATTAGTTGAAGTAACATATATAACCTTTCTTAAAATATCAATTCGATTTTAATAAAAAAGATAACTTCCAAGTGATATGAGAATCCCACATAAACATTTGTTTGAAGTTAACAAAAAATAACGTTGCTGAAGTTTTACTATGTACATTTATGAGAAATCACGAAATGTTTAGTGTTTCAAGTTTAGAAACAACAAAATGTTTCTGGCAACAATTTTTCCCAACTGTGAAAAAATAAGAGCTGCTTTTCGTGCAGAAAACTAAGTTTTCTGTTCAAACTTGCATATTTAGTTATTCCGCTTGAATAATTTGACAACTTGTTAGTGGTACCAATACCTCGATTTAAAAGAGAGAGTTGTCTTTAAGTATGGTAGAAGAAGTGCCGGATTATAATACGAATATATATTCAGTAATTTAATGTTGAAGTTTTATGCAAATAAGACCCAAATTGGTCATTAATAGTAGTACTTTTAAAATAATTAAAGTATAGTCGTAGCTCAATCTTTTAAAGAAAAAGGTCAAAGGGATTTATTATAAAAATAACCTACTTTAACTATTTTTATTGAATGGCGAGATTATAAACTTTTCGATTCCGAAATATAAGTACTAAGTCCTGATTTAAAACCTCATAAGCATCATCGGGCTGAAATTTTTTATATTCGTTTCGTTTATGTTCAATAAATGAATTTGTTTCCTTGTTCTGTTCCCTGAAATACAAAATGAAACTTTTTTTATTTTTTTTTTATAAATAACATTTAATTACTTTTTGTTTAAGGAAAATTTCAAAATGTAACTATTAGTGAAGAAAATGTAATTTTTTCTCCTGTCTTTCCCTGGCAGCACTGGTTGAAATAGAAAGATTCTCTCTCTCTCTCTCTGTTTCTCTCTCTAAACTTTTGCTTGCACATTAAGTTAGAGTGGGAGGGGAGCTAGCTGAACTACGAATGAGCTTTGGGAGATATTCGATTTTATACTAATTCTGCAAACTGCAGTTCGACTTCTGACATGCAAATGCAAAATTATGTCGGGTTAAACGCTCATGAGACTGTACTGTTTTGGTTTTCTGTAGCACATATCATAACATTAGCCCAGGTTAGGTCTTTATTATGCATTAGATACGGTTACCGTGTACTGTTAATTTATCAACTTTCTTTTTCCTATTCTTCAAGAGATGATATGTTCCTTAAAGATCTGGACCCTTGCCGAAGAGCAACGTTTCGTTGTTTTATTACATACTATGGATTTTTCTTATTGCCTCATTAATATTTCGTAGTAACGTTATCTAAAATAATTGAAAATGGTTGAATTTCTTATAATGACAGTAAAGGAATTTAACACAAATTATAAGCTGTTGCATTTGAGTACATCTTCTTGTACGCTTTTAGTGTGAGCAGAGTTTGTACTTAAATCGCCAGTATTTTTGGCATCTTACACAAATTAGCATTGAAAGATTCGGAAATAAATATTCTTATTTTTTCGATAAATTTCTAAGATTTCAATAAAAAACAAGCCCTTAAAGGAGCACTCTTTATAAATACAGATGCAACCTTAAAATTCAATATTTCCAACTAAATAAACATATGTTTCTTATTAGATTTACCATTTAAATATGCAAATAATGTCTGGTATTATATTGTAGGATAATATTAAACATATGTATTTCATTGCATCTTGCAACAAATAATGACATGGCTTTTGCTCCTGTAACACTAAATTCTATCTTAAAAAATAAAAATAGATGAAACAAGGAAAACTGCAAACAAAAAAGAAAAGACAAAAAGGAAAAGTGCCACAAACGAAGAAACCTTTAAATATTCAATTGTATAAATCAACATATTTTATTTCCTTCTATCTTTGCCTTTAATTTCCTTCTGGCTCTCATACCCTGTCCTCCGTGTGAATGTTATTTCCTTCAATATTGTTTCCTTGCAATATTCTTTGAAATTTCTCCTTCAATTACTGCTCGGCTCCCAGAAATTCTTTAAATTCTTTTCCATTTTTATTTTTATTAGAAAGTGCTTGGTTGCATGGATTAAAATGTATTGTCTATATAAAAGGCAGTAGCTTTACTAGCTCCACTACGAACGAGGCCATCGAAAAGAAAAGAAAAGAGTTTGAGTTTTTTTTTTTTTTGTTTTAGTTTATTTATGTTCGTGTTTAAGTGCTAAAATCAAATTTTGCATTTAGTAACATTTATTTTATTGTGTTAAAGTATATGTACAAAATATTACTTTTTCTTTTAATTTAAATTTATATAAATTTATGCGCAAAACATGCATGAAATGTGTGTAAAGAAGTAAAGTTAAACAACCATTGTTAAGGGATGGATAAACTAACATTTTTAAAATTTTTTAAAACAGACATTTAAAAGAAAGAAAGCATTTATGGAAGAAAAAGCTTAGAAATTCAGGATTTTGAAAAAAAAAATTTATACAAAATTCTGATTGGCTGCTAAATACTGGCGATCCACTTTGAATAAAAGTGGGAGTTCGAAATAGAATATTTAAAAAAATACCGTAGTTAACACACATGCAATAAAGGTATAGACCTAACGTTGCAATAGAGCTTTACGTTGATGAAATTTCTTTCCGGAAAAATCGTGAGTCGTGGAGTCTTAATTATGTTGGAAGTTACAAAAGAGTAATAAAGAATGCTGAAAACGAGCGCCTATCAGAATTGGAGAGTTCAATCTGAAAGGTTGCTCCCGCCAAGAAAGTGGGGGTGGGAAAAGCTTGTTCCAATGGCAGTTCAATTTCAAATGTTTGTCACGACAAGACCATTAATTTTAAGCTGAGCACGAAAAACGGAAAAAGAAAGAAAACGACATAATAAACAAAAAAAACTATCAAGGAGGTCCCCAATCGTCTCAACAAAAAAATTCTAGATTTAGCACTGGGGGCTCAAACTCACTACAACAACATGTAGTCCTAACGAAAGCCAAAAGCTCTCAAAGAAGTGCTTAAAAGACTCCATTGATTAACGATTGACGAAATACTGTGGAAGTGAGCCAATCCTCGAAGAACAGTACGGGTATTAATACTGGAAGTTTGAGCCCAGTTTAACAAGATGAATTACCGCAATCATCCAAAAACACTGAATATTAGATACTACAGATAAAAAAGAGGAATCGCTCAAAACTTCAATGGATTAACGACTAAAAGACTTTGGAAATGAACTAATACCCGAAGAAGAGCATGGATCACTGGCGTGCACCCGGGTAGGGCAGGTACGGCAGCCATACCAAACAAATCATCGGCTCCCTCAAAAAAAAAAAAATTTTATTCGTTTATAGCCGTTCGTTATTTTTATCATTAACATTTTTAAATTTTACTGTTATTTTTTTGCTTCTTTGTTTACTGGTTGCAAATTTTGTCATTTAAAAATTTTGAATTGAATTATTTATGGAAATTTAATGTTTTTTTTTTTGTATTTAATTTGCGACTTGTAACTCGTAGCATGTTCATGTTGGAAATGTCACTTAATGAAACGCATGCACAAATTTAAATTAGACGTGCGTTCGCCTGAAAGAAGCGAGAAAAATCACGTTTCTCAAAAGCAATAATTGCCGAAAATGGAATGGGCGGTTTGTTAAACATGATATTTTTATTTACTTACAGCCTACAAAAAGGGGCAAGATGAAAAATTAAACGTAACGCAAATTTTTTGCAAGTGGTTAATTAAAAATAATGAATAATATTTTTTACGGAATTAAGTGCAAAAATTTTGTAATAAATTAGTAAACTTACCAAACAAGATAAGTGACAGCTAATAATCGCATGGCTGGAAAAAGAGAAAAAAAATATTTATTTAGTAAAATTAATCATGATTGATTTCTTCAAAAAATTATTTTCAAAAAACAAAGAATTTCTGAAATAGAAAATAAACTACAAAATTTTTTCACTACGAACTGAGTTCACCAGTTTTTCTGCCAATAAAATTGTAAAGCTTTTGTTCAAATTTATATTGTGTAATTTATTCGTATATTTCAATTTATTTATTTAGCAAATATTTTTGGTGTATGTTTAAAAAATCTTTTATGATAAAAAATAAAAAAATTGCACAAATTGTATTTAATAATTAAAAATAAATTTGAAATAATCATTCGCCTTATAATTAAAAACTGACATCTCTGAATAACAGGGAACAAATGAAAATAATAATCAGAATTTCTTTCTTGAAGAATTAAAAAATTGGCCTTAAAAATCTTTTTTTCGAATTAAGAGGAGATAAAATTTTAAGTTAATAAAACAAATTTGCAAAAAAGAAATTTTTAAGATAAAAAATTTATAAAAATAATAACTTAAAAATCATAATATTTGAAACTAAGCAAAGACGTTTCATTCGAATATAATTTAAGAAAAATTTCTATTTTCTTAATTATCGTTTGTTCAGTTATTCTAAGGGAACAACAAAACAATAAAATTTAGATAAAACTTCTTATTCGAATAATCGAATATTTTTTTTTATAATTTTTTAGCGAAAAATAATGAGAATATTTTATTTAATAACAGAGAAACAACATTTTTTATTGACAGTTAATGCAAAAAGATCGAATAAAACTTTTTAAAACTTAAATTTATACATAAAAAAAAGAGTTGTAAAAATGTAAATTTTCAATTTAATTTTTGTTAATATTATTCTTAAACATTTATTCGAATAAGCTTATTAAAAATCTGTAGAAAGTAACAAAATAGCAGCAAAATGATGCAATATTTTCATTTCCAAAAATAGCTCGTAAAACGAACAAATTGTTAAATCTACATCTTATCTGAACATAAAATATGGTTGCAAGTGTATTGTGACTTTATAATTCACGGGCTGTAAAAATTTCAAAATGGCTGTGCATAGAAATAAATTATCGTAGTGTTTTTAATATTTTATTTTTCATCCTCTTTCAACTGTATATAAGAGCCGAAAAAAATTCTGCCATATACAGGGGAGAAAGAAAAATAGAATTTCTGTTGTTTATTGTTGTTTTTGCTTTAACTTTGATTTTTGTCTTTGCTTTATCGTTTGGACAAAAATCTTTAGTTTATTAAAAATGTTTGTCAGAAGTTTCCTGAAGAGTTAAGTAAGCGATAACGACATGGCCATCGAGATGTGCTTTGACCCTCAATAATCAATATCGGTAATTAATTAGTCGGGAAAATTAAACAAAAAATAGTACGAAAAAATTAAATATTTAAAAAATATTCCCGTGTCTTTAATGGAATTCGATTAAATTTTTAGGGATTATTCATATCGTCGTTTGATATTGCATGATTTTGGTCCACGCACTCGTGAGTTATGACTAAAACGGGCTGCACAGATTAAAAAACGGGTAAGTGACGGTAAGTTGCTAATAGTCCAGGCAGTTTTCGTTTAAAAGAAGTGGTTTGATATTGTTTTTTTTTTTTTTCTTAAAAACAACAAGATTAGAGCTATGTATTTAATGCCACGGGTGTAGATTGGCAGGCATAAGGTACGGCTTTCCGTAATTAAGTCTACTGTTCGTTTTACACTTCCTTGCGGTGACAAACAAAACCAGTCTCATAAAGAGTTGATAGGAGAATTCGTAAAATAAGTCGATCGAACTCTGTATAACTGTCGAACTTCAGTTATGCACTTTCCTGCTTCTATGCAGTTTTGTGTGAGTGCATATATTTTCTCTATTCCTGAATATTTTATTCATTAAACCAAGCTGGACTGTAAGAATCTAACATGGATGGAAAAGGAAGACCCGAAAAAGAGGAAGAGATGACAGAAGGTACAGATTATATTGAATAAAAAAAGGTGGACAGTTTAATATCTAGAAACACCCTAAAGGCAATAGCAAGGCTATAACTGAGTTACAGTTATCTTAAGTTAGATAATTGTGACAGGTTAAAGCAACTTGCAGTATAATCTGTTCCACATGAAACTATATGTACATGAAATTTTAAGCTGTGCCTGAAATAGGCTGCGACGGTAGGACAAATTATATGTGAATGTCCAGCAAAAGCTATCATTAGGCGTAGGACTAGAAATAAATGAAGAGTATAGATATTATAGGGGAACCTAATCGTACAAAAATGTTAGCAATTTAAAAAAAAACTCTGTGATAAGAATGAAGGTTAGCCATTAATAACGAACAGTCTAAAATAAGACTTCTTGAAAGTAACTGAAGTAAAATAAAATGAGACAGTAGTATTTTACCAATCGGTCGCAAGGAACGGGTGCAGCCTTCTTAGTATCCCCTCATACACATTAAGGCCGCTTAAATTCAAAGTAAATTTCTGTAAAATGACAATTGCTCAAAGTCTAACCAGTTTTCAGTATATATTGCTAAATGGGATCTTACTTTCTATAAAGATTATTAGAATTTCACTTTAGATGTGTTTTTTTTTTTTAATTTTTTGTTCAAAAACGCGATCACGTTGCTTAAAAAGAGATTTAAAAGAAAAACAAGTAAGAGTGCTTTATTCGGCTATGCCGAATCTAATATACCCTTCACCATCTACGTAAATAAAGTTTAGTGAAGTAACTCCAATCAAAAAAGCAAAAGTTGGATTGACAGAGAATCAAAAAATAGGTGCTGCATATATAAAATTTTACATAAAAACGACAACGGCTCTTAATGGTTAAGCATATTTAAAAATTTTAAAGTATTTCCTTAAAGATCTCTTTAAAAGCTTTGAAATGATACCCATATTGTTATTTAAAAAAAATTGAAAATTTCAGAGCCCCGTAACTCGGAAAATATGAGCGAACGCAAATTTTTTCTCTTGATATTTTTTCTTACTTTTTAATTCTCTATCGCCTCATTTATTAAGTTTTTGATTAGAGTTACTTCATTGTTTTAAATGTCATGAAAAAGATTAGAGGTAGGCGTGGTGTTTTGTCTGCTGTCTCGAAGGACATGGAGCGATCATGCTGATTTTCAATAGCACCTCTTTCGACACCATATCTGATCGATTAACATACTTATTTTTTTTTTTTTGTAAAATTTGTAAAATTTTTGTAAAAAGTTTGCCAAGGCACTAACACGGACGGACAGAGGGATAATAATATTTATTTTAAGGTGATTAAAATGTTAAAAAGTTTGTAAGAAAAACGTTGAGACAAAAAACAACACGCACACAAACACACACACACAATGATTTTAAGAATCCTAACCATAAGGATTGTGTTAAAATATTTAATTCTTGAATAAAATATGATCAAAGCTATAAAATTGAAAAGATAATTACGCTTTTAAAAAATTCCATAAAAAATTTGCCCCCATCTGCAAATTTATTCAAATGCTAATAGAAACGAAAAATATTTTCTCAGGCCAACAGTCTTAATCAGTTGTACTTAAAGTTCACATTTGCTTAATTCTAACCTCATTATAAGCTGATGATAAGCAGCCTACAAAATGTGAGTGCTTCTATAAAAACACACACCAATTCAGGTTTGGCTTTTGCAAGAAAAAAAAGACAAAAATTTTAGCAAATAAGTTAATGTTATGGAATTTGTGTGTGTGTGTGTGTGCATGTGTGTTTGAGGGAATTTATGTGAGCTTATATGGAGGGTGAATTAACATTAAAATGCCGCTAAAATTGAGTATGAAAATTTGCAATTTGCAGCGCTTAATACAAAAGCTTTAAGGCATTAACAAACCATTATTCCTGTTTGAATATTTCAACAAGCATTCAAGCAACACCAAACCTACAAGCATACAAACATACATACATATGTACATTCTACAATACAGACTTCCAAGTGTATGCGGCTCTCTACATCGTTCCACAATACTACAATGGTGGTGCCTGTGTGTATGATGATGTGGACGGTACTGATACCTTTAAATTACATGTCGTTGTACATTTAGATATTCTACATGTACATTACATACCGATGATAATGGATTTTCTTTAAGCCTGGACTATGAACTGTAACGTGTGTTTATAGGTATGTGTGCATATGTATTGGATTTTGTGTTTCATATGAGTTTAACGACAAAAATAAAATGAAAATAAAATAATAACAATACGAAAAGAATTGTTGACAACGTCAACGGCAGCAACAGCATTTTAAAGCAGACAAAACAGCGCTACAGAAAAAACCCATTTGTACTTTAAAGCTTATGAATGTTTTATTGGGCGCCAAATTGATTATGTTGCCGCATGCATGTAAAAATTCATATAAAAAAGAAACCAGAAACAAAAAACCAATATTTCTTACTTTTTTAGAGAATTTTAATTTTACTTAGCGAAAAATCAACAAGGCCGATTTTGGTTTTGTATTGTTTTTGCCGTCCGTACGATATTCGAGCTTTTATTTCTTAAACCTGGCTACATGACAATTATGTCATGTTACACGCAGAACGTAAGTTTATCTAATTGGTTTTATTCCTTATGTAGGAATGTATTTTTTAATATTAACAATAATTGTTAACACAAACATACTACATTCGACAGCAATGCAGACGTGTATTTCAAAAAAAGAAAGAAAATATTTATCGAATCCGCTACTTTCTTTGAAGGGGTAAAACTTTTGCATATCTATACGTTTGAAGAATAAAAAACGGCGTTTCAATAACTATTTATACTTTTAAAGCTTTCAGGTCTATTGCACATTTCTTCTTTAAGTTTAGATGCAAAGCCAATATTCTATTTATGCTTACTTTTGTCAGAAAAAACTATATTTTCAAAAAAGCTTTCCTATCTAAAAATTCCCATTTAGTTAATTGAATTAACATCTTTAGCAAAAATTGCAATAAATTGATAAATTTATTTTAATTAATTTATTAAAAATTCAAAAGTATTACTTTCAAAAACAGCTTTATTTAAGAGTTTTAAAACACGTGCCTTTTTAGATCAGAACGCTTTTATAAAACAAATTCCAATTATTAAGTATCCAAAAAGTTTTAATTTTTAACAAGCTTTTTTCTAAAATATAATTTTCACACAATTTTGACTAAAAGCTTTAAAAAGGAACATATGTGTTAATAAAAAATATTTACCAAGAAAAGCTTTTTGAAAGCCTTATTTTTAAACAAAGCTTTTTATACATAAATCTCTTAACAATAAGCTTTTTAATCAACATCAGTGGCATCAAATAACTACAGCATTAATACAACTTTTTGAAAACTTTATCCTCAAACAAAAATTTCTCTACATAAAATTCTTAAAAAAGGGTCTTGCCAACATCAGTGGCAGGAAATAATTACAGCTTTAATAAACCCCTTTTTAATTACGAAAGATTTTTTTGCTGCAAAATAATTTAGCAAAATAAATTTACAAGTCTTTTCTTAGGTTTAAATAAATAAAAAAAGTAATTTTTATATGCAACAAGAAATATAAAAAAATGTTTAATAAGTTCAAAGCTATACGGCGTTTTGCTTTATGTAAAGCTTTAATATTGAGAAGCAGCTTTTTTTAATAGCAAGCTTTTGGAAAAATTTATGAAAAACTATAAAAAATATTTTGCCGACTAATACAGCAGACATGTCCTGCTTAAACCAAATGAAATAATAATATTTGTTTTTGACACTGCCATTGCTTAGCAGGCTCCTACGCCAAATCGGGTTTAGTTCTCAAAATGCCTATTAGAAGCCTAACTTTACACCCTAATAAGCGTGTAGACGACTTCAGCAACAGAAATGGTAAAAACACTTCAACCACGAATTAAAAAAAATCGTCATGGAAAGGAAACACTAAGTATGTGACTGCGTTGCTGAACCTAGATTAATATTAAAAACTTTTCCTTTATAAACCATAACATAAGACTTCGTAAGAATTCCTTAGATTTGCAAGCGAAAAGGAATGCAATCAGGAGGATTATTATGATAATTTTACTGCTTCTTTTAGTATGAACTGAGCAAGATACCAAAAGAGATTCATACTGCTTGATGCTAGGAGCACAACTGGGACGAACTACGAGTTTCGTCCAACAAGGCGAATACGTCGTCAAAAATTCGTTGTATAAATTCGTCTTATAAAACACAGTAACGACGAAAACACACAGCTGTTATAATTTTTGAAGTTGTTTACTTTTTGTAAGCTTGTAAGGTGACCATAAAGAAAACAATATTTAAAAATTAAAACATTATCAAAAACACAGCTAAAAACTATTTTATATTTAACTTATAAACAGATTATATATATTTTTATAAATGCTGCAAAATAAAAATACCTAATTTTTTTAGGTAAAATCACTTTATTTGCTAAAATACTTCGAAATAATTCTATTCTATTGAATTTCGTCCGACGTCATGATTATTTTCATTTTCATATACACAAATGTTTTTTATTTTTGACGACGAATATTCGCGACCAAATATTTGTCGTTCTTCCCAGTTGAGTTTCTAGCATGAGAAAAGCATAGCTTCAGCTGTTTGTGAGTGTCTAACGAAATACCAGTAGTTGTGCCATGCTCAGTGATGAGAAGGAAGCTTCGAAGGAAGCTTTAGCCAGTGGGCTAATGCTGATGACCTGGAACAAAAAATGCGGGTACAGAAATTGGCAACGAGCAACAGCTAGCAGTTGGACAATACAAGACAACATTAGGGTATAAAAAAGTGACCTAAACTAAAAGTGTTTTGGATTTCCCGATTAAGTTGTTATTATAATTGGGAACTTTTCTTATTCACAAAAAAAATATTCTCATTTATCTGGGTGATTTTATAAGTTCTCATGAATACATTTCTGTCTCTATCAAAAAAATAATAATAATAATAATATTAATAACTAAACCCAAATAAAGCAATTTTATGCTTCTTAAATAAAAACTTCATTAAAATGCCACTTATTAGGAATTAAGTTTTTGTACAGCCCAAAATCTCTTTCCGAAAACATTTAAAACAATAACATTATTTAAATTTAAAACAATTAGACAATTACACATTAAATGAAATACAATATTGTGCAGCCCATTTTATGTATGACTTTCAACTCTTCTCGAAACATACACAAAAACGTTATAATCAGTGGATAAAATGTAATGTGAAATGCCACAATATTGCTCTCAAACTCCCCTTCAACAAGCAATAAATAAGCACATTTGACCACGTTCACGTTCAAACTGTTAAAATTACGAGCACACAAAATATAAAGGTGCACTTTGTGTTCATGGATACGAAGGTCTTCACACAAAAGGTTGGTTAAATGTTGGAACTGTGTGTCTGTGTGTGTGTATGTCTGTTATAAAATGAAATTTATTATATGTGTAGCACTCGTTAAAAAATTATTAAATTATGCATAATAAGCTGAATTATTTTTATTTCTGCTCATGCATCTGTAGCGCATATTGGATTCAAGCAGCAGAGTAGTAATTCAATATGTAACTCAAAAATGTAATTTTCATTATGGGGCGCCAAAATAATCACCGTGCTGCAGAGATACAAAGTTATTAATTCGCTTATAAACACATTCACAACACAACACAGCACACACATCTATACATTTATTAGCTGACGTTTCATTATTTTCCCGTTTGCTTTGGCAGCACTTAACGAACAAACTAAATTGAATCAATTTTTCATTAACATTTCATGGCACGTTGACAACTTATTAGTGCATGATAAATGGAAAATTGCCTGTTAAACATTATAATAAATTTTAAAATAAAAGAAGAAAGTGTAAAAATCTAAAAATATATAAAAAAAAAACTCATGTTTAATTGGGCTCGTCCGGGATTTGAACCCGGGACCTCCCGCACCCTAAGCGGAAATCATACCCCTAGACCAACGAGCCGGTTAACGGAACTGAAAATAACCGGTGATATGAAGTGTAGGGCTGTAAGTTTGTTGTTGTATTTATTGGTTATTTTGAACTGTTGTTGCTCTATTTTTTTTAATATCATATTTGGATAACCAGAGATGGTAAGCTGGCAATAATTATGTTGAAAATACATACTACATATATATATATATATATATATATATATATACATTGTACAATAAAAATGCAACTTGCTTACTTTTTTAACACAAACTTTATTGAAGATAACATTATTGAAAACACTCAAAGCAGAAGCATAAGGTTTTATCCAAAATGTTGAGTCTTGTTTTTTTAAAGCTATTTTATATCCTTATAACGAAAGAGAGTAAAATGGTTGCCTGATCGACTTTGAAAAAGCATTTGATAACATGTGGATTTCTATACATTTTGTAATTTTGTTACATAATACATAAATTACATAATACATAAAACGTCCAATAGTACTAATTATATAATGTCAGACCTTTTCGTACTATTGGACAAAAATTTTATCCTTTTTTATATAAAATAAAACATATTTAAAAAGTTTAATTTAAATTGTATTTTTATTAAAACCAAAACAAAGGAAAAATCTTATAAAATTTGCAAATTCATATTAAATCAATAAGTGTGAAAGCATACATTTGTTCATATGTATGTAAATAAATATTAAAAGTACATATAAAATATATTTGTTAAAAAAATCTCCAACATTTTTTTTAGCATTTCAGCAGAGAGTTTCTCCAAAGACACTGCAACTAAAGATACTACTTCAAATAAATCTATCTTTTTTAGAGATCTTGTAAAGTCTTCAGATGAGGCCGTAATATTTGCAAACTGCTACGATAATTAAGCTTCAAAAGTTTATTCGCATTCTAATCCATCGGTTGTATTAATGGGTGAACATATACACAACCCAGCGTTAGTTGGTACACCAAATCTACCGCAGGTGGGTGACTTGGAGCGCAAATTAAAAACATTATTCTCTCCTTTGAAAGTTTTCTTCCAGGTGCAGAATTTTCGCCGCTATTCGTACTATCGAGTAGTAAAAAAAATTTGTTTTTGTACTATAGAACTGACAATGCAACAAAATTGCTATTCGTACTATTGGACATTCGTAGTAAAGAAAGTACGTACTATTGGATGTCCACTGTATGTTGAACAATAAATCCTCTTATGTCAACGACGGAAACAAATTAAGTTCAGGGAAATATATTATTGTAAATGGGTTGCAACAAGGTACTCTGAATTCTCCAATTATTTTTGATTTAGTTATATATGAACTTCTAAATAAGATGATTAAATTATTATATTTCATCCGGATAAAAAAAAGATTGAAGATATAAACAAAAATCTTCAAAAACACTTTAATACAGTGCAGAAATATGCTGCTGATTGGCAACTGACAATAAACGAAAATAAATGTGAAACTATACTTTTTCGGCTCCATGTAGAAAACTGTAACAATAATGTTAAAAAGAATTGCAAAAACTTCCGAATAAAATCAAATAATAACCTGGACATTCTTGGTAGAGAAGTGGTGAGATACTAAACCGTATATATAGACAAATTCTGATACTTTAATAACCATGTAAACAAACAGATTTTAAAGGCTGGAAATGCCTTTTTTAGGTATAAGAAATTGTTCTTTTCAAAACACATAAAACCAAAGGTAAAAATAATCATGTACCGACCGCCCTATTTTAACGTATGGTTAACAAATATGTTTCAATATTTCTCCATCGTATATGGAAGGACTAAGTTTCTTTGCGTCTTGGCCTTAAAGGCCTAGTCAATACCTACAAAAGGGTGGTTTAATATGTATTTGTATGCTTTAAAATTGTCGAACTATAGATATATTATTGTTACAAAGATGCTTTATTAAAATCATAAAAAGATGTAAAAATAATTGAGGCCAAGAAAGTGAAACGAAATGGCCTATTGTGTTTGTTTTCAAAGCTAGAAGTTTTTACAAAACATCTATATCACGCAAAGAAAAAACATGGTTGAAGTAACCATAATCTAAGAGCAACCTCAATGGTTGCGTTGGTAAAGGTGCGTGCTGTAAAACAGAAGATCGTGAGTTCAATCCCGCCTTCAGAGATGCGTACAACGGAAAATAATAATTGTTCTAATGCAATTAAAAATTAAGAAGTAGCAGTACAAACCTGCCGGAAAGGAAAACACAATTATTGTGTGAAGCCATGGCAGATAATTTAGTAGAGACGTCCAATTTAACATAAGAGTAACAGATAATTGTCAAGAAGCCTTTTATAATAAAAAGTAAAGAGCAATAGCGATTAAGCGCAGTAAAGTGTAACAACATAACAACATTGTATGACAGACGTGTGTTGTGGCTATTGGATTAAAGGGGATGACTGGGTTGGATAAAAGGCGTAGTGGAGTTGTCTGTAGATGGTTAAGGTTACTAAACAAGGCATCGAGTAGTTCATGTCTCGCCGGAGTTATACAGTACTGTAGAATGGATGGCTGCGTTTGTAATAATAACGCATGTTTAGTAAATACGAAACCATGGGATTCACAAGACCGGTAGGATCAAGAAGTATAGCCAGAGAAAGCCATAAAGTATTAATTCAGAACTTATGATGAGCCACAGTGGTATTTGCAATCAAAAGCATCCGCACGTTTGCCTTAAGAGGAAAAAACGTAACATTATAATTTAAATTTTCGATTTTTCGATACACTCGTCAAATTTGTTCAAAATATTGAGTTAAATTTTTACCAATTTTATTCCATTCTTTAACGTAGATAGTGAGCAAAAAAATTTTAAGAATACTTCTTTTCTGACTCATAAATTGTCCAAAATATTTGAATTTTTTGCATTTTAGCCTAAAAATATCAATCTTCTTTCTATAGAGACAAATTTTCTTAAAGAATATATAAAAAAATTTAATTTTTGTTAAACTAACGTTTAACTTACGTTTAAAGCGAATTTCGTTAAAAATTTATCATCTTTTTTAAAGATGGAGGTCCTTCAATTTGACCTCTTTTACGGCTTTTATTGCTGAAAGTGTTGTGGACTTTATCGAAAAAAATTCCATTGGAATTTTGGGTCCTTATTTTGGAAATTATGAGATTTTCTTTATCTATTGTGGTAGATTTTTTGCCATTTAATTTTAGTTGACAAACTACAGATGCACAGACAATTTTATTTGATTTGAGAGGTACCAAAACTTAAGACCACACAGCGCCGTCCCTGGAAGTTTGTTGGTATCCAGCTTCAAAACTTAAGCCCAAATATTTCAGATCTATGCTCGTGTAAAATTTTTTAATCAATCGGCCTAGCCAAAAGGCTAGGTTCTGGCTGAGTTCTTTAAAAAAATATTTTGTTTCTGCCCCACTATGCAACGTTACACAGCACAATATTTTTATTATTTGGATAATTAACTTAATGCTGCAACAATTATGAGTAGCTGAATTTAATTATCGCTTAAAATTTTAAGTAATTTTCACAAAACAGTTCTACGAACTTAAATACATCCTCCCGTAAGGAAAAAAAATAACAAAAAAAAACTTTAACCCTTTGATGTCATGTTAATCTTCACTTGGTATTTTTGTTACCACTAACTTGCAACTATTTTAGTAACTAAAATAAAATAATTGCTCATGGTGTTACTTTCCATCTTTTAATTTCTGTGGTTTAATTTAGTTCTGCTTTTGTTTTATTCGTATCACACAAAGTGACATTAACATTTTGTTTTTCATGTTGCTAAGTTGCCCTTTTGGCAAATGTGGTAGCCAGCAGGGTGATGATGCTCATTTAGTCCTTTAAGCTCAACTCATTAAAGTTCAAAAATTAGAAAATTAAGCTAAAACTTTACTTTGCCATATAGAGAATAAAATTAAATTATAAAGAGAAAAAGAAGAAAAAAAAACTAATTTAAACATATTAATTTGAGAGATGATTATAAATTAAAGGAGGTTATTTTATAACGGCAATTTTAATTATTGAAAGTGAATATATATTTTGCTGGTGATGTTAGCTAAATAAATTGACAGTTGTGTATCTTCAGTCAGTCTCTCGACCTGCTGTTTTCCAAGCTCAAAGTTCAGCATATTATCGAAGTGGAGGCTACAATAAATTAATGAGAAGGAACCTCCTCAAAATTGAATAATGTGTCTTGTTGTGATTCTGGATTCTATCTAAACGAAAATATATGCCTAAATTAAATTAAAGACACAGGAAAAATTTATTTAATTATTTAATTTTCATTGTCTTTTAATTGTATAAAAGAGCCGAAAAAAAGTCAGCCGTGTACAGAAGAGATAGAAAAATAGAATCATTGTTGGTTATTGTTTTTTTTTTTTTTTTGCTTAAGATTTTTGTCTTTACTAAATTGCTTGGATAAAAATCTTAAGTTTATTTAAAATGTTTGTGAGAAGTTTCCTGAAGAGCTAAGTAAGCGGTAGAGAAATGGCCATTGCACAATAATTTTTTGGAAAATTAATTAATGAAAATATATTCCATTGTCAAGGATCTAGGTGAAGTCTAAGCTCGTTATATGCGGACTAACAAATTAAATGACTTTCTACTGTGGATATCTGTGGACTATTTGGCGAACCTTGTAGCTTTTAAACTAGACTTATAGTGGCACCTATACTGTCGATAATATTCTCCAAAATCTTAAATATTTTGCTAATCACTAATCTGTTTTTTTAGTTGTTTTTTATGCATGGCCATGAAAATAATTATGAAGCAGCAGCAATGAGAACTCTCTGTATTACCATTATTAAACTAGAAGTTTACAAAAATAAATACGAATTGTGTCTTTAGTAAAATAAGATTTAAATAAGTGATCACTTCTACCACCGGTAAGTGTAGTGTGTCTGTGAACGCAGCAGTCATTTCTCGCAAATATCTGCAGCAGCGGTGACTGAGTTGTTTTCTAAATAGAAAATAAAGAATCATGAGTTCAAATCTCAGCAGTGTCTTGGTAATGATAAACAAAATAATTGTTGCTGAGAAACCGCGATAGATGAGTTGCTTTAAAAAGCGAATTCATATAAAACAAAAGTCCAAACCTTTCGGAATTTAATTTAAAAAATGAAAGCAGTGGCTGTGTAGCAGCAGTGATAAATAGATGACGAAGGTACAACAATTTATTTTATTCTAGGTACCTTTCTGACGTACATATGTTTGGTAAAAAAAGAAAAAAAAAGAAACACCAAAAAGTTTGTGTCTCGTTACAATAACAGAATATTGTGGCTGGCTGCAAAGTAAAATACAATTTTAATAAAATAAAACATGGTAATATATCTTGAAAGATCTGGGACTTTTTCGGTTAGCCTTTAAAAGAAATTGAATATGTAGTCAAAACCATGAGCATTTTATTATATTTAAGTACACCCATCCCTGATTTAAATTCATATAATTTTTTGAACTAATAAAATTAAATGGACAATTCATAACTATATACTTCCATGAAAAGTTTTTTTTAATAGACAATACACAATGCAACAGGAGCATGTAAATTAAGCAATAAATTTACACTGAACTCGTCTGAAAACTCTCGCATAAAAGAGTGCTCAAAAACAACAAACTAAAACAATTACTGTAAATTACAATAAAAATTTAATTTTTTAAATAAAATAAAAGTCAGATTCAACTTTAAAACTCTAAAGAAATTCCCTTATCCATTATAATTTTTCTCTAGTAAAACAAACACTTTAAAAGCAATTAAAATTAATTTTTATATACTTACACATGAGATTTTAATTTGTGTAATTCTTTTTTTTTTTTTTTAACTTTATGCCTTTAAGCCTGGGTAAATGAACTACCGCATACAATCCTTGTCAAGAAATGCATGCGCCTCAAAAGGAGATGAAAAAAAAAACAGTTCCCCTATAGTTAAAATACAAATATGACCAAACGAATCATGTTAAAGTCATAGAAATAAATGAGAAGTAATAATAAAAATAATAAACAAAATAAAAATAAAAATGAAATAAAAAAGAAAACAAATTAAAATTCCCTACAAAAAAAGGAAACTTTTTACTTTCATCCAAGTGTAAATAAAAATCACATCCCATCTAATGACATCTTCATGTACGAGTATGTAAGTACGTATAACAAGGCACACATGTAAGATGTTGCAAATCGAGCAGGCAGCAATATAAGCAATACCAGCAACACAAAAAACGCCATTAAACAAATAACAACAACTAAGAAATCTTTTAAAAATGATTTGTACTTTTTTTCTTGTTCGGATTTAGAGTTAATTACAGCTTAAAAGATGAAGCAAAAAAAAAAACAACAAATAAAATGACTATTGCCACATGCCATATAAGAACGAAAGTACAGTCGCGGGTAAAAAAAAATTAAATATAATGCTTCACCTCATTTTTAGACTGTTGTCTGTCTAGTTGTCTACAACTGCAGGTTACAACTTAAAGTTGCTGCCTCTAAGACAACTGATAAAAATGGTTAATAAAAACGTGTTAGTTAATAAAACATGTACTAAAAATAATTACTTATCAGGGACGGGAAGTACGCCAAAGAAATTTATTTAATACTCTATGGCTACGCTTCTAATTTGCCATAACCGGACTGGAAAGCTTTTCTACCGGACTTAAAGCTAAAATTTCTGACAGAGAGACGAAAACAATATTTGACTCACACGCTGTACAGCCTACGTCTTGCTTTGTCTGTTTGGCATTGTTTTCCAGAACAACCTGAATGGAATACGCTTTAGTAGAGTAAAAAAAGTTAGCAGACTTTATAGACTTTATAACCCACGAACGGATAAACCGAATTCGATTAAATTTTTAGGTTTGTTGGTTCGGTCGACGCGTATGTGAGTTATGACTAAAATAGGCATTTACCGCTGCACCAATATAAAAAAATGAAACAGAGATCAATATTTATTTAGAAGTTCCAAAAAAAAAAAACAGGATAGGTAAGTGGGGAAAAGGAGAAATACGCGGATTCGATTTTTATAAAAAACGATTTTAAGAATATTTTAAAGATAAATAAGACCTGATTCATAA
The DNA here is from genome assembly GCA_916610165.2 of Gymnosoma rotundatum. NCBI lineage: Eukaryota > Metazoa > Arthropoda > Insecta > Diptera > Tachinidae > Gymnosoma > Gymnosoma rotundatum. Next base: position 114,331,999 of record OU744340.1, on the reverse strand, counting down.
AGTCCAATAAGCAGAAGGAAATCCGTTATAACTTCCATGTTTGGGAGAGTGGTCGTGGTACGATTATTCTCATTGGGATAGTGAAAAAAAAAACTAAATACGAATTATTTTACAATTTTTGAAACTATTAATCGAACTATTTTAGAATTTTAGCTAAAGAAATTAATTTAACTCGGCTTAAGTTCACTAATAATTAAATTTCTAAATTTTTTAAAAAAGAAAAATTGTTAAAAACAAATTTTGGGACAATTTTAAAGAAAACGGGAACAATTACACGCAAGCAGAATATAATGCAGTATTTTCTGATTCGCTACATCTGTCATCAACATTCAGTAAATATTTAATTTGATAGGAATACGTGGAAAATGCATAATCAATTAATAATTCTTTCGTTAGATAAAGATCACTCTCAACCCAAAGCTTTTGCCGTTCTTCTCTTTATTATTCGTCACATTTATTTGTTCTTGATTTCGGCTTGACAACGAGAAAAATTATTAACACAAAAATAATTTTTCTTTTTTTATAAATTTAGAAATTACAATATACCTGAACTTAAGCCGAATTTAAGTTATTAATTTGAATTTAGAAAAACTGAAATTATTATTACGAGGGCTGCTATATATATTTCTGGCCTGAAAACACTGAGTGCTGCCAAGTGCAATCTGACATTTCCATTGGAAAGTTTGTCATTTTTAAGCATAATCGTACTCAAAACGTTTTGACGTACGACCATTATTTGTGTTGTTTACAGTGACTTGAAGAATTAATATAAAAAAAAAATGGAATTAACTCGTGAACATTTTCGTGCCATCATTTTTCACAACTTTCGACGTGGATTATCACGACAAGAGTGCATTGATGAACTTAAATCTTTGTATGGCTATGAAGCACCATCCTATAGCACTGTGAAAAATTGGCCTAATGAATTTAATCGTGGCCGAAGCTCGCTTAAAGACGAATTCCGTGAAGGTCGTCCAAAAACGGCTGTTGTGCCAGAGAACATTGATGCCGCGCGTGAACTCATAATGCAAGATCGACATGCGATATACCGAGAGATAGAGACATCCTTGGACATATCTGCCACCAGCATACATTCGATACTGCATGAACACCTGGCCGTAAAAAAGGTTTGTTCTCGTTGGATCCCGCACAATTTGAAAGTCGCTCAAAAAAAGGCTCGTGTCGATTGGTGCAAAGAAATGTTGCAAAAGGTGTTTCAAAAGACGTTTATAAGATCGTCACAGGTCACGAATTATGGATCTATGCGTATGAGCCCGAAACGAAACAACATTCGGCCGTGTGGGTCTTCAAAGACGAGCAAAATCCAACGAAAGTTGTTCGTGGAAGAAGCACTTCGAAGCAAATAGTCGCCTGTTTCTTCGGTAAAACTGGTCATGTGGCGACTGTTCCGCTTGAGCAACGTAGGACGGTCACGTCTGAGTGGTACACTACAATTTGTTTCCCTGAAGTCATCGGAGAAATTCGAAAAACCAACAAGAGAAGACGAATCATTGTTCAACATAACAATGCGAGCTCTCACACATCGGCTCAAACCAGTGCGTTTTTGACCGGCCAAAACGTCGCATTAATGGGTCATCCGCCATACAGCCCTGACTTTGCACCTAATGACATCTTCTTGTTTCCGCACATCAAGAAAAAATACGTGGTCAACGATTTTCGTCGCCAGAAGAAGCTGTTGAAGTGTTCAAAAACCATGTTTTAGAGGTGTCTCAATCGGAGTGGAAAAAGTGCTTCGACAACTGGTTTGAGCGCATGCAAAAGTGTATAAATCATGCTGGAGAATACTTTTAAAAACAATAAAATCATTTTTGATTATAAATATTCGCATTTTCACTATTAGTCCAGAAATATATAGAGCAGCCCTCACTAATGTTTTTTTTTATACAAAACAAGTTTATGTTTGTTTATAAGTTATTCCCAAAGTAAAATTGATTTCTTCAAATCAAATAGAGGCACCAACTTCCTTCTAATAAAATTGCCAAAAAAAAGTCATATGACCCAGCGTTGCATATTCTTTTTGCTCGCAACTGTTTCTTCTATTTGTATAGTTGTTGAGTTGTGTATAAATTTTTGTAGCTTCAGAAATGCTGTAGAATTGTCGTCTCTAAGCCCTATACATTTAGTTAGGAATTGTTTTAAGGATATTATTTACTACAAAGCCTTAAAAGCAACTTCTACTCGTATTAAAAAAGCATGTTTTTACTTTTAATTTTTTACTTTTAAAATATCCTTAATTGTTAAAACGAAAAATTCTCAAAAATCTACCTGAACAGAAATTTCATGTCACTCATAGGCGTCGAAAGTTCCTGCAATTTTTTATTTTGCGTCGTGCAGTTCAAAACTAAAATTAAACCACTGCAATACAGAATGGGTTTTCAACTTCAGTCAATCTTCATTAATACAAGGTCGCTGCTATTAACTTTTAACTAACAAACATAACATTGTCATTTTACTTTCAATTGTGCAAAAAAAAAACGGATATCAAACTCGTGGCATTAAACGCATCCATCCCAAGTATATAACAAAATCATATTCCACACTTTTAGTCAAACTTTCGAAATACCTCAGATACATTATGTTTTGATTTCAGCATCCACCTAATCTTAATGAACCGGATGACCGGCAGTATCTGCGTGATAGTTTTCAATCGGCTACTTAACTTTTATGATGCCCTTTTATTTGGCTGTCTGCTGTAAATTATTGTCAAACAGAAACATAAAGATGCAGTATTTTTCTCAATGTATTAAAACATTGAGAAAAACAGTTTTTTTAAAAGATCCCTTAACCGCTCTGCATGCGAAACAGTTTTCCTCAAAACGTTTTAATTTTATTTTGTCTTCTACTCATCAAAGAAAACTTTACCAAACATATTGACACAGTCCTTCTTATTATTCCTGTTTTCATTTTTGCTTACTCACTATTAAGAACAAAATAAAAATGAAAGCAAACGTTTTGTTTTGTTTATTTTCGTACCCTGATTGTTTACAACAAAATATCTTTAACTCTCGGTGTTTTTAAGATGCCCTTGTAAATGTGGATTTGTATTAAGCGTTATCATGGAAAATATTTTCAAATACTACTGCATTGAGGTGCGAGATTCCACTTGTGCTATTTCACTTCCTCCCGTTGGCACTAAGAGTCTGGCTGAGCTAACCTAGGCACAGACGACCGGGGGAACCAGTCCCACGGTTGTGCAGGCACCAAATCTGGATAGACAGTGTGGTACTGTGGAAGGATGCACCAGTATCCTGCAATAAACTGACATCACAGGAACCGGTACCCCATTCAGAGAGCCGCCCTTCTCTGTAGCCGGTTGTTAGTAAGGTCCTTTCGGGGTACACGTGCTGGCTGTGGTTAAAATAAAAGTCTATATCTGCAGGAATGGTGCGGAATAGATGAAAGTTTGCTGTTGCACTCTCAACAGACGGAGTTTCATGGTCCTCCATGCCATGTTCTTAAAATTACGACAAAATAGTGGTAAGACGACCAGATACAGACATTAATGTTAATCACATCTTGTATTTTTTCAGTCTCTTAAGAACTAACGAAACACTCTTATAACTTTCCCAAAGACTATAGGCCTATTGCATCCTCGGTCAGCACCTATAGGTGGATAGTAGGAAAAAATTCGATATGCAAATCTTAGTCCAAAAACTTTTGTTCAAACACCCTATTTTAAATATATTTTCTTTTGTTTTTGTGTAAACTTTTGAAAACAGCAGCAGTATCCGACACAAAATTTAAGTTGACACAGAGTTTTGTTACATAAGTAATTTTAATCCTTTAAGTGTATTTATTCATAGGAACTTTAAGTTTACCTCAGTCCAACAAACAATTTCTGGTTACTGTTTTTTATGTTGTCAAATAGGAAAAATGAACAAAAAGCGTTGAGAAAAAAAAATCTGTTTAATTCAATGGCATGCAAGTGGAAACTTAAAGCTCTCGTATGTCTCAAAAAAAAAGGAAAGCAACAAGATGTAGCATTCTTTTAAAGATGATAATGTTTCTATCCCTCATTTATATCGTCATATTTCTTATTTTGTTCCTGTTGTCACTAAAACAAAAGAAATTCACTTTGCTCACTAGGAAAAACGAATGTTTTATTTTTTATTTGCATGATTCCTTTAGTTGAATTGTGTTTTTTTTTGTCGTCGGTTTAACAGGAGTGTGGCTAACAGCAGTATAAAAAAGCACTAACAGAAATTAATTTTATTCTTAACACAACCGAGGATGCAAAAATTTGCCAAACGAAAAGTGAGGACATCAACATTCACAAGTTGTTTATTATACTGAGATGGAAATGTTCTGCTAAAATTTTTTTGCAAACACTAGGATCGGCCAATCCTTCAGGAATGTCACAAAAGTTTGAAGATTATAAAAACAACAAAGTATGATTTTGATTCATACACGAGGACATTCCGTCTTACGTAAAGGTCATCCTTTAGTTTTAAAATGAAAAAATATAAGTGAAAATTATGTACCTATGGGTACACCCTTTAATTTTCATCTTAATTTTATAATTTATCGTTATAGTGATCATAATAATGCAGCTTCAGTTATTACGGTTCCAAACGGGCGCTAACAGCAGAAGATAATAATAATGTGAGGAGAAAGAAGACACTGCTACTGTTCTATTTTGTTCCTTGTGCAGCTGGGTTTTTATGTTTCGATATAAGGCATCACATCGCAATTACAATTACAATAAGCTCTAGAATTTCCAGGACATGATCACAGGATCTACTTCGGATGCTGTCAACCCTATTAAGGTTTTTCCTCAACTTGCATTGACCCGTGCGGAGGCTGGTAAACAGCCTTATGTTATTTTTAATTAAAGACAATAGTTTTAAAGCTTTTCCTGTAATATGATCCAATTTCCAGCTTCGCATCCAAGTCCACAAAATGATTCTGGTTCAACTATAAGTGTAATTGCAGCTAATTAAGTTTTGTACGTCACTCTCTGTAGAGTTCATATGAACCAAGCGCCCTGATGGTAGATTGGCTATCGGATAGGATAGCTGTCCATTTTCGGCTGTAGCCACTTTTAATATTACTCCGAATACTTCTTTCTGCGGCATGCATTCGCGCTTGGAAGATGGTGGTCATATAGTACTTCATTCGCCGGGTCCATCCAGCAGTTTTAATCCACCCGTGTATCGATTAATGGTGCTATCTCTAAAATTATACTGTGATGAAGTTTGCCTCCATTCAGTACCAATAGAAGCAAACTTCTTCTTAAAAGTAACAAAAGGGTAACGGTTTAATCCATTTGCTACAGATCCCTGAAAATGACAGATATTAATCCCGCTTGACACAGCAAATACTTGGATTCTCGTTACAACCAACTCAACATACTACTGCTCATCTATAGGCAGCATCCCATCTTAAATCAAGTAAAAAGTAAAGTAAACAACAACGATACGCAAAGTTTGCAAATATTGAATCGTTTTGGATTTAAACGATGCAAAGTTCCTTTGGCGCGCAAGAATTTTTTGCCAAAATGGCGAAAAAATTTCAAGGCTTGCAGTAAAGACAATATCATATTATTAAACTTAATTAATAATTCTTACAATAAAAAAATGTATACCAAATATCATAATTTTTTGCCTTTAATTTCTTTAAACTTGCCAATTTTAAAAGGAAATCGCCAATTGAACACTACGGCCACATATGGTTTAATTTTAACTTCTGATGCATTTTGAGTCTTCCTTTAAACATTCAAACATCACACGTTTTTCTTATTAAATGGAAGGATTAAATAAAAACACAAAGAAGCAGAAAAATCCTAGCTCTTTTCAAAAGTAGAAATTATACTTTCTGTTGGTTTTGTTTATAGAATGTGTTTATGAATTGGTTGTAAATGCAGGAGAAGAAGCAGGAGGAGTAGTATGTTCGGGTGTTCTAGTATATAGGGAGCAATGTCCTATAGAAGAACTTGAGTTGAGTTGTAAACTTTTTCTTTCTGTTTAATTTTTTCCTATTCCCTTTTATAAATTTTTTGTGTTTCAATAGTACGAGTGCCATCACGAACATCATTATCAAGAGCAGTAGCAGTAGATGCAACATCATCATCTCACACAATATGCCAATGCTGGTTCCCCTAATGTGTAGATATTCAAACATCATGTTAGCAGGCATTACGTTACAATTCAAAAAGAATGACTTTAACTTTTGCAATAAAAAAAAAATTAAAAATAAATAAATAAAAAAGGGAAAAGAAGACAAGAGTGAAAGAACGATTCAAATGAATGAGTGAAATGAAAGCAAAGCAAATTTATCCAACACATATTCACAAATGATTACAAACTAAAGTGCACTTTGGCTATCAGCTGAGCTGTAAGCTAAAAGCTATGTGCAAACATGCTCCCCTAGCACAGAAAAAAGTAAAAAAAAACTGAAACAAAAATAAAAATAAAAATAAAAATAATAAAAATCAACTAAATGAAAACCTACAAAAGGAATTTTCTATTTTGCACCCTATTTGTAGTCACTCACTTTGCAAGAGTTTGAATATGGGTATTTTGTCATTCGAATACAAAATGTTGTGACGTTTTTTGTTTATTTGCAAGTAGGTGGATTTATAAGTAATAAAATTGAATTATGATTTTAATGACAAAGAATGAGTTTTGAGAATTATGAATTATTAAGAATTATTTTTTGAAAGTTTTACTTGTCTTTATGCGATTTTGTACCTCCCCTGATATTGAACCCTGGAATACGAGGGCTGATATATATATTTCTGGCCTGGCAACACTGAGTGCTGCCAAGTGCAATCTGATATTTTCATTGGAAAGTTTGTCATTTTTAAGCGTAATCGTACTCAAAACGTTTTGACGTACGACCATTATTTGTGTTGTTTACAGTGACTTGAAAAAACTAATATAGAAAGAAATGGAATTAACTCGTGAACATTTTCGTGCCATCATTTTTCACAACTTTCGACGTGGACTATCACGACAAGAGTGCATTGATGAACTTAAATCTTTGTATGGCGATGAAGCACCATCCTATAGCACTGTGAAAAATTGGTATAATGAATTTAATCGTGGCCGAAGCTCGCTCAAAGACGAATTCCGTGAAGGTCGTCCAAAAACGGCTGTTGTGCCAGAGAACATTAATGCCGTGCGTGAACTCATAATGCAAGATCGACATGCGGCATACAGAAAAATAGAGACATCCTTGGACATTTCTTCCACCAGCATACATTCGATACTGCATGAACACCTGGCCGTACAAAAGGTTTGTTCTCGTTGGATCCCGCACAATTTGAAAGTCGCTCGAAAAAATGCTCGTGTGGATTGGTGCAAAGAAATGTTGCAAAAATACGATTGCGGTGCTTCAAAAGACGTTTATAAGATCGTCACAGGTGACGAATTATGGATCTATGCGTATGAGCCCGAAACGAAATAACAATCGACCGTGTGGGTCTTCAAAGACGAGCAAAATCCAACGAAAGTTGTTCGTGGAAGAAGCACTTCGAAGCAAATGGTCGCCTGTTTCTTCGGCAAGACTGGTCATGTGGCGACTGTTCCGCTTGAGCAACGTAGGGCGGTCACTTCTGAGTGGTACACTACAATTTGTTTGCCTGAAGTCATCGGAGAAATTCGAAAAACCAAAAAGAGAAGACGAATCATTGTTCACCATGACAATGCGAGCTCTCACATATCGGCTCAAACCAGAGCGTTTTTGACCGGCCAAAACGTCGAATTAATGGGTCATCCGCCGTACAGCACCTAATGACTTCTTCTTGTTTCCGCACATCAAGAAAAAAATTCGTGGTCAACGATTTTCGTCGCCAGAAGAAATAATCTAGTTAAAAATGAATACCTTGCGTTTAACTCAAATTTTCTATAACTACTTAATATCTAAAAAGAGGGTCATTGATCAACCCCTTATGATTTAGTTTGTATAAAAAATATCAGCGTTCACTAAAATTAATATTTTAAAAATTATTTCATACTCAATCACAACTTAGTGTTTGAAGTATATATATATTGAATATATTCAGTGTTCTGAGGCAATTAAAAAATATATTCAACGCCGGCAAAGTATATATATGCTGACTTCTTTTTCACAAAAAAAAAAAAAATAATAAAATAAATTTGCCAATTGATCAGACATAGTGTCGAAAGAGGTGCTGTTGGAAATCAGCAAGATCGGTCCATGTCCTTCGAGGCAGCAGGCAAAACACCATGCCTACCTCTACTTTTTTCATGTCATTTGTAACAATAAAGTAACTCCAATCAAAAAACTAAATATATGGATCGATAGAGAATTAAAATAAAAAGAAAAAAACATCCAGTGAAAAAATTGGCGCTCGCCCATATTTTTCAAGTTACGGGGCTCTGAAATTTTCAAATTTTTTAAATATCAATATTGGTATCATTTTGAAGCTTTTAAAGAGATCTTAAAGGAAATACTGAAACTTTTAAAAATGCTCAACCCATTAAGAGCCGATGTCATTTTTATGTAATATTGTATTTTAATTATCTGTCACCCCAGTATTTGCTTTTTTGATTGGAGTTACTTCACTAAACTAGATTTACATAGATGGTGAAGGGTATATAAGATTCGGCATAGCCAAGTATAGCGTCTTTACTTGTTTTAATTTAATTTTCCAATAGATATTTAGTAACTGAATAATTTTTTGAATTTTTCAGTTAATCATTTGTAACTTCCATCCCTGACGACTGTTCTGGTTCTTTACGTTAAAGTTATTAACAATGAATTTCAGTTTCTTTCCAAATGAAAACCTTTTGGTTATATTTTTATTCTTTTTTTAGGTGGGGTATTCCTTCTTTTAAGATCATTTTGAAAAAGGCCACGTTAACACATGTCACATCAAACCTTTCATATGTTTTATTTTGTATTATTTTCTTTTAAGGAAACTGCAATATTTTAATTTTTTTAAGGATTTTCCAATAAGAACGGTTAAGCTTTTGAAAATTTAAAAAAAATTGCCATAATTACGATTTTATTATTGTTGTTGTTCTTCGCTTTCTAGAAATGGTCTACATTTGCTTGGCAGACTTAGTGAGCAAACATCAGCTAACAAAGCGCAAGTTGTGTACAAAATATTTTTGTTTTATTTAAGATTGTGTAAAGAGTTCGCAAAGCTATCAAGAATTCAAGTTTTCGAGACCACCCACTCACCCTAGTGTTTGTGCAATTTCCATCATCTAAACACAGATTTTAAGAAAATGATAATAAAACTTAAAACAGTAAAAAACTTCTCTCCACTTTTGAGGAGACAATAGAAATTAACAATAGAAACAATAGAAATTTAAAAAATTCCGTTTATTTTTATAGAATTTGAGAATAAAAGCTTTTCGGTTTGTATTTATTCGAGGAACAGTGGGAATGATCGAAATATATATTACGCAGTGCTTGCGACTTCCTCTGCGTGTCATTTCTAATTTTCTTAAAATTCAAATTCAACTATTTATTCTAGAGTTCTAAAGACAGTGTTAAAAATGTTCCATCTACAAAAATCAAAAGTAAAGACAACTATTTTAGTACCATTATACCCATAAAATTGGGTGCTTACACAGTTGTATCGAAATGATCTATTTTTACGAAAAAAAGGTATTCAATATTGGAACCAAGGTTCTAAAAGACCTCCTCACAAAATTTTGTTCAATTCCATCCAGTAGTTTTTACGTGATGCCAAGACAGACAGACATAAATTCCAAAAATAGGTGCTTTATATTCTATATCGATTACTATCTACACCAACAACAATATTTTAAAAAAGTATTTCATATAAAGAAATTACACCGTTACAGTTTTATTATTTGTATAGAATTCTTGAGTATAAATTTGTTTGGGAATGACAACTGTTAACAAAGTTACAAAAAATTTCACAAAAATGATTTTAAATATGAGTGATTTTAAACATAAATTATCATAAGGTAAAGTTGTGTAAGTGGACATTGAAATCGTGTAAATTGATCCCATTAGGAAATTTCTGAGGAAGGTTTTGCTGCCCGTTAATTCATTATGAGCTCTAGGAACATTTTTTTCAGATTGATCTAGTCGTTAGGTACTAAATGTGTATTTGAGATTGAGGTCATAATGGACAATAAAACTATATAATAATTTTCTTCTGAGCTCATTTATATGAAAAATAAGTTGATATATTACAGTAAAATTGTAAAAATAAAACTATCCGTCCTCTTCGGAAAACCTTTTATATGATTTCAAAACATACCTTTTCGCCTCTGAGTAAGAAATTTTCATAAAATTTCTATATAATAATAAAGTACTTAAAAACAAAATGACCCACACCTAATTTTGGAAAAAAAATTTTGTACTTTAATTTTTTTTTACAACAAAAACAAGGCAAAACCAGATCATTTGTTTTCTCTATATGTTTGTGCACAACAACCCTACAGAACCCCATTTGTAATGAAAAGATGGTTTAGAAACAAAAGTATCATAATGAATAGTTTGCTACAACCCTCATCGAGAGAAAAGTAAGTAAAGTATCAGAAATCCTTATTATTCAAATAATTAGTAACAACAAGAGTATTAATGGAAAAAAATAAAATATAACTAATAAAATGTAGTTAAATACACCGTAATGGAAGTGAAGGGAAAATAATTTAAAAGAAAATATTATAAAGTAAAACAACGACCACCATTTCTATAACTACAGCGTTACTTCAAGAGCAACAAAAACAGAAACAAAAAAACTAAAAGCAAAAAAAAAATTATGAAAATAAAACAGGGACCAGAATTTCGCTCGTTAACACACATGTTATCTTGACAAATTATGCAAAGGACTTTACATGGAAATGTCTTATTTCTGTCTTATATTTGTCAGTCACATGTGTGTGTTTTCCATAGGCAAAGAAGACACCAAGATTTGTTAAAAATATATTGTACGGGAGGGACCCTTGTTCTTGTGCGAGGTTAATGACAATATAATCCTGTGTCCCCCCCATACAACATGCTGCCATACAAATTTTAGCCCAGGAGTTTGGGTGACCACTTAACTATTACATAAATTAAAATGAAACAAGTGGAAACACAACAGCAACAATAACAAAAAAAAAAAATGCAAGACGAAATAAAAAAGAGAAACAAAATAAAGATATATACACTTATCTTAAAAGCCATTTACAAAGTCTTTACATACGCATTATTTTCATTACTTTTTCAGGTTTCCCTTCTGCAGGGAATGCGTACGTTAGCGTAATGTACTATGCCCACAACTCATCATTGCACGTCATAAACGCACTCATATTTCTTCCTCCGTCATACCGGAAATTCTTTGATGTGTAAAGGAAAACATACGCATGAATAGCGGTGGTAGCTGTAAAGCACATGTGCGTGTGTGTAAGTGGAAAAGTGTGTGTAGGTGGAGGAGGTAAACAACATGTTACTAATTGATGGAGTAAGCGAAGAAGAGAAAATGTTTTCAATGCATCAGTAAGACTTCTTGAGTTGTTAGAATCAATGACATCTTAGGTAGTTGACAAGCAAAATGAATAAAAAGAAGGAATTGTTTTTAATGTTGCATTTTAAAATTTATGTTTCACAAAGCCGAAATAGTTAAGGCATGAGTTTTAACTTTTTAATTTATAATTTAACAGAAAACTTTTAAATGAGAATTCCCATGCAGGCTGGTATCAAATCAATAATTTTTTATTTTAAACGTTCAGAAATTTAAAAGTTATAAAGAAGATCATGCAGATTCGTATATATATACCCTTCATCAAACTGATTTCAGATTAAAATATGAAGAATCGACACCATTTTTTTTAAATTCTTAAGAAAATTATTATTTTGTATTGAAAATAAAATTTAATTGGCTTTTTAAACTTTTTTCATCTTTTTTTGTTTGTTTTGCTGGTGAAATTTTTTTTTGCGAATTTTAAGCTTTTATACCCTTCACCGCTAAAAGTGAAAAATGGGTATAACTAAGAAAAAAAATATCAAGTGAAAAAATTGGCACTCGCCCATATTTTCCGAGTTACGGGGCTCTGAAATTTTCAAATTTTTCTAATATCAATATGGGTATCATTTTAAAGCTTTTCAAAAGATCTTTAATAAAATACTAAAATTTTTTTTAAAATTCTTAACCCATTAAGAGCCGATGTCATTTTTGTGTAAAATTATACTAAAATTTTTCTTCTTATTTTTTGATTTTCTGTCTCCCCAGTATTTGCATTTTTGATTGGAGTTACTTCACTAGATTAGATTAGATTAGAGGGTGAAGGGTATATAAAATTCGGCTTAGGCGTATATAGCACTTTTATTTTTTTTTTTTTTTGGTAATAACATGTGAAATGTTGAATTTATTATAAAAACCGCGATTTGTGGTTGCGATCTTAAATGAAATTTTAGTTTTTAGTTGAAAATTTCAGCTTTAAATTTCGTTTTTTTTTCACGAAGTTTTTTTAACATTAAAATTTTTTTTTTTTTTTAATTATATATTGAAAGTTAAATATAATTAAATTAAAAATTAATGTTTGCATCTTAAATTGTATTATGTAGACACATAAAAAATTTTTGCTGAAGTCTAATTTTTTAATCTACATTTTTAGTGAAATGTCAATTTTTAGGTTATGTTTTGAACTTAAGCTGAATCCACAGTTTCTTCTCTTTTTTATTGTTGTTTTGAAGTTCCATTTTCATTCCATTTAGTAATTTTTTAATAAATTTACAATTTAATTTTTTGTTTTTAATTTCACTTTTTTAGAGAACTTCTGAACATATATTTAAATATTTGATGAAAATTTTTTATTATTTTTTTTGTTTTGTTATAAATTTTATTGTTTTTATTTATTGATATTTAATTAAAAATTATATTTTTGATATTCATAGCTTATTGTTTTTGCAAATTTAAAATTTTTACTGAATCTTTTATCTTTCTGGTGAAAGATATTTATATTTTTTTTTAATTTTGTTTTTTTTTTAAATTTATTTTTTTAAATTTTAAAAAGTTGAAAAAAAATTGATAAATGTTTTAATTTTTTGTTAGGCATTAAATTCGGCCCTAACACTCTAACGGTCAAGAGAAAAATACTGATTGATAGTTTCCATTCAGCGTTCCTTTAGGTTTATTATCAACTGTAAGGTCTAATATTTGTTAAACATATTTTTGCCAAGCGCGCCCTGAGGTTTACAGAATACTTTCTTTATAAAACAATTTTTGTTCAATATTTTTTATTCAATTACATTTTTTTCTAGTACAAAAATGGAATCAGAACTAATGACAATAAGTTTTGCTATAGTAACATGAAGTTTTTTAATTTAAAAGTGACGCCCTTTACGGTTAACAATATGTATGCTGTATGACGAGACCATTTAATTTTTAAGATTATGAACTGTTTTTAATAGTAAAATTGATAGTGGCCTGGCATAACGTCCAAGCTATAAGGCATAAGATTTTCTCAAGCCAGTTCATGATGTCCATGGAAAGATCTAACGTTTTTATAAACTGCAGACAATCTTTGGTAAGCGAAGCCAATGTTAGTTATAACATAGAGGAGAAAATCTTTGCGCCCAGCCGACGTTAACTGCTCATTTGATTTGTTGCACGAATTTTCTCAGACTCAGAATTACTTAAGGAAACATGGATTATAATAGAAAATTAAATTCAACGTTGTAGTTGCTATAAGTATCGTCGCTAATTGTGTGTATCTTTACTCATAAGTTTTGCTTGCCTCGGCACAGTAGGGCAGCAACAAAATAAATCAGCAATTTCTTAACTGATGAACTGGTTCGAAAAATGGTTTTATTTGAAAGTAGCAGAAAAGCGATCTATTAAAAGTTTTCACTGCGAGCTTTCCAGGGGAGGAGAGGCACTATCACTATGGCTCAATTTATTTGTTGTTTTTTTTTTTTTATCACAGTTTAAATATTATTATAATTGAAATGAAAATATTTCAAAATTATTATTCTAAAAGTTTTTTCACTGAGACTAAGTACAAAAACTTCTTATTACTTTTAAGAAGGTTGTTAACACAAATTAACAAATTATAAAAAATAAAATATTCAAATATTCAATACAACGTGTCAACAAATAATTTAAAAATGTTTTCGTCAATAAAGCAGAATTACAAAAACAAGAAAACTAAATATAATAATTAAGTCAATTACATGCAAAGACTGCTGTTAATAAAATTTTCTCAAAAAAAAAAAAAGTTAACAACGACAAAACAACCACAACAAGTCTTAAGCATCGTAAGAACAAAAAAAATATTTGTTTGAGAACCTAAAAGACTCCGACGAAAAGTGAGCAGCGAAAAAATTATACGTTTTTTAATGGATGCATAATAAACTTTAGCGGGAAAATCAATTAGCACAACGCCTCGTTTAAAGCCACAGGCTACAATAAATTGTGGAACCACAAACAACAACAAAATATCTAAAGATAAAAACGGCGACGAGGCTCATGATAATGATGAAGTAGAAAGAAAAGACAGACTAAAGCAAAACCAAATAATATTCACAAGAACGTGGTGTAACGCTGTTTAAACCACAATTACTTACACACAGGCTTCTGTTGTAGCTGGATGATGATGTCGATAAGGTGCGGTCGGTGTACATTTATCGACAGCAGCCATAACAAAGTGATCATAATTATAGTTTGAAGTTGTTATTGTTGTTGTTCCACACAACATGTTGTGAAGTAGAACTTTTCTTATTACATTTTCTGGTTTTTGTTTCTCATTAAACAACACGCGTTTCAAGTAATTGGAAACTGAACTGATAATGCAGTTGCGAGAATGTAATTAGGACTTACGATATTTGAATTCTTTTGGAGACGCATATGAAGCACCCTAAACAAACAAGATTATACATTCATATTTTTTTAAGTTTATAGTTGAATTAATTATTACTAAGCTGTCGACACTTAACTAAAATATCGCATTTTCACCGAAAATTAGGAAAAAGAATTATTAATAATAAAATTTTACCAAAAATTTTAACTTTACATCTAAAAAATCAAGTTTCACTGACAACAAAATTTTTGAAAATCTCTAGATTACAACAAAAAAAATAATAAAATTCATAATTACACTTGAAAAAAAAACGGAGCGTATTATGCGGTTTTCTAGCCTCTATTATTTATGTTGCCTTGAATTTCGTGAGTTCTTTCATTTCATCCATAATTACAGTGGGGCAGAAATGAAACACTTTTCTAATAAATCAGCAATTTTCCAGCGCTGGACCGATTGAAGCAAGTTTCTAATTAACAAATTTTCAAATCCGAGGAAAGCAGTGGTGCCACATGATTTTTATAAATAATCGGCATATTTGAAAAAAAAAACGGAAAAAAGCGTCAATTTAAATATATCCATCTTAAATACTATTAAAGATATTTTTGTAAACAAAAAATAATAAAACAGGGCAATTCAGTATTAAATAATAATAACAACAAAAAATAACAGAAAATAAGTAAAAAAAAATTAACCGCTTTAAAAATAAATTTGTTTTTAATTTTTTACTAAATTAAAGAGAATGGATCTTATATTGATAAATGTCTTATTTAATGTCAGCAATTATGTATGGAATACAATATCAGATAAATATCCGCTTCTGTTAGCCACCCAGCGAGCCCTTTTGAGCACAGTTTTCATTACATTCACACACATATCACCCAGTTTTTCACTTATTTCGTCACGAATATTTTGTTTAAGTAGCTGAAGCTAATCAACATCACCATTTCTTGAAATAGCTTTTTGTGGAAATAGTTCTCTCAGCAATTCCATTGCAATCCTGGCTGTATGCGATTTGGCACCGCCTTGTTGATACCACATGACAATCAAGGCTTTTGCATGCAGTTGTGGTGTTAAAAAGTCTTCAATCACATCACGATATCGCTTTTCATTCACAGTTATCATTACGCCGTTTTCATTTTCAAAGAAGTAAGGTCCAATAATTCCTCCTGAGCAAATTGCACACCAGACTGTCACTGTTAATTGACTCAAAGGTGACTGATGAATAATTTGAAGGGTTTCACTGCCCAGAACCGATTATTCTATTGATCCACATATCCATCCAAATAAAAATGTGCCTCTAGTCACTCATTATGATTTTTTCATGAAAATCGGGGTTATCATGGGCGAGCTGTAAAACCATGCATGGCTGCGTAGATAATCTTGTGAAAGTAGCTCTTGTATCAACTGAATCATAAATGGAAAGCAAAGCAAATTCTTGTGCAAAATTGTGGACAAAGTTGTTCTTTGAAGACCAAGCTCCTGATCACGATGTCGAATTGAGGTTGGTGGATCGTTTTGGACACTTTCTTGAGCAGCAGTAATATTTTCAGCCGATCTTGGAGTACTGCATGGTCCATGTTTGGGCCTATAACCAACACACCCTGTATCTTCAAAATTATTCACTACACGATAACTAGTGCGTTTTATTGGCATCAAATATTAATCAAATCAACATCAAATGTTTTTCTATAATAAATTTGCCACGTGTCTACTTTACTACTGCTTAATATGAACTACCAAGACTAAGGCTTACCAAAATGGCGGCAAAATAAAATATCTCTGTGTTATATAGTGGAAATAATCTAATATTTTCATTTATTTTGGTCATTAGAGTCACTTACTTGTAAATAATTTTTTTAAACATCTTAAAAAGTTAATTTTTCTAGAATCTCTTCTTTTTGATTTGTTGACAAATTCACCAGCAGCATTTTTTACTTTTCTTGTTATTGAATCTTTTGTTGGAATAGAAATCTGCTGCGACATTTGTTGTACGAAAAAATATTTCTTTCGTCGTACTGTTCAATCAATTCATAATAATGGTCAAGATTACATAAATAATTCTACTTTTTTAATTTTCTTTTCTATCAACTCAAAATCAAGGTAGAAACGTATGACTAGATGCTTAAAGTTGGTGAACTATCATTTTAATATTATTTGACGATTATTAACTTAATTTTAAATTTTCTTACCTAAAAGAATTTTCGAGTATGATTCTTTTAAAATAATTTCCTGAATAATCCGCTAATTTTTTTTTCTTTCTTTTACTTCACTTTCATTATTAAGGATACAATTGTTAATAATGATATTTTTTAATGTAACAACTATTCCAGTGATGCCTAGAAGTAATATGTTTTACTAAATTAAAAAGAAAATTAGTGTGTCTTAAGTTCGTCGAAGAAATCGGAATTTTCGAAGTAAATAGGCACTTCGATAATTTTAAGGCAAAAATCTGCAAAATGACCACAAGTCGCTAGATATAGCAGGCTTGGATTAAGAAAAAAAACAAAAGCAAATATGGCAAGCCTCACAATTTACATGTCCTTAACTGTAGTGTACCATACCTAGAAGGTCTTGAAAGCTTAGATTAAAAACTTAAGCTGAAATACTTTTCTGCTATCAGCACGTGAAATTTGCTTTCAATCTGTTTTGCAATATTTACAGTATCAACTGATATATTTACATTTACTTCTTTGCCACTGTGCAATAATGCATTTAGATCTTTATCAGAGTACGATTGTTACCATTTGTGGTTTCTTATTTTTGGATAGTAATGCTCCAACAGAGCCATTGCAAAAAATGAGGATCTCCGTGGCGTCAATCAAAGTCGAATGTGCACTCGAATGTGTCAGCATTTAGAAGGCATTCGATTTAAGAATCTTCTGCCTAAAAGTACTTTGAACTAAAAAATTTCCTTAATTAAGTATAGAATTTTTTAAGATTTTTGATTTTATCAAAATTGCGTCGAGTCCTTTTGGGAATTTTTCAGGAAGTATTTAAAAATTTTTTTTTTCATAATGACAATGTTATAGACTTCTATCTGATTGGACAGTACGAAGGATTAATCAGTCATGAGAGGTAGGGGACTATTTTAGGGTCTCAAAGATCATTTGGCTTAGTCTGAGCCAGGCAACTGCATCTGGGTTTGGACAGAAAAGTTCTGAAGGTAGTTTTAGTGTGACCATTAACCTCCAATGGGTGGGTATAACCCTTCTTAATCATAACCTAGTGTCCGTGATCTGTGTTACATGGAGCCAAAGTACGACACTATTTTATGAGTCTTCATTTCAGATTGTTAGACAAGCGCACCGCTTATTAGTCTGCTGCACTATACACACACAAAAAATCCTAGTTATTAGGTTTGGTTTCTCATTGATGAAAGAATTTATAAATATTTCAAAAGACCTTAAGTTCTGCTCTTTGACATGTTGATTTTAATTTATCAATTTTGTATTTATTTTATTTGTCTATCAAGTTGACTTATTTACCTATTTTTTGTTTTCTTAAGCAGAAAAAATGCCACAATACTTTTGGATTCTTATCTCACAGTGTTTATTTTGTTTAAAGAAATCAATTATTGGCATGAAATTGTTGTCACCTTTTGGCTATTAATTATAAACGCTTAATATGGATTTGAAATTGGGCGTTAATAATTCTTAATGCGGCAAGTATCTCTATCGTTTCTTTTAAACATGATTGAAAGGTCGTTTTAAAATAGCAAAGAACTTAATTTTAACGGATGATTAAAATATTTTTTGTTGTAATTAAAAAACAGCAATAACAGCACATTAAAAGACACCGATATTAGCTATTAATTATAGTGTTAATTTATGCATTAAAAAAAACAGTAAAAAAAACACTAAAAGAGTAAGAAGTAAAAAAGAGAGAAAAATTAAAAATGCGAGAGTTGTGCCAAAATGCTAAGAAAAATTTATTTAATAACGATTATTAATTCTCAATGGTTTTAAGCAAATTCATTTTTACTTTAAAATAAAATTTCATTTTCCATACAACTAACATTAGGGACGCCAAACGATAAATGCCCACCTTTGACTTCATGCTATTTTTTGGAATTTCCAAACTCCATATCCCATGAATATAAAGATAATTTCGTTTTTTTTCGGGATTTAAATATTTTCTAACGTAAAAAAAGAAGTGTATAAATTGATGTAATACTAAAATAATAAATACTTTATTAAATTAAACCACGCGAATATTTATTTTTATTAATTACTTTTTAAAAAATATCGTGCTATTTTTATTCCGAATAAATTATTAATCGCGGAAATTGATTATTCGCTACTGCTCACTTAGCTCTTTACGAAACTTCTCACAAATATTTTAAATTTAACCAAACAATTAAGCGAAGACAAAACTCAAAGTTTGAGCAAAACACAACAATGATCAACAATGATTTTATTTATTTTTATCCACTGTATGCGTTTGAATTTTTTTTGGCTTTTTATACAGTTAAAATATGATGAATAATAAATTATCACAAAATACTACGATAATTTATTTTTGTTCTATGCACAGCAACATCGCAAATAATTAAATTAAATCAATATCTGTGATTTAATCATTTAATCGGGAAAAAATAATAGTATGATATTTTATTTAGAAAATAAGATCCTATACATAAATAAATATGGTCCAAACTATTCTGTTGACGTTAGTTGCAAAAAATTTTGGAGAAAATTATTAAGCGAAAAAAAACTTTTTTCTTAATTGTTTTTATAACATAAAATAAGCGATTTTTTAAAAACTATGCAGGTAGCTACTGTCTTTTAATTGATAAGGATCAGAGTTTAAAATTAACAGAAAAATCCGATATGAATTGTAAGCACTTTTTTGAAAAAAAAAAATATCTGTTATATTGAATTTAACCGTACTCCCACAATAAGTTTTTAGAATTTTTAAAAAAATTTTATTACTTGCTTGAAAATTTTTAAAAAGCTTTTAAATGACACCTATAGTGATATTTAAAAAAAATTTTAAAAGTTGAGAGGCCCGTAACTCGGAAAATAGGGGCGAGCGCCAATTTTTTCACTTGGGAATTTTTTTTTTATTTTTTTAATTCTCTATCGCCCCATATATTTATTTTATTGAGTTACTTTATTTTTCCAAACGACATTAAAAAAAGTTAGAGGTAGGCGTGGTGTTTTGCCTGCTGCTTTAAAGAACATGGACCGATCAGGCTGATTTCCAATAACATCTCTTTCGGCAGTATATCTGATCGATTGGCGTATTTAGATTATCTATAGATAATCTAGTGCCTTGGCAAACTACCACGGACGGACAGACG
This sequence comes from Gymnosoma rotundatum, assembly GCA_916610165.2. Classification (NCBI taxonomy): domain Eukaryota; kingdom Metazoa; phylum Arthropoda; class Insecta; order Diptera; family Tachinidae; genus Gymnosoma; species Gymnosoma rotundatum. The sequence continues at coordinate 114,311,944 of OU744340.1, read as the reverse complement.
GTTATCCTTCTATCGACTTCGCTATGTATAAGAAATCCGGAAATTGATATTGTAGAAATTACAAACGGAGTAACAAGCTTAGATATACCCACTCTCTACTTTTTGTGGTGAAGGGTGGTGAAGATTAATAAATCCTGTAAAACCTCTAAGTCCCCTCCCGGGACTTTTTGAGGTTTTAGGAGCCAGAAAAAAGGTTTTTCTTTATTTTCTAATAAAATCTATGTATGTCAATACAGCAGTTTGTAAATCTCATTGACGAATATAGTAATTATATTTATTTTTATTTATTTATTCATTAAAAAAAACAATCCCAGTTGGCATGTCTTATTGTCGTTTACTTACACTTTGCCTCATACTGTTTTTAAATTAATAAGTTTCTATAAGAAAATATTTTATTTATGCAGCAGTTATGCAATTATGTACGTTAAATGATTTAAATAATAAATGTAATAAAATTTGCAACGATAATACATGTCAGCACCAGCAAAGACATTCAATAACATGCCGGCTCATTACACTGCAATCAATAACAACTATAATGAAAATTCTAATTATTATTATAATTTAAAATCAATATTTATCTTATCTTTTATGACGAAACTCAAATTCTATTCAACTGTAATGCTTCTATATTTTCTTGTAATTTTAAAGTCTGGTCATGTGGCAATCAAAATAAATTTATAATGTTTTCCAAACAACCAACTCATAAATTGATAGTTTTAAGTTTTTGCCAATACAAATGTTCTTGCAGTCCCTGCTCATTTCAGTTCTTAAGTTTAGTCATACTGCACAGTAGTACTCATATTAATTTAAAGTAAACTATTTCAATAACACACATTACTGGAAATTCTCTTACCTTTTGTTAGGAAACAATGCTACAACACTAAGACTTAAAACCTTTATATTTTTTCAATAGCAAAGTTTAAGATGAAAGAGCAAAATTAGTTATTAATTCCGCCACTAATAAGTGTGGTGTGTGTTTGTGTGTGAAGAGAATAGCAGATGAACGAAGTGGTATTTATTTACGAAAATGAAAACACAACAACAATCGTGATGAATTTGTTTAAAAGGGCCAGGATTCATCGTTAGTTCGAGTCTAGGAATAACAGCAGAATATAACTAAAGTCCCAGCCCACAAATCGATATTCCATGGCGTTTCAATATGAAAAAAGCTGCGTATTCCTTCTTCTTTTCTAATTGTACGACTAAATTAGAGAAACTGTTATAATCCCAATTTCAAAAAATTAACTTTAAAATGTTTTTCATTACTCGTATTAAGACTCTGTTGAAATCTTTAGCAATTCTTTGCCACACCAATGTATTTCTGCTTCTTTACCCACGATTCTGTTAAAGAAACTATTTTCTTGCTTTTCATATCCCAATTTTTAAAAAAATTTACTATAAAATTTTTTATATATTTTTTCAAAACTCTCTTTAGATCCTTAGCAATCCTTTGTCACTGTTCTAAAACACACATATTTCCATACTTTGTTAATATAATATTTGTCTTATAAATAACAACTGAACTATAAGAAATTAATGATTTCCATAAATTATGTTGGGGTAGGTAATGGAAATGTTTGTACATTTATCTGTGTGAAATGACTTGTAAGAAAACTGCATGGCCAAATGCGTAACAAAAACTTGTAACACAAGTTTTTTATTGTAAAGTAAAATGTGCGTTATTGAATGAGAACTTAAAACAAGTAGTTAAAGTAACTCCAATAAAAAAGCAAGTATTGGGATGACAGAGAATTAAAAAATATATATTTTGTTCTGCAAATATTTTAGAATTTAGCATATATCTTTAAAAGTTTTTAAATAATACCCATATTGATATTAAAAAAAATTTGAATTTTTTATTAATTTTATCACTTTCTTTTTTTATTCTATCTCCAATATATTTATTTTTTTTATTGGAGTTACTTTTTTATAGAAGTAGGAGTGGTGTTTTTCCTGCTACTTCGAAGGACATGGACTGATCAGGCTGATTTCCAATAGCAGCTGTTTAGACACTATACCTGAACGATTGATATATTTATTTTTTTGATCTCAACATTAACACATAAAAAATAAATTGCATTCCTAGCTCAACAAACGCTTAGCGGAAAGCAAGAACAAATATGCATATGTTATGATTAATAAAGAGAACAAAGAACCTCTCGCTTAAGTGTGGGTTTCGTCGAACCAAATTAATATTGACTAAATATGAATAACAATCGTATTCTTCTATATAATATTTGTTCGCAAAATAGGTGATGAATACAATGTTTACAACTTAAGTTAGGTAGATGCGAAAAAAGCTACTGCAAGCAATCTAAAAGAACTCCGAAATGCAAATATTCGCGAACTTAAGCGTAATTAAATTCATTTGTTTTAATATACAACAATTTGGCTAGTAATTTTAAAAATTAATGGTTATTAATGGTAACATTTTTGGTAAGGACATTCACATGTATTGATACCATCAGTTTTAAAATAGATTTAATTCTAAAAATAATAAATCCTCAAATTTTAATTGATTCTGCATAAAAGGAATAACCATTATAATACCTTTAAAAGTTCTATAAGTTTGGAAGATTAAGTGACCCCTTTTGCTCTTCTGTTTTTTGTTTGAAAGTTACTTTGGTCACAAGGATATGCATTTGTTTCCACTTAAGATTCAGTTGAAACAAGAGTTTCTTTCACAAGATCAATTAAGCCGCCGTACATATGACAATAGAATGGTACAGCTCGCCCATGACAACCCCGAAAAAATTAAAATGAGTCTCGAAAAAATTATAATGAGTTACGAGCACCTTTTCATTTAGATGGATATATGATTAAACAAAATAGTCGGTTCTAGGCAATGGAACAACCCCAAATTGTTCATCAGTCAAAAGGAATAATTTGACCTTATTTCTTTGAAAACGAAAACGGCGTTATGGTAACTGTGAATGGGTAGCGATATCGTGTTATGACTTAAAACTTTTTTACGCTGCAACTGCATGCTTTGGGCTTGATTAACATTTGGTATTAACAAGACGGTGCCATATCGCATTCAGACAGGATTTCAATGGTATTGCTGAATGACCTCTTTCCAAAACAAGTTATTTTAAGAATTGGTGATATTGATTGGCCGCCACGGTCGCCTGTTTTGACTGCTTTGGACTTCTTTTTGTAGGGTTATCTGAAAAGCAAGGTTTATGCAAACAAACCGGAAACGCTTGAGCTACTCAAACAAAATAGTCGTTATGAAATTAATAAAATACCGCGTGAAATGTGTAAAAATGTAATGAAAAATGTGATAAAAAGGGTTCGCATTTTTGAGGCTAACATATTGTATTCCATACATAATTGCCGACATTAAATAAAACATTTATCAATATAAGATCCATTCTCTGTTATTTCGTCAAAACCTTTAAACTAACAAAGTAGTATACCTTCCCGACGGACACCCTGTGTTTTTTTATAATGTCAAAAATAAAAATAAAAAACACCACATAGTTTTTAATGTAAACTGAATAATCTTTAAATTCTGTAATTTTAAATACTTCATTTATTTGTATCTCCTAAACTTTCTCTGAAAATAATCAAACGTTAGGTTCTTCTAAATCGCGAGATGGACACAACATTTGAAATATCGAATTTTCCACATGTAATAATCAACAATTTTTACAAATTCAAACATAGTACTAGGCTTTAAATAGGAAACATTAAAAAAAAAAACAAATTCCGTATTAATAACTTTCTACTTAAGTTTAAACTTGAGTGTGTTTTATTTTATAACGTTGCACTCCTTTATAAATATTTGCTCAAGTCAACTTTATGATCACAATATGTAGACAGGTTTGTAATAGCAAAAAATAACTTAAAATGTGGTTTTAAGTAGCAATTTTAATTTATATTATTATGGTTGGTGTGTTTATTATTATGAGTATTATAAATATTAAATTGTAGTTATTGTGTATTAAAATTGTCAGTTATAAGATATATCTATATCACTGTTGCCTGTAGAAGGATGTTAAATATGTTAACATTTGAGTCCAGCGTTGTTGACTTTAATTTTCCTCTGTATTTACGAAGTCAATATTTAAATTTAATTCCAAAATTCTTGCATGACCAAACATTTTTACTATGGAAATTGTTTAATTGTTTTATAAAATATTTAATATTTGTTTATTTGTTTTAAACAATTGAAATAAATATTTAAATCGAATGTTTGTTTGTGTGACTCAGTTATATGTTAACAAAATACAGAATTTGCATAAATAACACCAATATGTAGGTTTTTCACATAAAAAATATTTTTTAAACAATTAATTGAAAGTATTTGTCATCTACAGTAGACTAATCTATAAATCATTTACAGAAGGGTTTGTAAAATTGTAATATAATTTGAATTAAAATTATTTTTATTTATTAACTATTATTATTCTTTGTTTTTTTTAATATTTTATACTCAGGGAAAGGTAATACCTCAAACAACATTAATATATGCCCACTTTTAGTGAAATTTACCATGAACATAATGCATTGGTGATCATTGCCAAGATAGCAAATGATTTTGAATCGAAGCAAATTAAGATAATTCCAATGGTGATGATCACACGAAGCTTCCTAATAAAAATGTTTCGTGATTAAAAAATCACTAAATTTAAAAACAAATTATTAAATGATTGTTAAGGGTGAAAGCTCGTCTCGATGGCCATTCTGCTACCGCTCACTTAGCTCTTCAGGAAACTTGTCACAAACGTTTTAAATAAACTAAAAATTTATTCCAAACAATAAAGCAAAGACAAAAATTAAAGCTTAAGCACAAACAACAATAATAAACAATGATTTTTTTTGTTCTTTACCCACTGTGTTCGGCTGACTTTTTTTCGGCTCTTTTATACTCTTATAATTTTTTTCTATGCACGGGTACTTTGCAAATTATTAATTTAAGGACATTTTATTATATTCATTTATTTTTTAAACATATCCCGATAAAATTTTTAAATCTCCAATATTGTTTATTGAGGGTTAACAATTATAACGGGCTAAAAAAATAGTGTGATATTTTTTTAAAATTTATTTATTTAATTAAATATTCCCATGGTTTAATTTAATACAAATTTATTATCATTAACTAATGATAGGATAATCTCAAAGCGTTACTACAAATAAATATGATTTCCTAATCTGCTGATTGACCATATGGCAGGCAGTTAAAAATATTCAAAATATTTGCATAAACTTTTTCGAAAGCTTTTAACATCGCTCGATGGAACAACACATTATTTTAAAATAATAACTTAGTTACGAGGGCTATCGTGCAAGATCAAAAATGAAATAAGTTGATACATATACGAGTGCCAAAACCACTAGTGTAATGCTTTTTATCTTCCTTTTTCTAAAAAGATTCTTATTGAAGTTCACAAATTCACAGTAGTGTTGTAACGGTTAAGCATTCAAAATTAGTTTTAGATAATGTTTTTTAACTTCTTTAACTGCATTTTCCGTGACAATATACTATTTGAGAGCGACAGCTTTAATTTTATTTTATAAAAAATGTCTTTAACGTCTTTTATTTCTTTACAAAAAGAGCCCCTTGGCAGAGAGACAGAGATCTCTAAATGGGCGAATTTTCCGAATGTCAGAATATCAAGGCCTTCTTTTTCAACTGATAATTTAATAAACCTGTTTTCTTATATAATTTTAATAAATTTCAAGTAAAATATTGCTTTAGTTGGCCCTAAGTTCGTTATTTTAAGTGATTAATTGTAAAGAGAAAAGTAAAAGTTGGATAGAACTCATTGCAAAACATTTTCTAGATCGCTAATTATTATTTTTATTTATTTATTTTTACATATATTGAGCAAAAAAAAATGTAATTAAATTTATGAAATCCCTTACCTTTAATTTGGTTACGTATATGCATTTGCTTTAAGCAATTAAGATTTCTTACAAGAACTTCTAAATCTGAAAAGAAACAAAATAGAGATTTCAGTTAAAAACGAAGCGAAAAAAATAAATTTCAAGGTTTTTAAGTTACACGTGTAAAAGCTTTTGCGCTTATTAACGGTTCATTTGTTTTACCTTGACTATTTAAGTAAATTTTTAATTCACTTAATTATATATTTCATTGAAATATAACAACAAAATTTTCTAAATAAATAATTGATAGAACCATTGATATGTTAACTATAAAAGAAGAATAACATTTTTGAAATATTAAAATCAGTTAAATGTATCATAAATTTTCAAATAAAATTTTTTGAACGAAAATATAACAATTTAGAGCTTATAATTTATTTGAGAAAACAAAAAACATACTTGCAAATAAAATAATTAATTCGGCTTAAGTACATTTTAATTTTTCAATTTTTATTAGGAAATAAAAATTATTTAAAAATTTTTGAGGACGTTTTCCAAGGAAAACAAGAAAAATAAGAATGTTACACTTTTACTTTCGCTGGGAAGATATCCTACTTTGTTTTGTCGCCATTACGGTAATCATTAGTCTTGCAAGTTTATATCTGGCAGTCGTGAATTAGACACGAGGCATATTTTTTATGGAAAAATATTCGATATACAAACGTGTTTTAATCGTTAAAAAATTTTATCAAAATCAATAATCGATTACTGTGACGATAAAAAAGTTACGTGAAGTTTTTGGGAGAAACAACGTGACAACAACGCTATTGATCGTGTAGTGAATAATTTCGAAAAATTGGTGCCAGCATGGACCACAACGTTCTACAAGATCGGCTAAAAATATTCCTGTTGCTCAAGAAAGTGTTCAAAACAATCCATTAATTTCAATTCGACGCCGTGTTCAAGATCTTGGTCTTCCAGGAACAACTTCTGCCACACATATGCCAATATGATGTTTCACCCCGCCCATGACGACCCCGATTTTTATGAAAAAATCATAATGAGTGACCAGGCATATTTTTTTTTTTTTTTTTTTGGAAGAAGTTGTGAATAAACAGAATAGTCAGTACTAAGCAGAGGAAAACCCTAAAATTATTCTTCAGTCACCTTGCATCCATTAAAAGTGACAGTCTGGTGTGCAATTTGGTCAAAAGGAATTATTAGACCTCAGTTCTTTGAATATAAAAACGGCGAAACGGTAACTGTGAATGGGTAGCGATTTCGTGATATGATTGAAAACTTTTGAATGCCACAACTGCTTGCTGTGGTCTTTATTAACATGTGCTGCCAACAACACGTTCCACATCGCATACAGCCAGGATTCCTACGTTCTGTATATTTAAATTCTTGTTGTTGTTAACACCTAAACTTAGAAAGCTTATAATCTAATCAATTTTGTTGAGACATACTGATGACAGCTCTAACTGTGTAAGATCACGTTTAAAACCCCATATTAACTACGGTTGTCGCATTTTGCATGTCGACCTCTTTTTTGCCTACGTTTGCATTCCTTACCAGGAGGTGAGTATAATCAACCTTATCTATTATTGACTTTTAATCATTTTTCCCATAATATATTCTGGCTTAACGCTTGCTACTGGACGCCAAAATAAGTTACAAATCGCCCTTCTGACCTGATAAAATTTTATTTGGTTTCTGATAGAAATTTATTTAAATAGAAAATTGTTTTTCTCTCGTTTGGTTAATTATTTTGAAGCCTTTGTATTTAGTTTTCAACTATATTTGTGATTGAGAGAATTAAAAAATTTAATAAAATTTCAAACTTAAAACAAATAAAATCTTTAATTGATGCAAAAACTTGTACACAACGACTGTTATTCGAATATATTTTAAATGATTTGTTTTCCTTTTTCGAATAAAGTTTTATTTTCAAAGTTATTGATGATATAAAATCTGCTATCCTGCTATTTAATAATTGCTTCTGTTTGCCGATAAACACTTTAAAGCACCACTTGGATATCTTTCATTTTCCAAAAAAAGCCATTATTTACTTAGAAAACATTCAACTAAATGAGTCTTAAACACTGCAGCATTTAAAGTGATTTTAACTGCACTATATGGATTTATATTTTTGCCTGTAACAGTAATTTTAGAGAAGTTTTTCATTTAAATTATTTTTTAGCTCGAGCATAAATTTGTTTGGGATACTGAGTACTTTTAAACATTGCCGAACGAATTCTTCTTAACTTCTATAAAAGATGAAAATTAAAAAAAAAGAAGAAAAAAATCTAAAAACCCAGAATAATTTGTGGCATGTGCGTAATAAACACACCATTGCTATCTCAATTGACACTTGAGTTTCTTTGGATGTGTGTGTGTGTGTGTGTCCGAGTTGTGTTTTCCTAGATTTTCATTGATGTGAGATTAATGCTGCTTGCCGTTGCCGTTTATCAGAGTCGTTCTAGTTGTAGTTATAGATGTCGGTGTTATGGTTGTCATGTGTTTTCTTGTTAAACATGTCTTTAACAATATCAATGCCACACTGTATCGTACTTGTTATACCATTTTCTACTACATCATTTTTAGTCTATAGAAGACGTGTTCTCTGGTATTTGCTATTCAGACTGTAAGTCGTTCGTCAACTCTACCAATCATGATATTAATATTGTAGCTGATTTAATTTTTTTTTTGTTTTGCTTCTTCTAGCTCTACTTGCTGCCTTGTGTAGCAAGTAAGAGATACGTGTTGCATTGTAACATTTACACTGCGGAAGCAACATTTAATTGACTTCACGTGTAATGTTTGTAATGTATTTTTTTATTTTTTTTTTCTCTCTCTTGCTGCATTTGTATTTTTCATTCCCTTAAGCCTGTTTGTTTTTGTACGAGAGGAATAAAGTGTATTGAATTTGTTATTGATTAAGAGGGCACTTACCGAAAGCATATATTTGCTTAACTAGCTTCTTTAAATGTCACTTGAAACCGAGATGGTAAAGAGGATTGTCCTAAAAATACCCGAACCGACCTAGAGATGGCTACGATTTCCAGAAAATTTCAGTTGTAAAATCAGCAATATAATTAAGCTGTAGTCTTAAGAAAGAATACATTGCAGTTAATATTAAGTAAAATTTTGGTTTTTAAGATATATTTTTTAGTGCAGTGCGGCTTACAGTTTTCAATAACTTTCTGAAAGTATCATTCAATAACTTTTAAAAAATAGAAGCTGTACAACAATGTATGTCTCATCTCCGGCGAAAAGAATACACATGAAGTAATCTCCTATAAAGAAAGTTGTAATCAGGTGTATCGAATTACTGCTCCACCATTACTTACAATAATTGTGCAAAGTACGGCACGTCAATTTATAATTTTAGTCACTTCATGGCTGGTTGGAATTGTTTTCTCGTTCCACGTCGCTAAAGCATGTTCCTCTGTTAAGACTTGAATTGCTCGATATTTGGTTTGCCTTAAAGCCGCGCAGCCATCTAGACTACAATAATCCGTGGTTACTGTATGTTTCGATTTTACAGTCTCCTGTTTTAGCACTCAATTTCAGTTTTATTTGATCAGTCAATTTTATCATACACCATTGTCATATTGTTACATTCTCTCTCCCCTTTGTTTCGTTAAAGTCTAAACGAAGATTGTCTAAGCAACAAATCCTTTTCCTTACGGGGCTTAAAGTGCTATTGTTTAATATATATTCCCCCTTTAAACAGCTTATCCATCGCGGCTGTTTAGTAATAATTAATATTTTCTAAATTCATGATGCAGATGGGATTTGAACTCATGACTCTGTGGCCTTTTATTTAAGAAACAAGTAGACACTTTTAACACAGTAGCTATACGCCATTGACGACTTCTTTAAACATTTCTTTCATTCTCTTTAATCGCAATTCGTTTATTTGTGGTGAAAGTACCGATTTATTTAGTTGTGTTCCTTATTACTTAAAGCACAATATCCATTTTTAAAGGACTACATTAGGATTTTACGTAAAAAGATGCCAAATAATATTCACTTATCAATGTTTTAAAATACTGTGACTTGTGTATTTAGATCTATTTTTAAGCAATTGTTTTAAAGTAGCATTCTTTTGTTTATCCTTAAAGAACTATAATGTAGTTTCCAGCTTTGATCAAGCGCTAAGTCGCACCATAGCGAATTTGTGTATTTTCAGTTTTTTCACCTCAAATGTGAAGACCTAACATTAATAGCAGCTCTTCTTAAAGTAAGGTTTTAGCACTAGAACTAGTCCATATAATTTAGATATAAAATAAAATTAATTCGTAAGTCTTAATGACACATTTTTTGAAGTCAGTGTGCTCCATCATTTGTTTTATTTATTAGTCGAACCGATGGCAAATTAAAATCAGCTTTTTTTTAATTAGATGCAACACTCAGGGGATGACCCCTACTTGTGCAACGCTTTGTTCCAGAACTAGGAAATTAGGTTATACGATGGGGGATATACAAAGTAGTGCTTGTGGACATTTGATTTGAATCTTTGCACACTGAAAGTAACAGGAAAAACCTCCGCAGGTAGTTTATTCCACATACGAACTGTTCAACTAAAAAATTAAATTTCTCTGTCATGCGTAGAGCGATTAATTGGCCAGTGGACCACAAAGGGTTGCGCTCTTGATGTAGAGCGCATTTTACGCACGAAATTACGGCTTTCACGGACAAGTTGCCTGATTTCAAAAGAGCAGATTCCGTTGTAGTAACGATAAAGCAGTGAAACACACCTCACATTGCGTCCATGCTCCAGTAAATCAATGGATACAATACTTTCACTAATGAGCTTCTTCGCTCTCTCTGCACGCGTTCGAGTTACTTCAAAATAGTCTTTGAAGCATCGGCCTATACATAGAGTTGTATTCCATTTTCGGTCCGATAAGGATGGTATAGGTAGGAGTGAGGGGATCAGATGGAGTGAAATATTTCTTACAACATTTCTGAAAGTAGGCAGTTGAATGCTTATTTTGCGATCTGAAAAATATGCTTGTTCTTACGAACATCGCATTGAATCTTCATGCCAAGAACGTCGAGAGCTTCTTATTCCTTAATATCTTTATCACCCATAAAAACACATGGGGTAGCATAATCAGCCGTACGCTTGTGCGAAAGCCCACAGCACTGAGTTTTACAAGCTTTAAATTGTAACCTCTTCGCAAGGCACCACTCAGAGATTGCCAGAAGATTGCAATTCAGTGTATGGTCCATGTGCTTTCGCATAAGCCCTATTTTAGGTAGGCTAGGCCTATTGCGATGAGTGGCATATGCTACTGTCATCTGCGAAAGAATAGATAGGGTTGGAAGTCCGACGTAGAAGATCGTTAAGAAAAATAAGAAATAGGGTAGGAGAAAGGACGGAACCTTGCGGTACCCCTAAAATACCCACGAACTCGTTTAATAAGATCCTATCTATAACAACTTCTAAAGTGCGAACCCTGATATATAAAAATCGAGAGAAGCTATCATCGACACCAAAAGCAATAAGTTTTGATATGAGTGCACGATGCCACACTTAATCAAACGCCTTGGAAATATCTAAAGCAACCACCTTACTTTCGCCGAAATAATGAATGGACTGACACCATTTTTCCGAAAGGAAGGCCAGTAAGTCATACGTTGAGCGTCCTTAAAGGAAGCCGTACTGCTCACTAAATAAGCTGTTGAACTTCAGATAATTTACAAATGGAAATTAAGCATGCTTTTCATTACTTTGAAAAGAGCAGAGCACATTGCAATTGGGCGGTAATTTTCAGAGTTCCTAGCCTCTCACTTTTTGGTGATTGGCATTACAGTTACATTAACAATCTTCGGACATGATGGGAATTCACCAACGTGGTACAAAAAGCTGAAAAGTTTTGCTAGTGGACGTGCTAACGTCGAAGAGCACTGCTACAAGACCATTTTTGGAATTCCATTTGGAAGGAACTTGTTTGTGTTGAGATCTGCTAAAACCTTTTTAACTACACGAGCTCGAAAGAATATGGCTGGCATAGTTACTGATACTCTTTCATTGGTTCATTGCTTTTCGGCAAGTGAGATTTACTTGCAAACAATTTTGCTAAGAGGTTAGCTTTAACAACCGGGTCGTTAAAAATTTGATCATACTGTAAAAGAGGCAGAATTGAATCATAGTTCCTTTAACAATTTCTTTCGTTGACAACTACTAAATCAAATCCTGTCGGAACAAGTCAGCAAGCACCGCTAAACACTTCCTACATATGTGATTATAAATAACTTGTACCTTTTAAGATTACCATCAATGTTGTTTTAAGAATAAGTTTCCAAAAATTATTTTTTTTTTGTTTATGTTAGATTTTGTACCATTGTGTACTTTTACATTGTCTTGTTGTTTCTATTGTTGCTGTTTTGCAATTTTTCTTTATCCATTTTGATAATTGTAGTAAAACTTGTTTCGAACTTTTCCATACTAAAATGTTTGCTTTTGGATTCCTTTGCTAATTGATGCTCACACCATTCAATTCACACAAAGAGTTAATGTGAATTTTAGATTCTGAAAATTGTTGACATTTTTAAATTTATTTGAATTATCTAATATGTATATGTATATTAAAAATCTCTTTGTAAGTTTGCTTGTTTATTTGATAATTATTTATACCTTGATTACATGACATTTCTTGAAACTATTTAAAATCTACATTTAACGACCTGCTTTTCCGATATTTTCAGAAGAAAAGTAACTGTGATGCCTCTAAAAGGAAAAAAGTGGCATTCATGTTTTATAGTTTAGGCGCCAAATAAAATATGGCATTATTGTTTCACATAAAAAAATATTAAATACTTTGAAGCCGAAGACTTTATAATTTGCGGTCAACAAATACAATGGTCATTCTAAACTTTATTGGAAACTATGACTTGCGTTTTTAAAATACCTGATAACTGGAGTAAAATCCTATCTTGAAATATTTTTTAGGCAGGTATTAGTAAATTGTGTGAATTTCTAAAAAATTTTATAATAAAGTCAAGTTTGTATGCGAAGTTAAAGAATAATAATCCTTTAAAAATTACTTGCAATTAAAGAACCGAGCAATACAAATATCAAGGTAAAAAAACTTTAGATGAAGGAAAAGTACAGCTTTAATAATAATAATAATTAAAAAAATCAACTAATAATTTCATAAAATAAATTTAAAAATGCGTGATTTTATTTTTGAACGTGCAAATCCGAAAGAATTCTTCTTTCATCACAGAATTGATAGCTTGGATCTATTAGGTGACGCCTCTTCTGAGATTTCTAATATGTTATCTCCGAAATTAGTCTTTCGTTTACAAAATATAGCAAACAAGGCTATAACATATTTTACGGTGCCTAGAAAGTTCATAAAATTAGACCCAGGCAATGCCGGGTACAACAAGCTACTGAAAGACTGAATATTCTTAAAAAAGAGGAAGAGAAGAAAGTCGAGATCAATTAATTGTTGCTTTTCCATGAAAAGGGTTTAGGGAATCTGCTGAGTTTGGTGATATTGATTATAACCAAGGCTGACTTTTCATCAAGGCCACATCCCTTTATGGTCGATTAGCCAATTGCACTACGCATTACAGAGAAAATTCATTTTTAAGCTGAACAGCTCGTATGTGGAAAAAACTCCTTGCAAAAGTCTTTTTTGTCACTTTCAATGTGTAAACTTTCAAATTGAATGTCCACTAGCACTACTCTCTCACACTCTTTCCCTGAACCCAAGTTTCTAGTTATGACACAATGTTTACCATAAGTAGGGGTCATCCCTTGAGTGCTGGTCCTATTAAAAAAAAGGGAACAGTTTAAAGAATACATCCTTGGGCAAAAGATTAAGCATTTCATTCATACTTTACAGATTTATGTTGGCCGATTTACCAAACTCCTGCCTCTGATTAAATACTGTTAAGATTGCTGATCCTACTAACTGCGACTAACATCAGTCCTCGTCCACACTTTGCAATTTTTGTTGCGCAATTCTTGAATTTGTAGGTGAGAGGGGAAAGACAAATAGAAACGTGTACACTGTTTAATGTACTTTCAATTCTCTTTTCTTTTATTATTTGTCTAAGTAATTAAGACCGAAATTGCACAAACAAAATTTGAATATGTGGACACGAATGCAATTTTATAAGAGAATTTAAAAAAATTGCAGAAAAAATACTTTATGTTTGGACGGGGACAAAGTGTCCAAAAGTACGCTTAATACATTTATCTGCCACAATTTTGGCAGCTCTTGAAATAAGAAAATGGTGGTTTTGTTAATGGTCAAAAAGAATCCGGGACTCTGTTTGCCGCAGATGTAGGCATAAAGGCATCATTAAAACTGAAGCTAATAAGACAATGAAGATTTCTGCTGTTTGATATCGAGGCACCACAACAGTGTTGTTCATACTTTCATTAGACGAAATTGTATGACAAGAAGTTTTAATAAGACAGTATCGCTATTTCATAGCCGGGAAATAATACTTCTTAATTTTAAATCTAAATATGATTATTTTTAAATGAAAATGTAAAACTTTTGTTTTTTGTTTTAAAATCTCTATAAAATTCTTGTGTAGCTTTTTTTTCTTCAAAATTGTTGCGGAACGATTTGTAGTTTTTGGCATCTAAAATTACCAATGGCTTGAATTCCCCATTGATGTGATAAAAAAAAAACTTGTTAATTGGGTTATAACTTTAAAGCAAATTAAGTTTGAAAGTTGCATTGAATGCTATGCACCAAAAAATCTTCAACAACTTTTCAAGTCATCCAATCAAATATAAAAGCAAGGACAATACAAAAAATTATTATGCTGAGGTTAGAATTTTAAGTTATTAGAACAAAAACAACAAAAAACAAAAAAAAAATACCACGTAATAAACAACTCAAGAAACCGCATGAACAAGACAAAAACTTATAAAAGTTTTAGTAACTTCAAACAGGCACTGAAGAATAAGAAAAAAAAATATAATAAAAAAAATAACAATTTTCTTAAGTAGAAAAGAAGTATAGAAAACAAACTTAAGGCAAAACAACTATTGACGTAATCAAAAAATGTTGCTGATTAAACTACTAATGCAACCTGATGCAAGTACAAGAATAAAACATACATTCATACAAACGTACACTTGTGTACTGATACAAAGTAGTAGCAGAAGCAAGAATCAAGAGTAATTTAAACAGTCATAAGCTTTACATTAAATGTGCATCTTCACACTAAAAATTTTATTATTCTAGAGCGAAAATATGCGAACAAAATCCTTTTCACAAATGACAATTTAATAAGCAGCAATACTCGCGCGATACCTAACTGTATTACCATCACTGTGTGTTTGGCTGTATGTATATATGTTTTTGCAACAGTAGCAATCAGTTAAAAGTTGTTATAATATTAGTGACTTATTTGGCATCACTTAAGCCACCGTGGAGACTTCTTAGTGTTGCAAAGATATGAAACAAGAAGAGACAGTTTATGTTTTATAAAACAAAAACAATCAAACAGTGAACAGTAGTTTTAGGCCATGCTTGCACATGTATGTTTTGTTTTTTTTTTCTTAAACCTTGTACGTGCCTGTGTACACACGAGTGCTTTGTACATGTGAATATTTGCACTAGTAAACTCCTGAACTATTGACTCATACCAAACAAAATAACATGATAACATAAAAGCAAAGGAAAACCGATATGTTTTTCTTTGCAGTGGATAAAGGGTTTGCGGTATTTCTATATTTTTATTGTATATCAATGTTTGTTGTAAAAAATGTTAAACAGAGAGCGGGATACATAAAAGTTTACTTGAAAGATAATTTTAGTGTAGAATATAATAATAGCAAATATTGTTTTACTCAAAAGTCACAATAATAATTTGTGTAATAGTACTTTTTTTATTATCTTTTACTAGTATAACAGTATTTACTTGATAAAAATTTATATATGAAATTTTTTGAAGACATTTTAAATATTTAAAAGTTGTTTATTATAAAAAAAAACAACGTGAAACTCTATCCTATATAACACGTTTTGAGTATAACAGAATTTTTTATTAAAGTTAATTGTATAACAGTAATACCTCGAAACAAAAATTTTTTACAAAAATTGTATATAACATAACTTTTTTATATTCTGTTTTATACAGAATTTTCTAGTAACATTTCTCTGGATATGCAAGATTTTCCAGCCGTGATTTCTATTGGAAAATAGGTGTATAACAGTATTTTTAATAAGTGTTGTGTATAAAATATTTTTTTTTAAGAAAAAAAAATAGTAAATTAATACAATCTTTGCATGACGTTTTGCATGTAGAAATCACTTTTTAAAGAATTTTTATACATCAACTTCTTGTGATGAAAAATTTTTATATAACACTAATTTTCATAGTATGTTTTAGGCACAGGGTATCCGCCTTAATTTTAAATTAAATAAAAGAGAATAGATCTTATATGTCAGCCTCTGTTAAACTCACAAATGCGATCCCGTTTGAGAACATTCTTCATTACATTGTCACACCTTTTACGTGGTATTTCATTAATTTCATCACGAATATTTTGTTTGAGTTGCTTAAGCGTTTCTTGCTTTTTAGATATTCACACAAAGATAAGTCCGAAGCAGTCAAATCAGGCGACCGTGGAGGCCAATCAGCATTACCATTTCTTAAAATAACTTTTTGTGGAATGAGGTCTCTTAGCAATTCTTTTGTAATCCTGGCTGTATGAGATGTGGCACCGTCTTATTGTTATCGAATGTCAATCAAGCCCAAAGCATGCAGTTGTGGCGTTACAAAGTTTTCAATAATAGCAAGGTATTGCTATCCATTCACAGTTACCGTTACGTTGTTTTCATCTTCAAACATGTAAGATCCAATGATTCCTCCTGACCAAATTACACAACAGACTGTTGCTTTTATTGGATGCAAAAGTGATTGCTGAATAATTTAAAGGGTTCCACTACCCAGAACCGACTATTCTATTTATTTACATTTCCATCCAAATAAAAATGTGTCTCATCACTCATTACGATTTTTTCTTGAAAAGCGAGATTGTCATGGAGGAGCTCTAACATTCTGTTGGCATATGTACGGAGCCGTAAAAGGTCTTATTGACGAAGCTCTTGTGTCAACTTAATCTTAAATGGAAACAAATGCAAATCCTTGTACAAAATTGTGGCCAAAATAGTTCTTTGAATACCAAGCTCTTGAGCACGGCGTCGAATTGAGGTTGATGAATTGTTTTGAACACTTTCTTGAGCAGTAGTTATGTTCTCAGCCGATCTTTCAGTACGTTGTGGTCTATACTTAGGCTTATCACCTACAGGCCCTTTTCTGCGAAATCGTCCACTACACGATAAATAGTGCGCTTTACTGGTACGTTGTTCCTCTCAAAAATTTTTTGTAACTTTCACAGTAATCGATTGATTGATTTCCATAAAACGTTTTAACGGGTAAAACACGTTGGTTTATCGATTTTTTTGCTATAATACTCGTAAGTTTGCCACGTGTCTACCTTACGACTGCCTAATATAAACTACCAAGATTAAAGTATAGAAAAATGAATAGTATGCCTTCACGGTGAATACCCTGTATTAAAGTCTATTGAGATTTGGGTGTATAATAATGCTTGCTGCAAAAAAGTTCATATATCAATACTTTTTGAAGAAATTTTTTTTAAGACAGTGTTAAATTTTAAAACATTTATGTATAAAAAAAGTTGGTATTTCTGATGTTTTATGGAAAAATTAGTTATCAGAATTTATTAAAAAATTGATGTATAACAGTTTTTTCATCAAAAATAATTATGTATTGCAGTATTTTCACTAAAAAAAATTGCTTCTGAAAGTGTTAATGTTTTCTTAGGTATGTCTAGCACAGTACGGGGTTTCAATAAATTATTCCCGAATTTTCCATACACACTTTATGTACAATTTTTCTTTCAAAGAAAAAAATTTTTTGAGGTATATTTTCTAAAGTTTATATCAGTATAACAGTTTTGTATAATAGTATAGTACTGTCTAAAGAAAATTTGTTGTATATATTATATGTTGTATAATACATTCTAAAAGAATTTATTATATTTTACATTGTTTTCTATATAAGAAAAAGTGCACAAAACCAAATTTTGTGTTATACTATACTTTCTTAAGTTAAATTTTTTAAATTGCCATACTGCAAAATTACGAAAAACCCGCTTGAAATGTTATTTTCTATAACCATTTCTGTAAATAACAATTTTAACAATAATATTTTTTAAAACAACATGTCAAAGGAATTTGCGTATAACAGTGCTTATATAAAAATACCTTATGAGTAACATTATTTTAGGTAGAAATTTACGATATAATTTTAATATCAGAGGAAATTTATTTTTTGGATAAAATTACCCTCAATAAAAATTTTGTTTGTTGAGAAATTTTATTATTTGGAAACTTTTTATATTGATACAACCCTTATGTTGAAAAATGAAAGGAGAAATAAAAATAATTACTCAATAGTTACTGTGTTGTTGTAAAAAAATTTTAATTTTTTATGGTGTTTTTGCAATATTGATTCAGTGAAGTTCTCGTTTTATCAGTTTGCTTTTTAGTATAAGGCTTTAAAGTTTTCTTTACAAAATTTGGGAAGAATCTATTGACGACCTGTATGAGCAGTAGCGAGATGGCCATTCAGATATGCTTTCCCCGCAGTAATAAATTTCATTTTTTAGTTTGAAATAATAAATATTTTAGGAATATATCATGAAATATTTATATCTGAAGGAATTAAGCGCAATTAAAATAAATTAATTTTGTTTGTCTATCAATATTTTCTGAGAAATAGGAAAATAAAATTTTAATAATTTTGTATAACAGTACTTTTTGTATAATATTTTTGAGAATGAAAATTTTAAATAAAACTTATGAAATTTTAATTAAAATTTTTTTTTATATAACTTTCATCTATATTAGTTTTGTAGTCAGGGTAAAGCAATATTTATCTAAAGTATATTTTTCAATATTTTTCTTAAATCATACAACTCATTGGAAAACTCTATGAATATCTTCACTTTGTTTTCTTTGGTGTTTTAGATGTTTGCAAAGTTGTCTTTTCGTTAGAACGTGCGGTGAAAGTGAATTAGTTCGCTTAAATAAACAAGCAGCACATAAAAGCAACCAAAAAATAAAAGCATGTAAAAACCTTAGGAGCCAAGAAATGTAAGCATGTGAACTATGCCTTGAGTGGCATGACGAAGTACTGGCAAAGTTTCTACAATAAAAACGGTGATAGTTATTAAATACATTTTCTTCAGTTTGTTTTTATTTTTAAGCTTAAGAAGTGTTTTTCCAATATGTTTTCATTGACTTCCTGTACTTTTTGAGACTCTTTATTACTACAAACTCTTCTACATTTAATAACAGACGAAGATGAATGGAAGACAATTAAACAAACATCTTGCAGTTCCCTCTTAAAGAAACTTTACCAATAATTAAAGAAAAGTTAAATGTGCAGGAGTATGAGTTGTGGGAGTAACAAATAAATAAACTAAAAGCTATTTGTTGTGTGAAAAGTATTAGCAAAAATGTCAGGGATTAATGTAATGGAAAGACTTAAAGAAAATGAGTAAATAAGCTGCGATGACATGCTGTCTAATCACAATGCTCATATGTAATACTTTTTTTAAATAATTCCAGAAAAAACGTTTAAGTTGTTAATGGCAGCTCATGAAATCTAAGAAGGCCAATGGAGCCATAAATGGCTCGGAAAATATATTGAGAATAAAGTGTGTATGTGTGTGTGTGTTTGGAAGGGCTTAACTTGGTCATTAAACTGAAATTGGAAGAAAGAGTGTATAATTAAAAAAAGAGAAATTAAGTGATAAATATCATTTAAGGTTATAACACCCATTGTGCATTAAATGTTTTTACATCAATATAGACAAAAGGAAATAGAAATACTACCACAATTTATAACACAGCCATTGTTTGATGCTGAGAGTGATGCAGGAAATCATTTGCATTAAGTAACGGTTTGTGCTGTTGTTGATGGAGTAAATTTTACTTAATTCACAAACTCCCGTTGCATTGTGTATAATCTATTGATAAATAAACTTTACATATACATATGTATATTATTGAGAAAAGTCATTTTTGTTTTATTAGTTGTCAAAAATTCAGGTATGGAAACTTTCAACTGATAACAATCTAATAATAATTTTCAGTGCACGGAAATTGCACATAATTTTAAATAAAATAAAATTTCATGCTCTCCATAAAATATTTTTATTAATTTATTAGTGTTATGATATAACAAATAAATTAAATTAATAAGACGAATTATAGAGAGAACAGCGAAGAATAGTTTGGTTTATGTGTGGACTTCGTCTTACTAAATTAACATTGACATTAATACTCCTCGTATACTCTTCTACAAAGTTAGTTGATTTTCAAATGATGTTTACAATGTACACAACGTAGCTGTAGCGATCCAAAAAATGTAGCATTACATTCTGCTGGTGTCTAATTTTTCTTTTTTTCTTTAAAAAACATTTGTAAAATAATTGTTCTTCCAAAAAAAGATTTTTAGAAATTAAAAGAATGAACTTAAGCCAAAATCAATTTCAATTAGTTTATAATATCCACAGTTCAACTCCTAGTTTTATAGAAATTAAAAAAAAATAATTTTATAACAAATTTTTTTAGCGAAAACTACAACCAGCAAACGTAAACTATTATAAAAAAAAGGTAACGAATGATAAACTGTTTAACGTTATAACATTGGCTTGGAAATTGAACAATTGTTTCAAAAATAAGATTTGAAACCCAGTTCATAAATATAAGCACACAGCTCATATTGCTGTAGTCCATTAAAGAAAATATTGAATTGCGTGTATATATATGGTTTACAGAGCTAAACCAGTAATTAATTTTGCCACTAAAAGTGGTGTGTGTGTGTGTGTGTGTGTGGAAAAATCAGAACAAAATAAATGTAAGCTATAACATGTTAAGCAGCAGCGTTTTAAGAGGATTTTGCTTGTTTCCTAAAGAAAAGATCGTGAGTCCAAGTCTTATCACGGTCTTAAGTAAAAAGAAATATAATTACTGTTTAGAAGCAGCGGTGAATGAGTTTTTTTATATCTCGATTGTGAGAAGCTAACTATTGCTGTAGAGCCATTGCTAATTTTTCATTGACTGAACTTAAACTTTAATGATGAATTTGTTTATGATGACTCAATTGTTTGACGGAATCGGTTTAAATCTTTTTTAGTGCAATCCTATACAACTACAGATCCTAATAAAAATTTATCTATTACCAGATATAAAGAAATGCCTGTAAAGATGAATTTTTATGTTTGCAAAAATTCTAATAGATAGAATCGATGTAAAAAAAATTGAATAAGTTAAGGAGCTAACAAAACGCTGTACAATTAATAATAAACATGACATTCATTGCGCATCTCAGAAAAAAGAAAAGATTGCGTTTAAATGGAACACTTTGGTTATATATAAAATATTACTCAATTAATTTTATATCGCCAATTATTTCTCACACTGTAAATAAACGTTTATCAGCGAAATCATGTTTAACTTCCGTTTATTAAATATCAGTTATGGTGATTTGAATCTCTATTTAAATCATTAAAGCAAACTCCTTGAAAACTCTTAAAGAAAAATGATTGAATTTAATGACATGACTCTGCCTTTAAAAAAAATGTGCCTGACAGTTGCGTATGCGGAGTTTTCAATTATTTTTTTTTTGTTTTTGTTCCTTCATTGCATGTAGACGCATGTAGGCTGTTGTTAGTTTTGTCATTATTTAACTGATTAGAGAAGTCGATTGTTGTTAGCTGCCGGTTTGTAACTGCTGCACAGTGGGCGACTGGACCATGGGAATTTAGTGGTTTCCATTCAAACTTTATATGCTGGTAGGGATATTGTTATGCTTTCAGTAGAACATCCTATTTTTAAAGACTTTCTCAAGAATGGCTCGGAAGGTTTACGGCAAAACGCTGTTCAGGCGTAAAGTGACTAATTTTGTTCCGCAGAGGTAAGATGTTAACTGATGGTCAATATCTAGGACAGAAAAAACCTATGACTGTCAAAAAAAATACTCTTTAAAATAAGCCTTGTGTTGAGACTACCTGTTATTAGAAAATCTTTCAAAAATATTGAATGAAAGTTAGACAGAATGTCCACTACTTTGCTTAGTATATTAAGAAGTATAAATATTTTTGGTTATAAATTAAAGGGTGTTACAATAGTTGATGTAATTTGATGTGTACGTAATATGGCAAAACTGTTGAACTGTTATTATTACTAAGTCTACTACAAGAGCAGGTATATATTTCATTTATGATGCCAAAGTTAGGTTTTCTTTTAGCCTCAATATGGGTGGCAATTTTCTGGTTTTCCGTATGTGTGGTAAGGAATCGCTAAGCTTGATTCAGGCTTCATTTTATTATTTTAACTTTTCGCTTTACATGGCATGAGTTTTTTTTTTTTGTAGCTGAAAATTAACCATTGCGTTGGCAAGAACAAGCCCAAGACGGCGACCCCCAGCCGGCGCTAAACGCCAGCATGCCAGCGCGGCAAATAATCTGGCAATCCCATTTTTGTCATAATTTTAAGACCAGCTGCTCCCTATAGTTTCTGTATTTTGATTTATATTGCCAAACTGCGGAACAGTTGTAGATAGACGGTTGAAATTAGCAACGAGCTGTAGTGCTAATTCCGCTATAGCAAGTATAAAGTTTGGAGATGGATTATAAGGGTGCCCCAATAGTTCATGTAATTTAAAAGATGTGACCATACATTTAAACTATTACAGATAGACAGACAAATAAAATCTGTTTTAAAGTGGGTTTATTTTTGCAGAATTATTTCGATCAAGAAATTACGCATTTACTGTTTTTGGTTTGCTTATTTTTGGAAAATACACCACTGTGAGCCATTTTTTTCTGGTTTTTGTGCCTGTCTATTGTCAAGAGTACATAAGAATTAAAAATAAAACGACAATAGTGGTGGAAGCTGGTTGAAACTCAGACATTCCTGAATAATTCCCTGTTCTAGGCACTTGTGCTAAAAACAAAAAGTGCGTAAGCTTAGCAGTGCGTATGCTATTAATTAAAATTTCTTCGACATCCTTTATTTAGCCATACGCACGTGAGTGTCTTGTTTTAGGTGTAACAACAATAAATGCGTGCAAGCAACGCATGCAAAATATTTAAACCCCACAAACATTTACATTTCGTTTAGTTAGTTTTTTTTTTTTTGCGATAAGCTTTTAAAGAAAAAGTTGTTGAAAAATGTTTCTTTTTCAGTCATTTCCCTTGTTTAGAGACAATGTTGTGCAGATTGTCAGGTATTTTATTTTACAACTCAGCCTTTTGGTTGTTGGTTATTAATTGGATTTAAATTGTGTTAACTTGACTTCCTAAGTACTTTGAATGCATCAATGAATGAGGCAGTTAATCCCTTTAAAAATTGTTCTGTATTTATGCTGTGCTTAACATATTACTGTTGTTGTTCTTGTTTTAAGAAAGTTCTTCCTTCCATATATTATGGAAGGTTTATTAACCTTTAATTTTTAATTTGGAGTCATTGAACTTTAGAGAGCTGGATTGTGCCAATGTTGATGCTAGAAGTCTCTCATTTCTATTAACGGAAAAACAGAAAACAAAATTAAAATGCTGCCTATATCACTTGAAATCATTCGGTTTTTAACAATCTTGAATTATTTCTGTGCCATGTATATTTTTAAAGATTTGTGATTATTATTATTTTTTTTTTTAAGAAACTATGTTCTGGTTTTATATAAAATGAAACATTCGGAGGGCGTCCCCTTATTGTTATACTTCTGTAACAAATAATATAAACAGTCACTAAAAAATACGAACCCGATAGTTAGTCGATTTTAATGGATCAACTTGTTTCCCATGTAGCGTGTTCAGATATGCTGTGCCCTACTTTATTTATTTTCGAAGTCATTTAGACAGAGATGCGCTTTATCGGTGAAGATGTCTTTTTTTCGAAAAGTCAGTGTTCACTTAACCCACTATACTAATTACGCTTTGCATGGTCTGTTAAAGCCCTTTTCAGTCTATAATACTGAGTATTAATATTTTCATTGGATTTTGTAAGAAGGAAATCAACTAAGATTTGTTGTGATTGCCATGAAATCTAACGTAACAACCATTACATTTTGTTTCCACACTAGCAAACTTCAAATAAAATGAAAATTATGATTATGGATTACCAAAATTTAAGCAATGGCGACTGAAGAAGAA
Organism: Gymnosoma rotundatum; assembly: GCA_916610165.2. Lineage (NCBI taxonomy): Eukaryota > Metazoa > Arthropoda > Insecta > Diptera > Tachinidae > Gymnosoma > Gymnosoma rotundatum. Next base: position 114,287,859 of record OU744340.1, on the reverse strand, counting down.
GACAAATTTTAAGCAGTTGCATGTTTCTTTGCTCAACATTCTTTATTTGCTTTGGAAAAAACAACCCTGATAAAATGAAAAGTGTTGGCTTTTAGAAAAATTTCTAAAAATGGTTCGGTGTTATGGGATGTCAAATTTCTTTCCGTATTGTTTCTTACTTTGATAACATAACACTTTCTCATAGGATTTAAGTTTTCGATAAGTCACAATACTCATTATTATAGTGTGAAAGGGGCTTAAAAGTTAAAGATCGGGGGTCCTTTGTTAATTATTATTATTGGCTGCATAATGCTTTATAAAATTTTGTGTTATTTAAATTGCCTCTTTTGAGAGGTCGAACGGTGTGTTGCTTACACTCACACTTCGTACCGGTTCAGTTTTTTTTTCAAACTTTTTTACAAGCCTTCAAAAAGTTGTTACATGTAGTGCAATTTTTAGATAAAAAAATTCTGCAAAGTGCTGCTATCGCGAAGAAAAAGTCTTAAAATTTTAGTAGTGAATATTTTTTGGGATACCCTTTCGTTGCAGTGAAAATACTGTGAAGCTTTTTTCTCTGTATTGTTTTATTGACGACAATGTTGAACAACATATACTGTAGTATTATGCACACGCAAGTTCTCTCTTAGTCGTTTCAAGTAATTACTGCTAAACCGCTCGCAATGCATTTTGTTTTTCTAGGCGATTAAAAACGTCTAGAAACTTGCCATATGAAAAGATCTGGCAGGCTTTTTTAATTATATCTTTTGTTTTTATATGTACGTCTTGTGATTATGAGGAATTTGAAAAACTAGAGTTCGCCTCAAATCTTTTATTGAAAACTTTTTTATACGTTTAACTTATTTGTGCATATATATATATAAACATATGTGTACATTTGGCATAAGTGTTATCAGTTTAAGGAGTCATTTTTTTCTCAAATATAAAGCAAATTTTAATGATAAAAGATTGTGAACTAAAGCTGGGCAATATCTACAAACAGTGAAAAGAAATCGGTTAAAAAGTAAAGAAAAAAGGGGCTCCGAAATTTTGTCTTTTTTAAAAACAAATTTTGCAACAAAAACTGAGGCGGAACTAACAGAGTATATTTCTAATAAAATCTTTTAGGAAAATTTTCCATTAGGGGGTCGGAGGTATAAATAAGGAACATGAAAATTTAACAAAGCTGTAATCAAGGCAAACTGTTATTAAACTAATAACACCAATCATTCTTTAAAATTATTGCAATCACCATTCTTTACAGATACAATAGGCGTTGCAAAACCGTCATCATCTTAATCACTTTTAGCAGATCCAATCATCGTTGAAAATCATGTTAAACTGTCACTTCACGATAACAAACCAAACCGCTAATAAAATGGAATGAAATACAACAAAACTATGCTCAAACACTTGTGTAGGCATCCATCCGCATACGAACACAAAACAAAACTTACAAAAAGAACAACATGTTGTTTAATAGTCGTTTTCATCTTTAACATAAATTGTAAAACTGATTTGAAACATGTTTGGGCGTTAAACTAAACTTTCCTCATCATTGCGCTTTTATATATGCAATTGAGAATTTATAACATAATTTGTCACATTGGACTTGGATGTCAAGTGTTGTTCCCATTTTTTGTGATGATCATAGAAAACACTTTTTTTTTTTTTGCTTTTCTATCGTATGTTATGGAATTTTTTTTAAAGACCATAGAAAAATTGTTTTAATTTGTACTTTATTGTGTCCGTATGAAAAATTAAAAACTGTTTACAAATACCATCAAGTTGAGCGATGTACAAGAGGAAGTGAGAGGAAAAAAACCTGAACAACTTATGTTGCATAATTGTTCTTCAATTCCTCTTTTATATAATTGAAATGCAATTAAACTTCTATTTGTTACTTGTAGTAAATAGTCCCGTCATTCAGTTTTAATACTCTTTATTTTTTACTTGCTTCTCGCCTCTTCATGGTGGTCAAACATTTAACAGTTGTTACCCACCACCATTAGTTGGTTAGATGCCTTTACCATAAATTTCAATGGCAGATATTTAGAGTAATGAATTCATGTTACCTTTTGAAGGAAGAATTCTTGGAAATGGTGCTGAAACAGGCCTAACAAGAAGATAAAGGAACGTTATGCTAATTCGAAACACAATCTTTGTGGAAACATTAAACTGAGTAATACCTGCGGACACATACTAAAAGGGATCTTGAACGTAAGCAACATTATGAGAATTCGTTGCTGAGAAAGAAGCTTAAAAATAACAATTTCAAAAACAAAAATCGCTAAAAAATTCGTTTATTATGGTTCATAAATCTATCAGTTGAATTCCGAAAATCACAGATAAAGAGAAAAGTAAAGAAATGTTTGGAAAGGGTCTCAAAACAGCAGCAGCTTTAATTCTTATTATTGCTTCAAAAATTTTTAATTGATATATTTATAATAAATCAGTTATTTAATTAAAAAAGCGATACGAGTTTTAATCTAATGTTTGTTTAAAAGCAGGCTAAAATATAATTAATTTTTATTAAAATATTCAAACAAATAATTATAGTTTTACAAAATAAGTTGCATTTTGCTATTATGAAACATAAAACTTTTAATTGAAAAAATTAAAATATTTTATTGTACTTAAAATAATAAATAAACAATAAACGGTAGAGTTCCCGTTTATTTTAATTTCTAATTTATTAACAATAATAAGTTATTTGCAAAATTCTTAGAGTCTAGCATAACGTAATGCAGCATTTTCGCTACATTCGTCATCAGCTTTCTTTTCATCTATCTATCTTAGGTTGAACACATTGTGAACATCATCTATTTAAACTTAAATTTAAAAAAATTAAAATACAATGAAATATTCATAATTTATATGCGTTATTGGCTTAAACGATGTCCACCCACAACCACACATATAGGAAATAAAAGAAGAATTAATGCTACCACTTAAAATTTGCTTTAAGAAGCTTAGAGGTAACACTATTAACTATTTAGACAAATTACAACTTTGTTAACAACAAGTAAGAATGCTATATTCGTCTATGCCGAATCTTATATATCTTTCACCATATACATATGTAAATTAAGTTCAGTGAAGTATCTCCAATCAAAAAAGCAAAATTGTTGTAAATATATTTAATTTTACATAAAAACGCCATCGGATCTTAATTGGTTATGCATTTTTTGAAAATTTTAGTATTTCCTTAAAGAACTCTTCAAAAGCTTTAAAATGATACCCATATTGATATTTTAAAAAACTTTAAAAATTGCTGGGCGAGCAGCAATATTTTCACTTGGTTTTTTTTTTTCTTATTTTTTAATTCTCAATCGCCCCATATATTTGTTTTTTTTTTATTGAAGTTACTTTATTGACATGAACAAATTAAAGGTAGTCATGGTGTTTTACCTGCTGCCTCGAAGGAAGGACCGATCGTGCTAATTTCTAGTAGCACCTCTTTCGATACTATATCTGATCGATTGATATAATTATTTTTGCCTCGGCAAACTTGATTGTTGACAATAACACGGACGGACAGACGGAAATCTCTCAATCGAATTCGCTATAAAACCAACAATTCTCTATTTTCTAATGAGCTGACAGCCAGTTGCAGGCTGATTTTACTAACAAACAAACCTTATCTGAGTGGCCGGTAAACTAAAAATTTTCTTTAGTTATTTAGGGTGCTCGGAATATTTAATTCCATGTTAACTTTGCGTACAGAGACAGCATTGTTTAATTTAATAATAAGGATCTATAATATAAATATGTATATCCGAAATGGGGTAGAAAAAAAATATTCTAAAATTACAAGCAGGCAAATTTATTTGTTACACCTGTCGTAAAAGGTATGCAAATGTTCTTACAAATAAACACAATAAAAAAAAACAGTTTATGTATAAATTTCGAGATTTTTAAATTTTCGTAAATTTTTTGTTTTTTAGTGAAGCTTTTGATTCTTGTTGTGAATAATTTAATAATTTAATTAAAATTTGATTTACTCGTGCTTGATTCCTTCAAATATAAATATTTCATGATATTCTCATGAAATATTTATTATTTTAAACTAAACTAAAAAATGAAATGTATTACTGCGAGGAAAGCATATCCATATGGCCATTTCACTACTGCTCAAATAGCTCATCAGTGGATTTTAACCAAATTTTGTATAGAAAACTTGAAAGTGTCATAACAAGAGCCAAATTTATGAAATGAGGACTCCATAGAATCAATAAGACAACAACTCGGAAAATGTTTTATACAAAAACACAGGAATCAAGCACGAAAAAAGTAAATCAAATTTTAAAAGGTTCAGAATAATAAATTGTTCATATTAATTTAATTAAAAGTTGAAAAATTTTTATGGATAATCTGAGTTTTTTTTTTTTTTGTTTTTGGAAAATTTATTTATTTATTTTTTTTTTAAGTGAGATATTTGGTTAAAATGAACTTTTTGCGTTTTTTGCTTATTCTTCATTTTTTATGATTGTTGTAAATTTTTTTTCTTTTTTTTTTGTCTAACGGATCGGTAAAATAATGCGGGATTCTTTATTATATGCTTAACATTGTTTGCTAGCCCGATTGAATTAAAACGTAGCTTTAGCGGAGGCTTACTCGCATTTTGATTTTAAATTTGGACTTTATAATGCTAAGGAGGGTAAAGCCACTATTCTTTAAAGTAGGGCATCAGTTTAAAAAAATTTCTATTCTAAAAATACCTCTAGTAAAATTCTACAAACATCATTGCTACACATGAAAGTGACCTTTTGTAGGCGAAACAATTTTAAGAGATTCTAGAGTTGCGTTCTTATTTACAACCTCTTAAATTATATAGTTAAAATGTCTCCAGTTAAAAGGACTCCAAGGAATTTACTTTTCTCAATTCGCATGTTTTTAAGAGAATAATAATCTCGCTTAAGGAACCAATGAAAATCGTATAGATATCAGCTTTTCCAACCAACAAATAAATTAAATTTTTATTATAAAATCTCATCAGTTATATATTTAATGAGAAAAAAAGGAAAAATATTTTCTAGTTAAATAAATAATTGAATCAATTAAGCGCTTAATTAAATGTTATTATTTAACCATATCAAATCTTTAGTAGCTGTAATTTAATTCCTTTAATATTCTGTCCCAACACGAACATAAGAGGGAGACTTAATAAATATATATTGAGTAAATTTGTCTGTGCACACACTTTTTATCATTAACCACAGTCCAGACAAGTTTGTTTTTTGCTCTCATACATACAATATTGTATGTTGTAGATGGGATAGAATAGAATAGAATAAACGCATATGTTGGAATCTCTAACCAAATAAAAAGAATAGTTAAAAAAAAAAACACCATAAGTAGAATGCAAAAAAAAAGTCCATAAAATAAACCTCAGTGTATATTTAAACCACAATTTGTTGTTCTACATAAAATATAGATTCAGGGTAAAGCAAAAAAAAAAAAACAACAACAGCATAAAACCAATGTTGGTCAAGTGTTAAAATACACCATACACAGCAGTAGCTGGAATGAATAACAGCATCAGCATTTTCTCCAACACTACACCAACCAGTTCATACACAATTTGCGCTACTCTACTTTAATAGTTTTATTTGTTTGTTTGTTCGTTTGTTTGTTTTGCCATCTTTTGAAAAAGTTTTATTTAAACATGCAGCTGCAACTATTCAAACCAACTTGTGGAGGGAGTTAGAAGAGCTTAAAGTTGTAGTGTAGTCGGTTATTCAAGTAGATTTATGAAATTATATGTACTATTTGGGTGTGCGAGAGTGTGTGTGTGTGTATGTGTGAGTAAGTTGGCAGCTTTTGATTTTGCGGGAGATTATTTTGGGTTTATTATATTTGAAGTTTATTTTTTGGAAAAGCAAATGAAAGCAATTAGTTGTTTATAATAAATATTAAACGAAACAATGCCACAACATTTTTACCCCATTCAATTGCACATTTCAAATCTCTTGCAGCTTAAAAGTTTAATATTATTATTCTACAAACTATTTGATGTTGCTGTAAATTGTTTTACTTTGTGCTAGAAAATCTCCAAATATAGTGCAAAGTTTTAAGAGGATTTTGTGGCATTTAAACTGTGGTAAGAGTGAGTCAATTTATGTTGTTTGTAAATCAACTGATAGTATTGTCGGCTGGCGGGTGTACTTTGGGTCTAAATAAATTTAGAAGGACATTTCTAGTTAAATTTTATTTTAATTGGTAAGAGATTCATATTGTAAATTATAAATATGTGGTTGACAAAAGGAATATCAAGCTCTATTTGCTCAAAGCTAAAATGTATTTACTTTAAAAGAGACATCTATATCTTAAACAAAACTCGAATTGAGAAAAAAGTTTTAACATTTTTAATTATTTTTCAATTCCTTAAAAAGCCTTCAAGACATTTTTAACTGCAGAATTTACAAAATTAAATATAAAATTGCATTTTTTTCTTTGTACGAAAAAATAAATTTTTGAAGAATATTTTTGCATATAGAACTTAAACGTTTCAAATTTTGAAATGTGCATAACAAACGATCGTTATGCAACGAAATTTAAAACTGTTAATTTAATTAAATTTTTAATTGAATTCAGTATACAGGTTAATAAAAAATAAATACAATATATTCTACTTAAATTTAAAAATGAATCAATTTGAAATTTAACAAATACCAATTCAAAATAAATAAAAAACTTTAATAGATGCAAAAACTTTTTTCAGTGTAGCTAGAGTACGAGTTAAAATTTACACCCACCCAAGTATTCAAAAATTCTTACACCAAGGTTGAGCAATAGTTTAGTAATAATTTTTGCGGACCTCAACTAAAGCTATTTTCCGAATATATAAAATATTTAAAACTGGATATTCTATTCCCAAGATGTCTTATTTAAAACATATCTCGACAACGTCTCCTTTAGCAGTATTAAGTCCCAATTTAAGACTCAAAGTCGTCTGTAGACGCTTTAAAATACAATCAGGCTAGTAAACAAAGTAGAGCATTTAAAGTATATCCAGCATTTTTTGGCCAGCGGATCGATCCACAAAAAAAGAAAATCCATCAAAAAATAAGACAAAGCAAAATTTTTATTTGAAAAAAAATTCTTGTCTTCGCCAAAAAAAAAAATATGTCTTACCAAATCCGATTCTACACAAAATACACTCAATTATCTATGATAGTTTTTTTTTTCAATCCCATAACAGATATATGTTATGCATCTTTTGAAACGTTTAAAAAATATCGCTTCCGTCAAAATAAATCTTCCGAGTATCCCACATAAATTATGAACATTTTTAGTTTACTCGTATCTAAGATACATTTTCTATTGAAACTAAGAAAAATCGATCTAGATCGACGTATCCTGTAAAACAAACTGCTCAAATATAAAAAATTAAAATTCGAAAAATTGTTGTATTATTTTATTATATTATCCCGATTTAAATTATAAATGACCGATATTGATGATTGAGGATGAAGGCACGTTTAGATATTTCTGGCCTAATAGTGAAAATGCGAATATTTATAATCAAAAATGGTTTTATTGTTTTTCAAAGTATTCTCCAGCATGATTTATACACTTTTGCATGCGCTCAAACCAGTTGTCGAAGCACTTTTTCCACTCCGATTGAGACACCTCTAAAACATGGTTTTTGAACACTTCAACAGCTTCTTCTGGCGACGAAAATCGTTGACTACGCATTTTTTTCTAGATGTGCGGAAACAAGAAGAAGTCATTAGGTGCCAAGTCAGGGCTGTACGGCGGATGACCCATTAATTCGACGTTTTGGCCGGTCAAAAACGCTCTGGTTTGAGCCGATGTGTGAGAGCTCGCATTGTCATGGTGAACAATGATTCGTCTTCTCTTGTTGGTTTTTCGAATTTCTCCGATGACTTCAGGCAAACAAATTGTAGTGTACCACTCAGAAGTGACCGTCCTACGTTGCTCAAGCGGAACAGTCGCCACATGACCAGTTTTGCCGAAGTTCTTCTTCCACGAACAACTTTCGTTGGATTTTGCTCGTCTTTGAAGACCCACTCGGTCGATTGTTGTTTCGTTTCGGGCTCATACGCATAGATCGATGATTCGTCACCTGTGACGGTCTTATAAACGTCTTTTGAAGCACCGCAATTGTATTTTTGCAACACATCTTTGCACCAATCGACACGAGCCTTTTTTGAGCGACTTTCAAATTGTGCGGGATCCAACGAGAACAAACCTTTTTTACGGCCAGGTGTTCATGCAGTATCGAATGTATGCTGGTGGAAGAACTGTCCAAGGATGTCTCTATCTCTCGGTATGTCGCATGTCGATCTTGCATTATGAGTTCACGCACGGCATCAATGTTCTCTGGCACAACAGCCGCTTTTGGACGACCTTCACGGAATTCGTCTTTGCGCCAGCTTCGGCCACGATTAAATTCATTATACCAATTTTTCACAGTGCTATAGGATGGTGCTTCATCACCATACAAAGATTTAAGTTCATCAATGCACTCTTCTCATGATAATCCACGTCGAAATTTGTGAAAAATGATGGCACGAAAATGTTCACGAGTTAATTCCATTTTTTTTTATATTAATTTTTTGAAGTCACTGTAAACAACACAAATAATGGTCGTACGTCAAAACGTTTTGAGTACGATTATGCTTGAAAATGACAAAATTTCCAATGGAAATGTCAGATTGCACTTGGCAGCACTCAGTGTTGCCAGGCCAGAAATATATATAGCAGCCCTCGTATATTTTTACTGCTACTGCTACATTATCAGTAAAATATAAATTACTACTGCATTAATAATAATAATAACAGGAAGGATTTTTTTACTGTTATCGTAAATAAAATTTCAATAAAATAAACTGAAATTCTTATATATTTTTTCAGATACTCGTATTATTCAAAATTTATTTACTGTGTGCCCATCTACGTAATAAAATATTTATAAAATAAAATTATTAACAAAATCAAAAATAATCAGTGACACATTGTAAATAGATTTGTTTGCTTTTTTAACAGTCAATGCAACAGGAAGCTGCGATCGCCAAACCTTTAATATTTTTTGAAATATTTTTCAACAAAAACGCGCTGTCCTCTTTTGTGCACAGCTCTTAATTCTTGCTGTCCATAAAGTTTTAAACTTGTTGACAACAAGTTGACGAAAAATCTGGTTCCCCAGGGTTCAACCCCTACCGGTTGTTTTATAGTATTAATATTCATATTCAGAATTAACAATAGAACATGCAGTCGGTACTTCTTCATAGCATATTCGCCGGCGAAGTAAAATAACTAATAAAATGGCTATATCTTTCTCCTTTCACCACCTCTGTTATCTCTCATCTATCCCTTATCTAAAGAATGTAACACGGTTACAAAAAGATAACTAGAAAGGTATTTCTTTTACTTAATTTCTTTAAAAAACATCGTGCTATTTTTAAATTATCCCCATTATATTTATTACCGACATTGATAATCCTGAAGCGTTACTTCTCTTAAAAAAAAAAAACAAATTTAAAAAAAATAAAAAACTTATTTCCACGATTATATATTTTCACACAATTGTACAAATTTTCTTTTAATTTTATATTTAATTTTTTCCTAGTGTTCTAATCAGAGTATACGAAAAAGTAAAGTAGCCCTTAGTCACCACATTGAACTATAAAATGTTAAGTGCTTTCTTAATTTCTTGAGTTATTTTTATACCCTTCACCACAAAAAGCGGAAAAAGGGATTATCTAAATTTGTCATTCCGTGTGCAATTTCTACAAAATCCATTTCCGACCCCATAAGGTATATATATTCTGACTTCTTATGCATAGCGAAGTCGATTGAGCGATGTCCGTCTGTCTGAAACAAATAAATATGTAAATCGACCAGATATAGTATCGAAAGATGGGCTATTAAAAATCAGCATGATCGGTCCATGTCCTTGGAGGCAGCAGGCAAAACACCACGCCTACCTCTAATTTTTTCATGTCACTTGGAACAATAAAGTAAGTCCAATCAAAAAAATAAATATATGGGGCGATAAAGAATTTAAAAATAAGAAAAAAAAACTCCCTGTGAATATATTGGTGCTCCTCCATATTTACCGAGTTACGGGGCCCTGAAATTTTCAAATTTTTTTAAAATATCAATATGGATATCGTTTTAAAGCTTTTGAAGAGATCTTGAAGGAAATACTTATAATTTTTAAAAAAGGCTAAACCCATTAAGAGCCGATGTCATTTCTATGTAAAATTATATACAGGCAACACCAATTTTTTTTATTTTTTAATTATTTGTCACCCAAATATTTGCTTTTTTAATGGGCTTTACTTTACTAACTAGATTTATATAGATAGTAAAGGATATATAAGATTCGGCATAGCCGAATATAGCGCTCTTACTTATTTGTTTTTATTTTAGCTTTTTATTTCAATTAGAAAATTGGAATACGAAAAGATTTTGTTGTTAAAACAAAAAAAAAAAATCAAATATTTTTTACCGGATTGCCTGAGTCATACTAACGTAGACTAATTAACCAAAAATGTTTTCTTAGATATTTAGCTGCAATTATTTTTTTTTTTTTTTAGTCCCACTGTACATCTTACATAGTTGCTATTAGAATAGAATATTTTGCATAAACATTATTTCAATAAAAATCCAGTTAATAAATATAAATAAAAAACGACTGTTTAAAAAAATGCAAAGCTGGAAATGGACTGTCCCTGTGTAATTATTGGAAATCAATGTAAACAATTTGAAGAATATAAATTTATTTCACTTTCTTAGAAATTCATCTTATACAGTTTAATGAATATTGTTAATACTAAGAGTTTCAGTAACCAATCAGTATAAACAACCTTATTGTATTGAATTAAAAAATCTGATTTTCAAAAATTAACAACATTTTTATTGATTCTATTAAAGAATTTAATTTAACAGCCCTTTAAATGGCCACTACGTTCATGACCTACGCCATTAAAAACTTTTATGCCATTAATTAATTAACCATTCTCCATTAAAATGAGACAAGTTACATGAAAACGAAAATAAACCAAACAACACACACACACACACGCACACACCTTCACACATTATTTTCCTTTAATAAAACGCATTTAAAAAAAAAATGAAGCATAAAGATTTGCAGCTGTCGATTTTGTATGGTGCCTTGTGCTGAAATCTTGTACTCTGCAAAAATCTTGCAAAAGAAACTTAATTTTATTTCATTATCACCACATAAATAAAAGATTTAACTGCAGCGAAGTAACAAAAATATACGAGTGTAATAAAAGTTCATTAGATCATGACTTGGGAAGTATACAAGCGGTAAACATTATCAACTTTAATTAAAGGTCGCAATATTTTCTTCTTTTTATTCTTTTTGGAACCTTCTCGAAAAAGGAGAATTTATGCAAAAAAAGAAAAAAAAAACACACCTGGGAGTAATTAATTAAATTGACTAATTATTTGATGATTTCATTTGCATCGAATGGCAAATAATGCTAATGATTTTTTAGCATTATCATTATTTTTTACTAATGGTAATGCTTTTTAATAAAAAAATTTCCATTACCATTATTAAAAACGAATATAATTATAATAAAATCATTAGCATTAAATGGTAATTAAATTTTTTTCATTGTCATTATTTCAAACAATGCCAATAAATTTTAAAGGTAATGAAATAATCCGAAGTACGGTTTGAAAACGTTTCTTTTTTACTATTATGATAAAATTTACTTTTATTTTAATAAAATAGACAAAACAAATAAAAAAGAAGGCATGGCGAATGGAACACTCTCGTGATACGCAGTTAACTGAGAATTAAAGAAATAAATATATTTTTAATTTTTTTTAATAATTATTGGGTGAAAACCTTTATCCAGATTTTTAGAAAATCCAAAAATTTTTCCTTCAAGTATAAAAACTTCAAAAACAACAGAAGCCAATACAAAAATGGTAAGTTTTTAACAAAAAATACCCAAATATTTTGCAGTTATCATAGATAAGCTGATAATTCCCATCACTACCAGAACGTTGATCGACATTTGATCGATCCTTTGACTATCATTAGTGATTCAAAATACGGGTCAAAGTTCTTATCTCATTCTTACAGTAAAAATGAAAAAAATTTCTGTAACTTTTGTATGTACGCGATTGTGCATGTCTTTCAAACTTATACATTCTATCAATCATAAGCCACATACAAATATCTCCACTGCTCACTCCACTGCAGTTTACTACTCCACGATAATAAAAGTTTGGCTCACCGTCTTAGGTGATTCTTTCATCTGTTTAAAAATGAAAAGAATTCTTCATTTGCTGATTGCAGTTCAAGAAATGTTAACCGAAGTGCATAGCTCTAAATAGGATCGTTAGCACTAGACTATTGACTTCTTGAAAGCCATTTTCATAAGAGTCACTCCATTAGCTTTAAGAGTATTCTCGTTCGGCTGTCTGTGGAAATGCAAATTTTTTAAAACTATTTTATAACTGTATCTTCGAGAAGTCATAAGAAATTCCGCTATTTATATTTAAACTGATAAGTTACAAACGCCCCTAAAACCACAAAATGTATTCCAATCGCACTTTCTAGGTCTGAAGAAATATGTCCTCTAAAAAGATTAAAAAAATGTTTTGCACCTTATAGACTTCATTTTTAAGAAACGATAGAGTTTTACATATAAAACCAAACTTCGGCTCGTAGAACGATTAAAGAGGTTTACGTTCTAATTTTAAAACTTAAAAAATGTTTCAAGATTTTATTAAAACAAAAATTAATATGTAGCAATCATAAGTCGTTCACAGCTGCAAATTCCTTTCCAGCGAAACTCTTCTACGTCCGTTGCTGCACAAAAAGTGCTAATTATATTTTTTTAAGATTGAAAAGGATGCGAACGAAACATTTACCGAGGATTAAATATTATAGCATGACTAAAAGACAGCAAAAGGTTTGCAAAAAGAAAAAACACAAGCAAAAACGATCAGCATTATAAACATAAACGTATTTAAACGCTTCATTTTATAACAACACATACACACAACTTCATACTTTTAAAATGATGATGATCATAAGGATGACTACGTCGACCAGTTTGGGTGGTCGTAAATTAAGTTCATTTAGTAAAATCCGCATCTTGTTAGTGCAACTGAATGTGGAATTGCAGTGTCGTTTGCACTTGTATGCAACACAGTAAAACAACACCAACTAGTAGAGGAAGCACACAGCTAAATGTTTTAAAGTCAAAAAGTAAAATGCAGGGCATAATGATTAAAGAACTGGTTGTTTTTATACGAAACAAGCACAGAACTTGGCACCTGGCACTACACTCATTATTCTACTACACTGCAATTCAATTTAAGCCAATAATGAAATTTTATTTCAGCCTTATGAAAACAAAAGCAAGAATTTTGTGTTTGTGGTTGTGGCTAAAAATGCAACAGCATAAGAAAATCAAAAATCGTGCAACACGATCGTGAACTTGAAATTGTATAGACTACAGAAAGTTATTTGTAATTTTTTATCCTTTTTTTAAGGCGTTATAAAATACTCCTTTTATTCTGGTATTAAATGTTTCTCTAGCAACATTGTCCCAAGTAACGTAAAAGAGACTTTGTAGTTTATGTTGATTTAAACTCTTTGTGATATTGTTTTTTTTTTTGCTTTTAATGGAAAATAAAAGGCGGTTTTTGTATTTCTTTTTATAACAAGCGTTAAAGTGGGATTAGCAAAATTAAAAAAAAATCTAGATTATTTTTTTTTTTATTAAAATAGACCAACCAAGTGTGAACAGCGAACTTTGTACGGTATCCGGTATTTGAAGCAGAGCCGAAATTGCTAAAACCTCAAAAACAGAAGATCTTAAGTATTATTGATTATTTCTAATATTTCATAAGCAAAGTCTTCCTTCCAATTAAAGAGAAAAAAGATCATGTTCTTTCGCAAAAATTTAAATTTACGCAATTTTAAATCCAAAATATCGATTTTTATAATAACAGCCCTTAAACTAGTTTAAGTCTTAAAAGAATTGTATTTTAGGCTCAAAACTAAATTTTTGAATAAAAAAAAATAAAGTTCTTTTTATTCGCAATCTATGCGTTCTACAGCAAGTAGGATTGCTATATTTATTTAGTTTAGTTTAGTGAAGTAACTCTAATAAAAAAAAGCAAATATTGGGGTGACAGAGAATTAAAATTAAAAAATACTTGAAGCTGCACATATATAATTTTAAAAAAGCCATCAGCTCTTAATGGGTTAAGATTTAAAAAAAAAAAACTTTAGAAATACCCTAAGATCTCTTCAAAAACTTCAAAATGATGCGTAACCGCAAATTTTTTCACTTGCTTTTCTTCTTCTTTTTTATTTCTCTATCGATCCATATATTTATTTTTTTGATTAGAGTTAGTCTATTGTCCCAATGTCATGAAAAAATTAGAGGTTTTTGTGGTGTTCTGCCTGCTGCCTCGAAGGTGATGGACTAATCATGCTGATTTCTAATAGTACCTCTTTCGACACTATATCTGATCGATTGACATATTTATTTTTTTGTGAAATCAAGTTTGCCTCGGCACAAACGGACAGACGGGCATCGCTCAATCGACTTCGCTATGCATAAGAAGTCAAAATTTATATACTTTAAGGGGTCGGATATGGATATTGTAGAATTAACACACGGAATGACAAACTTTTACACTTTTTGTGGTGAAGGGTATAAAAACTTTGATAACTTATAGCCTTTAAAAATTTAGTTTTAAGCCACAAAATTTACAGCCTGTTTAAACAACACGTCAAGAGCGAAACGAAACCGGATGGCATATGGACGAATACGTAATAATCAGCGTTCGTGTAACACGTTCCGGTTTTTTCGTTTAACTTACGTTGTGTTTCGTATAAATAAATGTTGTGTCAAATCGTAGTATTGCCATTGTATTAATTAATGTTTTTTATTTACTTTTTTTCTTATACATTTTTTGTTTTTGCCTTAAATGATGGTAATCCTGCTTCAGCAGTTAAAAAGAAACAGCTGAGTTAAACAAACAAAACAAAAGTATCAAACAATCAATCTGTGAAACAAAAATTTTTTTAAAATAAAAAAGTTTTAGCAATACTTATAAAAATAAACAATAATTTTTAAACTGTGATATCAGCTGATCTGATCATATGTATGTACGTATAATACTAATAGATGTTTTTATTAGTGAAGGTGTTATTATGGGCAGTTGCCCAACAATATTAACTCCTGACGAATGGTTTTTTTTTCGCTCAGTTTTGAAGTGTCTGACACTACAATGCGCAATACTTAAACCAGAAACAATTGCCATTTGTTACGTTTTTTACAAAAACAAAATGACATTCGCGTTTTAGGAGCCCAAACATGGGAAACGGTAAACGTTTTTGTGCATCTATACGGCAAATTGTGTTCTGTAAACTGGCTGTTAATTTATTTAATAAAAAAAAAATTATACTTATTTTAATTGAAAACTATACGTACTAAAGCTTTTCAAAGAATGTTTGTAATAACTCTTAAAATCATTAAAAACTTTATTTAGAATTAATTTATTTTATAAAAAGCTTTAAGCTCATTGCATTTTTAAGATATGCATCTTAAAGGATTAATAAGAAAAAGTCTGTCAATTATATAATTTACCAGCAGTGCCTACGACTTCATCAGCGTGATATTACTAAATTTTTTCAATCAAATTTAGAAAATTACTTTTTAAATATTATCTTTATTTTATCTGCGAAGTAGCTATTTTCACCTCCTTACAGAATTTAATTAAAATCCTTCCAGCAGATTTGACGTGATTCTAACATAGACATACAGGCAGACAGACGGTCAGACAAAAATTCCGAAAATAGGTATTTCGTATAATATATCATTTACTATCTACCCCAACGACAAAATTTTCAAAAATTTTTTTATGTGCAGCAATGATCCTGTTACAGTTTTATTATATAAACAGATTAAGAGTCGATTTTAAAGAAAATATTTATAGCATTTCTAAGTTGCATATCTACGTATTTACAAGGTTATAACGTATGATCACTATTTTTATACCCTTCACCACAAAAAGCATATCTAAGATTGCCATTCCGTTTGTAATTTCAACAATATCCATTTTCGACTACATAAAGTATGTTTGTATATTCAGAGTTCTTATTCATAGCGAAGTCGATTGAGCGATAACCATTTGCCCGTCCGTGTTAGTGTTGAAATAAACTTTGTCATGGCACTAGACAAGGTAGAGAAAATTTAAATACGCCAATCGATCAGACATAGTATCGAAATAGGTGCTATTGGAAATCAACAAGATCGGTCGATGTCCTTAGACGCAGCGAGCAAAACACCATGCCCGCCACTAATTTTTTGATATCATTTGGAACAATAAAGTAAACTTAATCAAAAATATTAATTTATGGGGCGATAGAGACTTATAGAGGAAAAAAAAAAAACTAAAATTAAAAATCAGGCCCTCGCCCATATTATCCGAGTTACGGAGTTTTGAACTTTTTTTAATTTTTTAAAATATCAATGAGGGTATAAAAGCTTTTAAGTGATACTTTTAAGTGAATAAAGCTTTTAAGAGATCTTCAAGGAAATACAAAATTTTTTAAAAGTGCTTAACCCATTAACAGCCGATGACATTTTTATGTAAAAATATATATATTTAGTACTTAATTTTTTTCTTCTTAATTTTTAATTCTTCGATACCTCAATATTTGCTTTTTTGATTGGAGTTACATCACTATACTAGATTTACTTATATTATGACGAAGGATATATAAGATTCGGCATAGCCGAATATAGAACTCTTACTTGTTGTACTCTTAATACTGAAAGTGATATAAATCAAAATTAAAAAAATAAACTGAACAATTCATGATATTGTTAAAAATGAATTATTTATGAAAATGCTTTTGCTATGAAAATTTAAAATTGAGTTAATAATCGTCAAATAATATTGAGATGATCACATATTTTTGGTATCTAGTCACGCCTTTCTACAAACCTTATGAGATGTTTTATACAACTGCTTCAACTGACTGTTATAACCAAAAAAATGGAAATATTGATTTATTCAACTATATACGACCAATAAAACAATAACGAAAGCAATTTACACCTTGTTCTGTTTTTACATGGAAATAATAGTTCCAGAAAAAACCGTGTAAAAAAAGGCGTATTTCGCAAAAATTCAAATTTGGCAAAAAAAAATCAACCCCAAAAATTTTGAAACGTGCTGAATGAAAAAAATAAATCGTATAAAAAATTTAAAATTTTTATTTTCTAAACCCTTAAATGAAAACCGTGTAAAACAGAATCGGGCGTTTTTGTTAAATGTCTACTTTTCTTTATTTTTTCTTATTTTGTATTTTATAAACATTATTTAAATTGAATTGTTTTGTCTTGTTATTTTTTGTTAGTAAAGAATATTTTTAATTGTTTTTAAAATGGTCATTTTTAATTTTCCCAACTTTTGCCGATTTTTTTTTTCATTCAATTACCGAGAAAGCCGACTTCTTATCAAAATCATCTGGCATCCCTTCTGGAATTTCATATTTTCTACCATCTTATATCAATTAACTTGTGCGATTTTAAGCTACTGACCTTTAAAATTCATCGATTAGTATTAAGTATCTTATTTTTACACGCCCTTATTTGTGGTTCCGAGGTCCTTCTAGGTACAATAAATTTTTAAATACCAAGCAAACTAACTAGAACCTTCCAGCTGACATTTAGTGAACATCTGTGTGAGTAATAATTATTTCAAAGGAAAACATTTTCCCATATTTAAAGACTCATTAAATGTTTTCGTTTTAGGTCCGTATGGATTTGTGATATCAATGAAGACTGTAATCAATATCAGATTTCGTAATTAAACCGTGAACGATTATTTTAGGATGAATAATTTTAAATAAGAAAGAAAGTCTATTTAAGACACAATCTATTACGAATAATACAACTTTAAGTGAAAGCCTTGAATGGACCAATCATTTTTTATGAAGTTTATGTTTTCGTTTCTTCAAATTGGTTCCACAAAATGTCTTACAAGACTCTTTAATTTTTATTTTTTTATTTTTATTATGTATTTTTAAACTCCATCGTAACTGAACCTAAAAGCCGTAAAATATAACCTCAAAAAAAATCTATTTATGTGCTCTTTTTACATTGTAACATAAAAAAGGAAAGAAGTTTTACTCTTGTAACTAAACGAAGAGATAAATCGTAAAATAATATTAATTCGTGACGATTTTTATTTTTTTATTTTTTAAACTTTTGTTGTAACTCTTTATTTTATGGAATTGTTCTTGTATTTTTTTTTATGATTTAAATTGCTAAAGTATTTTACAGATTTTTATTAGCATTCTTGTAGAGTAGTTTTGTTGTTGTTGGTTTTTTCTTATGAACGCAGACTGTATCGCTGTTATGTGCAGTAATACAATACAGCAGCGCTTCGCTAACATTTTGCAAAGTATTTAACACTAAACTTACATTTGACTGCAGTTCCACCTCTTTAGTATTTTTTTATTTTTATTCCATAATCAGCCTACGAAAGTCTTATATTAAATTTTCTAAATGATCGTGATTGTAGAGGATCAACATTATTTAAGTTTTATGTCCTACAATCTTGTTGTTCGTTTTGTTTTTATTTCAAGTCTTCTTTTTTTCATGTTCGTGTTAATGACGATAGCTTTAAATCTTGGCAGGGCGGCTTATATTTGTAGGTGATTTCGTTTTATAGGAAGACGACGATAGAGTCAGTTGCTTTAAAAGGTTGAAACTCAAAAAAACTAGTTCTTTTATGAGAGGGAAAAAAACAAATAGGAAAAGTTTTTCTAAAAAAAAAGTTCATAATTAATTTTATACAATCTGATTATTTAAAATTGAAGACTTACGGAATATCGAAAATGCTTAAGCCTTACCCTATTGGTACGTAACGCAACAGTGCATTGTATAGTTCGACGGTTCTGCTTTTTAAGTAGAAATCATGATCAAGTGGTTTGTGATACATAAACTCAATCAATCAGATTTATACAATTCGTACACAAAAAGACAAGCGACAAAAATTTCTGTTGTAGCGATTTATTTCTTTTTTTTTTATTTTTCCTTTTCATATAAAATTAAAATTAATAAGAAATATTTAAATTATACTCAGTTTCTGAAATAATCCTGTGCAAGAGTGGAACAGGGAACTTACGGAAGACACAATGAGCAGGCGGCATTGTTAGCTGCGCCTTTGAAAACTATTGCCAATTTACCAAAAACTTAGACTTAGAATCGAGGAAAAGATCTAGTTCGGATTAGGGAGACTAAAAAGCCAAGGGCTAATAAGCCTGAACTCAAAAGTTGAGCTTGAATGTGTTCTGAACCTTGGTATTGCAGCATTAAAGAAATCACTGGCAAAAAAGCTATGTGCTGTAAACTTTTGTGAATCAGAATCTATTGTTGCACTGGCAAATGAATTTGTGGGCGGAAAAATGTTTTAATGTGTGGTTTTTTAAAACCCTTAGGATGTTCACAAGCACGAATGGTACTCAAAGGCCTCTTGTCACGAAAACTGCTTGGTGTAGTTAAGACAAATAAATAAAAATTGTTAAAGACGATACTTGCAGACTGTGCCTTGAACAGGTTGAGACCACTGTTGCCGAGAAAAGACAAGAAAAAGTTTTGATTTTTAATTTAAAAAAAAAATTATATTTTTTCTTAGGTTTTGAAATTTTCCTTAACTAAATAGTGATTGAATATAATTTATACAAAAAACCTTAAAAAGTTTTATTCAATGTTAAGGCAACAAATTCATCTATTAAACAAAAAACAAAAAAAAATTAGAAAAACGTATGAAGGAAAACAAACCTTAATTTAAAAAAAATTAAATATAAGGTCCATGTTTTTTGTCTAAAAATTCAGAGATGTTTATAAACATTTAACATTATGGAAAATGTTGGACTTATAAAGGTCCTTCTTTTAAAGGTTTTTAATATTTTCTTTAGCCATCATTACCGTTGTCATTTTATCAGTATTCAATCGAGTAAAAGGGTCAGTCATTATAAGTTTCAGTTGGCTATACATTCTCTTCACACTTTCGCCGGACAGTGGAAGTATAATTTTAAACTTGGAGATGTGAATAAAATTTTTTTATCAAAGGCTTGAGCGCAACATTTTCTTCAAGGCAATAAAACGACAAGTTTCTTAAGGAGAATAAGTGAAGTTGCTAACAATAAATGAATGCAAATTATTTTGGCTTAAGTTCATTTATTTTTAATTTCTAAAAATATTTTTTAGAAAGAAAATTTATTTTTACAAATGTATGCGGACGTTTTTCCAAAGAAAACAAGAAAAATTAGACGCTAGCAGAATGAAATGCTGCATTTTCTGGACCGCTACGACCTTCATCAGCATTCTTCGCATCTATCCACCTTAGTTGTGTATTTTTATAAACATCATCTATTTAAAACATTTGTAAAAATAAATTTTCTTTCTAAAAAATATTTTTAAAAATTAAAAATAAATGATCTTAAGCCAAAATAATTTGTATTCATTTATATAATATTCAAAGTTCAAATAATAATTTAATAAAAATTAAGTTGCTAACAATTTTCAAAAGTTTGAAAAGAGTACTAAGTTTACCGCACGAAATAAAAAAAAATGTTGCCAGAAACATTTTCCTGTTTCTAAACATGAAGAAAGAAATATTTTGAAATATTTATTTTGTATACATTCTCACTAAGATCTAGTACTCTGTTCGAGTTTGTGGAGAACGCTGAGCAATATTGATTAGTGAGGAAAATTTGTCTATCTCGCGATTTGGAAAATTTTAACGTTTTGTTGTTTTCACGTGTACAACATTGTTTTAAAAATTTAAGCAAAAGATATATGATCAACTGTTATTTGAGAAATTCCACACGAAATAATGCCTACTTGCTTTATTACACAGCTTTGATTTAATGTAGCCAAAAACATTTCAAATATTTTTCCACAGTAAAAAGAGAGTGCTCCATTTGCAACATTTTTTCATGACTATTTCATACAGATTTTCTATGTATGTAGTTTACAGCATTCGGAATGAAAATGTGAACGGAGTACCAGGCTTAATTGAAAAGAGCACAACTTTAGCAATACTATTTTTTTTATATTTTACATGTGATTTTGAGACCTTTTGCAAGTGTAGTTCTTGAAGTTAAAATCGAATTGATATGTTAAGAAAACCGGATATCAGAGAGGTTGTTGCCTCAAATAATAAAACGATTACTTTTTTACTTGTTATTACTTTATTTTGTGTCGGTAGCAAATTATAACTAATATAACAAAATTACACGCGTTACGTGGTAACTTCAAAAAATACCAAAAATATTATTACACGGCATGGCAGGTTGAGACGCTTATTGTGCGCGAATGTCTAGTACTGATTAACAGATATGTGGACAGAGATATATTAAATGTGGATTAAAATGGGCTACCTTACCCTTCGATAAATATTTACGTCGCCACTTGGCAACCGATAGGCCGACATCAGTTAAAAGTAAAGTAAAGGCAAGTAACAGCTCGAGAGTCCATTAGAGTAAAGTACCAGAATATCTTCAATCGGCTGTCAAAAATCGAGGAAGACAGAAGGAGGTGCATAAAAGACATCCACAACTCAATTGATCTATCTCCGTATTCCCTCTAATATGAAGCTGAAGCAGATATAAAAAATAATGATTTAGCAAACACTCTTGTGACAATAAATAGCAAAAGTTGTAGATTTATTCATTATGAAATATCTCCGCGTTAGTGTCAAAGTGCCTCGATCATCAGATAAGTGAATTTATATTCCTAAAGATAGCTCAGCAATCGGCATAAAAAATTTTATAAAAGTATACATTTTGCTACAGGCGGAGAATTCAGCCACCAAATTAATAAGGTGCTTGGAGGACTGTAATATATTTTTATACCCTTCACTAAACAAGTTTGTCATTTCGTTTGTAATTTTTACAATATCCATAGCGGAGCAATGTCGATTAACCGATGTCCTTCTGTCCGTCCAAATTAGTGTAGAAGCCCAGACTAGAAAGCAGCTAGAAAATATTTGAATACGCTATTGAAAATCAGCAAGATTGGTCCACGACCTCACAGACAGCGGGCAAAACATCACGACTGCCTCTAATTTCTTCATATTATTTGGATTAATAAGGTAACTCCAATCAAAAAAAAAAATATATATGGTGGAATAGAAAATTAAAAAATAAGATAAAAAACCAAGTGAAAAAGTTGGCGATCGCCCATATTTTCCGTAGGCGTCTGAACTTTTCATAGAAAAGTACGATTGTGCACCACATTTGTTAAGATATCAATATGGGTATTATTTAAAAGCTTTTTAAGAGATCATTAAGGAAATACTAAAATTTTTTAAAAATGCTTAACGCATTAAGAGCCGATAACATTTTTATGCAAAATTATATGTAGTATTTAATTTTTTTTTTCTTATTTTGAATTCTCTGTCACCCCAATATTTGCTTTTTTGATTGGAGTTACTTCACTTAACTAGATTTGCATATATAGTAAACGGTATATAAGATTCGGCGTAAGCGAATATAGCACTCTTAGTTGTTCTTTTTAATCGTAGTTGCAGCTTAAATAAAAACAAACGAATGATTTGCGCTCGAGCTGATCTAAAAAATGAAGAGTAATATGTAAGCTGCTGTAGCTTAGATGTTCAGCACATTTACTTTTAAACAAATCATTTGATTGGTGGCCTGGGTTCATATCCCAGCCGCAAAAAAAATAAATAAATAAATTTTTACTTTTATGTAAAAGTTTTATATATTATCTTACCCGGCGTAACTGTACGGCATTAAATCGAGGTCAAACTAACCACAGCAACAAACTATAATACGACCACTTAGCACCAGAAGCGCCGGAATGCTTGAAATATGTGTATACAAAACGTCTACATTATCTATCCTTTATTAAGGAAGGTAACACTACTAAATATTACCATTATTGGTTAAGCTTTTTCTCAACTTTCTTAAAAAATCTAATTTTACTAGAGTGAAATATCACAATTTTATTTTCGTAGTTTTTAACATTTAACAAATGCCTGCACTTCATTTTGCATTGTAATATTTTACAATTTATGTAACAGTTCAAATCAATAAATTTTTATAATTAATTACTCACACTGCATGTAAAAATTCAATAAAACTTTAACAATTCCATTAAATCATAAGAGCAAAAAAAAAGAAAAACTAACCACGAAAATATTTGTACAGCACGAGAGTTTGTAAATCAATTTTCACTCCCACCATAAAGAATAAGTAACCAGCATAAACTTAAATATTCCTTGGAATACCGTATAACATCACAAGCAGACAACAGAAGACAGTCAGTCAACCAATCAAACAAACAGCCAGCATCTTTTCTTTGAATCATTGAATATCAGGTAACGGATAATAGAGTTATGCAATGCAGCTGAAGTCTATTGTCTTTTGGCGCAACAACAGAAAACGAGACTAGTTTAAGGTAATTTTCTTTATTATTATTTTTATTATTATTGTTTTTTTTTTTTGTTTTCTATTCAAATATTTCAGACGCATTTCAAAAACTGCAGCTGCTTTTCGTATAAGAATCACCTGAAAAAAATATAAAAGAAATGGATAAATTCTGCTTAAAAAGAAAATAAGTTACTCGTCAAACAATGGCTGGAGTTAAAGGAAGGAAAATACAAAGTTTTTTTTTTCTTGGTTTATTTTTTTAGCCTGCGGTTTTTAAGTAAAGTTTTCCTACTCATCCATATCTGAATATTGGCAAAAAAAAAATCAAAAATTAAATCTCTCGCTAAGTATTATTTAAAATTATAAAAGGTTTATTATCCCAAAAGAACCAAAAATGATTTTAAGTT
Source organism: Gymnosoma rotundatum (assembly GCA_916610165.2). Lineage (NCBI taxonomy): Eukaryota > Metazoa > Arthropoda > Insecta > Diptera > Tachinidae > Gymnosoma > Gymnosoma rotundatum. Next base: position 114,264,018 of record OU744340.1, on the reverse strand, counting down.
ATTGTTCCAACCAAGTCTTTGCATATTTTCTAGTCATTCTTTTCTATTTGTATTTTAGGTCTGTCTGGGTTTTTTTTCCATGTCCATATTTTTCAACTTCTCATACCATTTAAAATTACCACGGCTACAAAGTATTAAAGTGTGTTTTAGAAATTCTGACAGTTTTTGTTAACACTTTAACAATCTGAAACGTGAAATCATCTTAAAGTCTCAGCACGCGGAAGAAATTTAAATTCATACCTCTTGACTTGAGTGTTTGAGGTTGATCTAAAATACCATAAATAAAATTTATTGAGCAGGCAAATGAATGACACGATTCAATTTGGTTTTACAAACAAATGAGTTAATTTTATGAGCGCTACAGGAGCATTCAAGTGTTTTCTTTTTAAGCTTGTAAAGTAACACAAATGCTCTGGTGTGAATTGGAAGCAGTCAATCAAAAACGACAAGTTAAATTTCCTTAACAGTCTTTTCTTGGGAATTTGTATTAAAGAAAGAAAATTGAATTTTTCTAACGGGGTATAAGCACAATTTTCTGTCATGTATTGTAAAGTTCCTTCCCCAGCCTTGTATACATTCTTCAGGAGATTTTTATTAAGATTTGTAATTTTGGAAAATGGCTCTGTATTCATAGAAACTTAAAACAGTTTAGTAAACCTAAAATATACAAATGTTGGTAAAACTATATATATCAACTGTAAGTCCAGATTTACACTATGCAAATTTTTGAGACATTTTTTTTCTCAATTTTCTATTTAAGTTACAGCGTTATGCGTTATCTAAACGTAAACATTAGCAACAGTAACATCCCCTCAAAACTCAAGCAATACCTGCTGCACCACCCAAAAAAAAAATGCATGCTACTTTCATGAAAAATTGCATAGTGTAAAACCGTATTAATTGCTTTGGAAACCCTTAATAAACAATTTCTAAAATCTTTAGTTTTATTATTTGTTTAACCTCTCTTTAAATCAAAAATAAAATGAATTTTGTGATTTTGTTTAAAAATAAAAAAGAATGGCCATTTCGCTACCACTCACTTAGCTCTTCAGGAAACTTCTTGCAAACAAACTAAAGATTTTTGTGCAAACAATAAAGTAAAGAAAAAAAACCAAAGTTTAAGCAAAAAAAAAAACAATAACCAACAATGATTATTTTTCTTTCTCCACTGTATACGGCTGACTTTTTTTCGGCTCTTTTATACAGTTAAAAAATTATAAAAAATTAAAAACCAGAAGCAAAATATCACAAAAACTACAAGAATGTATCTTTAGTTTATTTAAAATATTTGTGAGAAGTTTCCTGAAGAGCTAAGTGAGCGGTAGCTAAATGGCCAGACGTGCTTTCACCTTCAATAATCAAAACCAGTGGTTTTAATAATTTAGTCGGGATATTATCAAGATAATTTTAAAAGTCGATTATTTAAATTTATTATTCCCGTTGTTTAATTTAATTAAAAAAAAAGGTTATTTTTTTCGCGAAAAAAGTAATTTCAATAAAAAAATGAAAATGAGAGAACTTTAGAAACCCATATTTCTACAGTTATAAAAATACTTATGTTTTTAAGATATTGGAAATTATATATAAAAAATTTGGGAGTTGGTTAATAAAAACTTAGGGTTGCCACAGTTTTTTTGTGCTAAACTACCCCCCATTTCATAGTAATTCAGAAAATTGAAAATAGAATTAAGAAAAACTTAATTTAAATTAAGAAGTTAAAGCTAAAGTTAAAAAATTCGCTATTAAAAATGAAAGCTGAATGAGAAAATTTTCGAAATTGAGAATTTTAACATGAAATTGAAAAAATACCAAATGAAGTTGAAAACTTTTAGTTTAAAATTGAAAATATTTTAAATGAAATAAAGAAAATTTTGTTATATAATATTTTCTTAACTTAAAATTAAAATTTTTCGCTTTATTGGGATTTTCTCAATTTCAATGTTTCAATAAATCGCTTTTGCCAGATTTATCAAGAAATTCCCAATACGGGATTTATCGATTTTTAACCGCAAAATTTGGTTTTTTTTTCAAGAGTCGATAGCTAGAATTTTAAAGCAAAAAATTGCGAACAAGCAGCCCTTTTAGTAAAGATTTTCCTAAATAAAATAAAACAAACTGTGAATTGTGGTGTTTCAGTTAAGCTAAGGTTCGCTATCATAAGTGATTATTAGTGTGGGTAAAAATTTAATTTTGAATCAGTTATAATAAATATCAAAGAAAATATACATAAATGTTACAAATTATTAATTATTTTATTTCTCCTAAAAAATTGCTTCAATAGAAAAATTTACGATTGTAAAATATCTTGTAGGTAACTTAACTTACTTGTCAGTTGAAAAAGACAAAGTGTAACGTACAACGGATTCTTTGTGCCCCGGCCCTTAGCCTGTGAATTATGACCTAAATTCCTAAGTAATCTATGAGCAAGTTCATATGTATATCTAATAATCCTCTGGTGTGGTTTTATTATTAATGAGGGTCTATTGGCGATTTTAAAACTCAACAATATAAAAATATAAAAAACAATTTTATATTTCATCACGATATCCCAAAACAGATGAAATTTTTTTTGTCTGATTTAAAGTATAACGAGGGTTATTGTTGATTGCACTTTTGCAGATTAGGGTTACAAACCTGAGTGCTTCACAAATGACGTATGAAGGAACCTTCTTGATGGACTTGTGATCAATCCATTTTTAAAGACTTTCTGGTATGAAAATTCAATGCGATGTTTGGTAAAACAAGCATCTTTTTTATGTTACAAAGGATGCATTCAAATGCCTTGGCTTTCTAAAGCATAGCTACTATCTATGCATACTATCTATGCCACCGAAAAGGGAATACAACTTTCTTGTATTTGCTGGTGCTTTAAGGACTATTTGGGAGCTACTCAACGGCGTAAAGCAGGCATCTTAATCTACTGACTTACTGCAGCATTGACGCAATGTGGAACATGTTTCACTGTTTTGTCGCTACTTCAACGAAATGTGCTCTAAAGAAATCAGGGAACATGTTCCTAAAATCCTTAATTTTTTGCGCCGTAAACGTTCCGATAAATACCCAGTGGTCCATTGGCCAGAGAATTGCACTGTGCATTACAAAGAATATTCGATTTTAAGCCCAAAAGTTCGTATGTAAAATAATCTCCCGGCAGAGTCGTTCAACTCACTTTCAATGTTTAAAAATTTTAATCGAATGTCCACAAGCACTACTGCCTTCTTCCCAAAACTTAGTTTTTTACTTCTGGCACAATTCATTGCATGAGTAGAGGTCATCATCTAAGTGCTGGTCTCGATTAAAATAAAAAAAAAAATTTTTTTAAATGACTTTTCAATTTCCTTATATAATGATCTTTAAGAAAATGAAGTCGTTTAAGTAATGACTTGAAATTATTTCTTAAAAATGTCTTAAAATCTCTTCAAATTTCTTGTTATTCCCCTTAGATCTTTAAAACGTTTATTTAATACTTTTCATTTATTAATAACCCTCAAATATTCTCAACATTATTTTTAATATATTCTTTGTAATTCTACCCATTTTATAACTTTATTAAAGAGATAAAGAGTTTTATAACTAAAAAAAAGAAAAAAATATCAGACAAAATGTTTTACCAAATTCCAGCTAAATATAGTAATAAAAATTTATGATTCTCAAAAAATATTTAACAAGAGGGCGCTCAAACCAGCAAATAATAATTTATCTGCCATAAAAGTTTTTTGTTTTAACTTTCAAACCAACAGAATGAATATGTTAAAAGTATGCTGTGAAAATTAGCAGCTTTAAAGAGGAAGCAACAATAACAAATAGCAATCAAACCTTTAGCATTCTTTTGGCAAAATTAAATCGTTATGTAATGTATGTATTTCCCATTTAAGAAAAAATCATTCTTATTAAGCCAGTTTAAGTTTAAATGCTCATGCCTCCAAAAGATGTAGATATTCGTGCAAGAAAATTTTAGCGAGAAAAGTAATATGAGATATTGAAAAATCCATAAAATACACAAGGATTACTCGTGCAATAGCAACATCAATATTACAAGACAGTCGTCCCTCTGATAAACAATAACATTAATGAAGTCAAACTAATATTTTCTTTTTTTTTTCAGAAACACACTCATACTTTTAGGGTGTTTAAACTTTAGTTAAGGACAGACTAAAAACGCACATATTTTTTTCTTTGAAGCAGATTAAAACGAGAGGAGATAGATCCATTCAAGCAGCCATACAGGCAACAAAGCAAACAATTGTCTAAGTAAGAAATGCGAGCAATGAAAAAACTTCAAGTCAGCTGTGTAAAGGAGTTTAAAATAGAAGCTGCATAAACTAAAGTCCTGTTGATTAACAGGGACGAGCTCTTCTTATGCGGTGTGTTGTGCTGGAAGGAGAAAATAAGTTTTGGGACGGAGAAAAGAGCGAGAAGTATTTGTTAAACATTTTAATATTGAAAGTTATACAAAATTCCCCTACATTTATTTCATTCACGGAACAAAGTCTGTGCTATTATTGTCCATTCGGTGCCGTATCATAACATCTGAGGACAATGTACATTATTTCGCATTAGAAAGTCACATAAGGTCTATGACTATTATGGGTATATTTTGCGGTATTCTATGTAAGAATGATGTAACGTTTATAAAAATTGGCTTGCAAAAAATCTTTGGTAAGCGAAGCCGGTATTGGTTATACCATACAGTAAAAAAATTTCTGCGCTCGACCGAAGGTGGCCATTTTTATAAGTGTCATTATGTCTATACTAAAAACGACACAATGTCCATAGACATTATGATTTTCTTCAAAGCGACATAATGTCCCCTTTGGATTACGATATAAAGGTCATGAAAATTACGTACTTAGACACTATGACAAGCCAACATCGAATCAGCCACAAATATATTGACCCTTAATTAATAACGAGCTACACGAAAAAAATAAAGCGGTTCCTTGGAACGAGTGCCTTTATTTTATCAGAGCAAATTCCGTTCTAGTAGCATTAAAATAACGAAACGTATTGCATCTCTGCCTAAAGAAAGAGGCTACAGCTTTTTTTGGAAGCATTGAGCCAATAATATTGGATAACTTACTGGCTCCGATAAACATCTCCTGTTCGCAGTAGAGTAGCTCTCCAAAGTAGACTCTGACGCATCGGCTCACATATGACAGCTATGTTTCATTTCGGTCTGTTCTATGTGGTAAAACAGTGCATCGTTTCAGAAATCAAAGACACTTGACTCTTTATTTGGTGACATAAAATTGTATTTGTTCCTCTTATCGTCAAACCAAATTTACGTAAGCAGAATATCAAGGGCTGGCGCTTCCACAATGTTTCTAAAACCTTTGACTACAGCTAAGGTAACATGTTTGTTCGTACGTCTGTGCAAAAGTATACAACCCTGCATCTCACTGCTTTTAAACTTACTACTTTCTTTAGATATTGTTGCAAAAAAACGGTTTTAAGTGATTTATGGCCTTAATTTCCAAAAACGCTTGACATATTACTAAATGAGTACGAATGGCAATTGCACTTATTATCGAGAAAGAATAGAAAAAAGAACGGAACGTTTTTAAAGTCCCTGGGTTTGGTTAGATCTCGTTTATAACAGATCGTGTGGTAGAATCGAAAAAAGAACGTCGAAAGCTTTATAAATATCTGGAGCCTTCATTTTACTGTTGCTAAAATGGTGTGGCGGAGTGGCGTCATTTTATAAGTCAAAACTAGCAACTCACTCATAAAGCATCCCCCAGGTAAAAGATTATGTGCACATTAAAGCTGCGAGGATCTGTAAATGATCCTTCGAAGGAAAAACTCTTGCATTACTGAGTTCCTAAAAAAATAAACATCGACCAAATACGCTGTTATGATGGAATTATCGTAGACTTATCGCTTCTTTGTTTAACCTTTGGTGACTTAAAATAATTAAACGCCTTAAAGAATTCAAATTTAACGTGTAACTCATCAAAAAGCAGAAGAAGCAGTAGCTGGAAAAGCCAATAAATATAAAATCTTGTATCTTATGGAATAATGTCAATAACACGACGGTAAATGCATTAAAAGCGATTATTAATAATGTTTTGAGAAAAGCATTTGATCACAAAGGAGACGTAAACTTCCTTCAGACATATAAGGTTCCACGACAGCAAACATGAAATCAACATAAAATATTTTTTTTTTGTAAAAAATCTAAGATTAACCTCTGCTAGCAAAATCGATAACTTTAATGATTTCAATACTTTAGAACCCTGTTGTCGTTGACGATATAGGACTTTTTATTTTACTTAGTAAAGCAAACTGGTTATCAACATTTAGTTAAATGTTTCGAATAAAATACTGCACGACGCAAAGGCAAAAGACCAAAAAATAAAGCAAATTTAAAAAAAAAAATACTAAAAGATGCAAACTTTAAATAACGCCCACATAAGAAACGAGTCTTAACGACACAAATTGTTTCCTTTCTTTTAGTTAATACTTTAAAGATTATGTCTCTATGCTAAAATACTTACAACGTTAAATGTTATAAAATGATGGAAATAAAGTGTGACAAGTCATACGAATTATGATTTTGTAATGCAAACATTATTTCCAGTATTAAAATATAATAATATAAATAAATTTATAAACATAATGGGCTTAAACCATGCAGGAGGGAGGGAGGCGAGAGGATTTGCATAAAATGAATTTCTGATGCATGAAAATGATTATAGTTTAATGGATAAAAATATTTACAATAAGTTCTCTAAAAAAAAAATAAATAAAAACAAAAATATATGCAAATTTAAATGCCTTGAAATGTTTGAATTTTTTCAGACAACCAATAAATTCATTAAGCATGTGTTTACTTTCTGCGTTTAAAAACAAACACAGCAACAAAATTAAATGTATTTAACTTTTAATATTGCTGTGATGTAATTGACTGAACAAACTTTGAGCGTTTGAATGTTTTTAAATGAGATTAAAATTTTTATAGTCATCATTTTTTTCTTTATTTGAAAGTTAAGAGTCTCCCCTATATAACTCATATGATTTAACGTATCTTTTGAGACGCCTGAATTTTCACAAAGTGAGTGTGGCTATGGCCCATAGAAATAAACTGCAATGAAAGTCAATGAGTGATAAACAAACAAACTTAAAGACTGAAAGGTGTGCCAATAGAGAAGTGATTTTGACTTACAGTTGTTACTGTTACGCTTTTCCCTTTTTAGACAAACGTACTCTTTTGATTGCAAATACCACTGTGGTTCATTATAAATTTTCTATTTCTTACTTTGTAGATTTATCTGGCTATACTTCTTGATCCTAAGGTCTTGTGGATTCTATGGTCTCGTATTTACTAAACATGCGTTATTATTACAAACCAGCCATTCACGCTACACTACTGTGTTACTCCGGCGAGACTTGAACTACACGATGCCTTGCTTAGCAACCTTAACCATTCACAGACTACACCATTGCCCTTTTATCCAAGCCAGTCAATCATCCACTATATCTCCCCCCAGGGGGCACCAAGAGTCTGTGCTGACCTAACCTAGGTGCAGACGAGGGTCCTCGGGGGTATAGAGGGAACCAGTCCCGCGGTGTTGCAGGCACTTAAGCTGATAGACAGTTGAGTACTGTAGGGTTTTCTACCAGTTTGCTTTATTTATAATAAAATATATTTGTAATAATAAAACTTAAAAAACTGGTGCCACGGGAACCGGTCGCCCATACAGAGAGCCGCCCATCTCTGTAGCCGGTTATTGGTGAGGTCCCTTCGGGGTACACGTGGTGGCTGTTGGTAAAAAAAATCTATATCTGCGGGTCTGGCGCGGAATAGATGGCAAGTGTGCTGTTGCACTCTCAACAGACGGCGTTGGATAGTCTCCAACAGTCAAGCAAGGGGAAGTTCATGGTCCTGCACGCCATGTTCTTGAAATTGCAACTCTGTTGGCTACGTCCGATAGAGGGCGTTAGTCGACGCATTGTATTTCACTCAGTGGTAAGACCACCGTACAACACACGTTTGCCATACACAGTTTTTATGCTGTTACACTTCCCTGCGCTAACCGCTACCGCTCTTACTGTTACTCTTACAATAAATTATCTGCCATGGCTTCACAGAATAATTGTCTTTTGCTTCTCGGGAGATTTGTACTGCTGCTTCTTAATTTTTTTATTGCATTATAACAATTATTATTATCCGTAGTACGCATGTCCAAAGGTGGGCTCGAACTCGATAGCACCTCTACCAACGCAGCCATTGAGGTTGCTCAGCTTTTGTTAGCTAATTGTAGTATTATTCTATACACACACCATTAGTGGAAGTAGATTATTCACCACGCTCATACGGACAACAACATAAACCACAACAGGGGTTGCCAGATCTTATTTTCGTAACATCTTTTTTAAGAAATAGCGACTTCTAAGGAATTATACCAAAAACATCATGTCTTACTTCACACATGTATTATTAAATGAAAACATTTTAATAAGAAAAACACTTTATTAATTCCATAAGGACTTTTATAAGAAAAAAGTTTCTTATAAACAATAATAATTGCATTAAAGAAAAAATCGTATAAAAAAAAATTTTTAATTTAGTTTGTATGCCGTTTTAGAAAAGAAACGTTATTAAAACTACACAGTGTATGTGTTATCATATCCGAACCAATTAAATTAAAGGGTGTTCTCATATTCAACAGGTTTGACTCTTATGGCCATACAGTTGAGGTGGGTCTAATATTTTTGGATTTTTTTTACAAAGTATGAATTCTTACTCCCACTACAGCAGCAGCAAACTGAAATCATAATAATAGGTATTTTTTAAGCATGATAGAACTTGAAATTATAAAAAATAACACTTAAAATTGAATTTCGACGAAAATGTTTATTATTATTTTAAGTAAACTCTGGCAAATCATTATGAATAGACTCACGCTTGAAGAACGCTATCAAACCATTTAAATTTACTTTGAAAATCAGTCATCAATTCGAACAACTTATAGACGTTGTTTTATCGTCAAATTTTTTACAACGATGAGGCTCATTTGTGGCTTAACGGGGTTGTTAATAAGCAATATTACTGTATATGGAGTGAGATCAATTCACAGTGTGTAGGGTATACACACTCCATTGCATCCAGAAAAATGCACCGTTTGGTGTGTTTTACACGCTGCAGGCATCATAGGACTTTAATTCATTAAAAATAAGGCCGCATCTTCCGTTACTGCACCACGATTATTGAAATAAAAATTTAACGATAAATTGATTTCGAGTAATGGACCTGTCAGTTGGCCTCTAAGGCCGTGCGATTTGACACTTCTCGATTATTTCCTATAGAGCCACTTATCAGCATAAACCAGCAACAGTTAAGGGTTTGGAGGCCTACATTGTTCATATTATTCATGACATATGACCAGCAGTACTTCAAAAAGAAACTCAAAATTGGACGTTTAGAATGTCCTTTGTAATGAGCAGCCGCGGTGTTCATATGCCCGAAATTATTTCAAATATTAATGCCATGTTTTGATCTTTCGTAAATTCTTCAAACTCTTCATTACAATTAAATTTTTTGTGTTATTTTTTTACACTTTAAAGCTCTATCGTGCTGAAAAAGACGAGATTTTAAAGCATTTGAGGTTATGTTTAAAAAGGTAATCATGTCTTTGCACAGCCTTTGTGCTATTTCAATTATTGTAAGAAGAAGTTTAGAAAACAAATAAAAATATCAAAGGGGGTTTTCATATATGTATGGCCTTATCTTTTGAACCACATTAGCAGGCGCTTGAAATGTATGTATATGTATACTCGTATTCGTATGTTTGCTCTTATAATGACTAATTAAGAATATAATTTAAATATTAAAAAATAATGGTTTTCTACAGAAGTAGACTTTTTGCAAATATTTGTATTAGAAAACGGCAGACAGAGTTGACGGACTTTAAATTTTTATAAAGTTTGCACTACTATTGACACTTTTTACCCGTTGTTCTCCATTTTCCTTTATCAAGGTCTTGCCTGTTGAAATCGGTTACCCGAGACTTTATTTAAATTGATTCAGACGCATAAAAATGAACGCTGTACCTTTTTTCCCTTCCTGATCCGCTTATTGAAATATAAATTCGCTGTTGTACTATAAGGGCAAATATCAAATTTCATTTAAATCGGCTCAGTCGTTTAGCTACAAGAGGATCTACAATATATATTAAATACTTTTCATAAGGCCTATCTCTGCCAGGCAAAGAAATATATTTTTTCAGAGTGCTTTAAATGTGTCAATTTATTTATGGAGGATATAAGTTTTCCGTAAAAAGATCATTGGAAAAATTTAGATGATTGTAACAAAATTCCAAAGCCAAGCCCACCGCCCAGAAACTGAAAATTAAAAATCTGCCTCCTTTCTGCTCCATCTGCGATATCAGACGGCTTCAGAAAGCTCCGAATGGAGAATTGGATATAAATACATTCGGACATATAACAATATTATATATAAAGATTAGGTGACTCATAGAGAGGATTCTAGTCTTTTTTACGGAAAACACCCTAAAATGATTGTTATTACTTTAGTTCTCATTATTTCCCAGTGACTGGTTAGTCATTAGCCATCATCATCAACTTTTTCCAACTATAGTGACGACCTCCTTCCTTAACCTTTATGATTTTTGTGACACTTTATTGTATCATAATATAAAGAAGAAAAGGTTTCAAAATACTCTGGCAAATCTCTTCGAGGTGGAAAAACCCACCAAGCTTCTGTTGGACATGTAGTCTTTGGCACTTTCTTACACATCGGGGATTAATTAATGTTGAAATGTTTAGTGTCCTAAGTCTTATATAATTTGTCACTATATCTACGACGATTACGTTGCTAATCTATTGCGAATTATTTTTTATTTCAAAACCCCTGAGAAGATCCTTTCAGTACGATTTTGAGATTCATATTAATTGGCTCCCTAATCTGGATACTTCTCTACCTACCACATTCCACAACATATTTTTTCAGCAGTTGCTACTGATATTTTTTTCTAAATTCCAAAGAATTGTCTGGTACGTTTTGCTTTTAGTAAAAACATGTTAATAATGACACCTGATACTTTTTTTTAAGAAAATAAAAATAAAAACTATTTTTTATGACCCAAATATTCTGACTCAAGTGGACAACAACCACTGCAAGAGCAAAAGATGCAAAAGATAAAATAAAACTTTTGCCAACTAAAAATACCTGCTGCTGTCTACTAATAACAGGTCCTCCCAGAAAAATAAAAAAGTACCAAAAGTTTTTGCAAAACCACAACAAGTGTCATTATTTAAGGCCACATTATTTAATATTTCATTTCAACACATTTAAATTTTGTGAGTGTGTCTGAGTGTGTGTGTGTGTGTAAAAAACGAATTCTTTAACAAACAAAAGAAACATTTTGAACCTAAAACCTAAAAGAATGTAAAAGAAATCACAAGAAGAAAAAAGTTTTTAAATTAAACATCTGCCCTGTTTAACACCTTAAATTTATGGTTGGGTCTTTTGATGGCAGCAACAACAAATAATGTGCAACCCCAGAACTTTTTTCATCGTTTTTTTTTTTCTTATATTTATTTGCTGTAAATTCAGAGCAAATTGATTTAAATTGTTAGTGTTGTATGGGTCAAGTTTTCAAAATGTTTTTGCGTGTGTATGTGTGAAACAATATATGTCTCTGTTGCAAGAGCAGCATTTAATTTGTGTGGTCTGGTCTGCCTTAAGGCCCAACTATAATGTGCATAAGCTAGCTTTAGCTTATGTCAAAAATTCAACGAAAAGCCTGTCAAATGCTTAGGTAACTTATCAAAGAAATTTATGTGGCTACAATGTACATATGTAAAATTAGTAACTTATTTGCCACAGTTGCACATTTATGTTTATTTCGTACTTTTGCCAAAAATAATTTCTATATAAATCAACAAAACTATAAAACGAAAAGGCTTTAAAGAAAATATTTTATATATTTAATAACATTCACAAACACATTTACATATTTTGGTTTATGTTCTAAGAAAACGTAAAAAAAAATTATTACAAATTATTTTCTGTTTTGTTTTTGTGGCCAACTGTACTAAAAAATGCAACGATGTTCATCGTTTATATGGTATACATATGTGTGTATAAATACAAATTTAATTTAAATATATTATAATTGTAAAAAATTGGCCATAAAGAAATATGTTGTTTTTTTCTACATTTTTTATTGAATTTAAAACTAAAAAACTTAACAATTTAGGTCTTAATTAGAAAATTTCTTTATTAATGTATAACCCAAAGCACAATCAGCTGTTTCCGTATGGAAAGTGCGATCAGTTTCGTACCTTGCATAAAGAAATGAGATTTAACGAAACTTGACGAAAAGTTGTCTTAATCATATTATAGTTTACCACATATAATTTAATGTATTTGCACAGTTGTATAAGTTGGCATAAGCTAGTTTATGCACATTATAGTTGGGCCTTTAGTTAAACAGGATAAGTTTTGTTATTTTTCAACATACGAGGTTAAAGTGATAGGTCTTTAAAAAATTGTGTCTAAAAATTATAGACTTTCAATATTAAATTAACAAATTTTTGATAATTCTGTCCTTGCCAGCAATCGAGAGGTTTTTATTAATTTTCATTTTTTTTTTTTTTTTTGTAAATTGGTGTAAAGAATGAATGAATGAAACAGGTAAGTGTTTTAAAGTCCATCAGACCTAGGTGAGTATCCACGTCTTTTATAAATTGCTAATGCATTGCGGTGATACCTCATCAGCGCATTGTTACGATTTCTCAACTCTCTTATTTTTTAGTTCTGGCTTGGTTTGTATATTCGCACTACCTCTTGTTTATTAAGCCTGAGCCTTAGCAAAATAAAGCAGTCGTTTACATAAAACCCCGGCAGCCATCCAGCCACTGCTCCCACACGTTGTTAGTATATTTTTACTTCCACTACAGACCGTTTGAGAGGTTGAGAGCACCTCTTTCTGGTTTTGCTATACAGAGGCAATATTGAACTCATTGCTATTGTTTATTGCTTAAAGGCTCTGTTGGGATTTGAACTCATGACTTGTGATTTTCCGTTTAAAAAAATAAGCAAATCCTCCGTCAACGCGTTGGTGCATAACGTTTATAGTTAACTTTTTTCTTATTTTCTTTTCCAATGTATTCACCACACTTTAAAGTGATGGAAGGTAAAAACGTGTTTAGCTTTATTTAGCACACACAATCGTACATTTTTAGTAAGGAACAAAATGAACTAAATCCTTTCATTTGTCATGGATTCGTCTTACCACAGCCAATACAATGAATTTTATGAACCGAATCCGCTCAAAAGATTAAAAAGACCGTAAAATCAGGTGATAAAGTAACGGCCAATGGTTTTTTGTGATATTCATCGAAGTATTAGTATTAATAACTTGCAAGAGAAAATCTTAAGATGACGAAAATATTTTAAACGTTTTAGAAAATGGCTCAGGGAATTTAAAGAGTGTATGTCAACTATGCACAGACCTATTTTAAGGGCTCTTTAAAATCAGATTTATAGTGAGTAAAGTGTATTTAGACTTTTTGAATTTTCCTCGTATTTCTAGCTTAAAGCCATTTTTTCTTTGACCTGTGTGGAACATTTTAGTTTTAAATGACTTTTAAAGATCTTAAATTGCTGAAACTGGAGAAGTTAAAAAAAACAAAAGGATGTACTACATTATTAAAGAATATACCTTGTTATTACTAGGTGTTTGTAATTGGGAAAAATATTTTATTTTTTAAGGGTTTTGTAAATTGACGAAACAAAAATATATTGGAACTTTTAAAAATCTCGTATGAAAAAAGACAGAATCTAAAACTTCAAAAAAAAAAAACATAAAATTTTCTAAAACATTAAAATACTGTAAAAAGAAGAAGAAGAAGAAGCAGAAATGACATCCGTTGATTAGAACATTTAGTCCCACTGTGAAGTGTTTAATAACTAAAATCACCCGCTAACATTTGTTTGTGTTTTCATGATGTTCATGTTATGTTCACCAAAAGGAAGAGATGGATGAACTTTGTTTTTTTTTTGCACTGGACTTAAACCTGCTGTTACTGCTAATGTTGCAAGTTCTATTTGTTTTTTTTTTTTTGGTTTTTTTTTGGTTGGCCAAAATAAATAAAATTTAATTATAATGTCTAAAAGTATTAAAATGTCAAAAACTTTAAACAATTTATTTTAGTAGATGCAAGCAAACAAACTTTATGCCACGCAAGTGTTCAACTAAAGAAGAATTTTTGAACATTTAAATAAAGTGGTTAAAAAAAGTTTCAGTTTTAACAAAAAAGTTAATTGGCCAACCTCTCAACTACATACAATTCACAACTGTTAATTTGGAAATGAAATTATTTATTTATTTACATATGTATGATTAAATATTGTGTGATATTTTTATGAAAATAAAAAAATACAGCTTTTAGCGTAGAGATGACCTTAAGCGTTATTTTTTTCAAGTTTTATTTACAGCAGGGTGACCAAACTCACAATTTATTATCAATTTTATTTTTCATTTTTTTTTTATAATATATTTTGCATTAAGTGTTGACATGATTTCATTTGTGCTCTGAAACCACAAATTGTTATTAATTCTGTGGCCTTTGATGTTCGTAAATCAATATTACTGCAAAGAAAAACATGTGTTGATTAAATTGTGTTAAAAATAAGCTCGTAAATATGTCAAAGAAGGGCAGGTACTAATGTGGAAGCTTTAAAGTTACGAACGCTTAAGCTATAAAGGATTCTGTAATGAAAGTGTTTGAAACGAACACGGGAAAAATCTAAAAAAATTTATCGGATATTTTTCTAACTGCATGAGAATTATTGATGTCGATAACTATGGTCTGAAGGCTAATAATTTTTAACTGTATTTACATTTCTGTTTAATAAGGTTAGTCAAGTCATCATTAATCGTTTAATGCTAGAACAGCGCTTCATAACTGCGGAAATTTACTCTTCAAAAAACAGAATCTGTTCGCGATGTTCATAGAGCACTTGGTCTTATTTACAGTCACGTAGACGACCTAATGCATTTGATAGTTTTAGCACTAATTTTACTATTTTATCGAGTAATGCTGACTATAATTCTGTTTCCAAAAATTAATCAGCAAAACATCAACGGCATTTGATTCTAACGAAACCAGGCATATTGTCATACAGCACCCTTAACGGTCGATTTATTGCAAAATTAAATGTGTGACAGCTTCATTTCCAAAAGCGGTGCTCGTTCATGTACTTTAATGCATCTTCATAACTTTTTTTGGCGTCTATGTTTAGTCATTTGTTTATGCATCCCTTGAAACATTAGAAGTTGATAATTAATACACCATTGACACTGTACGGCCAGATTTATGGACAAAAATTATCAAAAATTGGACTAATAAAAAGGATCTACACGGTAGCCGCGTTAGATATATACCAGCAATCATATTATTACGAATAATAATATCTGGCAACCCCTGTAGTTGGTTCCGTATGAGCGTGGTGAATAAGCTAATTCAACTAATGGTGTGTTTATAGAATAACAAAAGCACAAGTTAGCTAACAAAAGCAGAGCAGCCTCAATGGCTGCGTTGGTAGAGGTGCATACTGCAAAACAGGGGGTCCTAAGTTCAATACCGCATTCGGACATGCGTGCAACGAAAAAATAATAATTGTTAGCAATTAAAAATTAATTAACAGCAGTACAAACCTCCAGAGAGGCAAAAGACAATTATTGTGTGAAGCCATGGCAGATAATTTAGTGGAAACGTCCAGTTTAATATAAGGGCAGCAGATAATTGTCAAGAAGCCCTTTATAATAAAAAAAAAAGTAAGAACGGTAGCGGTTGCACAGAAAAGTGTAACAGTATAACAACAGTGTATGGCAGACGTGTGTTGTGGCTACTGGAATAAAGGAGATGGCTGGCTTGGATAAAAGGAGTAGTGCAGATGTCTGTGGATGGTTAAGGTTACTAAAAAAGGCATCGAGTAGTTCTTGTCTCGCCGTAGTAACACAGTAATGTAGCGTGGATGGCTGCGTTTGTGGTGATAACGCATGTTTAGTAAATACGAGACCAAGGGTTCACAAGACCGGTAGGATCAAGAAGTATAGCCAGAGAAAGCCATAAAGTTCGAAGACATAATTTAGCCACAGTGGTATTTACAATCAAAAGAATTCGTACGTTTGTCGTAAAAAGGAAAAAACATAATATTTAAACAATAAGTGCCATGAAATTATCTACCAGATAATAATATAAAAAAATCATTCCAAAAATATGTCTGTCTCAAGCAGCTAAAAAAAGAAACATCTGATAATTGATTAAAACTTACAAATCTCTTGTAAAAGGCGGAGGTAAAATATTTTTATAATTTAAGATAGCAAAATGTCTAAGAAGATAAATTTTAAATGAATTACAAAATAATATCAAAAAGACAATTACAATTAATCGGCCAAACAAAATTTTATAGATAATTTTTATTATATTTATACAGTTATTTAAACAATACAATAAACGGATTGGGTAGGAAATATAAATTTTTGTTAATTTAAAAATATGACTTAGAAAAGCACATAATCAGAAAAATAGTACGTAAAGAACGTACACGAAAAAAGATTTACAATATTAATTGCGAATAATGTACTCAAAGAAAAAAACATGAGAAAAAAGTAAGGGTACTTTTATTTGTTTCATTTTGTAAAAAATTAAATGCATGTCATATTATGAACCTTCTTTTGTTTAACAAAACACAAAATTGAAAAAACAAAGAAAAAACATTTTAAAACTTTCTTAAGGCTGTTTTTTATGGAACCTATTTTTATCAGCATAAACGTGGGGAGGTATAAAGCAACTGAATAAATATGAATATTTGCCAACATGTTAAGCAACTGGTCCATTCAGGCTATACTCTAAGTTGTTTATTTTAGCTGTTGAAAATACGTTTGTGGCCTTTATTTAAATACCATTATACACCGCAAATATTTAGATCTGACCTGGAAGCCATCTACATTGCTTCGATACAGATAAGAGATTCATAAATAATAATAATTGTTATAACAATTTGTCAATAAGAATGCAAGCAAATAAACTGCCCTGAACATTGTTCGGTGGATAAATTTTAAGCTTAAAAATTTGGGAAAACTAAAACCAATTTAAAACCTTGTACTTATAGAACAATAAGACAGTATTTAAGCAATTCAGAATTAAATGATTTGTTTACCGTCTAAAATTCAATAACATCTGCATCAATATATGGCCATTACAAAACTCCCTTCAAAAGTAATGTTCCATAGATCTAGGTTTCAGCATGTACAGGGTGTCCGCCGCCATTTTGGTAAACTTTAGTCTTCACAGTTTATATTTGGCAGTCGTAAAGTAGACACGTGGCAAATTTATAATGGAAAAATATTTGATAAACCAACGTGTTTTTAATCGTTAAAATTTTTTATCAAAATCAATCATCGATTACTGTGACGATGAGAAAGTTACGTGAAATTTTTTAAAGAAACAAGGTGCCAACACAACCCACTTTTTATCGTGTAGTGAATGATTTCGAAGAAAGAGGGTCTGTAGGTGATAGGCCTTAGCATGTAAAACAACGTTCTTCAAGATCAGCTGAAAAAATTACTGCTGTTCAAGAAAGTGTTCAAAACAATCCATCAACCTCAATGCGATGCCGTACTAAGGAAGTTGGCCTTCAAGGATTTGTATTTGTTTTCATTTAAGATTCAGTTGACAGAAGAGCTTCTTGCACAAGACTTTTGAATTAGAACAAACATTTTCATGAAAAAATCATTATGTGTGATGTGTGACGCGGCACATTTTCATTTGGATGGCTATGTGAATAAACAGAATATTCGGTTCTGGTCAATAAAAAGCGCTTAAGTTCGTCATCGGTCACCTTTGCATCCATTAAAAGTGACAGTCTGATGTGAAATTTGATCAGTAGGAATCAACCTCACTTCTTTTCAAATGCAAACGGCGCAACGGTGAATGGGGAGCGATATCCGCATATGATAGAAAACTTTTTAACGCCCCAACCTGCATGCTTTAGGCTTGATTAACATGTGGTATCAACAAGACGGTGCCACAACTTATACAACTAAAATTAAAATGGAAAGAAAGAATTTAGTATACCTTCCCGGCGGATAACCTATAATTTCAACTAACTCATAGCAATTTCAGTCTGTTTAATCTTTTCGCTTAGAGATATGTGACAGAACGCATTTAATGCCACGCAATCTACAAATTCATAAATTCTCTTTGCATAACGAACATATCATTGATTTAACAGACTGCGCAGAAAAATCGTACCCCTCAAGTTAACTCAATAAAGCACAATATCTTCCAAATTAGATTTAAAGGTCTTTAAAGAGATGTCTCTATGTTTGTGCCTGATCAAGATACAATCCGAGGTCTTTCTATCCATTGTTCTTTCCAGTAGCTTCTACGCAGGCTCGATGGTTTTTGGATATTTACTGATGGTGGTTTAAAAGGCGTTAGAATAAATTTACAATATCCTCTATTGTCAACCATCAGCATAATTATTTGGATTTCATTTACTGCAAGGCATATCATTTCCCGATCAATTTTGAGAGGAAATCAAGATTATCTGAAAAGGTTTTTATTTCATAAAATGCTTAGCGAAGTCTATTCCCAAGACTCAAAAAAAGAATTTGAGACAAAAGTGCACACATTCAAATGAGTTTAAAATACCTACAGCGAACACCTGCCTCTCATGGAAAAGGTGTTTAAAGTGACACCAATTTTACAAAAGGAAGTATGACAAGCAACACCTAAAACGGCCCTCTTATATTTCTTATAAAAATTTTCGCATTAAGTCCCTTATGCTTAAAGCAATCTTTCTTTACAAGAGCCAATTAATTTAAATTAAATTTAAATAAAATATAATAATTTTCTCATTCTTATTGTTGTTTTTATTACAAAAGCTTCTACTGTAAAGAAATACAACATAATTAAGGTTACTTTTCCTATATTTTGTGTAAACAATTTTGCTTTTTCCAAAAAAAAAAAAAAAAAAAAAAACAAAAAATCATAATTGAATTCGGGTGTTTCTCTTTTTTTTTGGTCGTTGCAATGTTCACAATTTATTTGTTGTTGTGCAATTGCTTAAGGGAAATAAGATCCACTAGAAAAGATACCTTGGCATATAGTATTCATAAAAGAGATGAATAAAAAAAATATAAATAAATAAAATTAAAATATTCGCGTGTACTCATTAAGTGAGTAGTCAGCGGTGGTTGTGGCAATAGTGTGTTGTAGTCGTGTTCGTAGTCAGTCATCATTATCTCAACCATCAAAAGTAGCAGCAGCAGCCGCAACTGGAAGAACAACATCGTCATCTGTTTTCTTGTACATCATCATCATAATCATTACAAAAGTCTTCCTTTCATTATTAAAACCGCAAATTATTTAATTTCTTCGTTTTTAATGGGCAGCTCTACTATGCAAGTGATAAATGGCAGACATCAGTTTAAGGAAAAGAATGCAACCCCAAGAAGATTTTTTTTTTAATAGGAAGAAACCATTATATTTAAGGAAGTGCCTTAGTGTATCTGTTGGCTTAGACTGAAATGCTTGTATTTACATTGTGTCTCTTTCTTGTAGCACAGGGTATTTCAAAGTCGCCTAGGCCCTTCACAACATTGCACTTGTTTCTCTTCTTGGTTTTTTACATTTTTTTTTTTTTGCATACAAAAAATTTGTTTGCGTTTCATTTCAGTTTAATTCATTTTTTTTTTTCTTCATTTAATACATTCATTATGACAAGTAAACATATTACTTGGTGTCTGGAGATATTATAATGATACCATCTTACTGCCAACAGACAACAAATACAAAAATATCAAAAACTATGATTCCAACTACAATAATTCCAAAGGAGAACTACAAATGCAGAGTGCGCGATACATGAATGCAGTCAACTCAAACTGCAATTTTCTTAAAAATAAATTGTAAGTTTATTAGTTACTACTCGCTTTCTCGAAAACAAAAATCAGTACTTTTAAGGGTAAATTAAAAATGATGTTTTTTAGCATCATAGAACAATAAATTGTAAAAAAAAATATCGCAGGACAAGTTTTCTATTTTAAAGATCAAAACGGCTGTCTCTGACGAAATTCATTCTGGGACGCCCTACGAACATTGCCGGCCTTATGTCATGAATAACACGAACATTAGTGTTGGCAATTATTGCTGGTTAATTAGCACAAACTAATGACTTGACATGGCTCTACAAGAAATAATGGGGGGGTGTAGAATATCACATACTTGAAGGACAATTTAAAGGAGAAGTTGTAGAAATCAAATTATCGCCAAATTTTTATTTCAATAAGTCAAGTTTTATATAATATAATCGATCATGGTGCGGTAATGATCTCCATCGATATATCCTCAGCTGTGCCTCTATTTTTTAAGAAATATGTAGGATCCAATGATGCCATCATCGTAAAACTGTAT
Source organism: Gymnosoma rotundatum (assembly GCA_916610165.2). NCBI lineage: Eukaryota > Metazoa > Arthropoda > Insecta > Diptera > Tachinidae > Gymnosoma > Gymnosoma rotundatum. The sequence continues at coordinate 114,243,561 of OU744340.1, read as the reverse complement.
ACAAGTGGAGTGCGTAGAGTGTGTTTTCGTTTGGTTTCACTCCACAACGGCAATTGTCTTTATTAAAAATCTAAAATCACCATCACGATTATACGATCAACTGCTAAATTCCATTGACGACTGATTTTCCAGGTAAAATCCAAAAAATTTAGAAGCGATATCCATGCGGGTATTATGATTATTTGTCATGGTATATTGATCATAAATGTCAGCGCAGTATGAAAATTCGTTTGACAGTAAACCTTATCGTAAGTTCTATCAGTTTTAAAAGCATCCACCTTATCTAGCAAACGTATATTACAACTAATAATATGCTACTAGGATTTTTTTTTCCTACAAAAAAAACCTTAAACTTAGGCTTGACAGCTTTAAGGTTCAATAAAACGTGTCATAACCATATAAAACAGCTGTTCAAACCAACCTTATGGAGAATAATGTATTTGATTCTTGGTGATATGCCATAATCCTATAGCCATAACCGTAACCATAGATATTAATAAAATTTTGATTTTTAGCATAACCATATACAACTAACTATTGAATTTAGGTATTAACTGATTGTTTTTTATTTTGTTGTTATTTTTCACTTTCTCTACATTGTATTTTATTTTTATTGCGCTGCTTTCTTAACAAACGGCAAAACAAATAAGAGTTGCTTATGGTTGTGGCACCACTATTCGCTAGCAGTAAATATGACTATGGTTATGGCCATGGTTTCGGCTATGGCTATGCTGACGCTTGAGCAAAGTTATGAAATGGTTTAAAAATGGCCCTAAAGCAATACCAATATTTAAGGCATGAAATTTGGATTATATTTCAAAGTATTCCAAGATTTTTTTTTGGGATTTTCGGAGTTTTATGGAATTTCGGTATCAGACAAGTTCTGAATTCTACACGAAATTTACACTTCTGTATTTTTCAAGGCATTGTTTTTGTAAAAAATATTTTTATACCAACAATGCTTTGAAAATATTGAGGTGAAAATTTTTTGTGGAATTCAGAACTTGTATATTTCGGTTTTGTAGTGTCAATACTTCTAAAGGCACCAGCATTTTAGTAAATAAATATGAATTATGAATGAATATAAAATATAAAAAATGAATTGAGAAATAAAAAAAAGTGAACAAAACCCGAATCAACACTATCAATTTGGTTAAAAAAAATTTTTGTTATTTAAGTTTTAATTAAAACACATTACAAATATTTTTTTGACTGATTTTTTTGCGGAATTTCGTATGACTTTATTATATTTACAATTTTTTTTAATCATATATGAGGGCATTAAAGTAAGAAAGTTTTTTTATTTTAACTACGCAAAATTGCGTAGCAGGTGGTGGCAGTAACGTCACTGGAAACGACAGACTCTTAATTTAAGAAATCTGCATCAAATTATTTTTATTAAAATTTTATATTTTTGGCAATGACGTAAATTAAGGAATTCGTCTCTGCTATCACTTGGTACATGATTTCGCCATGATTCAAAGCTTTTCAAAGTATATATCACAAGCTTTTCACTTAAGAAAATTTATATAATTCTTAATTTTTAAAATTAATTCGGCTTAAGTTCCTTTTCATTTTTGATTTGATTGTTTAAAAATTTTTGCGGTATCGTTTCTTAAAAAAAACGTTTTCAAAAAAATGTAAATAATTTTACTTTTTCACTCAACACTTTAAGCGAAGACTTTTTTTTACCTTGCATACACGCACCTTGAAGCCTACATTTATATAAAATAGTAATTTTCCTTATGCATTTAAAACTGAGTGTAGTTAAATGTTTACAATAGATGGTACAGCATTTGCCATATAGGAGGGAATACAACTGTCAGTATGAATTCATATTTATCTTAATGTCCGTCCTTCTATCTAACCATTCGTCTGACTTACGTTTTGTCCTTTCCTCAAACAGTTCCTCATGACTTTTTTTTATTCTGGACTGCCTGCCTACCAGTCTGTCTATTTATTTACACAATGTACAAATGATAATGATAACTAAAATTAAACAAAACGCAAAGAAACCAAAACCTTTTGTGTATAAAATTATAATAAACTTTAAAAACAGCTCAGTTTTTGGAGGAGACAGACAGACATGATAAATGTTAAAAAAGAAAATGTATTGCAAATGACATGTATGCATGTCTGTCTGTCTGTCTGTTTGTTGTAAGCAACATTTTTGTAATGTTCAAAATTAAACAATGATCAAGTTAACATGACATTTACTTCTTCAACTTCTTTCTACTTTTGCTGATGCGCACGCGTGCATGTTTTATTACAACTGACATTTTTCATTTTGTTGTTGTGGTTGTTGTACTGCGGCTTGTAAAAATTGACCGTGTTAACAAAAAACAAACAATGAAAAGGGATATATACTTTTTTTGTTTAAAGCTGTTTTCTTTATTTTTGATTTATTTTGATTACATTCAAGGTCATTATTAATTGAAGGTTACGGAGAGTAAAATTAATTTTTTTTTTTTGATATTTTACATTTTTAAATTTGCTTTATTAATTAATTCAAATAAATTGAAAAAAACTCAGTTCAGTTGTGAGTTGAAGCAGATGTGTAGAAATTTCTACCAATTGTAATTCATTAAGTATTTATTATAAATTCCGTTACATTTATCTTTTCGTTTCACTCAAAATTATGTTGGGATTTGAACTCTGACTAATAACACTGTACAACAAAATAAAATTTTTTCAAAAATTACAAGGTCCGGGCTATAAATTCTGATAGAGGAGACAAAAAAAAGATATACGTGTATCGGCGTTTTGAAAGTTTACATCTGGATTTCATTTGAGAGGGGGTTAAAATTTCCCAGCTCTGGCACATTCTTATTGTTAAACGGCATAAAAAACCATGTGACCCTTACATTTTAGGTAAAAAATGTGTTCAGCAAATTTATGTAAAATGTTACGGAGAACATTTTTGTAGAAATGTTAACCCTCTAACTCCTCAAGATATGGGTCTTTTTTGTCCTTCTTTTAAAAAATAGCAAAAAACACCATTAAAACAGGGTTTTAGAGGGTTAAAATGTTCCACAAAAATGTTACCCGTTAAATTTTACTATAAGTCCCTAAATACACCAAAAAGGAAAATTCAACCATAAAGTCAGAAATAAGACGCAACAAAAGAGAGCTTAGGGTTAATTTCGCATTTATTAAGAATTTTGTTTTAAATCAAATTTGGATAGCATTAATTACATTTTTTTTATCTCTCGGCAATTCCACTTCATTATCATACAATGTCCGGCATATTTCAGCGATAAGCGAATGAATGCTTTTACCTTTATAGCGTTCTTCAATGAGTGCGCATGTCTGATGAAATTTTTCACCATGCTCATCAGATTCTGTTGACAACTGGTTCTCAAAGTAATACATATGGGAATTTAAAAAATGAATTTTTGTTGACATATGAACGCAATAAAAGGTTCCTGTTTCAGCGATTGTTCCATCAACATAATGACTAGGACTTCGAAGTTGTAGCACAGGTACTGGGAGTTCGTCAGAATGCGGAAATGGCAGCATGGCACAGTTTTGTATACAAAACTCTTTCGCCTATATCTATTCAATTTTAATATGGCACACGTAGCACGTAGCGTCATTATGTTCACCTGGATCTAACCACCGCATAAGAATACCAAACTGCATTGAATTTCGTTGACCTTCAGCGAGAGTTCAAAAATAAAACTATAGTTTTAGAACAAAAAAAAAAATTATTACCTTTAGACCACAAAATTAAGCCATTATAACAAATAAAAAATAAGAAAAAAAACATCAAGAGAAAAAATTGGAGCTCGCCTATATCTTCCGAGGTACGGAGCTTAGAAATTTTCCAATTTTTTTAAATATCAATATGGATATCATTTTAAAGCTTTTGAAAAGATCTTTAGGAAATAGCATTAAGAGCTAATGAAATTTTTATGTAAAATAATATATATGCAGTACCAAATTTTTTTTTAATTCTCTGTCACCCCAATATTTGCTTTTTTATTGGAATTAATTCACTGAACTAGATTTACAAATACTATATGGTGAAGGGTATATAAGATTCGGCATAGCCGAATATAGCGCTCTTACTTGTTATTTACAATCTTTAAGTGGAGAAATAATTTTGCGAAGTAATTGAAAATATATTTATGGCCTCAATAAGGTGTTGTTTAATCATTATTCTGAAAACAATTATTTTACGATTATAAAAAATACAGATTCAAGGGGAATACTCATATAATAAATGCCTAGGACCACTACTTCAAAGAATTAAGTATTCTTTACATAATTTATATCAAAAACGGGAACTGAAAACAAATTTTTTTGGTTTTTGTTTTAAATGTAAATTGTATGTAGAAATTATCGTTACTAATCTGTTAGTAAAATTAGCCTTTGCTGAATATGGTTAACAATATCGTTAATCGTTCTAGTTGCCAATCATAGAAGGAATGGCCCCGTTGATGGAACACTAAAATAATTTATAGAAAATATTTTAAAGCTTTTTCAAGTATTTAAAATATGACTTGTAAAAATGGTTTAACAGTTTGTTATTCTAGTACCTGGTTTTATTTAGGGACATTCCCAAATTTGTGGAATTTTAACAACCACAATTACTAATTACATTATTTTGTACATCCTAATTGACCTGATTTATCATAAAATTTAATTGCTTTTTCAAATTTGTTATTCTAAATGAAACATTTTCCTTTTAATGTTCAATTGAAATTTTTTTTATATTTACCTGTTTGTTTTTTTGGTCTATGGACATTCTCGAATTGGTTTTTTCTATAACAGATTTTTTAAAACCACAATTATTATCCCTTTTCACACATAATAAAATGTGGTTTATAAAAGGGCAGTAAGTAATAACAATTTTCGTAAGATAAAGGTAAAAGCATTCATTCGCTTATCGGTGAAATATGCTGGACATTGTATGATAATGAAGTGGAATTGCCTAGAGCTAAAAAAAATGTAATTAATGCTATCCAAATTTTCTTTAAAACAAAATTCTTAATAAATGCGAAATTAACCCTAAGCTCTCTTTTGTTGCGTCTTATTTCTGACTTTATGGTTGAATTTTCCTTTTTGGTGTATTCAGGGACTTATAGTAAAATTTAACGGGTAACATTTTTGTGGAACATTTTAACCCTCTAAAACCCTGTTTTAATGGTGTTTTTTGCTCTTTTTTAAAAGAAGGACAGAAAAGACCCATGTCTTGAGGAGTTAGAGGGTTAACATTTCCACAAAAATGTTCTCCGTAACATTTTACATAAATTTGCTGAACACATTTTATACCTAAAATGTAAGGGTCACATGGTTTCTTATGCCGTTTAACAATAAGAATGTGCCAGAGCTGGGAAATTTTAACCCCCTCTCAAATGAAATCCAGATGTAAACTTTCAAAACGCCGATACACGTATATCTTTTTTTTGTCTCCTCTATCAGAATTTATAGCCCGGACCTTGTAATTTTTTAGTGTGTTGTACAGTGTAATCTTAGGTTTAACAATTATGCAGCTGCCTAATATATGTTACATAATTTTTCCTTATTATTCTATATACTGCCCTTCACCCCACTATGTTAGTGGTGGAGGTAAGATAACATTAGCTTTACAGATAGGCAAAGGGTCGCCATATTTTCCTAACAATTAACAGGAACAAAAAATGAAACATTTTTTCTTTTGTTTAAAACAAGGAGCGCTTAAGTGGTTTCGAAAGTCTTGTTAGGTAGAATCTATGTCCTCCATTTCGATTGCCTCTCTTCCAAGGATCCGTCCTATGTTTAAGGCTCAATTGAATTAAAGAACTATTTTTAAAAATTCGTCTAAAATGGCGTGAAAAATAGCTCAATTACGATTTATTTCAATTGTATTATTTAAATGTTTTGAATAAAAATGTAAATGTTTCAATGTTGAAAACCCTTGAACTTACCCAAACTACTTTTGCCGCATATGCATACATCTTGAATGTTAATAAAATATTTTGTTTCTTCTGATTTTAATGACCTACTTTTAATTAAAAACATTCGAAATAAAATTAAATTTCATTGAGTTAATAAGCCAACTTATACATATACATACATACATACATACACATATCGCTCATATAAGAACTACTCCAACATGTGAACGTATTGTTTTTTATTTATTTCTCGTTATTTCTTTTATTTGTATATTACTTTTGTCAATAGTATTGTTGTTAAAAAGTCAATACAACGAACTACAAATAAAAAATCACCTCCAGGAAAAACAACCATTCATATGTACGTCTACATGAACAGAATGATAAAATAGTTTATAAATATATGATATTAATTAGAGTTCTCATATAAAAAATATTATTCAATTATTTTTATGATTATTAATTTTTACTTTCGATTAAAAAATTATTCGATTAATATTTAACGATTATTCGGAAAATATTTTTTCAAATTTTTTAACTGTTTGAGTATTTTTCAAATAATATTTTTATTAATAAAACTAAATTTCTCAAACAAAAAAAACGGATAAAATTTAGCGATTAATCGAATAACGAATAAGATTTAGCGATTAATCGAATATCCGAATAATCCTTTTAACTGAATATTGTTCAGAGTAATGTGTTTAAAAAAAGAAATAGAACTCTCTTTAAAAAATGTATATTTTGTTTTTGCAAAGAATATTTGATGAATATAAAATATTCGAATAGTTTTTTATGCTGGATATTTTATTTAAGAAAAACTTGAACTGTTTGATAAAGAACATTTTTTTGAGAAATCGACTACTTTAAAACATTTTATTTGCCAGAATAATGTCAAATTGTTCAATTTACAATGAAAAACTATACGATGTACTATACTTCTTCGAAAATGTCAAAACAAAACTAAAAAACTGATGGATTCGCCTTTTTTTTCAGAAATTAAGAACAATTTGCCACTGTGGAACACCCTAACATTCAGATAAATATAAATAAAAATTCTTTGCAATCACCGAATAGGGAATAAAAAAAAGGAAAAAGTAAACATTTTAAACGGATTACAAAAGGATCAGATCTGTGTACATAAGAAAAATAAACGAACATAACAGAACTTTATTTGTATAAGTGTTAGTGTGTAAGTTACAGTTTTAAATTCCAATACAAATACACAAAAATTCAGCAGCAGTGACAGCATACAAAATACAAATGTATGTGAGATAAAAATTATTATTTTAAAGAAGAAAAAAAAATACGCAAAAATATTTTTAAATTTACTACCATCAAGTTGAAATTTTGTAAAAAAAAAAAGAGACACGAATGCAAATGGAATTAGTCTTCTATCGAATGCAACCAATTTTCTGAAAAGACTAAAAACTAAATAGCTGTGATATCGCCCAAGTGTGTGATAACCAGAAGAGCAATAAGTTATCCTGGCCCCTAAATAGGAGGGAACATCGACAGAGAAAAGATGCCGACAGAAGTCGAAACCTCCTTCCATCATCACTGGGAAAAGAAAAAGGTTATGACTATTAATGAACATTTGCTTTGGGAAAGAGTAAGGAAAAATACCTTTATTCTTTCACGAATGACATGAAGAGTACCGGTCGTCAAGGCATCAACTGTTGCTGGTTTATCAGCTTAAAGCAGTCACTTCACGTGACCCCAAGGGAAATAATCGAAAGGTATCAAATCGCACAATCTTAGAGGAAAACTGAGAGTTCCATTTCTCATTTCAGTAAGACGACGTGCGACTTTCGTTCAGCATATTGCCCGTAACTCTATCTGCTTTAAAACACATCACCCCTGATTAATTGCATCCATATTTTCAAACAAAAGATCATTGGTCATGGAGCGGTAACGAACTCTATCGATCATAACTTAAGCTCCGGTTTAATTTTTGTACAAATAGGGTAGAATAATGCAACCAGAGTGTAAGCCGCACCAAGAGGATGTTATACAGCCTGTAGGATCTGTTGTTGATTGGTTTTTATTCACATGCATTGATTTTGTTTAATAACAAATTCGTTAAAGCAAAAATGAGCGTCAATGCTGAACACAATTTTCCTTCTACAGGTTGCGCGATCAAGTATGATTTTCAAAGCATGTTCAAGCTTTAATCTATTCATGATGACATAAACTGGCAAATCATAAATATTCATAAATATCAAAATGTGAGGGCAGTATTGCAGTTAGTTTAACACTTAATCCTCTTTCATAGGTTCAATTAGTTTTAAGGAAACAGCCATAAGAAGCAAGTCCTGTTGGAAGCACCACCCCTCTCCATAAGAATATCCAAGAGAAACAATTTACGAAAGGCCCACTGTCTGATTTTGTTAATGAATTGAGGCTGTAACAAAATAGCGCTGTTGAATATAAAGCTGACTTTCAATTTTTTTGTTTTTTTCTTTGAAAAATTATTACAGTTTTTCTCAGACCACGCAAATATTCATCAAAAATACAGTAGCTCCAAGCGAAACTCGTACACTTTAGACTAATTTTTAAACTATTTTTTAACATTAAGTAAGAAGCTCTTCACAAATAAAACTGTATTTATTTTATTAGTTCATTTTATAACAAATTTAACAAAACATAAAAACTTTAAATTATATTTCAATTAAAAAATTTTTTAATAAAAACATAAAATAATAGTAATTTCTGTGACAAAGCCAAACCCGTACACCATACTTTTATTAAGTATTATTTTGTTAGTTTTAAATATTAATATTTGGTGTACATGCCTTTATTTTTTATCACCATTTTTAATCTTTTTGGCATACTGCGCACAAGGTTTTCGCAAAAGCTTGGTTCAATTTTGCCCCATTCGTCCTGAAGAGCTCTTTTCAAACCATCCTTAGAACTTATGTATGACTACGAATTTTACGATCGAGATAGCTCCACAAATTTTCGACCGGGTTTGTGTCTGGACTCTGGGCTAGTGTATCCATAACATGTGGACAATTATAAAGTAGCCATGATCGCACATTGTAAGCCTTATGCTTAGGGTCGTTGTCTTAGTAAAAATAAAAGTTTTCACCAAGACAAAGTTTTTGCTTACAAACTGGCAAACTTTCTTTTAAAATGTTCACATACATATGCTGATCTATGATACCATCGATGAAGTGTAGAACACCGGGCCCAGATGCAGAAAATAATCCCCAAACTATTAATGACCCACCACCGTGCTTAACTGTTGGTTTCATGTTTTTGGCAAGCAACTCCTCATTGGATTTTCTCCATACAAAAGGTCTTCCATCTGAACCAAACAAGTTGAATTTACTTTCATCTGTGAATAATACTTGCTTCCAAAATGAAAAATCCTTTGTTTCATGTTCCTTGGCGAATCGTAACCTTCTCTTTGATTTCTCTTATTAATCAGAGGTTTAACTCTTGTCCTTCTACTATTGAAATTAGCCCTTTTTAATATGTTTCTTATGGTCTGTGGGCAACATTTTTTTTCCTAAGTCTTTCTCAACAACTTCTACGAGTTTCGGAGCACTGTAAAATGGGTTCTTTTTTATTTCACGTAAAATATATTGCTCGTCTCCAGCAGAGAAAATTTTGTTATTTGCACTTTTCTTCATGTTCGCAATCCTCTCTTCCATTTTACACCTTTTTATAATATATTGCACTGTTGATAGGCTTCTATCAACTATCTCAGATATTTATCACAGCGATTTATTATTATTATGATGTTGAATTATTAATTTTCTAACTTCGACAGAAGTTTGTCCTCTCTGTCTACCCATTTTGTTCTCTTTTGTAACTCTTTCAAACAAAAACCCAAATAAATGACAATAAAAAAGGTAATAATGGGAAAAGTCCCTAATTTTTTTAATTATTTTTACGAAATATCCCGAAGTTAGATGCAAATTAAAAGAATGTTGCCAAATTAAATTAGACTGTACGAGTTTGGCTTTGGCGTCGAAAGTTGGCACTTTTTAAACTATTTATCTGTATTTTAATAAATAAATTTATATTCAAAATTTCGTTTCTGATATTTAATTAAGTACATAGTTTTGTACTAAAATTAAGTAAATTTATTTTATTAGTCTATTTAGTTTTAGACATATAACATAAAGAAATTTGTTTTCATAGGTGTACGAGTTTCGCTTGGAGCTACTGTATATGTTTTTTATTGTAGCACCAAATATTTTCTCTATTTGCCTAATATTATTTTCTAAAATGTCACATCCATATTTATTGTTTATTAAGTTTTTTGTTCATACGTGATATTTTTCTAAAAAATAATTTATTCTATATTTTATACAAAATAATTAATGTAAACAAAAATATTTAATTAATACAAAAAATATCCTTTTAATGCAGAATAAATAAATTACAAAACGCTGGGCTTAATGCAGCTATTGTTGTCATTAACAAATAAATATTTAAATAATTATTTACAGTGTTGTGATAATTTTTTAATGTTTGAAAAATATTTACAGTTGTTTTTGTTTTATTAACAACTCTTTTTAGTAAAAATAATAACGTCATAGTTTATTTACAAAAATAAATGTAATTAATTTAATATTTAAACAATAATATCTCATTATCAGAATTTCTTTACAATTTCTGCTTTTTATTTTTGCAGTCCCTTTTTCTAGACTACAAATCTCAGATCATCCAATTAACAAAATCAATGTAAAGTATAGTACTCTGTTCATCATTTCGTGCGAAATGTTGTCAAAAGGCCGAAAAATATAGGCGATCGCTAATTTTTTCATTTGTTTTTTTTTTCTTATTTTTTAATTATCTATCGCTTTTTTATTGCAGTTACTTCACTAAACTAGATTTGTTCCAAACGATATAGAAAAATTAGAGGCAGGCGGGGTGTTTTTCCCGCTGACTCGAAGGAATATACCGATCTTGCTGATGTTCTAGCCCATTTTGACTTGGCGAAGTTGATTTCAGCAATAACACGGACGGTCAGATAGACATCGGTCAATCGACTTCGCTATCAATTATAATTCAGAATATATGTAAATACTTTATGGGATCGTAAATGGTTATTGTAGAAATTACAAACGGAATGAGGAAGTAAAACAAAAACTATAAATAATTTGAAACCGTAATATATATTAAAAATAAATTTGAAATAAATTTATATAAAATATTATTTTCTATTTTCTTAAGCTTTGGGTCCTTATATTTTTTAATAATATTTTATTTCAATATTGAAATAAAATATTATTAAAAAATATAAGGACCCAAAGCTTAAGAAAATAGAAAATAATTTAATAAAAAAGGGTCAAATAATCATTATTAAACTAATTAAGTTTATATAAAATAATTAAAAACACCAATTACAAAAAACGAACAATGCACGGCAATTGCGAATTAGAGCTTCATGAAAAAACGTTAAGAAAGAGCTAAAGCAAATACTTCTTTTTTAAGTTTCGCCAGCTGCTGTTATCTGCGATACTAAAAATAAATATAAGCGTGAGGGAACTTCAAAAATTACTGCCTGCCAAATAAACTATCATAATGCGCTCACTTATTGTTATTTATGATCTTTATATCTGATAAATCATCAAGAATAAATTGTTGCTGAAACAACGGCGCCAAATTATTTAGATTTACTTTGATAATAGTCCTCAATTCAACATATTTATTTATCGTAAAATTGTGTTTAGAGATTTGGCTCATTTTTAGCTAAAGGGTATATATAAACAAAATTACAGCATATGGAGTAAATCAGGTCGCAAAGGTCTTTACATATGAACAAAAACAAACTACTTTTGTTCTTATTCGTAAAAAATTTTACTTTGGTTGTCACCGTAGCAACATAGGTAGACGTGTTTGCTTGCTCGTTAGAAATTAAGACCATGAGTTCAAGTCCTATCATTGAATTGAATGAATGTTAAATAGCAGATCACACTTCTCGGAATCTTAGCTAGAAAGAGAAATATAATTTTTGTGGTGAGAATAGAGAAAATCAGAGCCTGTGTATTGCAACAGCAAATGAGACTATCAAGGCGCCTTTGTAGTAAAAGAAATGAAACAGGAAAACCGTTGTCCAAATTCTAACCAGAGCCCTTGCTAGAGAGAAAACTAACAGCATAACAACAGTGTGTAGCTAAGTTGGTTAAAAAGGTATTGTTGAGTTCGACTCTCGTTGGATTAACATTGAGAGATTGGGTGCAAGAGTTTGTTTAGTAAATAAAATATCATATAGCTAAGAATTTCAGACTAGAAATATAAAAAATAAATAAAAATATTAAAGTGCTGGTATCAAGAAGCCCTAAGTTAAGAAATGAGTAGCAAAAGAACAACCCAGCAAAAAATTTTTGAAAATGTGATCGAGTGTGAAATTAATCATTTTTGGCGGAAGTACCTTCCTACTAGAGTGCCAACTTAATGATTTTAACAAGGCATGAGACTTTAAAATCAATTTCGGAGAATCGACTACAATAATTATTGTAGGAAATGATGAGAACCATTAGTACGCATTTTAAGATATTCTCTTTTAAAATAAGGAACTAGTTCCATTACTACGTCCTTTTTTAGAAACTAATGTAATGTGTTTTGTAAGCGAGTAACAAAATATGGCAATCACAAAAGTAAGTCATTATATGGCAATTACTTTTTAAGGTAATGTCTAATTTTTTGCTGGGAAATAGGTTGTAACGTTGAAACTGTATCCTAATTTTAATTGAGTAGTTCACAAATAATCCAATTTATATATCTGATTTTTTTTCAGGCGTAATTGTTTGTCTAATTACACAGTTTTGCAAATCTTCCAAAAAATCAGCTATAATTATTGAGAAATAAGACAACGTTTAGATGCGCTCATTATCCCAGAAATTAAGCAACAAATAACAAGTTAATGACCTTATAAAGAATTAGCTATTCCCGAGGCACTTCGCTACTTTATTGAGAATAATCGACCATTCCTCCAGGCAGGTTTTTTATTTAACAGGAAAGTTTTAACAGATTTTCTTCTGCCTATTTGACCTTATAAATCAGTATTACTTTATTTTTCAAATAATCCTGTTTCTTATTTTTTTAAATAAGCATATTCTATTGGAACTTATGAAAATGTTTGTTTAAATTTTATTTAATCTGGCCAAATTTGTGCAAACTTCAGATAAACCATCTACATGATCATACGGACAAATCCTAAAAAATTAATCTAATTCGGTTTGACCGTTCGTTATTGTAGATTTAACAACACGATATAATCTAAAGCTTGTCATAGATATTGCATTCAAATAACAACTCCCCCTGTTGCATTAATTAAAACCAAAGCAAAAAATTTTATTGACACAATCAACAAGAAGTTAATGATTTAGATGAAATATGTAAATTAAATCACAACGTTTCCTTATTATTTAATCAAGAAATAATGCAGCATTAATACAGAGCAAACAGCTTCATCAATAATGAAAAGAAGAAAATGTAATGAATAAAATCTAGGGAAATGATTGCAGCAGAAAATAATAAGAAAATATTAAAAATTAATTTGCAAATTAAAATGTTGCTTATGAACATAAAAAAAAGTAATCATTGAAAGAAAGAAGTCAAGAATAAAGAAAAGTTCATGGAATATGAAAATAATGAAAAAATACACAATATTAATGAGAAACAATTGCATTTACAAATTATTTGAATCTAAGAAAGTCGCTGGTGCAACAAACTTATTCAAACTTATCAGAACTACAGAGAGGGAGTGTGAGTGTATGCAGTTGAGGGAAAAAAAGATAACGAAGCAACTGTGCAAATTTTCTTAAATCAGGCATCTAAAAAAATACCAATGACTTGACTTGACTCTGCTCAAAACATTATTTCCTTCACTTTATTAATATTCACAATTAATAAAGTGCTGAAACTTCTTCTTGTTCTTGTTCTTAATAAAAATGAAAATTAAATTTTAATATAAACATGTGTAAACGATTTCAACTAGCAAATCAAATAATTATCATTGAAAGGGAAACAGCAAAATGATGTTGTAGCTGCTGCTAATTGTGTTTTTAATAAAAAAAAAAAAAAAAGAAAAAAAGTAAAAAATTAATCAGTGAGAGATCATGTGAAGTCAATGGGATGAACGTAAAGTAAATGACGTTTTGCATCTGTTTCCCTATTTTATTTTTTAATTAAAAAATTAACAACTCTATTAACATGAATTTTAAGAATGTACGATGATGGTAAAGATAATTATTAATCCGGGTTCCCACAAATTAATTTAAATGAGTTTTGACAAAAAAGAAATGGTGCTTGATCAAAGGAGTTTTTTCCGAATAGTGGCGAGTGTTTCTTAGCCTTCTCCTTTTCTTAAACAAACGTTGAAACACAGTTTATTGAAAAATATTCTCTGCACCTTGAGTCGAGAAAATCGTTTGATGGACGAAATCTCAAGTCGCAACAGTGCACAGTGGTTTAAAAACAAATTTTTTTGGACATAATTCGGTATCTCATTAACCACTCAAGGAAGATACATTAAAAGCAGAGGTGTTTCCCATTGAATCTACGAACGATCGGCCCCGTAGGCTGAGGGGGGATTTTGGGTAGGCCACCAACGTTGGCTACCTCGGACATACATTTTTTTGAAAATGTATTATTAACTCAAATGTTAAGCTGTTGTTATAATTTTCGGTAATAACCGTCGTCTCTGGCTGTGTACTTCGAACGTTTGGCGAGCGCTTTCGATGCGATAACATCATTTTCAAGCCACGTGTTTATTAAAACTGAAGAGATAGTGTTAAGAATAAAAGATGGTGGGCTTAGGTAAATAAAATCTATTCCCTTGGTTCGTGTCCATGTGTGTTAAGGTGTTTTGCGAAATTGGAATCTTCCCTTTTCCTTTTGTATGATCGTATGTGTTCTGTAAACCTTGTTTTTAATGTTCGTCCAGTTTGTCCGATGTATGTATGGTTGCAAGTACAAGTAATTCTGTATACTCCGCTGGTGCTAAATTTATTGGTTGTTTCTATTGATGTCTTGAGATTGTTGCGTAGAGTGTTGCCCGTTTTTAATGTTGTGTGTAAACCTTCTTTTCTGAAAAGGGTAAATTAATCTATATATTTCTGGTCCTGTGTAAGTAAAGATGTGTCGTCGTGTTGTGTCGATTGTTTCCTTGTCTTCTTTCTTCTTGTTTTTGTTGTTGTATTGCCTAAGTAGTTTGTCGATGGTTGTGTGATTGTAACCGTTATTTTTAGCTATAGTGTAAATTGTATCGAGTTCTTTGTTGTATTTATCTGGAGCGAGTGGGACTATTTTAAGTCTGTGAATCATGTGTCTAAAAGCTGCGAGTTTATGTTGAGTAGGATGGTTTGAGGAGCTGTGGATAGTTGTGTCTGTCATGGCGGGTTTTCTATAAATGTCAAAGTTTAAGGTATCAATTCCTCGTGTTATTGATATGTCAAGATAATGTAAAGTTCTGTTTTGCTCTTTTTCCATTGTGTATGTGATTTTGTTGTGTATTATGTTTAAGTCTATAAGTCTTTCTAGGATGCATATAATGTCGTCTACGTATCTGTAGTAATGGGTTATTTTATGTTTTTCCATCAGTTTGATGATCAGTTGATGTGTAGTTGTTCTAAATGTTGCATGAAAATCTCTGTGAAGATTGCAAACGTTGGGTTTCCCATGCCGAGTCCATCAGGTAGTTTATAGAAGTTATTATTGAATCTAAAGTAGTTTTGTTTTAATATCGTCTTTGCAATATCCATTATTTCGTTAATATATTGATTGTCGTATAAGTTGGAAAGTGTGATACGTAGGATAGTCAAAGTTTCGTGTGTGGGTATTGATGTATATAGATCCTTTATGTCGAAGGAAACGAGTCTCGTATTATCAGTGATTTTGATGTCATTAATTTTGTTTATGAGGTCTTGTGTATTTCGTAACATGTATGTGTTCTGCAAATTTATTTTCTCTTTTAAAAATGTGGTAAGGTGTTTGGCCAAGTTATATGCTGAATGAAATACAACGCGTCGACTATCGTTCTTCACTCGCATATCCAACGATGTTGCAAATCTAGGAAAGTGTAAGTCTGTTGAAAGTGTAACAGCACACTTAGTTCCAGCACCGAAGAAATCTATTCATATTAAACTTGATCCTTGCTATGTTTTTTATGCAGTCTAGTTTAGATATTGTCCTAGAACCGGGTGGTGAGACATTTAACAATCGTGGCAATACACCATACAATCTGGTTTGTATTTAGGTTGTTCTAGACAAGGCACACATCAGTTTACTTTTCAGATTCCAAGGGAAAGAAATTCGACACTGCAGACCTAGCTATCACTGGCAGAAGTAGAAGTACAACAATTTAAATTTTGCTATGTCTTCACTATACCATTGCGTAACACCTACAACCAGCGTCCGTTGAGAGGACGAACGTCGATCTAGGCTGGCATCGTAGTCATAATATAAAAATCAATAAGGTTTTTGTTTGTTCATTTAAGAACTTCTTTATACTTTCACAGTATTAGGAAACCACTTAGCCCGAGTCGGAAAATTGTAACAACGTAACATATTCTTCAAATGAAAAAAAATATTTCACGATATTATTTAAGAGAATGGGAATTCCAGTTTAAATGTCTTAAGCAAGACGAAATGGCGGAACCGTCGGTTTATATTATCCACTTCATTTTTATAAAATGACTCTTGTGCCACTTGTTAAAAATTCCTAGTAGTAGACCTGCCTGCAACTTTGAGCGATTAAAGAAACACCACGGGAATTTGTTTTTATTTCTCCACCAGGAAGTGTAACTGATTTGATGCAAAAGTTAAATTTGCTAGGAAAATATGACAAAACACAATAACACAGAGAAACTTATTTTCCTTCTAAGCAACAATTTCTTCTTTTTTTCCACATATCCCTCAGACATCCATACTTTTATGACATTTTTCCTATATTTGTCTCAAAGCTAAGAAATATTAAAATTTGGAAAAATTCTTTAGCAACCTTTTTTGTGTCGCGTGAAAAACTTGTTGCTAGCAGTGTTGCCAGTTTTTTTTTCCGAGCTTTCTCGCCAAAGCGCTTGTATAATATCACCAGTATAAAATATATGTAATATTAGTTATAAAAACTGTTTCGTATTTAGGATCTTTAAATCCTTTTAAAAAAAATTTAGCTGCAGAAAATTTAATTTAAAAAATGGCAATAAACTTCGAAAACGGACATGTTAAATAGGTAGGTGCAGAAAAATATGTAGATGTAAATACCTAAAACATATAAAATAAAGCTGCTAGGATCTTATTTCTTTTTTATGCAATGTTATCGTTGAGAAAATCATAAAAAATAGCCACAAATATCCCCATGAATCTCGCCTCTCGCCATTTAAAAATTTTTATCGCCAAAAATGATTTTTTATCGCCACGTTGAGTGAGAAATCGCCATAACTGACAACACTGGTTGCATTACATTACAACGTTTTACAGGATTATTATCGTTTTTATTGGCTTTAATTATGCAACATTGTTTGTTGTGATTTTAAAATATACACGTAATAAGAGCAGATCGTTTTACTTCGCACTTGGAAGAAATTGTAACAGAAACATTTTATTGCTGGCAACATGAAGACAAAAACATTTCGTGATTTTACATAAAACGAATAGAATACATTTTCAGCAACATTATTATTCCCTTTAGCACAGGTGGAAAAAAAGGTGTATCTAAGTCTATCATTCCAAGTGTAATTTCTACTATATCCATTTCTGACACCATAAAGTATATATATTATGAATACTTATGTTCGATGTTCGTCTGTCCGTCCGCGTTCGGTTTAAATCAACTTTGCCAAGGCACTAGATGATCTAGATACAATTTAAATACGCCAATCGATCAGATACAGCTTCGAAAATTTTTGCTATTGAAAATCAGCAAAGATTGATCCATGCCCTTCGAGGCAGCGGGCAAAACACTGTTCCCGTCTCTAATTTTCCATATTATTTGGAACAATGGAGTAATTCCAATCAAAAAAACAAATATATGGGGCGATAGAGAATTAAAAAATAAGAAAAAAAAAATTAAGTGTAAAAATTGGCGCTCGCCTATATTTTCCGAGTTGTGGGTCTCTGAACTTTTCATAAAAAGTTCGATGGTGCACCATATTTTTTAAAATATCGATATAGGTACTATTTAAAAGCTTTTGAAGAGATCTT
Source organism: Gymnosoma rotundatum (assembly GCA_916610165.2). Taxonomy (NCBI): domain Eukaryota; kingdom Metazoa; phylum Arthropoda; class Insecta; order Diptera; family Tachinidae; genus Gymnosoma; species Gymnosoma rotundatum. The sequence goes on along the minus strand of OU744340.1, from coordinate 114,225,520 downwards.
TAAGGAAATACTAAAATTAAAAAAAAATGCTTAACCCATTAAGAGCCAATGACATTTTTAATTCTATGTCACTTTCCTTAACTAGATTTAAATTAATGACTAGGATTCGGCACAGTCGAGTATAGCACTCTTACTTATTATTTATTTTTTTTGTACCAGTTTTTTTTTAATGTGGGCTTTTGTCAGCATTTTACACGAAATGTTAAACAGATCATCCGCTCACCATAGATGGAAGTCTGAGAAGAAGTTCTATATAATTAAGGCAAAATAAACCTGAATTATTTACATCTATTATATTTTTATATTTTATATTTATATTTTCTTGCTTTAAAATAAATAAATTTTACAAAAGATTTTAACTCAAACTATTTTTTCTCAACGAACTAAAATTCTATTTAATAGAATAACAAAATATTCCTCCAACTAACCTCGTTAAATAGAATCACTGTGATATTACAATTCACAATCAGACTCCTTTTAGCAGTCATGGAAGTTTAGCTGCTTATTAAAAGTAATAACACCATTCCAGACAAAAGATACCGGGCGTTAAAAAATAAATTAAAATAGTTCCACCCTCTAAAATACTAAACGGCAACACATGAAGAGAAATCTAAAGTTTTATTGATTTTATACAAAGCTCTTTCAGCAGCACAACCGAACATTGCAATAAATAAATGATATTTAAATTATAAATTTTATAAATATTCTTGTTTTTTTTCTTGTTCCTAAATGCATTCAATATGCATATTAAGAAGCAAAAGGATGTGACTGTGAGTTTGCTTGTGAGCAACAATTGGCATTGGAATGTCATTGGCGACGTTTGTAAGACAGTAAGAAGAGACGAGTCAAAAAGGAATAGACATTTGATTTGAAAGAAAATGACGATGATTCAAATATTTGACGTGTATGCCAAAAACATTTAAAAATTGTTTTTTTTTGTTTTCTTGTTTTTGTCATTGGTAAAAGATAATACAAAATAAAACTTTTACAAAAAAAAAAAAAGTAAGGAATTATTTTGTGATGTGATTCTTTAATTTTATACTCGTGTTGTACCTTTAGAAGTAAAGAAAAAGCAAAAGCAAATGCAACACAGTCCAACCATCCATCCACGAATGTTGGGATGATGCTAGTGGTATGTACATACATATGTATGCCTGTACAGGGTGTCTGTCAGGAAGGTATACTTCTTTGTTTTTTTACAAGGTGTTTCAATACCAGGTGGTCGCGTTTGCGAATTCATCAGTTTTTGCCGAAACGCTAAATGTCAAACGCATCTAAAAATTTTTTTATAATTTTTTTTATACGGAATCATATATAAGGTGGTAGCGATGGCGAATTCGTTAGCTTTCGCCGTACTCCCGAATGTCAAACTACATATAAAAAAATTGCCTTGGATTTTTTATATATGAAGTTTGACCGTTAGGCTACCGGCAAAAATCAATGAATTCGACATCGCTACCACCTTATATTTGATTCGGCTTGGAATTTAACGTTTACGGCGAAAATTATTGAATTCGCTATCGTGACCACCTGGTGTGGATACGCCTTGGTGTGTTTATAACTATTAATGAAAGAAAATTGATCTTATATATAATAAATGATGATAAATGTTTTATTTAATGTCGAAAAATATGTACCATACAAAGTAAATGTCCGTCTCTATTAGCCTCACAATTTCGAGCGCTTTTGAGCACAATTGTCATTACGTTCTCACAGATTTCACGCGGTATTTCATTAATTTCAATACGAATATTTTGTTTGAGTTGCTCAAGCGTTTCTAGCTTGTTTGCATAAACCTTGCTTTTTAGATAACCCCCAAAAAAAGAAGTCCAGAGCAGTCTAATCAGGCGACCGTGGAGGCCAATCATCATCAGCATTACTTAAAAGAAAGAGGGCTCTCAGCAATTCTATTGTAATCCTGACTGTATGCGATGTGGCATTAAAGATTTATTCCTAATAAATTTGCCATGTGTCTGCTTTACGACTGCCAAATATGAACTGTCAAGACTAATGTTAAACAAAATGGCGGCAAAACAAAATAGTATACCTTCCCGGCGGACACCCTGTACGTATGCTGCACTAAGCTAAGACATTTATTTTTCCTATGAATGCATCATGTGAATCAAGTTTAAGTATGAACACATATATATGCGCAACTAACGTAAAGTCATCCGGCCAGTCAACAAGACAAGACAGTCAGCTTGCCTGCCTGAACTTTCTCGTATTTTTATTTCCTTCTGTCAGTCATTTTAGTTACTACCACTGCTATTTATTATTTATTTATTACTTTTCTTTTTATTACTTTGTAGTTGCCAACGAGATCTTTGACTTTTTATTTTTTACACTGGCATTGTTGTCAAGCTTTAACGCGCGTCCAGTTTGCAACAACAAAAAATAAAATGCAGAAGTTTAAAGCAAAATAAAGAATCAGCATCAGTTGTTGCTTTTTTTATTGTTGTTGTACAGTTTTGTAGATGACTTAACAAGTACCGTTTTATCCATGTGTTGCATATTTTATTTGTATAACGCATGCATAACTTCCAACTTTGTGACTTACATTTTGAAGAATAAACAAAGTTCGTCGCTACTTTTGCTTCGGCGATTTTTTTAAGTAAAAAATGATAAAACGAAATAGTATTTTAGAATGAAAACTAGTTAATATTTTAACTGGCTGTTTTGCAATATGTATGTGTAAGGGTGCCTCAGGTTTCGAATAAACTGATGCAGCTATAGTGAATGTAGAAAAGGAGCATTAGCTTAACTACAGACCAGGACCCTGTACTGCCCTCTGGGCTAAGATGGTGCAAACCGGCTTCTTATAACGGCAGGACTTTGCGAGATGCTATGTGTATGTGCTTGAAGGCAACTTTCAATATTGCCTGAAAATTAAAAAAAAAAAGAATAATTTTAGATTTTAGATAAATAAAACTTTTTGCAAACATTTTGGACTTGAGGCTGACACATAATTCATTTAACCATTTTCGTTAATATGAATGAACTTTTGCTTGTGACGGTCAAATAAAGGTGTTATGTATACTCGGTGTGTTTGCAGTAAACAGTGTTGCCACTAAGTTTTTTTTTTTTGGTTTTGAACTACATTAATTCTTTAAACCCATTACATTTTTACACAAAAGTTTATAACTAACGCCCATTGCACTGGTAGGTTTTTACAAAATTTTGGAATTTTAAAATTAATGGGTACAAAAACCGAAATGATAAGGTAAAATAAATAGAGAATTAATGAAATTTTACTTTATTTTCGGCTTTTTGGTTCTTTTTAATTAATTTTCTAAACATTTTTAGAAAGAAAGATTATTTACAAATCGATGGTTCGAATCCTGGTCAGGGAAATATTAAAAATTAAAACAAACGCTAGGCACCGCGTATTTACATTCATACTTAACTCATAAAAGTCAATATGATACTGAAACAGTGTCTATAATGTTGTGAGCAAACAAGTATGAATAATTAAAAATAAAAAAGTTGCATTTGTGACTATCAAATTGCTAGTACAAAAAAGCAACAACAAATATACAAGACGAGTTACAAAGAGAATGATAAAGAAAAGCTTTAAGTTGTGTGTGAACTTCGTCTCACCAAATTAACATTAATATTAGTTGGTTAAATAGATGATGTTTACGATGTACATAACATAAGGTAGATAGATACAAAGAATGCTGATGAAGGATGTGGCGGTCCAGAAAATGCTGCATTTCATTCTGCTAGCGTCTAATTTTTCTTGTTTTCTTTGGAAAACGTCCGCATACATTTGTAAATAATTTTTCTTTCTAAAAATGTTTAGAAAAATTAATTAAAAAGAACCAAAAGCCGAAAATAAAGTAAAATTTCATTAATTTATAAAATCGATGGTTCGAATCCTGGTCAGGGTAAAAATTAAAAATTATTAAATAGAGAAGAAATGTATTACATACTCGTACAACAATCACATATGGAATAGATGTTTGTCTACAGGATAGTGGTTTCGATTACGGTAAACCCAACGTGTTATTATATAATACATTTGACAGCGAACATCTACTGAATACTCCGCCATCGGACTCTCTAGCCTTTGCACCAACGTCGACGCAAACAAAATTGTAGGTCGCGTCCACAAGCGCCATCAAAACAATGCTGCTTTTATACCCTTCAACACAAAAAGTGAAAAAAGGGCACACATAACATAAGTTTATCATTCCGTGTGTAACTTCTACAATATCCATTTCCGACAATATAAAGTATATATATTCTGACTTCTTATGCATAGCCAAGTCGATTGAGCGATGTTCGTCTGTCCGACCGTATTAGTGTTGAAATCAAGTTTGATTTCACAAAAAAAAATATGTTAATCGATCAGATATAGTGTCGCAAGAGGTTCTATTGGAATTTAGCCTGATCGGTCCATGTTCTTCGAGGCAGCGTTTGCCACGCCTACCTCTAATTTTTTCATGTCATTTTCAAAAATAAAGTAACTCCAAGCAAAAAAATAAATATAACATGAGGCAATAGAGAATTAAAATATAAGAAGAAAAAACAGCAAGTGAAAAAATTGGCGCTCGCCCATATTTTCAGAGTTACTGGTCTCTGAAAATTTCAATTTTTTTTTAATATAAAGCTTTTGACGAGATCTTTAAGGAAATACTAATTTTTATGTAAAATTATATAAATGCAGCACCAATATTATATTTTTAATCTCTGTCACCACAATATTTTCTTTTGTTACTGGAGTTACTTCACTAAACAAGATTTACATACATGGTGAAGGGTATATAAGATTTGGCATAGCCGAATGTAGCACTCTTACTTGTTCTTTTTATAATTGAAATATGCGCTTCCGTAGTGTGTGCTGTTGCTATAATATCGATGTGTTTTTCATCTAATGGCCTGATGGAATTGGGTGAATTTCACGTTTAATTTATACTTTGAGAATTACTCTTCCATTCCTCCTCTGTTGCTGGCATCTGTACCAATAGATATTATTTTTTAAATGTTTTTTTTTTATTTATTAAATAAGGTTTTACCTTTTAAAATTCAGCTTTTAATACTTTGTATAATGCAGCATAAGGCATAATAATAAATTTTTTAAAATATAAATTATTTCAAAAAAGAAACAAAACAGCTGATCAAAGTCAATATTTTCAGTATAAAATGTATAGCAATAGTGTAAATTAGCTTTAACAACTTTGATTAATTTTTTATCAATAGATTTTCAAATATATTGAAAGAGTATTGCGATCAAATTTTTGAAACGTGTAAATAGAACATGAAAATAAATTTTCAAAATTTTAATAACACTTCAAAATATCTTTAATCGTGTAAATCTAGCTTAATTGTATTTTTATACGTTGTTGTTAAATTTATATTTTATAGCTGTGAATAGCATACAAAATTTTATTAGGATTCTTGTGTTCTTCTTAAAAGTTATTAAGTGTTTTTTGTTTCAGTTAGCCGCAGTGATCGTATGTTTTAAATAAGTTCATGTTTGAAAAAAAATCGTATGCTAGGAAATATTAGTCCTATAATTGAAACCCAATCAAAAATACTGGATATATTCTTTAAGAATATCTTTATAATTCAAGATATTTGTTGGCAGCACTTTTTAACTATATATAAGGAACAACAAGCCACGTTTATTTAACTTAATTAAAAAATAAAATATTTCTTTAAATATATTTAAGGCGCATAAAAACTTCGCTCTAAACGAATTAAAATATTTACAATTCTTTTGATGTTAAAAAAAAAAAACAAAAAACTTTGTTCGAATTTATTTAATAAACGAATTTAAAAGGAGAAAATGACACAAGAAAATGCACATCAAGTAAAATGGTTGATTCAATTTTTAACGCTTATTTATGCGCATTTCAACGCAATGATGCTGCAAATACTACTTGACAGCATGGTTAGTTGGCAGCAGCAGAATTATAGTGACTTTTAAATTCTGGCTGGTGTGTCCCACTCTGATGGCGTCCAGGGAAAAATGAAATTTTAAGTTAGCATTTACTTTCAAAAAGACTGATTACACACAAACACACACGCACAATGATGCATTTGATATTTAGTAGTAGCACGTAAAATTTTTGCTTAAACTTGTGAACTTTTTGATGAATTTTTTTTTTTTTTGTCAACAATTTCTTTTTTCTTTCTTGTCATTAAAAAAAATGATAAAAAAAATTTTTTTTTTAAGAATCCATCATTTTTTGCTGTGGTCACATTTATCATAATAGTGTTTGCTTGCCACAGCATAATGATGTTTGTTTGTTGTAAAAATCGTCATCAATGGCCATCATCAATTGTTGCATCATCAAGTAAAAAAAAGGTTGACGAGTTGGTTGCATTTAATTTTTTTGTGTTTTTTTTTGTGATTGTTAGTGCAGTTGATTTGTTTGCGTTTGTTCATTCTTGTCTTGTCACGGTCAATTCTATTTGATTTTCTTGTTTTTTTATAACGATTTTCGTTCAGTTTTACTCACATTTATCTTCGTCACATGTGCGTGAATTTCGTACGTGTGTACAAGAGACTTTATAGTTGATTTGCAAAAGATAAAAAATACACTTTGATGAATATTTATTAACACGAAAGCCTATTTCAAAAATGGAAACGAACTGAAAACTAGTTGCAATTTTGTTAAAATAAAAATTGCAAAACTTTTAACTTTTATTGAAAAAAAAGAAAAAACAGTAAAAAATATTTGAATAACAAATTATCGAAAAGGGTTTTTTATTTTATATATACTGATATATAAAGAAACGATTTAATACTAGATAAAGAACCACTCAAAAAGTTGTTTAGTTTCATGAATTAAATATCTGTAACACAGGAGGCACAAATGAGAATAAAAATTGCATTTTGGAATATTTACTTCATTTAACTTTCATCATATTTTAGCTTTAAACGTTTAAAAAAAGAAATCCTGTTATGAGTGCCATAAATAATTATTGCAATTTTAGTGCAAATTACCGTTTTGTTTTTCCTTCTAATTATTGCTATCTTTAATATTTTATGTTTGAAACTCCTTTGCAAAGTTTAAATTTTCGTACTTAAACGCCGGCTTAAGAAATCAAATTATAGTTCATATATTTTGCCAAATGTGTGGGCAAATATTTCTTTGCTGTTTTTCCTTAATTTTATTTAACAACTAAACTAAATTCTTGGGAATAGTTGTAATTTAATGCGTTTGGCAGTAGTAAAATTTTTTATTGCCCAAAACACAACATTCATTAGGAGATTGTTAAAGATTTGTAAGTGAACAAACATATTGCAGAAGTCTGGCCATAAAAAGTTTTTTTCTTCTTTTTTTTTAATGTACAACTAAAGCTGCTTAAAATTTGAAAATTACATAAAGTATTGAAGAATTCGTTAATAGGTTTAACGCAGTTAAATTTGAATAGCAATTAAACTAAGGAATATTTATAAACTGCCTTTTGGAGGAGTACATACGAAAATTAGTTCTGTAGACTCCTTGAAGAGATAATTACTTTAGTTAGATTGCCAATGCAATCGATTGCAATAATAGTAAATAAAAACGCGTAGTTAAACCTTCGTTAAGAATTAGTTGAAGTATAGAATTTGAAAGTATTCTTATAATTAACCGTGACATAATATTCAAGTTAAATTTAAATCTTTGAAGCCACATTAAATTAATTACTCAATAATCTGTTGGCATGAAGCTTTAAATATCTTGCGAAGATTCTAAATTCCAACAATGATTTCCGTAAAAGGTGGAATTTTGTTTTTAATAGATATTTATTTTTTAACTTCCACTCCAACTTAAATTGACTCGTGGCAGCTGCTGTTGTTAAAAGGCTAGGGAAAGACAGGAAAGTTACAATTTTTTTTTATTAAAAGTCACATTTTGAAATTTTCCTTAAACAAATAGTAATTTAATGTAATTTATATAAAATGTAGCAAAAAGTTTTATGCCATATTTCAGAGGAAACAACAAGGCAACAAATTGAGGTACTGAACAAAAACAAAACGAAAATAAATAATTCTTGCGAAAAAAAACCCGACTTCAAAACCGATTTCATCTGTCTGCCTATAACAGCTCAAGTGTATGGCCACACAAAAATTAGGTTACATTAACTATTGAGACACACTTAAATCTTCACTTTATACTTTTTCAACTGTTCAATAGTTTGGCAATAAACATTAAATTGCAGCAACTATAGGGTCATTCTTTAATTTCCAAATTTCCAATTATATACTTGCTGTTGTAGTGGATTTGGCAATCAGGCTCTGTGTTAATTTCAACCGTCTGTCTATAAAGGTTCAACAGTTTGATACAACATTTTTATACTTCTAATTATACCAAATAAATTAGTGGATACTCTGTCTAAAATTAAGGTGTTTGTATACAACGGTTCAAAAAATACGGACATATAGAACAAGTAACATTAATTTTGGGAACACCCTTTAATTTCTATATAGTGGACTTAGCAAAACATGTCCATTGTAAATATCATCTGTTTGTCTAAAACGGTTCAAAAGTCCCGCCACATACACCATATTACATTAACTATTGGAATACCCGTTTATTTCCAAATCCAAATTTTATACTTGTTGTTATAGAGGAGTTATTAATACAGGTTCTTTGTAAATTTCAATCGTCTGTCTACAACTGTTTAATTTGAAGTATGGCCATATACCAAATTAAATGAAATATTGGTGCACCCTTTAATTTATAATTTTAAATTTTATCAGCTGTTACCATAACGGCCATAGCAATCGACATTGCGTCAAATTTACAAGCGTTTGTCTGTAACGGTTCAAAAGATAGGCTCACATAAGTAAATCTTCATCAATAAAGGGACACCCTTTAATTTCTAAATTCAAGTTATAAGCTCGTTGATATAGCGGACTTAGAAATACAGGTCCCTTTTAATTTTCAGCGTTCTGTCTATAACGGTTCAAAAGTACGGCCACACATCAATTACATCAACTATTGGAACACCCTTTAACTTCCAAATCTATATTTTATACTTGTTGTTATAGCGGACTTACCAATACAGGTTTGTTGTAAATTCCAAGCGTCTGTCTTTAACTGTTAAAAAGTATGGCAATATACATCAAATTATTTTAACTATTGGCGCACCCTTTAATTTATAATTCTTAATATTAATACTTGTTACTATAACGGCCATAGCAAGCGACATTCTGTCCAATTTGCAAGCGTTTGTCTACAACGTTTCAAAAGGTAGGCCCATATAAGTAAATTTACATCAATTATGGGGGCACCCTTTCATTTTAAGATTTATTTTTTTATAATTTTTATTTTTGGGAGCTATAGTAATATGCAGTCATTTCAAATTTTACAAAAGTGCCCTTTACAATTCATTATAGACGTAAAAAATATGTATGTTGTATGGGGACACCCTTTAATTTTTAAGATTATTTTAAGATTTTTAACATTAAGAAAACGGGACCAATCTGTAAGCATAATCTATCATATAACCAAAAATTTTCTAAATCGGATCAGAAATGACTGAGTTCTGGAGACACAAATATAAAGAAGTAACATTCAGACGAATTGTATAACCTTCTTCTTTTTTTGAAGTCGGTTAAAAAGATGATACTCGTGAGGATTTAAATTAGGAGTCAATACTAATATTTCGGTACGGAAAAGTACATGCTCTGGCTATTCAATCAAATTAATTAAAGTAAGATTTTTTTGGTAAATCCGTTCGATAGAATTTACTGGTATTTTTAAAATAATACTAATTAGTAATTAAAGACAAATTTTAGCCTTATTTTCTTAATACTTCAACATAAAATTACTGACAATTTTCCTGTGATATAATCCGGCACTTCCTGAAAGAAATTAAAAAACAAATTTCTTCTAAATCGAGGTATTGACACGGTTGTCAAATTTTTCAAGCGGAATAACTGCAGTTGCTAACAATTTTTGCAAGTTTGAACAGAATGCTTTGTTTTCCGCACGAAATGCAGCTCATATTAATTTACAGTTGAAAAGAATTGTTGCCAGAAACATTTTGCTGTTTCTAAACATGAAGCAAGAAACATTTTGTGATTTCTTATGAATTAAACATAGTAAAACTTCAGCAATGTTATTTTTTTTTTTGTTTTGTTTATTTATATATGTACATACATATATATATTTTATTTATTTCAAACTGATTTTTTATATGGGATTTTGGTTACATTTGCAGGTAAGCTTTGTTAATAAAATCGAATTGATATGTTAAGAAAGGTTGATATGTTAAGAAAGATTCTTACCTCAAATAATTAAACAAAGGCCTTTTCTAGAAATATTACTTTATTTTGTATCTGTACCAAGAGTTTGACATTTCCAGCGACAAGGAAAATAAACAACTTCAGCCTGCCACCACTAGGTATATGAATTCCCCATGGCCACACTTTTCTACTTTCGAAATACAAAAGATTTTTTTCGTAGAATCGTCTAGGTTCATTTAGGTCTCATTTTTAATCAGGCTTGTTCTGAATACGGCATGAAATTTTCACTTCAAATTTTTCAAAGCATTGTTGCTATAAAATAGTTTTTTACAAAAACAATATCTCGAAAAATACAAAGCGAAAATTTCATATGGAATTCAGAACATGCCTATATTTTTAAATAATTTTAGAATTTCATTCCTGTTTTCTGAAGATGCCACCTAACGGTGTGACGATATATTGAAAAAATAATAAACAATATTTTTATTTTAAAACTGATGTACTGCCGTCTCTAAATTAGTGCTAAAAATAATTTTCTTTAAGCACAGAAACTTCATAAACTACATAAGAGCTGTAACATGCGGAATTCTAAAGCAAACGTAAGGATCATTAAAAACCAACACAGTTATATCATGATCTCATAAAAGAAAACAAGTAAGAGTGCTTCATGCAGCTATGCCGAATCGTATATACCATTTACCATATATGTATAACCACATGTGCCATACTGCAGATTTCCCATTGAATAGTCTACATAGAAATCGGCACATTCATACTTTACATAACAATCCATATGATAATTAAACAGAATCTATAATGTTATGAGGAAACAAGCCAGAAATGAATAAAAAATTCAAAAAAGGCATTCATGATCAGCCGACAGCTGATACGAAGCAAAAACAAATGTACAAGACGAGTTACAGAGAGAACAGCAAAGAAATACTTTGGTTTCTAAGTGGACTTCCAAATTAATATAAATATGAATACTTCTCGTATTCTTATTTACAAAGTTAGTTGGTTAAATTGATGATGTTTACATTGCACATAACCTAAGGAAGATTGCTACTGAAGGAAAGATGTAGCGGCCCAGAAAACGCAGCATTACATTCTGGTGTCCAATTTTTCCTGCTTTCTTTGGATAAACGTTTGCATACATTTGTAAGTAATTTTTCTTTCTTAAAAAAAAAATAACAAATATTTTAGAAAGAAAATGGAATTGAACTTAAGCTAAAGTTAGTTTAATTTATTGGTTTAAAATTTATTTTTTAATATTATTATTATTATTATTTTAATTATTTAATCAATATATTAATAATTAATTTTATTTACTTTTTTATTTTTTTTAGAGTTTATTTATTTATTTATTTTTTCTTTCTTTTTTTAAATAATAATATCTTAAATTTTATTTCACAAAAGAACCAAAAAGAGAAAAGAATTTATATTTTAAATTTTCACTTTTAACTAGTTCCATACAATAGGTATGGAATCTATGGAACCATTCATGCACAACCCTTTATTTTTAAATCTCCTTAGTGTTTGTTATAGAAAATTTAAAGTTTCTGCTTAATATTTTCAAAAGATATGATGTTTATTACAATCAGGTTTTCCATGGGACACTTTTTACTTTTATTTTTTATTTTTTTAATTATTTATTTTTAGAATCTGCCTATTAATATTTTGGAATTCCCAATAATTTTTTTTATTTTTTATTTATTATTACAACACGTACACACTCCGTTTAAGTTTGAAGATTTCGCCTGCTGTGGTTCAAAAGATAAGTTTTGTACGTTTAAATCACGGCTTTATGCCGTTAATTTTTAATTTTACTTTTGAAACTTCTCATTGTAGGGGATGCAGTTCTACATACTCTATGTAAAATTTAAGTGTCTGCCTATACACTATGCTTTTCACATTAGACATATTAAGTTTTTTTCTACGCTAATAAAGTTTTATTATTGGAAATTATAGTATAAAGTACTTTGTGATATTTAAAAACTGCTGCACCTTAACGCCCAATTTTTTTTCCTTAATGGGAGGGATCTATAAACATAGCCTTCCAAATACAAAAAAAAAATTCAAAATCGCTTGAGAATTAGAGAAGTTTTTCGATAATAAATATCCATAGGAGTAAAAAAATAATAATATTCTTATTCTTTATTTGTATTCGTTTAAAAAATTAATAAACATCTAAGATTATATTTACCTAATGCTTTATCTAAAACCAATATGTAGAAGGGTATATAATATACGAGGGCTGCTATACATATTTCTGGCCTGGCAACACTGAGTGCTGCCAAGTGCAATCTGACATTTTCATTGGAAAGTTTTTCATTTTTAAGCATAATCGTACTCAAAACGTTTTGACGTACGACCATTATTTGTGTTGTTTACAGTGACTTGAAAAAATTAATATAGAAAAAAATGGAATTAACTCGTGAACATTTTCGTGCCATCATTTTTCACAACTTTCGACGTGGATTATCACGACAAGAGTGCATTGATGAACTTAAATCTTCGTATGGCGATGAAGCACCATCCTATAGCACTGTGTAAAATTGGAATAATGAATTAAATCGTGGCCGAAACTCGCTCAAAGACGAATTCCGTGAAGGTAGTCCAAAAACGGCTGTTGTGCCAGAGAACATTGATGCCGTGCGTGAACTCATAATGCAAGATCGACATGCGACATACCGAGAGATAGAGACATTCTTGGACATTTCTTCCCCCAGCATATATTCGATACTGCATGAACACCTGGCCGTAAAAAAGGTTTGTTCTCGTTTAATCCCGCACAATTTGAAAGTTGCTCAAAAAAAAAAGGCTCGTGTCGATTGATACAAAGAAATGTTGCAAAAATACGATTGCGGTGCTTCAAAAGACGTTTATAAGATCGTCACAGGTGACGAATCATGGGTCTATGCGTATGAGCCCGAAACGAAACAACAATCGACCGTGTGGGTCTTCAAAGACGAACGAAAATCCAACGAAAGTTGTTCGTGGAAGAAGCACTTCGAAGCAAATGGTCGCCTGTTTCTTCGGCAAACTGGCCATGTGGCGACTGTTCCGCTTGAGCAACGTAGGACTGTCACTTCTGAGTGGTACACTACAATTTATTTGCCTGAAGTCATCGGATAAATTCGAAAAACCAACAAGAGAAGACGAATCATTGTTCACCATGACAATGCGAGCTCTCACACATCGGCTCAAACCAGAGCGTTTTTGACCGGCCAAAACGTCGAATTAATGGGTCATCCGCCCTACAGCCCTGACTTGGCACCTAATGACTTCTTCTTGTTTCCGCACATCAAGAAAAAAATGCCTGGTCAACGATTTTCAACGCCAGAAGAAGTGTTCAAAAACCATGTTTTAGAGGTGTCTCAATCGGAGTGGAAAAAGTGCTTCGGCAACTGGTTTGAGCGCATGCAAAAGTGTATAAATCACGCTGGAGCATAGTTTGAAAAACAATAAAACCATTTTTAATTATAAATATTCGCATTTTCACTATTAGGCCAGAAATATATAGAGCTGCCCTCGAATAATAAAATCTGACATCAGTTTTATTTGTATAAACGTAATTTCCACTACTTCTTCTACGAATTGGTTTGGGTAGATTTTTGCTATCACTGTTCAAGAGATTATTACTACTTGAGCAGCTTGCTAAAATAATTAAATGCACGGCATACACTATTAGGGTTAAAATTTCCCTTAAGACAATAAATATTGCTTAGTAAATTTTAATATTTTTTTTGTATGAAGAAATCAATTTTATAGCGGTCTTATGTAGCAAAAAAATTGCTTGCGCCGATTTATTTGGCTCCATATTTAAATTTAACAAAATCAAAAAAATCTTAAGTAGGATCATAAACTTATATCTGTTAAGCCCGTTTCATAATATTATACTGAGTATAAAGATTTGTCAAATACCTAAGTTTTATAACAAATTGTGATAGTGTGAAAGGAAATATAATGAATATTTATATGAATAATACGGAAAGGAGTTTGGCATCCCCTTATACAAATTCAATTTTAGAAATTTTTCTAAACACTTTAATTTATTCATTTTCATTTGACTCTATGGCTCCTATATGACACCCAAATGAGTGTATCTTTGGAGCTATAAACTTAAGAGCTCCTTAAGAGACAAAAATCTATTAAAATATTCGTTTCTGAAATAAATTAAGCTGAACTAGGTTTGCAGAAAAAATCCCTCATTTCTGCAAGTTTTTTTTATTACGAATGATTATTTTTTTTTGCTCATTAAAAACGCAAAAGCTATGAGAAGTTAGTAAATTTTCCTTTTGAATTCTTATGGTTTGCTGGGAATTTCATTTTACTTTAGTGTGTTAGTGTAGAAACAAATTGTATGTTACATTGGATTTTTTGATAATCATAACAATTCTCATTAGATATCTTTCTTACAAAATCTAATGCAAGTCGTAGCACTTGCCTTTAGTGAGTATAATTTTATTCTATTAAAAAAATACTTACCCATGTAAACTTTTTTAAGGACACAACACTTAGGCAGCAACTTTTTCTTAATTATCAGCAGCAATTGTAATTTTCATAGATGAGTCCAAGAAAATGTTCTAATAACTGGAGCAGTGATTTGTTAAGCCACACACATGGTTTTTAAACTGTTGCATAAATCTTCAACAATTTTTTTTTTTTGGCTGGAATTGTTTTAGGCTGCCTGCTCTTTTACAGAAAAGCAGACACACAGCAGTAATTTGCAATCATCAACAAATTGTAGACAATTTCCGTTATTACAAATGTACGATACTAACACACTCACACACACACACACACAGTTGCTTACACAATAGAAAAAACTTTGACAAAATGCTGGAGAAAGTAATACAAGGCCAAACAATAGTTGTTTGGAAAGAAGCCAGCTTGCAGCTGGTTAAACTTTATTCCTCAACTTCTTCTTCTTTTCCTTCTTCTTAAATTCAAATTCTTTAAGATTTTGAAATCTGCAAATTTTTTGTTTGTTGGCGTTTGAGTTTAAGATGTGAAAAAGTTAAAATTCAAATCTTTACAAAATCACTATGGCTGGGCTTGAACAAACTTTGTTCCTTTTCTCTGCTTTCTTTTACAAAAATGTTGTGTTGCATATTAAGCATTTTGTTGTTGTTGTAGTTTATTTTTAGTGTTTTAAGAAAACTTTAATTTATTTTATTACGTTTATTGTACTGTTAAAAGCATTAAAAGTTTTATTTAGTTTTTTAATTGTTTTTATTTTTTATTTTTAATTTTTGAATTTCAATTTGTCTTTAGACTGTGGCACTTCTTTTTGTGATGGCATCTGTTGTTGGTGGGTGGCAGTGGAAAATATTTTTTTTTTTTTTTTGTTTTTCCTAGCTTTTTTTGTTGTTATTGTTACTTGTGTGCTGGGGAGGTTTTTGGTTTTATGGCAATGTGATTGAACTTCCTGCTGTCAAAAAGACAATAACAAAATAATAAATATAAACAAACTTGATGCACAGTGTAATGAAAGGAATATTTTGTATTGCAAGCAAGAACCGGAGACTTTGCATTAAGACATTGACAATATTGATATTATTATAATTAATCTTTACAAAAAAATTTTTTACGCTAATTTACTAGAAAGACATGAGCTTCATAGTAAGTGTCCATTTAGAGTACTCTTGGTGCTAGAGTTTTCAAACTAAACGTTTCATACCCTGCAATTGCTCATGCAGATTGTTTAAAAAGCAGCTCGCGATACGTTAAATCCCCAACAAACAGTGACATTTGTGAATGAACTTTTCTTGGTTTTTTATCAATTCGATTGTATAACTTCCCGTTAGTTTTCAAGAGTTACTGACTAATAAGCCACAGACTTGGATAACGGTGGCAATATAAGCAAGCTGTTACAGACCACTAAAATTTACCTGCCCTAAGTAAAAAAAGAGGAAGCTAATATTAGAGTGAATGTTATTTTAGTATTAATCACGCAATAACGAAATTGTTTGTCGTTATTATTTTGTCATAGCTTGTGTTCGAATCGCAGTCGACCAACTACCAACCAACAAAGTAGAAGTAAAGGAAGAAACATAAAAACGTTAATTGTTATTTTTGGTGTCACGAAAGTTGATTTAATATTTTCACACTTATTAAAGAACAAGACAATCTACAACATCACAAAAATTCCACTGTCTCTATGCTATTCACAGACATAAGATAAACACATTTAACAAACAGCGCAACATATTTTAATAAGTTGGTGTAGCATTCCTTTTTTTTATAAAAGAAGCAGTTTCAACAAGTTGCTAGATCTTTCCGCTATAGGCGTTTTAACTCGTCTATAAATAAAAATCGACGTTGCAGAAGGCATAGCAGTATTAAACGAAATGTCAGATATTGAAGTAGTAAAGTGTGTGTTCTTTAACAGTGTTGTTAACATAATTATGCATAAATGAATAATTAGAATGATAGTAAAGAACATAAATTTTAGCGTGTCTTATGTTGCAATTAAAATACAACTTAATAAAAATGTAACTGTCGGGTATGTCATATGACTCAATTACGTTCAAAAAAGGTTTCAGTTCGTCAAATTTTTTTTTTTTTTTTGAAAATGAAAAATTTCTTTGCAATTAAACCACAAATTTGCTAATGGCATTTATTTTTTATTTCTACATTTCTTTTTGCGCTTTTGAATTTACTTTTATTTTGTATCCTTGTTATACCCTTCACTACAATTCTGTAATTTCTACATTATGCATTTCCGACCCCATAAACTATATATTCTGACTTCTTATGCATAGCGAAGTCGATTGAGAGTAATTTAATTTCACAAAAAAAAAATTAATATGTCAATCGATCAGATAGAGTGTCGAAGGAGGTGCAATTGTAAATCAACATGATCGGTCCACCTCCATCGAGGCAGCAGGCAAAACACCACGCCTATCTTTAACTTTTTAATGTCATTTGGAACAATAAAGTAACTCCAATAAAAAAAAATTAATATCTATATGAGGGGATAGAGAATTAAAAAATAAGAAAACAACATTCAGTGAAAAAATTGCCACTCGCCCATATTCTCCGAGTAACGGGAATCTGAAATTTTCAAAATTTTTAAAATTTCAATATGGAAATCATTTTATAGCTTTTAAAAAGATCTTTAAGGATATACTAAAATATTTAAAAATTTATTAACCCATTAAGAGCCGATGGCATTTTTATGTAAAAGTATATGTATGCAGTACCATTTTTCTTTTTTTTGGAGTTACATCACTTAACTAGATTTGCATAGATGCTGAAGGGTACATAATATTCGGCATAACCGAATATAGCACTTTTACTTGTTTCGATTAGCCTTGTTTGTTGCTTTCGTGTGAACAATATTTCCGCATAAGAATTAAAATGTGCAAAATAAATATTTTTTTAGAAATAGACAAAGCGCTCGTAACCAGGATAAGGTAAAAGCAAATCTAGGCCATTGCGACTAGAGTGTGTGACATACCTGTATATTCTATAAGGGTTCAAAAGTATGCCCTTATACTTTAAATAACATTAACTATTGGGACCCCCTTATATTCCATCTTCAAACTTTGTAGTTGTTATAACAGGCGAAGCACTACAGCAACCGTCTGTCTGCAACTGTGCAACAGTTTGGCCATATACATGAGATTACAGCAACTATTGTAACACCCTTTAATTTATAATTTAGAATATTTATATTTCTTCTTATACCAAACAAAGTAGTGGACATTCTGTCTAATTTTTAAGTGTTTGTATATAAAGGTTTAAAGATACGGCCGTATAGGTCAAATTACATTAATTTTCGGAACACCCTTTAATTTCTAAATTCAAGTTATGAATTTGGTGTTTTAGCGGACTTATCAAAACAGGCAACTTGTAAGTTTTAAAAGTCTCTCCATAACGGTTCAAAACTTTAGACACATACTTCAAATTACATCCACTATTGGGACACTCTTTTATTACCAAATCTAAATTTTATACTTACTGTTATAGCGGAGTTTAAAATACAGATTCTTTGCAAGTGTTTGAAAGTGTGTCCATATACATCAAATTAAATAAACTATTGGGGCACCCTTTAATTTATTATCTTTAATATTAATACTTGTTACTACAGCGGTCAAAGCAATCGACACTATGTCCAATTTGCCAGCGTTTGTCTACAAAAATTCAAAAGACTGGCCCTGTAACCTATCAGGAACCCTGTAATTTTTAGATTTATTTTAGTATTACTTTTTGCCATTGGGAGGTATAGTGATACTCGGTTCATAATGCACGCAAAAAACATGTATGTTGTATGGTGATACCCTTTAATTTTTAAGATATGAACTGCTTTTTAAACGGGACTAATCTGTGAGCATCACCTTCAAAAACGATCCAGAAATGACTGAGTTATGGAGGCACAAATATAAAAAAGCAACATTCAGTCGAATTTATAACATCCTTCTTTTTTTGAAGTCGGTTAAAAATACTAGCGAAGTCTAAAGGGTTTTTGTTAGTTCTTATATTTTCTAATAAAATTGTTTGAGTTTTTGTAATGGTGTTGATGAAATTATTTTATCACGGTAGTTCAAAGTAGGCATGAGTACAATTCATTGTTCATTGTTTTTGTCAATTTCATCATGCAAAATCTTTCAATAATTTTTAGCAGTTCTTGCTTGATACAAACCTTTGGGAAAGTTAATGCAATTATTTTTATTTTATTATTTTTATTAAAATCTATTATCGATTTTTTTTAATTTTTATTCAGACTTAAACATCAACTAACACTCACTTCATTTCCTACTTTTTTACTGGGTGTTTGTAATATTGAAATTTACATGTTAAAGGGAATGGTTTTATTTTCTGTTTTTTTTATTAATTTTATTTTATATATTTTTTTTTTCTAAATTAAGAAATTTTGATTGACATTTACCACGATATTGTAGCAGGTATTTATTTAATTTCTTTTATTATTTTTTCACATTTGTACATTTTTTCCAACACAAACTTAAGTATTTTTCTTACATTTTCTTGTTACTTTTCTTTAGATTTTTTTTTTATTTCATTCAAATCTTTATTTTGTACCTTTTGGTTACAGAAGTAAATGATTTCAAAACTCGTTATTATTTTGCAGGTATTCATTAGATATTTTAACTTTTTTTATTTATTTTATTTTTTCTTTTATGCTGTAGCAATTTGAAAAACGTTTTTTTTCTTTTCTTTTCATTAATGTAGCCAACCATTCCGTTGAAGTTTAACTACATGTTGTTGCATTTGTCTGTCTATGGGTCCGTCAGTCTATACGTCAGACAGTGTCAATCAATTTTAATTTGATATTTGTATTATTTATTATTAATAGTTTAAGTGTAGTTAAGTTGGTTTTTTTTATTTCATTTGCAATTTATTTTTTTCATTTTTCATTATTACGTGTATTTGGATTCTTTCAATTTATTTTGCATTTTTATGTAAATTTATCTCTCTTGTTTTTGGTTTCTATTTGTTTAATTCCAACTTTAACAGCAGTTCTATGTTGTGCAGTTTTGTTTCTCTTTTGACTTAACTTCAAATCAAGCGGATTTTAATTCAAGAATTGGTTTGTAATCGTTAAAAGTAGGTTGGTTTATTGTCAATTAATTGCCTGGTGTTATTTTTAATTGTACTTGTGTGTGAATTGTATTAATTGTCTGCTTTTTTCCATTTATTCTTATTAATTAATCGCTGGGTAGTTTAGTTTGTTGGTTGCACAAAAAACATTTATTTATTTATCTGTAA
This sequence comes from Gymnosoma rotundatum, assembly GCA_916610165.2. NCBI lineage: Eukaryota > Metazoa > Arthropoda > Insecta > Diptera > Tachinidae > Gymnosoma > Gymnosoma rotundatum. Next base: position 114,205,596 of record OU744340.1, on the reverse strand, counting down.
AGATAAGAAAGTGTTGAGAAGAAAAAAACGTTACATTAATTGTTCGTTAAATATTAAATTTTTCATTAGGAGTTTGTCAAATATTATTAAAATTGTTACTTATTTATTAATGGATAATTAAAGTTATTTAAAAGATAATTCAAAATGTTTGTGGTGTTTTGGTTTGCGGTTGGCACATAAGAAATGACATGACATGCGGTTGGCCTTAATAATAAATCACTTACAAGCAAAAAATTATTTTTAATGAATGTACAAGTGCTGAAGTGTTTCTCAGGTGAATATTTAAAGCTATTGGTGTAATTTGTTAATTTGTAAGTTTTTCAAATTGTATCTGCTCGCAACTTCGTGTGTAGTAAGTGTTTTGTTGTTAAAAGTAAGAAAGCCTATTGGCATATTCTCGAATATTTAACATTAAATTAAACGTATTTAAATATTTAACATTAATTAATTAAATCACCGTCTAATGCAGTGTTGCCGTTTGGTTACATTTTATGTTACTTTTGAAGACTCTACGTAACAAGTATAAATTTGTTATATTCGCCCAAATTTTCGGTACTTTTGGTACACACACACGAAATAAAGTAATATCGCTAAAAAAAAGGTACTTGTTTCATTATTTGAAGTTAAAACTTTCCTAACATATCAACCTTTCTTAACATATCAATTTGGTTTTAATAGCAAAGGTTACATGCAAATGCAATCAAAATCCCATATAAACAATTAGTTGAAATGTACAAAAAAAAAAAAATAACGTTTCTGTTCAATTCAGGAGAAATCTCGAAATGTTTCTTGCTTTATGTTTAGAAACGGCATAATGTTTCTCGCAACAATTTTATGTTGCTCAAATTTGTCTTTGTTAACGGTATTTTTAAAATAATTAGTATAGTTAATTCTATCGAAGCTCAATCTTTTAAAGAAAAATGTAAATCGGATTTATAGAAAAAATTCTACTTTAACTAATTTTATTGAATGGCGAGAGCAAAAACTCTTCCATACCGAAATATACGTATCAACGGTACTAAGGTTTGTTTCATTCGTTTTTGTTCAGTAATTGAATATATTGCCTTTACGTTTTTCCTTAAATAAAACCCTTTATTATATTTTATATTAATTACAATAAACTACTATTAACAGTTGAGCTTCGATTGTCCGTGATCATGATAACCGGTAACCCTGATTAACCGTGATGGCTAAAGATCAGACTATTGGTTTTTGTTTGCAATGTTTTCGAATTATTTTCTTCGATTAACCGTGATTACTTCTACTACAGTAGTTCCCGCTTAATTGCGGCCCGCTTAAGTGAGTTCCTCGCTTTAAAGCGCAAAAACAGCTGGCAAAAAAAAATTCCAAAAATTGCAAAATTTTCAATTAAGTGCGCCCCGCTTAAGAGCTTTCCCCGCTTTAATGAGCAAATTTTTAGGCATACAATTGTATAAACATAAGAAAATCATTCACTTTAGTGCGCTAAAACACAAAACGCATTTTCAAAAGACATCAGAAGAGGAAGATTGTGCTGAAGTCATTCCTACATTGAACGAAGCTTTAAATTCTATTTCAGTTTTGCGACGATTTTTTTTCAGAAAAATGTAAATATATAAATGAAATAGAAAGTATGGAAAGAGAAATATTAAATAATTTTAATAAACCATGTTTGCAATCAAAATTTATGCTTTTTTAAGAATTATATCTGTGCAAAAATTATTTATATAATTTGTATACGTATGTACTTCCTAAGAATACTCGTTGTTTTTTGTTTGTTTTTTATATTTAAGTATAAATGAACTACTGATTGTTTTGTTTTTTAATGTTTAATAAGAATTTGTATTATTTTTTAAGTTAAAATAAAAAAATCAAAATAAAATTTTTAAGCATTTATTTCTACTTTTTTTTAAGTGCACAATTTGTGTATTTATCTGAATCTTTTATATATGCGCCAATGGTGTTTTTATCCGGGTTTTCGCTTAAGTGATTCCCCGCTTACATGCGCTAAAAGATGTGCATTTTGACATGCACACTGGCAGAATTTTTTTATTAACTTCAAGTTCATACATAGATACATATAATGTACATATTACATTGCATGAAAACGGGCGGGGAATTCTCTTGTTTGCATACGATGAGATTTTTAAACTAATATTTTTTAATTTAAACTATTAAAAAAAAAAAACGTATACTCAAAATTGTTATTCGATTAACCGTGAAAATCGATTATCTTGTCCCAACTATTATGCATAATCGAGGCCCGACTGTTTTTAAGGAAAATTTTAAAATGTAACTTTTAATTAAAAAATGTAACTTTTTTGAAGGAAAAGCGTAACTTTTTCCTGTCTTTGCCTAGCAACACTGGTCGGATGTGTCCTAGTACATATAAAACAAATTTATTACTAACGCCCGAAAGTATGCTTCAATTTAGTTTTTATCTATTCTAGCAACACTGCGTTTCAATATTTTAGACTTCATTTTATGTTATAATGGGTTTTTCTAAAAGTAAATTTTTTAAATCTGGGATAATCTAGATAAAAAGCAATTTATGATCTGTTCTCTACCACTCACAACATGTGTGCGTTAGGACACAGAGTACAAGAAATAAAACCACATTTGCGTTCAGTTTATTAATTAGAACTTGCAGAAGATATTTTAGTAAGCAGAAGATATTTTGGTAACAAATCTGAATCTCATACAGTCAATTCATCCTGCACAATTTCTTTTCTATACCATATTGATGCCTTTTATATTTTCCGGTTCTTTAAATTAAAACACCTTCCCTTTAATTTTAATACGCTATCAAATGCGTTCTTTGGTGCAGACCCACACAAAGTCATAACATATAATTTACTGCTCCTTTTCAATGCACGAAATATTTATCTCTTTGTCCCTTCCAAAGCTTCACTGCCCAGGTCATTGGGTTTTAATATCCACCCACTAAAAAATCTACACAAAAAGATTTTAACCACTAATTAAGATAGACTAACACCAACAGTTAATTGATTGGTTCAACTACAAAACCGATTAATTCTAGTAAAATTAGGAAATTCTTTTGAAAATCAACATTTAAAAATGACTAGAAACTGAACATAATCGAATGGGCAACTGCAGTATTATATTAAGAACGGTAAGAGTGCTATATTCGGCTCTGCCGAATCTTATATACTCTTCACCACCAATGTAAATCTAGTTTAGTGAAGTTACTCCAATTCAAAAACCAAATATTGCGGTGACCGAAAATTAAAAAATAAAATAAAATGATTCCCATTTTGATATTTAAAAAATATTTGAAAATTTCGGAGCCCTGTAACTCGGAAAATTTAGACGACCGCCAATTTTTTCACTATCTGCTAATTTTTTCTTATTTTTTAATTCTCTATTACTCCATATATTTATTATTTTATTGGAGTTACTTAAATGTTCCAAATGACATAAAATAGAGGTAGGAGTGGTGTTTTGCCTGCTTCTTCGAAGGACATGGACCGATCATGCTGATTTCCAATAGCACCTCTTTCGACACTATATGTAGGCGATTGACATTTTTTTTTTTTTTTTTTTTTATGAAACCAAGTTTGCCGAGCAAACGGACGGACAGACAGACAGACATTGCTCAGTCTACTTCGCTATGAATAAGAAGTCAAAATATATATATACGTACTTTATAGGGTCAAAAATGGATATGGGAGAAATACACACAGAACGACAAACTTAGTTATACCATTTTTCCACTTTTTGTACTGAAGGGTATAAAAACGGAGAAACCAGTAAACCAGTAAATTGCTAGCATTCAACAAATTAATTTCATAATTATTGTTCTTAAAAAGTTGATCCATTCTTTAAAAGAGAGTAAAGAAAATTTAGTAAACTTAATATAAAACACTTCATTTACTTAAAATGTCTTTTTATTTTTAAATTTATTTTTTGCTAAAGTTTTTATTTTAGCATCAAATTTTACAGAAAGTTGCATAAAAACTTTTATAATTTCCTTAACAAAAATCCAGCAGAACTCAGCAGTTTTAATGTTTTGTTATTTTATTTAATTTTTGTTGTTTTCTTGGGTGGTAAAAATAGTGACTTTTTATTTAACTTTAAGATAAACCAGAAAAATGTTTTATGTTTTTAAATAGTTCTAGCATAATAAAAATAATTGCTTTAATATTTTAAATTAATAACTACATACTCATGTAAACTATCACACACATACAAACACGTCTATCCAATACCCATTAATAACTGCAAATTTTTACATGAATTATTAGAACAGTTTGTTGTTGAATTTGTTGCAGAGAGTAAAGAATTTTTATGTAAAGAAAAACCAAACTTAAAAACTACAATATTTCTTCTCTTCTTTAACCACTTAAAAGGTACTTACACATTTTACATTTTTAATATTTTTTAACTTATCAGCAGCAGCGTATTGTAATTTTTCTTTAAACACTTAACAAAACAGTACGCAACCACTTGATGTTAAAAATACACTGTTGCTTAATTGAATAAGACCAACACACAGACACAAGAGATACTTAAAGATGTTCTGATGAAAGTTAACTAAATTAAATTTAATAATATTATAGTTTTACCAAATACAGGAACAACACAAAATATATAGAAAATAAACAAGAAAAAATTTTAAAAAATGGTTTTCATCAAAGCTCTAAATTTCATGAAAGAAATCACCACACACAAAATATCATCAAGAATTCAAAACATATCAATGAATATAATCTAAGTTTTACCCTTAAAAATTAATAATAATTAAAAATCTTAGTGTTAACAAAAATATCTAATAAATTTCCATTAAAGAAAAATTTAATTAAAATTTTTAAAATTCTTTAAAATAAATAATTTTATTATCTGGTAAAATTTCAATTTTTATAATTATTTAATGATGGAAACCTTAGCTCTATCTGGTCTAGGTAGCATTCAAGCTGGATTAACAATTTTTTTGTGCGAACAAAATGAGTGTGAATCCACCCAGCAAAAAATTTTAGAAGAGGTAATTGAGTATGAAATTAAATTTTGAAATTTTTGGCGGAAGGACTTCCTTCCTTTTAGTTAGATCACGAATCTTATGATTTTAACGAGGCATGAGGCTTTCATAATCAATTACTAGGAATTGATTTCATTGATTATTTAAGATCTGAAAATATGTGTTAATTTCACATTACCAGTAGAGTTATGAAGTTCATGAATGACCTAGTTCAATTGAGAGCTCACTCAATTGAACTTTACTGAGCGCCATTTCTTGTTCATCATTATTTATATGACAACAAATATAAAATTAAAATTTAAGTGATGCCTTAAAACTTATTTAAAGCAAAGAGTCTGGCTGAAAACCAAAATCTTCAGCTGGACAGAAACAAGTGTTGATAATAATGCAACTCTTAATTGGGTCAGTAAAAGGTATCAGTTCTTGTGCCTAAAAACGATACAGTTATTGCGCCGTTACAATCGTGTTTGATGGGCAGAAGAAAGCCAAAGGAAATTTAAACCAATTCGAAAATGATTATTCTATCACGCATTATGATGTCAAAATTTTTTTTACCTGCTGCCGCTAATTCACTGCCATACTCTGTGTTCACTGCCGAATAAATTTTAAATAAAAATTTTATTTGAAAAACTGAGTACTAAAACCTGCTGTTAAAGATGTTGTCATGCCTTCAAATTGCGTGCTTAAATTCTTCGATCAAAAGAAAAAATTCAAGCTATAGAAGACAGAACGGGTAACAGGATAATAGTTCAGCGAAGAAATATTGACTATTGTCAAGAGGTAGTTATACAAATAAGGAGCCGTATCCTAGTTCACGTCATCGATTGAAGCAAAGAATGGAATACATGGCAATGAAGTCGAATTTAGTAAAAACGTTTTAGCGTAAGATGTTGCCCAACGAAACAGATATGCATGCAATCAATTGCAAATCATTTAATATTGAGAAACAAGAGTAAGTAAATACAATTATTAAGGGCATTTCCGATATTTCCATGGATGTTTTACTTTGTCGTTTAATTCGCCAGCAATTTTTTACGAATTTAATTAATACGGGAGTTTCTTCAAGGAAAAAATAAGTTTGAAATTGTTCCAGGTCTTGAACAAAACGAGTAAAGATTTTATATAATGCTTTAATTGTTCACAGATTGGTCATTATAAAAGCAGATGTCCTTTGCCGGTTCGACCGCCAAATTCATGCTGCCAATGTGAAGAGGTGGGCCATTACCGTCAAGGGTGTGCAAAGTGGAGTTGTACAACAGCAGTTTTGTTTAATGATAGGAAGTGATAATGTCATGTATTGTCTTCATTATTAGGGATAAGTGTCCTCAAGTAAAGTCTTTTACTTTTTTATCGATTCGGGCAGTCCAGTTAACTGCATTTTGAAATCGTTGGTGCCCTTTTGTATCAATAGTGACAAAACCGTTTCACAATTTCATGAAGTTGGGATGAACAAACATTAATAACAAAAATTGCAAAAAGGAAAAAACAAACCACACTTTTATAAAATTTGGAAATATTCTAAAAAAAAACTTTCATTTTATCAAAATATCAAAATTTTGTTAAAACGACAATTATGCATCAAATGGTTAACAATTTATATTTCACCGAAAAATCAAATAATTACTAAAAATCGATATTTTATAAAAATCTAATATAACGAAACATGATAAATTAGAAATTCCCAAAAAAGAACTAAAGATATGATTTTTAATATGTACACCATAAACAATAGCTAAGCTCGCTTTACTATAAATTTATATATTTGCCTAAGAGTTTGGGATATTTCAAAAAAAAAAAAAAACTTTACCACCTACAACAAAAACAAAAATTAAACTTCCCATATTCATTTTCAATTGATCGGCAGTGTATTTCTTTAGCACGCATAAATCCATTTGCACTTTAAAATAAAATACAGTTATGCATTTATAAACATTGTTTGTGTAATTGTTGATATTCTTAATGTTTACTGAATCCTTTGAAGTAAATAGAGAACATGGCAAAAATAATAAAGAAGAAAGAAAACAACTAAGAATACTATATACGACTACACCGAATCTTTTATACCCTTTGCCATATATGTAAATCTAGTTTTGTTAAGTAATTCCTATCAAAAAAGCAAATATTGGAACGTTAGAGAATTAAAAATTAAAAAAAAAAAATGGTACTGCATATCTATAATTTAACATAAAAATACCATCCGTTCATAATGGGTTAAGAATTTTTTAAAAATTTTAGTATTTCCTTAATCATCTCTTCAAAAGCTTTAAAATGATACCCATATTGGTATTTTATAAAATTTGAAAATTTCAGAGGCCCGTAACTAGGAAAATATGGGTGAGCGCCAATTTTTTCACCTGATTTTTTTTTTCTTATTTTTTAATTCTTTTTCGACTGATCTCACTGATTTTAACACCAAAATTTTCGAAACTATTTGAAATTTCCCCAGCTCATCTAGTGCCTTTACAAAGTTCATTTCAATCCGATCACGGACGGATAAACGGACATCGCTCATTCGATTTCGCTATGCATAAGTACTCGGAATATATATACTTAATGGTGTCGGAAATAAATATTGTAGAAATTACAAACGAAATGGCAAACAGATATACCTTATTTTCACTATTTGTGGTGAAGGGTATAAAAATAAAATATGAGAACATTATTAACAGTAAAAGCAATAGCACCAACAACAATAACAATTTTAGTAAATTTGGTTTGTTAGCTTAAAACAACAGTGCTGCCAAGTTTTTTTTTTTAATAATGAATGTATGCAAAACATTAACAACAGTAAATAGTGGGAGGACATATTGTAGTTTTAAAAAATATGGTGGCCGAAACAGTGTTGTCAATGTTATTATTTAAAAAAAAGCTACATCGATTGGTTTCAAGAAAAACGAATTGATTACTTAAACTTTAATTATAATTAAATTAGGCAGGTGGTAAATTTAAGAAATACGGAGTCTACATTTTTGAGAATGGAACACATGATAATCAAATTTCGATAACTGCATCTTGATTCTGTAACTTAAGTGAGAAATTTCTCACATGAATTAATTTTAGTCATCATGTTTAATACAGGGTGAGCTAGAGTAATTCGTTCACGTTGTTTAATTACTATGCTTTATAACGGAGAATATTAAGTCAATATTTGTCACTAAAGTTGCAGGACGAGATACTAAGTGCTTATTTCAACTTCTTATTAGTAGGTTAAAGATATCTACTTTCCTGGAGAGTCGGCTTTTCTTAAAAAAGTATGGGGTTGTCACATTATTTAGCGTATTTCACTTAATGTTCGTGCTTTCAAAACCGATTTGCACTAGGTCAAAGTAGCTGGCAAGACTCAAAACTGGTTTTCTAATATTCCCCTAATAGCAGTTCCACCAACAACAGTTCGGTAGAGTTCAAATAGTCTCGGAGTTGGTTCTTGGTTCGCTTTATGACCTAGAGGTTTTGGTAGACGCATAGTTGTCTTCCAGTGATAGGCCACCGTCAGGTTGTGGCCTTATGGCTGAGTTCTGATGTTAATCTGTATTATGATTGTATGAACTCGGATATTGTTTTGCAGGATTTCCAAACGAACAGTATTCAGTGAATATTACTACAACCGTGTTTAGTTAACTATTAGTTGAAAACGCAGAAGTTTCATGGTGCAGCCAACTTCAGCCTTTCGGTTTTCATGTTAACTTTTCCAATCCATCTGATCGCAAATCAGAATGCGAAAGGACCATATTAACGCAACTTTTGAAATTTAAGTCATATTAAAATTCCATTTCACTGTTTTTAAGGTTCTGTAATATTTTAAAATCTTTGTAATTTAAAGTAATCTGAAGAAGTTTAAAAGAAAAACATTTTCTCCAAAAAAACTCCATTTTAACTATCACCTCCCCCATTTTTTTGAATGAAGTTTGTGCAAAAAGTAAAATTTACGACGTACTCCCTCCCTCAGTCCCTTTTACCCCAATGTTTTACAAGGAAAATAATAATTTGTTTTTAAGTCTTGCATTTTCCTTTTTTCCTGTATAAAGTATAATTTGTCTAGCCGTCAGCTAAGCCAATATACACACACACATACTTACATACATATATAAGAAAATGTGCTCAAAAAAATAAGTATACAAATATTTAAAAATAAGTAAGTGCCAGTAAGTAAGTGCTGTTTGATAAAAAAAAGTCTAAGTTTTAAGTTTTTTGTTTTTTAAGCAATTTAACACTTTGAATATCAAATATTATTTTTCTTTTTAGTAGTGTACTCATAGTGTAATGTGCCAACATAAAAAGGCAAACATTATCCTTTTTAAAAAAGGATAAGCCTTTCTAGGAAATTTGTTGTCTACTCTTTTGAAGATTATTGCTGAGTACAAAGAAGGCTTGGGATGACCTTTCTTGTCAAGTGTTTAATGTATTTTTATGCAAACGTTAAGTACTTTTTTGTGGAAAATTACAAAAAAAACTTTTATTTTAAGGAACTTAAGAGTTTTCAGACAGAAAAATATATAGAGGATTTAAAGGAAATTAAAAGTTTTTTTTTAATTTTGTAAAATTAAAATACGTTTTTTTCTATTCAAATTTTTGTATTTTTTAAAGAGTTGTTACATTAGTAGATTAATTTACAACAATTTCTGTTTCCTTAGTGGTCAAAAACAAAGCCAGAAGCTGGAAATCAGCGATTCATGCATAGCGCTGCCTAGCGTAAAGTTTTACGCTTAACTAGAGTTGCCAGATTCGAATTATCAAAAAGCGTGACATTTATCAAAAAAAAACGATCAAATAAATTTCATTTTCTAATATCGTAGTTTTTGAAACTGAAATAAAATACTTTACTTCGGTGGCATGTTATACTGTCCACGGGCATAACGTCAGTGGACTTTATGCCGCAGTCGAAAGTGAAATGGACGTTATATCGCTTAAAAAACGTTATAATGTTTATATACATTGTGTCGTTTCAGTATGGAAATAGTGTCATTTCCACACTTAAAACAACAACTTGCCTTCAGCCGGGCTCAAATATTTTCTCCGGTTTGGTATAACCAACACCGTCTTCGCTTACCAGCGACTTTCTGCGAACCAGATAATAAAAACTTTATATCTTTCTTGCATAGAATACTCTACGTTGATGGACATTGTATCGCATCAGAAAGTGAATAATGTTCATCAACGCAGAGTTATAACGTCCATGGATATTATAGGTATATTTTATGGTTTCTATATATGACAGATGTGACGTTTTTATAAATTGGCTTGCAGAAATTCTGTGGACGTTGCGACACGCCACTAGACTTTGTATAAGAAAATTTTCACTAACTTTTAAAATAAATAATTTTGATTCTTGTTTATGGTTGGACTGTACAAAATCTTAAGAAAAAAAATTTTTCTTGACTTTTGGCGACCATAAAAAGTTCGTGTATATCAGGCAAAATCAAGGCCACCTGGCAACCCTAGGCCGACATGACATCAACAGTAATATTTAATAACACCACTAATTAGAAAAAATATTTTAAATTCTCTAAACTGGCTGACCTGAGAATAACTTTATTATTACTTTTTAACATTAAACTTTTTGTAGCAGCCAACTTCACTGTCTACCGTGATGAATGTGAGTGTGAGAATTTTTGACAGTTAATTAAAACGCTGAGCAAGCTGACGACACTCTGTAAAAGCTAACAAAGCAATGAATCTGCTATTTTTTACTTTTAACATAAAAGCAAAAAATTAAAAAATATTGTTACGAATAATAAAATCTGGCAACCGCCAGTTGTTTTCTCCGTATGAGCGTGGTGAATAAGTTACTTCCACTAATGGTGCGTGTAAAGAATAATACCACAATTAGCTAACAAAAGCTGAACAACCTCAATAGCCTCGTTGGTAGAGGTGCTTGCTGTAAAACTGAAGATCGCGAGTTCGATCCCACCTTGGGATATGCGTAAAGGAAAGTAACAATTGTTATAATGCAATTAAGAATTAAGAAGCAGCAGCAGCAGTTCCGAGAGGCAAAAGACAATTATTGTGTGAAGCCATGGCACATTATTTAGTGGAGACGTATCAAATTTAATAAAGGAGAAACAGATAATTGTCAAGACGCCCTTTATAAAAAAGTAAAAACTGTAGAGGTTAACGCAGAGAAGTGTAACAGCATAACAACGGTGTATGGCAGCAGACGTGTGTTGTGGCTATTAGATAAAGGGGATGAATATTCGGCTTAGTGGAGTTGTCTCTGAATGGTTAAGTTTGCTACACAAGGCATCGAGTAGTTCAGGAGTAAAACAGTAGTGAAGCGTGGATGGCTGCGTTTGTAATAATAACGCATGTATAGTAAATACGAGACCATAGGATTCACAAGACCGGTAGGATTAAGAAGTATAGCCAGATAAAGCCACAAAGTAAAGAATACAGAATTTATAATGAGAATGAATACCACTGTGTATTTGCAATCAAAAGAATCCCTACGTGTGTTCTAAAAAGGGAAAATCGTAACAATATATTGTTTTCCTGTTTTACATAGGGAGGGCTAAAATTTGAAAAAGCTACATAAAAACCTGCACTCGTATGTAAAAAGAGTGACTCTAACATTTTCACCCAAAGAGTTTCTAATTTTATTTACAGAAACGAGACACTGCTTAAAGACTGTCTGCTGAAAAGAGCCCATGTGGAAAATAATAAAGCTGATCTTGTCTAGACTAAATCAAAATCGGCTTAGAAACCTTCTTAAATTGCATCGAAAACAATTGCCCGTTTAGTAGCGACACCAGAAAATTAGCAGTTGACTTTTGCCGAAATGCCAATGAAAGCAGGAAAAGGAGAATGGGATCTTTACTTACTGTATGTGCATCTTTCTGTATTAAGGCAAAACGTCGAATATTATCTTCCTTGGTTAATTTGACAATCTTTATCTCTTTTTAGCTACAAAAAGGCAAAATGTAAACCTAGCTGAACCTTAAGCTTTTTGTGATACCCAGTTGTATCCTATCTTTGTTAAGATTGGTAAATATTTTTTTTGCCTAAAACAATAGATTTCTCACATGCGGCGACTTAATGTATTTTAGGGTCCTTCGTACGGTGTAACTCCACGATAATATTTTTACCTAGTTATCCACAGCTATCACAAACTGTTGCTTTGTTCTTAATTCCCTCACTAACTGATGGTCTTTTAAGGATTAGACCACGAGATCCTCGTTTTTACACTACAAGCGCCTTCGCCTATTTTCTTTGTTTTTTTTTTTTTTGCTCTACTAAACATTTACTTCTTACTATCTCAGCTACTGATCTATTGTTACCTTCTACTCTATCAGCTCTGCTGATGATTTTACATATAAACAAGCTACTTTATTAGTTTCTGAATGCCGGCATCACAACAATTTTGTATATTCGGGACTGTGGCAGGTTTGTAATGCTGTTTTCCGTTTATCCGTATTTTTAAATAACTTATACATCGCGGCTACTTAGCAGCAATTATTTATTTTTCCTTCTAAGTCGCTGTTGGAATTTGAACTTATGGCTCTTATGTTCAACTTACAAGCAGACGTCTTTAACAACGCAGCTAAAAATTGTTTACACTGTAGGTAAAGCTGTTCGCCCACCTGCAACTTAGTCATGCTGCTAACTTTCTCAAATTAAATAAATCACTTTATCTTCAGAATCATGTCCCTCTATTTATTTATGTTCAAACCTAATAAACAAATTAAAGGGTTATTTTAATCCCTTGGAGAAGGAATTGATTAAATTTTCATTTACAATTTTTTCTTAATCCTTTTTTAACACCCTCAAAAATCTAATTTATTCTAATTACAAATCAAAAATATAAATTCATGCTTATTTGAAAGGATGTTTTGTAACCGAGTAAGTTATTCATGCAATTATCGCCCACCCATACGAAACCTAAATTTTCATTTCACCACATATTTTCAATGTGATTTTATATCTAATGAAGTTAAATATTTTTTTCTTAGTGAAATTGTAGTAAAACTGAAAAGTAACTTTGCCCCAACACACACATACACACGCAGATACACATGCACACATGTCATTAAAAGGGGTAAAACCAAATGAATTATTTTCAGTTTTACTTATTCAAATAACAAAAATAAAAAAAATAAAAATCATTACATTTTGTGGTATTTTTTGACTTAAAAAAAGGAAGAGGATGTGTTAAAGGGACCCAAGCTCTTTGAAAAACTGCGAAATGAATAAAATTCATTTTATTATACTACAGAATACAATTTTTTTTTATAGGATGTCCTTTGAAAAAGCATTGACTATTCCGTTCTTATTTAATGCTAAATATTCAGGAAATTTAATCTCCATAGATTTTGGGCTAGCAATTGGAATTGTTGCACAACTGTAAAGGAAAAACTTGAAATGGCTATGAAAATAGTAAGCAGAATTTATTTTGTGGTTTATTTTAAATAAATACCAAAAAAACAAACAAAGTATTGCAGTTAAATGTTTTTTACAATCCACAAAATAACTAAAGGGCCAGGCCACGTATGAGAGTATTTTAATAACATTTTTGTTATTTTAACGCACCCAACCTGAGTCATTCTTGTGTGTGTGATGTAGACATAGAATATTTATTGTAAACAAAGTAGATATGTGTATGGCAAGTGCTGTCAAAAAAGTGGCTCCTAAAAGTGATTTCAATAAATAAATAAATAAATATGTCAATTGATCAGATATAGTGTCGAAAGAGGTACTATTGAAATTTTAAAATCCTTTAAATATCAATATGGAAATCATTTTAAAGATTTTGAGAGGTCTTTAAGAAAATACTAAAATTTTTTAAAAATGCTTAACCCATTAAGAGCCGGTGTAAGTTTTATGTACAATGATATATATATGCAGTACCAAATTTTTTTATGTTTGAAATATTTGCCACCCCAATATTTGCTTTTTTGATTTAAGTTACTTCACTTAAAATAAAAAATTTTTATGAGAATTCTCATAAAAACCGAAATTTAAAATTTTGATAGCCCAAGATAGCTCTTCTTTAAATAATTTCAAGCTCAAAGTCAAAAGTCTTACTCGCCAAGATCTCTTTTCTTTATGTTTAAAGTTTTGTTCAAATTGATGCACCCGCTTAGAAGTTATGAAGTTATTTCCAGTTTTGCGCCCATACCCTCTTACACTTTTTACAACAATCAATATTTTTCATTCTATGATGACGTAGATGAGCAGCGGAACATTTTTTCGTACCGCTGAATGCACAATCTTCTTTTCTTGATTCATAAGCCATAACCACTACGTCATTTTCAAGTGTAACAGAAACGTAAAATGTACCTTTAATTATTTCCCTACTGTCCTTAATCTTTCTTTAACTTAATAATTAAAATAACCAAATATTTGTTATTTAGAGAAGAAAAAAAAAAAGAATAAGTTTTAAATATTATTTAATTGATACTCGTATTTACTACAAGTGTTTAAATTTATCAACATTGATAATGGAAATCAATTAGGACTTTTGGGAAAACCGCAAACAAAATAATAAATTTATAACTTTACATTGTGGCAGAAGATGAAAATACTAACGACAACACATTAACTAAGGCCACTAGATAAATATACATCTATAAAAAGGTGAAAGATTGTGAAAAGCATTATGAAAATGAAAAAGTTATTTTTACAAGGATGAGTTACAAAATTTGTCTGGTGACCGTCTGTTTTCAACAAATATTACAGACTGATGATTATTTGTTTATAATGATGAATGAAATAGATGACCATTAAATTAATTGAAATATACTTTGTAAAAATTTAAGGCTTTATGGGCTAAAATTTTACGTTCAGACTACGTCTTTTGATACCACGGAATATTAACGTTGCTATTTTGGAATTATGCAATAACATTTTATTTTAATCACCCTGTTCTAAGGCTTATATCAGGCTTCTGTCGTATACTAATGTCTCATACTAAGATGTGTGTTTTAAGCCCGATAGGACTTACGAAAGCGTTAACTGTCAAACGTAATGTCATACTGTGCTCTTTTTTTTTAATGTATTATCGCATTCAATTTTTAAAATTTTTTGTTAGTAAAAAAAATAAATGCATATGAAGAGAAATCAATCCACAACAGACCCTACAGGATCCAGTACATCCGAAAAATTATATCAGTTGATGCGATTTACACACTGGTGGCATAAGTAAAGTTTATTTCTTCAAAAATAAACTGTAGAAATAGTGGCCGCACTTTAAGTTCTTGCACTTCATTTCTCTCTCTCTCGTTAACTTCCTGTGGGGCCACATTATTTCACAAGTTGGTGCTTATAAACCATTAACAATTGACAACTTAAAGGCCAACAATGTTCGGGTTATTTGTGATATACGGCCCGCAATATACATACATCCAGAATACATTTCGTAAACAACAGCCGCGGAGGCCATATGCCCGAAACCATTTTTAAATGTTCGTGGAGTGAATTGTTTTTCGAATAAACAAGATATTTTTATTAAAATTAAATTTTTTGTTCTCAATTAAATGTTTTATCGGGCCTATTAATGCCTATAATTTATACTTGTACTCGAAATTATAACTGTTAAACCGTGTTCTCAGATTTATTGTACTCAAACTACAGTCATTTACCAAAAATACCATCTTATACAAAGACTGGTGTTTTATACACAGACAAGCATCCTATGCTTAGACTTTAGTTTTTTACCTAGAATTCCCTCGTTTAAAATCAGGTTACCATCTAAAATTCAGACTACCTTCCTGTAGCAAGGACACCGTCTTATACTAAGGCAGATGACAGTAGCATATGTAATTCATTTTCTTTTCGCAATAGACCAAGCCTTCGGGAAATTGAGACTATGCGAAAGCACATGGACGATACCCTAAATCACTACCTTTTGGAAATCTCCGAATAGGGGCCTTGCCAAAAGGGTTCAATTTAAAGGTCGTAAAACTCGGGGCTGCATGCTTTCGCACAGGCATACGCCTGAATCTACTACCTTACCTGTAATTATAGGTGATATAGATATTAAGGAATCTAAAGCTCTCGATGTTCTTGACATGAAGATTCAATGTGATGTTCGGTGGAACAAGCATATTTTTCAGGTCACAAAAGAAGCATTCAAGTGACTAGATTTTCTGAAACGGTTGAAGAAATACTTTACTCCATCTGATCTCCTCGTTATCTATGCCACCTTCATCATACCCAAAATGGAATACAACTCTCATGTATAGGCCGGTGCTTTAAACACTATTTCGAAGTTACTCGAACGCGTGCAGCTACGATAGTATCCAACTCTATTGATTCACTAGAGTATCGACGTAATGTGGGGTGAGTTTCACTGCTTTATCGTGAATGTGCTCTTATGAATTCAGGGAACTTGCTCCTGTAACCCGCAATTTCGTACGTAAAACGCGCTCTGCATCAAGAGCACATCCCTTTGTGATCAGTTGACCAGTGAATCGATTTATGCATTACAGAGAAAATTCATTTTTGAGCTGAACAGTTCGTTTATGGAATAAACTCCCTGTGGACGTCTTTACTGTCACTCTCTGTATGCAAAGAATCAAATCATATGTCCACAAGCGCTACTCCCTCTATCTCCCTTCCCATAACCTAATTTCCTAGATCTGGCACAATGCGTTGCATCCCCTGAGTGATTGTTTCAATTTAAAGAAGTATATTTAGACAACTACTTTAAAAACACGCTCTCCTACCGTCGATTAATCAAACCAATATCGTATAATCTGATTACGTTCTTTTGCTTATACTATGACTTTTTAATAAGAATACCTTTTAACAATTAACAAATTTACCGGGTGATTAAAATAAAAGTACCTTTTAAAGAATCAAATAAAATGATCTGAATTAAATTCCAAATTAATAATTTTAATCCGGCATAGGTTTGTTTTAATTTCTAAATTAATTAACTATTGATGACGAGAGTAACGAAAAAGCTTTAGGTTATATGTGGACTTCGCTCTAATCAACTTGATTGATTATGACTATTCATTATATTAGATTTTCTTAAACGTAGTTGGATGAAAAGAATACGGATGATGGATGTAGCGATCCAGAAAATACGTTTCTGGATTATGCGCATATCATCAATCTTTAACAGCATCCCCTATGAAAAAGCCTCAGGGGATCAAATCCCATCTCCGAGACAGATGTTAACATTATCGAAATTAGTGCGCAAAAGATCGATTTTTTAATAAGCTGTATGATATAGAGACCTGCAAATTATTTACAATCTATTGAAGTTAATATCTTTTAATATAGACCAAAAAAAGTCTAGTATCATGAGATCTTGGTGCTTGCCGTTGACAGAAGTAGAGTTTTCAGCATTATTTTCAAAAGAAAAATGACCAAAATGTTAGTCTCTGTGGACAATCACGGAAGGAGTTGCCGTTGCAATTTTGTTTGTTGACATTGCCAAAGAGATGAATACATGGCTCTTCAGAGAATCTGACCTTCAGGCAAATGCAATGCCTGATTGGAGCTTTTATAACACTTACAATGAGAAGTCGGAACAAAGTGGACTGTGGTTTTCCTTTAAATGCTAAAGCTGTTTATCTTAGTAATGAATTAATCCGAGTCTTCGTGCAAACTTCTCATCATTCTGATGCAAAATGCCAAACTGTAGAGATCAATGCCAGCAGTCAAATTTTTAGTGAACGCATTATACAATGACTGGGACCATTACCATTACTTGTAAGAAAGCCTAATGTACTTTTTGCAAAATCTTGAGTACAGCGCGATGATTGCTTTGTTTCTGCTAAATTTTTTTTTAACCAAACACACAGTTTGCGAAACTCGTTTTGGAAATAAATTTCTAATGTTTTCCAATATTTTTCAAGCGTACGGTATCTTATTTCGGCCCGAGGAGGTCTGCTAATGACTGATAGTTAAAACTTTGACTACGCTCTTATATGGGGCCTCTTGTCTTATACTCTGCCTACCAGAACACTGCCAGGGACTTTCCTTATATATAAAGTATAATCCTTTTACACTTTGAATATATTATTGAAACCTTAAACTACTTTGTTGTACTGTAATCAGCAATCATTCTCAATAAATGCTTTCATATCCCAGCGGTAAGCAATTAAAAGTTGTTTTTCATAAAACCAACTTTAGTTAATTACACAAAACTATCATCAAACTTAAAAGGTTTTTTCTTATTTATAAACTTTGAGTTAATTTCCCCTATTCTATCTACAGTGTATTACCCTTACTCGTATACTCGTAAATATTCAAAAAGATGTTAATAAAATGAATACATAAATAAAAAGCCTTTTTTGTAGCTTATTAAAGCCAAAAAAAACGCAATTTCCCTGCAAACCACAAAATTTTAAATGCAAAAAAGACTCTCTATAAAAGTTAAATAATCAACTGATATTTGAAAAAAAGCCTCAATAAATATATACAGGCACAAAAAAAACTACTCGAAACACATTTCCCTTAAGGTGTATGTTTGTATTAGTTTTTGTTGGAGTTAAAAGCAGGAATTAGTTTTGGCCACTGTTGGTGCAATTGGAGATCTATAGTTTTAGCAAATGTAAGCGTAGAGAAAAAGCGACAAAAATTCTTAACTATAAATCAGTTATTTCATTTTCAAACACAAAATAAATATAAAACAAGTAAGAGTCGGTTATACCGAATCTTATATACCCTTCACCATATATGTAAATCTAGTTTAGTGAAGTAACTCCAATCAACTAAACAACTATTGGGGTGACAGGGAATTAAAAAACATTAAGCGCTGTATATAATTTTACATAAAAATGTCATCGGCTGTTAATGGGTTAAGCAATTTTTAATAAATTTAGTATTTTCTTAAAGATCTCTATAAAAGCTTTTAACTGATTTCCATACTGATATTTAAAAAAATTTTAAAAGTTCAGAGGACCGTAACTCGGAAAACTTAGGCGAGCGCAAATTTTTTCACTTAATGTTTTTTTTTCATTTTTTAATTCTCCATCGCCCCATTATTTATTTTTTTGATTGGAGTTACATTACTAAACTAGATATATTCCAAATTATATGAAAATATTAGAGGTAAGCGTGGTATTTTTCCCGCTGCCTAGAAGCACATAGAACGATCTTGCTGATTTTTAATAACAAAATTTTGAAACTATGTGTGATCGATAGACTCATTTAAACTTTCTCTAGCTCATCTAGTGCCCCGGCAAAGTTGAATTTAAGCCGAACACGGGCGGACAGACGGATATCGCTCAATCGAGTGAAATGGATATTATAGAAATTACAAACGGAATGACAAACTTAGTTGTATCCTTTTTCCACTTTTTGTGGTGAAGGGTATTAATAACTAGTGAAACTATAATGCTACTTAAAGGGGCCACGATGGTGTTTTTTTTTCCATTTGACTGTAGAGCAAACAGCAAAAATAAAAAATAAAGCATATTTATAGCAGTTAAGAATTTCCATCGCCACAACATCAACAACATCCCCACTGTAATCATAGTCATCATCAGAAGGAAGATGGTGTTGTCCTGAACAGTAGCACCACTATTTAAGCAACAAGCAGTATCATGGATGTCGGTTGTCTCACTGCTGTGGTTTCATATAAATAAAATCGAAAAAAACAAGTTCTTTACTCGACTGCTGCATATTTTCTTTTTAGTCTGTTTTTCTTTTAACAAAAAGGGAATTACCATCATGATTCTCTTTGGCATCATCATCATCATCGACCTCATCATAAGTATTTAAATGGTTGGAAGCAGTTGTTGTTGTTTTATTGTAGCAGTTTTTTAAAAGCTTGTTTGATGTTTTGATTTTCCTACAAAAATGTTGTTAATTTTGTTGCAACTGCTGAAAACGGTAGTTGTTTTTGCTGTTGCTCTTATTTTTGGTCAAAGGAATGACTGCTTTCGTTGTTCCATTAATTAAATGTTATTTGTTAAGCTAAAAAATAACTCTCATTATACTTTTATAAGTATGTGATTATTAAATAGAGAAGAACAAAAACAGAGTTTGAAACAACCTTACAGTGATGTCAATTGTAACACTAAAAACGCATCCTCTGTTTTATACTTTTATAAACTTCTTATAATCAGTAACCAATGATATTATTTCTATACATGAGCAAGAATAGGCTGATGTACATTTTGATTGCAGTCACAGAATTAACAAACTTTAACTGAAGTTTGATATCCATTTGAACCTGTTATAAATACTTTTAATATACAACTTGTAATCTTGATAGATTCTACTTACGCAAGGGTTAAATGCCAAACGAACTGTCATATTAATCTTACTTTTTGACACTAATGGTCAGTATAATTTAGCAAAATATCATGAATGCATTAACGCTTGAACAACGCTACCAAATTAACCAAATTTGTTTTGAAAATCAGTCATCAATTCGCACAACTTCTAGACACAAAATCGTGGGGATCATTGCTGCCTTAATGCTTTTGTTAATAAACAAAATTATCGCATATGAATTGAAACCAGCTCACAATGGACCCTATAGAATTCATTACATTAAGAAAAAAGGACCGTCCTATGCAACTTATAAACTGGTGACATCACAGAATCTTATTTATTAATTTTTTTTATACAGAAAACTTAAAACTTATTTATCTCGGTAGCTAAGCATCCTAGGGGGTAAAGGGCTTTAATCTGTTATCACTATAAAAATTAAAAAAATAAAAAAATTCAATGTTGGACCAAAACATTTAATTTTGTCCCCAAAAATTAATTTTTTTTATATAGAAAACTTAAAACTCATTTATCTCGGTAACTAAGCGTCCTAGGAGGAAAAGGGCTTTAATCTGTTATCACTATAAAAATTAAAAAAAAATAAAAATTCAATGTTGCACCAAAAAATTTAATTTTGTCCCCAAAAATTAATTTTTTTTATATAGAAAACTTAAAACTCATTTATCTCGGTAACTAAGCGTCCTAGGAGGAAAAGGGCTTCAATCTGTTATCACTATAATAAAGGCGGAGCTTGAGATCGTTATCGCATCAAGATCAATGTTTTTTTTTTTGTTTTTGTATTGAGAAAATTGATGAAATTCATCCGGGGAAGATGTGGTTTCATAAAAAATAAAAATTTTCAGATAAATTGATTTCGAGGTATATTATCTATTAATTGATTTTAAAGTTCATGCGGAGGTTGATATGTCTCGAGTATTTCCTATAGGGCCACGTGAAGTCATTAGCCTAAGCTGCTAAACCAGCAATAACTGACGTCCTGGAGGCAAACATTATTTATATTAGTCGTAACATACGGCCAGCAATGTTTGAAAAAGTGGGTCAAAATTAGTTGTCCAGAATTCGCTTCGCTAAGAACCTTCGTGGTGGCCATATGCTCGAAATAAAATTATCGGGTACTAATCATAAAAAATAATATATTTTTTGCACTTCAGCCTGTGCCCAGATAATCCTCACCGGGGGCACCAAGAGTCTGTGCTAACCTAACCTAGATGTTGACGAGGGTCCTCGAAGGCATAAGGGGAACCAATCCCCCTGTGTGCAGGCACTGAATCTGGATAGACAGTGGGGTAACTGTCGAAGGCTTTACCAGTGTTCTTAAATGATAATAACGTATGAATAATAATAGCAATAAATAAACTGGAACCACGGCAACCGGTAGCCCATACAGAGAGCCACCCCTCTCTGTAGCCGGTTATTGGTGAGATCCCTTCGGGGTACACGTGGTGGTTGTGTTTAAATTAATCTAATCCTGCGGGTCTGGCGTGGAATAGATGGAAGTGTGCTGTTGCACTCCCAAAGGAGGAGTTTAAGTATAGGCTCCAACCCTATAACAAGAGGTAGATTCATGGTCCTGCAAGCCATGGTCTTAAAATTGCACAGAATAGTGGTTTGACCACCGTCTGATAAGGGCTTACTGCCAGGTACAGACGTTAATCTAATAACTTTTCCTGTGTCCAGATAATGGCACATTTGCGTTTTCTTTCATCTTCTCTTTAAAGCATCACCACGAGTCAAAGGCCGCTTCGATCAATTTCTTTACTTTATTAGAACATTTTAAATTTTTATCCGAACCAATCTGAAAGGTGATATATATAATTTTGAAAGTCTTACATTAAAAATAGTTTGAAAAATTCTATTGTATAATTAAATTTTGAATATTTTCTTTATACTTTTACTCCAATACCAATACGGTAGCTGAGGTTCAAGTAAAAGCATTATGCCAGCTTTAAACTTGGATGTGGATGTACTTAAGTCATAAGCCCTGAAATATTATAGATGCTTTAAACGCAAGGTAATATGTTTTTTCCAACGAATAAACATTAGCAACATGTAGAAAAAAATTTATGCTGAAGCAGTGGCTTTGTATAGTTAAAATTAATTTTTATACTTAAGTTATGAATATGATAAATTTTGCGGTAAATTATGTAAGAAAAAATTAAAAAAAATAATAAAATCACTTTCTTTAGCTTTACTTAGATAATAGTTGCAAGCAGAAAAAATTTTTCTACTAAAACACAGGCCGTATATAGTTAAGTATAATTTTTATGTTGTAAATATGAATAAATACGGTAAATATTTTCAGAAAAGAAAAAAAGTAAAATCAAGTTATTTGTCATTATTTAAATGATTGCAACAAGCAGGTAAATAAGGTTATGCTGAACCAATAGCACTTGCATTAAATTAAGTATAATTTTTATACTTAACTAATAATCCTGACTGAATTATGGTAAGTATTTGATTTTTTAGCATTAAAGTAGTATGAGACGATAGCAATAAGTCGAAAAATAGATTTATGCTAAAACACAAGCTGTATACAGTTAAGTATAATTTTTATACTTAATTTTAAAAAAGAAAAATTTAGCTTCGTTAGCATCACTTAAATCCAAAAGATGATACCAATAATCATGCAAATAGATTTATGCTAAGAAATCGTTTCTAAATACCTTAGTATAATTTTTATGCTTAAGTTATAAGTATAAAGAAATACGGTGTATAATTTGAAAAAAATAAATTGTTAAATTTGTGATGCTAAAAGATAGCAACTGTAATGTAAAACTTTTATACTGAAGTTATGCATACGAATGTACGAGATATTGAAAATAATTTGAGAAAAAAATATATATTTAAATACAATCTTTATACTTAAATTATAAATATAAATAAATATATATATATAACAAATTTTGAAAAAAAAACTAGTTGGAATATAAATTTATGTTGCACACACTGGCTGTATTTAAATAATATATAATTTTTATACCCAAGTTATGCTTACAAATGAATAACGCAAATAATTTAAGAAACTAAAGTTAATTAAATTAGTTTTTTTAGCACATCTTACGATTAAAAAAGAAAACAGATTTATTCTAAAGTACTAGAGTTATATTTAATTATAATTTTTAATCTTAAGTTATAAATATAAGATTAATAATTTTAGAAATTAAAATAAATAAAAGCAGCTTCCGTAGCATCACTTTGAAATGTTTACGATACAAATGGCAACAAAATATTTCGACTTTGTAAATTTTACACTTGATTAAATTTCTAATTCAATACCGTTATAAAGTACGAGGTTTGTAGTAAATGTGTATGTATATGTTTTGTTTATCAAATTAAATATTTTTATGCAACGAATGGTTGAATGTTTAATTTAATATAAAAATTAATTCGTTTTGTTTCTTCAATAATTTTTGATACGCAGTAAATCTAGAAACTTTAACTACAGAAATCCTTATTTTATTTGCTAATTTGCAAATACGTTTTATTGATTCGAGCAATTGAAATAATTTGTGCCCAATTCATTAGACTAAATAATAATTAATACTTAATTATTTAGACAACAAAAAAAACAGCATTTTGAAAAAAATAGGAAAATAAATAGAATTAATATTGGATCAGTAGCTAAAATTGAATTAGAATTTTAAAACAGATTTTTATAACAGATAGTAAGAAATATAAATAAGCGTCTTAGCATTGCTTGTTCTTTAGCTAATTTGCTAAACATGATAACATAAAAATTTAACCGACTTTTTTTTTAACAATCAATAAAGTAAAACTTTTTTTATTTCAGCTATTTTAGTTTTAATGCTTTTTGTGTTGTCTTAAATGTTCATATCTATAAATTTTCTAAACTTAAGTTGAAAATGATCTCATAAAATAATCATATACAAGAAGTTTGGGTTTGGCAGAAGTGACTATAAAGCCAGAAGAGCCAACTATTTTTATTATACATCAATGTTCGTTTTTTATTGACCATTTTTCTTGCACTTTTAACAAGGTGTCCCTGCAACGAACTGAGCAACATTAACACATACCACATGTACTCTTATTTAATCATCAAGTATTACGTGTACTAACCAAGATTTCAAATGTCAACGAAACAAGAAATCAAGAAAAATTAAGAAAAATTTCAATTGTTTTAATTGACCCAGTTAGGAAAGTTTGCCACTTTCAGGTAATTATTCATAGAAAAAACTTTTTGCACGTTTTAAAAGTTTTATTTATTTCAGATTAAATTTTTAATGAAGTTAAATATTGATTTCATTAAAAATAAGTTTTTTTTTCTTTTTAATTAAATCTAATAATTGATTCAATTAACTATTTAATTGAAAAATTACGTAGTTACGTTTCAATTAAATATATAATTGAGTATTTAAAAGGTGTAAAGACTTTTTTCAATGTTTGCTTAAAAAGAATAAAATCAAAGTCCCAATTAATATGAGGGCTGCTATATATATTTCTGGCCTGGCAACACTGAGTGCTGCCAAGTGAAGTCTGACATTTCTATTGGAAAGTTTGTCATTTTTAAGCATTATCGTACTCAAAACGTTTTGACGTACGACCATTATTTGTGTTGTTAACAGTGACTTGAAAAAATTAATACAGAAAAAATGGAATTAACTCGTGAACATTTTCGTGCCATCATTTTTCACAACTTTCGACGTGGATTATCACGACAAGAGTGCATTGATGAACTTAAATCTTTGTATGGCGATGGAGCACCATCCTATAGCACTGTGAAAAATTGTTATAATGAATGTAGTCGTGGCCGAAGCTCGCTCAAAGACGAATTCCGTGAAGGTCGTCCAAAAACGGCTGTTGTGCCAGAGAACATTGATGCCGTGCGTGAACTCATAATGATGCAAGATCGACATGCGACATACCGAGAGATAGAGACATCCTTGGACATTTCTTCCACCAGCATACATTCGATACTGCATTAACACCTGGCCGTAAAAAAGGTTTGTTCTCGTTGAATCCCGCACAATTTGAAAGTCGCTCAAAAAAAGGCTCGTGTCGATTGGTGCAAAGAAATGTTGCAAAAATACGATTGAGGTGCTCCAAAAGATGTTTATAAGATCGTCACAGGTGACGAATCATGGATCTATGCGTATGAGCCCGAAACGAAACAACAGTCGACCGTGTAGGCCTTCAAAGACGAGCAAAATCCAACGAAAGTTGTTCGTGGAAGAAGCACTTCGAAGCAAATGGTCGCCTGTTTCTTCGGCAAAACTGGCCATGTGGCGACTGTTCCGCTTGAGCAACATAGGAGTGGTACACTACAATTTTTTTGCCTGAAGTCATCGGAGAAATTCGAAAAACTAACCAGAGAAGACGAATCATTGTTCACCATGACAATGCGAGCTCTCACACATCGGCTCAAACCAGAGCGTTTTTGACCGGCCAAAACGTCGAATTATTGGGTCATCCGCCGTACAGCCCTGACTTGGCACCTAATGACTTCTTCTTGTTTCCGCACATCAAGAAAAAATGCGTGGTCAACGATTTTCGTCGCCAGAAGAAGCTGTTGAAGTGTTTAAAAACCATGTTTTAGAGGTGTCTCAATCGGAGTGGAAAAAATGCTTCGACAACTGCTTTGAGCGCATGCAAAAGTGTGTAAATCATGCTGGAGAATACTTTGAAAAACAATAAAACTATTTTTGATTATAAATGTTCGCATTTTCACTATTAGGCCAGAAATATATAGAGCAGCCCTCGTATTCTTTCTATTTTAAACTGAAAAATTGGTTTATATTAAATCTAAAAACCAAATGGAAAAACGCTTTTGAAATTGGTTTTTATATATTTCGAGCCAATTTCCTAGAACCAGCAGCCTGCAATAAGAGACTTCAAAAGTTTTTTTCTTAGAAATTCCTATTGGGATTATTTCGTTTATGAGCGTTAGTGGCTCGTTAAACATAAAATACTCGTAGTTGTGGCAAAAAATTACAACCTTAACTTTAAGGTTCAGACACTTTAATAAAATTCCCAAAGGACAATATCAAATGACACTGACAATGGCAGCCAATATAAACGATAGAATTATGGAACATTACGAGCGCATACAGAAAGCAAAAAAAAAAAAAACACACAGCACAATACCAAAAACGAAGGTACTTATGAAAACATAATAAAAGAAGGAATACCAGATATAAAAACTAAAACTTCCAAATGACGTTAACTTTTTTTGAATTTTTTTTTTAAGACCGGTTTGTGATAGTGCAGTCATCTAACGAACGAAGGAAAAAAACAACAAACATAAAACAAAGCAGACAAAAAGGTAAAAAAGATGCCAGCCAGGCACGACATATTGGAACGTTTTACCGAAATTAAAAAAGCAAGAATCAAATATTTCACTGTGGAACACATGGCTAAGAAAACTTTAAGAAACTTTTTTTTATTGTAAATATGGAATCAAGTGCCCATTAACTTACTCCAGGTTGATGACGATACAATGTCTAGTACTTAAATTCAGACTAGTGTTTCAAAATCAGTCTTATTCTCACACGACATTCTTGTTTATCAGAGTAATTTCTTATCGTCATACTCTTATAGTCATACTTTCATTTTCCTTTTACTTTAACCTTCGCTTTAACACTCAAACTCCAGTTTTATACCCAAACCAACATAGAGAAAACCGCCTTAGACTCAGACTTCTTTTTAATACTCAGATTTTCATCTAATGCTTAGACAACGATCAATTACCCAGATTTGTTCTCAGATTACCATCTTGCAATTATGATTCTATAAAATACCCTGTCCAATGTAAAAAAATATTTGCCAGCGTGTTGTGACTTTATAACTCAGGAGCGATCAAACCATGTTAGATTAAATTTTTAGGGTTTGTACGTATAATCGTGATGACGGTTTATCTACAATTTGCACGAAATCGGTCGACATGTTTTTGAGTTATGACTTTTTATGACAACATGTTAATTTGTCGATATAAAAAACACCAAAAACAAATACTTAGGCGCCTATGAGCATGTGCAATGCAATATCTCATAATCAGACTACCTTGTAACTAGACTAACTTCTTATATTTCAACTGTGGTCTTATACTTATTCCACCGTCTTACACTTCAACCTACGATCGCCTTTAATAGTCAGACTACTTTTTAGCCCTTCCTGTAACGCTAAATCAACGTTGGACTGGCATCTTTAATTGAATTTACTTTTTTATATTTATAATAGCATTTGGTAACTGCTTCCGCCTTATACCTAGACTACTTTGTCTTATTCAGACTATCTTCTCATACTCAGACTACAGTTAAATACAGTCTTAAATCTCAATACCATCTTATGCTTGCACTACCAGGATTGCCTCTTCCCAGCTACCATCTTAAACTATACACGATAACTATTGTCTTATACACAAACTGTGGTCTTATACTCAGACTGTTTTATTATATTCAAACTACTTTCTTTTGCTTCCACTGACTTACGTTCTTTAGTTAGATTAATGCTTAGACTTATAATGAGACAACCAACTTACGCTCGACCTACTACAGATTTCAACTGCCATTTTATATTAAAAAATGTTGCATGCTCAACTTATGTTCAGAAGCTAGATCTACTCTTTTATAAGTTCCACCGTCCTTAACTTGGATCTCCGATACAGTACTTATAAGTGACATCTTTCAATAAGTATTCCACGGTCTTACACTCAGGCTGTTATGTTATCTGAGAGCAATGTACGGAGCATTATTTCGCGCTACTTATTCCTTAGAAATGCAAAAAATTGAGTTTCGAACATGTAAAATTCGTAAAATTAAGCTAAAAAAAATTATGGAGATTGGGTGACCTCCCCTGAGCTGATGCATGTTAGTGATTATTTTAAGACATTTTGAATTGATTAAATTGTTACTAGTAAAACATCTGGATTTTAATTGGTGCTCCCTTCTTCAGTGTAACCTTTAAGGACGAGCCAGGGTAGTGGTGGTAATTGCATCTTCGTTGCTGCTCGACTTATATTAATTTCTCTAACCGATAATGCTCCAAACAAAATTTAGCAATTTGTAAAAATAAACTTTTTAACATCTACCTGTAATCTACCTTTTGCTGGTTTCATCGGCATTTTCGAAAAATAATATTCCAGAATTTATGCTCCTTTCGCAAAAAGTTCAAAAGTTGTGAATTGACCTGAATCAAAAGGTAGCATTCACCAATTCATGAACGGTTTCTACTTTGAATGAGAACATCTTCAAGTCTTTTAGTAAAAATTGTTGCAGCGAACGTATGCTGATGAAAAATTATTTACATGGGCATTTGATATTTTTGGACTATATCTGTAGTTGCCTTGCAATCAAGTGCAATCTGACATTTCCATTGAAAAGTTTGTCATTTTTAAGCATAATCGTACTCAAAACGTTTTGACGTACGACCATTATTTGTGTTGTTTACAGTGTCTTGAAAAAATTAATAAAGAAAAAAAATGGAATTAACTCGTGAACATTTTCGTGCCATCATTTTTCACAACTTTCGACGTGGATTATCACGACAAGAGTAATTGATGAACTTAAATCTTAAATTCGTGGCCGAAGCTCACTCAAAGACGAATTCCGTGAAGGTCGTCCAAAAACGGCTGTTGTGCCAGAGAACATTGATGCCGTGCGTGAACTCAGAACGCAAGATCGACATGCGACATACCGAGAGATAGAGACATCCTTGGACATTTCTTTCACCAGTAAACATTCGATACTGCATGAACACCTGGCCGTAAAAAAGGTTTGTTCTCGTTGGATCCCGCACAATTTGAAAGTCGCTCAAAAAAAGGCTCGTGTCGATTGGTGCAAAGAAATGTTGCAAAAATACGATTGCGGTGCTTCAAAAGACGTTTATAAGATCGTCACAGGTGACGAATCATGGATCTATGCGTATGAGCCCGAAACGAAACAACAATCGACCGTGTGGGTCTTCAAAGACGAGCAAAATCCAACGAAAGTTGTTCGTGGAAGAAGCACTTCAAAGCAAATGGTCACCTGTTTCTTCGGCAAAACTGGTCATGTGGCGACTGTTCCGCTTGAGCAACGTAGGACGGTCACTTCTGAGTGGTACACTACAATTTGTTTGCCTGAAGTCATCGGAGAAATTCGAAAAACCAACAAGAGAAGACGAATGCGAGCTCTCACACATCGGCTCAAACAAGGGCGTTTTTGACCGGCCAAAACTTCGAATTAATGGGTCATCCGCCGTACAGCCCTGACTTGGCACCTAATGACTTCTTCTTGTTTCCGCACATCAAGAAAAAAATGCGTGGTCAACGATTTTTGTCGCCAGAAGAAGCTGTTGAAGTGTTCAAAAACCATGTTTTAGAGGTGTCTCAATCGGAGTGGAAAAAGTGCTTCGACAACTGGTTTGAGCGCATGCAAAAGTGTATAAATCATGCTGGAGAATACTTTGAAAAACAATAAAACCATTTTTGATTATAAATATTCTCATTTTCACTATTAGGCCACTATATAGAGCAGCCCTCGTATCTGGACTTAATATAAAAATCTAAATTTTATCAAATAAAAAACAGCAATAACTTCATATTCTCTAGGAGTGTACGGCTTCGTATAAACTTCGTAAACTAATTCTCTGTTTGCCATTAACACAACAAAGCGTAATGACAATTGACCCCCTGACGGTTAAAATTAAGACATATTCTCATAATGACAATTCTTTGGGTCAGCTCGATAAACATATAAACAAATATTTTTTGTGAAATTTTTAGCTTTAATCGTACCACTGTTGCCAGCAGAACAACGTCAATAAGAAAAACGGATAAAAATTCTCCAAAACTTATTGCAAGCAATCTCAACTAACGAAATCAACAAAACCAACAACACCTTTAACAAAAAAAAAATACAAAATAAAAACAAAAAACAACAAAAATAAGAAGCAGCAAAATAGCAACAACAACAAAACCCATACTCTCTTGCCTTAAGAGCTGCAAACGATAAAAATTTATTACACAAAAAGATGTTCCTTTGATTTTTTTTCTTCACTTTTTATTTTGCTGTTTGTTGTTTGGAAAATGCATTTCAATTTAAAAAAAAAAGTAAGAAATACAAACCTTCTAAAATTTTAGCTGTAGAAAAATGTTCCTCAACAACGGACGAACTAACAAACAAACGGACAGACAAATTGACGCACACAAACAAATGTCTCATCTTCATCAAATACGGCTTGTTGTGGAATTATTGTTGGCTATTTGGTTGTTGGACAGTGTAGCCTATCGGTCTGTCGGTCGGTTAGTTGGTCATTCATTTGGAAATCAAAAAACGAAAAATTAAAAAAGAACTTGAAAAAATGCGAAGTAAAAAACCAAAGCTGTTGTACAGACTTTTCTTATATTTTAAGTTAAAGCTTATGGAAAATTGTAAACTGTATTAAATGTTTAAGCATTAAAACCAAAAGAACATTAACATTAATTCTTCCATTTTAATATTGTGTTTAATGTAGTGGGGTCAGTTACAGAGTTGGGGTGACCAGCTAAAGCACAGACTTCCTTATCAACATTTTATTTATGGTAAAGAAAACAACATCTAAGGCAGAAATATTTGGCACAAACAAGTATTTTACGTTTTGGAGAGAGACAAGAGGATTGAGGTGAAAAAATTAGAAAAACTCACTCAGGGATAACTTGAGAAATGCACATTGAGATTTTGTCCTTCTACTTGCATACTAAACGAAGAGAATTTTTTGTGAAAACACTCACATTTTTTAAATGTTTTTTTTTTTTTTTTTGGTCGTAAAGCAACTTGATAGTCAAACTAAACAGCTGAACACAGTTACTGTGAATAAATAGGTCTGTTCAGTATCTAAAAATTATTACTAATTTTTGGTAACTTTTACTAGAACGTGTTTATGTACTCGAAAAACTTGCAAGTTGAGAGAAAAAAAAGAGCGTAAAAATGTGAAAGAGGAAAAATTTATTCCAAGTTTTGGTCAGTCAAATTTCTACTAGCAAGATTCATTCAACCAGCTGTTTTTTACTTTTGTTTAGAAAATAATTTACTTAAAAAAATTCTGAAAAAGAAATTTTTATTTTATAACATTGAAGAAAATACAAGAAGCATTTAGATATTAAAAGAATATTAAAATAATATTATTTTGTTATTTTTCTTTAATTTAGCTCAACATCAGTTTTCTGACTTATAGTGGTCTATTGTTTTATATATTTTTTCACACTAGTGTACTTACTTCAAAAATTGTATTATTTTATGGTCACACCGTACAGTTTTTAAGTCTTACATATCGTTCCCAAAGCCCCAACACTTAACTTTCCTAATTTTTGCTAGTAAAGGGTTCAATTACTTTTTTACATTTGAAGGAATAATTTTGTAAATTTCTGTTTTTCTCTCTCGTTGCTAGTTTTTGCTAGTAAAGTTAAAGCTAGACCTAATATTTGTGGTTTTGCTTTGTATTTTGTTATATTCCTAATGAAAGTATTTTAAAAAGAAAGACTGATTATCAAGTTATGTGCAGCCTACGTCAAAACTGTAAGTTTATATAAACTTCTAAATAAAAATCAAAAACACAGGGATATCAAACTAAATAACACCGTGTTCACACACGTCAATTTTTCTTGCAGAAATTTTGATTTTTGTATGTGGGAAAAAGAGAAATAAAATGTTTCTACACTCTTTTCTCTTCCACAAAAAACAAAATTGCTGCAAGGAAAATTGACACGTGTGAACTCGGTGTAAGTTAAACTTTAAAATTACCGTGAATAAATAATCCCGGATAAATCATGTGTGGTCACTTTGAATGTTAAATAAGGAATGTGTAACTGCAGCGGAAGCACTTTAAATTGCAAATTCCAAGTTAAAAACAAAATTTGAGAAAATTTTAAACTCCTAGATCTTTCTTATTAATAAATTAAGAAGCAACGTGAGTATTTTCACTTTTTTTAAAGGTGTTCTTTATAAGTGGATCCTTTTTTCCATAGTGGACACGTCCCAAATAAATGTGATGTTCTTAGGGAGCAGTAGAAAAACAAAAAATCCACTTATAAACAACATCTTAAAAGAAGTCATCTTCTTGACGACCATATACATAACTCACCACCACTCTTCGTAAATAAGGAGTGTGCCAACATTTACACAATTTTTAAATTTTTCACGTATTCTGCAGTTTAGTTTTGGACACCGAAAAAGTCCACAGCTGGTAGTTTAGGGTTTATTGAAGGGAGCATCATAGAAAAGAGAAACTAATTTAGCGCCGCCTTCAATACATGCAAAAAAATACTGAACTGAACTAAACTAAACTGCATCCTATCAGAGACAGGCAAAAAGACAGCCAACTTATACCAGTGAGTCTTTTAATATAATTAATTAATTCATTCATTGTATAAAACCAGGTTGGTCACCCTAATTCTGATTTCAAATTAACCCAAAATGTGATACTACAACTAAACATCATAATCAAGAAAATGTATTATAAATATTCTTCTCTCTCTTTTCGTTTCTTAATCTTATAAAGATTTTTGCCATTTTCCAAAATGCCAAGAAAGCAAAAACACAAAAAACAAAACAAAAAAAAAAATAACAACATCCAATAAATAAATAAAAAAAATCTACAACTTGACTTGTAAATCGGACTACAAAGAAAACATGGACCAAGTAAATGAACAACAAATAAACAAAAACAACAATAAAACTTGTTGTATTCTTAAACTTTTTGTTTTTGGCAAAATTCAATAAATAAAAAGATCAAAAAGAAACTTAAAAACAATAACAATAATAAAAATAATCACAAAGTGATTGCATGAAATAACGGCTTAAGAAATATTTTAGAGTCAAAACAGGAGTTATAAACATTTATACTTTTGAAAAACATATATAACCATATTTAGTTAAAAACAAAAATATCAAGTATTTGACAAAAAAAAAAAATAATTTGTAATTCTTAAATTGAAGTAAAATAAAGTTGAAGTTTTTCCTAACAAATTCATTTGTAATCTTTGATCTTTAGCTATGAAACCAAACAATTCATCCATCCAGTCGTTAAGGTACGAGGATAGTTCCGGAAAAATTTTTTCACTGTCTTGCTGCTTTCACTTTTTGAACTTTACAATCAGTGTTTTCTGGCTAAATATCATGAATAGAGAGAGTGACTATTGAATTATCCAAAACCGATTTTTAAAGACAGTTATCAACTCGAGTACATTATAGACGTCTTTTTTTTTAAAGAGGAGTTGCACATTAGGCAACAATACCTATTTAGTTTTTTTTGTATTTTATCGATAGATAAGGCAGGTGGTGAAAGGAGAAAGATAGAGAAGAAAATGCTTCATTTTTAATTCTACATAGCCGGACTTCAGCCGTGTGTAAGAATTTTCACTTCTACGGTTACACCAACACCGACCTCGCTTACCAAAGATTGTCATCAAGCCAGTTTATAAAAATGTTAAATCCTTGTTGCATAGAATACCAGTCAAATATACCTATAATATCCATGGATATTATGTCACCTTCTGGTGCGACATTGTGTACTTAGACGTTATGACATGCCATCGTTATTATGAAGCAAGTATCGACGAAGGAGGCTGCCTGCCGTAATATAAATTCTGAAAATGTATTTGTACCATCAAACAAAAAAATATTTATTTTTATTTTTGATTGCGGCAGGGGTTGAACTCTGGGCAACCAGATTTGTATTCAAAGTGACTACAGCAGACTTCGTGATTTTTATAGCGCACATAATCGTCCATCTGAGCAAGCCATCAATCGAAATATGAATAGTTTCTATACCAAACACTCTCTAAATTGTTTAATAACACCAACACCTCAAAGGTATGTGCGTACTAAAGAGCATATCGCCGCTGAAAAAGAAAGTGCGAAAAAAATAAAAATTTCTAAGATCTTTGTAGGTCGGCCGGAATTAGGACTCTATACCAAAGATCTTTGCTTAAATCCATTTAAGATTCAGCTCATACAGTAGTTAATAAAATTATATGCGTCATTTCTTCGAAGGTTGGTCAACTGTAGAATAGTTATCAGCTGATCAGATGCTTTATCGCAAAATTGTGTTCAGCAATGGAGGCTCTTTTTCAGCTTGAGGGTTTGTTAACAATCAAAGAGCTAAAACCATCCACAACAGACCCTACAGACTCTATTGAAATAAAAAAGTGCTCCGTTTGGGGCGGTTTAGGTGCTGGTGGTATCGGTAGTCTTAAAAAAAATACCCGGAGCTCGCATTAAATTTCGCTAAAGGTCCTTAATGGATCATGATCAAGGGTTATTTAAATGAAAGTATGGATGACATTGATCGATGTCGCTTCTATTCATATGGCGACCGCAATTGCTGTATTGTGAAATCAAAATCAAGCGATAAGTTGTTTTCGATAAATGGACCTAACAGTCGGCCTCCAAGGTTTTGTGATGTGATAGCTCTCGCTTATTTGCAGTGGGGCTAACCGAAGTCACTGATCGCAAGCTGATTGATTAACGCCTAGAAGTTCGTATCATTCGGGCTCAAAAAGTATACTTCCAGAATGCACTTCCTCAACAGCAGCCTAGGTGACCGTATTCCCGAATACATGTTCAGTTCTTAATGTCATGTATTGATCTTTCATATAAAAAATTCTCTAATTAAAATAATATATTGTATGTTTTTACATTTTAAAGTTCTGTCGGCCTTTAGTAATTCTTCTTTATTAAAAATGTTTTCCTTTCCAGGAATCAGAAAAAATAATCCTTACAGTTTGGCTGTAGATCTAAAGACAGGAGTACCTATACATCATTTGGAAATTCACTCTAGGTAAAGAAGGGAACTTGATATCGACACTCTAAAGCTGTTACCTAACGCCATGTTCTTTTTACGAATGATTAGCTTTTTTGCAGTGCATTGGACTGACTGACCGCTCTTTCTCTAGCCTTACTTTGGGTTAGTGGTTAAAATTCCCGGCAGTGTTACTTCGTTGCAATTTAGAAAAAAAAATCTTTTGCGATATAAACTTTCTGCAGATATAATAATGACGAAAGATAAAATACGAACTGAACTAAATGTTGCTCACTTTAGCCGAATTTCATAGCGATATCGTTCACAGATTGACTGCACTTGCCAAAACAGAACATAAAATTTTAGTTTCTCACTCCTAGCATGCAACAAATTATTTGAAGTTCTGATTTGAAAAAAGAACGGAAAAGTTCACGTGACTATGCAAACGGCAAACTTCTTGTTAAAGAGGTGCTTAAATCAATATGGTGTTATGCGACATTGCCTCCGTATGAAGTTTAGAAAAAAACAATAAATAATTTTTGTTTATAAAATTTTACTTTTGAAACCTTGCTCGTATCAATGTCATGTATAAATATCTTCATTGATTCGTATGTAGATTAAATAAGTTGCTACTGGCCATCACAAAAAGATAAAGTTTTTGCGTTTTTTTTTAAACTTAGCAGTAGTTATTGTTGGTTTGCAAAATCCTTCTGTTTGTTTAAAGTACGAGAAGAACTAACTTTTTATGAAAAGTTTTGCCAAAGTTACAGAAATTCTAACTTCAAAATTGTTATAGTATTTTTGTTTTTTTTCTGTTGCTATAAGTCTGACCAATAAAGAGTTTTAGCTACTGTTGCAGTTATCTAAGAAATGAATTTAGAGTTTCGTAATGCTGCCATTCTATTTCAATTGCTGAGATAATCAATTGTTACACACTGGGCTGTGTATTTTTGAACATTGTGAACCAAAAAAAAGAGAAATAAAAAATGTTTAGAAGATAAAGAGAAGTTAATTGTTCGCCTTACTCTTCAAAAGTTGTGTTTCTGTGGTAAACATAAATAAATTATTACCAGGGTTTGAATTGCTTGCTTAAAAATAGCAACAGCACTAAAAGCTGTGCTTTGCTAACATGTTTTTCGGCAAATAAAAAACTAAGCAACAGCAAACAGCATATGCGAAAAAAGAGAAAGAAACCAATTTGCTTAGTCTGACTATGTGTTTCTTTCCGCAGCAAAGCAATCAGTAAAGCATTTACTTTAAAAACGTTTGCTGTTGCTTAAGCAAGAAGTTGATATTTTTCTTCTTTTGTTGATGCTTTTTAAGAAAAGAAATCACCATTTAATGGTATAAGAAAAACCACGTTTTTAAAATCTATTTTCTTACGTAATAAATACATAAATACGTTTAATGTTAAAAGGCATGAAAAGCAGCAAGCTACAGCAAGTAATAACAAGAAAAATCATTCGTAAGTAAGGCATGTTTGTTAAACAGAGTTCAAATCCCATCAGGGCTAACAATATAAAGAAAAATAATTGTAGTGCTTTAGTTAGAGAGTAAAGTATCATAACATCGTGAGTACGAGTCTCCACGAAGTTGCAGCACGTTTGTGGTTTAAATGACAGCGCTAATTAAAGGTACATATTCGCTTAAAGAAAGACACTAAATAAAAATTAAGGCGTGTGTTCAGTAATCAATACATTAAGTTATTAAAAATTAAAGAAAAATATAAAATTTGACAAGAAGAAGTGAAAAATTTACGATTCTTTTAAGACTTTATTAGTGATCTTAGCAATTTAAATTTTTGCTTTCGAACACAATTTCTTGTTGGGTAAAATAAAATTCTCATGATAAAATCTTCTATTTTTTTTAAATTCTAGTCCCATAGTGCTCTAAACTTATATTAATGGTTCACATATTCTAAGCTTTAACCACAATTATGAGTAAAAATAATCTGCAAGAGATGAAGTATTGTTGTACAATATGAACCAAGAAATTCAATTTTATGTTACAAACAAAAAAGAAAACCAAAAAACAGAAAAACAGTTTCTAATACAAAAAATTGAATTTTTTCTCAAACAAAAAAAAAAAAAAATAAGTAACTAATAGGAAGAAAAAAATTCCATTTATTTCCACTTGAAATGTTGGGGCTTCATTTTATAAACCTCATCATCACCATCATTATCATCTTTACATCATCTCCAACTGGAAAATGCATTTATTTCGGCCAAAAGCCTAAAACTTGCTCTTCAAAGGAAAAATTTTTCATTCAATCTTCTATTTTTTTTTAAACAAAAAATTTTTTCTATACAATGTTATTTACTATGGCAACACATGTTTAGGGTTTTTTTTTTGCACTTGATGTTCTTAAAATTGTATCTGGGTGTTTTTTAGTTTTGTGTTTTTGTTTTTGTTTTTGCCTAAAATACATTAAATTGCAAGTTATCTATCTAAGTTTTCTATTGTAGTTTTAAGTTAAAACATGTCTAGACTAGGAGGCTGTATAAATTATATTTTTCTATTTCATTCGACTTCAAACTTTCAAAAACACATGCATTTGCAGTTTTTTTGTTTTTTCCCTCCTACAACTCGAACATGCATCACTTTCTTCTTTTTTTTCCATGGCCAAGAATTTCAAAAATGTTCTTTTATTTTTTAATAGAAATTTTATCCAAATTTCCGTTATTTTATATGTATGTGTGAAAAAATTGTGAGCGAGTGGTCTATAAATAAGAGATTTTCAATGTTTTTATATAAAAAAATTTAAATGTTTAGAAAAAAAATTGCAATAAATTCAACGATTTGCATTTTTGTTTTCTTTTAGTTTTACACAAATGACTCAGGGGAATTATATAATTTGATTTACTCAGCTGCAAGAGAAAAGAAATTAAAAACTTAAAGACTGTGTTAAATGAATGTGTGTGAAGATAAATTTTAAAATTTTTAGCTTTGCCACAAACCTTTTAATTTAACAGAGCTCTGTTAGAAAGATAACATAGCCCTGTTAAAGGAATAAAATGCGGTCTATGCATCCAAAGTGTAAATTTTATGGAAACAACGAAATATGGCAAAACCCAAATGATTGGGATTTGCTTGCGAGGTGTCCTTCTATACTTCCCCATACTTAAAATATTTAAAAGCGCGTGTTGGAACGGGTTTGGGCACTTATATTTTTAATATTTGTATTTCTCTAAGGGATGAGCCCATTTTTATGGAAACAACAAAAGATGGCAAAATCGTAATAATACAAAAATGTGTTCGAGGTATTCCTCTTTAATTGTGCATACTTGGAATTTTTAACAGCGCGAGTTGGAACCGGTTTTGGGCACTTTTAAATTTTTAAAATTTGGGTTTCTCTAAGGGATGAGCCCATTTTTATGGAAACAACAAAAGATGGCAAAATTGTAATAATACAGGAATGTGCATGAGGTAGTCTTCTTTGATTGTCCATACTTGGAATTTTTAACAGCGTGAGTTGGAACCGGTTTTGGGCGCTTTTAAATTTTTAAAATTTGGGTTTCTCTAAGGGATGAGCCCATTTCTATGGAAACAACAAAAGATGGCAAAATTGTAATAATACAGAAATGTGCATGAGGTAGTCTTCTTTCATTGTCCATACCTGGAATTTTTAACAGCGCGAGTTGGAACGGGTTTTGGGCACTTTTAAATTTTTAAAATTTGGGTTTCTCTAAGGGATGAGCCCATTTTTATGGAAACAACAAAAGATGGCAAAATTGTAATAATACAGGAATGTGCATGAGGTAGTCTTCTTTCATTGTCCACACTTGGAATTTTTAACAGCGCGAGTTGGAACCGGTTTTGGGCGCTTTTAAATTTTTAAAATTTGGGTTTCTCTAAGGGATGAGCCCATTTCTATGGAAACAACAAAAGATGGCAAAATTGTAATAATGCAGAAATGTGCATGAGGTAGTCTTCTTTCATTGTCCATACTTGGAATTTTTAACAGCGCGAGTTGGAACGGGTTTGGGCACTCATACTTTTAAAATTTGAGTTTCTCTAAGGGATGAGCCCATTTTTATGGAAATAACAAAAGATGGCAAAATTATAATAATACAGAAATGTGCATGAGGTAGTCTTCTTTCATTGTCCATACTTGGAATTTTTAACAGCGCGAGTTGGAACGGGTTTTGGGCACTTTTAAATTTTTAAAATTTAGGTTTCTCTAAGGGATGAGCCCATTTTTATGGAAACAACAAAAGATGGCAAAATTGTAATAATACAGAAATGTGCATGAGGTAGTCTTCTTTCATTGTCCATACTTGGAATTTTTAACAGCGCGAGTTGGAACCGGTTTTGGGCACTTTTAAATTTTTAAAATTTAGGTTTCTCTAAGGGATGAGCCCATTTTTATGGAAACAACAAAAGATGGCAAAATTGTAATAATGCAGAAATGTGCATGAGGTAGTCTTCTTTCATTGTCCATACTTGGAATTTTTAACAGCGCGAGTTGGAACGGGTTTGGGCACTTATACTTTTAAAATTTGAGTTTCTCTAAGGGATGAGCCCATTTTTATGGAAATAACAAAAGATGGCAAAATTATAATAATACAGAAATGTGCATGAGGTAGTCTTCTTTCATTGTCCATACTTGGAATTTTTAACAGCGCGAGTAGGAACGGGTTTTGGGCACTTTTAAATTTTTAAAATTTAGGTTTCTCTAAGGGATGAGCCCATTTTTATGGAAACAACAAAAGATGGCAAAATTGTAATAATACAGAAATGTGCATGAGGTAGTCTTCTTTCATTGTCCATACTTGGAATTTTTAACAGCGCGAGTTGGAACCGGTTTTGGGCACTTTTAAATTTTTAAAATTTGGGTTTCTCTAAGGGATGAGCCCATTTTTATGGAAACAACAAAAGATGGCAAAATTGTAATAATACAGAAATGTGCATGACGTAGTCTTCTTTCATTGTCCATACTTGGAATTTTTAACAGCGCGAGTTGGAACCGGTTTTGGGCACTTTTAAATTTTTAAAATTTGGGTTTCTCTAAGGGATGAGCCCATTTCTATGGAAACAACAAAAGATGGCAAAATTATAATAATACAGAAATGTGCATAAGGTAGTCTTCTTTCATTGTCCATACTTGGAATTTTTAACAGCGCGAGTTGGAACCGGTTTTGGGCACTTTTAAATTTTTAAAATTTGGGTTTCTCTAGGGGATGAGCCCATTTTTATGGAAACAACAAAAGATGGCAAAACTGTAATAATACAAAAATGTGCATGAGGTAGTCTTCTTTCATTGTCCATAGTTGGAATTTTTAACAGCGCGAGTTGGAACGGGTTTTGGGCACTTTTAAATTTTTAAAATTTGGGTTTCTCTAAGGGATGAGCCCATTTTTATGGAAACAACAAAAGATGGCAAAATTGTAATAATACAGGAATGTGCATGAGGTAGTCTTCTTTCATTGTCCACACTTGGAATTTTTAATAGCGCGAGTTGGAACCGGTTTTGGGCGCTTTTAAATTTTTAAAATTTGGGTTTCTCTAAGGGATGAGCCCATTTCTATGGAAACAACAAAAGATGGCAAAATTGTAATAATGCAGAAATGTGCATGAGGTAGTCTTCTTTCATTGTCCATACTTGGAATTTTTAACAGCGCGAGTTGGAACGGGTTTGGGCACTCATACTTTTAAAATTTGAGTTTCTCTAAGGGATGAGCCCATTTTTATGGAAATAACAAAAGATGGCAAAATTATAATAATACAGAAATGTGCATGAGGTAGTCTTCTTTCATTGTCCATACTTGGAATTTTTAACAGCGCGAGTTGGAACGGGTTTTGGGCACTTTTAAATTTTTAAAATTTAGGTTTCTCTAAGGGATGAGCCCATTTTTATGGAAACAACAAAAGATGGCAAAATTGGAATAATACAGAAATGTGCATGAGGTAGTCTTCTTTCATTGTCCATACTTGGAATTTTTAACAGCGCGAGTTGGAACCGGTTTTGGGCATTTTTAAATTTTTAAAATTTAGGTTTCTCTAAGGGATGAGCCCATTTTTATGGAAACAACAAAAGATGGCAAAATTGTAATAATGCAGAAATGTGCATGTGGTAGTCTTCTTTCATTGTCCATACTTGGAATTTTTAACAGCGCGAGTTGGAACGGGTTTGGGCACTTATACTTTTAAAATTTGAGTTTCTCTAAGGGATGAGCCCATTTTTATGGAAATAACAAAAGATGGCAAAATTATAATAATACAGAAATGTGCATGAGGTAGTCTTCTTTCATTGTCCATACTTGGAATTTTTAACAGCGCGAGTTGGAACGGGTTTTGGGCACTTTTAAATTTTTAAAATTTAGGTTTCTCTAAGGGATGAGCCCATTTTTATGGAAACAACAAAAGATGGCAAAATTGTAATAATGCAGAAATGTGCATGTGGTAGTCTTCTTTCATTGTCCATACTTGGAATTTTTAACAGCGCGAGTTGGAACGGGTTTGGGCACTTATACTTTTAAAATTTGAGTTTCTCTAAGGGATGAGCCCATTTTTATGGAAATAACAAAAGATGGCAAAATTATAATAATACAGAAATGTGCATGAGGTAGTCTTCTTTCATTGTCCATACTTGGAATTTTTAACAGCGCGAGTTGGAACCGGTTTTGGGCACTTTTAAATTTTTAAAATTTGGGTTTCTCTAAGGGATGAGCCCATTTCTATGGAAACAACAAAAGATGGCAAAATTATAATAATACAGAAATGTGCATAAGGTAGTCTTCTTTCATTGTCCATACTTGGAATTTTTAACAGCGCGAGTTGGAACCGGTTTTGGGCACTTTTAAATTTTTAAAATTTGGGTTTCTCTAAGGGATGAGCCCATTTTTATGGAAACAACAAAAGATGGCAAAATTGCAATAATACAGAAATGTGCATGAGGTAGTCTTCTTTCATTGTCCATACTTGGAATTTTTAACAGCGCGAGTTGGAACGGGTTTGGGCACTCATACTTTTAAAATTTGAGTTTCTCTAAGGGATGAGCCCATTTTTATGGAAATAACAAAAGATGGCAAAATTATAATAATACAGAAATGTGCATGAGGTAGTCTTCTTTCATTGTCCATACTTGGAATTTTTAACAGCGCGAGTTGGAACGGGTTTTGGGCACTTTTAAATTTTTAAAATTTAGGTTTCTCTAAGGGATGAGCCCATTTTTATGGAAACAACAAAAGATGGCAAAATTGTAATAATACAGAAATGTGCATGAGGTAGTCTTCTTTCATTGTCCATACTTGGAATTTTTAACAGCGCGAGTTGGAACCGGTTTTGGGCACTTTTAAATTTTTAAAATTTGGGTTTCTCTAAGGGATGAGCCCATTTTTATGGAAATAACAAAAGATGGCAAAATTATAATAATACAGAAATGTGCATGAGGTAGTCTTCTTTCATTGTCCATACTTGGAATTTTTAACAGCGCGAGTAGGAACGGGTTTTGGGCACTTTTAAATTTTTAAAATTTAGGTTTCTCTAAGGGATGAGCCCATTTTTATGGAAACAACAAAAGATGGCAAAATTGTAATAATACAGAAATGTGCATGAGGTAGTCTTCTTTCATTGTCCATACTTGGAATTTTTAACAGCGCGAGTTGGAACGGGTTTTGGGCACTTTTAAATTTTTAAAATTTGGGTTTCTCTAAGGGATGAGCCCATTTCTATGGAAACAACAAAAGATGGCAAAATTATAATAATACAGAAATGTGCATGAGGTAGTCTTCTTTCATTGTCCATACTTGGAATTTTTAACAGCGCGAGTTGGAACGGGAAACCTAAATTTTAAAAATTTAAAAGTGCCCAAAACCCATTCCAACTCGCGCTGTTAAAAATTCCAAGTATGGACAATGAAAGAAGACTACGTCATGCATATTTCTGTATTATTACAATTTTGCCATCTTTTGTTGTTTCCATAAAAATGGGCTCATCCCTTAGAGAAACCTAAATTTTAAAAATTTAAAAGTGCCCAAAACCCGTTCCAACTCGCGCTGTTAAAAATTCCAAGTATGGACAATGAAAGAAGACTACCTCATGCACATTTCTGTATTATTATAATTTTGCCATCTTTTGTTATTTCCATAAAAATGGGCTCATCCCTTAGAGAAACTCAAATTTTAAAAGTATAAGTGCCCAAACCCGTTCCAACTCGCGCTGTTAAAAATTCCAAGTATAGACAATGAAAGAAGACTACCTCATGCACATTTCTGTATTATTACAATTTTGCCATCTTTTGTTGTTTCCATAAAAATGCGCTCATCCCCTAGAGAAACCCAAATTTTAAAAATTTAAAAGTGCCCAAAACCGGTTCCAACTCGCGCTGTTAAAAATTCCAAGTATGGACAATGAAAGAAGACTACCTCATGCACATTCCTGTATTATTACAATTTTGCCATCTTTTGTTGTTTCCATAAAAATGGGCTCATCCCTTAGAGAAGCCCAAATTTTAAAAATTTAAAAGTGCCCAAAACCCGTTCCAACTCGCGCTGTTAAAAATTCCAACTATGGGCAATGAAAGGAGACTACCTCATGCACATTTCTGTATTATTACAATTTTGCCATCTTTTGTTGTTTCCATAAAAATGGGCTCATCCTTTAGAGAAGCCCAAATTTTAAAAATTTAAAAGTGCCCAAAACCCGTTCCAACTCGCGCTGTTAAAAATTCCAACTATAGACAATGAAAGAAGACTACCTCATGCACATTTCTGTATTATTACAGTTTTGCCATCTTTTGTTGTTTCCATAAAAATGGGCTCATCCCCTAGAGAAACCCAAATTTTAAAAATTTTAAAGTGCCCAAAACCGGTTCCAACTCGCGCTGTTAAAAATTCCAAGTATGGACAATGAAAGGAGACTACCTCATGCACATTCCTGTATTATTACAATTTTGCCATCTTTTGTTGTTTCCATAAAAATGGGCTCATCCCTTAGAGAAGCCCAAATTTTAAAAATTTAAAAGTGCCCAAAACCCGTTCCAACTCGCGCTGTTAAAAATTCCAACTATGGACAATGAAAGGAGACTACCTCATGCACATTTCTGTATTATTACAATTTTGCCATCTTTTGTTGTTTCCATAAAAATGGGCTCATCCTTTAGAGAAGCCCAAATTTTAAAAATTTAAAAGTGCCCAAAACCCGTTCCAACTCGCGCTGTTAAAAATTCCAACTATGGACAATGAAAGAAGACTACCTCATGCACATTTCTGTATTATTACAGTTTTGCCATCTTTTGTTGTTTCCATAAAAATGGGCTCATCCCTTAGAGAAACCCAAATTTTAAAAATTTAAAAGTGCCCAAAACCGGTTCCAACTCGCGCTGTTAAAAATTCCAAGTATGGACAATGAAAGAAGACTACGTCATGCACATTTCTGTATTATTATAATTTTGCCATCTTTTGTTGTTTCCATAAAAATGGGCTCATCCCTTAGAGAAACCCAAATTTTAAAAATTTAAAAGTGCCCAAAACCCATTCCAACTCGCGCTGTTAAAAATTCCAAGTATGGACAATGAAAGAAGACTACGTCATGCACATTTCTGTATTATTACAATTTTGCCATCTT
Organism: Gymnosoma rotundatum; assembly: GCA_916610165.2. Lineage (NCBI taxonomy): Eukaryota > Metazoa > Arthropoda > Insecta > Diptera > Tachinidae > Gymnosoma > Gymnosoma rotundatum. The sequence continues at coordinate 114,161,156 of OU744340.1, read as the reverse complement.
TTGTTGTTTCCATAAAAATGGGCTCATCCCTTAGAGAAACCCAAATTTTAAAAATTTAAAAGTGCCCAAAACCCATTCCAACTCGCGCTGTTAAAAATTCCAAGTATGGACAATGAAAGAAGACTACGTCATGCACATTTCTGTATTATTACAATTTTGCCATCTTTTGTTGTTTCCATAAAAATGGGCTCATCCCTTAGAGAAACCCAAATTTTAAAAATTTAAAAGTGCCCAAAACCCATTCCAACTCGCGCTGTTAGAAATTCCAAGTATGGACAATGAAAGAAGACTACGTCATGCACATTTCTGTATTATTACAATTTTGCCATCTTTTGTTGTTTCCATAAAAATGGGCTCATCCCTTAGAGAAACCTAAATTTTAAAAATTTAAAAGTGCCCAAAACCCGTTCCAACTCGCGCTGTTAAAAATTCCAAGTATGGACAATGAAAGAAGACTACGTCATGCACATTTCTGTATTATTACAATTTTGCCATCTTTTGTTGTTTCCATAAAAATGGGCTCATCCCTTAGAGAAACCCAAATTTTAAAAATTTAAAAGTGCCCAAAACCCATTCCAACTCGCGCTGTTAAAAATTCCAAGTATGGACAATGAAAGAAGACTACGTCATGCACATTTCTGTATTATTACAATTTTGCCATCTTTTGTTGTTTCCATAAAAATGGGCTCATCCCTTAGAGAAACCCAAATTTTAAAAATTTTAAAGTGCCCAAAATCCATTCCAACTCGCGCTGTTAAAAATTCCAAGTATGGACAATGAAAGAAGACTACGTCATGCACATTTCTGTATTATTACAATTTTGCCATCTTTTGTTGTTTCCATAAAAAAGGGCTCATCCCTTAGAGAAACCCAAATTTTAAAAATTTTAAAGTGCCCAAAATCCATTCCAACTCGCGCTGTTAAAAATTCCAAGTATGGACAATGAAAGAAGACTACGTCATGCACATTTCTGTATTATTACAATTTTGCCATCTTTTGTTGTTTCCATAAAAATGGGCTCATCCCTTAGAGAAACCCAAATTTTAAAAATTTAAAAGTGCCCAAAACCCATTCCAACTCGCGCTGTTAAAAATTCCAAGTATGGACAATGAAAGAAGACTACGTCATGCACATTTCTGTATTATTACAATTTTGCCATCTTTTGTTGTTTCCATAAAAATGGGCTCATCCCTTAGAGAAACCCAAATTTTAAAAATTTAAAAGTGCCCAAAACCCATTCCAACTCGCGCTGTTAAAAATTCCAAGTATGGACAATGAAAGAAGACTACGTCATGCACATTTCTGTATTATTACAATTTTGCCATCTTTTGTTGTTTCCATAAAAATGGGCTCATCCCTTAGAGAAACCTAAATTTTAAAAATTTAAAAGTGCCCAAAACCCGTTCCAACTCGCGCTGTTAAAAATTCCAAGTATGGACAATGAAAGAAGACTACCTCATGCACATTTCTGTATTATTATAATTTTGCCATCTTTTGTTATTTCCATAAAAATGGGCTCATCCCTTAGAGAAACTCAAATTTTAAAAGTATAAGTGCCCAAACCCGTTCCAACTCGCGCTGTTAAAAATTCCAAGTATAGACAATGAAAGAAGACTACCTCATGCACATTTCTGTATTATTACAATTTTGCCATCTTTTGTTGTTTCCATAAAAATGGGCTCATCCCCTAGAGAAACCCAAATTTTAAAAATTTAAAAGTGCCCAAAACCGGTTCCAACTCGCGCTGTTAAAAATTCCAAGTATGGACAATGAAAGAAGACTACCTCATGCACATTCCTGTATTATTACAATTTTGCCATCTTTTGTTGTTTCCATAAAAATGGGCTCATCCCTTAGAGAAGCCCAAATTTTAAAAATTTAAAAGTGCCCAAAACCCGTTCCAACTCGCGCTGTTAAAAATTCCAACTATGGGCAATGAAAGGAGACTACCTCATGCACATTTCTGTATTATTACAATTTTGCCATCTTTTGTTGTTTCCATAAAAATGGGCTCATCCTTTAGAGAAGCCCAAATTTTAAAAATTTAAAAGTGCCCAAAACCCGTTCCAACTCGCGCTGTTAAAAATTCCAACTATAGACAATGAAAGAAGACTACCTCATGCACATTTCTGTATTATTACAGTTTTGCCATCTTTTGTTGTTTCCATAAAAATGGGCTCATCCCCTAGAGAAACCCAAATTTTAAAAATTTTAAAGTGCCCAAAACCGGTTCCAACTCGCGCTGTTAAAAATTCCAAGTATGGACAATGAAAGGAGACTACCTCATGCACATTCCTGTATTATTACAATTTTGCCATCTTTTGTTGTTTCCATAAAAATGGGCTCATCCCTTAGAGAAGCCCAAATTTTAAAAATTTAAAAGTGCCCAAAACCCGTTCCAACTCGCGCTGTTAAAAATTCCAACTATGGACAATGAAAGGAGACTACCTCATGCACATTTCTGTATTATTACAATTTTGCCATCTTTTGTTGTTTCCATAAAAATGGGCTCATCCTTTAGAGAAGCCCAAATTTTAAAAATTTAAAAGTGCCCAAAACCCGTTCCAACTCGCGCTGTTAAAAATTCCAACTATGGACAATGAAAGAAGACTACCTCATGCACATTTCTGTATTATTACAGTTTTGCCATCTTTTGTTGTTTCCATAAAAATGGGCTCATCCCCTAGAGAAACCCAAATTTTAAAAATTTAAAAGTGCCCAAAACCGGTTCCAACTCGCGCTGTTGAAAATTCCAAGTATGGACAATGAAAGAAGACTACCTCATGCACATTTCTGTATTATTACAATTTTGCCATCTTTTGTTGTTTCCATAAAAATGGGCTCATCCCTTAGAGAAACCTAAATTTTAAAAATTTAAAAGTGCCCAAAACCCGTTCCAACTCGCGCTGTTAAAAATTCCAAGTATGGACAATGAAAGAAGACTACCTCATGCACATTTCTGTAGTATTATAATTTTGCCATCTTTTGTTATTTCCATAAAAATGGGCTCATCCCTTAGAGAAACTCAAATTTTAAAAGTATAAGTGCCCAAACCCGTTCCAACTCGCGCTGTTAAAAATTCCAAGTATGGACAATGAAAGAAGACTACCTCATGCACATTTCTGCATTATTACAATTTTGCCATCTTTTGTTGTTTCCATAGAAATGGGCTCATCCCTTAGAGAAACCCAAATTTTAAAAATTTAAAAGCGCCCAAAACCGGTTCCAACTCGCGCTGTTAAAAATTCCAAGTGTGGACAATGAAAGAAGACTACCTCATGCACATTCCTGTATTATTACAATTTTGCCATCTTTTGTTGTTTCCATAAAAATGGGCTCATCCCTTAGAGAAACCCAAATTTTAAAAATTTAAAAGTGCCCAAAACCCGTTCCAACTCGCGCTGTTAAAAATTCCAGGTATGGACAATGAAAGAAGACTACCTCATGCACATTTCTGTATTATTACAATTTTGCCATCTTTTGTTGTTTCCATAGAAATGGGTTCATCCCTTAGAGAAACCCAAATTTTAAAAATTTAAAAGCGCCCAAAACCGGTTCCAACTCACGCTGTTAAAAATTCCAAGTATGCACAATTAAAGAGGAATACCTCGAACACATTTTTGTATTATTACGATTTTGCCATCTTTTGTTGTTTCCATAAAAATGGGCTCATCCCTTAGAGAAATACAAATATTAAAAATATAAGTGCCCAAACCCGTTCCAACACGCGCTTTTAAATATTTTAAGTATGGGGAAGTATAGAAGGACACCTCGCAAGCAAATCCCAATCATTTGGGTTTTGCCATATTTCGTTGTTTCCATAAAATTTACACTTTGGATGCATAGACCGCATTTTATTCCTTTAACAGGGCTATGTTATCTTTCTAACAGAGCTCTGTTAAATTAAAAGGTTTGTGGCAAAGCTAAAAATTTTAAAATTTATCTTCACACACATGTTAAATGAATGGCTTTAAGTGGTGTTCCTAAATTCACAAAATTTTGGAACTCAAGAACAGTTAAAATATGAAAATATTTTTCATTGTTTTTTTTTTGCGTTTGCCATTGTTTTGTTTAGAAATAACCGTAAATTTTATTTATCAAATTTTTATTTATTTTTTTTTATTTACATACTTTTTTACAAGTAACATGTATTAAAAAATTGACGTCTCAATTTATTTTATTTAATCAGTACACAATCCGTTGTAAATTGTATGTTGTAAGTTTCCCTGTTAAACTTTAAAACTATAAAGATTAAAATAAGTTAAATTTAAGTAAACAGACTTCAAATAAATACTTCCAGATAAATAAAAGACGATTTAGTCAAATAAGTTTATTAAACTTCTACGACTTTAAACGAAAATACGAAACAAACCCAAAACAACATTTATACAACTCTGTAGAATTCGATAACTTAGCACACATACAGTAGGTTGTAGAGCTGTGTCGTTCGCGAACGAACGGGTTAAATTGACCGAATCAATCAAGTGAACGGAATGATCCGGTCATTTAAATCCGGTCTTTTCGTTCAATAGTGTACGAGTTAAATTGAACGGATGACTTAATTGAACGAAATGAGCCAGATATTTAACTGGCTCCTTTCGTTTAAATTGACCGATGGAACGAATTGAACGAACGAATCAGTCTTTGATAATTGACCGAAAAAGACCGGTCACTGCAACAAACGACCGGGCACATGTCTAGTAGGTTGTGAACTGATCAATTTATTTTGTACAAATGAATTATTATCTTAAAACTAAACACTTTAAATAACGAACGTACGCCAAACTAAAGAATAATTAATCATTTTGTTTGTGTACCAACTTGAAATTTTTTCTTATAGCAGACATAGCAGTCCATACTCTGTGCAAATTTCAAGCGGTTTCCTATAACGGTTTAAAATACACGGTTGGATTTATCAAATTCGTAGCCTCTATGGAAACACCCTTTAATTTTTAAATTTATGGTTCACTCTTATTTTAATAGCGAATATATTTGTTCATACTTTTTATAACTTCTAAATGTCTGCTTAAAACTTTTGAAAATCTAAAGCTATTTAGATTTAAATCACGTCACAATAGGGACACCCTTAATCCCAAAAAAGTGGAAAAATGGTATAACTAAGTTTCACATTCCGTTTGCAATTTGTTCAGTATCCATTTCAGATCCCATAAAATATATATATTCTGACTTTCTATACAGAGCGAAGTAGATTGAGCGACGTCTATCTGTCCGTCCACGTTCGGGTTAAGATCAACTTTGCCAAGGCACTAGATGAGCTAGAGCAATTTAAAGACACCAATCGATAAGGCATAGTTTCGAAAACTTTTCTATTGAAAATAAGCAAGAATGATCCATGTCCTTAAGGGTAGCAGGCAAAACACCACGCCTAAGTTTTTCAGATCATATGGAACAATAAAGTAACTCCCATTAAAAGAACAAATATTTGGAAAGGTAGAAAATGAACGAATAAGAAAAACCATCAAATTTTCTTTCAGTGTATTAATATCAACGATTTATATACAGCTTTTTTAAAAATCAAATCAAATGCTTGTGGTATTGATGGTATACCATTAAGATTTTTGAAAATTATATTTCCTTTAATGAGCAATCATTTTTTACATTTAATCAATTGTATTATAACAATATCAGTCTTTCCAGATAATTGGAAGCTTGCAAAAGTTATTCCAATACCCAAATCTGGAAATTCGCTCAATACTGATAACCTAAGACCTATAAGCTTACTGCCTATATTGTCAAAGATATTTGAACATATTTTAAGGTCTCAAATAACCCAGCGTATCCAGGAATTTAGTTTACTAAATGATCGGCAAACAGGATTTCGCAGTGATTGCAGTGCATCATCTGCCTTGCTTGGAATTACTGAATCCATAAGAGAGAATTTGAATAGAGGTGGGAAAAGTATCCTAGTGGCATTAGATTTATCTAAAGCTTTTGATCGAGTCAACCATGTAAAATTGTTGCAGAAGCTTAACAGTGAGTTTAGGTTTTCAACGACATCTTGCCTTCTTATAAATTCGTACCTATCAGGAAGAAGACAATTTATATCTTTTAATGGCAGAGAATCACATGTAAAACAGGTGAAATCTGGGGTACCCCAAGGATCCGTTTTGGGCCCTTTGTTTTTTTCTATGTATTTAAATAATTTTTTTAGTGTGGTTGAGTCAGAAATATGCTCAGTATATGCCTTTGCAGACGACATTCAATTACTTTTTCATGGTACTAGATCAACGGATTCGCTTCAAACAATAATTAATGACACGTTGCATCAAGTTGAATGCTGGATGATATCGAATTATTTGCTCTTAAATACCTCTAAATCTAAAATTTTGGGCTCTGGTTCCATAAGTTTTAGCGATTTCAATATTCACCTAGGGCAAAGTGAGCTACAGTTTGTAGATAAAATGAAAATTTTAGGTGTAATTATAGATAATAGGCTTGATTATGCATATCATATTGACAATGTGTATTCGCTTGTCTGCTTTACACTCCGTAGATTATATTGTCTAAACATATAAAATAGCCCATGCATTGATGATGTCGCAGATATCCTATTCTATGGAAGTATATCTTTGTTCTACGGCTACTAATATTAATAAAATAAAACTTCTGATTAATAAAATTGTAAGATTTGTTTTTGACATAAGGCATCAAAATACTGTTAATGGCCAATATGGAAATGGACGTTATAACCACATAACGCCGTACGTCAATAGTTTTTTGAAATGTTCTTTTGGTCACTTTGTAACTATTAGATATCTCTTGTATTTTTATAATATAATCAAGAAGTGTACACCACAGTTTTTAGTACAGAGGTTCACTTTCTTGCATTCTACTAGGAATTGTCAATTGTTTATCCCCCTAATTAATGGCTTAGTTTTTCAAAAGTCATTCCTGATTACAGTAGCTCATTTCTGGAACTGCTTGCCAAATGATTTAAGAGTATTTTTCTTTTCATTATCTTTGTATCGCAGAAAACTTATCAACCATTACAACAGTAATTTGCTTTGGACACATTATATTTCCACTCCTGAAACTGGACTAGCTCAAATTTTTTTTTTCATATCAAAGCATTTGTAATAATAAATTGAAGCTATTAACAAAACACTAGTTTTTAAGCGATTTTGTATTAATTTGAGTTTAGGGTTGTCTACAAACTAAATTTAATTATTCTGAATTGTAATATGTATTTTGGCCATATAGGGCTTTTTATATTACACAATGATAATAAATAAAAAAAAAAAAAAAATGAAAAAATTAGCACTCGCCCATATTTTCCAAGTTATAGGCCTCTGAACTTCTCATTGAAAAATACAAATTTTCACCATATTTTTTAAGATATCAATAGGGGTATCATTTAAAAGCTTCTGAAGAGTTCTTTCAAGAATATATATATTATTTTATTCTCTATCACCCCAATATTTGTGATTTTTTTTTATTGGAGTTACTTCACTAAACTAGATTAATGTATATATATATATATATATATATATATATATATATATATATATATGGTGAAGAGTATATAAGATTTGGATTTATTTTTAATTTCTTCAACCTGTTCTTTAGCAGACATATAAATACTTAACTTTTATAAAGTGTCTGCCTTTTTTGTTTGCACTTGTTGCTTTTTGCGGACATAGTTTCATATATATTTCACTTGTTTGCCTATCATATCATATCACTTTTAGAATATCCATTACTTTTTATTATTTTTGTTTCTGCTTCAAATAGACAAACGGAAAAATGGTCACCGAATCTAATATATATTTGCTTTGTTTGTTTGTTTGTGCGTTCATCTATCACGGCTTAAAGTGATGGTAAAATACGGTATTTATATTTTCAAATAGCGGACTGGGAGGGGAGAAAAAAGAAAGCGGACATTTTTATGCATCTTGATCAATTTTAGCAAAGTCTCAGCTAATCGATTTAAATGTAAGTCGAAACATAGATAGGCCCTCATCTATATCTGTTTTCAGAGCTAGGACTTAGACGAGAGACAAAGGGTAAAAGCGGGCTTTTACGTCTAAGCCGATTACCATAAAATTTTAGGCGTTTTTAGATATTTATGTAAATAGTAGAATTTTCTATGTTCATTTTGAAAAAAAAAAGAAATAGGACATTCCTTACTTATCTGAGCGAAGCTTACTGGCGATTTCACTTCTTGCAAATGAACGCTTTTTTCGCATTTTTGCATTGAAAACAAAAAATAAAAATTTGTTTTTGTTAGCTATGTGAAAGAAATGTTCGTTCGCATTAAGAGAATTTTCTACTAACACATTTGCAATAATTTTTTACTAAACGCGTTGCCGTTGTATTGATTTTGGTATTAAACTAAATGATTTTTTTTTTTTTGTTATTAAGTTCTAAGTTTTAACTTTTTTTATATATAGTTGATAAGCAAAATTCAAAATGCAAAATGTTTTTTAATTAAATCTGTTCCAAATATCAGGCAAAATTTGCATTATATTTTTTGTATACAAAAAATTTCACTGGCAACGCTGTTTGCTCCAGACATCACGTGTATACAAATGTTGACATCATTTTTTTAATTGTACCTTAAGTTTTGTATGGGGACAACCTTGTATCATTGAATTTCAATTTAAAAAAATTTCATAATCGGTTCCGAAATAATTGAGTGATGCGAGCACAAATTAAAAAAAAAATTCTCCTGTCTGTTATATTTTTTATTATTTATTATTTGACAATTTATAAAACTAAAATTATTATTTGTGTTTTAATCTGTATATATTTTTTTACTTAATAAATTGTTGTCAGTTAAAAAAAAACAGTTAGTTAAATTTAAAAATTTAACTCATATTTTTATTTCAGTTATTTTTAATTACAATAAATTAGTTTCAGTTAAGGCTAGGTTCGTTGCATGTGATTTAATGTAAAGAAAAGTCAATTACTAGTTGAACGTAATGGATTTTCATCTTCTCATTTTCTCGTATCTATCTTACATGGTAATTATTAATTGTTCATTATTCTATTAAAACATAGTTTTAAAAAAAAAAAAATAATACGATGACTTATAAATTTTTTATATTTTTAGTTTCTTGCATGTTTATTTTCTAAACTTTCTTTTCTTAACAAAGTGAATATTAGTATCTATTTAAACAGGTTGAAAATAAATAAATTACAAAAAATTTCAAGTCACACAATTAATCACATACAGTAACAACAAACTTAAGCATAACTGAGTTGGTTTTATTTAATTTTAGATAATCATAAGATCTTAGCGATCTCTTTGTTTAGATTAACTTAGCTAAAAAAAATCCATCCAACGAGTTTATAAAAATTGGTATTTTTGGCGTTAAAAATCGTCAAATTGGAATGTTTTGTATCTAATCTGGCAACACTGAACGTTTCAAAATAAAGTCCGCTGAAAAACTGTTGAACAGAGGTTACAACAGTTAAGATTTCTGATCTGAACGGCAAAAAAAAAATTTCTGATTCCAGCACCTTGTTTCTGTAACATAAGGGTGAAATTTTTCATATGAAAAAATTTTAGTCGTCTTGTTTCACACAGGATGAGCTAGAGTAAAATATGAACTTTTCCATTATCTAATAGTATATAATTCATTATATACTCAAGCTTACCCTGTGTAAAACAAGATGGCTATAATATTTTCATGTTAAAAATTTCTTACTTAAGCTACAGAAACGAGTCACTAGCCACATATTCTAAAACTTTTCTTAAATATCGAATGCATGACTTCTTTTTTGGTCCATATTTTATTTATAACATTTTAAAATTTTTTTTTCCATATTATGATTTCACTATCAATACAAAATGTTTTGTCACTAAAGACTCACTCTATTCAAAGTTTTTTAATATTTTCATTTCTATATTTGCATTTTAGTATAACAAATTAATTAATGAGTCAAGGTTAATTTTCAATTTGTCGTCATAATTAATTTCATTAAAAACAAACTTAAATGACGGCAGTGATTCATCGCTTTTTTTTTTTGCCTTTAAAATGTTCGTTACTTATATAAAACCAACAAACACAGTCTGGTGAAATTTGAATCAAATGAAGAAAAAAATCAAAAGCCTTAAACTTTTCATGGAGTATGAAGGAAGAGTCTGCTACAAAATGAAATCAAAAATTACCAGATGTTGGTTGACCATAGACTATAATATGATGATGACAGTTATTATGACAGTGTAACAAAAAAAATTCTTCTTACACAATCGTTCTTTTGTTAACGCAACCTAACGCTTTTAAAAGGCAGAAAGAGATAGAAATTTAAAACACTTTAACTTGTGTAAATTTCAAAAAAAATTTTAAAAATAAAAAAGGTGAATATAATTAAATGGTGTAGAAAATGTTTTTAATTAGGAAGGAAAAATAAAAACGATTAGAAAAACACAATATTTACGAAAAAATAATTTAATTCAAAATGACACTGTTGTGAAAAATTTCCTTAACTATTTTCTTAAAAGATTTTTACAAAACTACAATCTTAATTAACATAAAATCAAAGAAACAATGAGTAGTTTTACAAAAATAATATTTAATATATTTTTCTTTGTAGATTTTAGCAATCTATTCTGTTCAGAATTTAGCGTGAAATACAATAAAAATTTCAATAAAAAAAAATAGTACCAAATAGGCAGAAAAAATTTTGGGTCTAGATTTTTTTACTTAATGAAGAATTTAGAATCATTGAAACTGAAGAATTTTTAAGCTGCAGTTTTTATTGTATGTAATCCTATATCTTATAAGAAATTCTTGCTAATACTTCTTGCTTATCAAAAGTATCATGCCTTTTTCTATGCTTTATATAAAAAAATATTCCTTGTAAGAGAATTGTTTAAAAAAAAACTGTTAAAGGAAACTTTTTTAAACACCAAAGATAAAAATATTATAAAAAATATTTCCTTTAACGATGTTTTTCGATAACACTAGATATACTAGACGGTAAGAGACAATAAACACTGAGTTTCTTAAATTTAAAACAAAGTAAAAAATGGTTATTGTTGTTTTTGCTTAAACTTTGATTCTTGTCCTTACTTTATTGTTTGAACAGAAATTTTTTTTTAGAATAAAAGAGTTAGATTTTCGAATTATTTTTATTTTATCTGTCTTCTCTATAAGAAACAATTTGAATCACTTGGCTTAATGTGACATATTTTTCTCTGCTAATTTAAAAAGTTAGTATTTTCTTAGATTTCTCTTCAATCACCCCTATCGTTAACAAAATGTGAAATTTTTGTTCCCATGAAATTTTCATTCCCCATCAAGGGAAAATTGCTATCGTTAATTTCATGCGAACCTTAGTTCCCGCTTTCAATTCGTACTGAATACAAATTAGAAAGAAGAAAATATAAATAGGGAAAAAATATTCCAAATTTAAAAAAAAAAATTGCTACTGACCCATCTCAATAAAATAAATTTTTGTATCTGATTTTTTATTTAAAAATATTTTTAATCAAAAATCTTTTTAAACTTATAACCAATAGATCTCTTTGTTTTGCATCTTGACGAGCATAATGTCAGTCTGCACTGCAGTAACTGAATCAAAAAAATGAGTTATTGATAAAAAAATTTCTAATTAAAACATATAGAAAACTGGCATAATGTATGCAGTTTCCCAGCAAAATTTAAGTAAACCAATCTAAGGGAAACGTGAAAAAATTTCGAGGGAAAAAATCAATCAGGATAAGGGCAATTTTTGTTTACGAGAAAAATTGTTCACGTGAACTATTCACTATATCAATTTGGGGAAAAGGGAAAAAACTTCAAGGGAAAATATATTCATGATAGGGGCGATTATTAATTTTATTTTTTCTATTTTTGGGTTTAATTTTTTTTTATTTTTTTTGTTTATTTTTTTTTTTTTTTTTGTTAAAACTGACTAAGTCCATATTTACACTATGTCATTGTTTTATGCAATTTTTTTTTCAAATCTCGTTATAAGTTGTAGCGCTATACTTCAAATTAAGCATCCTTCCTCAAAACTAAAGCCATGCTATATTGCTTACGCCTCTTCTTTCACCAGCAAACAAAAATTTGGTGCTACTTTCATGTAAAATTGCATAGTGTAAATGCCATATAATGTAGAAGTAAACAAAAAGAAATTCTCTCCTGAAAACTATACATTAAAAATGTTTGTCAATTATATTTTTTTTTTTTTTTGTGTAAATTAGTTTCCAGTCGAAATCTTATTGTTAATCGAACATTATTTGATTCATCAAATATATTTTCTCATTTGAATCAGAAATATGTTTTTAATAAATCCAAAGTTTTATTTGCAAAGCATTACACTTACGGTAAAATCGCGGTCAACAGGTCAACGAAATAATTTGCTACTCTTCTTTCTAGTCGCATTAATACATGATTCTGCTAAAACACTGGTAAAAGCGTCATTACGAACGATATACGTTAAGAATAAGCTCAAGAGTCGAACGCAGCTCTTATTTAATTTTTCAATATTTGTACAAATATTGTTGGCAATTTCTATGTAAATACTTGCTACAACACTGGAAATATTCGTTCATATCTTTATTGAATTTCATAGTAAGAAAATGAATAAATTTAAATTTATTATTATTATAATTTTGACACTTTTCGAAATTTAATTTGTATTTCATAAAATATACAATTTACTATAGTTTGTGAATTGTACAAATATTTTAAAGAAAATTTCAGCACAAAAAATATTAAAATTTATCAATTATTATAAAATTGATCGTACAATTATCAATACCAATTTGAAGTAGCTATTGATTATAATAAAAAAAAAATCCATTAGTCTAATAAAATTAGTGGGGAATGTTTATAGATAGACCTTAAATAGAAGTATCTTAAGAATACTTTACTAAATAATTGATAATTTGAATGTGTAAAATTTAAAAAATTTAATAAAATTGCACAAATTTTGTCGACATTGTATAATACAAATCTTTTAAAAATAAAAAAAATTAATAACCTAAAATAAGTGAATTAATGTTTTTTTTATATAAATTTATATATATCAACCCAATTAATTTAATAAATTGGTTTTATTTATGATTATAATTATTTTTTTATTGCAAAAATAATTACGTTAAATTTTTTGAAAATTTTTTTGGAAAAATTATTGAGTTATTTTTTCATGATAATCAATTTTTAGACTAAGAACACTGGAATTATTGTACGTACTTATTTGAAAAGTTATTATTTTTGAGCATAATAAGATGTCTATAAATGACCGAATAACATCTATTCGATAGAAAACCCTGCGCACATCACATTTAGGAGCAATATTATCATCTTCTACATACAACATGTTTTTTAGAAGTAAAAAAATTGTTCGAGTATAAAAATATGTATTCGAATAAATTGTATTCGATTGAAAACCATGCTCACGTCACATTAAATATCAAAATCGCAATATGATTTTTTTAATTAAAAAAAATTATTCCAGTAATCAAGTGGCATTTAGAAGCCATATTATCATGAAATTTTCTACAAGTAAAAATAATATTTAAAAACTAATCAATATAAATTGACTTTTTATACTCATGCTGCAATATGTTTTTTCGAAGTCAAACAAAAATTATTCGAATAAAAAAAAATGTCTTCGATAAAATTGTATTCGGTAGAAGACCGCGCTCACGTTAAATTAAATATCAATGTCGCAATATAATTAAAAAAAAATTATTCGAGTAATCAAATTTTCACCTAAGACTGATCGAATTATCTTATATTTATTCAAAAGTCTCATGATGTTGTGTATAAAACAATGCCTTTAAATAGTTGAATAAGTTGTATTCGGTAAACTCACAATATAAGCTTCGATATATAATGATCCGTCTAGAAAGAAGTTTGGTTGAACTCATTTAGTGATTCGAGTAAAAAGTTTTTTTTTCTTCGACTGATCGAATAATTTTTATGCGATTTGCAAAAATTTATTCGAATTTATGAAAATATTATTCTCTGATTGGCGTTACCAATAACCCCCCGTAGTACCTGTAAGGGACATTTTGTCGAATCGCAAAAGGCCTTAACTTTCCACACATACCTTGGTTGTATAATGGAGGCGGGGAAAAGGAAAGTCCTCCTATGGAATGTATTGATTTCATGAAATTTTCTTGTAAAAAATATGTTTTATTAAAGAACATTTAACTTCGACTGGGAACTAGTGGAACAAAATTTATATCCATTAAATTATTCATAATATTTTTTTTTAATTTAAATTTATAAAAATAATAAATAAAATTTATTTTGTCACGGAAAAACTTTAAATATTTCTTTTTTTTATATTTTCCTCCTTTGTTTTGGCGTGACAAAATATTTCCTCGAAATTTAACATGCCCTATAGCAACGACAAACAAACAAAAATTGTTTGGCAAAAAAAAAATACAACAGCAACAATAAAATTTGTGTTGTGACTAGACAATGTTGTAAATTCGTTTATAGACTGTTTTGGTGGTTTCCGGCGGTAAAAAAAAAAAAAAAATTAAAACAAAATAAAATGAATATTTTTATAAAGAGGGTTTAGTCCTGCCGTAGAGTGTAAAATATGACACTTGCCTTTTTTCGTTTTTTTTTTTTAAGTTACATCTGGTTGTACGATTGTGTTTTATTTTGTAGATTGTTTTATCAATTTAATTTTAATTGGAAACGTTTTATTTTTTTGGAGAAATATTCTTACAAAAAGATAAAATTAATGATAAGAATTTCAAAGACAGTAACAGCAGCAGCATACAGCAGATTTTGTAGACGTCAATTTATCAAACTTGGTTTTACTATTTTTTTATTTATTTAAACAATTTTTTTTTTTAATATGGCTTAATATCTTTTTTAATATTTGCTGGGAATTTAGTTTTCACTAATAGAATTATTTTTCCCAAATTTTTTCTTTGCACTTCACTTTTTCGCTTAAGCCATTTTAATTAACCGGTTTTATGTTGTATTTCGTTGTAACAAACTTTTTCAAATATTTTTTTTCCTTACTTTTGTTACAAGAATCTGTTTTATTCACTTATCAGGAATCTTTAAATTTTTTATTCTCTAGGCTGTTCTTAAACATGTTTAGTTTTGTTTGTCTTAACAAGCCGTTAGTTTAACGAATGTTGTAACGAAAAAAAGCGCGTCCTTACTGTAACATTGCAAAACTTACACTAAACAACATGACGAAAGCACAAGCATAATCAATGGTAAACATAACGAGAATGCATGCAGAAAGTAACACAACAAACACACACACACACACATTTACAAATATGTTTTTACGGGTGTATGTTTGTATGTATGTAGGTTTGGTTGCCTTTGCAATATATAATAAAAAAAAAAACATAATTTTTATGTTTATTCTTTACAAACACAAACATACAGACGTAGATATTTGCAAAAATTAACAAGAGAGTAAATGGAGTTTTTGATTCTAGTTGGACTCGTACTACAACTAAAAATGAATTTAAACACAACAACATCAATAAAAAAAACAACAACTAATACGTCTACTACAACTTGTAGTATCCAAGTCTATTAATGTTATTCTTGTTGCTGACTTGCTTACTCTGGCTGGTTTTGCATTCCCCCCATCATGATTATCATACGTACGAGGACAATCCCAAAACGAACGTTCTGGAATGAAAATAGATTTGATCCGTATTATTTATAAACTTGGAAACTAAAATAAAATAAAAATAAAATTTAACGCTTTATATGAAAAACTTTAAACCCATTTCTCTGGCTAACTACGCGTCCTAGAAGGAAACGGGCTTTAATCTGTGATCACTTAAAAATTTAAAAAATTCTATATTTGTCCCAAAATTCAATTTTTTATTTGAAAAAATTTAATTAGTAAATTAAAATTTAAAAACACGGGAATAATTAATAATATAATCTAAACTTTAAAGTTTTTATATCGTGCTATTTTCCCGGTATTGATTATTGAAGGTGAAAGCACGTCTCGATGGCCATTTCGCTATCGCTTACTTAGCTCGTCAGGACTTTGCTTGAACTTTGATTTTTGTCTTTTCTTTAAAGTTTAGACAAAAATCTTTAGTTCATTTAAAATTTTTGTGAGAAGTTTCCTGACGAGCTAAGTAAGCGATAGCGAAATGGCCATCGAGACGTGCTTTCACCTTCAATAATCAATACCGGGAAAATAGCACGATATAAAAATTTTAAAATTTAATTAGTTTTCCCATTTCTCCCTTGCTTCCTCTTATTTCATATAACACTAATGGAAGTGCACCACTGTAAAATCAAAGGACTGTTTATTATTTTATACTTCTTGTATACTTATATAATAAAATGGGATTTTTCGGTTCCCAGATTTCTTAAACATATTTTTGCTGGTTTTTTCGTCAATATTTAACGGAATTTTAAAATATTGAATAATTTGGTTACAGGTTTTTGAGCCCACTTCCTTCGAGAATAATTTTAGTCACAGTTCCTGAGAGAGGGACACTCTTTGTCTACACAAATGGTTCAAAGGGTTAGGAGAGCTTGGGGTCCGAATCTCCATCAGATCCCGGATGAATGCTGCATTCTAGACACAAAAGTTTCTGCTGATAGACAGGCGACCATACAATTTTTAGAGATTATGTAGAGCACATCGTGTGTGGTCATGAGGACAGTTTAGACAATTACATTGATACAGTTGACACTGCTAGAGAATGGGCAAATTGATATTTTCTGTGGCATTCCTATCTCAGCCATAATGAGGAAGATAGTTAAAAAAAACTTTCTAGGACAAGCGAGAGTAAGGTAACTTAAACAGCCGTCCTGTACAACGCATTGATTATATAGCTAAAGGAGGATCGTGTCAGAATAATACTGCTAATAGACAAGCTGACAAGCGCGTAACTGGCCGTCTTGGTGGTCCGGATTCTTAAACACAACAGATTCGCGCCTATGAAATAAGTGTAGGACTCCATCGCAACGATATGCAGGGAGTTGTCGAAATAAAGAAGAGAATAAAAAATCCCATGTTACTCATCTTGACGGATTAACCCCATGACAATTCGTGGTTTACCGCTCTCTCTTCCTGCTTTCCTCTTCACTTATTTATTCCTTTTTACTTCTGTTTCACTCTGATGGACCCAGGTAGGTCGATCAAGCTCGCCAGCTCAGCTTTACCTAAACTTATCTAATATTGGCGGCAACTAAGACTACGGGAGCTAGCAGAATTAATCTTATGTGGAAAATAAAACTAGTCTAATGCACAAAGAACGCCCACTTACTATTTGTAACAAATTGATTGACAAAAGAACCTAGAAGTCCAATGTTTGAATCTCCTTTAGAAAACGCTGGTAACTTTATATAGAAATTCTCGAGTTTTTTTAAGCACTCTCAAAACTGAGCTCTTTAAAAATAGGCTAAAAAAATTACCTCCCGATTCAATTTGAATACCGATTTGGGGAAATATTCTTTCCTTCGCTGGGAATAAATTCTGTGGGTGCAGCAACAATTTGAACACACTTTTATTCGAATAAATTCAAATAACTCATAGACTTTGTGTTCATAAAATTTAACAGAATATTTTTTCAACTAATTTTAAATTTCTTCAAAGTTAGGATAATTTTACGATCATCCTCGCATGCGTTTGTTTGTGTAGTTTTAATAAATTTAATCGTTTGCATTAAAGCGAGTCCCTTTCGTGTAAAATTAGTTAATATCTCGTTAAATGCATCAGGCTAAATAGAGAGAAATATTTTTTTTTTTTTTTTTTTTTGAATAGAGAACAGTTTTTACACTCTTTTCTCTGTTCTGTTGCTTGGCTCATTTACATAAACCGGCTTTTTTTCTGCGATATTACTTTGATATCAAAACATGTGCATGTTTTCTTATTCTCACGATTATTGTTTATATTTGAGAGTTTTTTGCATTTTTATTCCCTTTTATGCTCCCTCTCTATTGAATATTTGTATTAACAATAAACTTGCTTGGTTTCTTTTTATCTTTCTTTTATTGCTCCCCATTTAATGTACCCCCAACAAATGAAACAACGTCCTTATTGAAATTGTTTATGATAGATTTGGGATTTTTGTTTCGTAGTGTTGGTACCAAAATATTAAATTTTGCACAAAACTTTGCAAAGATCTTAAAAAGCTTTTTTTTTGTTTGTGTGATAAAATTTAAATCATTTGACTAATAAGAAATTTTTCTATTAGGAAATTTATAGTTAAATTTATAATTGATAAGACTGCCATAAGGGAGTCTGATACTGCAAGTAACTAAGGAGGCAACGTCATACTTTTATTTGCAAATAGATTTCTTGATCACGAATTGTTTTCGTGAGTTATTCGACAAAATTCGAACCAACGAATTCCATTTGTAACTTAAACGAAATTGACTGCTCAATCAAGTAAACAACTTGGCACAATTCTACACAGTGAATATTCCGAATATAGAGATCCGTCGAAATCTTCTAGATAGATTTTAAGAGATACAATTCTCTTTGATTTTGGCAGCTCTCTAAACCTACCCTCTTTAAAAGGGTTTTTCAGTTTAGGAGATATATGTAATTATTACTCTACTTTAACGTTTTTTTTTTTTTCAATCAGTAAACGTTTCTTTTCTGCAAAGTACATTTTGTTTTGGTGGAATTTCTCTGTTTTAATTTTATTTTTATTTAAATATCCTGAAAATTTAATGCGCTTTACGATGGATTAGGTGCTTGATTAAAAATAAATGCAAATTTTAAAGCATAAAAATTCATTAAATATTTTCACACTTTAAGTCTTAATAACGCAGAGGTATTGGCAGCAGAGGAAAAATTACACTATAATTATAATAATAACATTAACACATAAAATAATAATATGTGTTAATTTCAACACTTTTAAATTACTAAAGTTCAATACAGCTTCCTGTGCAACAACAAAATGTACTTTTGTGCCTATTGTAACAACACTTCTTCGCAATGTAAATGTATTGTTTCATGTTCATTTCGTTCCAACTTTGTAAGCATGCTTGCTCTCTTTAGTTAATGAATTTTCTTACAGTGGTGTTTGTAAAGCATTGTCTTAAAAGCAGCTGTTTTATTTTTTGGGGGGACTTTTTTGTTTGTTGATTTGCCGGTTTATTTATTATCTCCTGTGTAGGTATATATGTATGTGTATGTACGTATGTGTGTTTATATGTATATTTTATATTGTCCTTTATTGTACTAGTCCTTTATATTATTTGTGCTTTCTTTGCAGATTTTATTAAAGTCTCTAGAGAGAGATGCGTTACATTAAAAAATTTTTGAATGAAACAGAGTTGCCATGTCATTTTTTTTTGCGTACAAAAATGAGGTGTTTTATAATATAATTTCATATTAACTCAGCTATTTTCTAAGTTAAATGCTATGAAGTCATTTTAAAATTAATTAAAATTTTATTTCCTTTTAAAACTGTTTTTCTGTTTTCTATCTGCAAAGTTTTATTGAGTTACATAAAGATAATATAAGTATTCAGACTTGTTTGGTTGTTAGGACAACTTCATTCCCTATTGATTTTGAAATATTAAGATACAAAATAAATAAACATACGGATTTTGAGAGTTATGTCAATTAATTTAATTTGGGGATGCCAATCGCGACCGATTTTAGAAAATAGTGGCATATGGGGGTTTTCGGGATATTTAGGTAACGAAAATTCACAGATTTTAGAGGTTTAAGAATATGCATGCATACGTAGAATATGCATTTATATGTCCTATGCATGCTTAATTATACTTTTTGTAAAAGTTCTCTTAAACTCATCAGATTTATTGTCAATAATGTGTATCCAGCGGCATAATGTTTCCTGCTGCTATGTCGTTTAGAGAAAATAAGTATAAAATTCGAAAATGATATTCTGATAGTTTTTACAAAATAGTTCAGTTTTTTAACACTCTAAATTATTCAACTAAAAGAAATTAAGTACAAATAGAAAACACACATCCTAAAAAAATTCATTTAGTGAAAACTAGCTTTCACTTTAAATAGAAATTGGATAATTTGGCCCAACTTTTCGTGTTATTATCCTTAACGAAAAAGTTTAAGTCATTTTTCATTTATCTCTAATGGCCATATTTCAGAGATCAATTTTTTTTAAATAATGAAAACAACTTTTTGTTTTATATAAATTTTTCTTTATGGATATATTTATATATGTATCCATCTTTCCTATAACGACCCTAATGTCTCATAAGTTAAAGATGATAAAAATTTTAATCCCGAAAAAGTGTCGAATTATTCTTATGAATTCCGGAATTTGATATAGATCATTCGTCAAAAATCCAGGGATTAGGAATTTCCCGTTTGGCATCCTTAAATAATTTATTCGTTCCAAGCGACGTAATAATCTAAGAGCTGATTATTTGGTGCCTGGTTGTTTTTTGAGTCAGCTTTGGCCTTTGGCATCAGGCATCCATCTTTGATTGTCTTCACCATATCTTTTGGATAATATAAGGATACTAGCTCCTAAGCTTTTAAGGTATAATCAGTTTCTTGAAAGGCTGGTGAATTATTAGGACCATGATCCAAGGGCTACGATCCGGTACCTATAAAACCAATAATTGATTTCTTTAGCTTATATTTAAATAAAAAAAAATGCATACAATCCGTACAATGTGTTACATTGCAATGCAGATCGGCCAAAATCACGTCCGAACTCATGTTCGAGAAGCCAATAGAGACATATTGACGTAGACGTTAAATGCCAGTTTTTACACTTACCACATGCTTATTACGAATACAGGGTATTAATTCGTTTTTCAAAGATTATAACACATATTACACCCGAATTCCAAGCATAATGCATAACCAAAAAAAAAAGATTAACAACAAATTCGGTTCTCATAATAATTTTTTTGCCATTATTAGTAAATCCCAGACCTGAAATTGTTTTCTTAATAACTTAATAAGAAAAAATAGGTGTTAGATGTCCAGAGTCCAATACACTATGACTCTGATGTGATTCGAACTCTAGACTAAATGTTTTACCAACCAAACAAGTTTAACGAATTTAGCTACATCTGTCACATACTGTTATCATGTTGTAACTTCACTTACTGTTTTATCATTCGTATTTTGTAATATACTGGTTGTTCTAACATTAACAGATGTTCTTAAATTACAGGTTCCTTAACAATCTCATCTGCTGGTCCCATCATCTTTCCTTTCTTACTTCAGCATATATGTCCCTCGTGCATTTTCTAATCAAGACTCTGTATCGCATTTTTAAAGCAACTCATTCAACTGCGTAAACTTTGCTTTAAACTTATTGCGCGGCTGGGAGTCGAACTCACGGCTTTTGTTGTTATAATAATCAGGCATTTCTGCCAACGTAACCAAACCAAGATGTGTTAGCTAATTTTTCAATTGTTATAGTTATTTCCAAAGTTGCCAGATCTTATTTTCGTAGCACTCTTGAAAGAAAATATTTTGATAAATTAACTTAAATTTTCATCTAAATATATTGTGGAAATTAAATCTCACTAACAAAGTTTCATTATCAACTAAACTTCTCGTAAACAAAACTTGGAAATAAGGTGATGGGTGGCCATATCATGATTTCCATAGTCAGATTAGTGCAAGTGTTTCGTGTCTTTTACAAATGCAAAGTTCGTTTTAAAAGTCAAAATAGTTTTTTTTTCTTTACATAAAATGCTATTTGATATGAAATAACTGCCACTGCTAGTTAATCTTCATCTCTATTAGCCAATTTTGTAAAGTTTTAATCATCTCTAAGTGTGCTTTCAATAAAACCAATTTGAAACTTTATCGAGTTTCGCATTCATCGGCCAGAATTATGCAGATTTGCGTTTTTTGTTTTGCATAAAATTTGTTCATTTCATGGTCTATTTAAGATGTCCTTGTTAATTTTATTTATCTCATTTACTGTTCATTACCTTTGATTACCTTTAAACTCACGCACACTAACCTGTACCCCTATACATACACAAGTCAATAAAACGCTCCTTTAGTCCTCGACATTAATTGTCCTTTATTTTGTCCATTTACCTTTTATCCATTTGAGTGGGCCAAAAATAAAAGTAAGACAATTTCTGCATACAAGTCCTTTAATTGCATTTCATTTGTATTGGTCTTCTATAAATACATTGTAAATGTCATCCTTTAAACAATCACTGGACATTATTTGCATCCTTTCTGGCCATTTGAATGTATGTGATTTTATTAATTTTCTTTTCGGGCTTCGTTTTTTTTCGGTTGCATTTTCGAAGTTTTGAATGAACAAAACGTTATTCATGTGACATGAAATGCAATTTTATGTTCATCTAGCAATTTCAGACGTCTAGGAGACGCCAGCAAAAACTACTAAGTGCACATTAAACATGAACATGTACAAACGAGCAGAGACAAGTCCTGGTGTTCTATAATTTTCTGCTCTATCCAACTCTATTGTAAAATTATTTTCAGCCAGAAAACTTAAGGACAACAAACAATGGTAACAAATAAGCAAAGCATGCAGAGAAGCAACAACTGCAAACTTTAGGAATGTGTTGGCCTTGTACGGTCCGTTTGCATTGACGCCAAAACTGCTTGTTCCTCTTTCACCTTAAAGTTACCAACATGTAAATTAAAATACTGTCATATTAAAGTGTTGGGGTGTGTAAGTATGTGTTGGTATTATATGTCCTGCCAGTGCGTGTTTGTGTTTGCATGTTTTGCAGACAATTATTAAAGACCACATTAACAAACACGACACACGTAGTTTTTTTGGTTGGTAAAAACATCATTATTTTCGTAATAATATTACCTGACTGTAAAAGGCATTGAAAAAATGAAGCTTGTAATTTACAGGAGGCCTTTATGTCATAAATAAATTCTCAACTTTAAAATACGATATTAAGAGGAATTTAAAAAAAAGAAAGTGGATGTCAAAAACACATCGATATTTTGACAATAAAAGCTTATTAAGCATAAAATGAATTAAAAGCCCACCGTGAAACCATTCCGGCTTTAAATTGTTGACTTCTAAGCCAGATTTAATTTAATTGGGTTCAACATAATACTCTTTATATTGTTACTAAAATTTAATTTATAACTTATGAAAATAGTAGATTTTGTCTTGAATAAGAAAACGGAGCGGAATAAGATGTTATTTCCACCACCAATAAGTGTGGTGTGTTTATAAACAGATTAAGGAAAACTGTTACGGCACATGCTCAACAGCCATCGTGGATGCGTTGGAAAAGAAGTCTGCCTATTATTTAACTATACAAGCCATGAGTTCAAACCTCATCAGCGACCTAAGTAGAATAAAAATTTAGTGTTGTTAAACAGCCGGTAACTCGGAAAATATGGGCGAGCACCAAATTTTTCACTTGATGTTTTTTTTTATTATTTTTTAATTCTCTATCGATCCATATATTTATTTTTTTGATTGGAGTTACTTTATTGTTCCAAATGACATGAAAAAATTAGAGGTAGCCGTGGTTTTTTGCTTTCTGCCTCAAAAGACATGCCCCGATCATTCTGATTTTCAATATATTATGGTTGGTAAACAGACGACCGTTAAAGCGAGTTTCGACAGAAACATAGAATGTTGTGGTATAAATAGCTGCGTGCGTTATTTAAAGTATATATTTAGTAAACAAGAAATATGAGTTTAATTTACTTTATTCGTGCTTGATTCCTTGAAATATAAATATTTCATGATATTCTCATAAAATATTTATTAATTTAAACTAAACTAAAAATGAAATGTATTACTGCGGGGAAAGCATATCCATAAGGCCATTTCACTACTGCACAAATAGCTCATCAGTGGATTTTACCCAAATTTTGTATAGAAAACTAGAAAGTCAAAAGCCAAATTGATTAAATCAGAACTCCATTGAATCAATAAGACAAAAGACAATAAAAACTCAAAAATGTTTTATACAAAAAACACAGCAAACATTCAGTAACTATTTTTATTTTTTCTTTCATTTTTCTACATAAGGGATCCCATTGGAAACCATTCATATGTATTTGAAAGATTCAATGAAAAAATAAAAATTGTTTTTAATATCATTTTTAGTTTAGTTTAAATTGATAAATAATTCATGAGAATATCATGAAATATTTATATTTCAAGGAATCAAGCACGAATTAAGTAAATTAAATTTTAAAAGATTCCGAATAATAAATTTTCATATTGACAAGAAATATAAGTATAAATCTAGCCAGAACCACAGACTCAGAAATAGAACACAAGGAATATGAAAACAGAAATTTAACTCAAGACGAATGATCACTTACTAAATGTCAAACTGCATAAGTAAAAATTGTGTGTGTGAACAGCATAAAAAGTTACCTAAAACATACTAAGCAACGGCAGCGACTGCATTGGTGTTTGTTAAGCAGAAGTGCCATGAGTTCAACTCCCAACAGCTTCTTGAAAGAAAACAACACAAGGAAGTCGACGTAATAGTAAGTGCCCAGCAAAAAATTACCAACCTAATGATCTTAACAAGGCATGAGACTTTTATAATCAATCACTGAGAATTGATTACATTGATTATTGCTGGATATTATGAATACCATTTGTACATATTTTAAGGTATTCTTTTTTAACTTAAAGAACTAGATAAATTGCGAACTAATGTAATGTCTTTTATAAGCGAGTAAAAAAAATGGCAATCACCAAAAAAGTCATTATATGGCAAGTACTTTTTAAGGTAATGTCTAATTTTTTGCTGGCTGGAAATAAAAGCTGAGCTAATAGAAAATCAGGGATGTTAAACAGTTGATCGTTGGGCGTATCTTATAGAATATTGTGATGTAAATAAAACAGCATATTTTGAAAACAAGAGATCTTTAAAAATTATTCTGCCATAGACCACAGGACATAAGACAAGAAATGAAAGAAAAATTAAAGCTTGACGTGCTAGTAATTAATAAGTACAAAACGTAATAAAACTAAAACAATTTATAAAACATACAGGCGAACAGAAGATCATGGAATAAAAAAGGAAGAAAGAAAATGCATGTCTTCTATGGGGTAATGCTATATTTTTGTTTTTAACAGGGAGTCGACACCTAATGAATTCATATCTTGTTGATTATAAAAATTTATTCCGTGTAGACTTTATTTTTTTATCATCGTTATGACATAATCGTCAGAGCTCATTGACCAATAAAATTCTCATAATATGAGAAGTCAGTTTATAGTATGTTATTTTAATTCAGAAGTATAAATTTTTCAATAAAAATTTTTAATTATCTATCGCTTAGGTATTATTTTATTATTTAAAACTTTTTTCATTTTACACACAAAAACAAGAAAATTAACAGTCCGTTTCACTGTAAAGAGTATAGTCAAAAGGAAATTTGTTAATTTGGGTAAAGCTATTAAGTTAATTAATAAAAAAATATCCATTTATTCGTTTAAGTGTTTTTAAGCATTAATATGTATTATAATGACAATTGTCTATAGATTCGGATAAAGGTTTCCTGGCATAACCAACCGTCGAAATACCATATAGATAGAAAATAATATTAAAAAATTCTTATTTTATTGATAAAAAATTTAATTTTTTTTAAAGAAACCAGGAGCTGAACTGTGGATATTATAAATAAATTATAACTGATTTTTCTGCTTAAGTTTCTTTTTTTAATTTAAGTTCTAAGCATTTACAAATATATAACTAAAATATTGCATTACGTGGCCACGCCGAAGGTTGGTACAAAGCAAAAACACATGTGCAACACAAGTTACAGAGAAAACAACGAAGAAATGCCTTATGTTGTTTGTTGACTTCGTCTAACCAAATAAATATTAATTAAATTAGTTTGGTAAATAAATAATGTTTACAATGTAAACAACCTAAGGTAGGTAGATACAAAGAATGCTGATGAAATATATAGCGATCCAAAAAATGCAGGCTTACATTCTGCTGATATGTAATTTTTCTTGTTGTCTTTGAAAAACGTCCACATAAATTTGTAAATAATTTTCCTTTCTAAAAATTTGTAGAATTTAAAATGAAACTTAAGCCGAAAAATCAATTTTAATTCATAAATAAAAATATTTTAAATTGTTTCAGAAATCACGGAGATTTAAAATAACAAAGATCAGACGATTTTTTTTCAAATATTTATCCTGGCCTTGTTTTTAAAATCGATTTTAACTTTGAAAATTCTATCACATTAAAAGTAAATACAGGTAAAAAAAAACTCTTTTACATCTTCCCACATCAGATGTTTTTGCTTAAAGCTTTTTCAGCTGACTCCCGTAACAATGAATTAAAAGCAATTATTACTGTGTGTATGTGTGTGTGCGTGTTGCTAGTGATGTTCTTTGTTGCATGCGGAGCCCAACACTGACAGCATTTATGATGATGATTATTATATTACTCCTGCTGATAGTGCTGACTACATTGATGTGGAGCGCCTTAAAACTAACTATTGCTGTTGTTGTAGTGTTAAAATTTTCATAAATTAAGGTATTTTTATGCATGAAAAATTTATGCATAAAATTGTGTTTTATGTTATTGTTCCATTTCATTTAAGGCTCCCAGCTATTGCTCTATAAATCCACAGGAAGCCCACTTTTCGTAACTGGCACTTTAAATTTTAACTACATTTTAAGTGAAACGTACGAACAGTGAATAATGCACAAGTGTGATGTGACAACATGTGTATGGGAGTAGTTTTTTTTCATGTGTGCTTCGTTAGTGTGTTTGTTTGTATGATGTAGTTGCTCAAAGTTGACAATATCATTATTATAACACTTGACATCATGTAAATTTATATTTAATGAGTGGTTAAAAATTATGTTAACAATATCATTTCATTTAAATAAATTTAATTGCAACTACTTTATTGTTGTAAAATAAACATTTACGTTATTGTTTGCTTGTCACACACATAATTTTATTATTTCTGAATTGTATTTTATTTACTGTTTTTGTTGTGAAAAACAGGTGCTGTGTTGTTGATTAAAAATATGAAATTATTAAATGAAGGTAAAGGATAGTTTTTGCACAAAGGAGTAAAAGAATTATGTGAAAGATTCCCTTGATATCTTCTGTGGTTTTATGCAAATATTCTTTTTTATGTGTTTTCTTTAATTAGCTCTTTGATGTCCATATTGTTGGTTCGTTAATTACCTTCTTATACGGAATTTTATTTATAGAATCAAGCAATAGCTTACTTTTCACCAAGTGCGTGCCTGTCTAGAATGTCATAGTTTTGAACTCAAACCTATAAATCGCTTATAAAGTGAAATATACATCTGCGAGTAAAATATAACCCACATTACTCCATATCTAAATATTATGTAAATATTTATTGATTGAGAATAATATATCACCCATTTTGCTCCTTAAGCGATTCACTGGGAGATAATACGAATCTCGCTCAGTGTTGCCAGATTAGGGGACTTATCCCCAAATCGGGGATTTTGATTTTAATGGGGATTGAGGAATTCCTTGAGGATAAACTTCAAGTTATGGCGGTTTTTTGGGGATTTTTTCTTTAAATTCTGTTTTTGCTTATTGTAATTTTATTATTATTATATAAGTTTTACTTCTTTGCTAAGCCCAAGTTTACTAGTATGGTAAATAAAACGTCGCCAATGAACTCAATGAAAACCAAAATAAGAAATAAAATGCAATACGAAATGTTCGAATCTTTTTTGAGAGTAGATATGTACACATTTTAAAAATAATAATTTTAAAAATAATACAATTTGTTGTGACACTTTTGTTCCATCTTCAGAAATGCTTTAAAAAGAGACAACGAGATGGATCATTTTGATTCAGAACTTTTCGAATTTGAATTTAAAAATAAATAAAATTATTTTTAATGTGAATTTTTACGAATAGTTAATTAAAATTATTTTTCGGGGAATTGTTGGTAAAAAACGTATCTAATTGGGGATGCGACTCGAAAAATCTGAGAACCCTGATCTCGTTAGGGCGGAAATATGCCGAGCAATAAGTTACAGCCATTCCTAAATAAAAGCGGAAAGTGGAACGTTTTCTTCCGCATAGCTTTAACGTTTAAATGCCATACCTAAACAAAAGTGCCAACGCTATGTCAAAATGAGAAAAACGGACGGAGCTCAAAAATGAAAAAACACGGGATGTAATATGCAATTGTAAGCAAAAAATTTTTCCGCTTTTGCTTAGGCAGAACAAATTTGAGCTCCTTTTCTACATTGCGTTAACACATGAAAGTGAAACGCTGAAAATCACTTAAGAGCTGCCAAACTGGAAAATTCTCAAATCCCAAAATTCTGGGGTTTTTTGATAAGTAAGAAATCCTGGGATTAATAAAATCTAATCCTGAGAATTTCGGGATTTAAAATAAAGATATAGTGTCGAAAGAGGTGCTATTGAAAGTCAGCATGATCGGTCCATGTCCTCCGAAGCAGCAGGCAAAACACTATAATAAAGTAATAATAATAATAAATATATGGGGCTATAGAGAATTAAAAAGTAAAAAAACAGCAAGAGAAAACATTGGCGCACACCCATATTTCTTGAGTTACGGGGCTCTAAAATTTTCAAATTTTTTAAAATATCAATATGGGTATCATTTTAAAGCTTTTTAAAGGATCTTTAATGAAATACTAAAATTTTTGAAAAATGCTTAACCAATTAAGAGCCAATGGCGTTTTTATATAAAATTATGTATATGCAGTACCACATTTTTTTTTTATTTATTTAGATGGTGTAATGTTTTAATATCATAAATAGTAACATCCTAATAGTAGAAATTGCTTGCACCCGCCCGAGGGCCGGCTAGTCAGAAACTCTTTGAGAGCTGCTGTCCTTTAATTTTCTGTTTTTTTAAATTTAGTTGAGACTAAGTTTTCTTCTTAAACTTTTAATATTTTTAAGTTATTAGGAAAATATATCAGCTCATGGTTAGGGTATTGCGAGTTTTTTTATTTTTTTGCATTTTACAATATTTTGTTGCAAACTTGCGTTTTTTTTTTTTTTTTGTACTTTGCAACATTTTGCTTCAAACATTAAGCAGCCCAACAATTATTTTTAATTTACACTTGTTTTATTCATCTACACACAACTGTACTTCACGAAAGAAATGGCATTTCATTCGTTTCTTCATTATTACAAACCAAACACATTTATTATAAATCAATATCATATAATCATCATAATAAATTTAGCTCAAACGATTTAATAACTGGGTGCAATAACTTTATAAAAACAAAATTTTTCTTTTGAAAACAAATTCCGTAGTAAAAGAAACAGCAACAAAATTAAAAGGAAAAAAAATACAAAAACATATGAAAAAATGTATTTATTTTTACACTTACAAGTGTGGATTATCAAATAATCACTAAAAACAGATCACATGGCTCATAAAATCATCTTGCCATTACAAAAATACTTACACTCCTCTTAACTGGAAACGCAAACACACAAAATCCCCATCCAAGGAAGAGCAACATATTTTTGTTCGTACTGCATTGAAAGCACGAAAATTCTTGTGCAAAGAAACAAAATGTTTACAAATTGCTTTTAAGTAAATACGATGCATTATGCACAAATGAATAGAAATGGGAATTGAAAAAATAGCAACATTTCGATGGTTCAATTCAAGCATTTATTTACTGCAAAATTGAAGTAAAAATTTCTGTGTTAAATATTCAATTATTAATTAAATTGAAGAGATATTTTTAAGTCCAAGAGTACTTTATTAAGACTCCATTATTAATAATTAACATATTTTAAGTTTTTTTTAAGCTAAAGTCAGATGACCTTGCAGAGATTAAATTTCTTTTGCAGGGACAAAAAAACATGAGGAATTTTATTCTCTCCTTTAAACCTGTATCTCTGAAGCCCTAACGCCTAGAGAATTTTTGAAGTAGATGTATTATTATGCCAACTACGAAAGCAAATAATAAAATAAGGTTAACTTTAAAGGGTGCCTCTATAAGATATTGATAATCACGTACATATATGTCCATGTCTTTTAAACCGTTATGGGCAGACACTTGGAGTTCTTAAAATTTAAAAGGGATCCCCAATAAAAACGTGACTTTAACACCGCAATAGGCAGACCTCTAAAATTTGTACAGAGCCTTTGAGTTCATTAATAACAAGTATAAACAAGTAAAAGTGCTATATTCGGCTATGCCGAATCTTATATACCCTTCACCATCTTTGTAAATCTAGTTTAGTGAATTAACTCGAATAATAAAAGCAAATAACGGGTTGACTGAGTATTAAAAAAAATTTTGGTACGGCATATATAAGTTTAAATAAAAATGACATTGGATCTTAATGGGTTAAGAATTTTTGAAAAATTTTAGTAGAAATGTTACGCTTACATATTGGTCCCGTTTTAAAACCAGCTTATAATTTAAAAAATTAAAGGGTGTCCTCATACAACAATTATGTTTTTTAAGTAAGGGTGTCCCCATATGAGCTTATCTTTTGAACCGTTAAAGACGAACGTTTGAAATTTAGACAAAATGTCGATTAATATGAACATTATACGAGGGCTGCTCTATATATTTCTGGCCTAATAGTGAAAATGCGAATAATTATAATCAAAAATGGTTTTATTGTTTTTCAAAGTATTCTCCAGCATGATTTATACACTTTTGCATGCGCTCAAACCAGTTGTCCAAGCACTTTTTCCACTCCGATTGAGACACCTCTAAAACATGGTTTTTGAACACTTCAACAGCTTCTTCTGGCGACGAAAATCGTTGACCACGAACTTTTTTCTTGATGTGCGGAAACAAGAAGAAGTCATTAGGTGCCAAGTCAGGGGTGTACGGCGCATGACCCATGACCCATTAATTCGACGTTTGGGCCGGTCAAAAACGCTCTGGTTTGAGCCGATGTGTGAGAGCTCGCATTGTCATGGTGAACAATGATTCGTCTTCTCTTGTTGGTTTTTCGAATTTCTCCGATGACTTCAGGCAAACAAATTGTAGTGTACCACTCAGAAGTGACCGTCCTACGTTGCTCAAGCGGAGCAGTCGCCACATGACCAGTTTTGCCGAAGAAACGGGCGACCATTTGCTTCGAAGTGCTTCTTCCACGAACAACTTTCGTTGGATTTTGCTCGTCTTTGAAGACCCACACGGTCGAATGTTGTTTCGTTTCGGGCTCATACGCATAGATCCATGATTCGTCACCTGTGACGATCTTATAAACGTCTTTTGAAGCACCGCAATCATATTTTTGCAACATTTCTTTGCACCAATCGACACGAGCCTTTTTTTGAGCGACTTTCAAATTGTGCGGGATCCAACGAGAACAAACCTTTTTTACGGCCAGGTGTTCATGCAGTATCGAATGTATGCTGGTGGAAGAAATGTCCAAGGATGTCTCTATCTCTCGGTATGTCGCATCTCGTTCTTGCATTATGAGTTCACGCACGGCATCAATGTTCTCTGGCACAACAGCCGCTTTTGGACGACCTTCACGGAATTCGTCTTTGAGCGAGCTTCGGCCACGATTAAATTCATTATACCAATTTTTCACAGTGCTATAGGATGGTGCTTCATCGCCATACAAAGATTTAAGTTCATCAATGCACTCTTGTCGTGATAATCCACGTCGAAAGTTGTGAAAAATGATGGCACGAAAATGTTCACGAGTTAATTCCATTTTTTTCTATATTAATTTTTTCAAGTCACTGTAAACAACACAAATAATCGTCTTACGTCAAAACGTTTTGAGTGCGATTATGCTTAAAAATGACAAACTTTCCAATGGAAATGTCAGATTGTACTTGGCAGCACTCAGTGTTGCCAGGCCAGAAATATATATAGCAGCCCTCGTAATAACAAGTACTTATTTTCAAAATTATATATAAAAGGGAGAATTTTGGTCATACTTTTTAACAGTCGTGCATAGACCGATTTTACTTACAAAGAACCTGTATTACTAAGTCCGCCATAATAGCGAATATAAATTTTATAATTGGAAATTAAAGGGTGTCCCAATAGTTTATATGATTTCATTTATGTGATTAAATTTTGAAACAGTTATAGACAGACATCTGAAATTTACGAGAAACCTGTATTGCTAAGTCCACTATAAGAACAAGTCTTCAATTTTAATTTAGAAATTAAAGGGTGTTCTCTCAATTAATGTAATTTGACCTATATGGGCCTATTTTCCAAAACGTTATATAATATTGCTTGAAAATAAAAAAATGTCCACTACTTTGGTAAAAAAAAAGTATAAATAAACACCATGTTCTTTTTAATCTTGCGCATATGTATCAAGCGGGGCTTATCAAAACTGCTTATGGACTCTAATTTTTTAATTTTTTTTTTTTTAGTAAATAACGTCGGCAATTTTCGTTTCTTATTTTTAAGTTATAAAAACCAAGACAACTTCTGGGTATCACATTTACTTAAACTACTTTTCCTACTTATGAGTATTTATTGAATTGAGTAACAGAATATACTTTTTCATTAAATTATGATGTTGACGTGATGTGGATAGAACTTAGCAAAATATCAATTCACAATGGTATAACAGAGAAGAAGAAGCAGCTTTACGGTACCAATCGGTATTAATTTAAGTGTTTCTAAAGCTTTAAAAAAAATGCAGAATGGTTCTGTATTATATAACGTCGTAGTCGTCAGTGGAAATTGTTCTTATGACGAACCTTATAGACTTTCACCATTTAAAGTAAGTGACAATAGGCACCTGACAAAATATTGTGCAAACTTACGAGGAGTGAGTGTAAAGCAGAGAAATTAACTAAAAAGCCTAAAAGCATTTTTAATTTTTAAAAATCCTACAAATGTCTTTTAAGACTATAGTTTTTCTCAACACTGCTACTTTTCTTTATTTTTTATATTTAACGAAAAAAAAAAATGCTGAACCAAAATCGTTACCTAATGTTTTTTGCCAATAACCAAAATCTATACAAATCATTACGAAAATAGTAAAAAGAGAAGTACGCAGCAATATTAGGGTGGTTACCAATTTATCGTTTATGCCTTGGCCGCATTGTTCACAAAACCATTTTTTTTTTTGAGTTATTTTGTGTTTTTGGTCACAAAACAATAATAATAATGAAGTAAATTTTATTATTTAACATCGGTTCGAATATTTACGTTACCATTGTTTTTTGTACTTGGCCCTTAATTCGACCCTGTACCTTTTATTAAAAATTTTAAATATATATCGTCTACGATAAATATCGTTAGGAATAAAAATATCTTTAATCTATATAAAGTATAATGATAAGAATGCTCATTTCAATAATTGTACTGCTGTCGTAGGGATTTCAAAAATCTAATTTTTTTGTTGTCTCTTTCGTCTATGCTTCAACTTTGAAGCTACAATCTTGAGAACTAAGTAGAGCTTATGTTGTTATTATATTGTTACGAAAGTAAGATCTGGCAACCCCTGTTGTTGTTGTTAACAGTATGAGAGTGGTGAATAAAAAGTTAATTCAACTAAAGGTGTGTATATAGAATAATACCACAATTAGCTAACAAAAGCCGAGCAACTTCGATGTTTGCGTTGGTAGAGGTGCGTGCTGTAAAACAGGAGATCATGAGTTCGATCCCTCCTTCGGACATGCATACAAGGGAAAATAAAAATTGTTATAATGCAATTTATAATTAATAAACAGCAGTACAAACCTCCCGAGAGGAAAAAAGACAATTATTGTGTGAAGCCATGGCAGATAATATAGTAGAGACGTCCAATTTAATATAAGAGTATAACCGATAATTGTCAAGAAGCCCTT
This sequence comes from Gymnosoma rotundatum, assembly GCA_916610165.2. Classification (NCBI taxonomy): domain Eukaryota; kingdom Metazoa; phylum Arthropoda; class Insecta; order Diptera; family Tachinidae; genus Gymnosoma; species Gymnosoma rotundatum. The sequence continues at coordinate 114,127,508 of OU744340.1, read as the reverse complement.
TATAATAAAAAGTAAAAACGGCAGCGGTTAGCGCAGGGGAGTGTAACAGCATAACAACAGTGTATGGCAGACGTATGTTGTGGCTATTGGATTAAAAAGGATGACTGGCTTGAATAAAAGGAGTAGTGGAGATGTCTGTAGATGGTTAGGTTAAACAAGGCATCGACTAGTTCATGTCTCGCCGGAGTAACACAGTAGTGTAGCGTGGATGGCTGCGTTTGTAGTAATAACGCATGTTTAGTAAATAGTAGACCAAGGGTTCACAAGACCGGTAGGATCAAGAAGTATAACCAGAGAAAGCCATAAAGTAATAATACGAAATTTATAATGATCCACAGTGGTATTTGCAATCAAAAGAATCCGTACGTTTGTTTTAAAAGGAAAAAAACGTAACAATATTATAGACTTTTCTATGGCCTCCTATTTCTCCAGCATAATTTTTGGACGATGTAGGTGTCATTTTCTGTATGCTCCTAAACTATTAGTGGGTTTCAATAGTATTTTGCATCAACATCACACCAGTATTGAAGAAATTTTAAGTTCAGCTGGCCAAAGCTTCGATAAATTCTTGCGTTTACCTCTGTTTACCATTTTTATGAATCTATTACTCTTCGTTCAACTTATTTAGCCAACTTCCGTAACAAAGTCATCCAGTTGCATTACTTAAAAAAAATTGTTCAAAAGCTATGACCCTAATCAATATATTCGTTTATCATTAATGTTGTTGCATGAACTCCATTACAGACGTATAGAAACCAATAGAGCATATTTATTTCTATTTAAACAAATAGTATAAGCTTACAGAAAATGTACAAAAGCTTTATATTGTTTTCTCTCTGTTTTTTTGTTTCTTGCTTTCTTTGGAGTGAAAACACGAACATCATGTACCAGAGAACAGTGAGTCAGTATTCACATATATGAGAAATAACTCATTCGTTATTAAACATACATTCCAATAGAGAACTTTCAATATTGTTTGAAAAAAATCCCTAATAAGAAGTAGAATAAATTCTCTTTTTCTCTTCAGAAATTTTGAAAGCAAAGCCCTTAAAGAATGAACTTTAAAATAAATGTTTAATTATTTCTTTAAATGTCTACCGACTAACCCATGAAAATAAAGTTGGACCCTTAATAAAGTCGATTCGGTATTATAAGGTCTGCGCTCACCAAAGTGCTGTTTCTCTACAAAGTTAGAAGTTGGCTAAACCTTACAGCTGGCTGGTATGCACACGGATACGAGTATTGATCGTTGTAGCTGAGCGTAACTTCTTATATTTACGGCCGCTCATTGGCTTCTAGTTGGATTTCGCTTGACTAAATTTACTCAAGCGAAGTCTGGATCCAACTCTACCTGAGACTTTTCTAAATTTATGGAATTCTTTGTGAAGCCTGAGTGAGCATTTTTAAATTCTACTTTCGAGAAAGTTTACAACAACCGTGACAACTCGAAAGCATTGCACAAGAAAGCCTCGTCAATAGTAGAGAGGCTGGTTTCTGAAAAATCTTCAGTTTTAATAGATAGAAAGTCTGTAACCTAGAAGAGATGTTTAAAAAATTTATTACAATAGATGGACTGGTTGATGGCTTAAGGCACTACTTAGGCAATGAAACCTCTGCAGAAATATCAGAAACATTCTTGGGTATAATATATAAGATGAATTACTGCATTGGTAACTGATTAAAAAAATTTACTTTTCAGATGACCAGGAGAAAAAACAAGACTGGTATCAGTAACGAAACCGAGGTGGATCTCAGTGAGGACATACCCATAATTTCACCCCGGAGATAACAATAAAATATAGTTATAGGTCAAGTCTTTTTTCTTTAATGATCAAACCGTGGGGAAAAACACCCTAAGATAGTGCCAAATTCAATCGTTTCTTGCGGCCTTGTCCCAGCATTTAGATTACCTTCTCCTAAGTTTTCTTTACTTTACCGTTATAGTTCGAGCAACAAACGCTGTAGTTTGTTAAAGAAGACACTCGAAAGTTTTTCTAATGGAAATTACTTTATTTCTTCAAATAAGGCTGTTTTCGTATTTTTTTCGTGACTTACAATATTACTCGTATATTGATTGCTTTTCATTATCCAACCAACAAGGGACTGATAGCACCACAACTAGGATTTTTCGTATTTCACATTAAATTTAAAAATTGAACCACTAGTTGCTGCTGTGACAACATAATATTTTATGTTAATTTTTAGAAACATTTTATCCCTGCCCCACTGTGTACTCACAGAGCTCTAGTAATAATCTTCGAGTTAATAGTTGCACTTACAATTGACTTAATATCATTTGTATTTGATTCTATGAGTAAATTTACAAGCAGCTTTGAGACAAGTACTATTTGCCCTCTTTAAAAAAACACACAAAATTACATTTCACGGGTTTAGACAGAAGGACAGAACAATCCATTAATACAACCATTTGCGATGAATGAATTGTTGCATGAAGTTTCTCAATTCTAAAAAAACGTACGAATTTTTATGAACATAAATAATATTGAACACAAAACCGATTTTAACAGAAAAAACTTTTTTAAAAAGATGTCCATTAGTTTGAAGTCAGTATTAAAAATAAATGAAATGATCCATTGTCTTTCTTTTCGAAGATGGAACAACTTTTAGGAATGATGTCGTATATCGTTATAAGAATTTGTCTAAAGAAATTGTGAAACGCTATGTTCCTTAAGAATGTGAAATTATTGTATAATTTGCTGCAGAATAACTCAGGCGATTTTCGTTGCAGTTTGGCGGTTGTTAAACACTCTCTTCACGAACGTTCTTCATTAAACAACTCGACTTAAGAAGAAGGAAAATGTATATCGTTCAGTTGACCTCCCACCAAGCTGATGCTTATGGCTTTACGGCATTTTTAATTGTCAGTCGTAAACCATCTGGCTCCAAACAAACGATGTGTTCTTAAATGTGAATCTTCAAGGCTTAAAAGTACTGTGGTTTGTTGATTTCAATTAGCCATAAACGAAGAAATCTAATGCCGTCGGATCTATGACTCGTTTCAGTATTTAAGTGAGAAATTTCTCACTTAAAAATACATTTATCTTGTTTAACCCTGGTTGAGCTAGAATAAATCATAGGATTTATAATATAAAGTAATTTAAAGGTTGACTTTATTTTTCTCATGTGATAAATTGCTCACTTATTACAAAAACGAGACACTGGTTAAATGGACGGCCACTACTAATCTTTAGAACGGAAGATCACGAGGCCTGGGAAATATTTTCCTTACACTGAAATCTGCTGCAACGACACTTGTGTAACTGATGACTAATTTTGTACGTCGTCCTCTCGCCATTGTATCTGAGTTCGCTTTGACGTCCTCGACCGCAGCAGTAATTTGCGTGGCAGTGATGCCAGGGAAAAACGGGCAAAAGTTAGGCCTTTCCTTAAAAAAAATGTTAATTCTTTTTATTAAAAGTTACATTTTAAATAAAATATAGTAAAAAGTTTTCTTCCATATTTCAGAAAAAATAAGAAGGCAACAAATTCATTTACAAAAAGAAAACGAAAATACAATAAAATAGAAAAACGTATGAAAAAAATTTCAAACCGATGATACTCATGAGGATTTAAATTAGGAGTCAATACCAATATTTCGGTATTGAAAAGTGCAGTTGTATATCTGTTTAATCTCTTTCTTTGAAAGATTGAGCTTCGATATACTACAATAATAATTTAAAAAATACCGTTATTAATGACAAATTTGAGCCTTTTTTGCTTAAAACTTCAACATAAAATTACTGAAAATTTTTCGTAATATAATTCAGTACTTCCTAAAAGAAGTTAAAGGCCCAACTATAATGTGCATAAGCTAGCTTTAGCTTATGTCAAAAATTCAACGAAAAGCCTGTCAAATGCTTAGGTAACTTATCAAAGAAATTTATGTGGCTACAATGTACATATATAAATTTAGTTACTTATTTGCCACAGTTGCACATTTATGTTTATTTCGTACTTTTGCCAAAAATAATTTCTATATAAATCAACAAAATTTTAAAACTAAAAGGCTTTAAAGAAAATATTTTATATATTTAATAACATTACAAACACATTTACATAGTTTGGTTTATGTTCTAAAAAAATGTAAAAAAAAAAAATTATTACAAATTATTTTCTGTTTTGTGTTTGTGGCCAACCGTACTAAAAAATGCAACGATGTTAATCGTTTATATGGTATACATATGTGTGTATAAATACAAATTTAATTAAAAATATATTATAATTGTAAAAAATTAGCCATAAAGAAAAATGTTATTTTTTCTAACATTTTTTATTGAATTAAAAACTAAAAAATTTAACATTTTAGATCTTAATCAGAATATTTCTTTATTAATGAATAAACCAAAGCACAATCAGCTGTTTCCGTACGGAAAGTGCGATCAGTTTCGTACCTTGCATAAAGAAATGAAATTTAACGAAACTTGACGAAAAGTTATCTTATTCACATTATAGTTTACCACATATAATTTAATGTATTTGCACAGTTGTATAAGTTGGCATAAGCTAGTTTATGCACATTATAGTTGGGCCTTAAAAAAGAATTTTCTTCCAAATCGAGGTAGCAACTGAAATTGCTTACAATTTTCGCAAGCTTGAACAGAATGCTTAAGGCCCAACTATAATGTGCATAAAACAACTTAAGCAAGCTAATACAACTGTGCAAATACAATAAATTATAAGTGGTAAACTATAATGTACATAAGATAACTTTTCGTTAAGTTTCGTTAAATTTCATTTCTTTATGTAAGGTGCGAAACTGATCGCACTTTCCGTTCGGAAGCAGTTGATTGTGTTTCGTGTTATACATTTATAAAGAAAAATAGTAATTAAAACCTTCAGTGTTAAATTTTTATGTATGCGATATAAGCGATGAACACCGTTGCATTTTTTAGTATGGTTGGCCACAAACACAAAACAGAAAATAACTAATAACAATTTTTTTTTTTACCAAAATATGTAAATGTGTATGTGAATGTTATTAAATATGTAAAATATCTTCTTTAAAGCCTTTTCGTTTTAAAATTTTGTTTATTTATATAGAAATTATTTTTGCCAAAAGTACGGATTAAACATAAATGTGCAAGTGGGGCAAATAAGTTTTTAAATTTATGTAAGTACATTGTAGCCACATAAATTTCTTTAATAAGTTACCTAAGCATTTGACAGGCTTTTCGTTGGATTTTTGACATAAGCTAAAGCTAGCTTATGCACATTATAGTAGGGCCTTTAGTTTTCCTCACGAAATACAGCTCACGTTCTTTCATACATAGTTGGAGAAAATTATTGCCAGAAACATTTTGCTGTTTCTAAACATGAAGCAAGAAACATTTCATGATTTCTCACGAATTGAACAGAGTACAACTTCAGCAACGTTATTTTTTGTTTTATTTTAAACCAAGTTTTTAAATGGGATTTTAATAGCACTTACAGGTAACCTTTGTTATTAAAATCGAATTGAAATGTTAAAAAAGGTTATTATGTTAAGAGAGATTCTTATCTCAAATAATGAAACAAGTACTTTTTTTAGCGATATTACTTTATTTCGTGTCTGTAACAAAAGCTGCGAAAATTTGCCCAAATATAACAAAATTATTCATGTCACGTGGAGCCTTTTTAAGTTACAAGAAGTGTAAAAAATTTAACCAAATGGCAACACTGGTTCTTTGTTAAAAGAAAAATATCAGGCCGGTCATTTCTTGTGACACTTTTAATACCGAACGTTAAGATTCTAACTCCTGTCGCACATTTTACCAGATGTTTCGCTTAGAAAGACGAAAAAAATTTTTAAATGGATTTTAGTCCTCCTTGCGCCTGTTATTCTCGTTAACCTACTTTTGGTTGAATAGATCGTTTGGAAGATGATTAGTTACTGATTTTCACTGTAACAGCTAGTCAAGTTTCTACTACGACACTGTGAAACTTATACCACTCCCCTCATCACAGAAAGAAAATACAAATTAACAATAAGATACTGATAATAACTTCCAAGTGTTTGTTTGTGCATTTAATAATGGGTTCCAATAATATTAACTTTGTTTACTATAATTCTCATTCAGTTTAATTTTGCTGCTGGTATATAAAAAACGTACTTCTTAGAAATACACATTTTACCAACACAAACTGAAAACATTTCCAAGTGTCTGTTAAATGCGAACTAGACAAATAAAATGTGTTCGGTGTATTGATGAAAAAGGAGCCAGTAGTAATACAACTATTACTACAAAGATTGTATTTCAAATTCTACATTAAAATAGAATACATTTTAGTGAAAACGATGATAGAGCATGTTATTGACATTTATTATTGTTTGTGTTTATGAAAATTTATTGTTGTCAGACATTTACAATTGGCAAACAGCTAGTGGAAGAGAAAAAGCGTAAAGTATCGGTGTATTTGTGCTTTTATTTGTGGTCATGTGACTAATCATAAGCAATTACGTGTTTGTAAGTTGATGTGGGTTTTCCTTAAATGTAAAATGCTTATTTTGATAATAATTTATTATTGTAAAATAAAGCAAATGAATGCTGATTGTTTGGGCTGGTAACATTGAGTTTGAAAAGTGATTTTATTTTGGATTCATTTACCTTTTATTTAAGGTGACTACAAAGCTTTAAAGTAAGTTGTATGTGATATGAAAGTAAATACTCAACCACAACCCATGTGCTTTAATAACGAATATTTACAGCGATATTGCAGAATCTTTTAAACTGTTTAAGAACTTTGAGGAAAGCGGAAGTCATATGGGTTTTAATAATTGTGTAATGTTCTTAAAATTTTAAAAAATTACCTTACAATTCAACATGCTATTTTGTTGTAAATGAGGAACTATTGACACTATTACGATGATCTATGTCTACCGTCACTACCAGTTAAAGTATTGTTTTAAGAAAATAAACTCTAGATGAAGCCCTTAATATGAAAGTCTATTAATTTAAAATAAATAATAAACAAGTAATAGTGCTATATTCGGCTATACCGAATCTAAAATACCCTTCAACATCTATGTAAAACTAGTTTAGTGAAATAACTCCAAACAAAAAAGCAAATATTGGGGTGACAAAGAATTTTACATAAAAATGCTATCGGCTCTTAATGGGTTAAGTATTTTTAAAAATTTTAATATTTCCTTAAAGATCTCTTCAAAAGCTTTAAAACGATACCCATATTAATATTTTAAAAAATTTGAAAATTTCAAAGCCCCGTAATTTGGAAAATATGGGAGTTACTTTATTGTTACAAATGAAATGAAAAAATTAGAGGTAGGCGTGCTGTTTTGCCTGCTGCCTCGAAGGACATGGACCGATCATGCTGATTTCCCATAGCACCTCTTTTGACACTATATCTGATCGATTGACGTATATTTTTTGTGTGAATTCATTACTGACACGGACGGACAGACGAACAGACGGACATCGCTCAATCGACTTTGCTATGCATAAGAATTCAGAATATATATTTAATAGAGTCGGAAAAGGATATTGTAGAAATTACACACTTTTTGTGGTGAAGGATATGAAAACAACAATTATTAGTTACGAAATCCAAATTTAAGCGCATCCTTATTAGAAATTCTGGTATGAATTTTTGGCGAAGACCTCTTTGGAAACAATAAGCAATAAATTGCTTCAAAATTAATAAATTGTAACCAAAAGGCATCAGTCTCTAAAAAAAAACTTGGGATTTTTTGGTTGCCCATGATAGAATCCGGAGCAGATGGACAATAATACCTCGCAAGAACTAAACAGTTTTATCTCAAGCGACACTCTTGTGGTAAAATTCCCTCGGTGGGTAGTCTAGACAGTAATCAAAGTTAAACTATAGACTTTGTCTATATATCATCTATCCAAGTCATTATATTATCTATCCAAGATGAATATTAAAAAAAGACTGTGCCTTGTTTGTGAATGTCAAACACTGGCTAGAATTACAATAAGGGCCACGAGCAGAAGACACATGTTAATTGTTGATTGCTTGAACTACCTTAGCCCTTAACAAAAGTTAGCAATTACGAAGACTCTGTGATGAGGAAATAAGTCTACAGTTACCAGTCGACAGTTTGAAGTTACTAGAGCCGGCAGAAAGGAATATAAGCAGCGAGATACTCAGTGAGAATCTGTTATATTTGTGTTCCATTTTGGTATCTCACCAAACACATTCTATCTTAATATATCCCACTGAACGTTATAATGTCAAACTAATGCCAATATTATTTATTATTATATTATGCTAAGATTAGGTCTGCTTTTTTTACTTTTTAAGAAAAAATCGTAAAAATGAGAGCATAATTTTCTCTCGTAAGGAAAAGAAATTTTATAAAATTACGGAACACAAATTCTAAACTTTAAAAAATCAGTGTGATTTGATTTCTTAAAAAAATAAATAAATTTCATTAAATTAGTAAAATGCAATAATGATGCAGTCGTTACGAATTTGTTGTTCTTTTGCAGAAACCTATTAAGCCGCAAAGACCGTTAAAAAAATTCCATATAAGTGTTTGTTGGTAAGCGTTTGTCACCTCACAAAGAAGTATATGTGGTACTTTCTGCAACTTTTGCAGACAAATTTAAATATATAAATATTTCGATATGCGAAAGGGTTTTCCGAATTCTTCGTCCATATATAAAGAAACACTTGCATTCAAATAATTCATTTGAAATATATAATATAAGCCGGGCTTTTGTTCAATTAGGTCTAGGATATCGTCATCATTACAATAATAACTTGAACTGTCCACCAACTCTGCAATAATAGTTTTTAAAACTTCTTACTTTGTTTTTTTTTATTGTTACGAAAATAAGATCTGGCAACCCCTGTTGTTGTTGTCCGTATGAGCGTGGTGAATAACTTACTTCCACTAATAGTGTGAGTATAGAATACTACCACAATTAGCTGATCGCTGTAGAACAGAAGATCGTGAGCTAGAGCCCACCTTTGGACATGTGTACGACGGAAAATAATAGTTGTTATAATGCAATTAAAAATTAAGAAGCATCAGTACAAACCTTCTGGAAAGAAAAAAGATAATTATTGTGTGAAGCCATAGCAGATAATTAAGTGGAGACGTTTAATTTAATATAAGAGTAACAGATAATTGTCAAGACGCTCTTTATTAATAAAAACAAAGAACAAAGGTAGCAGTTAGCACAGGGAAGTGTAACAGCATAACAACAGTGTGTTGTGGCTATTAGATATAGAGAAAGAAAGTTAAGGTTACTAAGCAAGGCATCGAGTAGTTCATGACTCGCCGGAGTAATACAGTAGTTTAGCGAGGATGGCTGCGTTTGTAATACTAACGCATGTTTAGTAAACACGAGACCATAGAATTTACAAGACCGTAGGATCAAGAATTATAGCCAGATAAACCCACAAAGTAAGAATACAGAATTTATAATGAACCACAGTGATATTTGCAATCAAAAGAATCTGTACGTTTGTCTAAAAAGGGAAAAGCGTTACAATATTAATGTAACAATTTTAACCTTATTTCTTATATTGTTCATGGTTTTAACTTTATTGTTTGTTTTTATTTTTTATTTTCTTTCTGTTTTACATATGTTTTGCAAATTTAACTTTCACTTTTCATGCAAGCAGAAGAAGAAGCAGAAGAAGAATAAGAATCAGAACTATTATTTACTGCTAAAATCATATTTAGACGATCGCAGTTTTACGTTAAAGTGAACGATGATTTTTCCAACATATACGATATAAAAGCAGGTGTTCCGCAAGGCAGTGTTCTGGGACCAACCCTCTATACGATATATACTTCATATACTTTAACAGGTAACGTTTTACTTGCAATTTTTACCGATGACACTGCAATTTTAGCATCTAGTTCTTGTCCAACAAATGCATCAAATCTAATTCAAAATGAACTAAACCGAATTGAAAAATCTGCACATGTTACGAAAAGGAGATTGCCCACAATTATTCTTTAATGGCAACACAATTCCCAAAAGAGACAGTGTGAAATATCTTGGTCTTTATATTACATGGATGGCTCACATAAAGGCAAAAAAAAAAAGAACATCTGAAGCAAGCATTGAAATAAAATTAATAATATATAAAACAATACTTAAAGCGGTGTGGACTTATGGCATACAATTGTGAGGAACTGCCAGTAACTCCAATGTAGAAATTCTTCAACGATATCAAAATAAGACATTGAGGCTAATTGTTAATGCTTCTAAATTTATTTCAAATAAAACTATTCGTAATGACTTACACATGCCAACAATTAAAGATGAAATAAAGAAATATAGCAAAAACTATCTTAACAGATTAAGCAACCACTGCAGCCCACTAGCGATATCTCTACTTGACGAAACTGAAGAAGTGAGAAGATTTAAACGTTATCATATACTTGATTTACCATTTTGACAATTGGTTTTTTTTTTTTTTTTTTGTAAATATGTACATATGTACATTTAATTAAATGTAAGATAGCTTGAAAAAAAATTTATAATATTATAAAAATTTATTTTTAAAATGATGTTGCTCTCAATGGAGTGCAACATTTACCTGTATATATTACTGTATAACAGCTCAAATGTATGGCCACATAATTTACGTTGCAGCAACTATAGGGTCACTCTTTAATTTCCAAATTCAAATTATATATTTACTGTTGTAGTAGATTTAGCAATCAGGTTCTGGGTAAATTTCAACCGTCTGTCTGTAACGGTTCAACAGTTTGCCCATATACATCAGATTATATCAACTATTTAATTTATAATATAACATTTTTATACTTCTTATTATACCAAATAAAGTAGTGGACATTCTGTCTAAAATTAAGGTGTTTGTATAAAACGATTCAAAAAATACGGCCATATAGAACAAATTACATTTATTTTGGCAACACCCTTTAATTTATAAATTTAAGTTATAAATTTCTTGTTATAGCGGACTTAGCAAAACATGTCCCTTGTAAATTTCAGCTGTCTGTCTATAAAGGTTCAAAAGTCCGGTCACATGCCCCATATTATATCAACTATTAGGATACCCGCTTATTTCCAAATCGAAATTTTATACTTTTTGTTATAGAGGACACAGCAATACGGGTTCGTTATGAATTTCAAGCGTCTGTCTACAACTGTTCAAAAGTATGGTCATATACATCAAATTTAATGAACTATTGGCGCACTCTTTAATTTATAATTTGTAATATTAATACGTGTTACTATTACGCCCATAGCAATTGACATTTGGTCCAATTTGCAAGCGTTTGTCCATAACGGTTCAAAAGATAGGCTCCTATAAGTAAATCTTCATCAATTATGGGACACCCTTTAATTTCTAAAATCAAATTATAAACTCGTTGGTATAGCAGATTAAGCAATAGTGGTCCCTTTTAAATTTCAGCGTTCTATCTATAACGGTTCAAAAGTTTGGTCACATACACAAAATTACATTAAATATTGGAACACCCTTTAGCTTCCAAATCCAAATTTTATACTTTTTGTTATAGAGGACATAGCAATACGGGTTCGTTGTGAATTTCAAGCCTCTGTCTACAAATGTTCAAAAGTATGGCCATATACATCAAATTTAATGAACTATTAGCGCACCTTTTAATTTATAATTTGTAATATTAACACTTGTTACTATTACTATGAGCGTATGGACATTCTGTCCAATTTGCAATCGTTTGTCTATAACGGTTCAAAAGATAGGCCCCTATAAGTAAATTTACATCAATTATGGGGGCACCCTTTAATTTTTAGATTTATTTTTATATAAACTTTTTGTTATTGGGGGCTATAGTAAGACGCAGTCATTTTAAATTTTACAGAATCGCCCTTTACAATTCGTAATACACTTAAAAAAATGTATAATGTATGGGGACACCCTTTAATTTTTAAGATTATCAACTGTTTTTAAAACGGGACCAATCTGTAAGCATAATCTATCATATAACCAAAAATTTTCAAAATCGGATCAGAAATGACTGATTCAGCCGAATTGTATAACCTCCTTCTTTTTTGAAGTCGGTTAAAAATAGAAAGACCAATTATAAAAATTTTAAAAAATTTTTTTTATAAGTAATCCCAATATTTTTGTTTAAAATTATTTTTTGCAACAATAATTATTTAAATTTTAGGTCACAATATTGCCAATCGTTAGGATTCATCCCTCTGAGCAAAAAATATCTTTTCTTTTTAGTCGACTGTAATCACGATATTTTTCTGTGTTGAATTATATTATGAAGCATTTGAAAGTAAAAAGTTGGGAAATTTTGAATATTTATAATAGATCTTACCGTGATAATAAGGAGAATCCTTATGATTAGAAAAAATCGTGACAAACTACTTTTGTTCTCAAACATTAAGCTTAAAAGAAAAATAAATAATAAGCAGCAATATTGTAAAAAATTTGTTTTACACTTGTATGGCATGCATAATTCAAAATTAAATCGAAAGTAAAATCTTATCTCTTCTCTTGTGGCTCTAAAATAGACACTGAAGTATCAATCCATGATGATGTATATGGGAACATCTACTTAATCGTAGCTTTGTGGTCTAATGCGAATTACATCCACAAAGTAATCACGCTTGACTGCAAGAGTCAAAACAGTTCTTCTAGCTCGCAGCATTTAGTGCAGCACAAATCTGTTTAAGCTGAACCCAATTATTTTCCACTCTGTTCTCCACAATTCTTCATATCGCATAGTTCATGGATTTCTCAATTACTTCGGTAATAACTTTTAACTTTAATTGAGATATTGATTTTAAAGGGAGTGCTAAAAAATATTTGCAAATATATTTAACCAGCATTTCAAATACTGAGCAGCAACATAATAAAACAAATTTCCAAACAACGACAGCAACAACCAAAACAAAACATTTATTTAAAAATTTTTCTCAGACATTTATGGTTCAACTATTAAAAACAAAATAATATTATTTTTTTTTACTTTTTTTAACAAATTCAATTGAAAACAACTAAATACAAGTATTTATGCCAGATACTCAGACAGCATTTAAAGGGGAAAAAATAACAGCCACAAAAAACAAAATAATATAAAAATTAAATGAAAGACCCAAATAAAGGGTTTTTTGTAGTTGTTTATTTTTAGTTTGCGCCCTGAGTGTAACAAAAACAAAAATTCAAACAAACGGTGAACGGAAGAACAATTAGCTAAAGGAAAACACTTATCCACAGAAAGTTAAGTTAAAGTAAGCTTGAAATTAAATTCAAATTATATCCTTAAGAATCTGAGGATTAAAGAAAATCAAACTTATAAAGAATTTAATGGATTGGTGAAGTGGGTAGAGTGGTGAGTGTGAAGCTACACAGAGAAATAATTCACTAAAACCCTTCCACAGGATAAGTTTTCTTCTCATGAAATTTCTAATACATGACAAAATTCTCGGGGGCTTCAGTCCACTCCAGAACAATTCACTAGATACACTCATAGTTCATCTCATAATGATTTTCGATAAAAATACAGGCGACAGAACAGAGTTGGCTAAAATAAGTACAAAAAAAAAATTTATGTAAAAGAAAGTAGTGAGTGAAAAATCGTTATCATCTCCGATAAAGCAAATGATCCTTTTCAGTTCTTATATTTAAAAATAGGAAAAATTCCTGAAAATCCGCTGCTTAAAGGATTCAACAGCTTCGATTATATAGTGCAGAATAGAATTATAGAAGCTGGTGTAACTTACCTGCTTGTTTTCGATTGTTACGGTAGCAGTATATTACCGACTTATTATTAGCAACTAGTTCCAAACCGCTCGAACCTTAAACCAACTATTCTTAAGAAAGTCGACTCATATATCTGAGCCCCATAATTGCGTGTTGTGACTTTATAACTCAAGATCGGTCAAACCGAATTCGATAAAATTTTTAGGGTTTGTTTTTATGATCATCTAAATGGTTTATCTAAAGTTTGCATGAAATCAGTTGGCGAGTTCATGAGTTGTGACTTTACATGACAACGTGTGATTTTGCCCATATAAAAACACAACAAGCCCTTTTTGGGAGAGTGTGCGTGATACCTTCCATACAAAGTGAAAAGTGTTTGTCATTAACCTAAAGAACTGTGAGGGGATGGGTTTAAAATTTCGTACAAGTAAGTTTGATATTAACCTGCATAATCAAACAAAAAAACTGGCTGAATGACTTTATCTTCCTCTTCTTAAGAAAGTCCTTTGTAACCGATATTTTACAGTTGTACTATCCTGATCGAATAAAGAACCAAAAAGGTCTCACATACTACAAGTTGAATATAGTTTATCTAGTGTCAGTGGCTGTATTATAAAGCAGTAAACAAAAACAAACAAAACTCTTCACAAACGTTTCATGCAAAAAAAAAATTAATTTTTTAATCTTTTTATACATGAATAAAACTTTAACTCATACCTTTTGTATTACAAATGCCGCAAAGGAAGCAATTGGCTTTTTGGTCATCTACTTCTTATAACAATCAGCAAATCAATTAGCAAACGTTTCCGAAACGTTTCTTTCTAAAAAACGTTTCGATTATATTATAATTTTTTCCCTAACTGTTTGCGTACGTTTAACTTTATGTACATTTCGTTTCCACGACAAAAAGTCAAACAAAGCTAAGGGCAAAATACTTTTCCTTTTTTCAAAAAAAAAACGGGAATGAACGTTTCCTTTTATTTATTATCGTACCCTGTCATAAAGTAGTACTAACTCTAATAAGAAATCAAACAACTGTTTTTACACATACTTACCACATATAATGTAATTTGAAACGCCGTGGAAGATTGGCTTTTTAGCTTGGACTAGTACTTAAAGAAGGACTCTAGATGGTTCAATGCATTAGTCTTGGAATCGGAAAGCAGATAAAAGGACAAAGGCGTCTATTGTAAAATAGCAATTTTCGAAATATTGTGTATCTAGACTGGATAGAAATCAAGGACAACGATACTTGTTGGCTGTGCCTAATTCATGACTAGACGACAGCAACACAAACAGCATATAATTAAGGTTAAAATTCATGGGATTGAGCTGAAGTGGGCCTACAACACTAAAGGAAAGCTACTATTGCTCTATCTACTTGTCTGCAACATTATTTACTGTTTACGTTAAACGACAGCGGGTACCTTAGACAGAGAATTTAATTTTTAAAAACTAAATTTAATTTTAGACTTAAAATGAAGTTGTTACATTAACAGGCTTCTAAGTTTACACAATAAAGGTGTAACTCTTCAATAGTATTGGATCTAGTGTTAAGTAAATCTAATAAATCTACAAATAAAAGACATTAAAATATCACTGTAAGGTAATTCATTTAGTTGAACGCAATTATCACACTAAGAAGAAAAGCAACAAAAATCTATAATAGAAGCAGTTGAAACTATTCGTACAAATCTTTAATATTTACAATTTATATTCTCTTACTGTGCCGGTGTAAACAACTTGAGCAACCCATAAGTTCCATATAACAGACACGTTTAAGCAATTTCAGCAAAACATTCCACAGTCATTGACAATATAGTCTTAAACAGCCAATATAAAAATTTAACAACATATTTCCTCATATTTTCAAAATGACTTCTTTTTGTAGTATTTAAACTCATTTCCATTCAAAAATAAAATGTTCCATAGAGAGAGAGTCTAAGGACGAAATAAAATTGTATAAAAAAATTTAATGAAAACTAAAAATCTACAATTCAAAGCAAAAAAAAAAACAAAAGTGCACAACGTAAAAGATACACGGAGTGTTTTTTTAATCTGAAATGAAACGTTGTGACTTTACTCGTTCATTCACAAAACTCTAAACAAATAGTAAACGTGAAATGAAAACGAGATTCTCTCTACTACATTAATGGCAGTGATGTTTTTTTTTAAGTTGTTTTTTCACGACTCACTTTATATCTGCTTGTAGTAGTGATGGAATACACCAATATATTTTTTTGGTTAAAGAGTTTGTAACACAATATATTTTAGTTGAAGAAATTAATTTAAAAAAAAAAATTTTTTTAAAAGGTAATCTAGGGTGGAATTAAGCATTTTTGGCAGAAGTACTTCCCAACTAGATTGCTAACTTAATGATTTTAACAAGGCATAAGACTTTTACAATCAATTACTGAGAATCGATTACATTAATTACTGTAGGAAATAATGAGTACATTTAGTACGGTAGTCTCTTTTAACACAAAGAACTAGTTCCATTACTACTTCCTTTTTTGGAAACTAATGTAATGCGTTTTGGAAGCGAGTGAGAAAATGTGGTAACCACAAAAGTAAGTCATTATATGGCAAGTACTTTTTAAGGTAATGTCTAATTTTTTGCTGGGTATATTCTACAAAGGATTCAAATTATGTTAAGACATAAGAAGAAATTATTTAGCGAAGTTTGTCGCAGGCCAGACACTTACAAAATTTCACCAGATGATTACAACGGAAACCGTCAGGCCTCGTTTCTTAAATAAAACTGCTTCACCGCCAAAGGTAATTTTTGTATCGCTGGCGCAAAAGGAAGGTGATTAAAAGCCGATTAATTACCAATTAGAACACTTTTCAGAACTTACAAAGCACGGTTAGAACATTTGAAACAAAGTAAGCACCAAAATAACCCGAGTTTATGATTCTAAATGCGTACCTCCTCAACACCTCAATACGAACATTACGGGTCCCCTTTCGACCCCTTCATTATTTATTGAATTCTGGTATTGATAATTTTCGACTGCCTTACTTTCATTAAGTTTGGTGCTGTCAACTGCTTTTACTCTCCGCTTTATTAGTATCGACATTCTTCCACAAGAAATATTCTTTTGCAATTAATAACAATTTTCTAAAGCTAAGGTCTCCCATTATAAGAATCCTATACCATCGACATTCAACATGTGTCTGCTCGTAGTGCTACGTAAAATGGTATCCAGGGCTGGATATTCACTAATGATGTGAGATACTTTCTTAACCTTTTACAAGCACCTCTTTAAGTATCATCTTTTTTAATTTTAATCATGGATTATAGATAACTAAAGTTCCCATTACTTGTCACTAAAGTGGTTATCTAGCTTAAGCTACTTGATTGAATTCAAATATTTTACGGGACTTTCTTTCTAGGGGTTATTGGCTCTGAAGTGCCCCTAGAGGTAAGCCCATCTTTTTAGAGTTTCTCTATTGGCGTTTTAAAGCATGAACCAACTTCTCGTTATCTGCAAGACTTACTTGACTATCTCTGACGGATTCCCTCGATTTCCAAATTGAGAATTCATAAAAATCCGAGCAATGCAGAAGCAATTTTTAACTGCACAGAGTAAATCTATATTAAAACTTGATATCGACAGATATTTGGAATTTGCTTGCCTTAGTTAAGCCAGCCATCTAGCAGTGACAAGAAGTCTACTGCCTTCCGGCACCACGAAGGTTCATAAGTTGAATTCTTGTAAGGTATTTAATAATGGCAAGCTTTTGCTTACGCCCGCGAGTCGGTCACATTCTTACGAAAGTAAGACTTAAACCTATACTCAACTCTAACTGCAATACGTACATGTAATGTTTTTCCCAAGAGTATTTTTTAACCGGCGGCGGCAGTTTTATCAACTTACTTTCTACCACTAAAAAGTGTGTTTGACGAACAGAAAAAATTAAAAGTTAGCTACTGTTTGGTAGCCGAGATGATTAAAGCACCAGTGTATTAACTAGCAACGATTGAATGCGAGTTCAAGTCTTATCAGAACAGCAACCAGGTAACCTGGTGAAGATGTAAATTTTTAATAAATAAGAAGATAGATCATGAGCTTAATTCCTTCTAGAACCACGGAGCATTATGGATTAGACGGCTGCATTCGTTAAGAGGGCCTTTTGGAAAATAAAAGTGATGTAGGTGTAAATTTGAATCTGGGCAGAGCCTCCGAAAATTTTCTGTTTTTGTTATAGCGGTTGTTTAGTAAAACAAGGGATCGTAACTTTATATTTCGTCGGATTATTATGGCTGTGAATATTTATTACATGATCTGTAGCTTTATATTAAAAACAAAGCTAAAAACTTTTGAAAATAAAGTAGCTGCATATGCCATCTGCAGGACTCATTCTTTTTTAAAAATTATCCTGACAAAATTGTATGCATTAGAAGGACAGACTTAGTTGCTTGGGAAGTACAGAGAAACCTCTATTTGTATTAATAAAAACATTTTCAGCCCAAAAATTATTACAAAACTATCATGCTTTTGTCATTTTTCCAGACAGACTCAGACCAAAGTAAAAAAGAATAATAATATTTATATTCTTTCATTTGCACACAGAGTTCATCTCTATTTGTAAAAATTCATTTATCACTCCATTCCATTTCATCACAACTGAATCATTCTAATCTCCTTCCACCGTCAAAAGCAGCAGTCTATATTTGTAAATAAAAAAATATAAACAAAAAAAATTTACGTAAAAAACAAACATATTCAAATATTTTTATAGTCATTTCATAGAGCGAAAATATATGTGCTGAAAAGGCTACTTTTTACTACTAAAATATTTCATGGTGTGAGTTTCTCTGGGAGCAAATCAGACATGCAAACAGCTATTCAAATGTACACATATGCTTATATAAAAAGAGCTTTAGACTTTAAGCTATTGTAAACATGTAGTTTGCCCAGAATGAACAAAAAAAAATCTAGCTCAGTCATATAATAAAATTGTAATTGTAATACTTATAGTAGATTCGAGTAAAAGCAGTGATATGTAACCGGAGTGACCATACTACATAATTGAGTTAATACGAACGATATGACTTTTTTAATTTTAACTGAGGTGAAGACTTTTTTTCCTTGGACCTGCACTCAGGGGATTGCAGCAAGAAGAGGTAAATGGGTTATGAAACCAAAATTAGAGCAGTAATGTTTGGAGACTTTCGATGTGAACATTCTTGTTTCGAAAGTGAATAGAGTAAAGCAGGTTAAAAAATAATCTTCGATAGTATAGAAAATTTTTTATAACAAACATACCATTTTTTTTTTAACTGTAATATCTTTCATCAGTATGGATTTAACAATAAAACAAAAATATTTTTAAACACTTCCCAGAAAAATTATATGGCTCCTGCACAAGTGCAAAGGTCACATCCAAAGCTCACTATATCTGCCCAAACTCGCAAACCACCACATAAGCCTGCTGACAGTTGTTCTATATAATTCGCAAGTTAGCCATATCAATTATCCATATAATGCCTCGCGCTCACTCTAGGAGTCCTTGCTGCTATGACTAGGCATGCAGCCGACATCATCATATGATCCGATGACAGACCCTCAAACGCGCAATTTCTACACCACATATGGTTTGGGCATTGGGAAACCCAGCGACCCTTCAATCCACAATGGCGGCACACATCCTCGCGCATTCTGCACGAGCCGGTGGTCAAACCTAAGGCATAGATAACAGGCCTGAACAACATCCTGTGGTCGTATGATAAAACGAAAGCATTCAGCATACTCACCATTCGCCACCAATTGCTCCATTACCGTCTTAGTTACCTCCAGTACCACATTCGTCTGGTCACCAGGCGAACGCTCTTTGTGAATACTTCAGAGGACATCATTTCCTTAAGGTACAAGCAAACTCGTACAATTTCTTCATAAATTTGTCCGTAATCGACTCCGTATGGACACATTACACGCATTACACTTCTTGTTCATACTCACCTCCAATTTCACCTCAGCAAATTTGGCATTTGCAGCGATCTTCTCCCTTTCTTCAATCCATGGGGTGCGGATGATAGCACCACCATCGCTCAAAGGACCTTAACACCAGGAGTAGGCCCAACCTACCCTACTACCTTCTGCACGACGTCCTTTGATGAGACGCCCTTACCACGAACAACCACAGACCAGGTGTCAACCAGATTAGGCTCCGATGAACACCCATCGCAGCGCCACCTCCAACACCAGCCTTAACAGCCCCAGGCTAAAAGACACCAACAGGAGCTCTAGGCGCAGCAAACGATGGACCAGCTCCTACGACAGCTGATTAAAAGAAATTTTTTTAAACTAGTTTGTAAATATTTCTTGTCGAACGGTTTAATTTTAGAAATATCGAAGACTTGTTTTATTGTTTCTCTCTTAGAGAATAACAAGTGTCGCCAGCCCATTTTCCGCTTACACATTTCTGCTCATTTACTAAAATGACAATGAGAGTATTTAAAATTTTATTAGCAAGTTCGCACTGTTTGCTGGCTGGGAACTTTCTCCATGACTACCTGGTTCTTATGGCATTTCATTCTTCATCTTAATCTCTACTTCTAGCTCTTACGGGTACTCACTTTAGAGTTTAAGTCGGTGACATGAATACAAGTTAGAGGTTCTTCTTTTTCAACACCTATCGGGAAGGTTAAACTGTTTCTGCACCGTTTTTCTTATGAAAAGTGTGGCCTCTCGTAGTTGGCATCAGTTCCAGCTAACAAACCTACGTCCCAGGAGTTTTAAAGAAAGAAGTTTTACCTGCGAAGAGTTCCGTAACATAATAAAGCTATATTTAAATTGGATATTGATTTTAATATATTCCGAGTCTGCAACCTAGAGAACCTGGTACATCCTGGTCACACATCCCTGGCGTTCCACCGTGGATTAGGGTGTGATTTAAAAAACTCCAATTCTCTTCATCCAACGTATTTAGTCAGCACCTCTAGCAATATGTCTTGGTGATTGATTCACTTGTCGTCCAGTTCCAGCCGTCACTAAGAGAAGATATAAGTCTCAATTCCTTCAAATGCAGGATAGTTGGCTCATTATAAATTTAACCGAAAGACATTTAAGTTTAAACTTTTTCGCGAACCTTCTCAATATTTAAGGAATGTGGAAGTTTCTTTAAAATTTCCTTTAAGAATCCTTTCAGACAAATCTAAAAAGCTTTTCAAGTTTCTTTGGAGAAACAACTACAATTACTTGTTAACCACTCGCAAAATGTACCGTGGGCAATCAGGCAGGTCACACATTTCAATTGGGATGGTTTTAACATCGTATTTTTTTTACTTCCCTTCTTCAAATTCCGTTCGATTGTGTTAATTGTTAAAAAATGCTGAATCTCCGGTTTTAAATTTCAATGTAACGATACTGTACACAACAAATTAAAAAAGAAGGCTCTTAATGGGTTAAGCATTCTTAAAAAATTTGTTGTATTTCATTAATGCAAAATTTTCTGGTTCAAAATTGATTTCAACCCAAACACGGACGGACATCCGTCAATCGACTTTGCTATTCATCTTAACTTAGAGTACATTTACTTTATGGGTTCGGAAGTAGATATTGCAGAAATTACACAAGGAATGACAAACTTAGATATACCTCTTTTTCTCCTGTGGTGAATAATATTAAGAACAGAAAATTTGAAAGCAAATAAATATTGCATTGAAATTTTAAAGTTTTTTTTCATTACGAAAAAATTTTTTGTTTTTTTTTGGATCGTGATTAAATACTGTGACATGCCTGAATGTTTCTAATATATATCGTCAACAAGTGTAGAGTATCTAGACAAATTCCGATCAAGTTTGCGAAAAGTGTTCATTCCACTCGTTTCAAAAAGCAGACCATTTATTCTGCAATTTTTTAAATCTATCCAGCAGAGGAGAAGGGTGAAAAAAGGATCTGGCCACTCTATTTCTGTCTATCATTTTACACATTCAATAGTAGTTTAGTACAAAATAGCACATTTCAGTTTTCACTCAAATCAAACTTGTAGCGGCAGTAGTAGAATCAATCGAATCTGTAGTGCCTCTAATACCTTGATAGCAATCATTATTAAAGTTTTCTACTACCAAAGTAGTAACCGTAGTAGAATTTGTTACTACCAAATACTAGATGTAAAGCAGTTTGAAACGTATTTGCTTTTTTCTTTTTTTTATAATTCATACTATCAACTAAAAATGAAGATTTGAATGAAACTGCAGTCATTTGAAGTTCGATGCTTTTCAGCTGTTTGTTTTTGTCTATGACGGAAAGTTTTTTTTAAATTTTTTTATTTTCATTTGCAAAACAAAAAAATGATGTTACGTGTAGTCAATGTCTACTCTCCTTTCTCTAGTAGTATTTGTTTAGCTTTATTTTATTTCCTCCTTTTTTTACATTGACTTTATATTCAGTTTTTAGCTTAAGTTCATTTTTTCCTCTCAACGTTACGTTATTTTCATAGTTAATGTCGCTGTGTTGGAAAATCACGTTTTGTTTATTGTTCGTACAGTGAACTTTATTTTGTGTTACGAATTTTTGTTAGCTTTTATGGTTGGCTGGTTATCAGGCCGAATGGCAGACTCTATCAGGCAGTCAAGTTACAGAACATTTGAGACAAAAACAACTCATGAAAAAAGGATTCCGCTGTTGGTTGGTTGGTTGGTTAGTAGTAGATTTTAAATTACATTTGTTTAACTAAATTAAAGATGAGTGTTAAGAGTTATGGTGAATTAGAAATTCATGAATTTTCGGATAGAATAAATACTAAATTAGATTTGAAAAATTCATAATTAGTTTTCTTAAAGAAACACTTTAATATTATCAGGTGAGAGATAAGTTTAAGCAAATTTATTTGGTAACAATAGCAAATATTTACAGCTTTTAATTTCTTTTTAAGGCAGGTACAAAAGTATAGCTCTACGGTAGTGAGTGCACTGTCAGAAATTCTACTTATATTTCCTGCAGTAGACAGCCGCAACAGGTTTAAAGACAGGTTCTTATTTACTTCGAGTGAACTGCCGACCTCCATCCAGTTGACTTATCTGTGCATGTAGAGCTCTGTGTGAGTATATGTCTTTTACCTTTTTTAGAAATTTAATAAATTATAATTTTATGATTAACTAAGTCTGTCAGAATAAGAAAGATACGGAAAAGACTTCTTTCGTATTATCGAGGTACCTTAAAGTAGATAATTTCAGATGATATCAGATAATAGTCGGTTAACTGTCGCCGCCGACTTAAATTAACGGCGAAAAATCATCGCCGAAGCGCGCTGCTAATTTCCTTTGTCGACTTCATCAGCTAAGCCGTTTTTAACCGACTTTAAAAAAAGAAGGAGGTTATCAATTCGACTGAATTTTGCTTTTTTATATTCGTACCTCCATAATCTCTAAATAGATTTTTAAATTTTCTTATTAAAAAGTTAATGCTTAAGCTGAAAGTCCATACAACGCGTTCTATGCGTACACGCTTTTTACGCTTTTCATACTTTTTATGCTTTCTACACTTAATAAAAACGTCAGGTCACAACGCTTTTTATGCGCCAAGGACCTATGAAAATCTTCAGAAGAAAAGGGAACGGTTTTTGTATTTGTATTAAAAACTTTTTAAATTAAATATATGTATTACGGATGAAACTAAGTACATAAAAGTAATCGATAGCAAAAACATTAGTTTTGTTGATGAAAGAGTTGTTGTAAATTATAATTACGAGATTAACGTAATTTCTTCTGAATTAAGGTAAACACTTTACTAAAAAATAGTTTTTTTTATTAAAAAGGCTTTTTTAAACAAAAAGCCAGAAAAAAGTAATCATTAGGACAACAATATTTATCGATACCATTGATAATAAAATATAATTTACCATCCTTAGTTATCAAAAACAGCTGACATTTTTTTATGACGCTTGCAAAGCGTAGAAAAGTAAACAAACTTCTTGCTTTCTACACTTTGTGCTGTGTAACTTGTCACATATATTTCCATTAATTCTACTTTTTTGACAGACGCGCATAAAGCGTGTACGCATAGAACGCGTTGTATGGACTTTCAGCTTTACAGATTGATCGCGTTTAACAAACAGTTCATAATCTTAAAAATTAAAAAGTGTCTTTATGCAACATAACGTGTATTATGAACCGCTTTAAAATTAAAAAAAAACTGCGTAACACTATAATTATCAATGTCAAAAAGTAATACAAAAATAAATCTCAAAATTAAAGGGTGTCCCCACACGTGATGTAAATTGACCTAATGGACCTATCTATTGAGCCGTTCTAAACAAACGCTTAAAAATTAGACAGAATGTCGATTGGTATTACCGTTTACAGAAACAAGTATTAATATTTAAAACTATAGGGTGCCCCAATATTTATTTAATTTTATGTATTTGGCCATACTTTTGAATAGTTTTAGACAGACACTTGAAATTTACAACGAAACTTTATTGCTAACTCTGCTATAACAATAAGTATATAATTTGGATTTGAACATAAAAGGGTGTCCCAATATTTGATGCTAAAACAACAAGATTTTAATGAGCATTTAGAAATTAAAGAACATTAGATCGCACATTCTTGGCGGAAAATTGACATCATCATATTTTGTTTTTTTTTATGTGTATGTGGCTCCGACTTGTTGGATCCACATATTTATATCAGTTTAAATAATCCCAGGCCATTTAGGTATAAAAAGTTTATTGATCAAGTCTCTTTACCGTACCCCTTACTACCAATCATATCATTTTTTAAGACATAAGGGCTAAGAATTTTCCCCGACCACAAGCCGCACCAAACTCTCTCTATAGAGGTTATGATTTTCCTGCGAATCAATGTAATTCAGTTAAATGCGATCTTCTTATTTAACATAATTTTGCATGAGAAATCAGTATCATTTTCAAATTTCAACAATTTCTCATCGTTAAATGGCAAAAAAAATTTACTACTGGGCAACTGCCAGCTGACAAAATGGTTGTGGAATATTACAGTGCTGTCATATCAAGGATGTAAATTTAGAAAAATTCTTCTCCTCTACAGCTCAATTTAAATGTCTGCTTAACAAAAAATTATCAGAAAAATTGAACACTGAAATATTTAATTTACCAATAAAAGAATTGCATTTCTTTAATTTCATATTAAAAAAAATTGCTGGAAAAAAGTAAAAGGAATTACTACAGCAAATTAAGGTTTTTAGATTTTTTCCTTTATAATCCACGGAATTGCATGTGCTGCACATTTTGTATGTCTACATTTACTGTTACTTTTTGTAGCAGACCATTTAATAAAGAAATATGGATAATGATTTTTTTTTAATAAAAAATCCTTATCAATTATTATATAAAGAAAATGAAAAACGGAAATCTAGCAGAAGACACAAAACTCAGGAGATTGTAATGAAATTTTTTCTTCATTTTTTATATTTAATGTAAAATTTTCTTCTTTTAACCAAAATAATTCAAGCTGGAAAATACCAATCTCTGTTCATAGCATTGTAATGCATTGTAATTTTAAATGGCTGGATTTCTTGCTATTTTATCTTAAAGGGAAGTAGTGGTGGCGTGGATTATTATTAGTTGACTGGTTCTTGGTAATTTTTTAATTTACGTCTTATCCTTGAAATTACTATTTCTTTCTTTTTGTTTTTTTTTTTTTTGTTATTCCATTTTTTTTTTTCATTAATTCATTCATTTTTTTTTTTTTGTTTTCTTACAATATTCATTTGGGATTTTTAATTTTCCACTTCGTGTTGTTCTTAGCATTTTTTCATAACCCTGACATTTAGTTTTTGATTTCACTTAGTTGCAGTGATAAGTGAAGAAATGACACCAACTAAAATTCTTTCAGTGGATAATTCGTAAGACCGCAAAAATTTTATTTTCGACAGAAAAATGTCTTTAAATTAATATTTCTTTCTAATTGATTCACTGTCAGCCTCAGTCATACGATCTGTCAAAAATTGCATGTGTGTTCAAAAATTATGATGGTGTCAATGAAAATAGAACATATTTGTGTGACAGACTTTTTGACAGATAAGTGCGATTTTTTAATCTTTTGAAATAATTCATAAAATAGCTTTCTCTATGCGATCAGAATTGATTTTTTAAGGCAAGGGAAAAAACAACAAAATACTAAAATCATATGTTTTTTTCATCTTCTTTGTATAATAGTGTGGCACCTACGACGCCATTTTAAAACAATGTTCAAAGTATGACAGAAATCTATCAGATTTTTGTTTGATAAAACCGTACAATTGTGAGTGATAGTAAATCCTGACCTAAAGCAAGACATCTAAAGACATCAAAGAGAAGATAAATAAAGTCCGTTACATATTTACCACATTGAGGTCGTATGTTCACAAATGCTGAATATTCGTTATCCATTGGAGGCTCATATATCGAAATTGTGAACACGACAAAGTACACTGTGTGCACTAGTTGAGGTTTTGTGCGATTAACACTATGAAGTGATTTTTATTCTACACGAAAATATTGGGAATCAGAAAAAATCCATCGAAATCAGTAAAAATTCGGTTTTAAACACAGAGTTTCAAATTTAACCTCAAAACCAAGGTAAATCTGGTTAAATATTTTTTTTTTTATCATTATAAATAAAAACGTTTATTTTATGGTGGTCACATTACCCTAAAGTTCATGTTTATTTCATACATAATTATCTAACTGCGACCCGGTGTTCTTCGCTGACAAAATTTAAATTGACTTAAATTTTATTCAATTCAATATCTTTTTTTTTTGAGAAAAAATTAATACAAAGTTTGCTAAAGGTCAGGATTCACTATACGAGGGCTGCTATATATATTTCTGGCCTGGCAACACTGAGTGCTGCCAAGTGCAATCCGACATTTCCATTGGAAAGTTTGTCATTTTTATGCATAATCGTACTCAAAACGTGTTGACGTACGACCATTATTTGTGTTGTTTACAGTGACTTGAAAAAATTAATATAGAAAAAAATGGAATTAACTCACAACTTTCGACGTGGATTATCTCGACAAGAGTGCATTGATGAACTTAAATCTTTGTATGACGATGAAGCACCATCCTATAGCACTGTAAAAATTGGTATAATGAATTTAATCGTGGCCGAAGCACGCTCAAAGACGAATTCCGTGAAGGTCGTCCAAAAACGGCTGCTCTGCCAGAGAACATTGATGCCGTGCGTGAACTCATAATGCAAGATCAACATGCGACATACCGAGAGATAGAGACATCCTTGGACATTTCTTCCACCAGCATACATTCGATACTGCATGAACACCTGGCCGTAAAAAAGGTTTGCTCTCGTTGAATCCCGCACAATTTGAAAGTCGCTCAAAAAAAGGCTCGTGTCGATTGGTGCAAAGAAATGTTGATAAAATACGATTGCGGTGCTTCAAAAGACGTTTATAAGATCGTCACAGGTGACGAATCATGGATCTATGCGTATGAGCCTGAAACGAAACAACAATCGGACGTGTGGGTCTTCAAAGACGAGCAAAATCCCACGGAAGTTGTTCGTGGAAGAAGCACTTCGAAGCAAATGGTCGCCTGTTTCTTCGGCAAAACTGGTCATGTGGCGACTGTTCCGATTGAGCAACGTAGGACGGTCACTTCTGAGTGGTTCAAACCCGAGCGTTTTTGACCGGCCAAAACGTCAAATTAATGGGTCATCCGCCGTACAGCCCTGACTTGGCACCTAATGACTTCTTCTTGTTTCCGCACACGAAGAAAAAAATGCGTGGTCAACGATTTTCGTCGCCAGAAGAAGCTGTTGAAGTGTTCAAAAACCATGTTTTAGAGGTGTCTCAATCGGAGTGGAAAAAGTGCTTCGATAACTGGTTTGAGCGCATGCAAAAGTGTATAAATCATGCTGGAGAATACTATGAAAAACAATAAAAACCATTTTTGATTATAAATATTGGCATTTTTACTATTAGGCCAGAAAAATATAGGGCAGCCCTCGTAATACTCAGTCGTACGATCTATCAAAAACTGGATATGTGCTTGAAAAGTGTGATAGTGTTTGACAGATATTAAATTAATTGGATTGGATTAACAAACACGTGGCTTGAAAATTATGTTATCATATCGAAAGCGCTCGCCAAACGTACGAAGTACACAGCCAGAGACGACGGTTTTTACCAAAAATTATTACAACAGTGTGACAGATATTTTAGAGATCTGTGCGATTTTACAATTTTTTTAAACAATACAGAAAATATTTTCCTCTATGCGATCAGAGTTTATTTTTTAAGCTGAGAAGAAAAAAAGAACAAAATATTTCAACTCTGTGTTTTTTGCATCTTTTTCGTATAATAGTGTGGCAACTACGACACCATTTTAAAACGATTTTTCAAGTAGGACAAATTTTATTTAGATTTTTGTGTAATTAAATCGTACGATTGTGAATGGTAGTAAATACTGGCCTCAATTCTGTGTATGAATGGTTTGTAAACTAAATAAAAAATGAATGATTCATTTAAGCTCTGCTAAATTTATTCGAATATAAATTTTATTTACACAATTTTGTATTGATTTTTAAAGAAAATAGAAAAAATTAGAATGTAATGCAGCATTTTCAAGATCGCTACATCCGTCGGCAGCATCCTTGACGTTTATGTACCTTACGTTATGTACATTGTACGAATCCGATATTTAAACCTCTAATTTAATAAATAAAAAGAGGAGGAATATTCATAATCAAATAGTCCATACATAACCCAACCTGGCAGAAAAATCTACTGTGGTCATAGGCTATTAAAGCTAGAAAACAAGAAAAATCGGACCAAGGAAAAAAGTTTCCCTTAGAAGAACTAATCCTACCTCTGAAAAATTCAAGTTTTTTTTAATTTTCAACTAATTTTGCTTATCAATTACAACATTTAATGTCAAGGAATGTTTAAAAACTGAAAGCTGGACTCAAGGGATTTTAAAATGCAATTTTTGCCCTGCCCCTTTTTGTGGGCGGTGAAATAAAATATTATTAAAAAAAACAATGTAATTATTAAATGAAATGCATTACTTACGCCTCAAAACTATAGAAATTAATTCATATGGGCAGCCTCAAAAACGTCCCTGTAAAAAAATTTTTTTAGTGGTATATAAATAATATTTTTATGGCCGCGGCGGATATCACTCTCAAAAACCTTTTCACTTTTTTTGACAAAAATTTAACAAAAAAAATCTTTTTTTAATTTCGAAGGAAATTTTTTATCATAAAAATTAAAACAAATTTTTTTTAATTTAATATAAGTACCTGCAAATATAGCCTTTCTCAAGAAAAAAAATCAATACAAAATCTTAATTCGTTCAGCCACAAGAGTATATATTACAAACCTCTAAAAATTGTATAAAGTCAATAAAAACTTATGCGATTTATCCAACTTTCCTGAATTTTAACAGTATCCCAAAACCACATATCTTAAGCAAAAGCCTTGAAAATTCACTATACGATGCAGAATTTTGTTATCGGTTCAGCTGCGTACTTAAATTTTTTCATTTCACAATTAATTTTCGGTCTAATGTCCGGTTTGATTGGCAAAACACCCTTCTGTGCGTCGGCTTAGTAAAGAAAGGAATTTAATTTCACCCGTCTTAAAAAAGGGGAAAAAGGGTGTCTACTCATCTGAATTTTTCTATATTTGTGACTGCATCATTTTTTAACCGATTTTTGAATTTTGTTTTATTTAAAATGATCATGCTTAAAAGTTTCCCCCATGCAACACACATTTTGTTAAACCGACTTCAATTGAATGTTGCTTTTTTATGTTTATGCCAGCAGAACTTAGTCATTTCTGAACCGATTTTGAAAGTTTTTGGTAATATGATAGATTATGCTTACAGATGGGTTTGTTTTAAAAACAGTGCATAAACTTAAAAATTAAAGGGTGTCCCCATACATTATACATATTTTTAACGTGTATTACGAATTGTAAAGGGCGATTCTGTAAAATTTAAAATGACTGCGTCTTACTATAGCCCCCAATAACAAAAAGTTATACGATAATAAATCCAAAAACTAAAGGGTGCCCCCATAATCGATGTAAATTTATTTATATTGGCCTATCTTTTGAACCGTTATAGACGGTTGGCTTTATATTTTAAGGTGTTATAAACACACACTTGCAATTTACCCAGAACGACTCAACGGGTCTCACTATAAATAATGTAATATTTATTAAATTAATATTATTTATTAAATTAATAATATTACTTATTAAATTAATAATTAATCGAATATATTTATTAAATTTAGTTTGTTATAACAACAAATACAAAATTTAAAATTGTAAAGAGGGTAAATCCATGAATTTTGAACCGTTATAGACAAAATGTGCATTTCTACGTACAATATAGCAAGAAGATAAAACATGAAAAAAAAATTTAAAATTAAAGGCCATCCCCATAGATGACATAGCTTGACTGCTTTGAAGTCCGTTTTTTTTTCAAGAATTATTTAAGATTTTTTTCACATTATAATATATGCTATTCTAGGTGTGCATATACACAATTTCCAGACGCGCTGGCTGTAAAATTTCTGTAAAGATCTTACCACAGACTAAATATCTATCATTCAAACAAACATACATGCATTTCTTACATATGTATATAGACGTATAAACCTTTCATGCCCTTTACCCCAAATAAATGAAAAAGGAAGGTTATATTTAAGTTTTTCATTCCGCTTGTAATTTCTATACATTCTGAGTTCTTATGCATAGCGAAATCGGTTGGGCGATGTCCGTCTGTCCATCCGTGTTCGGGTTGAAATCAATTTTGCCAAGGCAGGTGAGCTAGAAAAAATTTTGAAACGCCAATCGATCACATATAGTTTCACATATAGTTTTTCGAAGTATTGCTATTTTTTAAGATCGGTCCATGTCTCTTTCGTGGCTGCAGGCAAAACAACACGCCTGCTCCTAAATTTTCCATATCATTTGGAACAAATCTAGTTTAGTGAAGTTACTCCAAGAAACAATAAATATGGAGCGATGGAGAATTAAAAAAATAAGAAAGAAACATCAGGTGAAAAAATTGGCTCTTGCCCATATTTTCCAAGTTATAGGCATCTGAACTTTTCATAGAAAAGTACAAATGTGCACCATATTTTTTAAGATATCAATAGGGGTATCACTCAAAAGCTTTTGATGAGATCTTTAAGGAAATACTAAAATGTTTAAAAACTGATTAACCCATTAAAAGCTGATAACATTTTTATGTAAAATTATGTACATGTAGTGTACAAGGGTGCGCAACCTGCGGTCCACGTGCCAATTGCTGCCCACGTGCACACAAACTGCGGCCGGCGAACATATTCAAAATTTATTTGGTGGCCAGCCCTTAAGCAGTGACAAGCAACACAACAAAACTAAAAAAACAAAAATTATGTTTTGTCTTGTATTCGAACGAAGATATAAAACAACAACATAAAACAGTCTCTAAAAATCATAATGAAAAAGTTACGTTAAAAATAGTTACGAAAAACAAAAATATATCAATATTTTATTTGCTTTGCATCTATTCAATTCCATTTTTATTAACAGATGTGACCAAGATTTCCGAAAATTTAATGTTAAATTTAATTGAACTGCCAGAAAGAAAGGATCTTAATTTTTTGTGACGTTATAATACAGTAAAAAAGTATTATAAATATATTATCAGAAATATTTTAGTTTTGTTCAATTTCTAAAAATATTCTTCACCGTTTTATGAAAGCATAATTTTTATTTGTCTGCAAAACCAATTCTATGGCCCGCTTAAGTTAAGTTGGTTGTTTTCAATTTTTTTTTTTTCTAATTTTTTAATTCTCTGTCACCCAAATATTTTCTTTTTGATTGGAGTTACTTTACTGAACTAGATAACATAGATGGTGAAGGGTATATAAGATACCGCAGAGCCGAATATAGCACTCTTACTTATTAAATGAATATTACGTTTTTGTTTTTGGTTTTGTGTGATTTCATAATCATTATAATTATATATGAATGTATGAGTAAAACAATGTTTTTATTTTTTTTTTTTTTTTATTAATATTTCGTATTAATATATTTCTCTTCAACGCAAATAAATTAACATTTAACAACATATTTCTTTAGCCCCATACTATGTCTCACCACCAACTACTAGTTGTACAAAAATTTGCAATTTAATGTGTTTTGTGTGTGTGAGTCTGTTTATTATTTTCTTCTGTGCCTTCTATGTAAATGCATTCAGTGGTGCACTGTTGCTGCTCGTATTGCCACTTTTATTTCCGCTTCCTTTTCCTCTTTATGTAGGCAAGTGTTAGTAAACGTATGTATTTACAAATATATACGAATTTATTGGGGGATGTGTGTGTTTGTGTGTTAAAGTATAATCTCTGCTTTATTGTTATTTTTCTTCACTGTGCTTTCTTTACTACACTTTATTCTGTAGTTTTTATTTTATTTTTAAACTTGAAATGAACTTTAACGCGCTTTAGTTTTTCGTAATGAAAACACACCACATACACATTCATTTATAAATAATTTGCATGATACGAGTACTATAGCATGTGCATCAAACAATCAAACAAACTACATAACCAAACTCTAGTAATTGTTTATAAAAAGAAAAAAAGAAAAACAAAAATGAAGAGAGCAAAGAAGCAAAATGATTATAAAGAGAATGTTTTAAGGAAAAGTTACTACAGCTTCAAATTGACTATCAAATGTAACTTTTACTCGTACTATTAATATCACACACTAGTGGTCGAGTTAAAATAAAATTCCTAGAGATGGAAATAAGTATATTTCACTGCATTTGGATATAACCTATGTTGCAAAAAATTGAGTTGAGCGTTTGTGCAGCAAAACTTTTATTAAACGGTTTTAAAAAAAAAAACTATTTAAAATATTAACTCTTTATAAAAAGATTACTTGCACTTCGAGAGGGATCGAACCCGAGCCTTCAAAAATTTATATTTGTAAAAGATATTTTAATATGAAAATTTATTATTCGGAATCTTTTAAAATTTAATTTACTTTATTCGTGCTTGATTCCTTGAAATATAAATATTTCATGATATTCTCATGAAATATTTATTAATTTAAACTAAACTAAAATTGAAATGTATTACTGCGGGGAAAGCTGCTGTGTTTTTTGTATAAAACATTCTTGAGTTTTTGTTGTCTTTTGTCTTATTGATTCAATGGAGTTCTCATTTAATCAATTTGGCTTTTGATATAAGACTTTCTAGTTTTCTATACAAAATTTAGGTAAAATCCACTGATGAGCTATTTGAGCAGTAGTGAAATGGCCATATGGATATGCTTTCCCCGCAGTAATAAATTTCATTTTTTAGTTTAGTTTAAAATAATGAATATTTCATGAGAATATCATGAAATATTTATATTTCAAGGAATCAAGCACGAATAAAGTAAATTAAAAGATATTTTGTTAATAATTTAATTAATAAAATGAAAAAACTCCCAATACAATAACTCCTAATGAATTAAGTCCCAACAAAAATGAAATAACTCCCAATTAAAAAAAAAAATAACTCCCAGCGACAAAATGAAATAAGACCCAAAAACTTAACCGTTAATTCAAAACAAAAATATATATAAAACAAATGAAATAACTCCCAATACAAAGTATATTCGCACCCGGGCACTGTTTATCTGTTTTAACCTCAATGGTATAACAGATACCTCCCGATGAAATAGGTCCTTAACTTTGATATCGCACCATATATCATAGATATATGAAAAGAGACCGCCTATACAGACAATATTTTACTAGCGAAGCCGCTGTTCCGTATACTATAGATTATTAAGCCATCCCGGCCTGTGTAGCCGGCTTTCGGCCGGATGGAAGGTTTTAACCTCTATAATATAACAAACTCCGGCAAACCTTTTTTACGGCCAGGTGTTCATGCAGTATCGAATGTATGCTGGTGAAATAAATGTCCAAGGATGTCTCTATCTCTCGGTATGTCGCATGTCGATCTTGCATTGTGAGTTCACGCACGGCATCAATGTTCTCTGGCACAACAGCCGTTTTTGGACGACCTTCACGAAATTCGCCTTTGAGCGAGCCTCGGCCACGACTAAATTCATTATACCAATTTTTGACAGTGCTATAGAATGGTGCTTCATCACCATATAAAGATATCGTTATAATCCACGTCGAAAGTTGTGAAAAATGATGGCACGAAAATGTTCACGAGTTAATTCCATTTTTGTCTATATTAATTTTTTCAAGTCACTGTTAACAACACAAATAATGGTCGTACGTAAAAACGTTTCGCTCAAAAAAAGGCTCGTGTCGATTGGTGCAAAGAAATGTTTCAAAAATACGATTGCGGTGCTTCAAAAGACGTTTATAAGATCGTCACAGGTGACGAATCATGGATCTATGCGTATGAGCCCGAAACGAAACAACAATCGACCGTGTGGGTCTTCAAAGACGAGCAAAATCCAACGAAAGTTGTTCGTGAAAGAAGCACTTCGAAGCAAATGGTCGGCTGTTTCTTCGGTAAAACTGGCCATGTGGCTACTGTTCCGCTTGAGCAACGTAGGACGGTCACTTCTGAGTGGTACACTACAATTTGTTTGCCTGAAGTCATCGGAGAAATTCGAAAAACCAACAAGAGAAGACGAATCATTGTTCACCATGGCAATGCGAGCTCTCACACATCGGCTCAAACCAGAGCGTTTTTGACCGGCCAAAACGTCGAATTAATGGGTCATCCGCCGTACAGCCCTGACTTGGCACCTAATGACTTCTTCTTGTTTCCGCACATCAAGAAAAAAATGCGTGGTCAACGATTTTCGTCGCCAGAAGAAGCTGTTGAAGTGTTCAAAAACCATGTTTTAGAGGTGTCTCAATCGGAGTGGAAAAAGTGCTTCGACAACTGGTTTGAGCGCATGCAAAAGTGTATAAATCATGCTGGAGAATACTTTGAAGAACAATAAAACAATTTTTGATTATAAATATTCGCATTTTCACTATTAGGCCAGAAATATACAGAGCAGCTCTCGTAGTAATCGATATAGAATACAAAACACCTATTTTTGGGATATTTTTCTTTTCTGTCTGACTTCGCATCACGTAAAAACTACTGCATGGATTTGAACAAAATTTTGTGAGAAGGTCTCTTAGAACATTGGTTTTAATGTAGAACACTTTGTTTTCGTTAAAATAGGTTATTTCGTAGACAAAATAGAGATACAATTTTTAAAACAATCAATTTTACCGGTATAATGGTACAAAAACAGTTGTTATGACTTTTAATTTTTTTAAATGGAAAAATTTTTGAACACTGTCTTCAGAACTCTGAAATAAATAGTTATATTTGAATTTTAAGAAAATTAGACATGACACGCATACGCAAAAAGTGGAAATACAAGGGTTTCACAAATTTTTTTAAACAGAATTTGCTTTTTACCCCACCCAATATGTAATGCCACAAACACACACACACATAAACGTCATAGCAACACATTGTTAAATGTGTGCCAGTATCAGTAAGTTGTTGTTTGCCCAGGATTTGTTTATGTGTTCCTTTCCCATTTTACCGAATTTGTTTCCTATTTTTTAATAGAACAAACCATTCTGTATCCTTCACCAAAAAAAATCCTGCGTTGTTCATTTAAAGTTAAAGATTTTTTCTTGTTTGGCGAGATATATTTTTTTTTTAATACAGAGTATTAAATTTTTGCAGTTCGTTGTTTTGATAATATTTTCATAATTATTTCAGTTTATTTTCTTTTTTTTTTTTTTGTTTATGTAGTTATCATTCGTTCTTTTTTTCTCTGTTTTTGTCACTTTGGCTTCATCATTTCCATTCGTTGGCTGTTGAAAGTTAACAACCTTTAATTGTCAACAGCATTTTTCTATATTCTTGTTATTGTAGTTGCTGTGAAAAAACAAAAATTATAAAAGGCAGGGAGATTAAAATGCAACTTCTTTTTATGGAAATAAATAAAAAAAAAAATGAAACTGAGTACATGATGTTTAACTGAACATTTTCTTTTTTTTGTTGGTAAGAGAAAATTTATTTTACGAATCTTTTTTTTTAGCGAAATAGTTTTGCACTAGATTTTAGTTGTTTAAATTATAAAATTCCCGAGCCCATTTTTATATAAGATTAGGCATTCCTGAAACGAAAATATTGAAAACCTCATGGTTTATTCAACAATTTTTCGATTTTAAAATAGCAGCTTATAAAAATTGGTAGCCGTTTGGCTGGGCTAATGGAAATACATATAAAAAAATATTTTTAAAATGTTGTGACTACTTGGTGATAATTTATTTTATATATTTTTTTTTTTTTTTGTATAGGAACGCTGTATTAAAGTGTAAACAGAGTGACCTCCACAAATAAGCAATATCATTCCCGTAAAAAGTTCCTGGGTTTTTGGGCCGAAACTAGCAAACTATCAAAATCTAGCCCATGACCATCATTTACTTAATTTTTAAACTTATCCTCCCTCTTCACCTATTTGCGAATTAATAAAAGCCCAACTATCCTTTCTTGTTTTTCATGTTTCTTCTTTTAAAATTTTTACAAATGCATTTTTATTTGGTGTGAAATTAAAGCCAAAAAGGACTCCTTAATTGGTCTCTTTATGTCATTTTATTTTTGATTCAAAAAACTTTTTCTGTACTGTTTTTAGTTTCACCAACAAACCTTCGTGCTCTTTTTTTTTTTTTTTTTTTTTTTTTGTTGCAACAACATTAATATTTCCCTTCAACCACATTGCTGCAATAAAAACTTCTCAACCAAAAAGTCAAATAAAGTTTTTGCAACAAATACTGACGAATATAGATTTTTCTTTTTTTGCAAAGTAGCAAAGTGTCTTCATTAAACAGAGCAACACAAATTAAAACAGACACAAAAAGATCCAACAAATATAAGTGCCAAATAGCAGTTGGCAATTTTTGATATCAAAGGGCCGAGAAAAAAAAATCTGTGCCAACTGCGCTAAGTTGCAATTAATTGGTAGAATATTTGATGAAATAAAGTTTAAAATAGAAAAAAGTGTTCAATAGTAAACAGCTTA
The DNA here is from genome assembly GCA_916610165.2 of Gymnosoma rotundatum. Classification (NCBI taxonomy): domain Eukaryota; kingdom Metazoa; phylum Arthropoda; class Insecta; order Diptera; family Tachinidae; genus Gymnosoma; species Gymnosoma rotundatum. The sequence goes on along the minus strand of OU744340.1, from coordinate 114,090,837 downwards.
AAAAAATATACAAGCAAAATTTTATCTGTAGGAAAATGACGAACTTTTTGAACTCTACAGTTTAATCGGAATATTTTAAATACCCTTTTTTCCCTTGAGAGCGTACTAAATTTAACGCAAGATTACAATCTCTCAAACAACGTAATTCTTTTAATAAAATTGTTATTTTGATTGAATCATAAAGCACACGGGAATCACAATGTACATGGCGCTTTGCATTGTGCAAATGGCCTCTACAGTTTTACTGGTGCCCGCGTAATATGATATGACCATTTTGAACGAATGACCTTGAATTGATGCAGCGATGATATAAAACTCCCAAGAAGAATTTCGATCCATGAGGCCAGTTATGTGGCACATATTCGAGCATAATTTACTTTCTCTATATATCCTGAGGCAGGAAAGTGAAAGAGTTACTAAGAAACAATCGCTAAATTCTGTAATTTTTACATGGAGTGGCGATAAAGCACGACAACTTCAAATATCATCACAACCATATAAGCTGTGGCTGCAGAAACAGACTGATGTGTTAGTGCACAGTGGGGAATTAAAATAAAGTATAAATAAATTTGTAGTTTCAAAATGAATAAACTACGTCTCGGAAAATTTTGCAATACCAAGTGACAACTAGCCTTTGGTTTTAAGCAGTGATTAAAAATGCTTGACTATTTTAAATGCATATGTAGTTGCTTAACTGTTGCTGTGGAAAAATGTGCAGCAAAAGCAAAACGCAAAAAAATGAAGAAACACATTTGATTTGGCTGGCTTAGTGTTTCTTTCTTTAGCAAAGCAATAAACAAAGCAATTAATTTCAAAACGTTTGCTGTTGCTTGAGCAATCAGTTTTTCTTTATTTTTATTTTCGCTTTTGCTTAACTCTTTACTATGAAGTTGTGGCTGGCTGCGATTGCTGTTTCTTGCTTTAATTCGCTGCTTTTCATCCCTTTAAAAATTGGAAACGTATTTATGTATTTACTACTCACAATACGTAAGAAAAGACATACAATAAATACATATAGTACAAATACAAACCTTGTTTTTATTACATCATTAAATGGTTTTTTTTTATTTCTAAAAAGCAACAGCAAAAGAAGAAACAAACATCAACTTATGGCTTAACCAACAGCAAACGTTTGCTGCAGAAAGAAACACATAGTCAGCTGAAGCAAATGCGTTTCTTTCTCTATTTTTTGCTTTTTGTTGTTGCTTCGTTTTGTATGAAATGATTTGTAAATGCTGAGACATTTAGTTTTTTAATTTGCTGAAAAACATGTAAGCAAAGCAAAGATTTTAGTGCTGTTACTATTTTTAAGCAAGCAATTTAAACACTGGTTTTAAGCCTTTCGCATTATTTCACAGCTTTGAGAAAAAGTTGCAAGAACATTTCGTATGTATATCACAATAAATAGAATCCTACGCTTGCAAAATTTTTTCTTACATTTATAATTTACATTTTTTATGTACGTAGTTTAATAGCACCCCGCCAGAAAAACTCCAGACTAAAAATATACCATTTTTGTGCCATTCCATGGCATCCCTAAACGTTGAATTTTTCCTTGGCATTGGAATTCTTACATTTCGCTCTTAATTTGCTATTCGCTATTGTAGCTGTTGGTATTATTGCAGTAAACATTCAAACACCAAAACGTATGCAACGAACTTACACAAAGCAAGTGTAAGGACATCACCACAAAATTTAAGCCATGCCATTATGCTTATCCCATAAAACTAGTTTTAAAAAAAATGCCGTGGTGTTAAACGACTCTAACTAGAATTATTGCTCTTAAGTATTGGTTCATATTGGCATATATTCCATTCGAAATAAGTGCACCCCATAATGGTTAGCTGTTAGAAAAAAATGTTGCCGGAAACATTATGCAACTAAACAACATGTTGCAAAAACCATTTCCACAAAAAGTAGAAAAAGAGGATATCTTAGTTTGTCATTCCGTGTGTAATTTCTACAATATCCATTTCCGACCCCATAAAGTTTATATTCTGTCTTTTTATGCATAGCAAAGACGATTGAGTAATGTCCGTCTGTACTTCCGTGATTTCACAACAAAAATATGACAATCGATCAGATATACTATCAAAAGAGGTGCTATTGGCAGAAGGCAAAACACCACGCCTACCTCTATTTTTTTATGTCATTTGGAACAATAAAGTAACCCTGATCAAACAAATAAATATATGGGGAGATAGAGATTAAACAGTAAGAAAAAAAATATCAAGTGAAAAAATTGGCGCTCGCCCATATTGGTCAAGCTACAGGACTCTGAAATTTTCAAATTTTTTAAAATATCAATATGGGCATCATTTTAAAGCTTTTTAAGAGATCTTTAAGAAAATATTAAAATTTTTAAGAAATGTTTAACCCATTAAGAGCCGATAGCCTTTTTATGTATTATAAAATATATATGCAGTACCAAATTATTTTTAATTCTCTGTCGCCCCAATATTTGCTTTTTTGGTTAGAGGCACTTCACTAAACTAGATTTACATAGATGGGGAAGGGTATATAAGATTTGGCATAGCCTTAACATTTTAAATGTTTATAAACATGTTAATAGTAAATATTTTTATTGCAGGCAGCAAACTTATTGTTTACACACGATTTGATGAACAGAATACTATAGACAAAAATAAAAGTCTAAGAAAATAAAAATAAAAAATTTAATTTATTGACATATTTTAGAGAAGAGTTACAACATTAATTTTAACTTATACAACAAAACTTTGAACATTTTAAAATATAGAAAATATTTCGTGTAAGTAGGAAATGCTTTAAGTTTTCTGAAAATTTCATAACTATGAATTGTTTTACATACATTTAAAAAAATTAAATTTTTACATACATTAACATTTTACCTACGTTTTAAACAGGCAAGAGTATAACCTCGTAGAAATGAAGTATTTCCAATGATGAATACATTTTTACTTTAAGATCCTTTGAGGCTGTATAAAATGCAATAATTTATTATTTTTCACTGACTTTCAAAATTTATATTTTAAAAGTATCCATTAACATAAGGAAGTGAAGGGCCCACAGCGCTTGAAAATAGCTTTTTTACTTTACAATTGACATTGACATCAACATTTGCAACATGTGTGATATAGAATCAAAGCTGCTAATTCTTTGCAACAATTTCGCATTTCTTACTTTTTAAATAATATATAGTTTTTTTTTTCAAAATGCACCAGCATTAAACATGCCCACACCAAAGCACACACTTAATATTAATGCTCAAAGTTTTAGAGAAAAAACTCAAAGTTGAGCTTAGTGGCATTTAATTGGACCTTGGAGGTTCATAGAAAAATTTTTAAAGAAACTTTTACAAACTTTGCTTTAAATGGTTTCGGATCGCTTAAAATACAATGCAAGAAGCTGAAGTAATGCAGGGCAAAATAATAATAAAGGAAGTGTTGGAAAATAGAATGTGCTAAACATAGCATTATGCAGTACTGCTGCAAAAACATCACTTTGTCCAAAATAAATTTTGTAGAAATGAAGAATTTTATTACAAATCCTTTTCAAATGCAAATTTTATTCAACCGCAGAATTTGCTTGTATAAAGTTATCTGAGATGTCCCTATTATAGGTTTTATCTGCAGAACAATAGGCAGTAGAAGACAAGTACAGGTTATAGGTTCGAATACCTGTACGACCAGGGACCCAGGTTCTTTAAATGATTACTGAGGAAAATATCAGCATTGGATAATTTAAAAAAAGCGTCCAGATTAATGCCTGCTGGTTACAAAACAACTGTACAGACTTGTGAAAATTGGTTAGCAACTTTACTGATTTAAAAAAAAATAGTTGATTGTAGCTAGTAGTGTCAATACTATGTTTTAAAAGAAAAATTGTCGCTTTTATTAATTGATGTTGGCTACAGTTTTTCACCAAATAAATGCAGCTTAAATTGTTTTGTGGTTGGACAAAGATGTTGACAGAAACATTTTATAGCGTAAAAACATGCTGTAAGAAATATTTCGTGATTTTTTACAAAACAAATAGAAGCAATTTTATTTCTTTCTTATCTTGCACTTATATAGACCTTTAAAGCCTGGAATAGAATGTATAAGGGTCAATTCAGGTCCCTACGCTACCATCAAGATCCATCTCCAAACCACCCCGAGGACAGAATAAACGAATTTATCCTAGCAACATCACAGACCATGCAGTCTCGGACTGCCGAAAATGGCTGCTCTGTTCCCAGAAAGAGCTGGACAATGGCATAGCAAATGCTCCACCGTTTCCTCCTCTTCCTTATCCTTATCCTGACAACTCCTACAGTAGTCATGGTGCGGAAAATTCAGTATCCTAGCCTGGGTACCAATGACATAGTGCCCTGTCATCACAAGCACCAGTATGCGCAGCTGCCCTCAAGGAAATCTCAGCTGATTTGCAGATCTCCTACCATCATACTAAGTTAATAATGTCCTCTTCAAACCATCTAGTATGCGAGGTCCTAAGGAATTCCTGCTGAAATAAAGCCCTACAGCAGCTGAACGGGACTCCCACTAGTGGATCTATCTCCCGGTCTCTCAGCCGAGTTCCATATCTGGAGAGTTCATCCGCGTTTCCGGGTATGCCCGAATGAGCCAGCACCCATAATAGTTCCAGGTTGGAATGTCTCGCCATCTTGTCCAGAGATGTCCGACATTCACGGACCAATCTGGATGTCGTATAGACACCCGATAAGGAGTTAATTGCGGCCTTGCTGTCAGTACAGATCCGGATATCCTCTCCGTATATCCTGTTGTACCTCATCCAGCAAGCCAACCTTCTAATGGCTGAAATCTCAGCCTGAATCACGCTACATTGATCCTGTAGCCTAAACCTCATCTGATCTGAAATCTAAGAATAAAGACGCCTCCCCCGACCCCCGTATCTGACTTTCACCCGACTGTATAGACATCAAGCACATCTCTGCGAAGCATGTTTGACGTGCCCGACGTTGATACTACGAAACTAATATCAGACATGGGGGTGGGCGAGCAGTAATCGATATTGTCGGAAATAGCCGGGAAACAACCCAAAATGGCCAATGGCCTGGTCTCTATGCCACAGCTGCATTCAGCCTAAATGCCGAATTCATGACCAGTTGCTTTTATATTTTATATTTTTTCTAGACAATGTGGTATTTTTGAAGGCGATAAAAACGATAATTATCTTCTAAGCCGCTTTATTGGCACTAGTAACTAATTGGAATTCTCTTATCTTTTCCCATTCGCGTTTACACAGATAAACATGTTATCGGCAACATTCCGTTAAAAAAATATAAACAAAGCTTATCGGCAAGTACCGAATACACACGCAATTTGTTGCCAAACTAATGTTTCCCTTTAAAATTTTCCTTCATCTAAACGTATACTTACTTCGTTTAAAACATTATCTAACAACAATAAATGTTTTATCCTTAAATAGAACAATTTCTTTTTAAATCATAGTGTTGACACTTCTAGTTAACTGAAAATTATGTTGACTAAATATTTGGGTTTAAAAGTTTCACAGCATAAAGAAAAATTTTAATGTAGGTGTTAATTTATAACTATTTTTTTAAATGCCAACAAAAATTAAGACTTTATTTATGCCCCAATCAAAAGTACTTCAAATTCATAATACTCAGTACAAGTTAATTTTTACAAAAATCTTCAGAAATCCCTATTTGATTTTGTACTACACAATTCTACACATAAATTATATTTCCTAAAATAAAACTATTTCGCTGTTTTTTTTACCAAAATTTAACTTAAAATTTCTTGATTAAAAGTTCTTATTTGGATTATGTTAAAGCCACAAAATAATAGAGGAATTATGACTCAATTTGCTTTTATAAATCTTGTAAATCTTAATCAAAAAAAAAATATCCTTAAATTTGTAGTCTAAAAGGAATCTTTTAAAGCTCTTCATTGAAGAAAGCAAAGTTAACAATGAGAAAAAAGTGCATAATGTGCAGCAAAGACAATAACGCCAATTTAATCAACAGGGGATTTTCAATTAGCTTTTTATAAAAAAAAAACAGTGGGTGACAAAACTTATCTTAATTGTTATAAAATTTCCAGTTCATTTGGAGAGTAAACAGTTTCATTACGATAGCAAAATCTTTTTTAGAAAGAAAATTTATTTTTTCAAAAGTACGCGGACGTTTTCCAAAGAAAACAAAAAAAATTAGACGCTAGCATAATGAAATGCTGCACTTTCTGGACCGTTACGACCTTCATCAGCATTCTTCGAATCTATCTACGTTAGTTGTGTATTTAACCAACTATTTAACTTTGTAAATAAGAATACGAGAATATTCATATCAACATTAATTTGGTTAGACGAAATTTACACACAAACCAAGGTATTTCTTTACTGTTCTCTCTGTATTTCGTTGTGTACATTTGTTTTTTTTTTTTGCTTGTTTTTTAATCATCGATTGAACACGAATGCAAATTTGTTTTTTGTCATTCTTCCTTGTTTACTCACAACATGTTGTTCCAGTATCGTCACTTAGCATGTGAAACCCTTGGCATATGAAAATAATATAATCAGGTCACTAAGCATACAGAGTTAAAACCTTTGGCACATGAAAAACAATATAATCGGGTTTTCTGCAGGTTCTCAAGAAAGAGACAAATATAGTGCTATTTTGTTATGAACAAGGCATAATAAACAAACCAAAAACTAGATATTTTACAAGAAAACATACAGCACAAAAAGTTTTTGCCACAAAAAATATTGTTAAATATTCGCGTAAATAAAAAAATCATTTAAAAAGAATTTTTAATTTGTTAAAAAATGTTATATGCTGTGGTCTTACAAGATAAAAGAAGTGAAAAAGTCTTTAAATCTGCAGTGTTTTTTGAATGCCAAAATTGTGATCTGTTTTCTGCACAATTAACAAGAATCGAATTAGAAAAACACTCAAATATTAATTTAAAAATGTACTTCCCTTAAGTATAAACATAATTGTATTGTAAATAAAAATATATAAATTTCACTTATTTATTTCTCAATTTTATGATTTTCATAAAACCCACCCTTATTTTTGACCATAATAAAACGCTAAACACAAATCAAAACAAAATTGAAGTCGATAGGATGTCAAGAAAGAGATGCATAGAAAAAACGACACGACTATAGTCTCGTGACACCTCTGTATACTCGGTGGTATCGTTTTGATTGTTATGAAGTAAGCATGAATGCTCGCTGTGCCTTGCGTGCTTATAATTTAATTTTAATTAAATTATTATTTGAATTGTGAATATTATAAATGAATAGAAATTATTTTGGCTTAAGTTGAAAAAGATATTTAGAAAAAAAATAAATGAACTTAAGCCAAAATAATTTCTGTTCATTATTTTTTCTTTCACACTGTAGACATCACAAAACAATACTGTATTGTGATCATCCTGCAAGGGCATGATTGCATAAAGCTATAATACAGACTGTCAAGTTATTGCAGTTTTGCATTTTAAATAGTTCCTAGCAGGGCTGGTAAAACATATTCGGAAATTGTACCAACCGATTTCTAAAAAAGTACTTACTTTATTTGCTTAAATATCTCCTAACCAATTTTTTTTTTAAATCTGTAAAGGAAATTCTTTACCCTTCTGTTATTAAGAGAAATCCCATTTTTGGGATTTTTGGAAAGAATTTTGGGTATTAAGTTATTTCTATTACATGAACTTAAACAATTGTTAAATTCATTAAGGAATACTACAATATTTGTCTTTGAAATTGAGAAAATAGCCGCATATAGACTAAAACTACTCCACAAAAATCCCACAGACTCCCTTACTTCCATAAAAATCCAGGATTTCGTGCAATTTTAATTCTGGTGGCATCATTGGACCTTATTTCTGAGACCGTAACTCAAGTAACTGCCAATGAAGATCATAACCGCACGATGATCAATGATTTTTTTTATATATGGTTGACATTAAACTTAATTAGGACAAGATGTGGTTTAAACAAGATGGCAGTACGTGCGACCGCAAGCATCGACTTTTTGAAATAAAAATTTTGCGAAGTTGATTTCGAAAAATGTAGCCTTCAATTGGCCTCAAACTTTGTAAAACTTTACACCTTACGATTATTTCCTATGCCCTTGCTCAAGAGCAGTCGGTATAGCTGCTGCTATCAGGCTTTAAAGAAGTCTAATAAAAAATCCTGAATGACCAAAAATCTTAGATTTTTTCTTATAATTTTTTTTTTTAATGAGTATTTGGTATTATTGTACTTTTCAGTTACAAATTGTACCAAAAAAAAAAAAAAACAAAAAAAGAAAAAAGAATCAAATGCAATTGTACCAACTTTTCCATGCCTGGTTCATGAGGATGATACTGTTGCATTTTGAAATCAATACTTTATACGCACACAGTTACACCTACAATGTAGTGACAGCAACAGGAGCAGTAACATTTAGTTGTTTGTTACAGTTGCCGCTTATATTCCGTTATAAGTATCCATCCATTGTTCTTCTCCTTGAATGCATGATTTTTCTAGAAAATCATAAGTTGCTACTTGTACGTTTTGAAAGGAAAACTGAAAATCCTTAATTTTTTTCAATTGAAATTGTACTTGAAACAAAATTGAATTTATTTTATTTTTTTTCTTGTTCAAGTAGCAAGTAGTTTACAGTGATTTCTTTCAATTTTAACACAAAGTTTCTAATATAAAGTTTACAAAAGCTATTTTCACAGAAATTGCATGCATCACTCTTTTTCAATGTGGAGTTGTGTAGCATTGTGATATTTTTCAAGAAATTTATCATAAGAGAAACAATAACGAATTTGATTAGGTTTAACAGATATTATTTAATTTAATCAAGCATTAAGATTCAACACAATGCCTTAATTAAGGCATCTCAATATAGGCCCAACTATAAAGTGCATAAGCCAACTTAAGCAACTGTGTAAATACATACAAATTATGACACACTAAATTTTACTTTTCGCAAAGTTTCATCAAATGTCATTTGCTTTAGCAAAGCGCATAACTAATCGGCCATTTCGTACGGAAAGAGATGTTTCTATATAATTAACACGCATATTTTACATACAAATACAAATATATTTAAATTGGAAAACGAATCAGGGAGAAAATTAAAGGCACTTTCTAATTAAAAACTTTATTTTAATGTTGCACTTTTAAGTGCTCATTTTTCATGAACTATAAAAATGAACAATTAATATTAAACTTTTTTTCATTTAAAAAAGTAATAAAAAAATTTATATTCATTGTAATTAACAATGATAAAAATAAATACCATTAAATGCTAATGAATTTTATGCCCTTCACCACAAAAAGTAGAAAAAGAGGATATCTTAGTTTGTCATTCCGTGTGTAATTTCCACAATATCCATTTTCGACCCCATTCTGACTTCTTATGCATAGTGAAGTATATTGAGCAATGTTCGTCTGTCCGTCCGCGTTTGGCTCGGCAAACTTTATTTCACAAAAAAAATATGTCAATCGATCAGATATAGTGTCGAAAGAGGTGCTACTTGAAATCAGCATTATTGGTACATGTCCTTCGAGGCAGCAGGCAAAACACCACGACTACCTCTAATTTTTTCATGTCATTTGGAACAATAAAGTAACTCCAATCAAAAAAATAAATATATGGGGCGATATAGAATTAAAAAATAAGAAAAAAAACATCAAGTGAAAAATATTGACATATTTTCCGAGTTATGGAGCTCTGAAATTTTAAAATTTTTTAAAATATCAATATGGAAATCATTTTAAAGCTTTTAAAGAGATCGTTAAGAAAATACTAAAATTTTTTTAAAAATGCTTAACTTATTAAGAGTCGGCGGTATTTTTATTTAAAATTATGTATGTAAATGCAGTAGCAAAATTTTTTTATGTTTTAATTCTCTGTCACCGCAGTATTTGCTTTTTTGATTGGAGTTACTTCAATAAACTAGATTTACATATATGGTGAAGAGTATATAAGATTCGGCTTACCCGAATATAGGTAGCACTCTTGCTTGATATGGTGTAATCTTAATTCAATAATCAATAATAGCAACGTAATCTTAGCAACGTATCTTAGCAATTCCAATAATGGGATTTTTTATATTCATTGAAATCACATCATCGATTTAGTATTATTGGGTCAATTTGATTCGTAAGGACAAACCACATTTGCTGTTACCCAGATTAAAACATAGCCAATGAGTTGTATATATAGCCAGACGTAGCAACCCACTTAATGTAAATATTACATAACGTAAGTTAAGTAAATTATGTACAACGCTTAATTGTACAAGTACTGGCTGTAAAAGAAATAATAGAATACGAGTCTGTAGCAAAGCGAACCAACAAAAGCAACTCAGCTGTTAGTGAAAGAGTAACAAACAAGTTGATTTAAAAAAATAAATTAAGAAAAATTTGCAGTAATTTACAGAAAAAAAAACTCAGAGCGCATAATAAATTAAACTGTTTCAAAAATTTGCAATTAAAATTTTCGTCGTCAATGTTGTTAATTTTTATTTGCGTTGCCTGACTTGCTGTTGCAGTTGCATAAACGTTATGACATCATAATCTTCACGAAACAATTGCAAGTTTATTTTGAAAATACTTTTATTGCTGCTTGTAAAAAAGCAAAGTATTATATTTTTTCCAATATATTCTGCAAAACTTAAATTTGTAAGCCATATGGCCTCAATGGTTCAGTTATAAGTTATCATATGCAGATATTGTTACGAGAGTAGATTTAATACCTTCAAATAACAGAATAAAAAAAAAAACAAAAAGAACAAGCTACCAGATCTTTTCATATGGAAAGTATGTAGACGTTTTAACTCGCCTATAAATAGCAATCGCAGTTGTAAGCGGAATGGCAGTTTTAAGTAAAGCGACTTAGAAATAACTTAAGTGTACAAAGTAGTAAAATGTAATGCTTAACAGGCAACCATATGCAGAGCTGTGTATATGAAGTGATCTGAGCCAACGAGAATTAAGCTTAAAATAAAACGCAAAAGAAGATAAAACATAACATTTATTTAATAGTTTTTATGTTCTCCATTGTTTATTTTTTGACAAATTTAAACGGTGGTAAAAGTTAGAAAAAATTGCTGTTTATTGTTTCTTTTCGTCTAAGATTTTAATTGTTTGTGTTGATTATCATTAGGTAAATAAAAACTTTTCATATAAACTATTTACTGAGCTAACACAACATTAGGGGTTTCTGGAGGAGTAAAAGTGGAGACATAATCATGTAAATGAGCTTGCTCCCTAACATTTTATTTTATTTTTTATTTTTCAACAATTATTTTAAATTTTAAGCAATTATTACTTTTTTCAATCAAAGTTTATATATGTAAGTACAACCCAATGTTTTATGAACAGATCTTTAGAATTCAACACTTGTGATACAAATAATACTCTTCTTTAAGCGAACAAATTGCTAGAATGAACATGCATCTTATGCAATTTGTTTAAGGTTATTGTTTTCCTATTTTTTACTAGTCATGCTTGATTTTGTTTTATATTTTTTCCTGTTTTCCATCTGCGACAGCTTTTCATGAAACACTTAAAAAAACACATATGAATACGAGACGAATTACAATTGAATAGATTGGCTACAAACGACAACAGTTTTCTTTTTCGATTTTTGCAAAAAATAGTGCATATTTTATTTAATGTTTAATTATGTAAGATTTATTGAAATATTACTACAATATCACATGTCACTTCAAAGCAAATTAATACTTTAATTATATGAATTTTTATAAATGTTTATATACATTTCACTTAAATGTTTATAAACATTTCACTTGAATGTTTAAAAACATTTCACTTGAATGCTTATGTATCTTTCACCATAATATTTAGAAACATTTAACTAAAGATTCTCACGAAGTCTTCGATCAATTAGAATTATTGAAAAGCCAACACAAAAATTAACGACGAAAATGCTATAAATGTAATGAATATATGACTATAGAAAAAATTTTATGATAAGCCAGAATTTCTAGTGAAGAATTTTTGTTTACACCTCAGTATTATAAATGACAGGAAATTTTTCAAAAATATGGAAACTAATGTGATTTAAAATATATTCTTTCTTACAAGATTACATTGTTTTCAGATAATGTCAAGCGCGCTAAAAGCGAAACTTCTTTTAGAAATCACAACGCACATAAGGGTATTTTGATAATCTAGCAGGGGCATCACTTTTTTAAATTTATATTGGCTCTAAAAATTTACTAAGTGGCCGTAGATTAATGAAACTGCTATGGTCATAGACTATTAAGGCTACAAAATAAGAAAAATCGGACCTTGTAGAAAAAAGTTTCCTTTAGAATAACTAATCCTACCTCTGAAAAATACAAGTTTTTTTTTTAATTTTCCCGTCATTTCGTTTAGGAATTACAACTTCTAACGTCAAGGAATGTTCAAAAACTTTGAAAAAGAATTAAGTTATTATATGAAATGGATTATAGACGCCCTAAAATCATAGAAATTAATTTATATGCGCAGTGCGAGGTATCCTCCCAATTCCACCTTCAAAAACTTCCATGTGAAAAAAAATATTTTTTTTTTTTGCTATTTGTGATCAGTATACTGTGGCAAATTATCGTCAATCGATTAAGGCTAGAACAGCGCTACTAAATAATTCAGATATATTTCGTAATTTTATTGTGCACATAACCGGCTGGCTGGCCGTTTAACTGAGGAAATATTTCACCACATACCCTTTTATTAATCCAATAGCTCCAACACATCGAAGAAATGTGCGTCGTGAAGAGAATACCGCCGCTGTACATTAAAGTTAGAAAAAGGATCCTAATTTATCCATTTGTTGTCGTTCAAAAGAAATAAAGCTCTGTCCGTTCACTATATTTAAAATTTTGTGCAAAGACTTTGGCGCAGATTCTTATAAGATCCAGCTGGTGCAGGAATTAAAGCCAAGAGACCAGCATATGCAGTTGGCAACTGATACAATGTTTTATCACAAAATTGTGGTCAGTGACGAAGCACGTTTTTAGCTTAACCAAGCCTTACAACAAGCCCAACAGACCCCTTTACATCCAGAAAAATGCAAGGTTTGGTTGGTTTTAATCAAAAATGAAGCCGGAGCTCTTGTTGCCTTTGATGAAGTTTACTAGTTTTTTGTTGGCGCTACGTGCCATCCATCGGCTCAAATGAAAATTTGGCAATAAGTTGATTTCGAAAAATCAACCTAGCAATTGGTCTTTAAGGTCGTGCGATTTTACACCTCTTGATTATTTTCTTTGGGGCTTGTAAAGTCACTGATTTATGCTGATAAATCAGCTACAATCAAAGCAAAGTCCAACATTGTTCCTTTTATTTTTGCCATTAGCCAGTAGTGCTCTAAAAAGGAGAAGAAAGATTGGGAGAATTGTCCTTTGAAAGCTTGCAAAAAAGATCGCGTATTATTAATTCTATTTATCTTATCTGTCCTTACCAAAACGGAGCGGTTAAATAAGATCAAATAGCATAAAGTAAGGCGTCCTCAGTTTCAAAGATAAGAACTATACACAAGTATCCAGTAAGGTCACCGAGTGGTAATATCGCTATATGCAGTACCCAATAGGTGGTGTTGCTTACAGAGTTCCATCTGCTGCATAGATCTGGCTGGTCTTAAAGGCTCTAGTTATAAATGTGTCCGCCTTAACGTCTGTCGATTAAATTGTAACCGCTTTAAATATTAGTTTTAATAAATATATACTTTCTCATTAAGGTTTAACGATAAGTATTGTTGCACCATAAACATACTTAACATGCAGCAGCTCCAGTTGAAGATGCAGTGCCATCATCTTATAGGAATATTCATTCGCCAGTGCATGCAAGTTCAAATTGGCAATAGAAAATAAAACAATACAATATTTAACCGAAGCAGATGCAGGCAATTCCACTACTACTACACTCACTCGAATGCCAAGTTGAAACCGCAATGAAATTTTGCTGCTCAACTTAATTGTTGTTTTCATTTTCATTTAAATTGTATTCATATGAAGGAACGAACGAACGTATGTTTTTAAGGAGAACGGACTGACTGTTCAAAATGAAGGGAATCGTATGCATAAAATTATTGTAGTTGGTGTTATTGTTGTTGTTGTTCCATTAGTATGTTGTTTTCTTTTATTGGTGGGTTCTGTTGTTGGCAGTCTGGTTGGTGTTGTGTTATTGTTATTATTCTTTTCTGTTCGCGTTAACTCTGTTTGTATTTGTGTGTTTTTGTGTGAATCATTGAAGTTGTATTTAGCAATGTTGGTTAAGTTTTCTACGGAAATTTCTGATTACAATTAAACAAGGGGAACGAAATCTAATTGGAAATAATATTTCGTTAGGTAAAGTTTGATTTTCTAAAGATCACTTTTCAACTTCCTCGACCTGCTTTCGTTCGACTTTTAGTTTCTTCTTCGTCATATAGAAACACATTTTTCAACTTATGTTGATAGTGAAGCTGCTTGGAAATAAGTATTGGACTTACTTTGATGTGTTTGACGATATTTGTTTTCAAAATATTAAAAAAAAAAAGGTGATTGAAAAACAAAATGAGCCAAATAATATTTGAAAATGGTGCGTTTAAAGCCCGATAGAACATTAAATTGTAAAAAATATTACAAAAATTAAATTTTAATATTTTTTATTTGATAGGTCAATACATGACATTAACATTTGGAAATACTTTTGGGCATATGGCTCCATAGCTGCTCTTGGCGAAGGCCATTTTGGTTGCCCTAAATGTGACGATTAATACGAAAATATTGGCCATTAAGGCAAGAACTGTTGGCTCCACAAGAAATAATTGAGACCTTAGAGGCCAATTGACAGAATCATTTCTAGAAATCAACTTCTTGCCAAATTTCGATTTCAATAAAATAATTGCTGCGCTCATAATTTCAAACAAGAAATCATTGCTCTTCATCGACCGCAACGCTAGCTCTGAATTCATTTTTTAAAAAATAATTTACAATGATGCCACAATGATGATGATGTGTGTAATGGAGCCGGTTGGGATTGTTGTGGATTGGTTTCACTCTATTTGCCATTTTTTTGCGGATCGGTTTTCAAATGCTTTAGAGCCCAATCGGCGGAATTTTCTACGGGTGTAGGCCAAGCTCTTTGTAAAAAATATTCCACACAAGGAACGGACAGAGTCCCAGTTTCTACGACCGATGAAGTATCGATAAATTAAGGTCTTTTTTCACACTTTCGTTTACAGCGTCTATATTCCCTTGAGCGAGAGAACGTTGGATATGATGTTTTCGTAGCTTTAATTATTGCACCAGCGAGATTTTCTACAGGTGTAGGCATTAAATTTTAAACACAGGGAACGGACAGAATACCAGTTCCTGCGACCAATGACGAATCGATAAATTAGGGTATTTTTTACACCTTTGTTTACAGCATCTATATTCAGAACGTAGATTTCTTCATCGTATTGGTGTTACTTCACCATTTAGTAGTATGAAACCTATCTACAGTTCCATGAATAGATGGAAAATTATCTGCGCTATAAAAATCAATAAGTCGTCTATAAGGTGCGAAAATTGATCACTGTTTTTTTTTAAATAAATCTGGATTATTTGCAGCGTTGGTGAAGCAAAAATCTATTCATAATGATTTGCAGATTTTATTGAACGTATATATCCAAACGCGATTGCCCTTTGGCATGTAGCGTCACCCTAATGAAACCAACTATCACTCGAATCAAACAAAACAATTAATCATGGGACAATATCCATCGACCGAATTATGAGCTTTGGCTTCATTTGCTAAGAAATAAGGTTAAAAAAGATGCCACCAGCATCTGAAGAGCTCCGTACGGTGAATATTTCTGAATGCAATAGAGTTTGTAAGAAAAACAGAGCCTTATCACTAAACACAATTTTACAATAAATTAATAAAATTGATACGAAGTAGATCTCAATAATTTGGCGGCGTTGTTAAAGCGTCAATCTATTCATAATGATTTGTCAAAATATATCCCTGATTTATGTGGAACAGCGTTGCCGCTTTGGTCCAATCGGACCAAACTTGGTAGTTTTTCGTTTTTAAAAAACAGTTTGGTAGTTTGGTTGGTTTGTTGAATTTTTTAAAATTTTTGGTAGGTTTTCCTCCTGTAGCAATTTTTTAGCATAGTAAATTTTTCATCTTAAAAATTCAGAACATAAAATAAAAAAAATGTTACTTTTAATAAAATAAACAATAACTTTGATAGTGTTGCCACTATTTTCAAAAACTGTTATGGGTGTACTAAAAAACATCTCTGTTTTTTGCATAGAGATGATTAAAGCAATAACTATCTCTGGTTTAAGAAACGCGAACAATATTATGAAATTGAAATTAACATAATTTTTGAGTGAAGTTTTATTTTCAAGTGTATGTATTAAAAAATTAATAGACAAAATGGAAAAGTAATTAAACATTATTAATTCTAAATATGTATCTATTAATTACATAAATATTTACTAAAATTGCATGTATTTTTTCCAGATTTTTATCAAAAACTCCAAAATTAAATGAAAATAATATAATAATATAATTTCAGAAACGACATTCCATCAACCAGGTAGAACCACTCTTAAAATTTTTGTTTTAAAACATTTTTAAATAATATAATACTTTTCGTGAACATTGTAAAGAAACAGTCAAAAGAAAATTTAGAACCGAATGGTTGAACGAATTTGATTGACTCCAGGAAAGGGAGGGGTGTTAATTCTGCATAGTATGCTCTAAAACTATTTTGAAACCAATGAATTATATGTGATATTTTTTGTATTTTAAATTCCTTTTGTTTTTTATCTGTATACATTTTGTGTACACATACATACATCTGTTATTTTAAATGAAATATTGCTTTTATGTTGTTATTTTATGTATATTTTTATGTTTTTTATAAAAACTGGAATTTTTTCATATATTACTATATAAGCCAAAATAAAAATTTTGATTTTATTGAAGAATTGCATTTTAAAATTTTTGGTAGGCTGTTATCGATTTTGGTAGGATATTTGAAAATTATTGGTAGGAAGTATATTTCTTGTGTGGCAACGCTGATGTGGAAGAAGTTTTCTATAAAATGCCACAAAACATTAAGACACAACTCATTTTTCCCTTTTTAATTTTATCATGCTGCCACCTTTTCACTTCAAATTATTATCATCAATTATCTCTGCTTTTTTATGAACTGTTTAAGAATTATGAAGTTATCGATCCAAACGAGAATTATTTGAAACGTTTTAATTATTTTCTAATTTTATTTAGATTTTTTATATAATACTCGTATGGTGAAAGGAACTTAAGTTACTTAATATGCATTAAGTCCTTTATTTAAGCAAATACGAGCTTGTCGAACTTCTTAAAAAAAGATGGACTTTTTATAAATTTTGCACCATAACTTTTCCCCTTTTCATAAAATGATGACATCTGTAAGAGAAAAATAATAGTTTTCAAGCATTTTGTGTTGTAAACCAGAAACATTTCGTTAAAATGCTTCTCTTTATTTTATTCACTGTGTTAACCTTTTGTTAGGGAGAGGATACCATCCCTGGAAAAAATATGTTTTTACACAATATTTAATTCTTTGGCATTGTGTTAAACTTATGTTTATTGTTGTGTATTTTTCTTTAATTTGTATTTCTGCATATTTTAACATGTTTTTCTTATTCAGTGTTCCTAACGAAGAGGGTGGAGTACAAATATAACAAGTGCTACATTTAATAAATGTTGAATTGTTATTATTGGTTTTTTTCTGCTGTTGATATTGCCAACCAACATTGCTGCTGTAGCAAGAAATTGGCATTGTTGTAATGCCTTTGAAAGTGCAATGACAATTTAAAGTTTTTAATTTTGTTTTTTTTTTTTGTGCTTTCTTAAATGTTTTTTACAGCGATTTAAAAAATTAATTTTGCTGAAACTTGGTTCTTTAAAAAAAAAAAAAGAAAAACGCTAAGCTGAGAAGATAAAAAAACTTACAAATTTAAAACGAACTTAAATTGTTAAAATAGAAAATATTTAACGCATTAACAAAACTTTATGTATGTTTTGGGATGAATCAATTTTAAGTTTTTGTGTAGAAATTGCAATTTACATTTACAAAATAATAATTTAAAAAAAATACAAAGAGATACTGATTATTTTTTACAGAAAGACTATCTGAAATAAATTCTTTATGCTCTAAATAAGATATTCATACTAAAAATGCAATTTTTTTACTTAACGCACTCACACAATTTCTGCAATAAAAAATTGCGTAAAACAAAACAAGATACAATATTGCACAAAATAAATTTTTTTAATTTATAACAAGTAAGAGTTCTATATTTGGCTATGCCGAATCTTATATACCCTAGACATTAAATGTAAATATGGTTTTGTAACCAAAAAACCAAATATTGGGGTGCCGGAGAAATAAATATTTAAAAAATGTAGTACTAGGTTTTACATACATGTCAACGGCTCTGCGACCGATGACGTATCGGCACAAGTCGTTTGAAATTTTGATTTAATGTGTCAGCAATGAAAGAAACATGATTCATATTATTATTTATTATTATTTTGAAAATAATAAAAATTTTTAAAATCTACAAAACTGCGTTCACAACTACTCTAGTTGTATTTTACAATTTACAACACGCTGTGAATTGGTCAATTATTTTAATATTCATATTGAAGTAGCATTTTGAAAATTTTGAAATAAAGAATGCTTAAAGTTAAATGAGTCCAAATGTTGAACACAAATATTAGAAAATACGTAGAGATAATGTTGACGGGCCTGGCAAACAATAAGAGCCCCTAAGTTTTATACACTTCGTGCTTAACAATAAATTAATAATTTTCCATATTATCAGAGGATCATTTAATTTAATGGAATTTCTAATTTCTTTCTAGTTATGCTTTCATACCGATATCAATTTTAGAGATGAATTCACTTACAAATTTTTACATAGTGACAAAACTTTTATTTTAATAAAATTATCATAACATTTAATACATCTTCGATACGATTAGATTGTTATTTTGTTATCAAGCCCTTAAGCCAATTCCTTCCATTCTATGTTATTTCTTCTTTAAGGCAGCTGCAAAATATCTTTGCCCTTTTTTTAAAGTCTTTATAAGCAATTGATATCGTTGAGGAGTTCTCTTTTTTTGTTCTTCTTTTTCTTAGCTTCCTCTGGTCAATTCATCATGATCGTTAAGGGATAACAATAAGAAATATAATACTTAACTTCACATTTAAAATGGCAAAAAAGGCACAAGAGACAAATCTTTCATTTAGCAAACAATTTGCAACATTTTGTCAGTGTAATTGATATTAACTGAAATGTAACTGTTTAGTTTGTAATTCTTTGTTTATTATTATTATTATTTTTGTTTTTGTTGTTACATTCTGTTCTTCTCAGTTTCTGTTGTTGAAAGCTTTTTCGATGGCAGATAAGAAAAGTTAATATTGAAAACAAAATTCAATGGGAAATGTAAAACAGGGAAACGATAAAGTCGTGCATATTGAGCAGGAGTTTAAAAGTTTTTAAAGACAGGAGACCAAAAAAATGTCATTTGCATTGTTATCTGTTTATTTAAATGCAAAAGAATTCTCTTTTATTTCAATAGAAAATAACGGAGATCTTTACACATTTAAGGCAGACTCATCGCTTTGCTAGCTATGAGAGTTTCAAGTTTTATTAGACTTTCTCTAATAAAACTTAATCCGGCTTAAGTTTACGAATATATTAATTTTTAACTGCCGTATTCATAAAATATTAAAATAGATTTGAAATTTATTTTAGGACAAATTTATATGGAAAATTCTTCATTTCAAAGTTATTTTATTTCTTATGAATATGGCAGTAAAATTTTTAAGAAAAAAAATATTTATTTTTGAGTTTATTTTTAGCGAAAACATAAAAAATTAGCCCCTAGCAAAATGTAAAGTAGTGATCGCTGGATAGCTGCTTCCATCATTGGCGTTCTTCGTTCTTCTTCTATATGCCTTAGATTGTGAGATTCATAAAAATCATCTATTTACCAAACTAATCAGATAAATAAAAATACGAGGAATAACTTATAATCAATCTCTTTTAATGCTGGCTACACGAATCCACACAAAAACCCAAGTTTTTGTTATTTTCTATATCCATCGCCACATAACTTTTTTTTGCTTTTGGCTAACCCTCGGCTTAGAAGCCAATGAAATTCAGGCCCTTATTTTATAAAATGCAAAACACAGCCAGATTTTTTTTTAACAAAAACAAAATTCAAATTATTAAAAAAAAAATTTTTTATACCCTTCACCACAAAAAGTGGAAAAAAGTGTATCTAAGTTCGTCCATCCGTTTGTAATTTTTACAATATCCATTTCCGACCCCATAAAGTATATTCTGACTTCTTACGCATAGCGAAATCGATTAAGCGATGTCCGTCTGTCTGTTCGCGTTAGTGTTGAAATCAAGTTTGCTAGTAAAAAATTTGGCGATCGCCCATATTTTCCGAGTTACGGGGCTATGAAATTTAATTTTTTTTTTAAATATCAATATGGATATCATTTTAAAGCTTTTGAAGGGATCTTTAAGGAAATCAGAAAATTTTTTTAAAAATGCTTAACTCGTTAAGAGCCGATGACATTTTTATGTAAAATTATACATTTGCAGTATAATTTTTTTTTTATTTTTATTTTTTAAGTCCCGGTCAGCTCAAACATTTGCTTTTTTGATTGGAGTTCCTTCACTAAACTGGATTTACATAAATGGTGAAGGATATGTTAATTTTTTTACGCATAAAATGCAAAAAAAAATCATGAAGAGGCGAGGTTTAGGAAGCTCCTATGGCTTAAATATATTCTCAATATACATACATGTAAGAAGTATCATAGGAAATGACATGTACCTTAAAAAACTGAAAAAATTACATTAAATGTTTTTTTTTTTTATTTATTTACAAAATCAAAATCGCATTGAGATATCGAGAAATCTTATAGATAAAAGAGCTCTTAGTCAAACGGTTAAATAAAAGTAAAAATTTTTTTTATGAAAAATTCCACGCCTGCCTCTAATTTTTCCATAGCACTTGAAACAAATCTAGTTTAATGAAGTAATTCCAATGAAAAACAAATATATGGGGCGATAGAGAATAAAAAAAATAAAACAGAAAAACATCAATTGAAGAAATTTACGCTCGGAAGTTATAAAATTTTTTAAAAGCTTTTAACCCTTTTAGACTCGGTGACATTTTTATGTTTTTTTCTGTCACCTGAATATTTTTTTTTTATTGAAGTTACTTCACTAAACTAGTGAACCAAATTTACATATGTGGTGAAGGTATACAATATAGAACTCGTACTTGATTTACATAAATTTTAAAAGTAATCCAACACCATTAAATTTGTGTCTATTGTGTTCTTTGAAAACTTTCAACTTTTGTATGAAAAACAAACATATATTTTTAAAATATTTTGAAACTTGTTTTTGTACTCTACATATGGATCCCTATTGTTTTCTTTTATCTACAAGAAGAGAAAATAGTTTCGTGATGGGAATGAAACCTTTTCGTTGACCCTGGTACATTAAAACAATTAAAAATTTCAATAATACAATTCAAATTTTAAAACACAGTCTTTCTTAAAAGAAATAATTTGTATAATAAATTTTTGGAAAATATTTTCAAAACTCAAAAAAATCGAAAAAAAAAACTAAAATTGATGATATATTGTCAAGGCAAACTAACTTACAGGTCAATTCATATTTAAACAGGTGGCAGCGATAGGGCAGATGATAATTTTTTGCTTTAATTAGTTTTTTCTTTGTTTACACTTTATTACTGTCAAAATAATTTGTTTTCTTTACGAATGAGAAAAAATTTATTTAAATTATATATTTAAGTGCTGTGCGAAGTGTGTTTTAATTATTTAAATATTGAATAATGATAAAATATAAATAAAAATTTGCGTTAAAATCTACAAATAAAATATACACAATAAAATATTGATGGCTTGCGACAACGTTTTCCTTTTTAATTTTCATGTTTTTTCACACTAATCATTGATTTGTTGTTGTATTTGTTGTCATCGCGCTGCCACCTTATATTTGATATGCCTTGTTAGAGGTGGTCTTAATAGCCGAGCTGATTTTTATTTACGTGCGACGTTAAGCATAATACTCTTCATTACTCTTCATTATTTCGTGCGAAATGTTGAAATAGTCTATATAAAAAAATTACAGCGAAATAAATAAGTAATAATGTTGCTAAAGTGGTGCTCTGTTTATTTGTGAAATTGTCACGAAATGTTTCTCGCAGCATGTTTACCAACTAAAAAATGTTTATAAACATTTTTTTCAACTACGAAATAACATAAGCAGCACTTTTTTCGTACGGAATTTTTTTAAATACAATTTTTTTTTTTGATTTATTTTATTGAATTCAAAAAATTTATAAAAGAAAAATTAAAAAAGTGTACATTAAAAAAGAGAAAAAGACAAAAATAAATTTTTTGGCGCTTACTATGGGATAAATTCCATGTTTCGATTAGGTGCATGAGAATTTATTTCTCTTCGGCTTCAGTAAATTTAAAATTTTTTCGGGACAATGTGGAATTCTTGAAGGCGATAAAAAAGATAATTATTTTCTAAAACGCTGTGTTGGCACTAGCAGCTAATTGTCAAAGTTTTAAAGCGAAATAGCGCATATTGCTCAACATTTTTCGCAAAATCGAACAGAGTACTAGGCTTTATTGGTTTATAGATTTTTTCTCCTGCATATGCAACTCTATTTAAGGTACCAAAAGATGATACAAGGATAAATTGAATTCGGCTTTCTCTTTGTTCAGTCAGCCATTTTTGACATCATCGTGGTGCTCTGCAACAACAAAGTTACAAAAGGCTTTGATTTTTGTCTTATATTTAATTCGCCTTGAATATTGCTAAAACTTAAAAAATAAGCATAAAAATTTTTCTGAAATCAAAAATATTAAATATATATATATATATTTTTTTTTTTGGTTTTATTTTTTTATAGTTTAAAATATATTCGGTTTTAAGATTAAAAAATTTTTGCACCACCTTGATTTTTTTATTTATTTTTTTTTTAATTCAGCATTTAAAATATTTAGAAATTTGGTGAATTTTGTTAACTAAGTATTTTCGCAGGTTATAAGCAGAGTCCTTTGAACGAAAAGAGCTTAATGAGCTTAAGGAATCTTAATAATTCTTGCAATAAAAAAATTTTTAACTTTTAATTTCACGCAATTTTAAATTGTGACATTATAAAATTTACTATTTTGAACTTCTGTCCATTTATTCTATAATAATTTGCCCCCTCTTAAAGAAAAAAAAGTCAAGCATCCGGCATTTCAAAAGACACCACCAATCAATCAATTGCTCTGTAATAAATAAATCAATTAATTTATTTTTTTTTTAATTTTTAAGACAAATTGTTTACAACTAGTTGTTGTTGTTGTTAACATTTCAATTATACTTTAATTAATTGTTAATCAAATAATTTCGAATAAATCTTTAAATAAATAAAATGACTCAAAATATAAATGTTGCTGCTAACGATGTGATAGTATTTGTGTGCTACCGTTTTAGTGCATGCATGTGTGTATTATGTCTGTATGTCTACATTTGTGCTCTTTAAATGGTGCAATCAAATGAAAATGAAATGTTTTAAAACAATTGAATTTAAGTTAAATTGAATTCACAGCAAAAACAACAACAACAACAGTTAAGTAAAAAAAACTCTTTCAATTGAAATGACATAGAAATTCAAACAAAAAATTTTAAAATTTGCTCAAATTGTTGTGATCTATTCAAAATTGCTAACACAATAGCAAACATACACACAAACAAGAACACGTCCCAAAAAGGGGAAAATCAAAATTAAAACAAAATAAGAAAATATCATGCAGTTTGTCCTCCTCTGCTTATAAATTCTTTTTTCTTTGTTTTATTTTTCTTTTATTGGCTTCTTTATTTTTATTGCTTTTGTTTGACAGTGGCGCCAAATGATATCAAAACTTTATGAATTTAAAATTGCAGTGAAATTTGTTTAAAGCAGGTTACACTGAGAAAAAAAATTTCTTTTATTTGAAATAATGTTCTTGGTGGTTGTTAAAATATGTGTTCTTTTTCTTTCTTTAGTTTAGTTAACGAAATACTCTTAACTTAATTAAATATTTTTCTTTACATTTTAATTGAAATCAAAAAGAACGATACTGATTAATTTCAATAAGTCGGTATTTTGCCGCGGTATGATACGTAGCGTCAAACAAAAGACAGTGGGCATGGTGAGGTAATGATTTCCACCGACCATAAACATGAGCTCAAGCTTCAGTTTTGAACAAACAAAAGATCTAATGATGCCACCAGCGCGTAATTTGCATTAAACAGTGCATTCTTCTTGATGTAATGACTTTGATTTCTGCACCAGTCATGATCTTAGGCCATGATCTTTGTGCAAAATCGTTTACGTAATACGACAGACGCCGAATCGATAATTTTGAATTTTCTGACACAATTTTTTTACAGCGTCAATATATTCATAATAACTCATTGTGACGCCAGATTATACTGATCATGATGTTTGGTTTGACGGTTTACTCTTTGGTAAATTCTATCGTGTTAAAAAATTATTAATTTTTATTCGGCTACAGTATTTTTAAAATTTTAATAATTATTCAGAACAAAAATTATTATACAAAATTTATGTTTATTTTTTAAAACTAAAAATTTTATTTAAACACGGAAATCTTTTATTAAATTATTTAATTTAAAAAAAAAATTGTGCTTTTTTTTAAATTAACAAATCATTGTTACTGATTATTGAGGATGAAAGCACGTCTTGATGACCATTTCGCTACCGCTTACTTAGCTCTTCAGGTAACTTCTCACAAACATTTGAAATAAACTAAAGATTTTTCTCCAAACAATAACGTAAAAACAAAGATCAAAGTTTAAAAACAACAATAACAAACAATAATTCTGTTTTTCTTTCTCCACTGTATAATGGTCCGACTTCCTAAACGCCTGTTGCAATGCATAATTTAAAAAAATGCGTATGCAATGCTAAACATGTTTTAAATACAAACTTGCGTTGCAGAGACATTTTTTGCATTTTATCGGCATTTAGGAACGTCGCTATGCAACTCATGCCTTAAGCAAATGTCAAAAACATGGTATAAAACTAAATAATTTTTTTTTTGGAAAAATAGAGGTTACACAAAATTATTTATGTATTTTGTTGGCAAGTGCTGAGGAATTATCTCAGGCCAAATCTTCCAAAAAATATTGATTTTCTATAGAAACATATTAAGAAGAAAAAAGAAGAGACAACTTTGTTAAGGACAATCACCCTTATTGTTTTTGGCGTAGGCGTATTTCGACTACGACAATTTTGTAATAGATAAATGACAATTATAACGAGCTATCTTTAATCTATTACAAAACTTAAAAAAACGCCGAGTTTTTGCTACGAAAACGCCAAACACAATAGGGGTGAATAAATATCCCGGAAACAAGTGATCAAAAATAAATATTTTTTTAAGAATTCATTGAATTAATGGATGATGGCATTTTTTATTCACATTTCATTTTAAAAATAACATTTTTAAAATGTTTGCATACAAAATAAAATTGATGCGTGATTTTGACTTCTGATACTCATTAAAGTGAGTTGCCAAACGATTAGGAACATTGTACGTTGCCAAAAAGCTTAGATATGCGTTTACGAAGTGTATGTATTGTAAATATACATTGCAACTTGCGTTTAGGAAGTCGGCCTTGCTGATTTTTTTCGGCTCTTATATACAGTTCAAAGAAGATTAAAAATAAAATATCAACACTGCGATAATTTATTTCTATGCTCGGGCACTTTGCAAATCATTAAATAAAAAATACGGGAATCTTTTATTAAATTATTTAAATTTAAAAAAAAAATTTTTGCTATTTTTTTAAATTTCCCGGTTAAATTAACAAATTGATTATTGAAGGTGATTTTATTAATAAACTTAAATTTAAGCATATAATTTTATAAATAAATTTAAAATTATACAACGGCAACACTTAACAATAACTATTTCTGGATGAGGAGAATAAAATATGTACTCCATTTTTCTTATGTGCATTTTCATTTCGCTCTATGCCTGGCTCGACAGTAAATAATTTTTCTCGCTGGGGAATGAACACTTCGCAAACTTTAACCTTCTATTTGCGTTCAGTGCAGTACATGACGTTTGTAACGATGGTTTTCTGCGATTAACATTTAAACAATAGAAAATAAGAGACTTTCCTGGAAAGGTTTCATTTGTGACCTTATGAAGGACTTATAGTTCTGTTCTATCACCTTCCTCACTCGTTTGTAAAATAATTTTCTTATATAAAGTTATTTTGTATTTGTTTTTTTGTATTTTTTGTTTGCTTTATTATTGCAGTCATCAATGTCATTTAGCTGGTAAGTAACACTAGTCTTCATAAAAAACTTAGACAATTTCGAAATGTTTGGTCTCCTTGTATATTTAAACCCATGATTTCTTTAAGTGTATTGCTGGAGAATAACATCATTTCAAAAATCCTTTTGTTGGCCCTAATGTTGTTGTGTTTGCATTTCAATTCATTGCACAAAAGACCAGGAAAAAATGTTTGTCATCATCATCATCCATCCACCTCATCATTCTTCTCAATTTATTTACGTTTTTTTTTTCTTCACATTTTAAAATTTTATTTTATGGTTGTTGTAGTTTTATTATTCATTTATTGTTGTAGTTAAAGATATTTTATTGTTCCAAATAATGTGAAAAGTGAAAGAAAAGACAACACGAAATCAAAAAAAAAAAGTAAAAAAGAAACGCAGAAGGAGCCACTTTTGTGAAATGGCAAATAAACTTTATCAAGAGTACTTTTCTGATTTTTTTTCGTCTTCTAAATCTTTTGTATTTTTTTTTTTTTTTTATTTAAAGTGGCGCTGAAATTTAAAACCAGTTCAGTTTTTTTGGCGTTATTGTGTGAGTTTTTTTTTTTTTTGGAATCTAATAAACCAAATTAAATATACAACAAGACGAAATGCCATCGGTAGCATTACAAACTCTTAGACGGTCCACAGTCTTAGTATTTGAGAAAAAGGTAAAGACAAAAAATATTTCAATGCAAACAAAAAGCTTTTCAAAATCGTGCTGAAATGTTTGTCTGACCATATCATCTCTATTCCATCGGTATTTTAAATAAATTTTATATTAGAAAATTGGGTATTTTTAGCTCTTCTTCAAATTAGTAACGCTCCTATATATGAAGACCAGAAATAGGCATAATATTGGTGTGTTTAGCCATAAGGATATGAAAGATATACTGTTCCAGATAAAATATTTAATTTTCCAAACAAATAGAATTGTTTTTAAGAGAAGTAACACCTTCTTTGGAAAGGGTAGGATAAATCCGATAGGATGTATCGAAGAAGATTGACAGAGATAGAAAGCTTTTTTTACTCTGCAGCTCTTTTTTAGAATAGCTTTCAGAGCCCCACATAGAGGTATTTTGCCAATTTAACCGAACATTAATTTTTTTAGCTTAAGATGAAAGAATGAAACCTGACAGGAAAATAAAATATTATTTGAAAAAAGAATGTAATTATTAAATGAAATGGATTACATATGCCTTAAAATCATAGAAATTAATTTATATGAGCGTCCCTGTAAATAGATTTTGTTTTTTTTTTTTTGCCAATTTCCTAAAAATATTCATTATTAATCTTTTCAATGCCTTACCAATTTCCCCGTCTTAAGAATATTATTAAAACGATGTTTTTGTATATTGTTACTTTATAGTATTTTATTAATATGAAAATAATTAATTTATTCATAATATAACTTATTTGGAGACCACTATCAAGAACCTATTCAATTTTTTTTTTATATAAAATTGTATCCTTTTTTATTTTAATTTTAAACGAAATTTTTTATCAGAAAAATGTAAAAAAAATTCTAAAAATTAATATATGTAAGTCGATGTAAATAAAGCCTTTCACAGGAAAAAATCAATACAAAATCTTTAATCCTTACCCACAAGAAAATATATTACAAACCTCTTAAAATCGTATAAAGTCAAGAAAGATAGAAAAATGTGAAAAAAATAGCAACAAAAAATTGGTGCAAAACGCCCAAGCAAATTTTATTGTGATATATAAAATTTTAAGGATTGCGATGGAGATCACTCCAGAGGCTGCTGTGGTCAAGGTGTTTAGCACGTTGACTACAAATCTGGTTGGCCAGGGTTTAACCCTTGCGGCAATCAAATAAAATAAACATGTTTCTTTCTGTTTAATGGTATAAATACAAATTCAGAATCAGCATTTAAACTTGCAGCCTTCTTCGACAGTTCTTCTTCAAAGCATATTCGCCGACGAAGTAAAATTATTAATAAAATGGCTATATTTGTCTCCTTTCACAACCTGTCTTCTTTCTCATCTATCCCTTTGCTAAAGAATGTAGCACGATTACAAAGTAGTCTGAAGTGCTACTTCTCTTTATTTTATAAAAAAAAAACTCACTTTTTTAAAAATAATTTAACAAAAATTATACTTTCTTTAATTTAGAATGAAATTTTATATCATAAAAATTTAAAACAAAATTTTTCTAAAAATTACTATCAGGTATGTGATGGAAATCGATCGATTTGAAAACTATTCGTTTTGAGATAAATTTTAAACAAAAGTAAAGAAGTTACTCCAAAGTAATTGTAGAAACTGAATGGAGAGTTATTGAAATATATATTGAAGATATTAAAAAAACGAAAATAGTAAGGATATCACAACCATTTACGATTTTAAGTTGTCTCGATTTCGAAATCGATTTCCATCACATACCTGTATGAGTAGCTGCTGCTATTGCCTTTGAGAGAAAAAACAACAATATCTTTATTCGTTTAGGCACAAAAAATATATTGCAAACTTTAAACGATATAAAGTAAATAAAAACTTATGCGATTTATCCAACTTTCCTGACCTTAACAGTGTCCCAAAAGGGCAAATATCAAGTAAAAGCCTTGAACTTCACTATACGATGCAGAATTTTGTTATCTATCCATCTGCCTACTTAAATTATTACAGTTCTCAAAATTAATTTTTGCTATGTCCGGCTAGATTGTAGAGCTGTGTCGTTCGCGAACGAACGGGTTAAATTGACCGAAGCAATCAAGTTAACGGAATGATCCGGTCATTTAAATCCGGTCTTTTCGTTCAATAGTGTACGGGTTAAATTGAACGGATGACTTAACCGGCTCCTTTCGTTCAAATTGACCGATTGAACGAATTGAACGAACGAATCAGTCTTTGATAATTGACCGAAAAAGACCGGTCACTGAAATGAACGACCGGGCACATGTCTAGTAGATTGGCAAAATACCCCTATGTGCGCCTCTAGTCTTAAGTAGGCGCATTTAAGTTTTTGAAGCTGGTAAAGCCGTTCTATTCAATAATTAAATAATACCGGCGCAGAAGGGCGCTGACACAAATAACAACAACAACACCTACAAGAAGAGGTTGGAAGCTCAATGTAATATGTTGCACCTTTCTTGTATAATTAAAGAATTGAGAGACGTTCACAGTTGGGTAAAATATGTTCCATTAGCAAAAATGTCCCGAGAAGCAGATACCAAAGAAATCAATACAGATGAACAAATAGATGAATATGCGACAGGTCTACACAGGAAAAGAATGATTCGGCTTCCTGAGATATCAATTCCGTTCCAACAATCGAGTTTTTATATTGTCCTCTACCAAGATGCAACAGCTAAAACACACTCTGCTCTGAAGGTGATTTAATGAGTGGCTTTCATTTAATGAAAAAAATGAAAAAATGGAGAAAGCTGCAGGCTGGTTCAAATGATATTCAAGGAACTTCAGAGTATGTTCTTAAAGCTGCAATTTTATTGCACATTGTGCGCTGTGAATGTCCAGCACTGACTGGCAATAGGCAGAGAACAATGAGCAGAATAATATTTAATTTGAAAGTCTCTTATACCTCATTATAAAACGAATGGCGGTAAACGCTCACAGGTAAAAGAGATCTCTAACATTAACAACAGCAACAGTCGACAGCCAAACGTCACTGGTCTAGAGTAGAAACTTGTTGAGTGGCGCAGGCCCTCGTAATGAGCCGGATGTAATATTCCAGGCTCATCCATGACAAAAGTAAGGGATTCAGCGAGAACCGAAAAAATACTATTTGATTCAATTTTTCCACACACTGCATCATGAAGTGTAACGAAATAAAAGGCGATTAATCTCCATGATATCTCGTATCCTTTCACCTAAAGTTAACGTTTAGTTTACCTAAAATAATTTAAAATTTAACTGATGATCGCTTTAGTTTGGATTTTTACTTAAACATTCAGTTGCAGCACATTTCACAGTCGTCTTTGCTTCATCCATCAAAGTCGAACACGCTCTCTCATGAAATCTTAAACTCTAATATTCATCCAGGAACCATTTAACAATTATTTTTGTTAGGTCTACTGAATGTTGCAGTTGGGTTTTTCTAAGAGCATTTGAATGGAAAATATAAGTTTTTTATTTTTCAAAATATAAATTGAACACGTTGACAAACGTGTCACAAGCTTCACACAAAACTTGTGAAGTACTTAGAGGTTTTTTTCTTTCTATCGTCTACTTGGGTTTTTTTTTTGCCCAAAATAAAAGTAGCGGATAAGAAAGAAACTTAACAAGTTTAAGTGCTTTGTACTAGTGTGTGCTTATGTATGTTTTTGTGTGTTTATAATGTTCAAAGGATTTTCAAAGCAATATTTTTATCATTAAGGTTTTAATATTTGTACACACTTTCATACAACATAAGTAGCTTATTTCAAGCGGAAGTCTTAAATGAACAAGATTTGGTTTTTATTCAAAAAATATATTATTTTGCATAACATTTAAGTTTTGTTTGAAAACTTAGTGTCTGTCTGTTCAACTAAACTACTTTTTATTTCAACATAAATTAAACTTAAAACCGCGCTTTTGGCGCCTTAAGGTTTGACCTTTTATTGGTGAATTTTAGAAATTTAGGAAAATATGTCTACCATTTTTTGGAAAATTAAACCACACATTATTTTTATATTAATCTACATTTTGTATATTATTATTTAAATAAAAATCTTTCAATTAAACATTTTTTTCTGATTTTGAAAACATTGAAAGTAATGTTCTTACTTTAAAAAAGTGAATTTGTTTTTATTGTTTTTAAATAGTTTTTAATTAGTGAATAAAAATATAAAACAGTCTTATTTTACTTAAAAAATTAATATTTCACGATATGTTCTATAACCATTCACATTGGAATCCAACACATTTCCTTTACTGATACAAGAGTCTTTTTGCTTAATAAGTACCAAAATAGGTTTTAAGGTTTCCTTAAAGTTTTAGTTTTATATTTCTTTTAATGTAAATATTGCTGAACTAGAAAAGTCGCTCAGTAGCTGAGCTAAAAGAGAAACAAAAGAAGCATTCAAAAGCGTAGGTTTTCTAAAACGGTTTAAGAAATACTTCACTCCATCTGATCTATCTATGTCAACTTTATCAGACCGAAATGCATGGGCCGGTGCTTTCAATACTATTTTGGAGTTACTCGACCGCGTGTAGGGGAGAGCGAAGAAGATCATCAGTGACGGGTATCCAGCCCTATTGATTCACTGTAGTATCGACGCAATGTGGGGTGTGTTTCACTGTTTTATCATTACTACAACATTGATGCTCTGCATCAAGAGCGCATCTCTTTGTGATTGATTGGTCATTGAGTCGCACTACCTATTACAGAGAAAATTCGTTTTTTAGCCGAACAGTTCGTATATGGAATAAACTCCCTGCTGATGTCTTTCATGTTACTTTCAGTGTGCAAAGATTCAAATTAAATGGCCGCAAGCACTACTCCCTTTCCAAAAGCTAATTTCCTACTTCTTGTACAATGCCTTGCTTAAGTGGGGGTCGTCCCCTGAGTGCTGGTCCTAATTAAAAAAAAGTCAATTAACCATTTGATTCAATTGAACTAGATCGTTCACGAACTACACAATTCTATGATTCTGTAATACATGGCGAAATAATACTAGGTGGTCGCCCGTACCTGTATTATTTCGCCATGCTGTAATATGTCTTATTTAAAAAAATATTTAACTTAACTAATTTAGTAATGGAATATAAATTATAATACTTTTCTATGGATGGATAAATTCAGTTTAGGTATGAATCAAACAACAAAAAAGCTAATTTTAAGGCCCAAATATAATCTGCCTAAGCTAGCTTAAGCCAACTTAAGCAAACTGTACTTAAGAAAACTTTTCTTCAAATTTTGCCAAAAGTATTTTCTTAAATGTACTGATTGAACATTCCATACGGAAAGGTGTTTCTATATAATGTAAGTGTACATGCACACATACAAAAAATATATGTATTTCAAATCACAAAATTAAGAAGAGAGAACCTTGTTTTTTACCCTTCATCACAAAAAATGTAAAAAAGGTAGAACTAAGTTTGTTTCCGACCCTATAAAGTATATATATTCTGACTTCTTATGCATAGCGAAGTCGACTGAGCGATGCCCACCTCTCCGTCCTTGTTAGTGTTGAAATCAAGTCTGCCGAGGTACTAGATAAGCAAGAGAAAAATTAAATACGCCAATCGATCAGACATAGCGTCCAAAGAGGTGCTGTCGGAAATCAGCATGATCGGTCCATGTCCTCTAATTTTTTCATGTCATTTGGAAAAATAAAGCAATTCAAATTAAGGGAATTTAAAAAAAAAAAAAAAACATCAAGTGAAAAAATTTGTGCTCGCCCATATTTTCCGAGTTACGGGGCTCTGAATTTTTTTTTTTTTTTTTTTTTTTGTTAATTAAACAAAGCCGTAACAGATTTTTTTTTTTTGTAGCTTCAAGCATATTGACTGTATTCATGAAATTATATTTTGTCAAAGAATTTTATTTATTTGGGAATCATAAAAAGAATTAAAATGCTGCGAAAGTAGGAATTCTACAAAAATTTCCAACTAAATAGTTTGTCAGTTCCCATCTTAACGTTGCTTAGGTACATTATAGTTCGAGCTTTAATTAAATCTAATAGGAGCTACAGAATCTATTGTCAATTAAAACATTTATTAGCAACTACAGGGCGGTTAAGACGGTACGACCTTACGCACGTAAAATCCAAGAGAAAACAATAAAAAATTCCATTCGTGGTATTGGTATACATAGTTTTTAGCGGCTTTTAGAAAAATGCATCGTAAATGTCTATTGAAAATTGTCAACAAAAAAAGCAAGGAGAGACTGTCAAATTTTCATTCGTATTTACTCTCAATTAGTGCAGATTCATTACATATATTGTTGAGATGATCCCCCGGGTACTATTTTGCACAAAAATTTCACATGTTATAACACTTCTGTAACACCATGTAAGCCACCCTTAAGAAATATTTAATAACTGTCGCATTCTTGAGTAGCAAATTACACTACCTCATTTTGTAAGTGATATAGAAAACAATCATCATAACTGGGCCATCAATCTTTTTAAACCATCGATTTTGTCATTGCCTAGCATTTTCTCAAATTTCCCAAAATGTTTTATTTTCAACTTTCCTGCCTCATCAACAACATCAATTGAGCAGTATATTATCGGTAACAACAAGTAAACTGCTACAAAAAAATATCTGAACAGCAACATTTTGTTCATGCAAATTGCACATAGTATTCGTTACAAACATTTTAAGCTCTCTAGCAAAATATAAATATTTAATGGTGCCAACAAAGTCATTTGAACAAAGTGTGACTCCTTCATCTTTCCCCAACAATCTTACCCAGCACATTGGATTTACATAAAGAATAAAGCATGCTAATAGATAGAAGTTGGTGGTGAAACCAAACATAGATACAACACAAACAATAAAATATCATAAATTGTTAAATTTAACTGTTGGTGATTTTTATTACGAAGGTAAACGCTGTTCATCTGAAGGAAAATATAAAATCTAAGAATGAAACGTCATTGCACACCAGCCAGCATCTATATCTTGCTTACGTGATGACAAATTTAGAATGTTATGCAGATGCCAATACACGTTTAAGAAGCACTTTAGGAATGAAGTATTCTCACATATTCATACATATCATTTTTATTTTTCTCCTTTAGCTCATCTAATAGTTGAGTCTATTTGCTGTGGGAAATGAAGTTTACATTTGTTTACTTATTTTCAAGAAATCATAAAAGTGTCGCAATAATACGACCAACTGTCCTTTATAATGCCCACTCATATTGAAAATTTTGAAAGTTGCTCAATCACGTCCACAACTCCAAACTGATTTTAAAGAAATTAAGATCACGTATATATCTTTATATAGAATAAAATATAGGATACGGTTTTGTAAAATATGAAAATAAAATTGATTGAAAAATAACTAAGAAGGTGAAAAATGTGATCCCATGTTCATCTTAAATCAGTGATAAGTTATGCTTCGTCTCTCTCTCTCTCTCTCTCTCTCTCTCTCTTTAATCTGTATGAAGGTTTTGAAAAGTCCCATTTAATTCCTGGCAAGATTAACCAGTCTAATAGACTCTAATGCCATCTTAAATGTACTTAATACATATTTCATTTCATCGTTTTTTTTTAATGGAATTCATCTGATTCATAAAAATGTAATAAAATATTAAAAACATAATTGCCCTATTCACAAGCCCCCTGGTACGTGCTAAGTGCTAACAAAATATAACGGTGCTAGCTGTGTTGTTGGTAATTTTCATGCAAACATGCGATACAACACTTAGTACTTTTTTTCATATGTTTTTCAAACGTTGTATTTGTTTAAATGTTTTATGTTTAAATGAATTATTATTTTTGTGTTCATCTGTGAATTATATTAAATTAAATTGAATTAAAAGATATTTTTAACAGTTTTATTTATTTTATTTATTGATTTGACTGATTTATTAGAAAGTTGAAGTTGAAAGTTGCCAATATAAAAACTGTTCTTTAAGATTTAATATTGCTTTAATGACTCGATTTCTAATATTTTGTATGGTACCGCCATCACCTATACCAAAAAGAGATGCTACCTTACGAACACAAGCACCATTTCCTGAAGATCCAAAGCAGTAAAGTACAGTTTTAAGCTGCAAGTCAATGCGTAGTTGGAGCCTTTCGCCAATTGTGTGAAAAACATCGTCATTTTTTACAAGGTTGAATATATAGTCAAATTCCTCTGGCCGTAGTCGTATCTTATGAAGAAATCTGTTTTCATAAAAATATCTTAAAACCCGATTATGCCATAATGATGATTTTGGTAGCCCTAAATGTATAATTCTGCGACTGGAGAGCAAGAACATTAGGTTCATCCTAAAAACGTCTTGAGTTTCATCCTCACACAAAAAATTTATTAATTTACTTTTTTTTTGTTTTCTCCTTATTTACTTTTTGACGTATGAAGTACAATGTACAATGGCACACTGATACAATGGTTGTTCACAAAGAAGTAAACAAAAGATAGTATGCAATACTACCTACACCTTAGCAGAGCTTGTGAATACGGCAAATATTTTTGAAAACAAACACAAAACTGAAAAGAAAATAAATATAATAAATGCCGTCAGAGAATCGTCGTTGTTTTGTTTACTAACTCTCAGTAACGATAAATCGTTCCGTTACCATCGTCTGTTGTGTTCCTACACTAAGTCTTACTAAGTCTATTTAAATCGTTAAAAATCGCGAAATGTTTCTAGCTTCATGTTTAGATACAACAAAATGTTTCTGGCAACATTTTTTTCCAACTGTGAATAAACTAAGCATTCTATTTAAACTTGCGAAAATTATTAGCAACTTTAGTATTTCACTTGAAAAATTTGACAGCTAGCTAGCGGTACTGTACCAATTTAGAAAATAGTTGTCTTATAATTTCTTTGCAAAAGTGCCGGATTATATTACAAGTAAAGTGTCAGTAATTTTATGTTGAAGTTTAAAGTAAATAAGACTCAAAATTGTCTTTAATACAGGTATTTTTAAAATAATTAAAGTAGTTATTTCTATCGAAGCTGAAGCTTTCAAAAAAAACGTTAAACGGATTTATTAAAACTAATCCTACTTTAACTAATTTTGGATTAAAGTTATGTCGTGTCAAACTTTCAGGCATAAAAAAATCAGTCACTGTTTTAACATTTAAGCATATAAAAACTAGAGCTTCGAAACAATCGATAGTTTTATTTTTGGCTGACTATCGATTTATTTTTTACTGATAGTTATAGTATCGGATATCGATACTTTCCAGAATTAGCACTTAAAAGAATTCAATTATATCGCTAATTTTCATGGAAAATTTTAAAACTATAGTATCGATAGTTCTTAAGCAAACTATCAAAACTATTGAATGTCATTACGCACAGTGGGGTATTTGATCAAAAAATATTTTTCATAAATTAGAAGCATTTTAAGAGGTTGTTTGACCTCAACGAAACTTTGCATAGAACAGATAGTGTTTTTTTTTTTTTAAATCTGTAGACGAATGTCTTAAAATATCACCCAAAAAACTATAAAATAAATGTATGAATTTCTGATTTCTGAAAAATGTTATTAAAGAATAGAAGTTTAAAACAATTGCAGCTTAAAGCTTTTTCACCAAATTTGGCACACAGTATGTTTTTTTCAAATTTAAACAAGGAAAACAACTTGGATCGAAAAACAAAAAAAAATTGGAAGACAATACATAATCTAATTTTTTGGGGCGTAAAGAAGTTAAAAATTCACTGAAGTGCTGGGACTTTTTAATTTATCTTTGCTTAGAGCTGTGTTGTTCATTAACAAACAGGTCCAATTCACAATCAATCACACAACGGAACAAAAGAATCCGAACAATTTACTGAGCGCTTTCTGTTCCGTAGTGAATCATTTAAAATCATTCAAAAGTTCACACACTTTTGTTTCAAGTGTATGAAAGTGTACGTAAAGTAGCTTTTTGTGATCTGTACAAACTTTCATTTTTAGCGTTTCTTAAAACAATTTAAACTACGAAAATTTTAATAATTTTTCACAAAGAATACATTTTTCATTAAGCATTTCATTTCCAATTTCGTGTTTTGAGCATTTGTCACAGATTACTATGATTCCGTTTATTTAAAAAGACATCTATAAAACAAACGACCGAACGAATTGAACCAACGAGTTCTATGTTTGTAGCATCAATAGAATACGCTACATTGCTTTGTGATAACATATTTGAGTGTTATTATAGAGTTATCTATCACCTTCATCTTCCATAGGCTTGGTCCTTAACTTAAGAAATGTGATTGACAAAAACTGCAGCCAGCTACAAAAAAATACAGGGTGTCCGCTGGGAAGGTATACTACGTTGTTTGTTTACAATTTTAGATTAAATGAAAGAGAATGGATCTTATATTTATGAATGTTTTATTTAATATTGGCAATTATGTATGGAATCCAATATCAGGTAAATGTCTGCCTCTGTAAGCCTCACAAATGCGATCCCTTTTGAGCACATTTTTCATTACATTCTTACAGATTCACACGAATAATTTGTTTGAGTTGCTCAAGCGTTTCTGGATTGTTTGCATAAACCTTGCTTTTCAGACGTCCCTACGAAAAAAAGGACGCAGCAGTCAAATCAGTCTACCCTGGAGGTCAATTAAAATCACCTTTTCTTGAAATAACTTGTTGTGGAAAGCGGTCACGCAGCAATTTCATTGTAATCCTGGCTGTATGAGATGTGGCGCCGTCTTGTTGCTACAACATGTTAATCAAGCCCAAAGAATACAGTTGTGGCATAATTGGTCTTGTGGAAGAAGCTCTTGTGTCAACTGAATCTTAAATAGAAACATATGCAAATTCTTGTGCAAAATTGTGGCCAAAAATTTTAGATTGATGGATTTTTTTGAACACTTTCTTGAGCAGCAGTAATATTTTCAGCCGATCTTGCAGTACGTTGTATTTCATGCTAGGGTCTATGACCTACAGACCCTCATTACAGCAATCGATTATTTATTTTGATAAAATGTCTTAACGATTTAAACAATAAAATTGACAATTGTCTACTTAACAACTACGAAATACAAACTGTCAAGACTAATGTTTACCAAAATGGCGGCAGAACAAAGTGGTATGTATACTTTCCGGGTGGATCTCAAATTTGACATAAGATAAGAAAGGAAAAATAAGAGAAGGAATAAAGCGCTGATTAAGCATAAATTAATCTTAAAGACAAACGAGTTCGGGACTTCTATAACTAAAGCTGGAAGCACAACTTTCGAAGGAGCTCTATTTTCACAAGAGAATTTACTACCGACACCAATTATTGCTAATTAATAGACTGTGCAACAAAACTTTAGCAGGTCACATTAAGTCTTTAAATGCACTTACATCCATTTAAATATATTTCGTTGACATAAAGACATGATGCTAAAGACCTGATGCTGCATGTATTTGTTGTTTTAAGATATGTCATAATATTAAGCTGCAATTTAAAGCTTCAACAACACAACAATAACATTTATACACGTGCATGATCCTTAAGAATATTTCACAGTAATAAATAATACCCGTACTAAAACATGAGAATTATACATACGTACATATGTACGTATAAACTGAAATCTTTTTCTATTGTTGTCTTTTTGAATAAGATTAAGAACATACACAAACATACACAAGTCCAAACATTGTATACTTAAGTGTCTGTGGTTATGTGTAGGTGTATCACAGTGTCATGCATTAAATGTTGTTTTATGTGCCACTATGATGATGATGATGATGCAAACAGATTTTATGCTCCAATGCTTTTCTTATAATAATAATAATAAGTAAATGCAGCAACAAAGTAAAACAACAACTACACCATTATCATAATCATAATCATCCAACCGAAATGTATATGCATGTGTATTAAATACTCACCCTGACTGACTGACTGACTGACTGCTGTAGGAGTAAAATATTGTAGATGAATGAATGCACTTAAATGTGCTAAAATTAGAATTACAGGGTTGATGTGAAGGTCTTCTATTGTTTCTTTTAATTTTGCAAACCTTCTTCAGAAACAGGGGTTTGGAAATACTTGAAAAAAATTTATGAAATAAATAAATAAAAAACAAATGGCGAATACTCTTTTTTTTTAATTTTCAAAATAAAAGATGGCAAAAGGCGTGGTCTGAAAATTTTTTTTCTATAATGGTCGGCTAAAGGAATAAAACTTCGAATTTAGTGGATTAAGAAATAGTTTAAACACTGGTAAAGCTTAAACAAAGCATAGTTTTAGTGATTAAATGAAAAATTAGAATTTGAATGAACGCTTTTAAAGGTGGATCTTAATTGATATGTGACATAGCGTGCGCCATAATAAATGAGGATTTATATTCTCTGCCTTTCTTATCCCCCATTATCCAATGAGGAAGAGAAAAAACTAGCTTAAGTTCATGCACTGAAAGTAATAATTAAACATGATACCGTATTTCACGCAGAAGGCTCTCCTGACCTAATTGATATATTTAATATATGCTTAAGATAGCAAGGTATAGCGCGGCACACCATTACCAGTATTGGTCCGCTTTCAACTTTCTTCGTTGAGCATTAATTTTTAGTACCCGATTAGTACAAACCTTTTATTGAATCGCATGCTCTCACTAGTCTTTACTCTACTTACTGCAATAATCTTAGATTTATTAAACCAAGTTTTAGGTCCCCTATGCATCTGCCCAATCCCTATGCTAACCAATGCTAAAGGTTACCACTAATTGCGCACCACCATCGCTGTCACTTTTAGGCGCAGTATGCAAGTTAAGACTACTTCGATTTTTATTTTACGCAGGTAGTTCAAGTGTTCATGACCTGTCACTAACGACTAAAGGTCGAGGTTCTCTTGAATCAGTAGTATCTTGCGAGTTATTCTCTTTGAATCTCTTCTAAGTGCTTCCACTGTCCAATAAAGACATTAGTGTCTTCAGAGTATAACCTCTACACTACTTACGAGACTTCCTTGTCCATTCCTCTCGGATTCCTATGGTTCGGTTTAAATTATTCAAAATAAGAGTTCATAAAGTCGTAAGTATGAGCAGGTAGTTCTTTAATAACAGTGAAAATCGAGATGTATCCACTAGTCGGTCGACTTATTTTAGCCATCCTTTAACCAAAGACGAAGTCTATCTCGGAGCCTATTGACGGCTGCTGGAAGTAAAACAAGAACTTCTGACAGAACACTTAGTTATGAAACCCTTAACTCTACAAGCCGACAGACCTTCATATTGTTACGAAGATATGATCTAGCAACCCCTACATATCTAAATAAAAAAACAGTGCTGTTGTTGTTCGTGTATGCGTGGTAAAAACAAAAGGTGAAAAAAGTTACTTAGAGGTAGAGTTCATAAATTCGAGCTCACCATTCCACCATTGGACATGCGTGCAAATGAAGAAAGTAATTGCAGTATAAAGGCAATAAATACATATTTCTTGAAGTCTAAATTGGAAAAGAAGGAAAGAAATTATTGTATGAAGCAGATCCAATATCAAGGCTCCCTTCACAAAAAATAGAAATAGCGTAGGGAAGTAACAACAAAACAACAGGGTATGACAGATGAAGCTAATTTGGATAATAGGGAACTGGAGCAACAGCGTAAGTGGTCTGAATGGTTTAGTTTACTAAAACATGGCGGTAGTATTGCTTGAATTATTGCGCTTAGAATAGCGTATGTCTAGCAAAACAAGACACCGTAGGATCAAGTATAGCGAAAGCCACAAATAGAGAATTTATAATGTCCCACAGTAGAGTAAAATAAAAAATTTGTTCTGATATTTGCAATCCATACGTTTGTCCTAAGGGAAAGATGTAACAATATAAATCTAAAAATTGTTAAGGTACGGTTAGATTATCAAATATTTGACTAAAACGACATGACCACTAAATTATAGAAAAAAATGTTTGTCCTTCTCAAATATTCATTAAGAAATATAAACTTAACTTAATAAAAAAGGGTAAGATATCACATTTATTATATTATAAATCGCCATTCGTAATGATACGTGCCAGAAAAGATCTAATAAACATTTGTAAAAATAATGGTTACGCATTTTTTTGTCAAAAACTGTAAACTGTAAAATATAAACGGTAATTAATAATGATGTGTGAAAGGAAACGAGACGAAAAAGATAATCATAAAAACCAATTTAAAAATACATAATATACGAGGGCTGCTCTATATATTTCTGGCCTAATAGTGAAAATGCGAATATTTATAATCAAAAATGGTTTTACTGCATGCGCTCAAACCAGTTGTCGAAGCACTTTTTCCACTCCGATTGAGACACCTCTAAAACATCGTTTTTGAACACTTCAACAACTTCTTCTGGCGACAAAAATCGTTGACCACGCATTTTTTTCTTGATGTACGGAAACAAGAAGAAGTCATTAGGTGCCAAGTCAGGGCTGTATGGCGGATGACCCATTAATTCGACGTTTTGGCCGGTCAAAAACGCTTTGGTTTGAGCCGATGTGTGAGTGCTCGCATTGTCATGGTGAACAATGATTCGTTTTCTCTTGTTGGTTTTTCGAATTTCTCCGATAACTTCAGGCAAACAAATTGTAGTGTACCACTCAGAAGTGACCGTCCTACGTTGCTCAAGCGGAACAGCCGCCACATGACCAGTTTTGCCGACCATTTGCTTCGAAGTGGTTTTTCCACGAACAACTTTCATTGGATTTTGCTCGTCTTTGAAGACCCACACGGTCGATTGTTGTTTCGTTTTGGGCTCATACGCATAGATCCATGATTCGTCACCTGTGACGACCTTATTAACGTCTTTTGAAGCACCGCAATCATATTTTTGCAACATTTCTTTGCACCAATCGACACGAGCCTCTTTTTGAGCGACTTTCAAATTGTGCGGGATCCACCGAGAACAAACCTTTTTTACGACCAGGTGTTCATGCAGTATCGAATGTATGCTGGTGGAAGAAATGTCCAAGGATGTCTCTATTTCTCGGTATGTCGCATGTCGATCTTGGATTATGAGTTCACGCACGGCATCAATGTTCTCTGGCACAACAGCCATTTTTGGACGACCTTCACGGAATTCGTTTTTGAGCGAGCTTCGGCCACGATTAAATTCATTATACCAATTTTTCATCGCCATATAAAGATTTAAGTTCATCAATGCACTCTTGTCGTGATTATCCACGTCGAAAGTTGTGAAAAATGATGGCACGAAAATGTTCACGAGTTAATTCCATTTTTTCTATATTGATTTTTTCAAGTCACTGTAAAAAACACAAATAATGGTCGTACGTCAAAACGTCTTGAGTACGATTATGCTTAAAAATGACAAACTTTCCAATGGAAATGTCAGATTGCACTTGGCAGCACTCAGTGTTGCCAGGCCAGAAATATATATAGCAGCCCTCGTATGGAATGCGATGAGGATCATTC
Source organism: Gymnosoma rotundatum (assembly GCA_916610165.2). Lineage (NCBI taxonomy): Eukaryota > Metazoa > Arthropoda > Insecta > Diptera > Tachinidae > Gymnosoma > Gymnosoma rotundatum. The sequence continues at coordinate 114,048,430 of OU744340.1, read as the reverse complement.
CATGATTGAAAAACAAAAAAGAGAGCAAAAACTCTAGTTTATCACCTCCATGATTGGTACCAGTTGGTAAGAAATTCAACGTAAACGAAATGTAGCAGGAAGCATTTTTAGATTTTGCAGCTTTATTAAAGTCAGTTTAGTAAGCAGAAAAAGAAAATACTTTTAAATGAAAAGTTTTCTTGGCATAGTGCACAATGGCTTTAATACAGAATGGCAGAATAGTTTAGTGAGTTACAAAAACAGTTTGAACGGTTCCGAAGATTTCATGATTTTTCCACTCCAAACAAAATATATACCTTTAGTCCCGATATCGGAGGAGAAAAAAAGGGATTTTTGCTCTCTTCTTAGCTTGATACCACCTTTACCAACTTCCTCCACCGCTGTAAATGATGATCCTGATTTGGTAGATGAAAAAGAGAAAATAGAGACAACTTAAAGTTTTGATTTTGATTTTTTTATTACTTTATAATAATTAATTATTAAATTGTTCTTATTGTTTATTATAATAATTTTTCAAGCTTTTGAATAATTGAATTAACTGATTCCTATTTTTAACTAAATAACAACGTTTTATTTCCTGACTTAATTCTTACAAAAAAGCAAAACTTGTATAAATGATACAAAATTTGACGACCCTAAGGACTTAAGTCATCTAGAAAATGGTAAATACTAATAAATTTTAAAAAATGTAATAATATTACTAAAGGGTATCATATCCATGCTTGTTTCCTACCACTTCCTTTTTAAATAAATTTTATCCTGATTTCCAAACAATTAAATAGTATTCAATTTAACATTACGCAAAACTACAGTTTCTGACTTAAGACCTTATTCCCCAACGCCAAAGATATATACTTTATGGGGTCGGAAATGGATATTGTAGAAATTACAAACGAAATACCAATGATTCTTATGGTGAAGGATATAATAAATTGTAAATCCCTGGTGCAAAATAAGTTTTAGAAAGTACTTTGAACCAGTTTAAAAATCTCTTTAAAAATATGGAACATTAAGTCCTCCTGGCTGTATTAATTTTTCTAGACCCACTTTTTCATATAATTCCTTAATTTTTAAATACATTAGAAATATGGCGAAATGGCTAAAATTACTCGTTCAGATCAAGAGTAGTTGCTGTATTTTGATGTATATATTGCCGATCTGTTGAACAGTTGTAGACAGACGGCTGATATTAACAAGGAACTGTAGTGCCAAGTCCGCTAAAACAAAAAGGAATAGAAGGGTGTCCCAATATTTAATGTAATTTTTTTGAAGAATTACTTTTTATTCGAACTAATTTTTTATATGGGATTTTTAAAGAATTTCGCACGAAAAAATTAACAGAATACCGCTTCGTAACGAACTAACACGTTAAAAAAAACTGCTAACAGAGACGGGTGGTTCTTGTTTCAAATAATGAAACATGTACCATTTAGATATATTACTTTATTTTGTATCTGTGCCAAAAAATTTCAAAAATTTTGCTTAATATAATAAATAACAATAAGTTGCAAGTAATAATTTCTCGTTTCAATTACTCTATGATTATTAAATAGATTAAAAAAAACATTATTCCATTGCATAAAAGTCTACTTCCCCTTCAAAACTTTGCAGGTTTTTTGCTGTACAATTCACAACTGACATTTTTTCAATGCTTTAACATCAGCTGGTAATATCTAAATCCAAACGTATAATATTAAACTTCAAAAAGCAATGTTGTCAACATAACTAAAAAATTCTCTGAAATCATCTCTGTTAAAGATTCCAGACTCCACACGTGAACAATATCTGCAACTGAAATCTGTAAAACTGTGTTTTCTCCTCCTATAGATTAAAGTTGTCCTTAAGGATGCTGCACGAAGTTAACAGAAGTATAAATTGTGTCTGCATTAGTTACTGTTATTAACAGTAAATTTGTGAAGAATTCTGCTTTTAATGCAGACAGAATTTTATTTATGTTACTATCAAACCTGTTTCATTGCTTTTAAAAGAGTTTTGTTTGTTGCAAATAAAAAAAAAACATAATCGATTTTGTTACTCCTTCTTAAGCAAAAATGTGTAGCATGATATATAATTTGTAGACCTTAACACACAAAGAAGCTAAATAAAATTGAGTTATTAAAATATTACATATATGGGAACAATTTTACACAGCTCAGAAGGTGTTTTTTTTTATGCGTGATAGAACTTATAAAAGGGGTAACCGTCAAACAAATTGTCATACTACGGCAAATCAAAATGAAGAACTTACGCTTAAGCAACACTATAAAATTATCTAGAATTAATTTTAAAATCAATATTCCATTCGAGCAACTTATAGACACAAACTTGTGTTCAGCGTTTAGGCTAAAACAGACCCTACATACTCCATTACTTAAAAAAAATGAATCGTTTAATGCGGCTTGCATGCCGGTGGCATCATTGGACCTTTTTTCCAAAATAAATCCGGAGCTCGTAATACGTTCGATGAAGATCGTTACCGTATTAAGATCAATGAATCTTTGTTTTAAAAATAGATGAAATTTATCTGGGCGAGAGGTGGCCTCTAGTACCATACGGCGACCGCAACCATCGTCTTATGGAGTTCAAAATTTATTAAGAAGCTAAATTTCGATATTTAGGCGTGTCAATTGGCCTCGAATTTGTTTTTACTCGATTTGTTTTTGTGGGGCTGCGTAAAGTCACTTGCTTATGATAATAAACTAGCAAAAATTACCGACTTTGAAGCCACCAACATTGTTCGTATTATTCGTGTCAAACGGCCATATTCCAAAAAGTAATCCATAATGTGTGTCCTAATTTCGTTTCGTCAAAAATAGACACGGAGACCATATGCCCGAAATCCACTTATTGATCTTTCGGTTGAAATTTGATTGAAATTTAACTTTGATTGTATTATCTTTTACAACTTAAAGTTCTAGCGTGCTTGAAGAAACACCCTTTATAATTTAACTGATTAAGAATTATCCGGCAAATTAATCAGGTTATTTAAGCTTGTAATAAAAGCTCTTGTTGTTCAGTTGGGTTCATCAGCCTATGTATAATAAAAACAACTACAACAAGTTGCCAGATCTTTCCATAATACAACAATCAAATTGTTTTAAAACGCCTACAAATTTAAGCCCAGTAGCAGGTGGAATGGTAGTGTTAAAAAAAACGTTGAAAAGAGAAGTAGTTTGTTTACAGTAACAAAGAGTCTTTGTGGTTCTTTTCGTTTTTTAATGTTCCATAAAAAACGATTAAATACAAATTTAACAATATTATAGCAAATATTTATTTTCCATAATACTTAGTTACCAACTTTCTAATATCTAAAATTTATTTACAAATACAAAAGGACAAAAAATCTTGATAAGAACTCAGAAAAAAATATCATTAATTGTTTTTCAAACAATAAAATTCTTGATGTTATTTAAACCAAAACATTAAAATGCTTTTAATTGTAATCACTAATTCAAGCTCTAACCTCAAAACACACACATAAGTAAGTAATTAACCACTAATGCAAATAATACTTATTTGACTTAAATTAGTAATCAACCAAACGTGAACAGTACAAGAATAAAATTGTGGTCATAAAATACCATAAAAAAATTAACTTTAAACGTTTGTCATGTCTTCAAAGAAAGTGTGGAAAAGGGAATCCAGAACCCGTAAAATTTTTGATACTCTCATCATCTTTCGGCGCAGTTTGATTTTTCAAACTAAAGAATTCTTTCAAAATTCTACTTTGCATGGAGTGCGTTATATTGCCGAAACTGGAAGGCCAATGGGTGAAAAGTAGGGGAATGATAAAACCAAAAACACGTATTTAAAATTGTCTTTAAATATTTTTGTTAATGTTTAGATTTATGTGGTTTTGTTTTACTTCGATTGGTGCCGTGACAGCTTTAGTTATTATAATGAGTTTGTGGGAAAAATTCCAAACGAACCCCACTATAACAGGTAAATGTGTTCTAGAAGATTTGTGTTCTTTAATAAGAATATTAAAAGGTGGGGAAAAAGTAATTGTGAAATGCAAATGTATCAGATTTTTTATAGATTATATAAAATGCCAACGTACTTTAATTTCTGCATTGCCGTCACAGCTTTTATCTAAGACGCTCTATCAAACCAAATCCTCTTCAGATGCTACGAGAACTGAATAACAACTCACTTCGCTTGAAATATTTTTGCTCTGGCCTACTTCTTATGAAGATTTCAGCAAATACATGTAGACGAAACAGCAAACACATAAGACGTCCACCAATTCCTGAGCTTTGATGTCAAGCGAGGTTGGCATGCTCTGTGTCCTGTTTAAACAAATCTTACAGACAAACCTAAATTAGCGCATAAAGCGCAATGTAATTTAGCCCATAGCTTTTGCGCTGAGCGTCAACTTTGTGTCACGAACAGTAATGTTAACTCATTTTATTTTACAAAACCCAGTGCATAGAAATAAAAAAAAATAGATAAAACAGCTAGGTTGCCATGATAATAACTAAATTGTCATTACTTTTGAAAAATAAAAAAAAATAAAACAAACTAAGAAGCAGCCAACTTCACTTCCTAACGCCCTGTCAAAATGTTTCCAATTGCTCAGCGTCGACGCCGCGCTATTATGGTTTGCTTCATACATTTTGTATGTTAATGAGAATTTTTGACAGATAGATTGGGCCTTACGCGCTAATTTAGGTGAATAATTTCCGATCTAAAGGCCAGGATTCACTATCATACACAATCGTACGATTTAATCACAAAAAATCTGACAAAATTCTGTCCTAGTTTTAAAATCGTTCCAAAATGGCGTCGTATGTGCCACACTATTATACAAAAAAGATGCAAAAACATATGGTTTTAATATTTTGTTGTTTTTTCTCCTCATTATCTTAAAAAAATCAACCCTGATCGCATAGAGAATTATATTTTTTGAATTATTCCAAAAGATTATAAAATCGTACTTTTTGAGCACACATGAAATTTTTGACAGATCGTACGACTGAGTATGATAGTGAATCCTGGCCTTAACGGCGAATTAAGTTAGCCGCCTAGATTAATAATTTTGACGGCGTCAGACTTCATTTGGCATTTTTTAAATATCACATTAAACGCAATAAGCAACTGATAAATTGTTGTTTAAACAACGAAGAAAGAGTTCCTGAACTGGGATGAAATATTCGCTTGCTTAGATCGAGCAGCGATGAAAATTCTCAAACACTTATCCCGGCCACAAGAATGCTCAAGCTGACGACTTAAATGAACCGACCGACAGGCAATATGTATGATTTCGTACCCAAAGGGTGAAAACGTAACCCTATTGTTTCCGCATCATTGTCTGTTCGTCTGTAGCAGCACTCTTTCTCTGAAACCGTAATAAGTAGAATCTTGAATTTTTTACAGATCGTGTATAGCCGTCACAACAGCAGATACTAAAAAATAAAGGATGTTCCGAAAGTGTCCTATTAATAATACGATTTTAACATACGTGGCCTTGGTTGTTCACCACAATAGTCACCCCACTTTAAATTTAAGTATTGTTATGTCCGCTTTAAAATGAAGAACAAACAAAACTTAAGCATAAAGGGTTTTCCCAACGATTTTAATTTAGATATTTTTAATTTTTCAACCTACCGGCAGACATTTAGTCCAAATTTACACATGCGATAATTATGATGCCATTTTTTTCCAATTCTGTTTAAAAGTTTGACCGAGTTTCATCGCATCCTTTTACTATTAAATTTTTCATTGCAGAGAAATTTGTACATTTCGCTTTTAATTTCAAACTCGTTACGGTAGCTGTTTGTGTAATTTCAATAATACACAAACAACAAACCATAAGCAAAGAACGTACATAAAGCAAGTGTAAAAAATCTCCCCAAACCTCAAGCCATGCCATTTTGTCTACCCCGCTTGCGTCTCAACACATCGTGCCTACAAACAAAAATTTCATAAAACTAGTTTTACGCAAAATGCCGTCGAGTTTACACAGGATATGTATTGCTATGTAGAGCTGCAAAACCGTCGATAGTACTATCGATAATATCGATAGTTTTATTTTTGGCTGGCTATCGATAGTTTTTTTTCCGAAAGCGATATTATCAGATAGCGATAGTTGCTAGAATTAGGACTTTAAAAAATTCTATAGTAACGCTCTAATCGATGTTTAATAAAAAACTATCGAAACTATGCTATCGATAATTTTTAAGCAAGCTACCGAAACTATCGAATGAGCCGACTATCGATAGTTTTGCAGCTCCATTGCTATGTCTGCTATTGGGATAGGTAAAAAGATGAAATTAAATAAAGGGTGACCCGCTTGTAACGTGATTTTTACGTGTATTGTTTTATCTTTTAAATAGTAAAATAAGAGGCAGACGTTTTCAATTTTAGACAGCAAATAAAAAAAAGATAAAATTAATAGGTAGCTCCGACTTTTTGCGGAGCCCTTCGTCTGTATGTCTAACTTGCAGTTGGGGGATTTTTTTATTTAACGAAACACCCAATAGTCACTCGTTCTTTTTTTTTGTGTTAATGAAAGCTTTTAAATTAGTTTGCAAGAATTCTTTACACAGCTGCTGCAGCGATGGTGTATTCAAGACATTTTTTCCAGCGTTAAATTTCTTTTAAATACATTTTAAAATATGGCAACGCAAACGCAAAAAATTTAAAAATTGCCCATTTTAAGCCACAAAATAAATGCATTTTCAAACGTGGAGACTAATGACTAATGCAATTTTTCAGCTTAATGTTAACCATTAATTTTTTTACAAAATGTCAGCCAATTAAAGTTTTACTTTTACTATTACCTGTATTAATTGATATTTCCTATATGTTTTTTTTTTATTTATTAGGCTTAGATACTGATTTCCATAATCAAAATGTTGTATTTCCCACCACCGTGATTTGTCCTGAAATAGCTTTTGATCACGACAAGGCTTATGAAGTGGCGTATAAAAATATAGCGTAATTTGTTTAATATTTATCGATTATAAATCACTATAATACTTTTGTATTTAAGCAACTATGATGAAACTTCGGCGAACAATATAACACCATTCTTAGAACTTTTATCAACACTTTCATTTGAGACTTTAGAGAAAGCCAGTTCTTTTAACAATTCTGCGGAAATGAAAAATATTGAGGAGAAAACTTTGCGCCACTGGGCTTTTATGGTAAGTTAAATATTTACGAAATTTCAGTAATTAAGTACTTTTATTACTATTTAGTACATTTTATTAGGGTTTCGTACCCAAAGGTCAAAAGTGCAGCCCTATTTATATCGTTATAATTTCTCTCTAAAATTAATGAGTAAACGATACGTACGAGTAGTACCGAACTCTTTGCGTGTGAATCCTCGGCCTACAAGTACTATAAATTTTTTACAGAATCTGAGAGACCACCTTAGAAAGTTTAGTGTATACTTGCATACCACAATGATTGCGCATCTTCGATTATTGCGACAACTTAAATTTTCACATTACTACTTCAGTACTTTGCGAAATTGTCGCTGCTCTTGCAATATGTGTGGATTCCCAAACTCTTTTTATTTCTTTATATTTTTGTTTAAAATTCAACTAAGCGACTCAAATGATGCTGACTACTTTGAAACAAAGCCTGTTACAATGCAAGCAAAGTAAATACAAATTATGGTGTATAAGTATAAAGCAGATCGTTAGTTCATATCTACAAACTTAGTAGAAAGCGAAGCCCATTTAAAAATTGAGTAGATTTAAATAATCGATGTGATAGCTCACATACAAAATTTCTTAAAATTTATTTAAAAGTTGACTACCAAACTGATATATTGAAACCGATAGGTTTGTTTAGTAGCCTACGATTAACCACATGCTGTCTAAATTAAGTAATAAAAAAGACTAAATTAAAATATTTATCAAGGCAAATTTACCTTGATGTGTATTTCTTAAAATTAAAGCGTGGTAATGTACTCGTATTTATGGTTTGGTTAAAAAAAATCAACCAAAGTAAAATAGGAGTAACACATCTGCTTATTAGAAAAATAGTACAAATTTTAGTTAAAAGTAACAAAAACGGCAACACTGGTAGTCTTAAAATTGTTATTAGAATGTTAGTTTTCTAAATTCGTCTGCTGCTGCTGCATTACGAACAATGAATTGTGAAGAGCATTAACCTTTAACTACTGAGGTGAAATATTTTGACGTAGTTACTGAGGTAGTGGTAAATTTTACCCCATTTTTTTTTATCAAAAATTTTACCAGTTAACTTTTATTTTCTAATTTTCTTTCTTCAAAAGAATAAATTAACATATAATTAATTAAATAAAATCATAAAATCAAAAAAATTAAACTTTGGAAATAACAACACAAGAACTTTATTTCATAGTCACTTATCTCAAAATTAAAAACAATGGGTAATGAGGGTAAAATTTACCACACCTCAGTAGTTAAAGGTTAAAAAGAACAATATAAGTTTAGTTATAAAGCAACTGCTCTTTATTATTGAGCATACCTTAAGGCGTAAACTTAAATAAAAGTTTACATTGTCAAACTCAATAACTAATATGTAACATATGAATCATTTCATGTCAAATCATCAAATTAGCAAAGCTAATATATAGTTCAAATTTTTACATTTTGAGGAAATGTTTTTAGAGTCCTAAAGATGAAAATCAACCATGGTTTAATATTTGCATTCACCATTTTCGGGTTAGAAAAGAAAAGAAACAATGATAAAGTGGAAACGGTGATTCATAGTTTTTTAGTTTTTTTTTTCAAAAAAGGTGGTATAAATTTTTACTTATGTAATTGAAATTTACTTCGATACTAGCTATATATATTTCTGGCCTGGCAACACTGAGTGCTGCCAAGTGCAATCTGAAATTTCCATTGGAAAGTTTGTCATTTTCAAGCATAATCGTACTCAAAACGTTTTGACGTACGACCATTATTTGTGTTGTTTACAGTGACTTGAAAAAATTAATATAGAAAAAAATGGAATTAACTCGTGAACATTTTCGTGCCATCATTTTTCACAACTTTCGACGTGAAAGTCGCTCAAAAAAAGGCTCGTGTCGATTGATGTAAAGAAATGTTGCAAAAATACGATTGCGGTGCTTCAAAAGACGTTTATAAGATCGTCACAGGTGACGAATCATGGATCTATGCGTATGAGCCCGAAACGAAACAACAATCGACCATGTGGGTCTTAAAGACGAGCGAAATCCAACGAAAGTTGTTCGTGGAAGAAGCACTTCGAAGCAAATGGTCGCCTGTTTCTTCAGCAAAACTGGTCATGTGGCGACTGTTCCGCTTGAGCAACGTAGGACGGTCACTTCTAAGTGGTACACTACAATTTGCTTGCCTGAAGTAATCGGAGAAATTCGAAAAACCAACAAGAGAAGACGAATCATTGTTCACCATGACAATGCGAGCTCTCACACATCGGCTCAGAGCGTTTTTGACCGGCCAAAACGTCGAATTAATCGGTCATCCGCCGTACAGCCCTGACTTGGCACCTAATGACTTCTTCTTGTTTCCGCACATCAAGAAATAAATGCGTGGTCAACGATTTTCGTCGCTAGAAGAAGCTGTTGAAGTGTTCAAAAACCATGTTTTAGAGGTGTCTCAATCGGAGTGGAAAAAGTGCTTCGACAACTGGTTTGAGCGCATGCAAAAGTGTATAAATCATGCTGGACAATATTTTGAAAAACAATAAAACCATTTTTGATTATAAATATTCGCATTTTCACTATTAGGCCAGAAATATATAGAGCAGCCCTCGTAGCAAATGCAAATCAAAGAAAAATTAACTGCCAGTCCCACGATGTCGCAATCGTTCGTTCGTTCGCATAGTTACATGTAAAACAAAAACAATTTTTTAGAATTTGTTTTTGTTTTGAATGTAATTGTGCGAACGAACGAACACTTGCGATATCGTGGGACTGGCAGTAAGTCAAAAATAAAAAAACGTAAACGGGCTTTTAAGTCTCCAAATGTTGGCTACAAGGATTTGACAGCTCTGTCGTTAATAAAAGCAGGGTAGCCTCTTTTGTAAAAAAAAACATTTCTCCCCGTCCCGGGAACTTATATGTTACAATAAAAAAATGTATTTTAGTTGACTGTTTGATTATGAGCTCTTTTGTAATTTAAAATTTTTTTAGAATATCTCGATGCGTTTTGATTTTGTGGCAATTAAATTCTATACTTTTTTCTCAAAAAACCAGCTTAATGTAATTTCTCAGTTTTTGAGGTAAATGTCATTTAAAAATGGAGCGAGAAAAAAATTATTATAATATTAGAAGTCATAAGCTTTCCTCTGGTACCACTTACATGTATATAGAGCATGAATTTTTTTCGCATTTCATATGTAAAGAAATTTAAAATGTATATAAAAACATTTTGTGAAAAAAAATTATGATTTTCATTTCGTTAAAAGAAATATAAAATTAATTTTTTCAATTCATCTTAAAAGACTTTTGTCAACTGTGAGGATGTTTTAATCGATTGCAAATATCGTGGAGAGCCGATTAACTGTTGCACACATTTTGAACCCTTGTATACCGAACATGGTTACTGTTTTGCTTTCAACACTCGTTTTACTTCATTGGAAGATGCAGAGTATGTATGAAAAATTATACATATTTATATTTATAAGCTGTATAAAATTTCTTAAAATTTACTTTTCAAACTAAAAAGCCAAAAAACTGGACCTCCGCATGATATGTATGAAACAAATAAAAAGTGGGCTTTATTTTTCGTACCCAAAAGAACTGTAACGGTAAGTTTATATTGAAAGAAAACCTTTCACGTTGAGGTAAATACATACATAAGTCTTTGAAATCGTTTTAATCTTCTTTTTTAAGATTTTTATATTTTCGCATGAAGAATATTTTGGCCAAGATTTTAGTCCACAAATCGATTGGTCCGAAAATCAAATAGTTGAAATACGTATTTCAAAAAAGAACACGTATACAACAGAAGATGCCCGACAATTATCTATAAGGTAAGAAAGTATTTTGTATTCCTATCTTAACGTCCACATAAAATATATTCAAAAGTTATACGGAAATAAATAGTTTCTGCTCGATTGTAACATTTAGGTAGTTTGGCAAACAGAACTGGACATAGCACCATCTTACGGCGAGCAAGAAAAGGACACCAATCTCAAATAAAGAAATAATTTTAAAAATCTGTTCTGAAATGGCTGAGTTCTGCAGGCACAAAAATTACTTAGTCGAATTGACAACCTCCTTCTTTTTTTGAAGTCGGTTAAAAACGTTAAAAACAAAATACCCGATGCATGCGCAAGATTCTTCTTGTAGAACCCAATTTTCCAGCGGAAATGCTTACGTTTTAAAAATGTCAGAAGTCCGTTGCCATAAACTGAAGGCGCTTCTTACCTTTATGGTAGACATTGACATTATACTTCGACTTAATCTTGAAGTAGTTTTAATAATCTTCGAGTGTTAAAATCGCTGTAACAAAATACGAAATGACTGGATGCCAAGAAATTTTGATCAAAATAAGAAGTCATCATTGAAACGAAAGCCTATTCTGAGGACCTTAATATTTTCATTTGGGGGGCGAGGAAAAAAACTAGAAAGTAGCCGGACTTCACGTACTAAATTTTGAGGAAAAAAAAATTTTTTGTTTAAAAAAGAAAGAAATCCCTTATCGAAAAAGTCTCAGAATCATGAAATTGCCCTCTTAAGGCCTACTTTAAAAATCGTTTCAAAATGGCGTCGTCGATGCCAAACTATTATACAAAAAAGATGCAAAATCGTATGGTTTTATTATTTTGTTGTTTTTTCTCCTCATCATCTTAAAAAAATTAACCCTGATCGCATGGAGAAAAATATTTTATGAATTATTTCAAAAGATTATAAAATCGTACAGATCTGTCACACACATACACTTTTAATACACACCATCATACATTTTGAGCACACATGCAATTAATAATAATTAGATTTTTTTAATTTTAAGATTTACAGTTTTTACTTTAAATCAATGATTTTGTTTGTAGCCAACGTAAGTGTATATTTCATGATGAGATCAAGCTGAAATATTTTCCGGAAGATTATACATTTACATCGTGCATGAAAGAGTGTCGCATGAAAAAGGCCATTAAACTTTGCAAATGCAATCCGTCATTTTACAAGCCAATATGTAAATATGTACTACATCTGTTAACTGTTTTTTAACAATATTTTTTTGTTATTTTTTTTTTTTTTTTGTAGCAAATGTACGCATGTGTGGCGTTAACGATTTTCAGTGTTTAGCATTAAATAAAAATAATATAACCAACATGCAAGATTGTGTCCAGTGTGAATTGAGCTGTTCAAAGACTGTATTTAATATAGAGAAATTACTTAAAAGGTAAGAAAAGGCATAAGTGAGTAAGTAAAGCAATATCCTTCAAAAATTTTTTTATTAAAATGCTTCATAAATTTTATTATGTACGTTGCTTTACTTTATTTTTCTAACCTTACTCGAAGTGAACAAGACGTGCACATAACGCCGGCAGAACAACAATACTGATTTGTCTACGTTCTTTATGAAGCGAAAAAGTGTTGATGTTAATGTTCTATCCGAGCATAACTTTCTGTTTGTCGTCTGGGTTGTTTCAAACTTTTAACAAGGAAGAGAGTTTTAACACTGTTGATCAGTAGATGGCGTTAATTCGAAATGGAGAAATTATGCTAAAAGTCATATTTAATAGCGAAAAAACATGTAACATAATGTTCACACTAATTTTATGGCTAGTGGAGACGTAGTGTTACGTAGTAAAGTTGGCTGCTTATTTATTTGTTTCTTTTAGAAGTTATTTTCTGGCCAATCTGGCAGTTTTATCTGTTTTTTAAATTCTTTTTTTAAGAGAAGAGCACTTCAGGCAATAATTCCTATTTAGTTATTTTTATAATTATTATATAATTTATATAGCCATTTTACTTCACCGGCGAATATGCTATGAAGAAGTATCGACCAAAGAGGCTGCGGTGCTTTAATGTAAATTCTAAAAATGTATTTACACCATTAAGCAGAGAAAACATATATATTTTTTTAATGCAGCAGGGGTTGAACCCTGGTCAATCAGATTTGTAGTCAACGTGCTGTTAATTGAGTTTTATAAAAAGTTGGCATTATTGTTCAAGACACAACGTCGACGATATAACTTAGGTATTTCGCTCGTCAATGTTGCATTTAGCGCGCTGATTTTGTTTGGTCTGTTAGTAGTTAAATTGTCGTTTATTATACCCTTCACCACAAAAAGTGTAAAAAATGAATATATGGGGCGATAGAGAATTAAAAATAAGAAGAAAATATTTAGTAAAAAAATTGGCGCTCCCTCATATTTTCCGAGTTACGGGGATCTAAAGTTTTAATTTTTTTTTTATATCAATATGGATTTCATTTTAAAGCTTTTGAAGATATCTTTGAGGAAATACTGAAATCATTTAAAAATGCTTAACCCATTAGGAGCCGATGTCATTTTTATGTAAAATTATAGATATGCAGTACCAAATATTTTTATTTTTTAATTCTCTGTCACCCCAATATATGCATTTTTAATTAGAGCTACTTCACTAAACTAGATTTACATAGATGGCAAGGGTGTATAAGATTCGGCATAGCCGAATATAGCACTCTTACTTGTTTTTTTTTTTAAGATGCTTTTAAGGCGAATCAATTACTAGAATAAGAAGCGCTAGATAGCTCTTTTTTAAAAAAAGTAGCTGAAAAAAAATTTAGTGTGCGGTAATCAAAAAGAGCTAAAAATATCGAGAAAAAAGCTAAGTTGGCATCACTTAGAGTTGCAATGTTTCCGCCTTTAATAAGTAGTAATTTTAGAAAGAAAACGACAAACTTTTTACATAAATTGGCTTAAGGATGTTTTCAAAAATACTTCTCCATAAACTAAATCGGCTACCAATATGAGGCTGAATGACCTTGAAATTTCGATTGTTAGAAATTACACGACACTATTCCTTCTTTCTAAAGTTGCCACTACTTTCTATTATATTTGCCAAAGGAAATCGGGTTTTCCCTGGTCTTTTTTAAATTTTCATATTTTAAAATTTATTTTACAGTAAAAAAAAAAACAAAAAGATAAGTCTCAATTTAAACTTCACTTCAGTTAATGTGAGCTCTGAATAATATGAATTTTATGTGCAGGTTATGGCAACGGCATTTAAGCTGTAAGCTCCATAATTGTTTTAATGATATCTCAAGATGTGTTTTTCATTTCTTTGTTTTAAATTTGCAGCGTTGAACTTCCCGAGGCATCGGGTGTTTTGGTGGAATTTCTCACTTGGCCTATTATACGCTACAAGCGTGAGGTACTATTCGGTTGGGTAGATCTTTTAGTATCTTTTGGTGGTATTGCAAGTTTATTTTTGGGCTTTTCTCTATTATCAGGGGTAGAAATTATTTATTATTTTACCTTAAGAGCCTGTTGCATGGTATATAAAAGTCGTGTAAGTAAAAGAGCTTAATTTTTAGAATAATTTAATAAAGTAATAGTAAATTTCAGCAACAATTATATGAAATAGAAGAGCGCATTAAGAACCAACCGCCTCCTCCCATCAATATGACGTTGAAGTTACAAAGATACTCTATGCCAAGACCAGTAATGAAAGCGGAAGAAGAAGACACCTTCCCAAATAACTCCACAAATATAATTTCAAAGCGTTTTAGTGATAATCCCCCAGATTATAATGAGCTGATTGGTAGAAGACGAAAGGCAGAAAAGGTGACAAGAATCTGCCGAAATATTTAATATTTATAATAATAATCATAAGTAAAACTTTTTTTTCTAGAATTATACCAACTTTACCAGGTCTTTGTATAAGACCCGAAAAGTGTTGCCAAGTTATACCGACGACTATCCTCCAAAATGGCAATATATACCATAAATATTAAATTAACTAAAAATAGTTACAAAAATTAAAAAAATAGCTATTATATTGAATCAGTTTTAAAAAAGTTATGCTTTTAATAAAAACACTACTAAAGTAAAAAAAAAAGAATAAATTATGTTCTGCTAACAGTAAAATTTATACACTTAGATTTTTTTTAATAACGTAAAAATTAAAACTTATCCCAATTTGGCTGATTCTACAAACTGCTTTTGTAGTGAAGTGTACGAGTAAAATATAAAAAGGAAAGAAAACACAGTAAACAAACATAGTTAATCTAACTGCAAACTTTTTAATAGACACATCACTAATAAACAGCACAACACGAGATGTTAAAGTATATATCAGGTATCACTGTATTTGAAATATATATATATATATATATATATATATATATATATATATATATATATATTAAATAACACTTTAATTAGTTAAAACTTGCTATTCGGATATTTTCGGATAGTCAGGCGGCAATCAGGGCGCTGGCTGGTGCATACAGTACATCTAAGCTAGTCCTTCGTTGTCGCTCATTACTGGACACTCTATCAGAGCGATCACAGATTGACCTGTTTTGGGTCCCTGGTCACAGGGATATCCAGGGTAACTGTGAGTCCGATGATCTTGCTAAACAAGGCACATTGCTTCCTAACGTCTCCTCGCTACCAGAAGTTGTAATTCCTCTGGCAACGGTGAAAATGACCATAAAGAACCACTACCTCAATTTAGCTCGCAAATTATGGGTAGAGGAAAGTTCCTGTTGTGTCTCCAGACAACTGTGGACTACACTGGACCTCAAGCGGACCAGGCAGCTGCTCAGACTGGACAGAAAATCCATAAGTATCACGGTCTCGGTACTTACTGGACACTGTCTAATCGGCAGGCATGCTGAAAGACTCGGTCTGCCCTTTAATGATTTCTGTCGCAGCTGTGGCTCGGAGGATGAGGAAGAGACCGAACTGCACCTCCTCTGCCACTGCCCATCCCTGGCTCGAAGAAGACTGAGAATTCTGGGCTCTGCTTTCTTTGTAACTCTTACGGAGCCATCATCTCACTCTATAGGGGACATAGCAAAGTTCATCCGTGAATCCTCATGGTTCTCAGCTGGGTAAGGGGATACCCCTTGTGGTATCACAACGGGCCATTAGATTGTGCTCAAGTGAGCTTCGTCGCGAGAGGCTGCTACTCCTAACTAACTATTATAAAAGATTATGTTTTATTAGGTTCTCTATGCGATCAGAGTTGATTTTTTAAGATGCGATGAAATAAAAGAACAAAATATTAGCATCATATGTTTTGGCATTTTGTTTTTTTTTTTTTTTTTTGTATAATAGTGTGGTACCCATGAATCAAGAAAACATGATTGTGCATTCAGCCGTTCAAAAAAATTTTCTACTGCACATCTACGTCACAATGAAATGAGTGTTTGTTGTAAAAAGTGTAGGGGATTTTTTGCGCAAAACTGGAAATAATTGCATAAGTTCTAAGCGGGTGCACCGATTTGAACAAAATTTTAAATGGGAAGAAAAAAGATATAGTCTAGTAAAAATTTTGTGTTTTGGGCTTGAATCCCGAGAAGGAGAAGAGCTATTTCGGGCTACCAAAATTTTATATTTTGGCATATATGAAAAAATTATTAATTTCAGAAGTTATTTTATTAGTTATTCTAAATTAATCTTTTTATAAAGAAAATACATATATAATTATTATTGATGATCTTAATGCCAAATAAATAAAAGTAAAATAAATTTTTTTTCAAAATAAAATTAAAACCAAAATGTTTAAAATATAATATTTTTGATCTAAAAAATAGCTTTTTACTTCTTCATCACATTTTTTATTTTAATAAATTTTCACCGTTTTTACTTTAATTCTGTTGCACTTTTTATACACAAATGAAGTTTGTTTACAAAAAATATTCTATGCCTACGTCACACATAAGAGAGAGAACGCTATACAACAAACTAATGGACCTGTGCAATGCGCAATCTTGTTTTCTTGATTCATGTGTGGTACCTACGAACTATTTTGAAAGAAGGACAGAATTCTGTCATTTATTCGTGTGATTAAATCACAGATAATCTGTGGATTAAATCATATGATTGTGTATGACAATGAATCCTGGCCGTAAGGGACGTTACTAGATTCACCGATTCAGCATCATTGGACGATTTTCATAATTTTAATAAACTTTTGACGATTTTACGATTTTTTCAATGACTTTGGCGATTTGTTAAGAAAACAGGACATATTTTCATTGACAACCTCTATTTATTGTTATTACAAGATGATGCCCACGACTTTCACTGAAAAAGGGCTGTAAGGTTATTTGCCTTGCAAATGGGATATATAACAGGAAACGGCCCTGTTATAGTTATATAGATAGCTGAAGAAATGGAAAAATGAGGAAATGGTAAAAAGTATTAAAATATTTTTTTTGAAATTATGGTAAAAACTTCTTACTAAATGCTGAAAAATAATTGTAATATCAGGATGACCTGTTTGATCTGGCAACTTGTTCCTAAACCTAAAGCTTTTAAATTTATTAGTTGGGCTTACTTAATAAGGTAGTGGGAGTTGCCAGTTATAAATTTTAAAGAGCTTTTCATAACATAAATTATCTTTATCGTTGTGTTTAAATCAATTTCAAGTTTTCTTCAATCGGTTTTTAATTTTAGAATTCAAGCTTGAAGTCACCAATTATTATAATATTTGCAAGTGCAAAAAGTTAATGATTATTAAAAAGTTTAAGAAAATTAATAGAGCAATGTAGTACAATAGTGAAGGAGCACATTTATAATCACCTAATAAATCTATTAACAAATTGTTTTCATTGTATTTCGAGTTTTTTTTAGAATCTTTTATTTAACTATACAATAAGGTAAATGGTAGCAGTTAAAATTTCAATCTTTTCTTATTTATGTAATAATTGGTTTCAGAATTTTAGTTTCATAAAGACACCATTATATAACTTATGACGTCATCATCATTGATATACATAATTTTAATATTATGTTAATGTCAAGTTTAAGCAATTTGTATTACTGTTTTAATGTTGTTAATAAAGCATGACACTTCCTTTGTGTACGTTCGCTACATATGGTTTGTTGTTTGTGTATTATTTGAAATAACACAAATCACTACAGTAAGTAATATGAATATGAAATTAAAAGCAAAATATACAAATTCCGATGCCATGAAAAACTTCATAGTATTGGGACGAGATGAAACTCGATGAAATTTTTAAAAAGAATTGAAAAAATGGCATTAAATAATCGCACGTGTAAATATATGTACATAAAAATGGTATAAAAAATTTATAGTAATTCATAAAATGAGAACGGCTAGGCCGATTTCTGCAAATTTTTTGTCAGTTGTTCGTATTTTCGAGGAGGTTTTTACGGGAGAAAATTTTGGATCCTTCCGAAAAAGCCGGAAAATTGATTTTTTACGAAATTTTGTGTGAAATTATTCCTTAATGGCTTTCCAAATAAAAAAGAGAAAGTTCGTGGTGTAAAACATGGAAAATTGCGGAAAATTTTAAAAATCTAAAATTTATTTTTTTATGAAATTTTATTTATCGGGCCTCTTTTTTATCACAATATTTGATGATAATTGATAATTGTGTTGTATTATTATTCTAAAGTTTGTCTGAAGGCTGAAAATTGGGATGAGGCGAAGTTCGTCGGGTCCACTAGTTAAAAATTAAAAAACACAACAGTACAACAATTTAAAAAATACGGAAAGAGGTCTTTCCACGATCAAAATGCTAACTGCCACAAGTCGTGTACGTGTTCTTTGAGTTTTTATTGTACACATGTTAAATGACCAGTAGAGAATTAATTTCTAGTTTGATTTTGTGCTGTCAACATCGCGCCTTCAATATTGGCATATTTATTTTACTAGGAAGTGTCGTCCGCCCAGCTGGTTTGTAGTTGGAAATGTCAAAAGTTGTTTGTATTTTACTACGTTTGTTTACGAATAGCAAAAAACACTAAGAACAACCATTTGAAAAACAAAGCAGCCATTTGTACTGAGAGCAATAATCTTTTACTTCTCTGTTTCTCTGTTTTTAACATTTCCAACGCACAAAACAACAATAAAAAGCCATGTTGTTTTTGTCAATAAATGTGCCTGGATTGGCACTAAAGCTGAAAGTCCATACCACGCGTTCTATACGTACACGCGTTATACGCGTCTGTCAAAAAAGTAGAATTAATGTGAATATATGTATGTGACAAGTTACACAGCACAAAACGTAGAAAGGATGAACGCGTAGAACGCAAGAAGTTTGTTTACTTTCTACTTTTCTACGCTTCTCAAGCGTCATGAAAAAATGTCAGCTGTTTTTGATATCTAAGGATGGTAAATTATATTTTATTATCAATGGTATCGATAAATATTGTTGAGTTAATATTTACTTTTTTCTGTTTTTTTGTTTTAAAAAGCCTTTTTAATAAAAAAAAAAAATATTTTTTAGTAAAGTTTAGCAATAAATTCAGAAAAGAAGTAAATATTAATAATTTACAATAACTTTCATCAATAAAACTAATGTTTTTGCTATCGATTACTTTTATGTTTCGTCCCTAATGAATATATTTAATTTAAGAAGTTTTTAAAACAAATGCAAAAACCGTTTCCTTTTCTTCTGAAGATTTTCATAGGTCCCTGTTACACAAAATATTATGTGCATAAACTCAATATATGCCATAAATTCTTTAAACATTACACTTTCCATTTTTCCAAAAATGATTTCTTTAGATAAAAATATTTACCCTACAGCTGATCAAAACAAAAACTTGGCGCATAAAAAGCGTTGTATGTAACCTGACGTTTAAGAAGTATAGAAAGCATAAAAAGTATGAAAAGCGTAAAACGCGTGTACGCATAGAACGCGTTGTATGGACTTTCAGCTTAACAAAGAAAAAGGTGTATACAAATATAGCTATTATTTACAAAACAAAGAGCAGTGAAAATAGTTCGTGAATGAAAGAGTAATAAATAATTGTTTTTGCTTTTAAACTCTTTCTTAAGGCAATATTCACTATCATACTCAGTCGTACGATCTTTCAAAAATTGCATGTGTGCTCAAAAAGTATGATAGTGTGGATTAAAAGTGTATGTGTGGGACAGACTTTTTTGACAGATCTGTACGATTTTATAATCTTTTGAATAATTCATAAAATATTTTTCTCCATTTATAGACACAGCCTGAAATTATTTACAAAGCGAAAAGGAAAATTTACATTGTGTATAATATATTTTCTATAGCTATAATACTAGTTGGACATTATTTTACTATCCGGTTCCAATAATTATTGACTATCTACTAATTATTAATTTAGTCTATGGTATAAACAATAAGTTAAACAATTAAAATCAATTCTCATTTGGATAGGTTGCTAAGTGATATTATTAAATCTAGTGTAAATTACCAGTAAAGCGTCTATAAGTACCCAGTAACCACATAATACTTAAAAATGCAACACTGTAGCTTTATTGCAAGCAAACAAAGTTAACACAGTAGAGCGCGTCAAATGTCAATGAAGAATTTTTTTCAAATTACTAACGGCAGTTGATTGTTTTGCCTCTACACGAAAAATTTGGTGGATAAATTGCACTAAAATAAAAAGAAAAAATAGTTTATCAATAATTTGGTCAATAATAACAAAAAATTAAACAGTTTATTACATATACATTTACTAAAATAGCGCGTGCAAAACCTTTATAGCAATTTGCTAGTGATAAACACAAACCATTATTATTATTGTTAGATTCTCTCAAAACAAACAACAATTTTACCTGAAAAACAGACGCGCGTTGTGGAAGTAACAAATAAATTTAAATAGAAATAAAGTTTAGATTTTCATTTTGATTGAAATGAAATTTTATATGTAAGTGACTTTTTGCGCACGATATTACAGAAAAGGAAAGCAGGAAAAATCTGTAAAAATACATAATTTTATTACTGCAAATTATTATTTGTGTAAAAAAATATTTCTAAAGAAAAATTTAAATTTTGTAAGTAAAACAACAAAAAAGGAAAATGGATATGCGCAGCTGGAAGAAAGTACTGTTGCAATGGGTAAGTATGTAGAAAAAATGAAGTAACAACTTGAGTGCAAAAGAAAATTTTCACAAAATCAAAACGAATATAAAACAAACTAAAAAAGCAATTAAAATAATGTTTGTGTTTTATTTAGATTGCGGAATGTGGTTTTATGTATCATACTTGTTACAGTATCGAACAGTCGGATATTGATGTTTTTTATCAAAACTTTTGTTTAAAACATCAAAAGACTGCCAAGAATGAATGCAAACGTTTAGAAGATTTTCTAAAAGGTATGATTTCTTTGAATTTTTATTTTTGTACTCTTATAAAAGTCTTTATTTATAGAATTTTATCCCGACTTTGAGATCAATTTAGATGATGAGAATTGCTTGAGTTCAGCTGACTATATTTATGTTTATTCGCTATTATTGCACTTTTGTTGTGTCAAGCAACCAGAGACATTGTTTCATGAAATCTGTCAACGTTTACCTGATACAGCACAACAATATATTGCAGGATTTTTTAAAACATTGTTAGATTCGGAACCCGTAACAAAAGAAGCTTTACGCCATGCCATTGCTGAAGTTGGTAACCTACAAATCACACCGCCTCGTCTGAGTGAATCGGTTGCGAGTAATCTAACTACAAGTGCCAGTGGCTCAAGTTTATCTTCATATTCACCATTGAAAACACCTAAACGCTGCGCAGGATCGCAACGCATTTCACCCTCAACCCCAAAATCATATTTGCTTGAAGAACGTACAAGAGAATTGTATAATTTAAGGGTAAGTTTTTGTTTTTTTTTTTTTTAATTTGTTATTTTGCAAATGGTCATGACCATTAATTTTCTGTGCTTGTTGTTGAAAGCACTTTTAGTTATTTGCTTTAACTTTCTTATTACAGGCGCAACTTGAAACGGAACGTTATGAGAAGGGTCTTTTAGAAGTACAAATTAAACAAAATGAGGAGGAGATCGAAAAATTAAGTAAGTACTGTTTAATTTTTCTAATTTTTTTTTTTTAAATCTGACCTGCTACAATTTGCTTCCTCTGATTCAATAAAAATTGATTGCCTCTGAATTCAAGTTTTTAAAAAACACAGCCTATGTGAGTTTTCATTAAAATCTGTACAGCCTTAAGTCACTGACGCATAAACAAACAATAAAACAAGAAATTTTATTATATCTATAAAATGGATATAAATATTTAACGCTTATTTTTAATCAAACCCATTTTTTGAAAAAAAGTTAAAATATTAATTATTAAAAAAATTAAAAAAAAAATTGTTTTCAATGTATTTTTTAAATAAAATGAAACTAAAAATTAAGTTCAAGTTATTCCTGTAAAAACGAAGGTTTACTCATTGAACAGGAGGCATTTCTCCTTCAGTATGATTTTTTAAATCTAACTTTGAATAATATTCATTATTTGCTTTGTATCTAATTTTTTGTACGCCACTTGTCATTGTCTTAATTTCTAATCTAATTAAGTATTTAGGGGAATGATATTTAATATTTCTGATACATAAACATAGTTTATTCTGAAGTCCATCTCTAGCTTGTGGTAACCATTTTTGCATCTAGTTTTTTCTCGGCTTCAAATCTTCCCATGATGTCTAAAATTAAAAATGAAAAAAGTAAGGGGTCTAATCACCGAATACGATATCGAGTGTGCTATCATATTAAATAATATTTCGATGTGTCGAGTAAGCTAATCAACGCATACGATTTGTGCCAAAAGAAAATCATTTTAAAATAACTAATTAAAAACCTAATTCCTCGATATCTTCATTCCTAGATTTCGGATCAGGATGAAGTTTAGGCTACAGGATCAATGTAGCGTGATACAGGCTGAGATCTCAGACATTAGAAGGGCGGCTTGCTGGATGAGGTACCACAGGATATACGGAAAGGATATCCGGATCTGTAATGACAGCAAGGCCGCGATTAACTTCTTATCGGGTGTCTATACGACATCACGATTGGTTCGTGAATGCCGGGCATCTCTTGACGAGATGGCGAGACATTCCAACCTGGAACTATTTTGGGTGCCGGCTCACTCGGGCATGCCCGGAAACATATTTGCGGACGAACTGGCCAGATTTGGAACTCGGTTGGGATGGCCTGAAGAGGTCACCTGCACGGTCTTGAGGACATTGTGGCCTCAGTATGATAGTGGGAGATCCGCAAATCTACTGATGTTTCCTCGAGGGCAGCTGGGTACACTGGTGGCTGTGCTGACGGGGCACTGTATCATTGGTACCCATGCTAGGAGACTGAATCTTCCGCATAATGACTACTGTAGAAGTTGTCAAGATGAGGAGCATCTGCAATTGTCCAGCTCTTTCTGGGAATAGGTCTTGCAGACTTATCTGTCTGCATTGTTCCTAGGATAAACTTGTTTATTCGGTCCTCGGGGTGGTTCGGATATGGATCTTTGATAGTACCGTAGGGACCTGAATCTAATCCTTGCACATCCTATTCCAGGTGACACAACGGTACCTTTAGGACCCAACTGAGTCGGTCTCATTACGCCTACAGCCTGTGCAACCTAACCTAACCTTACTCGATATCGAATGAAGATGAAAATTACTTACCTATTAATAATATAATATGTTTTAAAATAATTTTTACATGAACATTTTTATTTTGAAATAAATTTCAAAACTAAAATGTTTTTATGAATACTGTATATGTATTAAATAAAAACTAAAAATTGTTTTATTAAAATTCAAATGTTTGGAACCCTCAAATCAATCAAAAGATAAAAGAAAATTATTTTTTTTTATTATTCTATAATCAAATCTTTTTTATCTTTGTATTTCAGATAATAACCAAAAAAAGTTACTTCAACAAGTTCAAGATTTGAAAAATGACATACTTGTTAAAACCTGTGATGGTTCTACGAATAATGATGATGAGGAAGGAGAAATTCAGGTAATTTAACTTGTATTCGATTTATGTGTGTGTGTGTGTGTGTATGCGCTATTTGGCGAAATTCAGGTAGATAATAGAAAATATTTTTGGGAACTAGGCTTAACTGACAGATGTGACATTAAAGCTAAATATATCACAAATCTGCAACTATAGATATGAATACTAAATGTTGATTTTTTCTAAAAGTAAAAAAAAACGTGCAGACAAGTAAATAGAATTTTATTATATTTACAATAATTTTTAAATTAATTGTAAATATAATTAATAATTATAATTATTTTTTTTAATCACAAATATATTTTGTAAAAAATAATAATGCTAAAAAAATATAATTAAAAATAGAAGGTCGATAAACTACATTAAATAAATTATAAACAGTAAAAAATTCCTATTTTATTGTGTAAGACGTTACTTCACGTTTAAAATGTTTTACAGAAGCCTGTTGCGTCAATTTATTTTCGACTAAATATCCCTATTATAACACACAGAATGTAACGAAATCGTGTTTTATATTTTACATTTTGTCTTCATCCTATTTTCGTTTGAGTTAAAAGTTCATTTTTTTTTCTATTTTTAATTTTTTTTTTTATATTTTATGAGTGTAAATTAAATTTTTAAAACAGTTTAATAAAATATAGAAATATTTAGTTGTAACAAAATCAATAAAGCCTTGCCCGAATTTCATTTTGAATAACTGATAGCTTTTTTTGGTCGAAATGGAAAGGCTTTCATTACAAAGGCTTTCTTCTACTTTTGTTTTGTTTTGGGTCGCTGTCTATATACATTATCGTGCTACTTTCCCGATCATTTTATTTAAATCACCGATATTGATTATTGAAGGTGAAAGCAAGTGATGGCCATTTCGCTACAGCTTATTTAAAAAACATATTTTAAATAAACTAAATATTTTCATCCAAACAATACAATAAAGACAAACATCAAAGTTTAAGCAAAAACAATAATTAAAAAATTATTTTATTTTTCTTTATTCACCATATGCGGCTGACTTTTTTTGCGGGTCTTTAATATAGTGTATCCCAGTTAGCATTTGGAAGATTGCTTTTTACAAAAATCACCAAAGTGAGTCTTTTAGATTACCCAAGATGACTTAAAAGTGATTAATCAGTTGTGTGCTTAAAAAGAGACTCGAATATAATTCCGACAAACGCAAAGAAATTACATAAAGCAAATGCTTGAAATTCGACTGTTTTTAGAATTATTTTTGACACATATTTAGCACAGCCTAACGATAAAAAATGATTTAAATATTTTTTTTTTATTTTTCGTAAAAATTATGTCATTCCGTAAAGAAAATAGAGATACAAATGTAAAATGAATTTTGTTAAAATTAATTTTTTTTTTTTAAATTCATTTTTCTAAATTTGAATTTTAAGAAAATTAGAAATAACACGCTAACGAATGTAAGAAAAAAAGCAAAATATTATTTGCTATCTTTGATTTTGAGAAAATACAATTGGAAATGTCCGTATAATATGATTCGAAGAAGACTCTCATTTGGCTAGTAATGTGATCAAAAAATGACTCGAAGAAATTTCGTATTTGATTAAAAGAACGATTGAAAACAGTGTCGAAAATGATTCGTAAGGGACTCCTATAGAAGAGTGGCGGTCGTATAGAAGAGTCAAAAAAGACTCAAATATGATCAATAATTCAAAAAAAAAAAAAATACAAACTGGGATTAAACATAAAATCTTTTTTTCGTGCTATTTTCTATTATCCCGATTATTTATTTAAATCACGGATATTGATTATTGAGGGACAAAGCATTAAATTAAACATGTTGAAAACTAAATTAAAACAAAAAAATATCACAAAACACTACAGACACACTACACACGCTACACACGCTACTACACTATTAACAAATTAATAATTTACATTAAAACACGGGAATATTGAATTAAATAAGAAAAATTAGAAATTGTTTCTAGAAATAAAATCTTAGTCTGAATACCCTTAAAAATCCAATTTATCACAAGTTTTCGAACCTGTAAATAACTTTTTTGTAGGGTTTCGAAAAACTGCTATTAGCAGTCACATTTGACTAACCAGTTCATCTTTTTTCACTTACATGCTGAAAATTAATAACTGAATTCAGTTTTTTTATTTTATATCAACTGAAAATAGTTAAACTTAACACACAAAAAACTGAAACCAACTGAATTCAGTTTACTATTTTCAGCTGCACAACGAACACACAGAGGCTGTCTCTTCAGTTTGCGAATTTACAGTATGCAACTGAAAAGCCAGTGCGTGTGCGTTTAGCAGACGTAGTTATGTTTTTTTTAGTAACGCAACACAACTGAAAATGTGACTGGAAAATGCGTATGGGGTGGTTAAACAAAGTGGAAAATGTGCGTTCGTATACAGCTTTATGTTCAATAAATTAGTGGTGTTAGTCAAAATGCCTTCAATTTTCATAGGCCTTTTGCTGTTTGAAAAAAAAAAATATCCGATTTTTGAGCAGCTGCAGCGTTTAACAAATAATTACTATATTACAATAACGACAACAATACAAAATTAATCTACCTGCTGTTAACAAAATCCCAAAGTTAAAGGGTTTCCTTTAGTTTTTTGCACATTTATTACATATGGGTTTTTTTTTTTTTAACAAATGACTGATAATGTCAGTGCGTTTCATTTTGGTGCTTCTTTTATGTAGTCTTCTTTTTTATCTTTCATAAAATGAATTTACTTAAAGGTATCCACTTTACTTAGAGCAATAAAGAAATATTTTAGTGCATTTGCGTTAAATGAATATAAAGTTTTCTCGAAAACACCAATTGGTAATAATCTCAATTATGAATTAGAAGATAGGTATTAATTATAATTTTGTTTGATTATTTTGTAGGTTATTGGGGATACCTTCAGTTAAATTGGATATGTGGAAAACTTAATGCTAAAACAAATGTTTCCACTTTTAATTTTTTCTTTATAAATTATCTGAAGTAATTAAATTTAAATCTGCTCAAAAGATTTCGATAATAAAGGCATTTTAAATTTTTATTCTTTTCTTCTTTTTTTCTGTATGTTTGTAAGTATATTTAAAAAAATGAATTATGATTAGCCTTTATTTAAACACATATTATCTTTAAGGTGTCCAATAGTTTCGTACAAAAATAAAGAACGGCAAAGAATGTTTGATTCCTTGAGCATAAAGCTATGTAGGAAAATTGCGAATCAGTGGCAGTTTCTTTATAACAGGCACAAATCCTTTGATTTCAAATTATGGCAATTAAAACTTTATTGTAACTGTAAACAAAATTCGCAATAAATTTTATCGATGAAAAAAACCCAAAAAATTTTACACAACTAATACTTTTGTTTTAAGATATTTAGGTCTTTAATAATTTAAGTTGAAAACGAAATTATGTAAACAAAAAAAATTTAACTTTTATTTTGAAAACCGCATGTAAGTAAGTTGAGCAATTTTATTTTTTAAACAATTAAAAAAAAAATAACCAGAAAATCTATTCTTTCAAACTTTTATGCAAACAATATTAAATGAAAGTATTTTTTATTTACGAGGGCTGCTATATATATTTCTGGCCTGGCAACGCCGAGTGCTGCCAAGTGCAATCTGACATTTGGAAAGTTTGTCATTTTTAAGCATAATCGTACTCAAAACGTTTTGACGTACGACCATTATTTGTGTTGTTTACAGTGACTTGAAAAAATTAATATAGAAAGAAATGGAATTAACTCGTGAACATTTTCGTGCCATCATTTTTCACAACTTTCGACGTGGACTATCACGACAAGAGTGCATTGATGAACTTAAATCTTTGTGAAAAATTGGTATAATGAATTTAATCGTGGCCGAAGTTTGCTCAAAGACGAATTCCGTGAAGGTCGTCCAAAAACGGATGTTGTGCCAGAGAACATTGATGCCGTGCGTGAACTCATAATGCAAGATCGACATGCGACATACCGAGCGATAGAGACATCCTTGGACATTTCTTCCACCAGCATACATTCGATACTGCATGAACACCTGGCCGTAAAAAAGGTTTGTTCTCGTTGGATCCCGCACAATTTGAAAGTCGCTCAAAAAAAGGCTCGTGTCGATTGGTGCAAAGAAATGTTGCAAAAATACGATTGCGGTGCTTCAAAACACGTTTATAAGATTGTCACATGTGGCGAATCATGAATCAATGCGTATGAGCCCGAAACGAAACAACAATCGACCGTGTTGGTCTTCAAAGACGAGCAAAATCCAACGAAAGTTGTTCGTGGGAGAAGCACTTCGAAGCAAATGGTCGCCTGTTTCTTCGGCAAAACTGGTCATGTGGCGACTGTTCCGCTTGAGCAACGTAGGACGGTCACTCTTGAGTGGTACACTACATTTTGTTTGCCTGAAGTCATCGGAGAAATTCGAAAAACCAACAAGAGAAGACGAATCATTGTTCACCATGACAATGCGAACTCTCACATATCGGCTCAAACCAGAGCGTTTTTGACCGGCCAAAACGTCGAATTAATGGGTCATCCGCCGTACAGCCCTGACTTGGCACCTAATGACTTCTTCTTGTTTCCGCACATCAAGAAATAAATGCGTGGTCAACGATTTTCGTCGCCAGAAGAAGCTGTTGAAGTGTTCAAAAACCATGTTTTAGAGGTGTCTCAATCGGAGTGGAAAAAGTGCTTCGACAACTGGTTTGAGCGCATGCAAAAGTGTATAAATCATGCTGGAGAATACTTTGAAAAACAATAAAACCATTTTTGATTATAAATATTCGCATTTTCACTATTAGGCCAGAAATATATAGAGCAGCCCTCGTATACCTACTATACAACAATGACAATATAGTATTTTTTTTTTTTTGTTGAATAATAAACTGTGTATAAATACACTAACAAACTATTCAGTCAGATTATCCACACACATTTTTAGTTGTCTTGTGTTACTAAAAAAAAAACATAATTACGTCTGCTAAACGCACACGAACTGGCTTTTCAGTTGCATGCTGTTTATTTGCAAACTCAAAACACAGCCCTTGTGTGTTCGTTTTGCTGCTGAAAATAGTTAAACTGAATTCAGTCGGTTTCAGTTCTGAGTGTATTCAGTTTAACTATTTTAAGCAGTCAAATTGTTGAAATTAAAAACTGAAACAATTTTCAGTTCAGTCGCCAGTCAAAAAAAATGTTTGGTGGTGCTGAATTTTAAGCCCTGCTTTTTGTATCACACTCGAAATTAATCTCATGACAGATTATTATGTAAATTTCTAAAAACGGTTTGTTTAAAATCTTTTGCAGGATCATAAACGTATTCTTAAGGAATTATCTGAAAAGGAAGTGGAAGTTATTAAATTATCGGATAATGTAAGAACACTTCGCGAGGAAAACACTTTGTTGGAAAACAGACTTAAATATGCCGAAGAGCAAATTCTTCTATGCATGAATCGCATAAAAGAATTAAATACTAAAGTTGATGAATTGACTGAAGAGCTGCAGGTCAGTAATTTTAAAAGGAAAAACAATTTTTCTTATTCTTTTATTCACAAGCAGCATTCATTTTTATTGTTGTTTTTTTTTAGGAAAAGAATGGCCAAATAAAATATCTGACTGATAGAAAACTTGAATTAGAACAATTCATATCGGAGACACGTTCATCGTCGTCTGGTGCCAATATCGATCCAAATGTTTCTGCCGATTGTTTGGATAGTTCTTTTGTGCGTAACGGCAACAAGTCGAATGGTTCAAATAGCCTTGGCAGTCCGGAAAATCTAGGGGCCTCAGTTATTGATGTTCAGTTGAGAGAAAAAGAACATGAAAATCAACAGCTGAGAGAAGAATTAAAAAATATACAACGTGAACACAAACGTTTGGCTAAACATTTAACAAAATTGACACAAGAATTTGATTTACCCCTCGATACTTCATCGACGACATCGACAGATGATTCGTCACCTGACAATGAACAAGAACCCTATGAGGAGGAAAGTTCGTCCGAGGATGATAGATGTCATCAAGATCAATTGATCATTTTTAACAGTTGTATGGAAAAACTAAATAAATTTCATAAAAGCGAAAAAACTAAAATCAAACAATTAGAACAAGAGTCTAACAGCTTGCACGAAGAAAATGAAGGCCTAACAAAAAAGTTAATTGAATTGACACAAGAAGTTAAAGAACTTAATGAAAAACTCAAAGCTAAAGAGATGTGGCAACAGAAATTGCAGAAAGCTAAACAAGAAATTGAGGAGGAATTAGAAAAATCCAAAGAAATTTTAATAGAAACTGAAAAGCAAAAAAATAAATTGTTTAAAGAAGTACAATCATTGGGAAGTGCTAATGACACGCTTAATGAAAACATACAAAAACTTAAAAATAAATTAGAATTACAACAACAGCAATCGAAAGAATTAATAACAAATAATAAACAACTTAATGAAACTAAACAAAGGCTGGAGACTCAATTAGCGGAGCTAGAAAAGGAGCTTAACAACAAGAATTCCAAATGGAATGAAAACCTTAAAGAATTTATGGAAAAAGTTGAAAAACAAATGATAGAAATTGAGACGTATAAACAAACGGAGCAGACGCTTAAATCCAACTACGAATCAATGATTGTTAAAAATGAAGAACTT
Source organism: Gymnosoma rotundatum (assembly GCA_916610165.2). NCBI lineage: Eukaryota > Metazoa > Arthropoda > Insecta > Diptera > Tachinidae > Gymnosoma > Gymnosoma rotundatum. The sequence continues at coordinate 114,017,960 of OU744340.1, read as the reverse complement.
AAAAACGAGGCAAGACAGGCCAATATGCACTTGTGTGTCATGAGAAACGAATTAAATGAAAAAGAAAACCAATTGTCTTTATTGGGCAAGGAAATTGCAGCCTTCACGCAAAAGAATAAAGCATTAGAACAAAATGTCTGCAGCCTAATGGAAGAACATAAACGAGAGATGCTTGCAAACAATAATACTAAAACCGAAATGGATGAACAATTAAAGAAAGTTAAAGATAAGCTATCTAAGATGGAATTATTAATGGATTCCAAGCATCACGAGTGTGAATTACAGCAGCAACATATTGAAGAGATGAAAACTAAAGTTAGCAAAATCCTTAAACTTTGCGATAATGAAAGTACTAGCGACAATATTGGACAGAATTTAGAGAAAATAAAAAAACATTTTGAGAATCTTTTAGAAAAATTTAAAAAATTAAATACTGATTTTGTTAATTTAGAAGAAACTCACAAAGACACTTTAGGTAAAATTGAAAAATTTGAAGAGCACAAAGAGGAATGCTTAAGGCTCAGATCAGAAATTTCAGCATATAAAGAAAGAATCGAAATGCTGCAACATCAGCAGAATTGTATTTTGGAAAAGGCAAAACATGATTTGCAGGCAAAAGAACGAGAACTGCAAGATCGATTAAGAGAAGCTTCCGCGGAATATGAGGCCTCCATGGAACGTATAGCTGTTGAATTAAAATTGGAAAAAGAACATCATAATAACAAAGATATTGAATTGATTCTGAATAAAGCCGAACAAAATGATACCAAAAAGAAACTAAATGAAGCAGAAAAAGAAATTCAAAACCTTCGCAATGACATTCAACAGCTGCAACAGACCTGTGACCGTTTGAAACAATTCGAGTCGAGAGTTGCTGAATGTTCGGAGGAAAACAATAATTTAAGGCTTGAAATCGAAACCTTTAAAGGTCAGGTAGCCCAAAATGCCCTAAGGCTTTTGGAAGCCGATAAAGCTCTAACGGAATTTATGGAATTAACGAAAGAACAGAATACAGCCAAAAGCGAAGTTGAAGTTTTAAAAAATACACTAAAAGAAAAGGAAAATATTCTAATGGAAATGGAATCGAAATTGCAATCCCAATCTTTTTATGAAGTACAAATCAAACAGCTTCAGCAACAGCTTATGGAACAACAGGAAGAAGTGGAAAATCTTAAAAAGGATAAAGAACGTTTGACAAAAGATAATGTAGAGAAATATGAACAACATGTGAAAGAACAGCAGGAAAAGCTAATACTAATCACCTCATTAGAAAAATCTACAGATCAATTAAAATTGGCGGCCGAAGAAAAACAACAACAAATCTCTCAATTAGAAGAACAGCTGCAAGATCTTAAAATACAGATCAACAATCTGACTGAGCAAAACACTACGCTACAGGGAGACTTAATTGAGCGTAAAGCTGAACTGCGTCTAAGTTTAGATGAGCAGCTACAAGATAAAGAAGATTTCGAACTAAAACTGGCGACGCAAATAGAAATATTGTCCGAAAAAACGGAGAAATTAGAAGCCTTCGAAACTTCTGTCATTGAGATTTTAGCCATAGTGGAAAACAATTTCAATTTTAGCCAGGAATTAATGCAAAATGATGTTAATAATGTTTTCAACTATAATGAAGACAAAGATGATAGAAATATACAAAAACTAAGAAATCATTTGAATAACATTCTGCATGTGCACCGAAAAATAACCGGAGAAATCAAAGAGCTAACAGACCAACAACAGGAGGCCATGGCATCAGTGGCAACTTTAAAAGAAAATAACAATGATTTGCTTGCAAAACTAAATAAAGAAGAGAATCTTCTCAAGGAAACTCAAAAAAAATTGAAAGATCAAGAGTTGATTGCAGAAAAACGTATTTCACAAGAGATCCAACGTTTGGAGGAGGATTTATTAAATGTCGAAAATGTCAACGAACGTTTAGCTGATGAAAATGCAAAAATCCAATCTACATTAGACAGTTTAGAGGAGGAGTATAAAAATACCAAACTTAAACTAGAATCCCTAGAAGAGGAAACTCTACAACTGAAAGAAGAAATTCACACCAAGTCTTTGTTAATAGAAAAACTTCAAAAGGATGACAAAAAGTTCAAAGAAAAATGCCAACAAATTGAAAAGTTGTCAGAAAAATGCAAAAATTTAGAAGCCCAACTAAAAGAGAAATCCTCAAAGTTACAAAATGTTGAGAAAGAATATCAAGAGACCAGAGAAAAGGCTCACAAATGTCAACTAAAACTTACACATTTTCAGCAGACTGAACACAAGAAGCTGCTGGATAAACTAAAATTGATACAAGTTTCTAATGATGGTCTGGAAAAGGAAATGGACAATACGAATAAAGAACTTTTGGCACTTAAAAACACAAAAGCGGAACTTTTACAAAAACAAAAAGAGCTGGAAGAACAGCTAAATTTAAGCTCAAGTAAATTAGATGAAATGGTTACCAACAAACTGAATGCCGAAACAAAATGCGAGAAACTACAATCCGAAGCTCAACAACTTAGGCGTGACTTGGATTTCACAAAAGCCCAACAGCAGGCCCAGCAAGACGAACACAACCGTTTAAATCAAGAAATCGAAGCTTTGAAAGTAGACAAACAGCATCTAAGAGATGAAATTTATGAGAACAAGTTAATCCTTCAACGTTCTAACGAAAATGTTACCCAACTCATACAACAAATTTCCTCTATACGTCTCGAAAAAGAAGCAGCCCTGGAAGAGAATCAATTGCTGCGCAAACAACTAGAAGAAACAGGCAAAAATCAAACTACTTCGGAAACCAAAATGAAAACGATCATTGAAAAGTCGCAGGATTTCGAAAGAAAACTTTTCACAACTGAAAATGAACTTAAATCACTCAAGATCCATTTGGAAAAGAGTGAAAGCTCTTCAGAAAAATTGCAAACCGAAAATAAAAAGCTGCGAGAAAGTCAAGAGGCCTCTACAAAACGCATAGAGAAATTAGCTTTAAAGCTTGGTGACTCCCAGGCCAAAAGTGCTAAACTCGAAAGAGAGAATGAGAAACTAGTTAGGACTTTGGAAGCCCATACGGTAACAGTAGAATCATTGCAAAGGGAAAAGGATCTGCTGCAGTCTGAGGCGAAATCGCTTAAAGAACGTCTTTCACGAGCCGAAAGAGGTCACGAACAGTTGGCTATTAAAGTACAAAGTCTAGAACACCTCAATGTCAGTCTGCAACAAATAAAAAAGAAACTAGAAGCCTCTGAAATAGATGGCAAAACAAAATTAAATAAATTAGAAAAAATGCGTGAAGCCAACGAAGAAAAAATACGTAAACTAACAAATTCCCTTAATAACGCCGAGAATGTCAATGTCAAATTGAATCTAGAAATAGGAGCTTTGAATTCCGAACTACAGGAAATCAAGATCGAACGCCATAAAGAGCAATCAACACAAATTGAGGAAATAAAAACAAAATTAAACGAAGCCCAGGAATCAATTGAAAAATTCGAAGAAATCAATGAAAAACTAAAAATAGAAGTAGACGTGCTCAAAGAGGAAAACTCCTCGCTCAACGATCAACTCTCTAAAGCTGCACTTTCTTTGCAAATAACCTCACAAAAGTGTGAACGTTTTGCTGCTGAACTGGAGCAAATACGTGCCGATATGTTGTTAATGAAACAAGAAAAATCACAAATTGAAGAGCAACATGAATTATCTGTACAAAAATTAAAACAATTCGAATCTCAAAATATGAAACTTGTTGATGAAAATAAAAACCTGGTTGAAACGTTACAACAAAAAATATCCCGGTTAGAGGAGGAATTAACAGCCAAAACGGAAAAAGTAGTTGATTTGCAAAAGGAAATTGAGATTCTCAAAGAAAACTCCGAACGTCACTCTTCTCTTGCACAACAGAATACTGTTGTCAATGCCAAAGAATTGGAAGATTTACGCAAACAAATTTCGCTGGCCGAGGATATTCGTCTGAGAGAACAACAAGTTATTTCACAATTGCGTTCGGATAATGAAATTTTACTCTCAAAATACCAAGATTCTAAAAAACGAGCTCTTGAAGCTACCACATACAGTGAGGAACGCATTAAGGAGAATCGTTTGGAATTGGAAGGCAAATTGGAGAAGATGAAAAATAAAATGGTAAGTTTGTTTTGTTTTTCTTTTTACATTTTAATTGTGTCCGTATTCTTGTTTAATGAAAGTAATTAGTTAATGTATATTTGTTGTTGTTTTTTTTTTTTTGTTTTATTGTTATAATTTTAAGAACTAACAACACACATTCCTTACTCGTATACATTTTGGGGCATCACACTGCATTATTTTATTTTTATTTTATTTTTTTTTTTTTTTTTTGTTCTTTGTTGTATGATAATGGTTTTTATAAAGCATGATGTATTTTGATGTTATATATGTGACTGCAAAATAAATGTCTCAATTATTAGGTAAAAAAACAAAAAAATTGAAATTTGGCAATTTAAGTTAAAACTTATACTGGAAATTTATAGCTGAGGATTCAGGTTCTTAATAAAACAGATTTGCATGCTAGTTTAAATTTATATTTTTATCTAAATCACTGGAGTTTATAACTGGGCGCTATCTCTGCTACAATGTTTACCTGCCTTTCAAAGGCAACAAATAGACACTTGAACTTTTTACAGAAGTATTATTATGGCCGCTACAACAAATAATTGTTAACATGAAATTAAAGAGAGGCGTTATTTTCACGTCTGATATGATCAACCATTATAGGTCAACACTTCACCATTTGCACATAGTATGTAGCAGAATGACTTCGTGCATGTAGGCCGACAGAAGCCGTCGAAATTGGTCACCTTGCAAAATTAAAACGACTTTTTTATTAACACGATTTTTAACATTTTTATTTTAGATTTTCCTTATTGAAATTAAAAAATATTAGCGACAGTATCGGTTATGTCCTATTGCTTCTTAGATATTCTACTTTTTTGTAATTAAAATTTTCAATTATCTTCAGTTAGTGTTTGGCTCAAAGTGAAAATGACTCTTGACCAGTTTGAAAAGTTTTGAGTTTACGACAGCATTTTCTTATACAGGGTGTCCGCCGGGAAGGTTTTGGTCTTGACAGTTCATATTTTGCAGTCGTAGAGTAGACACGTGGCAAATTTATTATGGAAAAATATTCGATAAACCAACGTGTTTATATCGTTAAAACATTTTATCAAAATCAATCATCGATTTCTATGACGATGAGAACGTTACGTAAAATTTTTCCGGAAACAACGTACCAACAAAACGCACTATTTATCGCGTAGTGAATGATTTAAAAGAAAGAGGATCTGGTCTGTAGGTGATAGGACAAAGCAATGACCACAGCGTACTGCAAGATCGGTTGATAACATTGCTGCTGCTCAAGAAAGTGTTCAAAACAATCCATCAACCTCAATTCGACGCCGTGTGCAGAAGCCTGGTTTTCAAAGAACAACTTTGACCACAATTTTGCACAAGGATTTGCATTTGTTTCCGTTTAAAATTCATTTGACATAAAAGCTTCTTTCACACGACCATTTACGTCGCTGTATATATGCCAATAGGGTGTTACAGCACGCTCATGACAACTCCGCTTTTTATGAAAAAATCATAATCATAAGTATGGAGGCACATTTTCATTTGGATGGATATGTGAATAAACAGAACAGTCGGTTGTGGGCAATTGAAAACCCTCAAACTATTCATTAGTCACTTTTGCATCCATTAAAAATGACAGCTGGTGTGCCATTAGGTCAAAAGGAATCATTGGATCTTACATCTTTGATGATGAAAACAACGTAACGGTAACTGTAAATGGGTAGCGATACCGTGCTATTATTGAAAACTTTTTAACGCCACAACTGCATGCTTTGGGCTTGATTAACATGTGGTACCAGCAGGACGGGGCTACATCGCATCCAGCTAGGTTTACAATGAAATTGCTGCGAGACCTATTTCCACAACAAGTTATTTCTAGAAATGGTGGCGTTGATTGGCCTCCACGGTCGTTTGAACTGACTGTTCCGGCCTTTTTGTGGGGATATCTGAAAAGCAAAGTTTATGCAAACAAACCGGAAACGCTTGAGCAACTCAAACAAAATATTTGTGATGAAATTAATGAAAGTTTTGTAAAATAAAAAGTATAACAAAAGACCGCGTGAAATGTGTGAGAATGTAATGAAAAATGTGCTCAAAAGAGCTCGCATTTGCGAAGCTAACAGAGGAGGACATTTATCTGATATTGTATTCCATACATAATTGACGACATTGAATAAAACATGTATCAATATAAGATCCCTTCTCTTTCATTTAATCAATAATTATAAACAAACAAAGCAGTATACCTTCCCAGCGGACACCCTGTATTGAGCAAAATATTTTTTAAGAAATATCAGTCAAAAGTTACAAGTCATTAAACATAAAAAATAAGAAGAGTTTACTGTGTGGGAATATAGAGAAAAAATGTCGCGACATTCTTAATAAGTTCCTTAAAGTTATACATAAAATATAAATTTTTATTAAAAAAAAAACAAAACTTTTTTGAGTTTATGTCCACATAAGGAAGAGTTAATTTACACTGCAAAATGTCTATTTTATCGAAAAAAAAAAAATTGTTTTTCATTTATCGTTGTACAATACAATTTTAAAATTTTATTGAGGAATGTCTACTTTATAGGTCTTTCTAAACAATTTTGCCCATTCTGTGAAACCAAAAACAAAACACATGCAAATTAGGAAACAAAAGATTAAAGACGAACTTGTATTTTGGGTAGGCAATGATTAATATCCATACAGCCCGATAATGCTGGGAACAGATGTTTGAATTGACTCTCTGCATAGGGAAGGAAAAGTGTTGTTTTTACTATTTTTCTCGCAATTTTTGTTCCCACAATTACTTTCTTAAGCATAAATATGAAAAAAAAAAAATTAACCGAATTTGTCGAGCCATTGTCGATTTTTGCTTTACTTAACCCTTTCGGGACTACTGGGATAATACGTCCCAGCAATTTTCAAACTGTCTTTTTTCTTTATTTTCAACGCAATCGCCAGGGAGGTAGAACTCCCAAACGTCCAAAAACGGATAGCATCAATATTGAAGACCACTTGCCAGTAGAGCAAGAGAAGCGTTGTCGCTGTGTCCGCTGTTCTTCACTTGGCATAGAAAAGCGAACAAAGATGATATGCTCAGATTGTAACAACGCCTTATGTTAAAAGTGTTTTGGGCCATTCCACAAATAAATACCTAATTGCATTCCTAAAATGTTAAAAATAAATGTAAACTTTTATCTAAATCCAATAATATTTATATTTTAGTTATCTTTTTAATTTCGAATCGCTCTTCGAGAACACTGATTGTGATTTTATGCCCCATGAAAACACTAGTTGCGATTATATGTCCCAGGATAAAAGGACGAATTTAAAATTTGTAAGTATGGAGAACATTTTATCATACCTTTTAGAATATGAAAAAAATTTACCATACATAATTTGGTTTGCAAAATAAAACTCCGTCCCGAAAGGGTTAAACAATGTCAACATTTTGACATGCTTCGTTCGAAAAACAAAAATATTTTAGAAGCTTGAAGGTTGTCTTGCTTTCGTTGTTGAACTAACCAAAGTTTGACAACTGGATTCTATGTTTTCAAATTACAATTATATTAAAATTTATATACTCTGCAGGTATTTAGCACTACTGCTGTAAACAAGCATTTAAACAGCCTTCTTAAACTCTTTTTAAGCGCTCTATGTTTTATATATCGGCATTAAATTTTTATTTAGGAGTGTCGGGGTGAAGGTAATATCCGGTGTTACCTAAAAATATTTGATACATAATTCATTCATATAAGTACATGGAGAACTTACTTGCATATGATTACATTTAAATTATATTCGCCTGTTTTGTTTACTCACCTAATACTAGGGCTGCTCTATATATTTCTGGATTAATAGTGAAAATGCTAATATTTATAATCAAAAATGGTTTTATTGTTTTTCAAAATATTCTCCAGCATGATTTATACACTTTTGCATGCGCTCAAACTAGTTGTCGAAGCACTTTTTCCACTCCGATTGAGACACCTCTAAAACATGGTTTTTGAACACTTTAACAGCTTCTTCTGGCGACGAAAATCGTTGACCACGTATTTTTTTCTTGATGTGCGGAAACAAGAAGAAGTCATTAGGTGCCAAGTCAGGGCTGTACGGCGGATAACCCATTTTGGCCGGTCAAAAACGCTCTAGTTTGAGCCGATGTGTGAGAGCTCGCATTGTCATGGTGAACAATGATTCGTCTTCTCTTGTTGGTTTTTCGAATTTCTCCGATGACTTCAGGCAAACAAATTGTAGTGTACCACTCAGAAGTGACCGTCCTACGTTGCTCAAGCGGAACAGTCGCCACATGACCAGTTTTGCCGAAGAAACAGGCGACCATTTGCTTCGAAGTGCTTCTTCCACGAACAACTTTCGTTGTTTTTTGCTCGTCTTTGAAGACCCACACGGTCGATTTTTGTTTCGTTTTGGGCTCATACGCATAGATCCATGATTCGTCACCTGTGACGATCTTGTAAACGTCTTTTGAAGCACCGCAATCGTATTTTTGCAACATTTCTTTGCACCAATCGACACGAGCCTTTTTTTGAGCGACTTTCAAATTGTGCGGGATCCAACGAGAACAAACCTTTTTTACGGCCAGGTGTTCATGCAGTATCGAATATATGGTGGTGGAAGAAATGTCCAATGATGTCTCTATCTCTCGGTATGTCACATGTCGATCTTGCATTATGAGTTCACGCACACCATCAATGTTCTCTGACACAACAGCCGTTTTTGGACGACCTTCACAGAATTCGTCTTTGAGCGAGCTTCGGCCACGATTAAATTCATTATACCAATTTTTCACAGGGCTATACGATGGTGCTTCATCGCCATACAAAGATTTAAGTTTATCAATGCACTCTTGTCGTGATAATCCACGTCGAAAGTTGTGAAAAATGATGGCACGAAACTGTTCACGAGTTAATTCCATTTTTTTCTATATTAATTTTTTCAAGTCACTGTTAACAACACAAATAATGGTCGTACGTCAAAACGTTTTGAGTACGATAATGCTTAAAAATGACAAACTTTCCAATGGAAATGTCAGATTGCACTTGGCAGCACTCAGTGTTGCAAGGCCAGAAATATATACAGCAGCCCTCGTAATAGCAACACTTTTCAATTCGGTTATCCATTGTCTGTAATAAACCTCAGGCAATAACTTTTACGATTGTTGAAAAATCGAATACCATTCGTTTTTTTTAATAAAATTATTGCTCCGATTTTAAACATTTCTGTCAGAGCTTATTCTTTATAGTGACATTCAATGCGCATTGATAGCTATCTTAATAGCGGAGAAAATTCCACGGGAAATTCATAGGGAAGTTAAATTTCCCTACAAGAACAGTGGCGGTTATTTAACAGCCAAACCTTAATTAGCGCGTAAGACGCAAAGCAATCTGATGGAATGTCATCCCTAAATTAGAGCGTCAACTTTGTGTCTTTTACTGTAATGTTAACTCATTTTATTTTATAAAACCCACTGTATCAGAATAAAGAAGAGATAAAACCGCTAGATTGCCTTGAAAATAACTAAATAGTCATTACTTTTCAACAATAACAAAACAAAACAAACCAACAAGCAGCCAACTTCACTTCCTAACGCACTGTCAAAATTGGATTTTCCAATTGCTAAACTTGGACGCCGTGCTACTATGGTTTGCTTCATACATTTTTGTATGTACATGAAAATTTTTAAGAGATGGCGCGTTATGCGCTAATTTAGGTTTGGCTGTAATCGATCATTTGATCATCATTAATGACAGAAATATCCATCATTGCGTAGAACAAAGTTCCTATCATATTCTTAATAGAAAAGTTAAAAAAAAAAATGATGAACACTTTTGTATGTTTTTTCTGCAGTAAATTGCGTTGCCAGTGCTTTTTTTAGAAAACATTTAAGCAAATTTTGTTTGATCTTTGGAATAGATTTAATTACAAAACGTTTTATACGCTGCATTTAAAACGTTGCGTAGAATAAATTTACAAAAAATAAAATTCATTCTAAATTTATACCAGGAGTGTTGCAACGGTAACGCCGTACCAGTAAAAAAAATTGTTGCAAATGTTTCAGTGCAAAATTGTATATGTATTAGTTTCGGCCACTCATTTCTTGGAAAAGAATTCAAAAATTTATTTCTTCAATGTCACAATTTATTTTCTTCAAACTGTGCAGCATGTGCATCCTTTGGCACCTTGTACATGTGACATAAATACAAATTAATTAAAGGAAAAAAATTCAAATGCTTAATTGTTGTTTTAGAACTATTTCAAATAACATCATGCTTTTTATTAATTTAAAATAAATAAAATATTCAATACATCGTAGCGCAACATATACAAACAGTACTTTCAAACCACCACGTATTTCCTGAGCTACTTTTTTTTTAAACTTTGTTTAAGCTTTATTAAAATAAAAAGAAGAAGCATGCTTTAAAACTAAATTATTTATTTTTCTTCTCTTTTTGCAAAGAAGCAGGCTACAAGAACAGTGGGAACACATAAACATTGGAAAAACCGTGTACATAATTGTTTTCGATATTTCTTTGTTATTTTTTTTACACAAGTTCTATTTATGATAATTCTACACTATTTCCTAAACAAAAACGATCTAGAGTTAACATTCAAAAGCAGAAAACCAGCAGTGTTTTGAATAATTGTGCAATTTTTCCCACCAAACAATAAGAAAAAATTAGTTTGTTATTAATGTGCATGCTTTTGTTTAATGGATGCGATGAGATGAGATGTGTTATAATAAAAAAATAAATATATAAATTATGTAATTATAATATAATAATGTAAAGAAATTATATACATACATACATACATATAAACATATATATTATTGGTATTAATGTAAATCTATAAATAAACATTTTTTTTTTAGTTTTAGTTTTAACATTTTTTATTTGTATGTATTTTTAAAGTTTTATTATTAACAAAAATTTGCAGTTGTGATGTCCTACTCGTATTTGTTCTCTAACTACTAAAAAATTTTTTTTTAATTGTAAATGAATGAAAATTTAATAGACAATACTTCATCTTTATTTATCTTTCTTTTTCTGTAAATCTACATATATTTTTTTTTTGTTTATTATTTACACAATTTTTTACAAAACCTGTCTGGCTTGTTGCTACAACACTGTCTGTCTTCTTCCTTTTTTAAAATTTTTATTTAAAAAAAATCAAACAACAAAAAACAAAACAAACAAAAACAGAAAACTCTCTATACTGAGGAAATAACTAAAATGAAGACCAAACAAGAACGGGAAATCGCTATTATAAAATCTGAAATGGAAGTGCTAAAAGCCCAGGTGAGTAAAATTTTCCCCAAATATTAATATTAAATACAAATAAATCTCATGTCTCAACTACAACAGCCCTCATTCGTATAATATATAGTTGTCTCATGTGTAACTCAATCCTCAATTACAAACTGAATTGCCAATTTTATTTTGACACAGGGTACGAAAATGTATGTGATAAAAATCGATGTTCCTCAAAGGTATGTTTACCACAAAAATTCCTGCCTCTGAATGCTCGACATACTTTAATGTGATGCCGGAAAATTCGATAGTCACATTTAAAAGGGTGAGGGGATGATGAACTGGCAAAGAAGGGACTAATACTTCATGATGGATAGTTTTCGTGACATCCCCCTATCTATTTGCGGGCAGCGTATTGACGCTGCTTTTTATGATCTAGCTCTGGGCAGATGATCTAAGGAGTTGACTTTTTCGACTGCAAAGATAAGATGGCTGCACTACTGCGGTGGCCGAATGTGCGATTTAGTAGCTGCAGTAACTCAGCACTGCCTGTTCGGAGAGGGAGGTGACGATAGAATATATCCTTTGCATATGCACCGCAATAGAATACCGAACGCTGAAGCACCTCTTTTAACAGTGTTTTGGGAGCCTATTTGATATTTTTATATTAGGGCCGGGCAGATATAGTTCCTTGTTAAGGAACTGTAGTCTCGCGGAAGCAGCAATTCTATTCTTTGATTACTTGCGTTTCTCGACCAGCGGCCCTTTGCTTGACAGTTTGTTCTCTGCATCTATCACTCCTACATTCCGCCATTTTCTTTCTTTCTCTCTTTGTTCTGACCCTCCTTACCTTACTTAGCTGTTTTTACAGCTTCTTGTATTTTTTTTAACTTAATTGTGTTTTAAAATCGGTAGAAATTCATCATGTCCTTTAAAAACGTTCGCTTTCTGCCGCAGACCTAAATAAGAAGGTTTATATTGTATTTATTCTGCTCCTGAGCACAAAACGTACATTAAACTAATCAAACGTAGCCAAAAGAGAAAACAATGATTTTTTATTTTTTCGTTATAGCGGTTGAAAAGAAACACTTATTTTTTTTTTAGAAATTGTACGACAATTCTATTACTAAATCAGGGCTTGTACATAAGTGAAAAGCAAATTTGTTTTGTTTGCGGTCTTGTGATTAAAAAAAAATATTAGTTTTGCTTTTGCTTATTTATAAAATGATCAAAAAATTTTAAAAATATTATGTCTGCGGATAACGTTTGCGAAACGTTTTGTTTGTTTTCAGACACTGCTTTATATGGCTTTTAGAGCGAATTGCCTCAGTGGTAGTGCTAACCAAAAATAACTGCTCTTCTTAAGCATAAACATTTTAAACCGAGCTGGCCAGTCGAATTAATAATTAAATTAATATTTTACTGTGTTCGGGAAGAATATCTTACAGTGTTAACTTGTTAAAAAATTAACTCAGACGATATTCAATGCTTCTTACCTACAATAAAATTTCTTTTCATGGCTAATATTTTAACATTTTTTCACTTATAGCCAAAATCCATATGATTGTTTTTGCATAAACCATTATCGAAAATGCCAGACGTGTTGTCTTAGAAAAGTAAAATTATGTTGTTTGAACGTACGGTTGCTACAGTTTAAAGTGCATTATTTTTAATTGTTTGTAATACTCGCCGCTACTTACACAAGAATTCGATACGGGGGTAGCGCAATTGAAAACAGAGCGACCAATTGTCTTATAAGTTGGTAGAGTTGTTTATTTTTAATAACCTTATTTCAAGCTTTCACCTTTTGATGAGTGTAGCATGCGTAGGAAAATGAAGAAAGCTGACGAAACTACTACAAAGATTTTTGGGTTATTAATCGCAAGTAAATGTGTGTCACCATCCTATGTCGAAGAAGTAAAAAAAGAAAACACCGATGTCTTTCATGGTGATAGTTAGAGTTTACTTTTATGCAGAAAATCTTTAAAGGTTGTCAGATATTGACAATTCAATTATAATCGTTGAAACGAGAAACTACACTGACCGTAAATGTTTAACGCAATGTCGACATTGTCAAATTTAACAGACTGACCCCGAAATCCGCAACAAAATCGATTCCATCACATTTTGTTTTCTAACTATTTCCAAAAATTTTGTTTAAAGTTTGTGTGCTGAAATCGTTCAAAATTCATCTCGAACGTTCCTAAGTCGACCGACATATCTAAATACTTACGATTTTTGTATATCCACAATGAACCTCAAATCCAAAAATTTTGATAATTAAGAGCCCTGATTCACTATTCTTCACCATCGTACGATACTGTTAAACTAAAATCCAACCAAATTCTCTCTTACCCAGAAAAATCGCAAAAAAAAAAAATTATGTCTAGGTACAACATAAATATTTAGTGGTAACACTGGTTCTATGCAACCAATATTCTAATTTATAAAATTAAATTATGTGAGAATTATATAAATATTTACTTTTCGCTTACAGGTTTTCCTAAATATTCTGTTCTTAATATGTACTTTCTCTTTATTTTTATCCACCAGAACACGAAATACGAAGAACACACTCGCAAGCTGTCCAATCAAATTGTACGTTTAAATGATAATATTCTTCAACATCAAAAGGAAAATACTATATTATCGACGAAATTGAAACATGCTATGGATCAGTTAAATGAAGAACGTAATAAGCAGCGTTCCAATACAATACACGTTTCAACCATTTCATCATCTTCAGCTCCGAATATTGGTCCCAATTTAGCTATGGAAGATGAGGAGGGTGAAATATTTAATAATACTTACTTGACAGATTTGAAAGATGGACGCATGTCAGAGTTTATGAGCCGAAACATTTGGTAAGTTTAAACATTTTTTAAAAGTGTTTCTTTTTTTTAATTTTGATTTTACAAAAAATCTTTTTCTATAAAAAAAAAAATAAAATAAAAATAAATAATTTTATCATCAAGATACGAGGGCTGCTCTTTATATTTCTGGCCTAATAATGAAAAATTTTTCAAAGTATTCTCCATCATGATTTATACACTTTTGCATGCGCTCAAACCAGTTGTCGAAGCACTTTTTCCACTCCGATTGAGACACCTCTAAAGCATGGTTTTTGAACACTTCAACAGCTTCTTCTGGCGACGAAAATCGTTGACCACGCATTTTTTTCTTGATGTGCGGAAACAAGAAGAAGTCATTAGGTCCCAAGTCAGGGCTGTACGGCAGATACCCATTAATTCGACGTTTTGGCCGGTCAAAAACGCTCTGGTTTGAGCCGATGTGTGAGAGCTCGCATTGCCATGGTGAACAATGATTCGTCTTCTCTTGTTGGTTTTTCGAATTTCTCCGATGACTTCAGGCAAACAAATTGTAGTGTACCACTCAGATGTGACCGTCCTACGTTGCTCAAGCGGAACAGTCGCCACTTGCTTCGAAGTGCTTCTTCCACGAACAAATTTCGTTGGATTTTGCTCGTCTTTGAAGACCCACACGGTCGATTATTGTTTCGTTTCGGGCTCATACGCATAGATCCATGATTCGTCACCTGTGACGATCTTATAAACGGCTTTTGAAGCACCGCAATCTTTTTTTTGCAACATTTCTTTGCACCAATCGACACGAGCCTTTTTTTGAGCGACTTTCAAATTGTGCGGGATCCAACGAGAACAAACCTTTTTTATGGCCAGGTGTTCATGCAGTATCGAATGTATGCTGGTGGAAGAAATGTCCAAGGATGTCTCTATCTCTCGGTATATCGCATGTCGATCTTGCATTATGAGTTCACGCGCAACGACGACCTTGGACGACCTTCACGGAATTCGTCTTTGAGCGAGTTTCGGCCACGATTAAATTCATTATACCAATTTTTCACAGTGCTATAGGATGGTGCTTCATCGCCATACAAAGATTTAAGTTTATCAATGCACTCTTGTCGTGATAATCCACGTCGAAAGTTGTGAAAAATGATGGCACGAAAATGTTCACGAGTTAATTCCATTATATATTAATTTTTTCAAGTCACTGTAAACAACATGAGTACGATTATGCTTAAAAATGACAAACTTTCCAATGGAAATGTCAGATTGCACTTGGCAGCACTCAGTGTTGCCAGGCCAGAAAAATATATAGCAGCCCTCGTAATAATTTTAACGTAAAATACATTTATCCAAAACTATTAGAAATAATAATAATCAATTATGCTTTTTTTTATCACTAAAAAGATGCTTTATAAAACAAATCGAAAAGCTTCAAATGAAATTAGTTGAAAATTATTAGAAAAAATTTTATACCGATGTAACAATTATTTTTTAATAAATTACTTAAATTAACGTTACGTGTCAGTTCGTTCGTAGTTTTTTGATACCTATTTTTAGAGAAATTAGTTTTAGGGGCTTAAAATATTAAAAAGCAAAGAAAAGTTATTTGAGACTTGAAACTTCTAAACAATTGAAAGCTTCATTACTTCAAATTCTAATTCTCATTTAGTTTATTTATAGTTGTCTTGAATTTTGAGTCTATTTCTAAAAAAAAATAGTATATTAAACACATTTCATGTATTTTTTTATAACAAAAATTTCAAGTTTATTTTTAAGAATTGTTTGCTTAGAATTTTTTTCTATTAAAACATGTTTGTTTTTTAATACTTTTAGCGTTGAAGAACTTAAATATCGCAATTCTCTCTTACCACCCCACCTACGAAGTACTTATGCAGCACAATTTGATCATGAATTCACTGATGATGATCCAAAAGTAAGCAAAACATTTTCCAAAAGTTTAACAAATATAAACAATTTATCCGCCGTACAACATCACCATCATCACCATCACCATCATCATAACACAAATAATGTACCACATGAAGCTGTTACAGCTACTTTAAGACATGTTCCAGTGCCTGGCACTTCTTTACAAACAACAACAACAACTATTACAAAAAATCTTCCTAGAACAACACCATTAAAATAGATATAGGATTTTAATTCTTTTTCATATTAAATGACAATATTTAATTTTAATTTGCTTAAAATAATGACCAAGAAACTAATAAAATTTTATTTAACAAATTTAATAAAATTTAAAAGGAATAACTTGATAAACATTCCTCCTCCTTTTTCAATTGCATGAAAACGTCCTTTTAATTCACAAAGTTAATGTTTCGTTATAATTGCCAGTAAACGTGTTTTGTTAATGTAAATGTTTGTTTGTATTTCAAAAGTCTGTATGTTTCATGTGCAGTGTTTTTTTAATTTTTTACTAACAACTTTTTTAATGATGTCTTAAAGTATTATATTAAATATTTCTTTTCATAGGATGGCCCTCATAGCTTAGATGATAGCATGAGTGCTTTACTTAGCACTACTGCTGGTGGAACACGAAAGAAATTCACTGGTGTTACTCACTATACACGTCCTGGACCTCCCACACCAAGTAAAAATCGTGGTCGCTTATCGTTTTGCGATCCAGGGCGCGAAATTCTTAAAGAAAGTAATGATACAAATACTGATTATACGGCGTCATCATCCAAAACGCCAGCACGTTTTAATTTCTTTACTTCACGGTTTAGCATGGGCAACACCAAAGATGAGGTAAGTAGTGTTATTTTGCTATAAAAAAAAATTTTTTTAATTCTTTCATGTTTAATAACAATTTTTAACTTTCATTGGCTTAAAATAATGACCAAGAAACTAATAAAATATTATTTAACGAATTTAATAAAATTTAAAAGGAAAAACTTGATAAACATTTCTCCTCCTTTTTCTATTGCATGAAAGTGTTCTTTTAATTCACAATGTTAATGTGTGTGTGTGTATCAAGTTTCGTTATAATTGCGAGTAAAAGTGTTTTGTTAATATAAATGTTTGTTTTTATTTCAAAAGTCTGTATGTTTCATGTGTATTTTTATACCCTTCACCACAAAAACTGGAAAAAGAGAATAACTAAGTTTACCATTCCGTTTGATCTCTTCAAATGTTGATACTTTAAAAAATTTGAAAATTTCAGAGTCCCGTAACTCGGAAAATTGGAAAATTGAACGCGCCATTTTTTCACTTGATGTGTTTTTCTTATTTTTTTATTGAAGTTTGTTTATTGTTCCAAATATTAAAAAAAAAATTAGAGGAAGGACATGGACCGATCTTGCTGATTTCCAATAGAACCTCTTTCGACACTACGTCTGATGGATTTGCCTTTGGCTCCAAGGACGGACAGACGGACATCGCTCAATCAACTTCGCTATGCTTAAGAACTTACAGAATATTTATACTTTATGGGGTCGGAAATGGACATTGTGGAAATTACAAACGGAATGACAAACTTAGTTATACCCTTTTTCCACTCTGCGGTGAGGGGGTATAATTTCGAATATTTTTTTTTCGAAAGTTTACCCAAAAATTTAAAAATTTCAAAATAAAAACTAAAATTTAAAAAAGAACGATACAAAATCTTACTGCCTATCGCTGCCGTATTCCCAGTTCATATGTCTTTTTGTCAGCAGTTTTAGTCCTTTCCTGAACCGGTTTCGTATTATGCGCTGAAAGGTGTTAAAAATATGAAAAAAAAGTAAGAGTTCAAAATTATATGAATTTCTATTTAGATTACTGAATATTGGTTTTTAGCTGTTACGATTTTTTTTTTAGTTTAAATCATTGTAATTTGCTGTGCTGTTAAGTGTTCTTTGTTGTTTGTGTAAGTCTACTCTGTGTCATTTGCCAAACTCTGCTTATCAACCTCTATCATTCACATTTTTATTCTTTTCACTATCAAGAAACCTAACATCAAAAAAGAAACGGATGAACCAACTTCACAAAAGACTACGGAAAACTCCAAAATTAAGCGGTCAGTAGCTGCTCGTAGACTTTTAGCTGGTGTTGGTTGTACTTCAACACCACGTAAGAGTAAACTACACTACGATCAACGACGTCTGCTAGATCAATTGATGTCCTCGTCAACTTCACCTTCACCATCGTATCTTGCTAACGAAAATAAAAATAAGAAACAAGAAACGAAACTAACACCGCCAGAAGTAAGTATGATAGAAACTCCGCTAACAGCCTTGGACAAACGTGATGTACCGAAAGCTCCTATGCATAAGACAATTGTCAAACGCCTGGAAGCCATAGCTGGCGGTATAAAACGCAGCAGGCGATATTCTTCTAGTTTTGGCCGTCGAATCTCTAGACGTATACAAGAAATTTGTACACCTACTAGCGGAGAAACCACTTCATCCGCTTTAACATCTCCAGCTAAGGTGGAAAAACAAATGAAAAAGAACGTGATTGTTTGTAGCAGTGTATCTACCTCGGACGGTATACGTAACACTAATTTAGCACAAAGGCGTGTGCGTAAGAGACACAAGAAGGAGAGGTGTACGAGGCCTTCTTTGTATTTAAGAGGAAATATGTTTGCTAAATATCGCACACCCAACAAAAAAGGGCAAAACAATTTGAATTGTTGCATATCGCGCAGGCAACGTTTTGAACATTTCAATAAAGCAAGGAATATGAAGTCGTTTAGAGGCGAAGGACAGGAAGAGAATGATGATGATGATGAATTTCAAAAGACTATTAGCTGTACAAATATTAAGGAAATTACATATGATTCGAATAAAAATAATAATAATTATACCAAATTTAAAAATAAACTTCCGAGAGACACTGTTGTGGAAGCAAAATGTCAACCCAATAAACAAGAAATTGTAGAGGATACTTTTACGTTTGGGGAAGAACAATTCGAACATCCAAACACTGGTGATTTTAACTATATTCAAAATAATGCGTGTGAAGAAGAGTATAATGAGGAGGAAGACTTAAGTGGTACTGCTAAAGAAATATTAATAACCTCACAGGATCTGGAAGATTTTGATCGTTATATAAGTAACATTAGGCCAGCAAGCGAAAATGAAAAACAAGAAGATGACGACTATTCATTTCACAACAGTTTTAAACATTTTGAAAAACTTGTATTTGAAACTGAATCGAATGCTCCATTTGAGGTTAAACCGTTTAACGCCTCAAATAACAGCTCTCTTTTTTCTAAATCCACCAATTCTCATCACTCTTCTTGCTCAAATCATAGTCATACTTCCACACACTCTCGCACGCATTCGCATAATAAAAACGATCATCTTAATCTGACGACAGCTACACCTCATCATTCACCCAGTATTACCAGCTCTCATCTAGCGCGTACCATTTATGGTGGCACTGTCATTTATAATCATCGTTTACCCCATATTAATACAACATATGTGCGTAAATCTTCGATTTATGTAAAAAAACACAAGGAATCATCATCGCATTGCTTGGAAGCTTCATCCTACAATGATGTCGTCCTGATTACCAATCAAACTATTACCTTTGTAGATATAATGCGTATGTGGTCTCAGATGGACAATTCAACACGCATAATTATAAGTTTTGCTATACTCGCTTCATTAACCACTCTATTCGGACTTTTTGTTTCGTTTTGTTCTCGGCGCTAAGCACTTTTCAAAATCCAAATGTTTATAAAATATGTCGTTAATACTCGCAGCTTATTTTTAACATAATCGAATATAAGTTTTTTTTTTTTCATTTTTCAGTGAAAAAATATTTGTTTGTTATAATTTTGTTATTGTGTTTGTTAAGCTTAAGTTCGATTTGTCATTGAAAATGTAATTATTTCATTTATATAACTAAAAGAAAAATGTTTAAATGTAAACAAAATTTATTTGATCATTTTAAATGTTCTCTATGATTGTTATTACATTAAAGAGAATATAATACGATTGGTAAAAATATCACTTCTCGTGGAATGTCTTGCTTTCTTTTCTATGTAGCATTTAAATTAGAAATTCATTTTAATTTTAATATACTACACTGTTCAACATCTTTAAAGAAAATAATGATTTAACTGAGAAAAATCTGTCTATATACGAGGGCTGCTCTATATATTTCTGGCCTAATAGTGAAAATGCGAATATTTATAATCAAAAATGGTTTTATTGTTTTTCAAAGTATTCTCCAGCATGATTTATACACTGAGCATGCGCTCAAACCAGTTGTCGAAGCACTTTTTCCACTCCGATTGAGACACCTCTAAAACATGGTTTTGAACACTTCAACAGCTTCTTCTGGCGACGGAAATCGTTGACCAAGCATTTTTTTTCCTGATGTGCGGAAACAAGAAGAAGTCATTAGGTGCCAAGTCAGGGCTGTACGGCGGATGACCCATTAATTTGACGTTTTGGACGGTCAAAAACGCTCTGGTTTGAGCCGATGTGTGAGAGCTCGCATTGTCATGGTGAACAATGATTCGTCTTCTCTTGTTGGTTTTTCGAATTTCTCCGATGACTTCAGGCAAACAAATTGTAGTGTACCACTCAGAATTGACCGTCCTACGTTGCTCAAGCGGAACTGTAGCCACATGACCAGTTTTGCCGAAGAAACAGGCGACCATTTGCTTCGAAGTGCTTCTTCCACGAACAACTTTCGTTGTTTTTTGCTCGTCTTTGAAGACCCACACGGTCGATTTTTGTTTCGTTTTGGGCTCATACGCATAGATCCATGATTCGTCACCTGTGACGATCTTGTAAACGTCTTTCGAAGCACCGCAATCGTATTTTTGCAACATTTCTTTGCACCAATCGACACGAGCCTTTTTTTGAGCGACTTTCAAATTGTGCGGGATTCAACGAGAACAAACCTTTTTTACGGCCAGGTGTTCATGCAGTATCGAATGTATGCTGGTGGAAAAAATGTCCAAGGATGTCTCTATCTCTCGGTATGTCGCATGTCGATCTTGCATTATGAGTTCACGCACGGCATCAATGTTCTCTGGCACAACAGCCGTTTTTGGACGACCTTCACGGAATTCGTCTTTGAGCGAGCTTCGGCCACGATTAAATTCATTATACCAGTTTTTCACAGTGCTATAGGATGGTGCTTCATCGCCATACAAAGAAATAAGTTCATCAATGCACTCTTGTCGTGATAATCCACGTCGAAAGTTGTGAAAAATGATGGCACGAAAATGTTCACGAGTTAATTCCATTTTTTTCTATATTAATTTTTTCAAGTCACTGTAAACAACACAAATTATGGTCGTACATCAAAACGTTTTGAGTACGATTATGCTTAAAAATTACAAACTTTCCAATGGAAATGTCAGATTGCACTTTGCAGCACTCAGTGTTGCCAGGCCAGAAATATATATAGCAGCCCTCGTATACTCAATAACAATACCTTTTTTCAAGCATCTTTATTTTTCGTTGGTGGACCCAGGAGATTTAAATTGTCAGTAAGAGTTTGCCAAAGGCTTTCCGTTTCTACCTTGTCACCTCTTGAAAACCCCTTGGCCAATTGTGGATTTTTTCCATAAATCCAATTATCATGTCTTCTTGCTTGATATTGATGTGTTTTCCCCTGAAAATGCTCATATCAGTTAAAAGATAACATATCTATTAAAATTTTAAATTACTTACATTTTAAATTGCAGATTTATTAACAAAATCACAAAAAAGGATAAAAAAATTAAAATTTTACTCTGTTTAAAAACGGTAAAATATGCTCAAATTTCGTTTTCTATCACAATGTTTTTTTTTTACTTTTTAATAGGAACAATAATAAAACGAACTCGATTTGTTTAAAAACGAAGAAAAAATAAACAGACCATTCGAAAACGATTTTCATCACATACCTGATTACCCCGAAGGAAAGTGCGTCCGGTAATCCATTTATGGAATCCGTCAAGTTTAACAATTTCACCACTTACCGCTCTAAGGGAGACAGTGGATTATATCTTGATAGGCCACCGGCAATGTGGGTTTTATTTCGTCTAAGCTTCTGTTTGGTGTACTTAAAAATCGGCCCAAACTTATTAAAGTTGAAGTCAAATATTTTTGAATTGGTTTATATATTTAATACTTTTTTCCATCCTGCAGCTTCTCTTATAGGTGGTCCATTGATATTAAGTTCTTCAGTTAACGTTTGCTACAAAGTATTTGCCGACTGCCGTGCATTTGGTGTTTTCAAAAGGCCTCTTGCCAATTGGCTGTGCTTATTGATAAATTCTATATTCATTTCAAATTGACGTCTTTTGGTGGTCTTATTGCTTGCTTGCCTGAATTAAATAATAAATACATAATAAATAAAATATTATCTTTCACTTACATGTTTGTACTTTGCGAATGCTACTTTGTTGTCGAATAAATTTTGCGAATTTGACATTTGTTTTCGCAATTTAGAATACCGACTTGCCAACTTTTCGCATTTGAAATGCGATTAAAAAAAAACTGCGAATACCGCAATAGAGTAAAGCGATTGTTCGCATTATGTATTTTCGCATCGCAATTCAGAATAAGCCTTCTGGCCTTATTTACTGTACAAAAGTAATTTTGCAAGCCAAGATCGTAACATGTAAGCCAACGGACACTGATGAGGAAGACGTCGTAATAATTGATTTGATTTTTCCTTACGGCTACATTGTTAATAAAAAGTGAAATTTATGTTAACAAGAAATTTTCATTCCTTTCGATTTGATTGATATTTGATATCATATCTATCATTTCTTGTTCAATATTTCTTCCCTTCATTAAACAACTGTTCAAAGTAAGTAAGATATCAGTGGACATTTAATGTAAATAAGAAGAATAAATTGAAGTTTAAAAATAAATAAAATTTTAATAACTTTACAACAAGAATGTGACTCAAGGTAATTGCAGGACGCATCTAACTCCTGAAAGTTACCCGAGACATTGCTTTCAATAAAATTAATCTTTTTTTTATTTATCGGTCAAATTCTAAACAAAATATCGCCATTTTTTCATTAATAATGCAATCTGCTTTAACAACTATAGAAATTTTACAAATGTACAGGCATAGATTTTTTTCTTTTGTATCTTGTCGTGCATAATATCCCCCTATAATAGTTGACAATTTTATTAGCATTGAATGATAAATAATGATAATGATTTTATTGCATTACCATTATTTTCACGTATGGTAATGCTTTTTAATGAAAAGCTTTCAATAGTAATAAGTAATGATTGTAAAATAAGTGAAGTATTTTTTTTAAATGGCAGTTAAAATGTGACACTATAGAATCTTATTTTTGTTTTTTTTTTTTTGTAATAATATCTGCCAGCAGGAGTGTTAGGCGATCTTTAAGTATACAGTGAATCAATAAAGTTTAGGCACACCATGATTTTCAAGAGTAATCCCTCAATTAATTTTTGATCTGCTTAACTTAATAAAATAATAATGATGCCGTTTTAAAGATAGATGATTTTATTCACCATTTTATTAACAAAAAAAGTTTAGGCACACAAGTGAATATGTTCGGTTTATTGGTGGTTTTTGCATGTCTGGTTGAACTTCCTTTAGCTTGGATAATTGCTTCTAATCGTCGACTCATACTTCTTACTAGGTTAGACGTTTCAGTAGGAGTAATGTTTTCCCACTTTAAGCTGCTTTAAGTCATTCTTTAGATGTAATGTGATGTTTTCGTTTCCTTTTCGCCATTAGGTGCCAGATATGCTCTATAGGATTCGTGTCGGGCGATTGCAGAGAAGTTTTTAACTGTTTGTGGTGGTATATAAGCCATTCCTGCACAAGATATGAAGAATGTTTTGGGTCATTATCTTGTTAAAACAAGAATTTTCCATCTAAGCCCAGCTTCGTTCGCAACATTTGCAAAAAAAAATATCGCTTAATATCACGCTGTTCCAGAAAGTTTGAGGCTGATTAATGTAGAGTTTTGCGAACTCTAATTTTTCTTAATGATATCCGAAAGACACGGTTTACGACGTTGAACTCTTCCATGATAGTCAGCTCTGTGCATCACATTTCTCATTGTTTGAGGATTGAAGTTTTCATTGAAACTTTGCCTCTTTTCCTGGCGCAATTTTACAGCCAAAATCTTCAGATATTGATCCATTGCAACAATATTGATCCGTTTCTGGCGTGCTGTAAATATTTTTGGGCGTCCACTTCTCCTCTCACGCTCTAAATTGTTAGTGTTTTTACATACTGTTTTATGATGTTTCTTACACTAGGGCCTTTGTACAATAACACCAATTTCGCGATAGGATTTTCCCTGCGCATGAAGATTAATAATAACTTTACGGACATCAATGGAAATTTCTAAACGATTGCTCATTTTGCTGTTTTCGCCACGAATTAAATACGAAGAAGAAGAACTTTTTGTTTGCCTACTGAGAATTTAACACGTGCAGGAACTGAAGTCTAAATTTAACGTTATAAAAGCGATCAAAGTACATAAATGCAGCATGTCTCTAAATTTTTTTTTATAGACTTACTGTGTTTTTTAGTTTTTAAAGCGTTGTATCTAAGATATAATAAAATAAATTTTTTTTTTTTGGGTGATCAATAAACCCATCTATCTTTAAAACGGCATCATTATTATTTTACCAAAAGGATAACGCAGTGTGTATTAGGTTTGGCGCCATCTGGTGCGGCATGTGTAAGCATAATTTGCAATTATATAATGAAACTTTTTAACACACAACTTCACAAACTTTCTTTTAAAACAAAAAAAAAAAAATTAAGCAGTTGATTCGTGCCTGCTATAGTGTTTTGCAGGTTGTTCGTGCAATAACAAAAGTAACTCCAAAAAATTCTTTAGGATTTTTACTATTGCAGAGTTGCAATTGTTATTTTTTCTTGTATCATCACTATCTGGCCAATTATAAATATTCCCACGGAATTTCTTTCCAACGGAGAAGATTTTTAACGAGAAAATATTCCTCTAATTATGAATTCCGTGGGAATAAAATTATAAAAAAATGGCATCATCGTAATTTGAAGCCAGTTTTTTTTGTTTATTTTCATATAATTTTTATTTTATAATTTATAATACCTACTCTTTTTCCCGAATTTGTTTCACTTTCCGCAGTCAATCAAAAGGGGAAAAAATTTATAATTTGAGAAACGGAAAAAGTGAAAGAATTCGCATGGAATTTTTGTTTATAATTGGGCTGTGTTAGAACAGTGACCATCATTTGATCGATGAAATGACAATCACTGATGATGGAAATATCCATCACTGCGTAGAACAAAGTTTCCATCACATTCTTAATAGGAAAATGAAAAAAGTGTTGTAACCATTTGTATACGTGTGATGTTTGTAGCAAACAATGTTGCCAGTGACTTACAAAAAAATATAATGTAAAGTTTTCATGATCTTTGGAAAATATATGATTACAAAACTTTTTCTAAGCTGCTAAAACTTTGTTACGCTAAAACTTAGATTTAATTAACAAAAAACAAAAAATAATAATAATAATAATCAATTTTAATTTAATACCAAAAACAGTACAACGGCAACGCCGTTTCAGTATATGATTGCAAATGTGTTAGTTGAAAATTGTGTATGGATAAGTTTTGCTCACTCATTTCTTGCTGAGATTCTTTTGATATTTTCTGCTAAAAATATTCTAGTTACCATATGCACTCTAATAATTTGATTTTTAGACATACATACATACGTTGTTTTTTGTAATAAACACAGATATGTATGTACATATGTCTACTTAAATTTTTTTTAAATTAATTTGAATTTAAAAATTAATAAATCTTTAATTTATTTTATTTTCAGAATTCCCCGCCAAGAAGACGTTTGAGCGCTATGTTCAAAAAAAAGTAATTTCAGAAACTAACTAACAAATGTGGTCCGTGATATATATAATTATGTTTTGTCTCTTGTTGTATAAAATGTGATTTTCTGGTACAAATAGATTTTTTCCGTTCTTTAATCAAATGATTCATTTAAGAGATGTTATTCAAAAGATTGTAGCAATTTATTAACAATTACGAAAACAAATATTAATTTAAAACAATAAGTTGTCTGTTGTTTTTTTAATTGTTGTAGAATTATTCCTAACTTTCTGATGAAATGTCTAAAATAATTATTTTAATTTATTGCCGTCACAACTCGAGCTAAAATTTATTTTAATTAAACTCTTTTTTACTTTAAAACTTTTTTCAAACAAATATTTAGTTTGTTAAATATTTTTGTTTTGTATATTTAAAATTTAGAGACACGGTTTTAGAATATTTTTTTTAATTTAAATTTAGATTTATAATTTTTAATCTTTATTTCTAAGTTTGGGCTTAAGTTAGACTAAAATCTTTGTGCATTATTTGTAAATTTAACAAGAAAATTATGTCTGTTTAATATTTTTTTCGCTAAAAAAAACTTTTAGGTGTAATTAAAAATTAGTTGTTAAAAAATGTGTATTTGTCTGATTTATTTGTATGATAGTATGTTGAAAAGTTTATTTATCGGTAAAGGCCAGGATTCAATATCATACTCAGCCGTACGGTCCGTCAAAAATTGCATGTGTCCTCAAAAAGTATGATAGTGTGGATTAAAAGTGAATGTGCGTGACAGACCTTTTGACAGATTTGTACGATTTCATACAGCCCAATTATTAATTTCTTACCCACGGAAAAAAGATTTCACCAATTTTAAATTCCGTGGGAATAAAATTATAACAAAGTGGCATCATCGTAATTTGAAGGGAGTTTTTTCTTTGTTTATTTTCATATAATTTTTATTTTATAATTTATAATACCTACTCTTTTTCCCGAATTTGTTTCCCTTTCCGCAGTCAATCGAAAGGGGAAAAATTATAATTGGAGAAAAGGGAAAAGTGAAAGAACTCGCACGGAATTTTTGTTTATAATTGGGCTGATAACGTCTTTACCATTATTATTGGATAGAAATGAATTCAACTGTATCTCGCGTGAGAAGGCAAGGCAAGAAAATAGCTAACCACAAACAAAATATAAAACATGATGTAATCAGACCTCAGGGCACTATGGTCCCAATCATAAACAAAAATTCCGTGCGAGTTTTTTTTACTTTTCCCCTTTCTCCCATTATAAATTTGTTTCGCTTTTTATACCCTTCAGCACAAAAAGTGGAAAAGGGTATGTATAAGTTTGTCATTCCGTGTCCAATTTCTACAATATATACGACCCCATAAAGTATTTACAGGGTTCGCCATCTAACGTTTTTTTTTCAACTAGTGCTTATTTCGTGAATGGTAACACCTCATGTCTGATTTAAAAGAAAATTAGTTATATCCTTCCGCTAAACGAATTTGGTTGTGTATACGCTTAAACAACGGTGGGAAATAACATTACTTTGAAAATCATGATAATGTTGCAGAATGTATGCGAAATTGCGTACGGATTTTGGAAGAAGAGAAGCACCGTCAGTTCCGTATGTTCGTTATCTTGTAAAAAAAAAAGTAAAAGAAACTGGCATCCTCATCGATAAACCAAAGCGTGAAAAGCCAAAAACAGTGCGTACACCCGAGAATATTGCTGCTGTGGCAAAAAGTCTGCGTGAAGCGCCATCAACATCAATTCACCGTCGTTCTCAACAATTGAATATTTCAGAGACATCATTTAGACGAATTTTGCATAAGACCTTGGCATGACGCCATACAAAGTCCAGTTGGTTCAGGAGTTGAAGCCAACTGCCCATCCAATGCGTTTTCGCTTCGCATTTAAAAAAAGAAAAGTTATTTGGCGGACCCTTTATATTCTGACTTCTTATGCATAGCGAAGTCGATTAAGCGATGTCCGTCTGTCCGTCCGTGTTTGCCGGGCCAACTTGATTTCAGGGAAAAAATAAATATGTCAATCGATCAGATATAGTGTCGAAAGAGGTGCTATTGGAAATCAGCATGATCGGTCCATGTCCTTCGAGACAGCAGGCAAAACACCACGCCTACCTCTAATTTTTTCATGTCATTTGGAACAATAAAGTAACTCCAATCAAAAAAATAAATTAATGAGTCGATAGAGAATTGAATATAAATATATATAAGAAAAAAACATCAAGTGAAAAAATTGGCGCTCGCCCATATTTTCCGAGTTACGGGGCTCTGAAATTTTTCAAATTTTTTAAAATTTCAATATGGAAATCATTTTAAAGTTTTTGAAAAGATCTTTAAGGCAATACAAAAATTAAAAAAAAATGCTTAACCCATTAAGAGCCGATGGCATTTTTATTTAAAATAAAATTAATGCAGCACCAAATTTTTTTTAATTCTCTGTCACGCCAATATTTGCTTTTTTGATTGGATTTACTTCACTAAACTAGATTTAAATAGATGGTGAAGGGTATATAAGATTCGGCATAGCCGAACTTGTTATTGTTATTGACTGCGGATGGTGAATAAAGTTTGGCGGGTACAAAGTAGATACTATGAATTTTAAAAGAACAGCTTTATTTTAAATATAATAATGCCACTTTTTTACTACTTCGTTCCCAAGGAATTCATAATTAGAAAAATCTTTTCTCGAAAAAAAATTTTTGTTAGAAAATTCGTAATTGATCTGAAAAAAACTACGTATTCATAATAAACGGATTTATTAAATGTAGACCACACAGGATTAACTTGCAAAAAAAAAAAAAAGCCGGAAGAATAATGGTTATAAAAAAATGCAGAAATCTAAGTTTCGTACTCACGGGGTTCAAAAGGTAATCCTATTGTTTCAGCTACAGTGTTTATCTGTCTGTTACAGGCTTCTATTTGTGAAACCGCTAGACACAGAAGTTGTGTTAGAGACCGTAAACATCATAGAGACTTTTTTAACGTATATACATGGACTTATCGTTAAAAATATTTCGAAGGTCACTGTCAAATTAAGGCTAGCAAGCCAGTGCATAAATATTTTGTTGGATTCCGGTTTATTGCAATGTTAACAGCAACATTGAGCTGCAATATTAAGATCGGATAAGAGAGAGAGATTAGAGAGAGTAGAAGCGATAAAGCCAACGATTAGTCATACGTTACTTATCGAGCAAGCTAATCATCGAATACGATATGTATCGAATCGTAATTTTTAAGAAAATTTAATCAGCCCAATTATGAATATTCTCACGGAATTTCTTTACCACGGAAAAAATTTTTCTCGAGAAAAAATTCCTCCAATTATGAATTCCGTGGGAATAAAATTACAAAAAAGTGAATGAATGAAGGGAGTTTTTTTGTTTATTTTCATTTAATTTTATAATTTATAATACCTACTTTTTTCCCCCGAATTTTTTTCACTCTCCGCAGTCAATTAAAAGCGGAACAAATTTATAATTAGAGAAAAGGGAAAAGTAAAAAGTGAAAGAACTCGCACGGAATTTTTGTTTATAATTGGGCTGAATATATTTATAAAGAGATGTTTCATGTCAACAAATAATGATAATAATAGTAAAAGCAGAAAATTATACTAATTTGTGCCAAAAACAAATAATTTTAGAATAAATAACTAAAAACTTGATTCCTCGTTATCATCCCAAACTACAAGACATTTTATTCGATATCGGGTGCCATGATACCAAAATGAACAAAAGATTTTATTCGATATCGAATGCGGTGATTTGACCCCTGGGGGCTTATTCTGAATTGCGATGCGAAAATCAATGCGATGCGAAAGAAAATTGGTATTCTGTTAGACTTTCGCAATTTATTTCAAATCGTTGGCAACGCTGCTCAAATAAACATCAGTATCAACAAACGTCAAATTAAAAATAAATAAATTTTTTGTGCTTCGCTGTGAAAATTGTTTATAAAATTTATTTAATAGGTCCAAAACTATTAAAATTTAAGTCAAATATTTTTGAATTTCTCTAATAGGTGTTCCATTAATATTTAGTTCTTCAGTTAACGTTTGCCACAAAGTATTTGCAGACTAACGTGCATTTGGTGTTTGTTTGTCTTATTGCTTACTTCCCTGAATTAAATAATAAATATATGATGAATACATAAATAAAATATTCAGCCCAATTATAAACAAAAATTCGGTGCGAGTTTTTTCACTTTTCCCTTTTATCCAATTATAAATTTTTCCCCTTTTGATTGACTGCGGAAAGTGAAAAAAAATCCGGGGGAAAAAAGTAGGTATTCTAAATTATAAAATAAAAATTATATGAAAATTAACAAAACAAACTCCCTTCAAATTACTGTGATGCCACTTTTTCATTATTTTTCCCCACGGAATTCATAAAAAAAATTTTTTCCGTGGGAACGAAATTCCGTGAGAATATTCATAATTGGGCTGATTGTTTTTTACTTACATGTTTGTACTTTGCGAATGCTACTTTGTTGTCGAATAAATTTTGCGAGTTTGACATGTGTTTTCGCAATTTAGAATACCGATTTACCACCTTTTCGCATTTGAAATGCGATTAAAATAGAACTTTGCGAATATCAAATACAGAATAGCGATTGTTCGCATTTATGTATTTTCGCATCGCAATTCAGAATAAGCCTCCTGGCTTTTACTAATGATTTCGAAAATTACATAAACTAGTAGTTTCAAAGTGATCAGTGTTGCATTTTTCTTGTGTGACAGTGTGGCCCAAAACACACGATTTTTACATCGCACGGTTGCTAAACTTAAGGTTTTTATTTGGATTAAAAAGATATCTTAGGGCGTGTGTGAAACGGTAGCAAAGTACCATGGTTAAATAAATTTTTTCTATGGGGAGAAAACGTTGTATAACTGCTGTGTGAAATGATATTTTTGTTGGCAATATAAAATTTAGACGTTTCTATTAAAAAAAATTGTATTTTTAAAAATGAATTAATTAATAAAAAATATTTTCTGTTGCTTATTTTAATTCTTTTAAGAATGTCATCGTCCACCTCAGAACTGTCAAAATTTTACTTACAAGAGTATTTTGGTACCGTTTCACACACGCCCTAAATTAAATTATACAACGGGAATTTTATATTAAATTAACTTTCAAAAAAATCTTTTTTCGTGTTATTTATTTACGATCCCGATTTAATAATTAAATCACCGATATTGATTATTGAGGGAGAAAGCACGTCTCGATGGCCATGTCGCTACCACTTCCTTAGCTTTTCAGGAAACTGCTCACAAATATTTTAAATAAACTAAACATTTTTTTTATCAAACAATAACACCCTCAATAATCAATATTGGTGATTTAATTGTCAAATCGGGATCATAAATAAATAATAACACGAAAAAAAGATTTTTTTAAAAAGATATATCTATTTAGTATTTTTTATAACAAAAAACTATTGTTTAAATTAGCTAACTTCTTAAATTTGCTTAAATTTCTTTTTTTAACTTGGGAAAAATATTTTGCAACAAACTGTAATAATTTGAAGTTGAAGGCTAAATTTTTAAACAAGAAAAATATTTGTGTTTTTATATTTAGTAAATATTTTTGTTTTTCTTTTTTTAAAAATCAGGTGAGCTTTATTTTTCTGAAATTATTTACATACTTATGCGTTAATGTTGTTTGTGTTTTTCAAAAGCTTTCTAATTCTTGCGCCACTTTTTTTATTTTCTTATTAATTTTGCATTTATTAGCAATCCTGTTTAACGAATTCTTGAAACAAGATTTTAAATTCAATTGCGTCTTGTTTTGCTGTCTTTGCAAAGTTTTCACGACAACACAGTGCATAAATATACAATATTATAACACCATGACTTAGCAAAAGATGAAAACTTAAAACTGGGCTACTACATCAACAGGTGCTATAAGGTAAAACAAAAAAAATTAAAAAAAAATGATATTTGTAAACAAATTGCAATAATATTTAGCAAAAAACAAAAAATCAGAGTTATAAGTATGTTAGGCAGTGTTAAATTGTATGCACCCTTCACTGTTGTAAAAAAATCAGGTTTTTATAGGAAATTAAATTTAGAAATAGTTCCGGATTATCATAAGAAGCTGGTGCTTTATTTAAAATAGGTTTAAAGTCAATTGGTCAAAATAAAAGACTTTAATGAAATGTTGCGTAATTTGATGAATATTTTTCGCTCAAATTGCTTTCCCTTTTCCCGAAATTGCAATCGTGATAAATCACGTGAACAATTTTTCATGAAATCAAAAATTCCCCTTCACTTTTCCCTTTGATTGATTTACTTAAATTTCGCTTGAGGGCTGCAAACATTGTGCAAGTTTTAATGTTTTTTAATTAGAATATTAAAATTATTAAAAAAAATTTTAATTCAAAATCAGTTATACAGTGCAGAGCGACATTATGCTCCGCAAGATACAAAACAAAGAGAACTATTACCTGTAGTTTGTGAAGATTTTTGCAGACGTGTTAGCAAAGTGTAGTAAAGAGCTCAACAGTGTAAACGTAATTAAAAAATTTTTTAATCATATTTTAACTCCAATTTAACAATTTAAAGCTCTATGAAGCTTATTCTTCTTATTTACATTCAATGTGCCTTGATAGCTTCAATGAAGGAAACAAATATTTCACCCATTTCGGGTGAAACATAATGAAAATTTTCAAGACAAGAGGAATGAAAATTTCATGGGAACATAATTTTTACTTCTTATTCACGATAGGGGTGAATATTTTTACTTTTGCCCTTTGTTGAACGTAAAAAGACCCTTTATTTATTTCTTGTTCCGTGTGCAAGTCCGTGCCTTGTATTCACGATCTACGGTTTACTAAAAATACGCTTTAGCCAATTTACACGCCATCTTTACTGCAATATTCTGCGAATGCGCAGATGATGCCCATTTAAGCCAATTTAACCTGTTGAAATGCTTATACATACTTTCCTTTTTTAATATTCTAAACTGTACGTTTTTTCGTTCTCAACTCAAATTCTCTTGAATGTAATATAATTTTTAACAAATATTTTTTTTTTGCTTCGAGGCTTATTTGCGTAATACGGTGAAATCTTTGTACACTGTGAAAAGCTTGTGCTCTAAAATATTTTACAGAAAGCAGATTTTTTACACGATAACAGCTTAAATTTAATGTATGAATGGCCCAACCTACGTTATCCGAAGTTTTAGAAGAGGTGTTTCAGTTAATAGAACAAAAAAAAAAAACAGCCTCTACTTACCGTTTTTCTTATATCAAAGCTTAGAGTAGAAATATATATAGAGTTTTGACAATAAAAAACGTTCAACGAATCCGCATGAAATTAGAATCTATTTTAATTTGAGTGCGTTTTCTCTCAAGCTCTCAAAACTTATTTTTTTCTCTTTCTGTATGTTGCCACAGTTTTATTGCTTTTCTAACAAAAAATACTATTTGTTAATATTTTTTGTGAATGACTACGAAAAAAGAAGAGGAAGAAAATGTAAAAAGTCATTGAAAATCACCAATAATTTTGAAGATTTTCAATTTATTGCTTAATTACATTTAAAAAAATTTTTTTAAATATATTTCAATAAAAAAGAATAAAAAAAATCAGTAAACAAATAATAAAAATGACAATAAAATCCGCATCCGTCGCCGCAACACATTTTATTTGTTTTTTTCTCTGACATGCGGAATCCGTCGCCGCAACCGTAAGGTTGTATTTCTACTCTTATTCTGAAAACTAAATCTGACAAATAGATTAAAAACCTATAATTGACTTTCCTACCTTAAGGCTCCAGAATGTATATGTTTGTTTGTCTGCGGAGAAGGGTGTAAAACTCCTATCCAATCAGACCATTTTATTGATTATTGTATAATAATTAAAAACGTATTTTAGTTTTATATTCAAGTATGGACTGCGGTGAAAATAAAGGGAAAAAACTGGAACAAGGCGTCAAAATAAATGTAATTTAAATTGTAATTTTCATGTAATAAAAACAATTAAACCATTAGACAATTATTTTTTAATTGAAAATGTTACATCTTATAAATTAAAAAAAACAATAATTAAAAATTCTAAAATGTTTAAATAGTTATTGCGAAATCTTTACAGAAGAAACAGATTCCATATGGCAAAAGAGTGTGATTATTCATAATTATTGTTTTTTTACTAATGATAATAAGATTAAAGTTATTTTAAAATATCTATTATAGGAATTGATGTAACTATAAATCAGCAAAGCAAATGTGTTCTATTTTGAAATAAGTGAACGTTTTTTTTTTATTAAAATTAAATTTATTATCTTTAAGAATATTGTGCTAATTATCCCGAACAAATTAAATTAAATTATCGAAGGTAATAACACGTCTCGATGGCCATTTCGCTACCGCTTACTTAGCTCTTCAGGAAACTTCTCACAAATAAACTAAAAATTTTTGTACAAACAATGAAGACAAAAATCAAAGTTGAAGCAAAAACAACAATAATCAACACTTTTTTTTAATAATTTTAATAATTTGTTTGGGATAATTATCACAATATTTTTAAAGTTAATGAATTTTTTTAAGTTGTAATTTTTTCCGGACCCATCTTCCGCATTGAGTGAAACCAAAAACTCTTGCTCGATGAATCCCTTAAAAAGAGGCTCTAAGCGTTCTTGCGTCATTGAAGATCTTAGCTTATTTTTGATGATCGTTAATTTTGAAAAGCTTCCCCCACATGTGCAACTAGTGACAGAAATGCACAAAAATCGGAAACTAATTCATAAAAGTTGGGGTACGTGGTTTCTCTGTCTACATTATTCAACCATATTAGCTATTTGTGAATATTTGTTGATGGATATTATTTTTCGTTACGGTATCGAAGAAGATTAATCTCCGCCTTTAGCTCTGAAATTCGACCCTGAATTGCTTTCAAACATTTCTATAGTTATTATCATTAGCTTTGAATTGAATTAGTTTTTCTACTCCATAAATAACGTCGGTCGAATAATTATTGTTGTTGTTGTTGTTTTTTTTTTTTTTTTTGAGGGAGCTAGCGGGCGCTGTTATGGCAGCTGCCATACCCGTGTGCACGCCAGTGGTTTTAACACTGTGGAGATATTCTTCCTTTCTCATACAACGTACGATCTGTTTAAGTGGGCTCACACTATTGGGGTAATACTACATTCCTAAACTTATAAGATATTGACCTTTTGAGTTATTAAACTTAGGTAATAAATTGAAAAAAACTTAGCCCTGTGGGGCAATAGCTTATTGAAAATAAATTATCATTTTATAAACTGCCGGATGAATTGAAAAAAATATTTGAATTTTTATATCAGTGCCCAAGAGTCAAAGCTGCTTAAGTCGTTTTAAGCACGAAAAAATAATTTTAAAAGTATAACCATTTATTTCAATATTATACATAGTTATTTGAAGGTTAAACAATATTTTCTTCAGTTAATAGAGAAAAATTCAATATGCTTCGCTTCAATGGAAATAATCTTACAGTAAATAATTTTTCTAAATTTTTGTTTTAAATATAAAAATTTTGCTTATTGCCACAGAATTTTTTTTTTAAAACTAACAAAAACAAATGGCCCCTTAAATGTCGGGAAAGTTTAGACTCAAAATTTAAAAGCAATGCTTCTCTTCCACTAGTATGTGAGATTTTGCTTCAGCTGGTTAAGCCGATTTATTTTCACAATATTTTCTTTGTGTCCCACTGTGCATCGGTAATTTAATAGGTATTTAACATACTTGGGATTTTTTCATTACCATTGAATTGTTTGAAGTAATGACTACAAAAACACAGAACATATTCATTAATGATAATGATTGTAAAACATTTAATTATTAGCCAATGGTAATGATTATGTTTTAAACTAATTATCAATGAAACCTTTTCATTAAAAAGCATTACCATTAGTGAAAATAATGATAATGCTAAACGAATCATTAGTATTATATATCCTTCAATGCTAATCAAATCGTAAATTAATTCGCACATCTAATTAATTACTCCCATTTGCGGTATTTAAAAACAAATGTTTTTGAATAAGTTTTAATATATTTTCAAAAATTCCTATCCTTGGTTGGTTTGTTGAAATCGATCGAAATATATCACACTCTCAAAAATTAAACAAATTCAAATCGATAGATTTCCATCCGATAACTGTTACCTATATGTTTTGGCACCTCTACAATCGGTTTTAACTTTTAAACAGAAAAACCTTTGCAACACTTTCTTTGAGCCACAACAATAAAATGTCTCTTTTTCGAACCAAAATACCTATAAAATCATCGGATATAATTATAACATGATATCATTCCGTTATTAAACAAAATATTCAGTTTATATAAATCAATTGAATATTATTTCATAACTGCCATGTTCGCTCAATTTTCGCACATTTCTTACATTCTGAAGCAAATCGCCGGTGAAATGATACAGCATAAAAAAAAAGATATCGTAACCCTACACTCCTTCCACAACGGAATTCCGGAAATACAAAAAAATTAAAAAATCTAAAGGCAAAATCATATTACTTAGCAATAAGAGAATAGAATTTTATTCAAATAAAATACACACAAATATGTAAATGTAATGAAGCGTGTGCGACAGTAACATTTTTTCAGACGAATAGTAACAACAATGTCCCAATCTACCGGTACCTGTTGACAGTAACAGTGAAGCTGCTTTGTTGGGAAGGAATGGTGCGGTTGGTGGCATATATTAAATAAAAATTAATTAACATTTTTTTTTAGCATTTTTTATTAATATTTTTAAATAATACAATTTACGAACAGTTTAGCGAAAACATGCGAATGTTAAACTTGATCATAACGCAAAAAGACACTTCGAGAAATAATATATATATACGTATGTATGGATAAAATTTGTGCTCAATATATTTGTTAAAATGGATCAATTACAACGACATTAAACTGTTTATTGTACGAGGGCAGGATAGAAATTTTGCAGAAAAACAAATTGTGACCAAAGGGCAAATTACGGCGCTAGATATTAATCGACATCTTAAAAGAATTTAAATAATGTAATGTCGTAATTAGCCTCCATTAGTTGAAAAATATTTTTCTTTTTTTTTTTTGCAGACCAATGTTATTGTGTTGAATGATTTTAGACACAAACTCCAAACCGCATTTTGTTTAATTATCTTAAAATTTGTTACGGAAACTTGTTTAAGAGTATGTATTTGAAACTGAAATTTTTATTCCTAATCTATTTTTTGAGATCTTATCTAATGAAAACGACTGACACAACTGGACTCTGCGTGGTTGAATTGGGCTGCTTTACTACACATTTAGTTATAAGAAATTTGCTTAACCTTAATCCAATAAAAGAAAATCATAAAAATAATCGGATACCAGGTGGCACAATCGCTTCAACAACAAAAATAAAAACAGGCAGTTAAGTGTATGGAAAACTGTGAAATAGTATTAATTATTTCACTTTTTCCTTTCCTTTTTAAGAACATTTTCAATAAGCTTTGTTTTTTAAATTGATTTAAAGCTCTTGTTGCAATTCTGTTTAAAAAATGATACACTTTTGACAGTTGCTCTACACATAAGGAAATTAGGCAAAAAGTAGCCAGCTGCCGCAACGATGCCACCCGATAAAATTAATTCGCCTTAAAATGAATGTCGTATGAGCAGAAACCAAAAAAAGAATTTTTATTTTTTACTGTTAACATAAACAATTTTTTTTGTGCTTCTCTACCTTCTTGCTCATTGCGCAATTATAAAATTTCTGTTAATTTATCTAATTTCTGGCTGACGATTGGTAGTTAGCGATAAGTTTTTTCATAACAAAGCGTGGTTGCTATCTAATATGTTAAGATCCCTCACCTTAAGGATTTGAAACTTTCTTAAATTTCACTTCAATTGACATTTGAAGTTACCGATTCGATTGTATTTTAAGGACAGGATTCACTATCATACAAAATCGTACGATTTAATCACACAAAAATCTAAAACAGTTCTGTCCTACTTTAAAAATCGTTTCAAAATATCTTCGTAGATGCTGCACTATTTACTCATTTGCTTCTAGAATAGTAATAATTAAAAAAAATCATTTCGAGATAATCGCAGTTTAAGCTTTTTACTCGTTCTCTCCACCGAGAAAAATTTTATACTGCTTAAGTTCTCACTACAATTAGTAAAATGATTAATTTAAAAAAACTATCATTAATTATATATTAAAGAAGAAAGTGCAAAAGACTGAAAGATGAAACGTTTACATAATATAAATCATAAAATGGCTAACAATTTTGAACAATTAACTCCAAAATTTGATATTTTGAGTTATGACGTTCTAGCAGGTTCCCTGTCCGATGTATCAAATGTGATACAAAAATATTTTTTGTACCATGATTACAAAGTCCATGTATCATATATGATACATGATACGCTCAATGAATCATTAGTAATTCATAGTGATACATGCAACGTATGGGATATAATTTCAAAACGACAAGTTCATGAAGCATATTTGATACATAAATTTTTACCGTTATAAATCCAGTTAAGATTCGTATGGCTAATTAAAAAACACATTAGTAACCTCGAAAAATACTTATAACATTAAAATTACAAAAATATATGTGGGACGTATACCATTAAAAAATAATTTTTGTATGGGGACAGGGAACCTGCTAGAAGTAAATGATCGATATGGTTTTAATATTTTGTTTTTTCCTCCTCATCTCAAAAAAAAAAAAAAAAATTAACTCTGAGGGCATAGAGACAAACATTTTATAAATTACTTCAAAAGATTTTAAAATCCTACAGATCTGTCAAAAAGTCTGTCACACACATACACTTTTAATCCAGACTATCAAACTCATGCATGGCCAGAACAAACTGTACCATCCAACTACCTTAGGGTTAAAATATTTCAAGTATTGTAAGGTCTAAGCTTTTTTCGTCTCACTTTTTTCCTTTGATTCTTTTTCTCCAATTTTACCACCTCGAGCAACGTCTACGAATTGACTAAACTCAAATTCTATGACTGATGCGCGTTAATCCTTCTTCCCCTATTAAAAATTATATGCACCACCCTCAACAAGTTTCTATTGTTCTATTCGTTAAATACATTTACAAAAAAAAATCAATCTTGGCAGTCTGTATTAAACCTAATGTTCGCAAGTTGTCCAGAATGTACATATTGGCGACCTTCTGGCTGTAGGAAATTTCTGCCCCAGATGTTTCAGTCTTGATCAAAAGATTCTACTTCATCAGATTGCCATTCGTTTGTAGAAAAAAATTTAAATCCAAAAATTCAACCATCATTTGCTGTGTTTAGAACTGGCATTTGAAAGAGCATTGCCAACTTTGTAGATGGTGCGTTCAAAAAGTGGTTTCAAAAAATATCAAAATATAAATATTTAAAAAAGGACTTAAAAATTAAGGAATTTATTCGAAAGGAATTTTTTTTTTGCTTTAATTAATTTTAATAACAATATTAATTTATTTAAGATTTTCTGCTGTTACAACTATAGTGGATCAGCAACTGTAACGGCTGTGATTTTCGAGACAGGCTTGTTACGCTATCGTTTGGTTGTTGTTAGCATTTATGCGGTACGTAACTGCTGTTAATGTTTGTAGTTGTTTTAGCCATCGATCGATCGGTTATCCACATACATACGTACATACATACATATGTTTAACGAAATCTAATAAAGACGAGAATGAAACGATATAAGTAACAGACACTCAATACAAATGATCAGTTAAGTTTTAGCTCAGAATTCAAATGCTTTGAATACGAAATAAAAAAAGAGTGTTAATACAAATAAAACCATTTAGTTAAAACGGATTTTTTTTAGTTAAGAAAAAAAAAACGTAACTTACCAGTGGAACTGATGTAGAAAAAAAGAGTGGAAAATTTTTGAATACAAAAATAAAATTAAGAAACAAATTAAAAAAAAAACATAATCATAATCATTTTATACGAAAATTATTAATTATTAAAATATTTAAAGTAAAAGAAAGAATATTTTTAACAATAACACTTGTGTGATAATGCTAACAACTGTTTTAGAAAATTCTTTTATTGCATCATCTTCATCATCATCATCATCTACGAATTCGGTTGTTTCTAAAGGACGCTCAACATGGAATATAAAATCTTCAACATTAGCTAAAAATACACTTAATCGTATACGTTATGTAGTGGAATCCCTTAAAATTAAACCAAATCCAAATAAGCCTATGATACCATTGTCTATTGGTAAGACTTTTTATGATGAAATAATTTAATATCACATGTTCGAAAATAAGATTTTATTAGTGGACTTTTTATGATGAAATAATTGAATATCACAAGTTCGAAAATATTTTAATCAAAGTTGTTCAGAACACACCGAATGGTTTCAAACAAGTTGTTTTACTTTTAGAAATATTAGAAAATCAAAAATTATTATTGTGCATACATAACCAATATATGAGCCGTTTTCTTTCAAAATGTTGTAAGTCAATTTTTGACAAAAAGTAAATTAATAATAACATTAAATGCAATCTACTATGAGCTTTTATCTATAATCACTTGCAAAAAAAAATCCTTCAATACAAATGTATGTAGTTAATGGTATTAATATTATCATAAATCTTCAATGTTTCTAAAACTTGCTCAAAGCAAAAAAAAAAAGTTAAAATAGAACATATTATTTTAATATAATAAAGTTAATATAGTTTATAATTACAGATAAAAAGGCATAACCTGAAGAAAGTTTTATAAAAAGACATATTTTTTATTTACAAATATAACTGAATAAAATATTATTTTGATTCAACTGAAATGCCATACTTATGTATATATTTATTTTGTAAATGTATGAATTTCATTGTGTAAGTCCCTTGAGTTTTTCAAAGGTATACAGCCCAATCATGAATATTCTCATGGAATTTCTTTCCCACGGAAAAAATTTTTCTCGAGAAAAGATTCCTTCAATTATAAATTCCGTCGAAATAAAATTATAAAAAAAGTGGCATCATCGTAATTTATAGGGAGTTATTTTGTTCATTTACATGTTATTTTTCTTTTATAATTCATAATACCTTGTATTTCCCCAAATTTTTTTCACTTTCCGCATTCAATCAAAAAAGGAAAAATTTTATAATGGGAGAAAAGGGAAAAGTAAAAAAAACTCCCACGGAATTTTTGATTATAATTGGGCTGATAAATTTTTTTTTCATTAATACCTAAAACGTGATCACGTTATAATATAAGAAATCATTTTATTGTTTAAAATAGATAAAATGAGTTTATTAACATTAAACAATAATTTTCAAACCATTTAAATGTTAACGCTTAAATACATTCACATAATATTAAATCGACTTAAACCACTTTAAAAGAAAGTGACCCCTTTGGGTGTGCATGTATGTGTGTATAAAGTATGTATCTCTCTTAAGTTTTTGAATTTTTCACATTGTCACAAAATATTTGGTATTATTACCGGCTTATTTTTTTTTTTTTAATCGCAAATTTTTTATAATTAGATAAAAAAAACCAGTTAACTGCTATAAAATATTTAAAAAAACAAAACTAGATTTAATAAAAAACAGTTAAAAGCTATGAAAAAATATAAAATTGAAAAATGAACTACAAATAGATGTTTTTGAAACATAATAT
This sequence comes from Gymnosoma rotundatum, assembly GCA_916610165.2. Taxonomy (NCBI): domain Eukaryota; kingdom Metazoa; phylum Arthropoda; class Insecta; order Diptera; family Tachinidae; genus Gymnosoma; species Gymnosoma rotundatum. Next base: position 113,976,349 of record OU744340.1, on the reverse strand, counting down.
TTTTTGGATTACTGATACAATGCTGATTAAAACAAAAAATTAAAATGAAATTTTTTTTTTATTAAATTAATTAATTAAGGTTTCGATTATACATAAAATAGCACGTGTTAGCTCAGCTGAAGTATAGGTACGCATCCTTGTTTTAACCGACTTAAAAAAAGAAGGAGGTTATTAATGCTTTTTTTAATGTTGGTACCTGCAGAACTCAGTCATTTCAGAACAAAAACATTCATTATCTTAAAAATTAAAGGGTGTTTTTTACGTGTATTATGAACTGTAAAATGCACCACTTTAAAATTAACAAATTACGTATCCATATAGCTCCAAATGGCGAAAAGTAATACAAAAATTAAAGGGTGTCCCCATAGGTTTCGTAAATATACTCATATGGGCCTAACTTTTAAACCGTTATAGAGAAACTCTTGAAAGTTAGACAAAAATTCGATTACTATGAACGTTATAATAAAAAGTATAAACATTTAAAATTATAAGTTAAAGGGTGACCCAATATTTAATGTATTCTGATGTATATGGCCATACTTATTAACAATTGTAGACATATACAACCTGTATTGCTAAGTCCGCATAACAACAAGTATAAAACTTGGATTTGGAAATTAAAGGGTGTCCCAATAGTTGATGCAATTCCAAGTATATGACCGAACTTTTGATCCGTTATAGACAGAACGCTGTAACTTAAAAAAGACCTGTATTGCTAAGCCCGCTATATCAACGAGTTTATAATTTAAATTTAGAAATTAAAGGGTGTCCCATAATTGATGTAGATTAATTTTTATGGGCCTATCTTTTAAACCGTTGAAGACAAATGCTCGCAAACAGACTGTTGAAATCTGTTTTGAAGTCGATTTTTGTTTTTTTTTGCAAGATTTATTGCATATATTGATTTCGGTAACGTAACTAGATAAACCAGTGTTACCAGTTATGCCAATTTGCCGTCAAACGTGTTGATGAAAAATCCTTTTAGGTGGTGGAAATTTTAGAACTGCGATTGGCGGCATACCTGGCGATGTTTTCGGCTATATTTTATATTATTTAGCAGCTTTATTTCATATGTTGAAAGTTAACTAAAATTATATGTATGTACATTGGGGAGATTTCACGCATGATGTGTTTTTACATATGTCTTGTCACTTTGAATATCCTTATTTTATTCCATATATATAACAAAGTTGCCATTTTTACATATGACTTATAACTTTTACGTTTAAACATATATGTAAATTACTTCTGGCTTAACCTATGAACTAAATCAGTGTTTACAGCTGTTACTTAAGTTTATGTTTTTCACAAACAGCTAAAATGAAGGAAATTGTAATTGCTTTATATTTGTTGCAATACTTAATTAAGTAAGATCTCGAAAAACGTAATTATTGTAAATATTTTAAGTATACATATTGATGATAGTTAAAATAAATAAAAAAAAATAAAATTGTAATTGTATTTTATTTAATTATTTCTTACTTCTTTTATATGTAATTATTAATACACTTTTTATTTATTTGCTGAACATGCTACATCTGATGCTAACAAAGATGACTTACATGGGAATAATTGTTTAGATGAACTAATTTCATTAGCATTTAATGATAAATAATGCTAATAATTTTTTAAGCATTATCATTATTTTTACTAATGGTAATGCTCTTTAATGAAAAGATTTAATTGATAATTAGTTAATAAACAAAATCATTATCATTAATTTATGTATACCTTGTCTTCGGACACTAAATACACATCTTAATGTGTAGTAGAGCATTATTTTAAAATGTCATTTAGATAAAAATAAATTTTGTCAAATATACATATATGTTTAAAATTTCCCAGAGAAAATAAGACACTATGGGAACATATATATTTCTGTTTTTGAGTAAGTTTTAGGATCTGCTAACTGGGGTGTTAGGTGACTTTAGATCTCAGACATCAAGTTTTACACTTACCTCACATAAAAATCATAATCATTATTAAAAATTTTAAATAAAGATCTATCTACAAGAGTGTTAATATTTATTTATTTTATGCATTGTTTTTTTTTTTTTTGTTTCTGCAATCAAAAATTTGTGTTTCATAAAAACAATTATTTTTTAATAAATTATAATTAGTAATTAAACGATTTCATTAAAATTTTGTTGCCATTAGTAAAGTAAAATCAATTATAAATAAAATAAAATCATTAAGAATAAATGGTAGTTAAATTTTTTCATTGTCATTATTTTAAACAAAGCCAATGAAACTTCAATGGCAATTAAAAACTTCCAAGTAATATTCTATTTTCTTTGCTTTTAATGCTTTCTGCATCTTTAGGTGGTTTAATAACCCTAAAAGTGCACAAAGAATAAGTTGCACCATTTAAAGTCAAATGCTTTATTATATAAAAATAGAACACGCTCTAAATGAATAAATTTTTCATATGTAAAAGTCATATGACAAATTTAACATCAAAAATGTTTGAAACCGTTTAAACGATACATACATACATACATAGTATGTATTTTGGAATGGGAAATCTGACGAGTCATATGTAAAAAACACTTCGTATAAAGGCCTTCGTGTAGGTATCTTCAAAATATACAAGCCGCTTCTTTCGATCTACTATTTTCATCTGGGAGACATGCGAAATCAAGAAAAAGTCAAGTTAAATTAAATCTTTAATTTATAAGCTTGAAAAACGAATAAAACAAAACTCAATAAATTTAAAAAATTTCTAATCAAAATAATTTTGCCATTTTATAATATATTTTGAGCCTTTTCAGCCTTTTCAAGACCTAATATTTATTCACTTAGAAGAAGCAACATCAGAGCAATGTTTGTGGATTTTAATCAAGACTTGTATACCATTTTAATACAATTTGAACAGCTTGGTAGTTTAATACAATCTTTTAATAATTTTATATTATAGGTATATAATATATTTATTTAATATATTTCATATAGGTACGTACTTATATTTTTTATAATAATAATTTAATTTTTTCCGATATTAATTTTGCCTTTGTTCCTGATGATGCCATTCAATGTTTGAAATGTTGAAAATATTGTTAACAAAAAAGAAAGTTGTTACGAGTACCTCAAGGTTAAATATTTTTTTTTTAAATTTTGACAATTGATAATTTCTTGTTATTTTGCAAAGTACTCACTGCAGTTTTGCTTAAAGTTAATTTTAATTTATAGAAATATTTTTTAATCGTTTGGTTTCACAACACTTTTCAGCACATACGGCAGCTGTTTCAAAGTATGAGTGGTTTGTGGCTCACCCTTTAATTGCATATCCATAAAGCTTTTGTTCAAAAATATATCGAGCGCGTGGCATATGAAATTAGGTATGCAAAATTATTTTAAAAAAGCTCTAATTTGTTTTTGGTTTGATTTTGTTTTTATTTTGTTTTCTTAGAAACAAATTATAATAAAATGTGTTTTTTTTTTCAAGTTGCGTTCAGAAACAAGTTATAACGTCACTATTTAAACTGGACTTGGAAATTTATTTTTGAACTGGCAACTGCGAATCAAGTAAATATAAAAACAAATAACTAAGGCAATAAACATAAAGATATAAAATATTTTTTTATTGTAAATAATATTTGTTTTTTCTTCTTCCTAAATTAAGCAAAACTAAAAAAGAATTTTAAAAGAATTTGTAACTTAAAAATTATAATAATTTGTTTTTTAAAACAAAAACCTTTAACGCCATTTTTGTTTCTGTATTTTATACTGTTATATTCACTTCCAACATTGACAACACACCTTCTTATTTTAACCAATCAGCTTCTTTTTGTATATTTATTCTCTTTGTGTAGTTGTACTCTTTTCATTATGTTGTTGTTAAGAACACCACAAAGTTTATGATCACATGTATGAATTTAAATGTATCACTGTTGCCAGATTTGCTGATTTATGGTTGATTTTTTTGCTGATTATTTACAAGACGAATCAATTACTAGATGGTCGCGAAACCCTAAATGTTAAATTTCATATATAAAAAAATATGTATAATTTTTTTGTGGTGTTTGATTTCGCGACCACTTGGTAATTGATTCACCTTTATTATTTATATAAGAAATTAAAATTGCGATTTGCCGACATTTAACCCCAAAATGATTATTTTTATAAAAGTCGTTGGAAAAACTGTTAAGCCTAGTAACTTTTTAACCAATCATACAAAATAATTAAACCAACCGTGAATTAGTATTTTTAGTTATGGTTAATTTTGTTATCATATTAATTATTTGTATGCCTTGAAAGCGCTTGTAAACTAATATTGGCATTGCTAAAAATTTCTTCTTCTAATTTTTTAAGCTCTAGGCCCGTTGTGAAAATAAAAATGTTTATTGTTTTTTATTCTTCTTTTAACATTTCGCTTAAAAAATTAGAAACAGAAATTAATTAATAATAAAAAATTTTATATTTTTGTTAAAAAAATTATTGTTTCACAAATAAACATCAAAGAAAATATAAGTATAAAAAATTAATAATTGATTTAAAATATACAATTCATGACTTCCTTGTGGGTAGATATGTAGAATGTTGAACTATTATGTGTATTACATTGAACTATTGTCTTTATGTGTATTACATTGAACTATTGTCTTTTTATAAATACTAGTATGTATTTAATACGAACTTAGCCCTAATTAAATTAATGTATTGTAATTAAAAATAATTTGTATGAATATATGTATATCTTAAACTATTAGTTCAAACTTAGTTCTTTAGTGCCGCCATAATGACTAACGTATTACGATAATTATAAATAAATAATGCATAGAATGTAGAAAATAATGTGCAATAAGTTTAAAAGTTTTTGTATAAAAATATAACACAAATTGCATCTTTAACTTTTAATTATGTTATAAATCATTATTTTTATACCCTTCACCACAAAAAGTATAAAAGTATATCTAACGGAATGACCGTTTATAATTTCTACAATATCCATTTCCGACCCCATAAAGCCTATATATTCTCAGTTCTTATGCATAGCAAATTCGATTAAGCGATGTCGGTTTGTCCATCTGTCCGTCAGTGTTAGTGTTGAAATTAACTTTTCCAAGGCACTAGATGAGGTAAGAGAAAATTTAAATTCGCCAATCGATCAGACATAGTTTCGAAAATTTTGCTATTGAAAATCAGCAAGATCGGTCTATATCCATCGAGGCAGCGGGTAAACCATTAAGCCCTTCTCTAATTTTTTCTATATCATTTGGAACAGTTAAGTAGCTCCAATCAAAAACACAAATATATGAGGCGATAGACAATTAAAAATAAGAAAACATCACGTGAAAAAATTTCCGCTTGCCCATATTTTTCGAGTTATGGTCTTCTGAACTTTTCATTGATTTAAAAGCTTTTGATGATATCTTTCAGAAAATACTAAAATTTATTTTATTTATTTTAATTCTCTGTTACCCCAATAGTTATCTTTTCAGTTAGAGTTACTTTACATTAATAGTGAAGGGCATATAAGATTCGGTCTAGCCGAATATAGCACTCTTGTTTTAATTCATTTCAAAGGTGTTTTTTACTTTTAAAATCTAAAAGTAGTTTAAGAATTTCGGACTCTTTTTTTTGCGATTTATTTACGATTTTTAAATTATTTACACTAAAATTATCTGGCAACTGTGACGTGCAACATAAGCAATAAAGTATTGCTGAGCTGTTTTTTCTTTTGCATCTAAGTCCAGATTTACAACATGCCACTTTTCATGACATTATTTTCAATTCTCTTTTAAAGTTTTAGCAAGTTTCATCGCGCACCTATACGATGCAACTCTTCATAGCATCGGATAATAATCTGTTTTAATAATACTTTTTAACTTTCTGACTATTTGGCATAAGTGTAACTTTCTCTAGTTTTTTTTAGAGGAAGCTATAATCCTATAACTACATATGTATTGAAAATTCCATGAGAAGAAATAAATTTGGTATGACAGATGGGGAATAAATTTTTACCTGTTTCAACCCTACCCAGACAAGCCTATTTACGCCAATGCTACTAGTGTAGAGTAGAATCAACTGAGAAATTCAGTTCGTATTAATTTTGCTTAGATTAAAATAATTTTTTTAGCTAAATAACGACGTACTTGGTTACTCTGATCAAATACAAAATCTCCATTTTATGAAATTTAAGGAGCCGCCATTCGCTTGTTTTCGTTCTATTCGTTTTGACACGTTATCCCTTCTACACCGTACCTTTTTCTTTAACACTATTCTGTTTTACTCTTTCGTAACTAATTTTTAATCAAACCATTTTTGTTTGCGAAAAAAATTATTTTTCTCCCTTTTTAAGGTAAATTTCCCCACTTTCAATTTACATATCGCTGGTCTCATGTAGAAAGGCCCTAACTCGCATTTATGTAACTTTACAGGAGAAGGTAAAAACATAACAGAAACTGTATTTATCACAATCAGCGTTGCCGCTTTGGTCCAATCGGACCAAACTTGGTAGTTTTTCGTTTTTAAAAAACAGTTTGGTAGTTTGGTTGGTTTGTTGCATTTTTTTTAATTTTTGGTAGGTTTTCCTCCTCTAGCAATTTTTTAGCAATAGTAAATTTTTCACCTTAAAATTTCAGAACATAAAATAAAAAGAAATGTAACTTTGAATTAAATAAACAATAACTTTGAATAGTGTTACCACTGTTTTCAAAAACTGTATTAGGTGCAATAAAAAACATCTCTGCTTTTTGCATAGAGATGATTAAAGCTATAACCATCTCTGGTTTAAGAAACGGGAACAACATTATGAAATTAACAATACTTTTGAGTGAAGGTTAATTTTCAAGTGTCTGTATTAAAAAAATTAACAGACAAAATGGAAAAGAAAGTAAACTTTTTTAATTGTAAATATGTACCTATTTATTACATAAATATTTACTAATATTGCATGTAAAGAAACAGTCAAAAGAATTTGATTGGCGCCAGGAAAGATATGGGTGTTCCTCCTGCATAGTATTCTCTAAAACTATTTAAAATCAAACAAACTTCCATCTCAGCAATTACAAGAAAAAAACCAAGTGAGTATAACAGAGTTTATATGCAAGAAATGCATTTTTAAATTTTTGGTAGGCTGTGAACGATTTTGGTAGGATTTTTGAAAATTTTTGGTAGGAAGTAAATTTCTTGTGTGGCAACGCTGATCACAATGTAATACTAAAAATGCAAATGCTTAGAAAACCGTTATTTTTGATACTATTGCATTCAAATTATGTGACAAGGTGTATCTGTGTAAAATGTATTGGAATCAAGAAAAATTTCAATTTCGTAAAAAATCGAGTTAGGGCCTTTCTACATGAGACCAGCGATATATGCATATATAAGTTCAAATATGCAAATATTTGACAACAAGTTTTTTATGAGTTTGATTTCTTAGAATCATTTTTATTTTGATATTATAATAAAATTCATTCATCTTGCTGTTGTTTTTGTTGATTTAAATTCAACTGTGATTTACATAAAATGCTGTCTCACCTGATTTAGTTGTTATTGCTGTTTGTTTTAATTATTTATTTTGATATTTTTTGTTTTTTTTTTTTATTAAAATTTTTTCTTTCTAGCTGCGCATATAATGTTTAGTTTTTTTGTTTATCTGTTGGTCTAGGGTTTGAGAGATTTCACTACAGTTACCAACCAATACACACCCTTTTTATTTAAATCTTGTTTTGTTACATTTTTTTTATAAATTATAGAAAAATTGATAGTAAATAGTTTAAGTAGCGTTCTCTCTATTAAGTGTATAATTTTAAATAAATTAATTGATAAAACTTGTTTTCCGTCGTCGTATTATAGGGATCTTCTTTCTTCTGCTTTAGATTGAGTATCATTTTTAATTGGTGGCAATTGGAAATATTATATAATAAAATATTACTAATTTCACTAGTTTGATAAGAACTAAAATTTATTTAATCGTTGCTAAACAAGTTTGTTATTGAGAAGCGCATTTTCCTGTAATTTGTAACATTAATTTACAGTACTTGCAGCAGGTAACGAATCTGCAATACACATGCTAGTCTTTCCCTACTTCCTCATAAGCTACACACCTGCTTTACCTATTCACTTCGTTTTCGCCAACCGCAATGGTGTCTTGTCCTTAGCCTTAACGTGGAAATATAATATCTAAATAAGAGCGTCAGCGTTGCGCCTTTAAACTTATTTTGTTTAATAAAACACATGAACAGGCCTGCCTTATTTGCCGATTTATCGGCATTTTTCCGATTTTCGCCTCAAATTTATTAAAGTGACGATTTGCCGAGTTTGGCCTCAAAAATGCAGATTTTTTGATAAACACTGTTTGTTTCAGAATAATTCATTAATTTTGGGCAACACTAGAAAACTTGCAACATAAGAAAGAGACAATTGTTAATAAGTCAGCAATTCTACTAAGGGGGAAAAAGGTTTAGGCTTTTTTGTTGTTATAAAAACGTCGTTTGAAAAAACAGTTCTTAACTGTAAATGAGCACTAAAAAATAAAAAGTTCTCGCTGGCAACACTGAGTCATTTACTTTGGTTGTACGTACATAGATGTGTAAAATTTAAGATACAGGACTATTTCTTCAGATTAATAGATAGTAGATCAATGTTATGCAGTAAATAACTGCATACATTTTTATGTAGGACTTGCAATTCAAATATTAAAATGTTTTGATTTCGAACATAAATCTTGTAAATCTTTTTGTTAATAAAAATCTGTTTTATATTTTCCGAATTACGGGGGCCTAAAATTTAAAAATTTTTTTAAAATATCAATCATTTTAAAGCTTTTGAAGAAATCTTTAAGGAAATGCTAAAAATTTTTAAAAATGCGTAACCCATTAAGATCTGATGGCAGTACCAAATTTTTTTAATTCTCTGTCACCCCAATATTTGCTTTTTTTGATTGGAGTTACTTTACTAGATTTTCATAGATAGTGAAGGGTATATGACATTATATATACCGTATATAGCACTTCTACTTGTTATGTTTTAGAGATTTCATTACAGTTACCAACCAATACACACCCTTTTTATTTAAATCTTGTTTTGTTACATTTCTTTTTGATATCCATTTGAACATGTTATAAATACTTTTAATATACAACTTGTAATCTGTGTTTTTATAAGCTGGATTCTACTTACGCAAGGGTTAAATGCCAAACGAACTGTCATATTAATCTCACTTTTTGACACTAATGGTCAGTATAATTTAGCAAAATATCATGAGTGCATTAACGCTTGAACAACGCTACCAAACTAACAAAATTTGTTTTGAAAATCAGTCATCAATTTATATAGTATTAAAATTTATTTAAATTTACTTAACAATTGATTAAATTCTACTCAAGCATGAAATGTTATTTAGATTGATTACAATAAAAATGTAGACGATTGACACTGATTAAGGAACTTTCCTACAGAAAATAAATCCGCTAAGTGTGAGTCTGACTCACACACGAAGGGTTGCGTTCCATGTTTGGGTCACCCTTTAATTTTTAATTTTTTTTTTTTTTGAACTTGTTAAACATAAGTAGTCACGTCACGTAAATATCGAAACACCTTTTTATTTTAATTTTCAATACTTGTTTTTATAGCGACTTAGCAAAACATACCTTGCGTAAATTAATAATAGTCTCAGCCTATTACTGTTCAAAAAAATAAGTTCATACAGGATACCCTTCATTGCATATACATACACCAAAAAAAAAAGAAGTAGTAATGGCAAATGATTTTAACCTTACCGCAAATAGAATTTGCATTCGGATCGTACCCAATAGCAGTTGTTATTTGTTGCAACTACTTAAGTGCTGTTAAATTAAATACAACTCACCAAATGCAGAAACCGTTTTACCAAAGTCAATTGTCTTTACCCCAAATACAATTCGGCAAAACCAAAAAATGTATCATATATGTGAAAATGACATCAATATTTGGACACCCTTTAATTGAAAGTTTTTTCCTACTTGTTGCTACAGCGTACAAATTATTCAAAAAATAACATTGTTTTTATGAATATCATGTCACTTACAAAACACCCTTTTATTTTTTGTATGTTTTTATAGCGGATACAGTAATAAATCTTTTGTAAAAATATTAAGAATCTACCTTATAAGGTTCCAGAGATAGAGGGTTGTGATAGAAGGTCATGTACTATGGTGCAGATTTCCCTTTGAACAGTTTAAATAAAAATTGGCATGAGAAATTTTTTCCTACGATAAAGTTTTTTAAAAAAAAGCTTTTTTCCGAAAACTTCAAGTTTTGCTTAGGGGTGTTGTTCTGATTTAAATTCATTAAGGCCGTGTCACATAAAACTTTATCGCTTTGCGTGACGTTTCAAACTTTGAAAAAAAGCGTATAACGCAAGAGGTATGTCACAATAAAAACTTTAACAGCGCCTAATTATTGTTTGTTTTTATAAGTTTTTCTTCCATAATTTTCTAAAAAAAATAATAAAGGAAGAATATATAATAAAAAAAATAATATTTTAAAATTCTTAACTCTTTTACGTTCGATTTTGCCGAAAATAATATACAAATGTATAGCAGCTAATTGTCAAAGCGCGCAAAAAGATGAGTGTTGCCCAACTTTGCGCTTTGCTTTGCGTTAAAAGTGCTTTATGTGACATACTTCATATAAATTCGTGCATTTTATCTAAGATGTCAAAGCGAATTTGCAACGCAACGCAAAGCAAAAGTTTTATCTGACACGGCCTTTAATATCATAAACAACAACCACCTGCAGGAATACAAACGAAAGTTGAAAACAGATATGAGGCGTGGTGTTCGAAGGACATGGACCGATCTTGCTGATTTTCAATAGCACGATTTTCGAAGCTATGTTTTTATTTTGAAGAGAAGTAGCACCTATTTAGTTATTTTTGTAACCCTGCTACATTCTATAGAAAAGGGATAGATGAGAGATAAGACAGTTGGTGAAAAGAGAGAGATATAGCTTATCGAATTTGGCGTATGCGTATTTCGACAACGACAATTTTGTAATAGATTAATGATAACTGTTACGAGCTATCTTTAATCTATTACAAATCTTTAAAAAAAACGGCGAGTTTTTGCTACGAAAACGCTAAACACGATAAGGGTGATTAGTTATATTACTTCGCCGGTGAATATGTTATGAAGAAGAACAGACAAAGGAGGTTGCGCGTGCTGTCATATAAATTCCGAATATGTATTTATACCATTAAATAAAAAAAAAATATTTTTACTTTTTGATTGCCCCAGGGGTTGAACCCCTGGCGTATTTTAATTTTCTCTAGTTTATCTAGTCCCTTGGCAAAGTTGATTTCAACAAACGACTTCGCTGTATTGAGTTTAATAATGAAATTTATTATCACTGATGCTTAGAACTCCAGTTATTAGATTTTTAGCGGTGTTTATAATTTGGTCTTTTGGTTGTGTTGAGTTAAAATTCATTATTCTTCCAGAGGCCGTTTCTTTTTCATACCGGTCAAATTATTTTTGTATTTCCTCTAATTCATTCGTAAACTTTAATTTATTATGATATTTATTTATGATTTTTAGAATTTCATGCTTGTCCTTAATCTTTACTATACCCAACATATCACCGACGCTACATATTTAATATAAAATGTATTAATAAAAACTCGTTTCTTTATTTAGGTGACCCCACAACCTTTGGTAATCTACGGGCGTCTAGTGAAACCATAGATGCCGTATTAAGGGCCATTGAAACTGGTAAATTCAATGGTTATGCACATACTCAAGGACATGAATTAGCCCGCAAGGCCATTGCCAAATATAGTGCCCATCAAAGTTCCGAAGAAATACATCCGGATAATGTGATCTTGACAAGTGGATGCTCGGCAGCTTTAGAATATTGTATACTTGCTTTGGCAGATAGAGGTCAAAATATTCTAATACCCAGGCCCGGTTTTTGTCTGTATCAAACATTAACCGAAGGTTTAGGTATTGAGGTGCGTTTCTACGATTTGTTGCCCGAGAAACAATGGCAGGCTGATTTAGAGCAACTAGAATCCTTAATTGATGAAAACACAGCTGCTCTGTTAATAAACAATCCTAGTAATCCTTGTGGCAGTGTGTTTACAAAGGATCATTTGGAAGATTTGTTAGCAATTTGTGAGAAACATTATTTGCCTATTATAGCAGATGAAGTAAGTCATTTACAGACTGTTTCTTTTAATGCTAAAAAGATTTTAATATTTAAACTTTTATTTTCTTTGGTAGATTTATGAGCACTTTGTTTTTCCTGGAGCCAAACATATTGCTGTAAGCAGTCTGTCAAAGAATATTCCAGTTTTATCATGTGGTGGTTTAACTAAAAGATTTCTGGTGCCTGGATGGCGAACTGGCTGGATAATAATACATGATCGTGAGGGTCGAATGAGCGACGGTATAAAAGGTCTAAGGAATATGTGCGGTCGCATATTGGGTTCGAATACCATAATCCAAGGCGCTATACCAGACATTCTAGAATATACACCACAAAGCTTTTTTGACAGTGTAATCGAAATACTCAGTGAAAATGCCAAGTTGGCGTTTAAAATGCTGAAACAGGTGCGTGGCTTAAATCCAATCATGCCCAGTGGTGCCATGTATATGATGGTTGGCATCAATATGGATCAACTTCCCGAGTTCCAAGATGATACACATTTTGTACAAGAGTTAGTGAATGAACAAAGTGTTTTCTGTTTGCCTGGCAGTTGTTTTGAATATCCCAACTATGTGCGCATTGTTTTAACTGTGCCGCGAGAAATGATAGAAGAGGCTTGTTCACGCATAGCGGAGTTTTGTGAAGCTCACTATAAGGTTGACAATACAATAATTGAAAATAATTTATTAAATGAAATTCAGTACTAAATGCAAAAGTGCTGTGATTTAATAATGAAGAATTTAAACATTTTATATTGTATATTTTTTTAACCAATTGCATTTATATTTTATAGTCATTTAGTTTGTAATTTAATACTTTTTAATGTTAATAAAAAACTATAAATATTTTATTACGTAAGATAAGGAATTTTATTTTGGACGCGAGTGAAGCTAGGAAAAAGTGAAGTGCTTTTGGTTTATACATTTAGAAGATACGTACTGAATAGGTAGCTCTGACATGCTAGACATGAATACAGGCTGTTCGAAGGTTATTTAGCTCCTTGTATTTTCCTAACCTCACATTCTTTTCTAACCTTACCTTTTGATGAAGTGTTAAGGTTTATGTACATTTAGGGATATTGAAAAATAATTGTATGTACCAAATGGTGGGTTATACGATTTATTGCATTAACGAAATAATTTTCCAACCCGGGTAGATTGTACGTAAAAAATAAAATTTCGAACTTATAGCTCTTCTGCACGACCTATTAATTTATATTTCAGATGAGGAAACAGATATCCAAATTTTGGAAGAGAAATAAGCAAATCGTTTTAGAAGTTTAAGGTCTAATGGCGGTGAATACTAGAAGTTTACTAAGAATTTGAAGAAATATCGGCTGAATCATTTAAGGCGAACGGAAATAAGCATACGACTCGACAAGACCAAATACGTACAGTACGAAAAGTCATCAAGAAAAACCTTAAGAAGCATATGTACATCAAAACACTGCAGCAATCTTTTTTGCTTTCAAAATAATTCTTCTCTGCAGATGTTCCATGACTGGAATTTGGGATTTCCCGGACTTTCCTTTTCTCCAAAAAAGGAAAAAATAATCTCATCTTATTAATTCCCTGCAAAAAGCAGTTCTTAAGCAAAATTTGTTTATTTTGTAAATAAACAATAGTCTTTAAGTAAATTTTAAAAACATCGTGTTATTTTTTATTATACCAGACCAAATTATAGTCTTATTTAATTTAAGTTTTTATTTTTTGAAATTTTGCTAAAATTCAACGAGCTCGAATAATTAATTTAAAAACCCAAATAAAAAAATGTTAAATTAAATTAAAATCTAACAAACACGAGTGCTACATTCGATTATGCCGAATCTTAAATACCCTTCACCATATATGTAAATCTAGTTCAGTGATGTAACTTCAATCAAAAAAGAAAATATTGGGGTGACAGACAACAAATAAGAAAAACAAATCCAGTACTATTTATAATTTTACATTAAAAAGTCAACTCTTAATGGATTAATTTTTAAAAAATTTTTGTATATCCTTAAAGATCTTTTCAAAAGCTTTTAAATGATCTCATATTGGTGTCTTCGATGTGTTAAAAAATATGGTGGACAATCGTACTTTTCTATGAAAAGTTCAGACGCGCATTACTCGGAAAATATATATTTTTTTTATCAAATTCGGGGTTGAACTGATTCCATAATTTATTATCGGCTCATTTTGGAGTTACTTTATTGTTTCAAATGATATGGAAAAATTAAAGGCAGGCGTGGTGTTTTGCCCGCTGCCTTCAAGGGCATGAACCGATCCTGCTGATTTATGTCTGTTTGATTGGTGTATTTAAATTTTCCTTAGATCATCTTGTGCTTTAATAAATTTGAATTTAACCGGACAGACGGACATCGCTTAATCGACTTCGCTATGAGCAAGAAGTCAGAATATATATACTATATGGGGTCGGGAATGGATATTGCAGAAATTACACACGGAATGACAAACTTACTGCCATCCTTAAATTAGCGCGTAAAGCGCAAGATAACTGTCAAAATTTCTCATGTACATACAAAATGTATGAAGCATCCCTAAATAGCTTGGCGTCAACGCTTAGTAATTGGAAAATCCAATTTTGACAGTGCGTTAGGAAGTGAAGTTTGCTGTTTGTTGGTTTGTTTTGTTTTGTTATGGTTGAAAAGTAGTGACAATTTAGTAATTTTCAAGGCAATCTAGCGGTTTTATCTCTTCTTTATTCTTATACAGCGGGTTTTATGAAATAAAATGAGTTAACATTACTTTTAACGACACGAAGTTAACGCTGTTATTTAGGGATGACATTTCAGCGCAAAAGCTATGAATTACATTGCTTTGCGTCTTACGCGCTAATTTAGGGATGGCAGTTAGATATACCCTTTTTCTACTTTTTGTGGTTGTGCTGCATATAAACCAAAGGAGATTCAATACTTATGTTATGCACTTCCTTGTAAAAAAAACGGATTTTCATTTATTAAGGAAAATCCCAGCCAACAAAATAATAAGCACTTCGAAAAAAGACTTAAAAGAATCCAGTTTTTTGAGCGTGTCGTTTGGAGCATGAAAGCTACGAGAAATAAGTTAGCAAAGTTTCCCTTCTGGTTGATATTGTTTGCTGGGATATATATTATTTTACATTTCGCTTTGGATGTGTCAACTGCTTTTTGACATCTCGACCTAGCAAAACAAAAACAAAACCCATGTTATTTTTTTATTGTTGTCGCCTTGCCTCCACCTAACAAAATATTTAGCCTTCCCAGTGCCATCCACTTTCTAGGGATAGTGCACTGTGGCCTAGAGATTGGGTAACTCCTACCTGAAAATTTTTCTTGTCTGATTTTAAAAAATTATACATGATCTTAAAGGTTAGTCAATACCTTGAGTGCACATTGTAAATATTTTTTTCCGCCATTAAAAATCAGACTCAGCCCAATGCTAAAACAAAAAAAGCATCTCAACATACTGCAGGAATACATAATGCATCTGACATTTACGCGAATTTAAATTTCGCGTTAAAAAAAAAACACATACAAGGTGTGAAAAAGTAGCAACATAGACAACACCTTTTTGGTCGCTCTCTCCTTAATTATGCTGCCCCGATATGTACCACGTTCGTTCCTTAGATTCGCTTATGATGACATACGTAGATCATCTCCATAAGGAGACAAGATGAGTCAACAGCATGATGAGTTACTGACTAAGTAATTCTTGGTAACATGTCGCCTATCCATCCTAATCACGGGGTTATTACATAAAATCCGCCTCCTTGACACATACAGTAGGACTTCACTACTTACCGTAATGAACTCCCCATATTATTACATCCAGGACAGATCGAATAGCCATTGCGCATACCCAAAAGCTATTGCATCAGCAGGAAATGTCAGGAGCTATAAATGGCTATTGATATAAAAAGATCCTAAATAAAAAGCAGTCCAGTGATTTTGGAAAATGTGAAGCTTTAACCCAAGCAAACAAAATCAAATATGGTACAATTTAAAGCTGCAGGGTGCTACCGTTAGCGAATACTTTCAGGCAGTTTAAGTGATTGTCCAGCCTGCCTCCAAAGACCTCAAGACATTGTCCACGGACGTACTCCCTAAAGACCTATGGCTAAGACCAATTGAAGTTGGACAATATCTCCAGCTCTAAGTACCATCTGGTCACATAAAAACAATAACATAAAATTTTTTTCCTTTCAGAAGAAATGTGACAATTTTTTTGAATTTTACAAAATTTTTCTTTTTGTAATTTTAAAATATTTTCTAAAATGAAAGGTAAAGTTTTTTCGCGTATTCACTTATGATTATAGTACCCTACACAGTTTTTAATTCGCGTGTTAATTATTTAATGATAATCGGGTGTTAAGTTAACGACCGGGTTAATGAATCAATTTTTCTTTATCACTACCTAAAGAAATTGTAAAATAATTTCATTGATCTTCGCTTTTCACTACCTTAACGGTAGTAAAATATTTAGTCTCTTCTTTTTCATTCATATTTTTGTCACTATGCAAGTAATTGTAAATTTTTTTCTTATGCTGGGAAACCAATTGGGACGAACGACGAATTTCGTCTAGCACGACGAATTCATCTGAAAAAGTTCGCTGCGTAAATTCGCAGTGTGGCGCACAATTAGAACGAAAAAGTTACAGCTATTATGATCAACAAAATTGTTTGCTGCCTATGTCATAAAAAGTAAACATTAAAGAAAAGGTAAACAATTATGAGTTTTGTGAAAATTATTAAAATTAACATCGTGTCCACTTTTGTCCATATTTAAATTTGTTTTGTTTTGCATGTGGCAGTTGTTAGTCTTACCATAGAATAAAATAAAAAAATAATATAGTTATACAAAAAATTAAACATTAAGAAAAAGCCATGTTTAACTTAATGATGAATATTAAGAAATAAACAAAAATTAAGGCAAAAATAACTTTATTTACCAATATATTTAAAAACTACAGAGAAACGACAACCCCGTACTAGTTTGTTCGTCGGCGTAAGAAATAGAAATAAATCTATCTGAGAGTTCGTCACGCACGACGAATTTTGTTGACGGCGGTGTTGTGTTAGTTTTCATATGCACCAATGTGTTTTATTTTTGACGGCGAATATTCGCAACGAAAAATTCGTCGTTCGTCCCAATTGTGTTCCCTGCATTATTTGTCATTTTTTTATTATTCGTGTCCCTTTTGTCGATTAGTGTAAAAACATTGATTGATATTTTTCTTTTTTAAAAAATTAGTTCAGTCTGATCCGTGGAGCGTTCGTTAAAAGACGTTGCCATAAATTATAAAAATTTCTACATAGTTAGAAAAGCTTTAAAACTGTAATTTAAAATAATTAAAAAATTGTACTGTGAATATAAAATTAAGAAATTAAAAAAATAAGACCTACTAGAAAAGTTTAAAACTTTGTAAAAGCATTTATGAAACTACAAGAAGTTAAATTAATAAAAACATTAGTATTGCAAATTAAATTTAACAAAGTGTTAAAAATATTATTCAATATTTAAGAAAAAAAAATATTAAACAAACTGTGCAAAGTGAAAATTGTAATTATTTGAATGTAATGTTATGTTGAACCAAAATTTCTAATTATTTGAAATTAATGTTACGTTGAAACAAAAACAAATAAATTGAAATAATAACATAAAAATTTATATTTACTATATTGGTGGAAAAGCTAACAAAAGTTAATTCGTATAAACCCTATGTAAACTAAACACACCTGACATCAAAAATAAAACTTGCTCTGTGTTTGTTTTCAGTGGATCTGTATTAAAAACAGCTGACCTCAGGAATTAAAGGTAAACAAAATTTGCACTACCAAATATTTGTACAAACCATTATGCTTAGTGCACACCATAATGAAACTTTATAATAAAATAAATTTAATTTTTGTAAGAAATATATCAAAAATTTGGTATCAACAACAGAGACAACAACATGGAAAGCAAACGATACAAAATAATCAATTATGTGGCTTAAAGTACTGCATGAATTTAGTGGAGTAAGTTGAAGATGAAAAAGGCCGGTGTATTATATAAGTTAATGTTGATGGATTAATTTTATTTTTATTAAAGGAAAAACGATTATGAAAATTATCTGTGCACTTTACTTTTAGCCAAAGAACAACGTAGACATGCATTTGCATTAAGAGCATTTAATGTAGAAGTGGCCAAGTGTTCAACAAATGTTAGTAAAAAGAGCGAACAAAAATTAATGATTTTATGCAAACACGAACATTTTTTAGGTATCAGAGGAGGCTATAGCAAAAATGCGCTTAAAGTTTTGGTTTGATTCCATTGAGAAATGTTATGACAAAGAAAAATCGTATGTGGCTGATCAACCAGTACTGAGAGAGTTAAAAAATGTAAATGCCTCTGCCAGCATAACATACATATATTTCGATAAGAAACTATTTTTTTTTTCTAGACTATTGACTGTTTTCACCTTAATAAAGTCTACTTAAAACGTTTAGTGAATGCTCGTGATCGTTCCCCAAACGAGCCTTATATAACAGTCAAGGATTTAGAAACATATGCCGAACAAACTTATTCATCTTTATTGTATTTATTGATAGAATTAACTGGTGTCAAAGATTTGAATGTAGATCACGTTGCCTCGCATGTGGGTAAAGCTCAGGGTATTGTTACACTCTTAAGAGCCATTCCTTATACAAAACGCAGTCAAACCTTAAATATACCACAAGAAATTCTTATTAAGCACGGTGTTAGCCAGGAACGAGTTTTAAGAGCGAGTCCTAATGACAAGGGTGTGGAAGAGTGTATATTTGAAGTAGCTACAGCGGCGCATCAACATTTAGAACATGTAAGAAGAATTCAAAACGAATTGAGATCATAATATCTAAGATTGATTGTTTTTAATTAAAAAAAGGAACAATTTCTTGTTAATTAGCATTTTTCTTTTTATTTTAATCATAGGCTCGTAATTTGTCCAATAAACTTCCTAAAATTGTACGTAAAATATTTTTACCTGCTGTTGCCATAGAACGTTATCTCGAACGCTTAAGAATAGCTAATTTTAAGTGAGTATAAATATTAAATACACAATTTTGATTTAAAATAGAGACATAAATCTTATATACTAAAATAATGTGATTTTTAGTCTAGTCCATCAATCGTGCCTTCAAAGGGACTCCATGTTACCGGCAGCCCTGTATATGCGTAGCTTAAGAGGCAAATTTTAATAATCTAATATTTCTTCAGGTATGAAGCGATAATTTTTGGCAAGATCACGACACGCTTCAGCGGTTAGAAAGCTCAATATTTCAAAAGCTTCTCTAAATAAGAATAAAAAACAAATAATAATAATAATAAATAGAATTAATTAAAAATGTAATTAGCTTAAAGTTAATTATAACTTAATACCACTTACTGTTTATCCATAACTGTACTTTGCTCCGCTGGACTTGTTTTCTGCTTTAAAACCTCATCGTAAGATAAATTTTTAGGTATTTTTGATGTATTACGCATATAATTAGATTTAGATAGATATTCCCAAAATAATTTCTCAAATATTGTAGTTGAATTATTTAACATACTGTTTGTTTCTGATTCTTTAAAATCTTCCGTCACATTTATTCTGTGTAGAATGGGAAATTTCACTTTTAGGTCCAAATGCAGGAGAACATGTTCCACATAGCTACCCTCAGCCCATTTAGGATCATCTATGGACTCAATTTCTGTTAATAGTTCTTTTGCAATTTGTGTGTGCTTCTCTAAAACACGATGAACCTCCAGTACTGCTGGTATACGCTTGAAGTGAAGGGGATTGTTAAATGATTTAACTTGAACCACACACAATTTAGAATGATGAGGTTTAAGAGTAAAAATTTTAGGATCAAATGTAAAACTAAAATATCCATTTATAACGTAACTAAAGGAAAAATAAATTTATTTTATTTAAAAACCGTTATAGATTGCATTACAGCACATACGTTTGCCATTTAAATTCCATACACACTTGATTGTAGTTATGCACTGCTACCATAAGCGTTTTTCTTTCGTTCGTTTCTGTGACAAATTCCAGTCTATTAGGATAGATAACATAACGATAATCAGAGCATTCGTAGTCGAAAACCGGAACAGAGTAATTTTCGATTGGTTCTTCAAGACAGCCTTTGCAGGCAACAGGTAATTTATGGCGATATCCGCCTCTGCACTTACTTAAAATCCTTTCACCACATCTTACATACAGGTCCAGCTGAAACAGGACAATACCAATAATATGAGTTTTCAGTTATTAAGGCATTGCTATAAGCATATAAATATTGAAACTAACAGTGTTTTCAAAATCACACGGTTTATACTCTGCAATTAATGGCCAAACACTTTGCGGTGGTATAATCATATTTGGATTAATTAAACGCAAACCGCGACTTTTACATGTAAATAAAAACTGAATGTTTTGCATTGATATATTTCCTACCCACAATGGTTGGGACATGGCACGATATTCCTTAACATTTACCGGTATCATATTTGTGTTTAAAATACTTTTGGTGGGATCGAAAGTGATAATGTTTACATGAAAATGCAAACCAATTATGCGGTTTTTCGAGACTCTGAAAAAAATTGAAGATTCTTGGTTAAACAAAGTTGATTTAAAAGATATCAGTATCTCTACTTACTTTAATTCATAGCTCAACATATAAGATCCCAAAATATAAAAATATGCCACTATAGACATGGCTAATAACTCATCCGGTTTCATTAAATATAATTCCTGTGAAATATTTACTAAACGTCTATGGGGACAATGATATAAATTGCGAAACTGATTAAAACCGACTCTAGTCTGTTTAGGCATACATTTGCAGTTCTTTATTCGTTTCAAACGCATATTGTATTCAAAATTGCTCAAGTTGCGCAACCAGAAAATTATTTTCAAAGGTTTACTATTCACATGACGCGTAGGCAATACAAAATGATGTTCAATGCGTTCGTCCTGTGTTAAAAGAATCTGGTTAAAGCTTAAGGAAGAAAAATTTAAATAAATTTTTATTAAACAATTTTCATTAAACAGCCAGCTATTTACACACTTTTCGATGTCTAAACTTTCCCAATAGAATACTTTTAATAATGATGGTCTTGTGACGGTTATATTTTCCACTTTAAATATTGGCAGATCTACTTCGCTTACGGATTTATTTGCTTCGTCTGGTTGTGTGCTACAAGGAGATACAAAATGAATAGTACTACTCATTGTTTTATTTGCATATATTTTTATTTTTAATTATTTATTGTTAATTATTTTTTTCCTTTTGTTAATAAACTTGATCTGACAAGTTTTACAAATTTTGTTTGCTTTTTTTTAATTTAACAAATTAAAAAAAAAAAAATTAAAATGTTTTGTTTTAGTATGTAAACGCTCCCAGCTAGTATTTTTAATCGTAGAAGACTTCTACGATCAATAAAATTAATGGTCTGTGATGTCGTATTCTGATCGCGGAAATTCGGTTTAAAAGGAGAAACTATTTCTACGATGCGCTTAAAAGAATTTACTACTTTAAACAAGTCGTGAAACAATCGCGTAATTTTTTTTTATGTTACGGCACTCGATAACAAATAAAAAGTATTGAAGAATCAAGGTTTAGGTATTTATTCTAAAATTATTTTTTTTTGGCAGAAATTAGTATAATTTTCTGCTTTTACAATTATTATTATTTGTTGACATTAAACATCCTTTATAAAAGTAATAAAGAGTACACTCCATATCGTAAGGAAAATTTCAAAATGCACTTTTTAATGAAAAATGTAACTGTTATAATCAGCTGTTAAACAAAAACTAAAAAACAAGTTATTGATTCGCTTTGGATTTGTCAGTTCAAAAGCTGTTTTTGATATCATAAATTGTTTTTATATGTTATTTGATTTGTATTCAAATAAATCAGCTTTGAAACTCTACTTACTAACAAACTGTCAAAAATTGTTGTAAAAGCTGTCAAACTTCACTCATCTTATGGATTTCTGTGCCATGGTTAATACCATGGGCAAATAATCTGTTGCGAACTGTAAAAGTTGTAACTGAAAATGTAGAACTTTTTATTGTGTACTTTACAATAGATTTTGATTTTCCAAAAGAAATAAATTTGTTGGAGCTAATGTAGTTTTTTATGAATTATTTAATTATTTTTTTTATATATTTACTTCATTCTGTAATATAAAGTCAAATACGGCCAAAATATAATATTACATAGAAAATTAACCTGCGATTATACATCCATACTTTTATTTAACTAAATTTATATTACATAAGCAAATTAAGTTGCTTTATTTTTTTTAAATTAATTTGTTATTAAATTTACTTTACTTTGGTTCCCGAGACGTAGCGAATAAAATATGTTTAAATTAGTCCAACCATAATTTATTTACACAATTTATAAAACTTTACTTTACCTCCTAGATTGTATACCTTTTGTTATTGTGAATGATTGTAAATGTAATTAATAAACGCCACCTGGGCAATCATTCGCTGTGAATGTTATCATCATTTTACATGTTATTACTTACCCCCTGTTTACATTAGACAATGCTGTCATGACAATGACAATACATGCACAGTTTTTCACTAATACATGTACACATTTCAATTGTCTGAATTACTGTCTTGAATATTTTGAAGACAGTAAACAAGACAGTGATTTGACGTATGCCAACAAATTTTTTTATAATTGCTTTAACTAAATGAAATTTTAATTAAATTATTATTTTAATTACTAAAATTTTCTTTGCATATAACAATAGAAATGGAAAAATAGCAGGAAGAAACTCTAAAGCTATTTTTAATTTTCCGAGAACGTGCTCATAATGAATTGTCATAATTATTGTCTGGACGCCTACACCACAGAAGCTATTGTCAGTATTTTTGACAACTAATGCGTATTATTTCATTGTCATGACAGCATTGTCTAATGTAAACGTAGCGTTAAACAGAGTTGTATTTATGAACAGAAGATTAGCAGCGATTGAGTCATGCAACAAACAAAAATTTTTTGCATTTTTCAAAGAGTATCCAAACAAGAAGGTCGATTGTAAACGAAGAAAAGAAAGAAAAAATTAAAAAACAATTGTAAATAATTTTTTAAAGTTTTCGGGAGCATGCAGCAAAACCTAATCATTTAAAGCTGCCATAACAAAAACGAATCTTAATTAAAAATTTTAAAGAGTGTGTGGTTAGTTAAATATTTCTGATAATCATACAGAAAACGCGCAAATGAATACAGCAAAAATTTAGCGCAAAAGTAAAAAACGAGAAATAGCAGAAAAGGGAAAAAAGCATTTATAAAATACACAAAACATAAAAAAATTAAAGAAAGAGTATTCAAATACCTATTAAATAAAACCCTTTTTATGAAAAAAATATTGTACAAATAATTCTTATTTAGGATTTAAAGCATACTTAATTTCTAAGGATTAAATATTTTGTTATTCTAATATTTAAAGGTAAGTGTTTAAATAAAAATATTTTCTGTTAAAAATTTCGTACTATTTCGTTGCTGTCGTTAGAAAGAATTCTTTAAGTTTTTTGTTTTTTTTTTTTTTTTCAAATTTGCATAGATTTCACTTTCTCAGTATGTTTTATTGGCTGTTGTCTGAATTTTTCTATATGTCCAGACAACGCCTTGTGGAATTTTTAAATAGTTTTTGATTTAACTTGGTTGTTGACTCTCCTCTATGTTTGCACGTTTTATTACTTTTGTTATATGAACCACTCCCTATATATTGGTATCCATTTCTATGGTTATTATGAATTAGTAACAGTTTTTTCTATTTAATAAAATTTTTGTTATCAATTTTCCTTAAATATACAGCAACAGTCCAGTCTTGATGTAAATATGTCTGTATGTAAGAGGCTTACGACGTCTCGACCGTTTTCTTTTTGTAAATTTACTGCGGTGTGACGTTAAAATTTCTACACCCCTTTTTCATCCATAGGGTCATACATACATTCATACTTACATATGTAGATGCAAATGTTGTCATTTCTGTAAGATAGACACATTCCACCCTTCCCATTGCGTTAGATTAGAACATCAGCCTGTATAATAATGTCGTCATTGCAAATGTGCTCTTTTCATTATTTTTTGCTTTCCTTCCGCTAGAATTTTTATTTTTAGTTTGTTTTTTAAATAATTGCAAATAGTACTGTGTATATTACTATACCTAACTGTAAAGTAGTAATGTTAGTATATTAAAAGAGTTGCCATCAAATATAATGTCAAACCAACAAGAATCTTTACAATTGGTACATAATAATTTAGTATAAACATTGGTACTATGTCACTTTAAAACAAAAAAGAGTTTTGCAAATTTTAGGGAAACTTCTTAGGACTACGCCGGGGCGAATCTATTACTATAGCTAATAGCTATAGCTAACTTATTTATTTTTGCTGTTACCATAAATGTCTATGCTTTCACTATATAATAATAGAGTTTTATTCCCGGTAAGCGACTTGTAAACCCCCAAAAAATAAGGCTATTTTAAAGACTATTTTTCTTTCGGATTTCTGAAACTTTCGTCGACTTTAACATAGCTTTCAATTATCTGTCTATAAGGGTTTAGAGTCTGGCCTGGAACTGCAAACTGGAATTTCTAAATTCAAATTTTTTACTAGTTGTAATGCTAGTTGCAATACAGTTAATAAATTTTAACCTTCTGTCTACAACAGTTTGGCCAATACATGAAATTACATCAACTATAGAGGTACTCTTTAAATTCCAAATTTAAATTTTATTCTTGCTGTCGGTACCGGTTCTACAGCTTGGTCATATATGTACATCAAAAACATCAAATATTGTAACACCCTTTAGTTTATAAAATATTTATGTATTATAACTATTTATATATCTCATTATACCAGAAAAAGTAGGGAAGTCTGTCTTATTTTCAAGTGTTTGCATATATATGTAGGCTTAAAAGATGGGGCAAATGGCATCATTTATGGGAACACCCTTTAAGTTCTCAATTCAAATTGTATATATGTTGTCATAAGGACATAGCAATACAGGTTCCTTGCAAATTTTGGCTGTCTGTTTATTACGGTTCAAAATTTACATCAACTATGGGACACCCTTTGATTTCCAAATCTAAACTTTATACTTGTTGTAATAGCGGTTTAGGCAATACAGGTTCTTTGTAAATTTCAACCGCTTGTCTACAGCTAACGGGGCACCCTTTAATTTACAATTTAGAACAGTTATGCTTCTTATTATAACGATTACAGTAATTGACATTCTTTCCAATTTTTAAGCATTTTTCTATAACGGTTCAAAGGGGGTCACTCTTTAATTTTTAGATTTTTTTGTATTACTTTGTCCTATTGGGATCTGTAATGAATCGCAGTTTTTTTAAATTTTAAAGTGACGCCCTTGACGGTTCATATGATGAGTAAAAACATATATTTATTGTATGGGGAAACCAATTTTAAAATTATGAACTGTTTTTAAAATGCGACCAATCTGTAAGTATAGCCATTCAAATAAAAAAAAATTCAAAAACGATCTAGAAATTACTAATTTGTGGTAAGCATTTAAAAAAGGAACGTTCAGTCGAATTGATAACCTGCTTTTTTTTAAGTCGGTTAAAAAGTACTAAAAAATGCATCTTAATTGATGAATCAGAATCTTTTCAATATGGAATTATTAGGGTTATAGAAAATCCATTGTTAGATGTCAAAAAGTCAAATTTATCGAGTATTAAAATTATAGAGAAATAATTTTCAATATTTGAAGGAAAATAACTTAAAATTGAGAAAGCGAAACAAAATTCAAGAAATTTTTTTTAACAAAACCACTTGCCGGATAAATCTTTAAGAGCATTAGTGGTATTCAACAATTATTGAAAACATTAAATTTATTATTTTTTTGGAGATTATTAAAGATTTAGTAAATATAGATGCAAAAATTTTTGTATAAAAAAAAATTTTTCATATCTATTTTTGTATGGATAAAGCAGCTGGACTTTTCCTAATAAACTTTAAACATACCTGAACTACTAGATTTTACTTTATGATTTTTTTTATGCTAAATATTAGATCATCTTGATGCTAATATTTAATTTTTCTCGGGAAACTTGGAAACCTTAATTTCGGCATCTTTTTATATGCAGCGAAATATTTAAGAAGGCATTTAAAATCAATGTATTCGCCATTGCTATTAACCCTTTGCGGACGAGCGGCGGATATATCCGCCCAAGCCTTTTTACCGTTGCGGACGAGTGTCGGATATATCCGCCCAACTCTTGCGCTGCGGCTAGCGTACGTCTGCCGTCGTAGACGATAAGATAAACATGGGGATACTAGCCTAAGACGTCAAGTGGCCTCCCAATGAAATTAGATACTTTTGTATTTTCAGTGTCACTGCCAGAGCAACCAACAAAGTCTTCCGCATATTTTACATTTTATAACATCCTACACACGATGGCGAAAAGATCCAGAGATAGTACTTTCAATAGTGACAGTAATGATGAGTTCCAGTTTGACTCTGACAACACAGGTGTCATTAGTTCATCCAGTGGAAGTGAAATCCTTGCAACAAGCAATGCACTCAGGCGCTTCAATGTGTTTGTGTTTGTTTGTTTGTTTATAATTTTTAGGATTTTTTGAATAATTTATTTGAATAAAGCCTTAATTTGTAAAACGCAAATATGCGACGTGAAAATTTTCTTTACTGCAGGCTCCAATACCTGTCGTCCACAGCGACGCACGCCCGTCGAGCGTCTCCGTCCGCAAAGGGTTAAATGTTAAAAGCACATCAAAGCACTTTGTGTTAAAAGTACTATTATACGGCATTTACACTATGCAATTTTTCATGAAACTAGCATGAAATTTTTGTTTGTTTGTGAAGCAGGAGAAGTATTGTAAGCATTATGGTATTGCTTGAGTTTTGAGGAGATGTTACTGTTGCTAATGTTTACTTTTAGATAACGCATAACGCTGTAACTTAAATAGAAAATTGAGAAAGAAAATGCCTCAAAAAATTGCAAAGTGTAAATCTGGACTTATTTAACAAACTTCAAAAATTTATCTTTAAACAATTTTTATGTTTATCAACTTTTATAAAAAAATTGACCAAAAACAATGTTTTAGCGATTTTTAAATAATTTTGTAAAACTTGACAACTCTGCTTAAAAATCTCACATTACGAATGCCAAAGAGAGCTGGTGAAGTGGGGTTGTGGAGACATACTTTTGTTGTTTTAAGGGGTGTTCTTTTTATTCCATCCCTCTTTTCATTAAGTTAGTATTTATGTATATTTTTATTTATGTGTGGATGAATGTTTATAGTAATTGGTACTATCGTGTTTTGTTTTTCATGATTCTTTCTCCCCATTTTAATCAAAGTGTTCGAATACATGCTATTTAATATGTAACTATAAATAAACTGCTTTAATGAGAAATTCATTATTATTTTATTTATAGGAAAAATGAAAACTCATTTTGATAAAGTAGTGGCTACAATTTATGTTTTTAAACTGTATTAATTCTAAGGTTGGCAGCTTTTTTAAGTTGTTACGAAAAAAAAAAACGATAAAAATAAAAACAATTGAACTTGACCCGTATTTTTTGAACAGCTTATTTGCTTTGAACATCATCATCGTTGAGGAATTTCATTGTTGGAAATTCTATTCAATAGATTTATTTTTTTTTGTTTTATTGTGTTTGACGAATAAGAAACAAAAAAAAAAAAAAAAAAAATAAAAGCAAGAAGCAAAAAGCAATAACAGAAAAAGATATTTTTTATGGTTTAAAGGAGTGTATAGAAGTACCCAGCCCATTGTTTTATTATGAAAGTAACACTATCGGGCTGTTTGCATTTTACTTAGCCGCCGATGTCCGTCTGTCCGCCTGTCGGAATTTTCGTTGAAATGGTGGATTTTGAAGATCCCAGGTTAGTTATAGAAATTGGAATTTCAATTATTAATCGAACATTCGCCGTATCACACTTTTATACCCTGTTCAGACATACGTTTTAATTGCGCAATAAAGGAATTTACGCAATTAAGTTCCTAATTGAATTTAATTTACCATATAAGAAATTAATTAAAAAATTTTTCAATTAGCACTTAATTAAGTCGATAATTGATTAGGTTTACTCCAACAACCCTTGTGAAGTGTGTTCAGTTAGAGAAAATTTTATACAATGACAAAAGTAAATGCCATAAAAATAAAATATTTTCAAATTATATGAAATGAAAAGTTTTTGAAAATTTTATGGAAATTCAAAGCTAGCGTGCAGTCAAAACTTGATCGTACAAACTGGAAGAGTTCCATATTTCAAATAAAAACAAGCAAACTTTCTTTGAAAGCCGAACTTCTCTTCATTCTTCCAAATTTACCAACACAAATTTCTAATGTAAAAATTAGGTCTGTTCAATAACTTTCCGGCAGAAACGATAGCAACGATAGATTAAAATAAAAATTTACAAAATTACTATTCCAAATAAAAAAAACGGAATAAACGCATTTTTGGAAAAAAATAACAAAGTAAAGCCGAGCCATAATAACAAAAAACCATAAAAAAAATTTGTATCTAAAACAGCAAAAAAAGCTGTGTTCGTTGCTTAAATCATTTTGTATTGCAACAGTTAGCATTTGCAAGAGCTTTGTAATCGATTTTCTGTCTTTTTTGTAAAACTTTTAGTTTATTTTATTCTATTTCTTTTGTTTATTGTTTTATTAACCTGGCGTTTACTTGTTCATAGTTTCCTTAGCTTTCTCCTAACTATTATACAAACATTAGCTTCAATTCAAATATTTTGTATTTAAAACCGAAAACTATAAATGCTATGTATATTTTTTGCTGTGTGGTTGTAAAAAATTTCAGCGTAGATATTCGGTTTTAAAATCGCTATATAAATTATGGCAAAAAAACCACAACCATGTGATGTAAATATTTTCGTGGAGAGTGCTAATAAACACTTTCAGTTCAAAGTATTTAATATTCATTAACTTATTTTGTAAAACAGAACAAGAATCAGCTGGTCTGTTCTTGACAGTAACAAAAGTAGTAACAAATTTATTAACATTCACATCTTATACTCTTTTTTACTCTTTCGCTGCTACTTTTGAGGTACTGAAGTAAACACTTTCCAATAACAATTAGTAACAACTTCTTGTTATTGAACAGAACTATATTCTATTGTCAAATTTTAATTACCCCTGGAGTTAATGTCGACGTCGTTGACGGCGTTTCAACGCCGAAAAAGTTGAAACAGATTGAACTTTTACGGCGTTTCAACGCGTTGAGATTAACTGCTCTCATACAATTTCATACGATTCAACTTTTTCTTTGACATTTGACGCCGTCAACGACGTCGACATTAACTCTAGGGTAAGTTAATTAAATTGGATATGTGTGAACACCAAAATTAATTGCTCAATTAAAATTTTAATTGTATAAATTAAAACGTATGTCTAAACAGGGTATTACACCTAAATTACACTTAATTAAATATTACTACACAATTTTAATTACCATTTAATATATCGTATTTATACGACAAACTCAGATTTTCTCTGTAAGGAACCCTAAAAATTTATTTTTCATTTAAAATCTTATTCAATTTCGAAAGCAAAACACGCCAATTGAATTTCGAACTGTTTTCTGATTGAAAAATTAAGACATTTTTTTTTTTTAATAAATTTTGTTCAATCCGCGACAGACAACTGTTTTGCCTTAAAGAAGGTTAAAAAAAGGTTGATGAAATGTGTAGTGCTTAAATAACAGTAGAAAAAGAATAAAAAAAAGAAAACATATTCCATGTTTTTGTACAATTTTAATTGATGTGTCCTCCTTCATGTACAAAAAATAACGGTTGCATTTTCTTCAATAAGAAAATTTATTATCTGGAATCTTTTTTAAGTTAATTTACTTCAATTGTGATTGATTCCTTAATACATAAATTTTTCATGATATTCTCATGAAATATTTATTATTTAAAACTAAAAAATAAAACTAAAACATAAAGGAATCAAGCACAAATAAAGTAAATTACCATAAAGAATGATTTAAAAAAATACATTTTTTATTGAAGTATTTGCATGTGCACGTTGCTTATGAATATTGTTAAATTTTTTTTATTTTTATTTTTTCATTAAATCTTTCATATGAACTGTTTCCAACGGCAACCCTTATTTAGAAAACTGAAACAAATAATTCTTCCACAAAAAACCGTCTTCAAAACAGCTATCAGCCACATATTTCAAATTATATTAACTGTTGGGACACCCATTAATTTACAAATCCCCATTTTATGCTTGTTGTTATATCGGATTAAGATTTAGTTTCTTTGACAATTTCAACCGTCTGTCTTCAACTGTTCAACCGTTTGGTCATATACATCAAATTATATCTACTATAGGGGCACTCTTTAATTTCTAAATGAAAATTTTGTACTTTCTGTTGTAGCGGACTTAGCAATACAGGTTCTTTGTAGATTTCAGCCTTCTGTCCATAACGATCATGTACATCAAATTACATCAAATATTGTAACACCCTTTAATTTTTAATTTTAAATATTTATACTTCTTTATATACTACACAAAGTAGTGTACATTCTGCCTAATTTTCAAGTGTGTATATAACAGTTTAAAAGATAGGGCCAAATAACTGAAATAACATTAATTATGGTAACACCTTTTAATTTCTAAATTCAAATTGTATACTTGTTGTTATAGCGGAGTTAGCAATACAGGTTCTTTGTAAATTTCAAGTTTCTGTCTACAATTGTTCAAAAGTATACATCAAATTAAATAAACTATCATACGACTCACTTGCTATTTTGTTCAATTTGTAAGCGTTTCTCTATAACAGTTCAAAAGATATGTCCATATTGGTCAATTTACGTCACCTGAGGGGACACCCTTTAATTTTTAGATCTATTTTTGCATTACTTAGTGCTATTAGGATCTTTAGTAATAAGCATTTTTTTAAATTTTAAAGTGGCGCTCTTTGCGGTTCATAAAACAGTTAAAAACCTATATGTTGTATGGATACACCCTTTAAATTTTAAAATTATGAACTGGAATAATCCGTAAGCA
This sequence comes from Gymnosoma rotundatum, assembly GCA_916610165.2. Taxonomy (NCBI): domain Eukaryota; kingdom Metazoa; phylum Arthropoda; class Insecta; order Diptera; family Tachinidae; genus Gymnosoma; species Gymnosoma rotundatum. The sequence continues at coordinate 113,945,164 of OU744340.1, read as the reverse complement.
TAACCTTTCAAAAAAATTTTTTTTCAAAATCGACCCAGACATGCCGAAATAATACAGGTGAACGCACGGGCGAAAAAGCCCATCAGCTGTAGACATTGCAGTTGTCAAAAAAATTTGTCAAAAATAAATAATTTGTAAAATTTTTTTTAATTTTATTTTTTTTGATTGCTAATAGAAAAGAAACTATTGAAATTCCAAGAGAAAACTACCACAACATGGAACCCTATTTGCAGTTCCTGATAAGAATAATCAAAATATGCGTAAAAAGATAGTGAAATTATTGTTAACACATTTAAAATTTCTTGGTTTTTGTGGAAGATTATGTTAGTCTTCAAGTGGCCAACGTGTAAGAATGGAACGATGCATGTGATTTGGGCAAACTAGTGGTACAATAGAATTTGGTTACACTTTATCTGGATTTTCATTTTTATGTATAATTTTTTAATTCTGAAAATTACTACCACTTTTTTTCATCAAATATATTTTGTTTTTTTTTTAACAATATTTTTTGACAACATGCCTAAATTTTGTAGCAACAAATTGCCTGTTGTTTTTTGTGTTGTTGGATTGTTGTAGCCGTGCGGTCAACTGTATTAATTCGCCTTAGACCCAGAAAACACTGAGTTGTTGAGGCACAAATATAAAAAAAAAAACAATTAGGAGTGCTATATACCGCTATGACGAATCTTAAACACCCTTCACCATGCATGTAAATCAAGTTTAATGAATTAACTCAAATCAAAGAGATAAATATTGGGGTGATAGAGAAATAGAAAATAAAAAAATAAGTGCTATATATAATTTTACATAAAAATGTCATCGGCACTTAATGGGTTAAGCATATAAAAAAATTTTATTATTTCCTGAAAGATCTCTTCAAAAGCTTTTAAATGATACCCATATTGATATCTTAAAAAATATAGTGCACAATCGTACTTTTCTATGAAAAGTTTAGGGCCCATAACTCGGTCAATATGCGCGAGCGCCGATTTTTTCACCTGATGTTTTTTTTTCTAATTTTTTAATTCTCTATCACTTCATATGCATATTTGTTTTCTACTTCATTGCTCCAAATGATGGAAATGGAAATGGAAAAGTTAGAGGTAGGCGTGGTGTTTTGCCCGCTGCCTTGAAGGACTTGGACCGATCTAGCTTATTTTTAATTTTCGAAACTATGTCTGATCGATTGGATAGACGGACGTCGCTCAATCGACTTTGCTATGCATAAGAAATTGTGGAAATTACTATCGGAATGAAAACTTATGCGTCACTTACACTATGCAATTTTTCATGCAACGAGCATGCAATTTTTGTTTGTTGGTGAAGCAGGAGGAGTTAGCAATATGGTATTGCTTGAGTTTTGAGGAGATGTTACTGTTGCTATGTTTACTTTTAGATAACGCATAACGCTGTAAATTGAATAGAAAATTGAGAAAAAAATGCCTCAAAAAATTGCATAGTGTAAATATGGTCTTGGATATACACTTATTCCTTTTTAAAGTCGGTTAAAAATTAAAATAGTAACTCAATGGTTACTGCGTTTTTGTATAAAAAATTTTTGAGTTTTTTTTATGCTTTATTGATTCAATGAAATTCTCGTTTTATCAATTTGGCTTTTGGTATAATTCGCTTAGGTTTTCTATATGAAAATTGGTTAGAATCCACTGACGATGGATACGCTTTCTCCGCAGTAATACATTTTAGTTGTTAGTTTTAAATAACAAATATTTTATGGAAACATCATGTAATATTTATATTTGAAGGAATTAGGCACAATTAAGGTTACATTTAAATTTTTTTTTAAATATTTTCCCCGCCTGACTGTTTTTTAAATTCGTTATTTTATTTGTTGTAAATTTTTTTTACTTTTCTTATTTTTTATTTATTCTCCTCTAAAGAAATTTCATTAAAAAAAAACGAGGTTGTTTATTAAAAAAAAAAAAAAAACTAAATCATTAAAAAGTGAAAATTTCCATTTGAGTTGTTTTAATATTTTTTTTGAACGAAATAAAATTATTAAACTGGTTTTAGTATTCATTTTTGGAATTTTGCAGTTTTTTTGTATTTAGAAAAGAGATAATTTATGCAAAACATTGGTGGAAGAGTTAGAATTGTGTCATCATTTGTTCTTCACACAAGGTTGAAAAAAACAAAAATGATTAAAAAATTGTTCGTTCGTTGTCTATTGGTTCTAGTTAATGTGGCATTTAATTAATATTTCTGCTCATAAAGGTTTTATGAAATATGTCCATATACCTAAAAATCACGTCTGCATGGTGTCACTCTTTATTTTTAATTTCATTGCACAATCTGTGAAAAATTTAACTGTTTAGCTATTAGGGTTCCTCAAATAGAGTTATGCGAACAAAGGTCGTCATCGAGAGAGTGTGGCTTAAATGAAAATGTACTTGTTATTTTGCGCCGAAAAGAAAACAATTCTGCGCTAGAATAGCAATAATTTATGAGATTAAATTGTCATACTGTTTACTTTAATACACAAAAACATTGAACATTTAATGATTAAGCTGAATGCATGTTTTTATGATTATTGGTGTTACAAAGCTTGACCGAAAAGTACAAAATGTATATTTTATTATTGTATCAAAATATTCAGAGTGTAATTATTTCTTTGAAAAATGTCTTATTTTGTTCGATACATTTTATGTAACTTTTAAAAGATCCACGTAACATGTATAATTTTGTTATATTTGGCCAAATTTTCGAAACTTTTTGTACAGATGCAAAATAAAATTATATTACTGAAATGCACTTGTTTTATAATTTGAGGCAAGGACCTCTCTGATAGCTTTTTTTTTAACAATTCAATTCTATAACAGAGTTTACACGCTTACAAAACTCCACATATAAAATAAGTTCGAAATAAATAAAAACGTTGCTGTAGTTTTAACTTTGTTTAATTAGTGAGAAATCAGGAAATGTTTCTTTCTTCATGTTTAGAAACACTAAATGTTTCCGGCAACAATTTTTTTTAACTGAAATAATATGAGCAACACTTATTTCCTGTGGAAAACTAAGTACTCTGTTCAAACTTGCAAAAATTGTTATCAACTTTAGTTATTCCGCGTGACTATCTAGTGGTACCGTACCAATACCTCGATTTAGAAGAATGTTGTCTTTTAATTGCCTTGATTATATATGAATACATATTACGAAAAAATTGTCAGAAATTTAAGGTTGAAGATTTAAGTAAAAAAATCTAACGAATAACAATCCTTCGAAGAGAAAGATTAGACGGAATTATTAAAGAAAACGTTCTTTTACTAATGTTATTGAATGGCGCGAGCATGCGCTTTTCAATCAAGGACTATTAGTATTGAGTCCTGATTTGAATAATGATGAGAATCATGGGGCTGAAATTTATTATTTTTAAATTTGCTTTTCTGTACGTTTTTCTGTTTTTATACCCTTTATACCACAAAATTGGAAAAAGGATATAACTAAGTTTGTTATTCCGTTTGTAATTTCTACAATATCCATTTCCGACCCCATAAAGTATATATATTCTGACTTCTTATGCATAGCGAAGTCGATTGAGCGATGTCCGAAGTCAGAATATGTATACTTAACGGGGTCGAAAATAGATATTGTTGAAATTATAAACGGAATAACAAACGTAGTTATACCCTCTTTCCACTTTTTGTGATGAAGGTTATCATAACGTTGTTGAAGTTGTAATCTGTTCAATTAGTTAGAAATCACGAAATGTTTCTATCTTCGTGTCGAGAAACAGCAAAATGTTTCTAGCAACTATTTTTTCCAACTGAAATAATGCGGAAAAATTTTCAGTAATTTTAGGTTGAAGCTTTAAGCAAAAAATGCTATCGAATCATAATCTTTCAAATAAAAAAGGATAAACGGATTTATTAAAAAAGCTTTTACTAATATAAGTAATATAAGTATTGAGAATATAAGTAAGTATTGAGGCTGGATCTATATACTCATGAGAATCATCGGGTTGAAATTTATGATTATTGTGGAATACAACTATTTAGTATATTTTATATAATTTGCATTAAATTTATTTAAGGAAAATTTCAAAATGTAATTTTAATGTAAAAATTTAACACTTTTTTAAAGAAAAAGCGTGGCAACACTGCTGTGTTTTGTCCTCTTTGTTGAGGGTTCTTGTGGTTACATTGTGTACTTTTGGCGATCATTGTCTATGACAGAGGATAGACAGATATAAAATAACTTAATAACCAAAATTTATTGGCGATGAAAGTTACTCTGAAAATCATAAATTATCCAAAACTTAAAAAAGAAATTTAACTCTGGACCCCAAAAACTTATTTGTCTTTTGTAAGTTAATTTTGTCTTAAACAAGGCCCTCTTATTTCAGTTGCTTAATTTGGCGTGCATAATATTTAAAATAATTAAATAACATTATTAAAGACTATTTGTGACGTCGTAGGCCTTTGTTGTTGTAAAAAGAATGACCAAAACAATAGTAGGAACTTCACACTCTAATAACTCAAAATCACATTTAATTTTTTTTTTTCTCTAATTCAACTGCTTTTGTTTCTCAGGTATATTCTCTTAAGGTGATTATTATATTGTGGGACAATAAATTTAAATTAATTTCTTGTTACAAAAACATACACATTTATTTTATTTGCATCGGATAGGGAGCGAGAGACAGGGGGAGTGTTTAATTCAAATCTTTTTACTTGTTATCTGAAGTTTTATAATCTAGAGACGACAGTTTTGTGTTTGTTTATTTGTTACAATTTTATTGTAATAAGTTTTTAACTCAGTTTTTTATTCCCAGACACGTTTTTTTCGATGTGTTTGTTGAAGAAAATGTACTTTTATTTATTTTTTATTTTTTGTAGATTGGCGTATTTTTCTTATTCTTTAAGTTTTGTTTTGAAGACTTCTGCTGCATGTATTTCTTCTTGTACTTTTTTTCCGCCTATTGTTAACTTCCGCATTATTTAAGTTCAGTAAACCGCATAATAATTGCTCAAACTACTTGTTTGTTTTTTTTACAAAAGGGTGTAACAAAAATGAAGCAAGATATAAGTTATTAGTGAAGACCCAACTAAAATGTGTATTAGCTGGCTTAAAATTATGTCAAAAACCCAACGAAGAGTCTTTCCAATGCTTAGGTAACCCATTAAATTATTTTAGTTGACTACAATGTACTTACATAAACTCAGTAACTAATTTGCCACAGTTGCACATTTATGTCTAATTTGTACTTTTCCAAAGAAAATATTTTATATATTTAATAACATCAACGCATACATATTTAAATTTTATGTTCATGTTCTAAAATAAATTCAATAAAAAAACATGTTTTTTCTGTTTTTATATACATATGTGACCAACAATACTAAATATGCAACTATGTAAATCACTTAAATCATATAGTATGCACAAATAAAAATTGGATATTAATTTATTGGGTTTGTTAAAAATTAACAAGAAATAAAAATATTATATTAAATTACATTTCTACATTTTCTATTGAATTAAAAACTAAAAATTTTACACTGTAAATCTTCATTGCAATTGTTCTTTATTAATGTATAACACAAAGCACAATCAGCTTAAAGAAATTACATTTGACGAAAAGTTTTCTTAAGTACATTATAGTTTGCCACATATAATTTAGTCTTCCTTATTCTAGTCGTCGTCGCCGTCGTCGTCCTTTTAGTATCAATATCACTTCGTATCAATGTTGGCGTCAATTCAATTAAAATTTTGCATTCTATAACATTCTTGTGACGACATCGACGGTTTATCGATTTTTATGAAATGAAAATGCACATCCCCAAGTTTTTTGTTAAATTTTATTTGTGTTTGATACTTTTATGGTAAAATGTTTTCTATAAGTGAAGAAAATTTTTTAATTTGATAATAAAAGCTCAAAAAAACAAAAACTTGTGTTGGAAAGAAAACTTCTCCGGCAGAATTGCAATATTGTTAATTTGCCGTATCGCAAGTATACATATATACGGCATATCAGCAAGTTCCATGTTATTAAAATCGTTTAAACATTTCGCCGACAGTGGCTTTACATTACGCTTTATTGGCAACTATCTTTTTTTTCACTTTTAATTTTAAATTTCGCCATACCTTAAAAGTAATTTTTACAAACTTTTTTATAAATCCCTATTCAATCTTTTATTTTGTTACCTTTTGCCATTCATCTGCTAATCTTTAAGGCGGACCAAGAGAATTTAGAATTTTTCCTATTTCTTCCTAATTTTCTTTAAAATTGCATGAAGCAGTACCTCTACCTTCATTTTTTACATTTTCTATGTTATATTTGGTTTAAATCACTTCCAGTCGTTATGCAAAAAGGCGTCGAAAAAAAACAGTCACGTCAATACAATATCGTCGTCACATTTGTTATAGAATACAAAAAATCTTTGAGCAGTAATCGATACGTGTCAATATAACGACAAGTAGAATAACAAATCGAATGTGTCGACACATATCAACATTGAGATGTGACGACGCCGACAACTAGAATAAAGGTTTATTTTTTTTGTGCAGTTGTTTCAGTTTGCTTAAGTTATCTTATGCACATAATAGTTGGGCCTTAAGACTATTTTTCTTAACTCTACGTCTCCACTAGCCATTATATTCTTAAAGATATGCATATAACGCCAGCAGAACAACCGTATTAATTTGTTCATCTCGTCGTATGCGAGGAAAACATGTTGATGTTAATGTTCAGCCTGAACATAACTTTCTGTTTGCCGTCAGGGTTGTTTTAATGTTTTTAACAGCGAAGAGAGTGTTCGCACTGTTGGTGTTAATTCGAAATCGAGAAATCATACTAAAAGCTATATTTGATGGCGAACATCATTGCTTACACAAATGTTCGGCCAACGATGGTTGCACATTAACGAAACATGAACATTGAGATTGTGAAAAATTTAATTTTTGTACAAAATACATTCAACCACCACCCATTAGTTCATGCCATAAAAACTGCAGCCAACCTCAGTGTATTTTTTGTTGCGTGGTTTAATTTCTTCAGCTCTTTGTTCTGTTATTTCTAGCTGGGATTTAAATGATCAGTGTTGCCAAGTTAAAACTACGAAATTTATGTTTTGTTGCGCTGTTTGCATGCGCACTTTTTCCACTCCGATTGAGACACCTCTAAAACATGGTTTTTGAACACTTCAACAGCTTCTTCTGGCGACGAAAATCGTTGACCACGCATTTTTTTCTTGATGTGTGGAAACAAGAAGAAGTCATTAGATGCCAAGTCAGGGCTGTACGGCGGATGACCCATTATTCGACGTTTTGGCCGGTCAAAAACGCACTGGTTTGAGCCGAGTGTGAGAGCTCGCATTGTCATGGTGAACAATGATTCGTCTTCTCTTGGTGGTTTTTCGAATTTCTCCGATGACTTCAGGCAAACAAATTGTAGCGTACCACTCAGAAGTGACCGTCCTACGTTGCTCAAGCGGAACAGTCGCCACATGACCAGTTTTGCCGAAGAAACAGGCGACCACTTGCTTCGAAGTGCTTCTTCCACGAACAACTTTCGTTGGATTTTGCTCGTCTTTGAAGACCCACACGGTCGATTGTTGTTTCGTTTCGGGCTCATACGCATAGATCCATGATTCGTCACCTGTGACGATCTTATAAACGTCTTTTGAAGCACCGCAATCGTATTTTTGCAACATTTTTTTGCACCAATCGACACGAGCCTTTTTTTGAGCGACTTTCAAATTGTGCGGGATCCAACGAGAACAAACCTTTCTTACGGCCAGGTGTCCATGCAGTATCGAATGTTTGCTGGTGGAAGAAATGTCCAGGAATGTCTCTATCTCTCGGTATGTCGCATGTCGATCTTGCATTATGAGTTCACGTACGGCATCAATGTTCTCTGGCACAACAGCCGTTTTTGGACGACCTTCACGGAATTCGTCTTTGAGCGGGCTTCGGCCACGATTAAATGCATTATACCAATTTTTCACAGTGCTATAGGATGGTGCTTCATCGCCATACAAAGAAATAAGTTCATCAATGTACTCTTGTCGTGATAATCCACGTCGAAAGTTGTGAAAAATGATGGCACAAAAATGTTCACGAGTTAATTCCATTTTTTTTTCTATATTAATTTTTTCAAGTCACTGAAAACAACACAAATAATGGTCGTACGTCAAAACGTTTTGAGTACGATTATGCTTAAAAATGGCAAACTTTCCAATGGAATTGTCAGATTGCACTTGGCAGAACTCAGTGTTGCCAGGCCAGAAATATATACAGCAGCCCTCGTATTGTTTGTAATCCAATTTTTTTTGTGGAGTTGAGATTACGTCTTCTGAAATACTTTCAAGACATATGTTTATGTGCAATTTTTGTTTAAACAAGATATTATTTTTAAAATAAAACTAAATGTGCGTATATGTACTAATATAGTTAAGCAAGTATGTTTAATTTAATTCAAGTGAAAATATAAAATGTTTATTTTGTGTTTGAATGTGTATGTTTTGTGTTTAGAAGTATGCGTATATATGAATGTACATACATAAACTCATGTGGTATGTCTTTTATTTTGTCGACTGATTTAACAATTCAAAATTTATTGTCACTTATTTAACGATGAGAAACTTGCTGTTTTTTAGCAACACCAAATATCGTTAAAAGTGTTGCTGAATAGCAACATCGTCAATTTTGTTGCCGAGTCATTTTAACAAACCGATAATCGTTAAAAACGAGTAGTAGCATTGCAGAGCTTAATTTTTTTTTGCAACAGTACTTTTAAAGTTAATTTATTATATTGCTTTTTTTTGCTCGATTAAAATTGTCTTGTATTGAAATATAAGTTACGTAACTTTGTTTTATTTGAACATTAAACAAACTATTGTTTATTTTCATACTCTAAATCGACCGCTAATCATTATTTTGAAACAGACGCAATGAAATATCATAAGACCTTGAGTGGCTCATTTCAGATCTCATAATAAAATCTGCCAAAATAAGAAAGCATGAATTTCAATTTCCTCATTACTTTTTACGGCAACAGAACAATTCTATATTGTACATTAATGATATTTTTTTTTACGATTCTATGAATGATTTCATAAGTTGAAGAAATTAATATTTTGTTATTTAAATTCTGGCGTAAGATTTTAATCTAAACTAAATGTTTATAAAATAAAAACCGAAAATATTTTATTTTATACAAATTTAAAAAATAAACAAAAATCCACTAAACATAAAACAAATAATAATAAAAAATCTATAACCAAAGACTTAGTACATAAACAAAGTAAAATTATTGTAAACAAATAAAACATTTATAGTATTTTAAATTAAAAAAAAGTTTCTTTTTTTAAACCAAGAAAGAAGCAACCCAAAACAAACCAGAACACAAGTTATAAGAAACAAAATTTACTGTGGTTCACAGAGTATTGCCAAGTTACTTGACGTCATTTGAAAATTAATGTGAATAAATAGCACGTTTTCAAAGAATAAATGTTTAAGAGGAAGCTCGTATTGGAAATTACCAGCAACAATTGAATTTACACACTTTTTCGTTTGCAGTTAGATCAACAAATTCAAAACAAAACTATAAAAGTTTCAATTGTACAATTTATCAACTATCGTACATGTGTGTGCAAAGTTGTCAGATTTTTTAAAAAATTTAAAGAATGTTGTAGATAATTTGTATGTAAACATTTACTACGTTACAACACCTTTTATATTTCTTTCTTTATTGTTTAATGTCGTTAGAAAGATATAAAGTTTTATAACTGAAAAATATATCACATCTTTTCATACATATTTTATTTGAATTTAGTTCTCGCTTCAATTAATATACAACTCACAATAAGTGGTGAATTCCCTAATTATATATTTTCGTTTTTGAGAATAAAATTTTTAATTTTTATACAAAATAAAAATTGCTTGTCTTGGATCTCTTAATAGGTATTCAAGTCTGTTAATTAATACTAAAAGTCTTTTTGCTAGTGATTGAGATGGCTTTGTAAATCGTATAAATCGCTGCGTGAGCTAAGCTATGGCCCTTAACATTTTCGACAATTGAATTTCAAACTGGTATTGAAAAAGTACAACACTGGTGGCCCGACTGTGTGTATGATCACTCTCAGCACGATTCCTAAAAATTAAAATATTTAAAATACAACTTCGTGGCAAATTTGTCGCGTTCACTGGTCAATTAAGATTTAGAACCCATGCTACAAGAATTGGTAACCCTGCTGCATAAAGAGGATGGGAGGGATGATGACTGTAAATTTCATCTACTTCTGCGCTGCAGAGCTTAAGTGGTTTACATATTACTCTTGCGAGAATCGATTCCTTTATCCGAGAAAAGTTAGTTTTTCGACCGACATCTCGCTTTGTGTAGCCTTAACATTTCTTTTAAGAGAAGTAGCACTTCAGGCATAACCTATTTAATTATTTTTGTAACTGTTGTACATTCTTTAGGAAAGGGATAGATTAGAGATAAAACAGGTGAATTGAGAAAGATATAGCGATATTGTTAGTTATTTTACTTCGCCGGCGAATATGCTATGAAGAAGTACCGACGAAGGAGGCTATATATTTTTATGTTAATAATTCTGAATATGTATTTGTACCATTAAACAGAAAAAAACATTTTTATATTTTGACTGCTGCAGGAGTTGAACCCTGGTCAGCCAAATTTGTAGTCAATATGCTTACCACCTTGACTACAGCAGCAGCATCTCATGCGAATCCTATTCTTTTTTTCATCACCACCATTCTTAATCATTATTTTCCAACTTGAAATTTATAAACACGCGAAGGAAAATCACGAAAGCCAAATTGGTTTACTAGAATAACATTTCGATATTGCAGAAGTGGCATGACCTTGTTCTGAAGTTCTTATTTTAATAATTTTGTAGTAAGACAATAATGGCTTTTTTCGAAATCAATATTTTTTAGAAGAAAAATTTTATTCTTTATATTCCTTGATCCCTTTTCCCCAGCTGCGGGAGAATTTGAGACCCTTCCTATGGGCTCGTTTATGTGAATAACCGTGGTGGCAACATGGGAACCGGAAGCGGGAGTAATCTTTCCGTTTACTGGATAATTCTGGGAAGTAACGTGTCAGTTGTAGATTGAACTTCTAAAGCGTAATGTGCTTCCATTGATAAGTGCTACCGAGTATCCGACAAAGGGATTACTTTTGAGAAAATTCTTAATGGGGTGGTCTAGTTTATTAGGCTTTTAAATTTCTTCAGCTAGCGTTATGTTTATGTTTCAAGTTATCTTTAATTGTCAACATATTGAATTTACCCAGATGTGTGAGAGGGGTGGGGAGTTGCTCTCTTACGCTTTTGGGTCTTAAAGAAACTAGCGTTCCTTTTACTTTTGTTGGCATGTCATCCTGAAGATGCATTACTGTTCAGAGGCTATTGAAAACCTGTGTATGAAGTGGCTGGGGTTCAAAACTAAAAGACTAGGATCTGGCAAATGAGAATGTAAAAAATTTTTGCTCGTTTATTAGTAAGCATTTTTCAGACAGTTTCTTTTATTTGTTTGATGAGCTTGACAAAATAAGGCACAGATTTAATTATTATTTCGAACTTTAGCTGAACAAATGAGATTACTATTTTAAGTGGAGTTCTCCTTCATGAAAAAAAAATTGCTGGCATGATACTGATTTATATTGTGGACTTCTTCTTTAAGTGCACTGGCTTATAAATTTGAAATGGTTTTTGCAAGTTTATTTCGATTCTAAATTTATTTATTGTTGTTTTTACTTACCAAGCTCATCATTTAATCCCTTTTGCGGTATGTGTTTTCCATTACAAATCATTTAAAACTAAAAACCCATAGCCGCAAACAATTTTCTGCTTGATTTCTTTTGTATTGTTTTAATTTATTTTCTTTTTATTATTATTGAAATGCAGCATTTTAAATAAAGAAAACAAATATTCGACCGCAATTAGGACAAATTTTGTACCTGATTCAAAAGAATGATTTAATTTCCAAGAGATATTGAGTAACACAAAAACAGTAGTTAAGTTATTGAATGTATAGCCCATGACATGGTAACAGGCTATAATTTGGCTTCTTTCCCCATTTTATTATTTTTATCTTTTTTTCTTTTGCATCATTTATTTTTTTATTGTTAAGTATAAAATAAAAAACATATTATTAACAAAGAGAAAATAACAAAATATGCAAAGGGTGACAATACAATGGAAATATTTTCAAATTCTCATTCATTTCTTCTAAAATGTGGCAAGAAGCCCAAAATAATTTAGCAATTTGCTATAATATTTGTAATTTATATAAAGGATATGCTCCTTAATTAATACAACATTTAAATTAAATAGTTAATTTGCTGTTTAGACATAGGCTTTAATTGCGCAATTAAGGAATTTACCCAATTAAGGCTCAATTTACCATATAATAAATCAATTAATAAATTGAGCAATTAGTAATTAATTGCATCACTAATTGAATAAGATGCGAAATGCAACTCTTGCCAACAAGTATGTTTACTCTGGGAGCTATGTTCAGTGAGAAGAAAAAATTCATAAAATTGACAAGCCGCAAGTAAAAAATGTATACAAACAGATAAAAAGAAAATGGCGCGTCATACGAAAATGACTCTTAACACTTCCAACTTCAAAGCAACCACAAAAAGCTATGTTGTTTTTGTAATAAAAAGAGAAGTTAGCTGAGCGGACGACACTACCTAGTAAAATATATCGCTGGTCTCATGTAGAAAGGCCCTAACTCGTATATATGTAACTTTACAGTAGAAGGTAATATTAAAAATGCAAATGCTTAGGAAACCGTTATTTTTGATACTATTGCATTCAAATTTTGTGACACGGTGTGTCTGTGTAAAATGTATTGGAATCACGAAAAATTTCAATTTCGTAAAAATTCCAGTTAGGGCTTTTCTACATGAGACCAGCGATGAATGCCTTGTGCTAATTGAAAAGCTTAATTGAGAATGTGTGAACACCAAATTACCCTGTGTGAACAGGGTAAAAGGCATTTAATATTCTTGCGATTGTTATTTTTTAGTTTTTATAAATTACTTTAATCGTACTTGTCTCATATCATCTGATTTTGAAAATGTTAAAGGAATAAAAAAATTATCGAGAATTTTTTAACAAAAAATTTAAAGTCGGCTCTAAAATTTTAATTTACTGATACAAACATTTTTTCAAAATCTTTAGAACAAAACAAGCTTGGTAAAGGTTTCATTGGTAACCTGTCACAGAGTACCTAAATGGAGTAAATTGATCCCCTTCTATGAAAATGCCATGTTAAAGTGACAGGCCTTTCTCACTTTTGTGTCAGCCCCTTTCCCTGTTGCAGGCAAGATACATAGGCTAAAGTTATTTATAGCATTATACACATTACGATCATAGAGTCTGTTGGTCTCCATCTAGTTGAAACCACATTTCGGCTGGGTCAATGTCATACACATTTTCAAACAAAAATTTTAATTCCATCGACCGTAACGTGAGCTAAGCTTCAGCTTTAATTCTTTAAAATAAAGGTCGAATTATGCCACCAGCGTGTAAACCGCAACTAATGGTGCATTTTTCTAAATGTAATGGAGACTGTAGAATCTGATAAGCCATTAAGTCAAAAAAGAAGCCTCGTCGCTGAAAGCAATTTTGCGATTAAACATCGGATAAGTTTTCAACTACTGTAGAGCCCAATCGTTGAAAGAATTACGCATATGGTGGTCACGTGGCTTTAATTCCTACTTTGGCTGGATTTTATACGCATGTAGGCCACGATCTTTGATCAAAATATTCTACGTAAAAGACGGACAAATCGATAAGTTTGGGTCTTTATCCACATTTTCGTTTTACAACGGCAATATTCTTGTCAGCACACACATTTCTTTAACATGTTGTTGTTATTCCATCATCTAGAGAGTATGCAGTATAAAATATATCTACAGTTCATCAGATGGCTAGCGAAAATAGACGATTATATCCGCCATGAAAACCATAAAGTCATCTATAAGGTGCTCAAGTTGATGATTGATTTTAAAATTAAATGTGAAAACATTAGCTGCGTTTTTCAGGTTTTAATCTATTCATGCTAATTGCTCTAAGTATTTTAATCATAAATCTCAAATAGTGAGCGGAGTGTACTAATTCGTTTTACAGTTAACCCTTTCTATGGGGCTTTAAAAAACACTTGGTTACATATATTTTGGTTTAATTGTGAAGGCTTTGTCGAGGCAAACTTGATTTCGCAAAATTAAAAAAAATAATATTTCAATCGATCAGATATAGTGACGAAAGAGGTGCTATTTGAAATCAGCATGATCGGTCCATGTCCTTCGAGACAGCAGGCAAAACACCACGCGTACCTCTAATTTTTCCATATCAATTGGAACAATGAAGTAACTCCCATCAAAAAAAAAAAAATATATACGGCGATAGAAAATTAAAAAATAAAAAAAACATCAAGTGAAAAAATTGGCGCTCGCCCATAATTTCCGAGTTACGGGGCTCTATAATTTGAAAATTTTTTGAAATATCAATATGGGTATCATTTTAAAGCTTTTGAAAAGGATTTTAAGGAAATACTAATTTTTTTTTTTTAAATGCTTAACCCATTAAGAACCGATGGCATTTTTATGCTATATAATATATATGCGGTACCAAATATTTTTTATTTTCTAATTCTCTGTCACCCCAATAGTTGCTTTTTTGATTGAAGTTACTTCACTAAACTAGATTTTCATAGATGTTGAAGGGTATATAAGATTCGGCATAGCCAAATATAGCACTCTTACTCTTACTATCGACAAGAGTCGTTTGCTTGGACTATGTAGAGATAATGTGTGTTTCATAGTTTTTTTTTGCAAAGTTTGTTTATTTGTTTATTTTATGACTAAAAATTGAAACTGATGATTAATGGAAACCGATCATTTCAGTGTAATTTTTTTTCTACTTATTCGTTGAGGCAGGGTGCGGCTTTTAAATTTGATTTCCTTGTCTGTTTATATATATTTTTTCTAGTTGTTTTTGTTAAGAATCATCTTTATTTATTTTATTTCAACTAAAACGCCAGAACTTGTACTCATATAACTGAAGTTTAACGCTTGAGTAAATATCCACTAGTACAACAATTGCAACGTTTGTACTTTTGTTTGTAATGTACGGAGTATCCAAAAACTTATTGTAGAAATAAATTTATAAAATAAAATATATTGATATAATTTGTGTATAACTGTACTCTAAATATAAATTTTAACTTTGCAAAAAAAAAAAAACATAAAATAATAAAAAACCCGTATATACAGGCATGTCACAAATTCCGATCGGAATGGTTTTAAATCCGTATTAACAATTCCGATCGATTTTGTTTTACATTCTTCAGATTCCGATAGATTTTGTTTATTTAAAAAAATGCTTAAACTTCACCTTTTTATTTAAATGTGGCAAAATTGCGCAAACAAAAACATTACAAGGCTAATCTAAATAAGGACACATAATAAAAGTAAATTTGAACACCGCAAATAACAAAATTTCAAAGAAACTAAATTCCACTTTGAAATTCAAAACTGTTTTGAACCAATTTGGGGAATTAAAACCACTTTCGATCGGAATTGAGTTCTGTGACATGCCTGATTATTTAAATAGTTTTCAAAATAAGGACACATAATAAAAGTAAATTTGAACACCGCAAATAACAAAATTTCAAAGAAACTAAATTCCACTTTGAAATTCAAAACTGTTTTGAACCAATTTGGGGAATTAAAACCACTTTCGATCGGAATTGAGTTCTGTGACATGCCTGATTATTTAAATAGTTTTCAAAATAATTTTAAACGAAAAATGTCATTTTAAGTTTTGTTTCATACTCTAGATATATCAAAGGATTTACGATTTATGATTTAAAATTTAAAAAAATATTTAGTTGTTCCCCCTTTGATCATTAAAACTTCGCAAATCCTGTTTGGAATCGAGCCCTGTAATTTAGCAATATAATAGAGTTGAATGGAGGCTTAAGCTTGCTTGATAGCATGAATAAGTTCAGGAATAGTAGAATACTGCGGTCAACCTTCATAAACTTTCTGCGACAGCTATCCCCACAAATTTTCAATAATCACCCTTATTCTAGTTGTCGACGTCGTCGTCGGTTTAGTATCAATATCACTTCGTATCAATGTCGGCATCAATTCAATAAAAATTTTGCATTCTATAACATTCCTGTGACGACGTCGACAGTTTATCGTATTTAATGAAATGAAAGTGCACATCCCTTAGTTTTTTTTTAAATTTTATTTGTGTTGATACTTTTATAATAAAATGTTTTCTATAGGTGAAGAAAATTTTGATTTAATTGATGATGAAAGCTCAAAAAAACATAAACTTGTGTTGAAAAGAAAACTTTTTAGGCAGAATTTCAATATTTTAAATTTGTCTGATCGCCTGCTCCTGGCTGTGCTTCTGCAATTTGATTGTTGCATGGCCATTTTCTTCAAAAAGGTTTGCCACACCGTCTTCCAGCGGACTAAGTAGAAATTGTTTAATCATTCCGCTGCCAGTGGCTTTACACTCCGTTTTATTGGCAATCATCTTTTTTTTCCATTTTGAATTTTAAATTTCGCCATTCCTTAAATGTAATTTTTACAAAATTCTTTATAAATCACTTTTCTATTCTTTATTTTGTTACCTTTTGCCATCCATCTGCTTATCTTCTAGGCGGACCAAGAGAGTTTAGAATTTTTCCAATTTCTTCCCATTTTTCTTTAAAATTGCATGGAGCAGTGCCTCTGCGAAAACCCAGTATAAGATTTGGATTCTTTTGCAATTCTTCCACCAATTTATTAAGTTAATTGGCATTTTTATCCTTCACTTTTTTACATTTTCAATGTTATGTTTGGTTTAAATTACTTCCAGTCGTTGTGCAAAAAGGCGTCGACAAAAAACAGAGTCATGTTAATACAATATCGTCATCATATTTGTTAAAGAACACAAAAAATCTTTAAGGAGTAATCGATAAGTGCCAATAACGACAAGTAAAATAACAAATCGAATGCGTCGAAACATATCAACATTGAGATGTGACGACGTTGACAACTAGAATAAGCGTGATTGTTGAAGTCTGGTGAATACGAGGGCCAGCTTAACACTTCTAAGTTTCGCTTTTTTATATGCGATTTAACGATCCGAGCTGTGTGAATTGATGCGTTATCTTGCTGAAAGATCCAAGATATTGGACCAAAAAGATTATTTAATGCTGGAAAAGCCAATTCTAATACACCAATGTATGCCTTTGAATTCATCGTTTTCTTTAGAAACTGCAGCTCGCCATTGCACCGCCTGCCCGACTGTGAAGACGTTCCGGGTGATGTGATTCCTTACGAAGGCTGTGAAGGTAATGGCTATAACTAACGTGCCCTTCCATATTAAATTTATTTTCATCCAAGAACACAACACGATTCCATTCTCTGTCCCACGTCATATGAGCACGGCAATAAACAAGACGTTGCTTTTAACTATAGTATCAAGCAAGTTAATAATACAAATAATAATTAATAATATTCATTAATTAAAAATGAAAGTAGTTTCTAGGAAAACATTAGTTTGGTATATACGGGCGTTATTATAAGCCCTTTAGGAGTAATTGAGTAACAATCGTGAAAATATATAATCTTTACATTTATAATATTTATAAGATTAATATTTTTAAGGCAATTCCTGGTTGTTTATATTTACAAATATTGCCTTTAACAATTAACAAATTGTTTATAACATAGAAAATTGCAAGGAATTTATTACATCTATCGAACAACAATCAAACCATATTTGCTTCAAAACAATTTTTATGTAATTTTTTTTATATTTGGTATAAATATATTTTATTGGGCACAAAAAGACACAACAAAGCAGCTTAAAAGGTGAACAAACAAAATGTTGCTGTTGTAAAAATTTGTAAACACCAAAAACAGAAAGACAAAATTGATACATAATAAATGAAAAAAAAACCAAAAAATAATCGCAAACGCATAAAATAAAAATAATATCTAGGTTGAATAAACTTTAAGCTAATATTTATCCATCAAAGAGTTTATAGCTTTGTATGCTTTTTATTGTAAAAAAAATTTCTTTTGCAGCTGCAGGCACAAAGTCAAGATAATTTATGTTCATGTGTACAAGTTTCTTTTAAGTGTTTTTATGTGCATGTGAAAACAAAAAACTGCGCCTGAGTAACATTAAATGCAAGTTTTATTTTTAAAATCAACGAACGTTGCCAGACTTAGAAAAAATTAATTTTTGTTTGAATGGATGTTATAAAAATAAAATACTTTTAATGGTAGTAATGCAGTCATCTGTTATGAATTCACCTTGATGCAGTCGCTCTCAGCTTTTTATTGAAGTTTTTTATTGCAACGAAAACAAAAAAGTTAAATAAGAATATTTAAGCATTATTTAAAAAAAAGAAGAACTTCTTCTAGTTTAACAAAATGACAATAACATCTAAATAATAAAGTATATATCACTTTCGTTTATTATGTTGAGGTGGCGTACTGGCACGTGTTTTTTTTTAGCAACAGTTGGTCTAATTTATTTTCCAGAAGTGGCAATTTTATATGGGTCCGTTTACAACACCATAAAAAAATATTAATTAAAAAAGGCATACAGTTTAGCTAATTTTGGTTAATATTTAATCTAAGTTACAAAACCAAATGAGCGAATTATTCAGATTCAGAAAAGAGAAAAAAAAAATGAGTTTACACTTTACAATTCATTCATATTTTCTTTACGACATTTTCAACAATTTTACAGATTTTTTGATTTATTGTAATTATTGCAATGCCTGCAGAGATAAGTATAAGCCGTAATATTTTTAAAGTAAGTGTCTTGTAACTGTTAACAACATTTTTTGTTTTACTCTCTTCTGAATTCAGAAAAAATTTAACTGATTTTCCATTAATTTCTGCATTTTCTAAACAACTTGTCAACAGTTTATTGTTTCTCGGCCATTTTTTTTATTATAAAGTTTATTAATTTTTTAAATGCCAGTAAAAAGGTTGATTATCTTATAATGCATTTCGGTTAATTAACTACACTCAGCACTTGAGAAATAGTGCGAACAAATCAACAAAAATGTTTTCAGTGTGTCGTAAGACAATTTATAATATTTTAAACCGTGTTGAAAATGAGGTTAGATTGTAATTAGCAAAACGTTGTGGTCCAAAACGATAAATAAATAAAAATAATTACAAGAGAGCTTCAGAAGAATGTGAAACACTATTGTTTCTCAGGTGATGTTCTCGCCAGGTGAAGTTGCGCAACAAATGCTCGTTAAGAATTGTACAAAAAACCATTACTTTCTGCTTTAAGTGTAGAACTTTTGCAACTCTGAACGTTACAGAGCAGTCTGAATATTGAGCCAACGTTGACTACTCTGGCTATGCTATACTACAATAATGGGCCAAAAAGAGTGAGGAGCAAGCCCTTAAAGCTTGGAAAAATGTCAATAATGATTTGGGGTGCACTTCGAGCTAGAGTGTTGAAGGCGTAGCGTTTACAGAATGAACGATTTGTTATAAGTTCGGATATATAAGCAATACGCCAGTATTTAATTATTCCAGAGTTTCTCTACCACATCAATTTAATCTGGTAACACTGCTGTACAACTATAAAAATATACAAGCAGATATTCATTCATCCAATTTTTTTTACTACAGTAGTGATGTTAAAGAAAATTAAATTAACTTGATTTTGTTTTCCCGATGTTACTTGTTGGTCGTTGGCTTTCTGCTTCCATTCAACTGACTGACGCTGACTCTCGATCTCATAACCCAGTTATAATTTACAAAAAAAAAAAAAAACAAAGTTAAATAAATGTATGACTTACTGCTTGCCTCTTCTTGTTGAGAGCAATACAAAAAACTCTATATAAAACTGGTTCAAAGTATCGACTGCATTACGATGAGTGCTGCAAATGCTGTCATACTAAAATTAATGTTCCATAAACAAATGTCTTTTTAATATGTATTTCTACTCGTAATCTTTAAAACACGTTTTATTTGTTTTGTGTAATTGACAAAAATAAACTTTCTTTATAACGTGTTTTTGTTCGCCTCAATAAGTAAAAGTGTTTGTGGCGGCCAATATTGCAAAAACAAAAAAAAAAAAATTAAACCAATAACATTTGCTGTGTTTTTTTCCCAACAAATTAAGTTTATTAGATGAGAGAAAACGTATTTTCATTTTGAAAGCAGTAATAATTCTTTGACGAAAATCTCCGTTCGTTTTGTTACAGTAGATAGAATTAGTATCAGTTTTAAACAATAGCTACAGCAGCTAAGCAGCGAGCTGCTGAGTAGAAAAGTGGAAGTAAACATAAATGTTTACCATTCAATTTTTACTAATTACTGAAATATTTTAAAGTAATCAGTAACTTTTAACTGATTGCTGAGGAAATTGCATTAATAAGAAATATTTTACTAATAATGCAATTTCACCAGTATCAATAAAAATTTACTGATTACTGATTTTTTTAGTAATCAGTAAAAATTGACTGTACATAAAAATTTAATTGCAGTATCAGTAAAAATTTATTTTTACTGCAATTTACTGGGTTTTCTTCCGACCTGTTTAGCCAGAACTCCTAGCAAAAAACCTGAACCAACAGGCGGCCTTTATCACAAGAATGTAACATTCGTAAATGATAATTTTTATTTTTGTTTTTATGAGTCAACATTGGTCTATGGATACAATATTTTTTTTTATTTTTTTAGAGTAGGTTCGTGAAAACCAAAATCAATCTATCGTTGACTGGTTTCGGCTTCGGGATAAACTGGCTTTTCAAAAAAGATTTCATTTTATTTTTACGTAGAGTTTTTTGTTACCTCACACAAGTTTTGATTGTCTTCTTAGTTTAGTCCTAATGCATGTTTGTGTGTATATTTCTACTCGTATAGATATCGAACTTAACACAGAGTCTACAACTGCGATTAACTCTGATATAAGATGAGAGAAAACGTCGGCAGAGCATTTTTACATCTTAATCTTAATATCGTACAAGGGGAACACGTATTTCTCTTAATCTTAGAAGATTTCATAAATCACTGATAGCCGCGTAAAAAACACCTGCTTGCAACTAATTGAAAATATTCTTATATATACAAGTTTTGTTTAATAATTTGTGCATGAGATTTGTAATGGCGGCATTTTGTTTACAAATACATTGTTTTTTTTTTGATATTTCCTATGAGATATCTCATAACAACGCTCTCATAAGAATTCTTATAAGATTCCAATAACACTAATTTTAAATCTACACGTAACAGAAATCTTTCAGCGATGGAATTTTACGTTTTTATCTCAGATGTTATCTCTAATGTAGACCACAAGTAAATAAAAAAAAAAAAAGTGGGAAAAAACGAAATATAAAACTGCACGAGAAAGAAGAAATGCAAATTCATAAAATGTAAATAATCAGAAAACCTTCAGAAATAATTAACGTGACTGAAATTATGGTGATTATAATGATAACAATGATGTTAAGCCAAAAAAGAAACATGTGTTAACAAGAGCTTGAATGTACATTGTACAAACAAAGTTGACATACTCGTATTTGCGTTTACTTGGAATAATTTGATTATTTTAACATGGCTATTGTTGTAGGTATTGTTTATATTTTCTAAGGTGGGTATTAGCAGCATATAGTATATGAAAGCAAGGAAAGTTGTGATTCGCTATTCTCAGAAATAACACGTTATTTAATATTCCCACTTTTTATTGGTATTAACTTTTAAACTGTGTTCAACTAAGTTGTTTACATGTAGATAACTGTTCTTTTTAAATCTGGATGCTTGAAGCTTTGATATCTATTGCTTGTTTGTAGAAAGGAAAATAAAAAAACATGTTAATTTTTTTTAAGGTCTCCCCCTGGAGTTAATGTCGACGTCGTTGACGGCGTTTCAACGCCGAAAAAGTTGAAACAGATTGAACTTTTACGGCGTTGCAACGCGTTGAGATTAACTGCTCTCATACAATTTCATACGATTCAACTTTTTTTTTTGACATTTGACGCCGTCAACGACGTTGACATTAACTCCAGGGTCCGTTTTTGATTTTTGTTTTGAATAAGAATGTTTTTCTGTTTGCAGTATAGTTGTAACAAATAAACATTTTTTATGTTTATCTTGAATGTTTAAAATTATGTACTCACTTCATGAAAATGTTCGACGAGCAGTGTTATCAAAACTATTAGGAAAAAAAGCTAAACAGAGTTTTATAAAACTTCATTAAATTATAAAAAAAAAAATTATTTTTGACCATAAATGCAAGGGAAAAATTTATTATAAATAAAAAATTAAATTCGCTTAACAATACAAATTTTTAATGGACAGAAAAAAGTAAATTTTATCACAGATCCAGAGAATTCGTGATTTAAAATAACGTTTTATTATTTTTAATAAAATAAAATTAAAAATAAAATCAAATGACTTACAAATAATCAACAAGTATTAAATAATACCCTTTTTATTACAAAAATAGTAAAGTTTTGATTAAATTATTATTTTTAATCAGGCGAAAGTTTGTTATTGATTATCATTAATTAAAAAGGCACATATATATCTTATTTCGTCTAAATAGTTGTATAAATAAACAAAATATATGCTAGCAAAGGTTGTAGCGGATCAGAAAGCTTATTTCATACTGCTGGTTTCTAAGTTTTACTTTTTTTCTCTTTACTCTTTCTCTTCTCTTTTCACAATCAATAGAGAGAGAGAGAACTTAAGGCGAACTAAAAAAAATTAATTTGTTAAATTAGTTGAAAAAATCAGATAATTTACAATTGAGCTGCGATGAACTTGTAGATATTTTAATCAAATATTTTTTGTTACAATAAAAAAAACAAACTTTTTGTACCAAAGTTATGAAAGGAAGAAATGTAAATTTATTATTTTTACACTTTGACAGTTATTTTGAATAACGTCAGGTATCTTCTTGACACCTTGGTAGAGAAAGACAGAAACACGGTGTCAGAAAATTTTTGAAAATATTTTAAATCTTGGTCCAACCAGGATTTCTTTAAGTACTTACTTTATTTTCTATTCTTCTTTATGAAGCCTGTAATGAAGAGAAAAAAAAAACTATTTTTGTCAATCTGAAGAATTAAAAAAAAAAAAAACTAATAATAATTTAGAGCTCATTAGTTATTCCACATTTCGCGAAATATGTTCATTATATTGCCAGTTTAAAATGCAGCTAGTGATTATCCCACTGTTATAAACTGATGCAGTGAAATGGATTCATTTAATATTAATTAATAGAATTTTTTAAAAATGCTAAAAAGTTAAAAAAATTGCTAATTCTTTACACACTGAATAAGTTAATGCTAAAAAATAACCATAGGAACACTGATGTCACAGTTGACCGAAATATTGATTATTGCGTAAAACAGTATTTCTTTCTATCACTTTCTTAAAGACAAAATGAAGAAAAAATTGTCAAAACTTCAAAAAGTAGCACATTTGATGTCTGTATAGCAAACAGCGTTGCGACTGAATAACTACCAAACTTCCTAAACACCTATTAAATTTTTACAAAAAATTTAACACAAATTTAGCCAGATTTAATTGCAAAATATTATATAAATAAATATTATATAATATATAATTTTATTCTAACAACGCCGTTCTATATAAAATTGCTTCAAAAATGGTATGCATTAGTTTCAGTTACATCTAGTGATAAGTATACGAAATGGAACACACTGGCAATAAACAAAGAAAAAAAAACCTTTTTGTAACTAAAACCTGTAATTGTGTTCATACACATATTTTATTGTTGATTGTTCTTTTCAACAGCAATCAATCAGTCATAAATTTCTCAGGTATTAAATAAAACTTTTTTCAGTGACTCATAATCTATGGTGAGGTGAATGACAAATAATTGTTATGAAAATAAAAAAAAAAAAGAAATTCGTCACAAAATTAATAACAATAAATTTAAACATAAAGTTTTGCTTATTGTATAAGTAACAAATGTAA
This sequence comes from Gymnosoma rotundatum, assembly GCA_916610165.2. Taxonomy (NCBI): domain Eukaryota; kingdom Metazoa; phylum Arthropoda; class Insecta; order Diptera; family Tachinidae; genus Gymnosoma; species Gymnosoma rotundatum. The sequence continues at coordinate 113,921,172 of OU744340.1, read as the reverse complement.
CTGGCAATTTAGCAATTAACAAATTTAAGACTTTAGTAAATAATTTTTTGAAAATTAAATTATTTAGTAAAAGTCTCCCGTGGTTTTAATTTAATTTAACTTAAGTCCTGTCTTATTTGTGTAAAAATATAGTTTTACAAAAATTAATGTTTGCTAAATGACTACGAAATCCGTAGTTCCGTTTGTAATTTCTGCAATATCCATTGTTAATAATAATAAAATCTGGCAACCCCTGTTGTTGTTTCCGTATGAGCGTGGTGAATAAGTTAATTCAACTAATGGTGTGTGTATATAATAATACCACAATTAGCCAACAAAAGCTGAGCAGTCTCAATGGCTGCGTTGGTAGAGGTGCGTACTGCAAAACATGGGGTCCCGTGTTCAATACCGCATTCAGACATGCGTGCAACGAAAAAATAATAATTGTTATAATGCAATTAAAATTAATAAACAGCAGTACAAACCTCCCGAGAGGCAAAATACAATTATTGTGTGAAGACATGGCAGACAATTTAGTGGAGACGTCTAATTTAATAAAAGGAGTAACAGATAATTGTCAAGAAGCCCTTTATAATAAAAAGTAAGAGCAATAGCGGTTAGCGCGGGGAAGTGTAACAGAATTTAGCCACAGTGGTATTTGCAATCAAAAGAATAATCCGGACGTTTGTTCTAAAAAAGCGAAAAACGTAACAATATATATTTTGAGTTCTGAGGCGATTGTGCGATGTCCGTCTGTGTTCGTGTTGAAATCAGTTTTGCCAAGATGAGCTATGAAAAATTTAAATATGAAAATCGATCAGACATAATTTCGATAATTTTACTATTGAAAATCAACTGCATGGTGCATGTCCTCCAAGGCAGCGAGCAAAACACCACGCCTGCCTCTAATTTTTCTATATTTTTTTTTTTCAACTTTCGTTTGTATTCATGCAGGTGGTTGTGTTTATTATAAAAAATAAATGAAGAGGTAAGAAAAATTGGTGAGCTTTTCACCGTTTTCTACATATTTACCACTGCATTATACTAGGATCTGATACAGTAACTTTTTCATTTACTAATCTGGGACAGCAATCCTAAATAAAACTTACAAATTTTTGAAAAACTTTATGGTAGGAAAGAATTTCTTATGACGAATTTTATTTAAACTATTCAATGGCAAATCTGCATTATGGTACATATTGTATATTTGCCATTGAATATTATATACCCTTCGCCATATTGTACACATATGGCGAAGGGTATATAAGATTCGGCATAGTCATTTAAAACTACCAAGATAACATCTCGATGGCATTTCGTCTTCACCAAATAGGAGCATTTTGTCCTGCAGTATGAATAATTGGATAAACGCTAGGCGTAGAAAAACGTATCCAAATTATTAAAAACTTACGATTGCATTTTATGTTTTCCGCTATGCTCTTCTTCTAGAGAGTTACTGAATTACGATTTGAAAAAGAAAACAGAGTAAAAGCAATATAAATTAGAATGATTTTCCTAAATTAAAGACACGGGAATATATTCCAAATTATTTAATTTTCATAAAAAATTTTGTGCTATTTTTTAAATTATCCCGATTAAATTAATTACCGATATTGATTATTGAGGGTCAAAGCACGTCTCGATGGCCATTTCGTTACCGCTTACTTAACTCTTCAGGAAACTTAAATGTTTGTCCAAAAAATAAATGAAAAACAAAAATGAAAGTTTAAACAAAAACAACAATAACCAACAGTATGGCCGACTTCCTAAACGCAAGTTGCAATGGATATTTACAATGCATACACTTCGTAAATGCATATGTAAACTTTTTGACAACGTACAATGTTCCTAATCGTTTGGCAACTCACTTTAATGCGCATCAGAAATCAAAATCACGCATCATTTTTATTTTGTATGCAAACATTTAAGCTTTAATGGCTAAGTATTTTCTTGTTGATTTTTAAAATGAAATGTGAATGAAAAATGTCATCATCCATTAATTCAATGAATTCTTAAAAAAATATTTATTTTTGATCAATTGTTCCCGGGATTTTTATTGTCCTTAACAAAGTTGTCTCTTTTTTTTTTAGTAGGTTTTTATAGCAAAGCAATATTCTATGAAAGATTTGACCTGAGATAATTCCTCAGCACTTGCCAACAAAATGGATAAATAATTTTGTGTAACCTCTATTTTTCTAAAAAAAATTTATTTAATTGTATACCATGTTTTTGACATTTGTTTTATGTATGAGTTGCATAGCGACGTTCCTAAATGCCGATAAAATGCAAAGAATGTCTCTGCAACGCAAGTTTGCACTTAAGACATGTTTAGCATTGCATACGCATTTTTTTCAATTATGCATTGCAACAGGCGTTTAGGAAGTCGGCCTATTTAAAAAATAGCACAAAGTTTTTTATGAATGAATAGTAATGCAAAGTTGCTTGCTCGCACTCCTGACTTTATTTAGCAGCGTACAGTGGTTTAAACCGATTCTTTTTTGCGGATGAAATTTGGTATCTCATTTACCACTCACAGAGGCAAGGCAGAGGCCCTTAGGGTGTAAGTATGCTTCTGGGTACGCCACCAAAGTTGGATACTTCAGACATATAATTTTTTGAAAATGTCATAAAAAGTTTAGTTTCAACTCAAATGCTAAGAATTTTTAAATTTAATTAGACCGTGAAAATATCTATAAAAATTGTGCTTACATTTGTAGGTTATATATTTTAGTTTGGAAGAAAATTGGCTTACAATTTTTTTTTAAATTTTGGCGTAGTGCGCTTATGAACTGACGAATTATTACTTTAAGACATTTGCTATTCTCTTAATAAAATTTAGTTACAAAATATAAAAAGTAAAAACCATTATAATTTCTGACCTAATTTTTCTATTATTCGTATTTCCTATGGGTTGTCTTCTGCTCCTCTTATTTGCCTCTGTAAAATTTCATTAAGATATCTTGAGTGGTTCATGAGAAACCGAATTTTGCCATTAAAAAAAGATGAAAAAAAAATCGTTTTCAAACCACTGTGCAGCTTGAATTATAAATTATTTATTTTATCCAATCAACTTGGTTTTGGTCTTATTTCTATCTTAAAATTAGTTTAAAATGCTGTGTTGTTAAAATTGTAAATTATAAATGTTTGTACATTTTTTTCTCTTTTCAGTTCATTCAACTTGACATACATACCATAATTCCTTTTTCGTATTGTACCCTTAAGGTCTTCAGTAACTTACGTCATTTGTTATAAAATAAAAATATATAGTTTTAATAACCGCATTAAATTAGTTAAAACTTAATAAACAAATTAATAAATAAATACATCACATTACCAAAATGAGTAAAAAACCAACAGTTGGACCTGCGTTACACAAAGTTATAATGGTTGGAAGCGGTGGTGTCGGCAAATCGGCTCTGACACTCCAATTCATGTACGATGAATTCATTGAAGATTATGAACCAACCAAAGCAGATAGTTATAGAAAAAAGGTGAGTTTCATATTAAAGGTCATATTAACTAAAAACAATTTTTCGTCATAAATTTTGTATGAAAATTCGTTTGATAAAAATTTTCTAACAGATTTAATTTTTTCTAATTTTTATTTATTATTTTTTAATTAATACTAATTTTTGATGAAATTCTTCTTCAGGTTGTTTTAGATGGCGAAGAAGTACAAATAGATATATTGGATACAGCCGGTCAAGAAGATTACGCTGCCATCCGTGATAATTATTTTCGTAGTGGTGAAGGTTTCCTTTGTGTTTTTTCCATAACAGATGACGAAAGCTTCCAAGCAACACAAGAATTCAGGTAAGATTTTCATTTTTTATTTTTAATAAAAAAAAACCGTTGGATTCTCATAGATTCATGAGTCTTCTTTTTTTTACCTGTGGTTGCTTTAATTTGATTGATTTGTAATTATAGTGCCACAATAAACTAATAATTATTTGTATCATTGAATAAATTAAATATTTCTTTAGTGACATAATAGACTTATGACACTTTTTTTTATTTATCAAAGTCTCAGCTTTAATCTGTCTCTATGTTAAACACAGCGTAAATTGCAATGTCTTTTCTATTTAGCGTATTGTCGTGTGTTTGTTTTTTGTGTACCGCGTGTAAAAAGGGGCTTTTTATTTGCTTTTTAATTTCTTAGTCAAGAGCATTAGTCATTGAGTTTTTTACTTTCAGACATATTTAATTGACTGTGAAATTATTGAAATAACGTTACAAGTTATTAACGAAACAGTTTTTTATTTTAAATTTATTCCGATAAACTTAAAATAAAAATCTGTTAATTCAAACAACTGTTGTTTGAAATCTAAAATAAAATAAAAAATATTCTTTTAATGGCATATGACGGACGCCCTTATTTCCGTTATTCTTTTATTTATTTTTATATTTAAGCACGGAAAAGATTTCATAAAGTTAGATTTATACAGAGCTATAAGATTTTTATCACACCTATGAAAAATATGAAAGAAACTTCTAATTCGGATTAAGTAGAAAATAAAGCACTATTGAACAAGTAATATGGATTAGCAAATGCATACAAAATGATTTTTTGAAAAGAAAATATTTTTTTGCAAATCTAATAGATTCTTCATGGGCATTTGATAAGGTTTGGCATCAAATCTTATTATTTAAAGCCATACATATCTGTTTAATACTTTGAATAGCTTTTACAAAGCTCTCAACTGCGATTTCTATTAAAGGCGTGTGAAAACGTCAAGATTGTTCTGATATGGATATATTGATTCTTTAATAAATAGAAACAAACATATCTTTCTCACATATAGTTAAGCTCGCAGCTGCGATTTCTATTTACAGGCGAGTTAAAACGTCAGGGTTATTCCAATATGAAAAGATATGGCAGCTTGTTCTTGTTGTTTAATTAATAAATACTTGTACTTATGAACGTGTGGATATCAGCCAATTAAAAGAATGCTGCAATAGCAACTAATTGGGATTTTTATTAAATGTATTGTTTATGGGTGAGTAGCTACAGACTATTTTTTCTTTGTTATGTAAAGGTATTAAAACAAAACGGTGAAATATCAAATTAATAAAAATCCTTATAATTGATATCGGCCAAATAACCATTTCCTGAGTTTATACGCACTTGTGCTTCTTTTATGTCAATTAAAACATAGCTTCTTCTTTGTGTTGGACTTGTAAAGTTGATAGCAGTAAATGCCAGCGAGAGTAACTCTTTTTAATTTAGCCTTCACTTAGAGTCTTACTTCACCAAAGAATCTTTTTTAAGCATTCTTATTAGCTTTTTTAAGTAACAATCATATCTACAAATTATATTTACTGCCTTCCTAAGTTTTCGCAATATTCTCGAAACTCCACTAGCAGCAATTCGAATATTTACAAGCCCACATATTTTATTTCTGTATTATCGCGGTTGCTACGAATGTCAAATTCCAAATATAAAAAATCTGCATAAAATTTTTTTATATAGATAAAGTTTGATATTTCTAGCAATGACGAAAATGAATAAATTCGTCATTACCACCACCCTGTACATAATTTCGCTATGGTATGGAGACCATACGTTAATGAGGAAAACAGACTCATATATTGATTTTTTACATTTGCTTCAAATTGAAAGGAAAGCTCTTCTATCGAGTTAATTAAAAAAGAATATTAATAATAATAATTTGAACAATATAGTTCATTATTGGATCAGTAAGTCAAAGAAGTCAAGAAAATTAAAAAATTTTTAAATTTTTCTGTCAATTTATTGTTGCGATACGTATCAGGAAAGATTGAATAAACGTTTGAAAAAATAGTGATTTCGCTTTTTCGGTCAAATATTTGACTAATCTGATCGCACCTTAAGTAAAAGAAATGAATCCAAAAATCTTTCTTCCAAAATTCTCTTTTTTTTCTTCCTTTATTATGAAAAAGAAGATTGTATTCTTAAATTAAAAACTTTCACCTCAAAATAAATTTTTATATATAAGTATATATATATATTTATTTGCTCTGGCATGTAATTTATTTTTGCATGACGTCATGTCAAAAAATGGAATTTTTTTGACACATAATGCTATAAACACAATCAAAGGCTACCGACCATCGACTACCGACTACAAAAGTAGCTGGCTACAAAAATAGCCAAGTTGCCAGTTACTTAATTCTTTTAACGACTATCGACCACTAACTACAAAAAATAAACATCTGTTTTGACATATGTATTAAAGTTAACCAAAACAAACAAACTTGATTTTTTTAAGTGAATTTGTGTAAAAAAATATTTTAAATGCCTCAAGAAAATTAATTTAACTTTATAAATACTATTGCTAAAATAGTGGAAACAAAGACTTCAGCTAATGAAGTGTCCACGTCCATATTTGCATGTAAATTGAACTAAACATTTATATTAAACAATATAATAAATGTATATAAACAGTAAAAATTACTATTATATACTTATCAATGTCAATAAAAAACCCAAAAAATAAATATAAATGAAACAAATTAGAAATTTATAAAAAAAGAGCTAAATGGAAAATTTCACAAACAAAAAGTAAATGAAAAATGCGCCAAATAAATAGTAAATGAAAAATGTATTTTTTTTTTTGAAATCTTAATTTAATAATCGCAGAGGTATATAACTACAGTGCAAGGGTATCCCACAAGTATTTTGATATAACTAGACTCTCCAGGAACTGCACATCGACCTATACCTTCGTATAGGAAGTGGAAAATCCTGTTGAATAAAAACTGTGCGCGTTGCGACTTCAATTATAACTTCACTTTTTTGAAAAAAAAACTGCTCGCACGCAGATGTTCCCCCTTCTAGATAAAGTAATAAACTGATGAAAAATGTAAACAAATTAACAGATGATTATTATTTTTCAATGGTGCCACTATAAAAGTTTTTCGCGTTTTTAAAAGCTAAATTTAATGTATTGCGTTTTTAAAACCACCATTTCATGCATTTATTGTATTGGCACCACTAATCTGTTTTTTGTAGCCAAGAAAAATAGAAATTAGCCTAAGTTGGCTACGGGCTACAAAAGTAGCCGTGTAGTCGGTAGTCGTGTAGCTGCTAAAAGATTTATTCTCATAAGCACGCATGTATTCTATTTTTGACATCTTGTAGTCGATGGTCGGTGGACATGATTATGTTTATAGCATAAGAAATAGATATTTGCAGCTTTAAACAAACTAATATTAAACCAGCATTCTCAAAAAATATACATAAAAATATGCTCTATTTTGCCCTCATTTGCTGCTTATGACTTTTCTAATGAATATTTAAATTTTTAAAGCTTTGGCGTGTTTACAAGTTTAAAAGCAAATAAAAAAACATTAAAAGCAGTTAATGTTTTAATATGAGTGTAAAGGGAATTTGAGAAACGAGGTGTTATTTTAATATCTTAATTTTATATATCGTATGTCTTGGGTTTTCATTAAAAAATACATAACAAAGGGTGGGTGTCATCATGCAATAGACACACGTTATTTTTACATATATTCTGAAGCATAATTGGCAGAAAGTCCAAATTTTTACAAAATGCGTATCTTAATGGCCCCTAAAAACAAAAAGTAAAAAATATGAATTTAATATTAAAAGACTAAAACCATAGAGACGTTATTTATATGTATGTTGTATATTGCTTTTTTTTTTGTTGAATTTTAGAATGTATGTTATTATGGATGTCTGCTATAATAACAAATACAGAAAATATAATTAAAAATTATAGGGTGTGCCCATGATGAAGATATAATTTTGGCGTATAAGGCATTTTCTTCTGAATCCTAATAGACAAATCAATTGAAATATACACACTGTATCTATTATTACGTCAGCTACAGCAGAAAGCAGTAAAATTATTAAATTACAATTTAAAGGGTGGCCTTATGCAAAACCATATTGTGAAATATTTATAAGAGCTTATCTTTTTAACAACAACAATAGACAGAATATTTTAATACTAAAAAAAGTAAAGTTAAAAATTAAAGGGTTCTTTTATAGAGATGTGATGTTTTTTAACAAATAAATCCTAATGCAGATTAAGTTCAAGTTAATTCTAATTTCTAAATTTATTAAGAAAGAAAATTATTAAAATTTTTATATATCTAAGTTTGTCATTCCGTGTGTAATATCCACAATATCCATTTCCGACCCCATAAAGCATATACATTCTGAGTTCTTATGCATAGCGAAGTCGATTAAGAGATGTCTGTCCATGTTAGTGTTGAAATCAAGTTTGCCAAAGCACTAGATCAGCAAGAATAAATTTGAAAAAGTCAATCGATCAGAGACAGTGTCAAAAGAGGTGCTGTTGGAAATCAGCAAGATCAGTCCATGTCCTTTGAGGCAGCGGGCGAAACACCACGGCTACATCTAATTTTTCCATATTATTTGGAACAATGAATTAACTCCAATAAAAAAAAAACAAATATATATATACATATGGCGATAGAGATAAAAAAATAAGAAAAATACATAGAGTAAACAAATTGCGTAATGCCATTTTTTCCGAGATACGGGTCTCTGAACTTTTAAAATTTTCTAAAATATCAATATGGGTACCATTTAAAAGCTTTTGAAGAGATCTTAACCCATTAAGAGCCGATGAAATTAAATTTTTTATTATTTTTTAATTATCTGTCTTTAAGTGGAGTTACTTCACTAAACTAACACTTCACTATGATGAAGGATATATAAGATTCGGTGTAGTCGAATATAGCACTAATACTTGTTTTGTTTGTTTTTGTTTTAACCGAAATAGACAGACAATAGAGATTTTATACTCTGTGTCTTTATAGCAGATGTTAATTTAAACGTTTGAATCGTAATAGAAAGACACTTGAAACTTACACAGATCATGTGTAATTACATCTGCTAGAATGAGAATAAAAAATAAATTAAGAATTTAAACCGAAAGAAGCACACTTAGAATATTTTAGCAAAGTTCCTCCAATTTAAAATTTAATGACCGTCTGCCCGTTTTTCTATATTGAAATCAGTTTATTTGCAAGAATTATAAGTTAAACAATATGTACAATACATACGTAAATTTAAGCAGAATTAAAATAACTTTACCCATTTGTTATAATACTAAAATAATAATTAATTTGTTATAATACCAAAATAATTTTAAGATTGAATTTTGTTAAGGCCCATTACGCAACTTACCTATATATTAATAAATAAAGTAATTATCCTTGACAATAGTTTACAACTCTAACAGCATCCTATACAAATCCATACACAACAATAAATAATATAACCCCGATAACAATAAATTTCTTTACAAGTTTTACATCCATCCGTACAATGTAGGGCATACATGTCCTCACTGGAAAAAAACAAAACATAATCAACAATAGATAATACTCTTACGTAAGCTTTGCTTGTATACCAAAGAACACGACAAAGTGCAATACTTACAAAACCTACAATAAAACAATGATCGACTACAACTGCATTAACTGATAACATACGGGGGGTTGATTTGTGATCAATTTTTATAGTGACCTAAAGGGACTCCTGATTAATTCGTCATAATCTATAAATGAGATGACACAGTTAGGGTTAAATAGAAAAATTTACAGGGCAATTCCTTTTCATAAATTTGGGTTTATTCAGAATGCTCTTCATATCCTTATATTTAAATATGAACATATGTTTTATAAGAAATTTAATTAAATAAATTTTAATTAATTAAGGGTTGAATTTAAAGTTATTTTACTTTAAAAAAGTAAATGGATGATATCCAATCGTTCAACGGTGAAAACTTAAGTAAGATCGATATTGAGTTTGTCATACAAGAAACTTCGGTTTCCTTTAGGGCAAGTTCGAATACATACAAAATTGGAATTCAATAATTGGAGTGTACTAAAAAAGTGTTAACATTTCATTTAAATTTAGCATTATAAATACAGCGATTGATTTTAAAATTACAATGTTAGATAGTTTCTACAAATTCCTTTAATAAGCAATATTATTTTTATGTTTAAGAAAAATTCATAATTTTCATATAAAAGAAAATATATGTATTTTTTAAGTGTGTTCAAACGTTGTTTGGACAACAACAAAGCAATGTAGATTATGAAAAACCTTGTAAAGGAGGTGACAACAACTTCTGTAGTGTTGTCAACATTGACAAAAGATAATGTGAATTCAATAGCCGGTATAATCAATAACATGTAAGAGTGCTATATTCGGCTATGCCGAATCTTATATACCATTCACCATATATCTATGTAAATCTAGCTTAGTGATGTAACTCCAATTGAAAAAAATAAACATTGGGGTGACAGGAAATTAAAAAATAAGGCAAATTAGTACTTTATATAATTTTACATAAAAATGTCATCGGCTCCTAATGGGTTAAGCATTTTAAAAAAATTTTAGTTTTTTCTTAAAGATCTTTTTTTAAAGCTTTTAAATGATACCCATATTGATATCTTAAAAATATAGTGCACAATCGTATTCCTCTATGAAAAGTTTAGAGGCCTTTAATTCAAGTAATAGGGGCAAGCGCTAATTTGTTCACTTCATGTTTTTTTTCTTATTTCTTAATTCTCTATTGCCCTATATATTTGTTTTTTAATTGGAGTTACTTCACTAAACTAGATTTGAGGCAGGTGTGGTGTTTTACCCGCTGCCTCGAAGGACATAGACTGATCTTGCTGATTTTCAATAGCAAAATCTACGAAACTAAGTTTGATTGATTGGGGTTTTTAAATTTCCTCTAGCTCATCTAGTGCCTTGGAAAAGTTGATTTCAACCCACACATGGAAGGAGAGATGGACAGACGGACATCGCTCAATCAACTTCGCATAAGAACATAGAATATATAAACCGTATGGGGTTGGAAATGGATATTGTAGAAATTACATTGAAGCTCTATTAAGTTGTTGTTGTGAAAACTTACGTCAACGTGTTTTCATTAAAATTTACGATCCCTGAAATCTTTTTTTATGGAAATTGGAACTTTGTAGTTGCACACCTAATTTGAAACATGAAAATTTACCATTAAGACATTCTTTCTTAGTGTTCAGTAGTCGTCTGTTTATAAAGCAGGAAAAACTTACAGTTTAGAAACGAAATAACATCAATTTGCAATACTTATACAGTCAAATGTTTTGATATACTTCATCACACAAAGTCATGATGCATAAATAATCGTGAAACCTTCATCATACAAATGCATTGAATGAGTGAAAGACATCTACATCTTGAAGCCCTTTTTATTTGTCAAATGTACAATTTACTTCAATTTTGGCTTCACAATATTAAAAGCAAAATTCTAGTATATTAAAGACACGGAAATATTTTTTAAATTATTTAATTTTCATAAAAACTTTGTGCTATTTTTTTTTTATTTTTAATGTTCTTGTAAATGAATAGAAAAAAATCCTCTTATCCCAGGTTTTTTGCTAAAACTACTTCTACCAAATAATTTTCCACAGTCTTTTTATTACCTAGACAAAGAATCGTGCCTCGCACTATCGGGTTAAACACTGATTGTTAAATTATTCTTAAGTCTTTCGCATAGTGATATCGTATTTTGCAAGATTTTTCAAAGTGGGCTTGTGCTAAAAAGGGAGAACCTTTCAAACTATTCATTAAACTAAACAATAAGAGCTTCAAGTTCAAATCGCGTAATTCTAGCATCAAAACTTGTTTACATAAACTTTTTAAAGTTCATAACGTGTCTTCTATCTCATTTCTGGTGAATTCATGTTTCATAAGCAGTTTTTTAAATCAATCAAAATCGCGAAAAAAAATATTCTGGTCAAGCTACTGAATCAGTCTTTTAAAGTTTATTCTCAGTAGCTCTTCTTTCTAAAATTGGAAGCTGTAACTTCACATCGTTTAGTGCAGATAGTCGGTCGCAGGTGTTTCGCAGTTGTATATGAACTGAATCTTAACTTATTTTTGACAAGTTACAAAAGTTGCTTCAACCAATTGGCTGTTAAAATAAACTCGACGTTTGCTCCTTTCATGTTGACTTGCCGTTGAACTTTCTAACATCTTTCAAGTCCAAATCTAAGACAAAGTTAAACATCACATATTTTTATTTCACCCTATAATTATGCAAATATGTACGTTGTCAGCCAGCCAGCCAGCCAGTCAGTCAGTCAGTCATCATCATTGTTGAGTCGTCAACAAACTCCCTTAAGCGAAATAACTATAAAAATTAATGTAAAAGCAACACGCCAACATATAAAATCGTTTTATGCGCTCTCACACCTATTACTTAACCTGGATTTGTTTTTCTTTCTAATTGCTTGAGTTACTGTTACCAACTTCCGCATATGTCAACTCATTAAGGGCAAGTTTGTGTGGAAAACATGTGTAAATTTTACTTAGTTTTATGCACATGCTGGTGCAAACAATAAAGTATTGATTCAGGAATTTTTAAATAAAATGTTTTACTTTTCTCACAAATAAAAGTTAAAAATGTAACAATTAAAAAATATTCCATTTTCTTTTATTGTGTTGGAATTATAAAAAAGCTAGCATGAATATTTTTTTACCAGTCAATTTTTTAACCTGCGTCTGCACCTGTAATTAAATAAATTTCACCCTGAAAATAGTTATCAGTCAGGTGAGAAATATACATATATAATTTTATTAATATTAATATTTTGTTTTTTATACCCTTTTGAAGAGATCTTTAAGGAAATACTAAATTAAAAAAAATGCTTAACCCATTAAAAGCCGGTGAATTTTATGTACTTACATACGTATTTTTTTTCTTACTTTTTAATTCTTTACTAAACTAGATTTAAATATGAATATGGTGAAGGTCATTAAGGATTCGGCATAGCCGAATATAGCACTCTTATTTGTTTGTTTTTTCTTTGTTTATTATAAACAGCTGATACGTTGTTACAGAAGAAATAATCAAAATAATTAAAAAGCAGAACCGGTACGGGACATAACAGCAACAGAAAGTAAAGATTTTAATAGGCCTTCAGACTTTTAGCTAATAACTATTTACAAATAATTTTCAAATAACACATATAATTTGACTAAAAATTGAGTAAATTTTTAGTATCCCAGGCAACTATTTAATGATTACTTCGAAAAAAGGCTATTAACCCTTTGCACTCGAGGGCTCCGGAGCGGAGCCATTTAAAATTTATCTTCAAACTCGAGGGCTCCGCTATGGAGACAATGCAAATAATTTTCAGTTCATAACATTGGCGATTGCTTCGAAAGGTATCACACCTTGGAGCATTACAAAATGTAAAATTTAATCATTAAATATATTATAACATTTGTATCTATAATTAATTAAAAAAGATTTAAAATACAACTATGACTTTTCTTTTTATGCGCATATCATTTACTTATATGTGAATTGGTTTTTCTATTAAAATTGATTCGAGTTGCTGGTATTATGAGTGAAAAAAAGCTTCGAGTGCAAAGGGTTAAAAGAAACTAACTACAGAGGATAGGATGAAATGTGCAGAAAAAGCTAGAAGCGTAGCAGCTCCGAGAAATGATTCGGTAAAGTTTCGTTTCTGATTTACGTATATGGCTTGTTGGGTGCAATGCAACGAAAATTATATATATATACACTAGCAGTGCCCACGACCTTGTCTACGTGTTCTTTCTAATTTTCTTAAAATTCAAATTTAACTATTTATTTCGGAGTTCTGTAGACATCTACAAATATAAAAACTACTGACAACTGTTTTAGTACCATTATACGGGTAAAATTGGGTGCTTTCGTAATTGTAGCTCTATTTTGTCAAAACCATCGAGTAGTTTTTACGTGATGCGAACACAGACAGACAGACAAAAATTCTCTAAATAGGTGTTTTGTATTCTATTTGTATTCCATATCGATAAATGAACTAAAATTTTTATGCTGTTTTAACAGTTGACATATAACAGATAGGACTATATACAGAGGTTGTAAATTGAACAATTTAGTCCAGATTTACACTATGCAATTTTTTGAGGCATTTTTATATCAATTTTCTATTTAAGTTACAGCATTATGCGTTATCTAAAAGTAAACATTAGCAACAAAAACATCTCCTCAAAACTTAAGCAATACAATAAAAAAATTTCATGCTAGAGTCATGAAAAATTGCATAGTGTAAATGCCGTATTAGTGTAATTGTGTTGGGATATAATTTTTTCTTAAACCACAAAAAAAAAATTTTTTTTTTAAATTAAAGACGAAAGATATAAAAATAAATACGAGGGCTGCTCTGGCCTAATAGTTAAAATGCGAATATTTATAATCAAAAATGGTTTTATTGTTTTTCAAAGTATTCTCCAGCATGATTTATACACTTTTGCATGCGCTCAAACCAGTTGTCGAAGCACTTTTTCCACTCCGATTAAGACACCTCTAAAACATGGTTTTTGAACACTTCAACAGCTTCTTCTGGCGACGAAAATCGTTGACCACGCATTTTTTTCTTGATGTGCGGAAACAAGAAGAAGTCATTAGGTGCCAAGTCAGGGCTGTACGGCGGATGACCCATTAATTCGACATTTTGGCCGGTCAAAAACGCTCTGGTTTGAGCCGATGTGCGAGAGCTCGCATTGTCATGGTGAACAATGATTCGTCTTCTCTTGTTGGTTTTTCGAATTTCTCCGATGACTTCAGGCAAACAAATTGTAGTGTACCACTCAAAAGTGACCGTCCTACGTTGCTCAAGCGGAACAGTCGCCACATGACCAATTTTGCCAAAGAAACAGGCGACCATTTGCTTCGAAGTGCTTCTTCCACGAACAACTTTCGTTGGATTTTGCTCGTCTTTGAAGACCCACACGGTCGATTGTTGTTTCGTTTCGGGCTCATACGCATAGATCCATGATTCGTCACCTGTGACGATCTTATAAACGTCTTTTAAATCACCGCAATCGTATTTTTGCAACATTTCTTTGCACCAATCGACACGAGCCTTTTTTTGAGCGACTTTCAAATTGTGCGGGATCCAACGAGAACAGACCTGTTTTACGGCCAGGTGTTCATGCAGTATCGAATGTATGCTGGTGGAAGAAATGTCCAAGAATGTCTCTACCTCTCGGTATGTCGCATGTCGATCATGCATTATGAGTTCACGCACGGCATCAATGTTCTCTGGCACAACAGCCGTTTTTGGGCGACCTTAACGGAATTCGTCTTTGAGCGAGCTTCGGCCACGATTAAATTCGTTATACCAATTTTTCACAGTGGTATAGGATGGTGCTTCATCGCCATACAAAGAATTAAGTTCATCAATGCACTCTTGTCGTGATAATCCACGTCGAAAGTTGTGAAAAATGATGGCACGAAAATGTTCACGAGTTAATTCCATTTTTTTCTATATTAATTTTTTCAAGTCACTGTAAACAACACAAATAATGGTCGTACGTCAAAACGTTTTGAGTACGATTATGCTTAAAAATGACAAACTTTCCAATGGAAATGTCAGATTGCACTTGGCAGCACTCAGTGTTGCCAGGCCAGAAATGTATATAGCAGACCTCGTATTAGTCTAAGATATGAAAGATATGAAAATAAATAATAAACAACCTTAACACTTAGATGCTCACTTTAAATACAGGCAATTAACGCTGGCATAGTATGCAAAGCTAAATAAATTTAACGCCTTTTTATTTTTTATTTGCAAAAAATTTTTAATCAGTAAATTGTTTATTAAAACTTCAATTGTTTTATATTCATTCTCACATCAAATAGTTGCTTAATTGCGTTTGCGAAATTCCTTGTTTTCTATTTTTTTAAATTAACATAAACAATTATTTTCATTCTATCTGTTGTACTTAAAAAATTTAAAAAAGAATATGCTGGCTTCATGTTCAACCACCTACCTTTATAATCAGTAATATTTAGGTTACATGTTAACTAGATTAAACAAAAGTATAATAGTTTTTTTTGCACAATTTTGCTCTATATTGTAACCAGTTTTTTTTTACTCGGCGTTGCCCTGTAGACAAATTATGGCATTTGATATCAATCGAAATTGCAATAGAATTTAAATGTAAATCGATATCGAGTACCTTAATTTGGCCCCTTGTTCGTTTTAAGAAAAACGCAATAAAATGTTTTAACATAATGCTATATACACACGAGGCAACATCAAATAAAATATGACTTATATCCATTTTTTTTTAGTAAAGACGAGGCAACTACACAAGAAACATTAAAAAAACATAAGTTCTGTGTGCCTTTTTTTTGCCAAAACATAGCGGATATAAAAAAAATTAAAATGAGCAACCCACATACAATTGTACCTGCAATTATCCTTATTGACGATATATCTTATAAAGAAGAAGAGAAATGAAGAATTAGGTAAAAAATAGGTTTAAAACTAGTAAGAGTGCTATATTCGGCTTTGCCAAATCTTATATACCCTTCATATATGAAAAAAAGCGAAAGATCGAAATTAATCTTAAAACAACCCTCAAACAGCGTCTGCTTTCAACCAAATAACATAAGAATAATTGTAAACATCGATACAGACGAGGGAACTTTGTATTGGGAAACACGAAGCAACAAACAATTTTGATATTTTAGGCAACATTAAAGGAAAAAAAGAATTTGAACAAGAAACATTGCTACACACGAGGGAACATTAGGTGAAACATGCTCATTTGTCCTTCAATGTTCATTCGTGTTATGTAGTATAAAAATATTATCAGTTCACCTTAAATATGGTTAAATGATTTAAATTGATGCTTTACTGGATGGCCATCAATATTTAATGTTAGTGAATTAAAAATTTAATTTGGTTTATTAGCACGTTAAATGCTTGTTTTTTTTCTTCTACAAAATTCTGAATTGTCCTAAGAAACCTTCTTAACATTACTTTTGTCTCACTTTGCATCACAGAGTAGAAAAAAGTAAAAAATAAAAATTAAATTTTGCTATTCCTTCTTTTGTTTTGTTAACGTCATTGCAGGGAACAAATATTACGCGTGAAAAATGACGAAAGCATACCATTCCTGTTGGTTGGAAACAAATGTGATTTAAATGACAGGCGCAGAGTTCCCCTGAACGAATGTCAGACAAGAGCTCAACAATGGCAGGTGCCATATGTGGAAACATCAGCCAAAACACGTGAAAATGTCGATAAGGTAAGTTTTTGTCTGTCAAGAATTGAAATTGTTTCATTATTTTTTTTCACAATCTTCCAATCAATGAATATTGGACGTAAAATATATTAAAAGCAAAAGGGCATTACAAATTTTATGTTTATTAAATGCAGCTGAGTTTTAAGTTTTGTTTATGATTTTTTTTCTTTCTGTTTTTTTTGTTTTGTTTATTATTCTTACTTTTGCGTTTCTTGTCCAGTGAACACATTATTGTGTAACCCTCTTGTTTATAAAATTTTTATTTTAATTAAAATCAAATATATTTTTTTTATATTTTAATATTGTTTCATTCTCTGATCAATCGTTTCCACTTAATTCGCAAACATACACACTAAATTACACGCTGCCATTTTTGTGTTCAGATTTTATCTCTCACTATAAATATGTATTCTAAATGTTGTATTTGTTTAGTTTTCATCATTAATATTTATTTTGCTTATTTTAATGTTTATCACGAAATTTTTTAACTTTCAGCCGTTTCACTTCTTTCAACAAATACTTTTTTCTTTAAACACACGTCAGATTTAAAGGTAGAAATTTATTTCGTAATGTAGAGTTAATTACTATCAGGCGAACGCAAAGATTTCAATAACTTTTGATTGAAGAGATAGATAGATGTTCAATTCACAAGCGTGTATTGTCTTTTAAAATAAACTTTTCATTTATATGGTTGTAAACATTCAATTAAATTTTTTTTAAGCTTAGTACTCTATTCAAACTTGGGAACGTTTTTTTTTAGAAACTATACTTTTGATTTTTAAAAGTAACTAGTGGTGGCATAAAATCGATTTAAAAGAACTTTGTCGGTTTTATTGCCCTAACGTTTGTAACATTGTTTGCATACAAATATAAATACAGGTTGAAGATAATGTTGCTGAAATATTTTACAGTGGAAATATTTTGTGACTTCAGCAACAAAATTTTTCACATATTACACACCAATTTTACGAACGAAATAGCATTTGCAAAATTGTGTAGCATATTTGTAGTCTACACCAACAAAACATGTAGAAATGAGTAAAATATGCTACACAATTTTGCAAATACTATGATGCAAGACCATTTGCACAGCATTGTGAATTGGGCTAATGTACTACTATGTTTTAATTTTGAAAATGTGTTGAGCAACATTGATTATTTCATTTAAAAAATTTGACGTTTAAAATCTGATGTCTATTTTTAATGCTTTTATATATACAACACTGGTATTAATATCTAAAGCCTAGTACTCTGTTCGTGAGCAACAAGCATTATTTCGCTTGAAAATATTTGACAATTAGCTACTAGAGCCAATACAGCGGTTTAGAAGATAATTATCGTTTTTATCACCTTCACATAATCATATTGCATTCTCTGGAAAAAATTTAAAATTTACTTAAGCCGAAGAGAAATACTCATCTAAGCTTATGGGATTTATTCCATATATGTATGTTTTTGTTTCTTAATTGTAGTAATGAGTAAATGCTTTTCTACGTCATTCTTTTTTAAATTTTTTGAACACACAAAATTAAATCAAAACAAACAGTCTGAGCAAATTGTTTTTAAAAAATTTCCAACGAAAAAAGTTCTGCTTCTGTTATTTCGTAGTTGAAAAAAAAAATGTACCAGAACATTTTTTAGTTGGAAAACATGCTGCTAGAAACATTTCACGACAAATAAATAGAGTATTACTTCAGCAACATTATTTCTTATTTTGTCGCTGTATTTTTTTTTATATGGACTTTTAACAACATTTCGCACAAAATGATAAACAGAGTACTCTGCTTAAACAAATCCCTTGTTTACTTTTGACAAAAAAAAAAAAAAAAAGATTAAAGAATATAAGAAATAAATAACTATTTAAAATAAAAAAAATAATATTCTAGCAAAATGTACTAGCGATTAATACTGGCTGCACGTGCAGCTGCAATATTTCAATTTTTTATTATTAGCACACAACAAGAAGAAAAAACAACTGTTGTAGAAATAAAGGCTATTGATATTTTTTCACAATTTGAAATAAATGTTGCTAGAATGTTTCCAGAAACATTTCGCACGTTTTTCACAACATTAACGGAGTTCTACTTCTGCAACATTGTTGTATTAATATTTTCTGATAGTTTTCTTGAAAAGAAGTTTAACAGCAGTTCGCAGGCTTTATTACTAACAAAAAAAATTAAATTAAATCAGACATGGTAACTTTGTACAATAATTTGTACAAAGCATAAACTTTAAAATTATCACAAGTAAGTTAATATTCTAATACTGCTGACTACACATTTAATTGGTTATACATGTTAAGTTTTACGCAAGCCAGGTTAAAAAAGCAAGTCCCAGCTATAGTCTCGATACAACATTTTAAAAACATATAAAATGGAATTGTAAAATTCTAAAAATTGTTGCATGAAAATTAACAGCACCCAAGCATTAGCTATTAAAAAATAAGGTGGCGATAAATCATGTAAGGACTTGTGAATTGAACAAGAGTATTTTGCGTGTCGTAAGATACATATATTCGAATTTAGTTAAAAGTGACAAAAGTCACATTTTTAGCGGAAACCTATAATATTACAATTTCTAATATGATTTCAGAACTTTATAAAACAATTGTTAAAAAGTAAATATTGAAAAAGAATTCTGAGGACGGGTGGGTACACGTAATTCGCTATTACTGTAGAGCACCTGAAATTATTTTAAGATGTTGCTGCAGATAGTTTTTTATAGAAAAAAAAAAATAATTTTTTAAAAAGGATTCTTGATATAAATAACATCACGGTAAAATGGTGACGGGAACTTATAAAATTTTCTTGAACGATGAAATATGAAAATGAAGCACTTACAAGGGAAAAACTGAAATAATATTAATTTTTGGTTCAAATTCTTCTAGGGCTCAGAAGTTAATTATTTTTTTTTTAAGCAAATATTATAAATCAAATGTTTACTTAAAGATGTCAACTTTTTTCTATTTTTTCTTTCTATTTGAAGTTTTCATTTCTTTGTTTTTAAGTTGCTGCAAATATTCTAATTTACCTTGAATTTGATTGTTACAGATATTAAAAATTGCTTTTAAATATTAAGTAATTGAATAAAAAATTAATAATTAAAAATATTATCGCTGCTGCTGCTTCTCTAATATTTAATTTAATTTGTTTTTCTTCTCTTTCTCTCTTTCTCTTCAAACAATATTTAACAAAAAAAAAAAAACACAAAAATATTTTTTATACACTTTTTGCCATCATCGTATATTTTTTAATTATCTTTTTTTTCGATATAAAATGCAGGTATTTTTTGATTTGATGCGCGAAATAAGATCACGCAAAACCGAAGATTCAAAAGCGACCAGTGGGCGAGCTAAAGATAGATGCAAGAAACGGAGATTAAAGTGTACAATTCTTTAGGCAATAGGTGCATACAAACAATTTTTTCTTTCCAAATTTAAGAACACATTGTATAATAACAAACTCTTATACTAAAACCTAATTAATAAAATTAACACTTAATTAAAATGGATGCATTATACATTAAATTATAATTGAATTTAAAAACATCTCTACTTACATACACATACACACATTTACTTAAAATAACGTGTTTTTTAGGCCCAAAAGAGTTTTAATTTGTGAAAAAGTAACAAAAAAATAAATATTAAATTTTTTTTTATTTGAAAGTTAATACATGACATTAAAATTTGAAACTGATTTCCTTTAAATTGCCAATGTGGACTTTCTTGACGTAGCACATTCTGTAAGTCCATTTTTGGGCCACTTTTCGATTATTGCTGGCCGTATGTTTTGAATAACACGCACATTGTTGGCCTTCAAGGCCAAAAATCACCTTGGAGGCCGATCATAGAGTTGCAAAACTATCGATAGTCGGCACATTCGATATTTTCGATAGTTTACTTAAAAACTATCGATACTGTAGTTTCGATAGTTGGCATGAAAGTGTCGAATTTATTTAATTTGTAAAAAAATATCGATAGGTAGCCAAAAAAAAACTATCGATATTATCGATAGCACTATTGATTATTTTGTATTTCTATCCAATCGACAGGAATACTTTCTCGAAATCAATTTATTAGACATTTTGATTTTAAGTCGATGGTTGTGGTCGCCCTACGACACGTAGCTTCATCCTATTGAAACTACATCTCCTCCGAAGGCAAAGTTATTAGTCATGGCGTAGTATATTTATTTTTGAAGAATTAAGATCAAAGTATGCCACCAAATTGGAAACGGCAATTAATAGTCCAGGGGGCTTATTCTGAATTGCGATGCGAAAATCAATGCGATGCGCAAATGAAATGCGATGCGAAAGAAAATTGGTATTCTGTTAGACTTTCGCAATTGCATTCGCAATTTATTTCAAATCGTTGGCAACGCTGCTTAAATAAACATCAGTATCAACAAACGTCAAATTAAAAATAAATAAATTTTTTGTGCTTCGCTGTGAAAATTGTTTCTAAAATTTATTTAATAGGTCCAAACCTATTAAAATTTAAGTCAAATATTTTTGAATTTCTCTAATAGGTGTTCCATTAATATTTAGTTCTTCAGTTAACGTTTGCCACAAAGTATTTGCAGACTAACGTGCATTTGGTGTTTTAAATGGCCTCTTGCCAAATGGCTGTGCTTATTCATAAATTCTATTTTTATTGAATTAAATAATAAATATATGATGAATACATAAATAAAATATTGTTTTTTACTCACATGTTTGTACTTTGCGAATGCTACTTTGTTGTCGAATAAATTTTGCGAATTTGACATGTGTTTTCGCAATTTAGAATACCGATTTACCACCTTTTCGCATTTGAAATGCGATTAAAATAGAACTTTGCGAATATCGCAACACAGAATAGCAATTGTTCGCATTTATGTATTTTCGCATCGCATTGACTTTCGCATCGCAATTCAGAATAAGCCTCCAGTTTTATTATGGATTATATAGTGATGCTTGCTAACAATTTCGTTAAGCCAAAAAGGGGCGGCCTCATCACACAATTTTGGGTGTACATACATATATGTAGCGCAAATTGAAGACTGATTTTTTTAATATTTCTAGATAATTTGGGGTAGCATTGTTCGAGCCTTAATCTATTCACGATGACTTGTCCAAGTATACTGATCATAATATTCAAAAAGTAAGCGCGGTATTACAAATTGTTTGACAGTTAATGCTTTTGTAGGTTCTACTGGGCTTAGAAAACACATTTTCTAATTTATTATTATTATTATTTTTTTGTATATACATACTTTGTATGATTTGTTTCTAATCACACTGTAAAATTTATTATGTGGTATTGAAAGTAGATAATAGATAAAGTCTTTACAAAGAAACAATGCACATTGTGGCGGAACTGCAAACAAATTTGCCTTTCTTAGATGATTCACACATCCAATTGAAATTCTTTACAGAACTGTTCGAGCGGTAATAATAATTAAGTATTAGTTTTATTTTTTAAATTAGTCTTCTAACAGCAGTGTAATACATCTAAAGCTCACCCAGCGATTTTGAACGCCTTTCGGCCACCTGAAAGGTAAGATATCCGATGGTTCTCAATATGAGCTTTTAATACAAACATTTTAATGTGCTCATTCGACTCGGATCTTTTTATGTCGAGTAATTTCTTTAAGTTCGAAATGGGGTGCTGGCAGCAAAATCTAGAGCATAATCTTAAACCGACTAATCTCATCAACAATGTTGGACGTTTACGTTTTTTTCTTTGATTATAAACAAACTCAGGGCACAAGTTTTGGTTTATCGTACACCATCGTTAATGAAAAAATAAAATCTGAAATATTGATGGAAGCAATTAAAAAGATTATTTTCATTTTTGAAAATGTTATGTAAAGTGCTGCTCGGGCAAGCCATCCGTCTTTTATCGGACAAATGGCACAACATCTTCAAAACCAGCTATTTTTATTTTATCACTTGTGTGCCTTTCCTTACTCTCTTATCTTTTTTGCTCCTTCCTAGTAGCACAAAGAACTAGAAGGGCTTCTGGCTAACTGTAAATTTCTTCTAATCTAGAATTCGGACCACATTATAGTTTTTATTTTTTTATTCAGTCGCTACAACCTCAGACAGTTGCGCTTTGCACTCAATGTATGAAGGACAAAAGTTCCTTGTCATTGTAAAGAGACCTAATTCTATTTTTAACGAAACGCATTCAAATCACAGATTGTATACGTGTCTGATATATGATCATCTGATACATGTATTTTATGTCCAAGGCAATCTTATATACTCAGGTTTTGTGATCGATTTAAAAACTTTCAGTATCGGAGCGTTTTTCTACAGTGAAAAAATTTCAAGTCAAAGGTAGTAAAAATGAGAATAACTGTTTTCTTTGTAATCAGAAACATCACACCTTTTGTGCAATTCGCCAACAGATAATTCTGATAATATGAATAATTTGTAGTTGTGGGTTTACAGGTGCCATCGACTTCGCCGCCGTTTGTACAATATGAAATCGTTAAGTTTTTTATTTTTACATTTCATAAAATTCGTCTGTTTTGCTGAGAACTACCATTATTTGTTATGATAAGAAATCTGCTAAAGGCTTTAATTGACCCAGCCTTACTAGCGTCATTTATTTCAGTCACATTCTACAAAGAAACTTTTTCGATTTCCACAAAAATTTTTTCAATTCGAAACTCTTGTTCGGTCGTCGATTTCAAGTAATTTACCTTCGAGTAATTGACCTTTACCATTGTTTGTTCTTGGAATACTAAGAGTAAATTACGTAACTTTAAATAGGTAGACATCCATTTTTACCAGAGCAGGCTACTTAATCTTTTGTTGGGCGCCGATTTATATCCGAAAATAAATCTTAGTGAATTTCGGAAGAAAATTTTTTATGGCTCTAAAAATTGTTTTTGCATGGATTCCTACAAGGCGCCATTGGAGTTTCCTGCTGTTGCCATTTCTTGAGAGGACAATTTAAGCAAAACTTGTTTGAATTTATGAAAATTAAAGGAAACTCAAAGGGGGAAAATTGAAACTTCTACTAACAAAATTTGTGAAAAGACTTTTAGAAAAGACTTAAGGAAAATTTTACGTATAGCAATTTTGTTTATTTTGCTTTTGATTAAGAATATCCACAATTGTCGTACTTTTCATACCGCTCCGCATTAAATTTTGAACGGATTTTTATGTTTTTTTTTAAATCACACGGTTTTAAAAATTGAAACCAATATTTTAGATTTAAATTGTCCTTAAAATATATTGACATTTTGAGCCTATTCACATTTTTCACAACAACAAGACTGTGTGTGATCGGTAATCTTTCGCCGTTGAAGAAATGGGTTGAAAAACTCTGCATAAGATTTTGTGTAAAAAAAAACATTTAGGACTTTATTTGGAGGAATAGTGCCACAGACTATAAACTTATTACCAGTCCCACGATATCGCAAGTGTTCGCTCGTTCGCACAATTACGTTCAAAACAAAAACAAATTCTAAAAAATTGTTTTCGTTTTACATGTAATTATGCGATCGAACGAACGATTGCGACATCGTGGGACTGGCAGTTAAACTATTTTTTTGGTTTCTGAAAGAATAATAAAACATTTGAATTATTTGAATTTATTTAATGTAAATTATTACACACATTTTTGTATTCTGCCCACTGTGCATTGTGCTTTAAAATTATACCACACAATTCTATATAATTTTTCTTAAGAATTTCGATAACACCTTTTTTTGTTTTAAAAAACAATTAACATTTTCTTCAACATTTATCATTTTAGTATCTTGTTGTTGTAAAATACATATCTATTTAATTTGTTTTTATTATTTTTTAAGCTTTTACTAACAGTTTTTTTTATTCATCTTATTTGTGATTACGTAATATTAACTTATTTGTATCTGTGTTATTTACTACAGTCGTTTTTTAAATTAAATTTTGTTTGTTTGCTTTTATTTCTTTATTTCAATACACATTTTAACTTTTCGTCTGTATTAACTTTTGATTTTTAAAATTAATATAACAGAAGTTTTTTTTTCAAAATTAAGGTTAAGAACATTGATTAAATAATGATGGTGGTGTTGCGGTTTTTTGCTTAGAAATTTAATATTTTATTCTAAAATAAAATAGCATTGAAATAATAAAATAATTTTATAATTATTATTTAAAAGCAGATAAAACGTGTTATTATTTTACTAAAGGCTGTATTTTAAGGCATGATAGAACTTTAAATTGTAAAAAAAAAAATTAATTAAAAAAGAACTTTTTTGTTTAAAAGATCTATAGATTTCATAAACATTTAACAATTATTTCGGTCATGTGATCATCACGACTCTCCTTAACGAAACACATTCTAGACGTCCAAATTCGGAATACATTTTCAAGAGTTGTTGGTCGTATATCACGAATAACACAAACAATGTTGGTCTCTAAAATGTCAGTTGTCTGGTTTCTCAGCGTAAACTTGTGACTTCACGTGGCACCACTAGAAATAATAGAGCGGTGTCAAATCGCATGACGTTGGAGGCTGATTGACAGGTCCATTGCTCAAAATTTATTTATTGTCAAATTTAGATTTCAATAAGTCGCTGGTTGCGGTAGCCGTATAAATCATTGATCATTGTGCTGAAACGATCTCTATCGACTGTTAGGCGAACTATGCCTACTTTTTGAAGAAATAAGGACCAATGATACCACCAGCGTGTAAACCTCACCAAAAGCTTAATGTTTCATTTTGTAGGATCTGCTGTGTATTAGTTTTACTGCATATGTGTCAATTTTTTTTCATTGACAAATCCATTAAGCCAAAAATTAGCCTCAGCGCTGAACATAATTTTGCATGATGTGCGAAATTAATGTCTGATTTTTAACTGAAATCTGTTTAATTCAGACAGAGTATACTGATCATAAATGTCAAAAAATGAGAGCAGCATTATAGTTCGTTTGACACCTCATTCTTTCCTGAATTCTATCGGGCTTAAAAAAGACACATACATATATGTATTTGCACAGTTTACTTAAGCTGGCTTAAGGTAGCTTATGCACATTATTGGCCCTAAAAGTTTTGTATCGCGTTTATTCTTTAAAATTTTGCCTAAACTTTTTTTATAAATAGAATTAAGTTTCGCAACAACTTTTTTTTTCTTTTTTTTTTAACGATGCAACTGAAACTACCATCTTCTTATAGCCAACTGTCAAATATTTAACAGACAAAGTCACCTGCTGATAGCAATGAATTAAACCAAATCTAAGTAAAAGTAAAATTTAGTCCAGTTTTATGACATTTTAAGTCAATTATTAATTGGAATAGTTTCCTTTTTAAAAGAAGTTTTAAAATAAATATTGTAAAAAAAAATGTACATAAAGTCCTTGTTAAAATTTCATTCACACTATCATTCAAGTCTTAAGATTTGCATAAGATTTTGTAAGAAAGAAATCTAATGAGAATTATTGTTATGGTGAAAAAATCCAACGTACGAGGGCTGCTCTATATTATTCTGGCCTAATAGTGAAAATGCGAATATTTATAATCAAAGTATTCTCCAGCATGATTTATATACTTTTGCATGCGCTCCAACCAGTTGTCAAAGCACTTTTTCCACTCCGATTGAGACACCTCTAAAACATGGTTTTTGAACACTTCAACAGCTTCTGGCGACGAAAATCGTTGACCACGCATTTTTTTCTTGATGTGCGGAAACAAGAAGAAGTCATTAGGTGCCAAGTCAGGGCTGTACGGCGGATGACCCATTAATTCGACGTTTTGGCCGGTTAAAAACGCTCTGGTTTGAGCCGATGTGTGAGAGCTCGCATTGTCATGGTGAAAAATGATTCGTCTTCTCTTGTTGGTTTTTCTAATTTCTCCGATGACTTCAGGCAAACAAATTGTAGTGTACCGCTCATAAGTGACCGTCCTACGTTGCTCAAGCGGAACAGTCGCCACATGACCAGTTTTGCCGAAGAAACAGGCGACCATTTGCTTCGAAGTGCTTCTTCCACGAACAACTTTCGTTGGATTTTGCTCGTCTTTGAAGACCCACACGGTCGATTGTTGTTTCGTTTCGGGCTCATACGCATAGATCCATGATTCGTCACCTGTGACGATCTTATAAACGTCTTTTGAAGCACCGCAATCGTATTTTTGCAACATTTCTTTGCACCAATCGACACGAGCCTTTTTTTGAGCGACTTTCAAATTGTGCGGGATCCAACGAGAACAAACCTTTTTTTACGGCCAGGTGTTCATGCAGTATCGAATGTATGCTGGTGGAAAAAATGTCCAAGGATGACTCTATCTCTCGGTATGTCGCATGTCGATCTTGCATTATGAGTTCACGCACGGCATCAATGTTCTCTGGCACAACAGCCGTTTTTGGACGACCTTCACGGAATTCGTCTTTTTTCACATTGCTATAGGATGGTGCTTCATCGCCATACAAAGATTTAAGTTCATCAATGCACTCTTGTCGTGATAATCCAAGTCGAAAGTTGTGAAAAATGATGGCACGAAAATGTTCACGAGTTAATTCCATTTTTTTCTATATTAATTTTTTCAAGTCACTGTTAACAACACAAATAATGGCCGTACGTCAAAACGTTTTGAGTACGGTTATGCTTAAAAATGACAAACTTTCCAATGGAAATGTCAGATTGCACTTGGCAGCACTCAGTGTTACCAGGGCAGGAATATATATAGCAGCCTTCGTAACATTACATTTTGTTTCTACACTGTCACACTTTAAGTAGAATGAACATTCCCAGAACTTCAGAAAAAAAATCTTTACTAACTCATTTCACGGAGATTTTACGCTCATAAAGAGTACAAAAAACATTTGACATTTGTCATCCGAAAACCTCTAGAAATGAGAGTTTTTTTCTACTAAACAGATTTAGATTAAAGAGCTCTTAATGTATTTCAGAAAAGTTCTTTTTTTATAAAGCTTTTTTGTATCTAAAGGAGCTCCTCTTATATTTATAGCTCCGAAGAAACACATACGAGTATTTGAGTGTCATATAGGGAGTCATGACGTTAGCCATTTTAAGGCATGCTTAGAAAAAACTCCTTAGGGACTCTTTTAAGAGTTTTTTTAGTGGTTGCTTGGGTTATGTATGAGCAGCAAAAAAATCCTAATAAAATGAAGAATCATAGTGTTTAGAAAAATTTCTTAAAATGAGTTTGTCTTGTTACGTTTTTCCCTTTGTAGACAAACGTACGGATTCTTTTAATTGCAAATACCGCTTTATAAATTCCGTAGTCTTACTTTGTGGCCTTAGCTGGCTACGATCGTCTTACGGCATTATTATTATTACAAACGCAGCCATCCACGCTACACTACTGTGTTACACCGGTGAGACATGAACTACTCGATGCCTTGTTTAGTAACCTTAACCTTAACCATCCACACGACACTCCACTACGCCTTTTATCCAAATCATACATTCCCTTTATCTAATAGCCACAACACACGTCTGCTGCTGTTATTCTTCGACTGTTACTCTTATATTAAATTAGAAGTCTCCTCTAAATCTGCCACAACTTCACACAATAATTATCTTTTGCTTCTCGGGAAGTTTGTACTGCTGCTTCTTAATTATACCCTTCACCACAAAAAGTGGAAAAAGGGTTTATCTAAGTTTGTCATTCCGTGTGTAATTTCTACAATATCCATTTCCGACTCCATAAAGTATATGTTTTCTGACTTATGCATAGCGAAGTCGATTGAGCGATGTTCGTCTGTCCGTCCGTGTTAGTGTTGAATTTACAAAAAAAAAAAAAAAACAAATAATAAATATGTCGATCGATCAGATATAGTGTCGAAAGAAGTGCTGTTGGAAATCAGCATGATCGGTCCATGTTCTTCGAGACAGCAGGCAAAACACCACGCCTACCTCTAACTTTTTCATGTCATTAGGAATAATAAAGAAACTCCAATAAAAAAATAATTATATGGGGCGATAGAGAATTAAAAAATAAGAAAAAACGACAATTGGCGCTCGCCCATATTTTCCGAGTTACGGGGCTCTGAAACTTTAAAATTTTTGAAAATATCAATATGGGTATTATTTTAAAGCTTTTGCAGAGATCTTTAAGGAAATACAAAAAGTTTAAAATAAATGCTTAACCCATTAAGAGCCGATGGCATTTTTATGTAAAATAATATATATGCAGTAGCAAATTTTCTTATTTTTTAATTCTCTGTCACCCCAATATTTGTTTTTTTTTTGATTGGAGTTACTTCACTACACTAGATTTACATAGATGGTAAAGGGTATATAACATTCAGCATAACCGAATATAGCACTCTTTAACTTGTTTTCAATTGCATTATAACAATTATTATTTTCCGTTGTACGCATGTCCGAAGGTGGACTCGAACTCACAGTCTTCCAACCACCTCTACCAACGCAGCCATTGAGGTTGCTCAGCTTTTATTAGCTAATACATACACCATTAATGAAAGTAACTTATTCACCACGCTCATACGGACAACAACAATAGGGGTTGCCAGATCTTATTTTCGTAACAGTATTATAGGATGTCAAAATTCTTTCCGTATTATTTGATATATACAATATATTTTCTTTCATACTATCACACTTTTTCATAACACTTTAGTATTCGGCAAGTCTTAATACTCAGTATTATAGTGTGAAACGGGCTTACAAGGCTTAAAGTAAGTTTGATTTTTTAAATTTAGTTAAAAACTTTATTTTTTTTTTGCTTTTATATGTATAATTTCATTCGCTTAATTGCGACTACTTTTAATTATTAATTCTTACTTCTAAACATTCTTTCTTAGCTTTAACTGCACTACACTTGTACATTTTTCTTTTTATATAAAAAAACATTTGGGTTTCTTTGGTTCTTTCTTATTTAAAGTTAAAATTAAAAAAAAGTTAATTTTATTTTCTTAATTATTTTGTAATATTTTTTTTTTGTTTACTCTTTTTTAAAAAAAACTTTAGATATTTTACGATCTTATCAGGGATATTTCAACACGTAAGAAACAACGTCAAACTGAGGTTCGAGAGCCGACAAAAACCAAAACTCATTGCTGCCAATTGCTGTAATAAAAAAAAACAACATTATAATTCATATATCTTTTTAATATTATTTTTTTTTTAATTTAAAATAAAAATAAACAAAATTTATTATATTGTACATTGTACTTGAAATAAATTTTTTATTATCCTTAAAAAAACGCTTTTGTAAATTATTATTATTTTTTCTTTTAAGATTGTTTTTATTTTACTTTTATTTAACGTTATGACTTTGATTTTAATAAAATTAAAGATACAAAAACTACTATCTATAATGAACTTTATTTGCAATAAATTGTAATGCCTTCTTTTTATTATAATTCATTTTACAGTATTTAATATTTGTACGTTAAAAAACTTTCCTATTACTCGTTTTCGTCTGTATTAAGCTTGTTTTCTTTTTAAGATATAGAAACTATATTTAAACAATAAAAAAAAAAAAAAAAACAAAAACAAAAGAAAAACAAAATGAATTTTTACGGCAATTAGTAACTGCAAAACTTTAATAAATAATTAAAGTGAAATTATATATTTAAGAAGAAAATAATTACATTAAACAAAGAAAATTTTATAAAAAAAAAAAAAATATAAATATAAAGAAATCATAAAAAAGCTTTTAGTCTCTTTAAAAATCACAAATTGATGCATGGTAAATAAAAAACAACGTGTTAATGGCTGTACGGCAGGGTAGCAGAAACTGGTGAGGGCCTGAAATATAAGACTTAAAGATAATTAAATATTAAACCGTTGCAAAATATCAAAGGAAAACAGAAATTCGCAAAGATAAATTCTATTTGTACATTGTTTTTTTTTTTAAGTGTGATAGAACTTAAGAACGATCAAACTGTCACACTGCGCTCACTTTTTGACACTTGTGATCAGTGTACTCTGACAAATCATCATAAATAGATTGACGCTTGAATTACACTGATTCTTTCAAAAGTCAGTCATCAATTAGCGAATTCAGCGTGAAAGCTTATTTTTGGCTTTACAGGATTGTTAACAAAAGAAATTGCGATATGTGGAATAAAACTAATCCACAACAGACCCTACGTTCTCCATTATTCCAAGAAAAGTGTACCGTTTGGTTCGGTTAAATCAAAACGGAGCTCGCTTTACTGTTGATGAAGATCGTTACAGCACCATGATAATTGATTTTATGTTTGAAAATATAAATGACACTGATTCGCAATAAGTGCCATGCGACGACCGCAACCATCGACTTCTCAAAATCAAAATTTGGCGATAAGTTGATTTCGAGAAATGGACCTGTCAGTTGCACTCTAAGGTTGTACGATTTGACACTTCTTGATTATTATCTATGGGGCCACGTGAGTTAATGCTGATAACTCAACAAGAATTGACACCTTGAAGGTCAACATTGTTCGTGTTATTCGTGACATACAGCCGGCAAAACTCACAATAGTGGCCCAAATTTTGAGCCGCAATGACCATACGCTTTAATTATTTGATCTTTGGAACAGGAATTTTTTTTCCGTCGCCCTAAACTTAAAAAACCAACCATCATTTTTAGTTCTGTTTTTATAATCTGCGAACAAAGTTTATTTTAGTTCAAATGGATTATGAAATGAGGTTTATTAATTATTTGCTTTTATAAATTTCCTGTAATTAAATTTCATAATAATGAATGGCAGGGCCACAGCAAAAATTTGTCTTCAAAAATCAAAGTAGTTAGAACTCTTAATAGCTCGAAAACCAACATGATTTGTACACAGCATCAGTTTTTTTTTGTTTTTACAAATCCAAACATTACGAGGGCTGCTCTATATATTTCTGGCCTAATAATGAAAATGCAAATATTTATAATCAAAAATGGTTTTATTGTTTTTCAAAGTATTCTCCAGCATGATTTATACACTTTTGCATGCGCTCAAACCAGTTGTCGAAGCACTTTTTCCACTCCGATTGAGACACCTCTAAAACATGGTTTTTGAACACTTCAACAGCTTCTTCTGGCGACGAAAATCGTTGACTACGCATTTTTTTCTTGATGTGCGGAAACAAGAAGAAGTCATTAGGTGCCAAGTCAGGGCTGTACGGCGGATGACCCATTAATTCGATGTTTTGGCCGGTCAAAAACGCTCTGGTTTGAGCCGATGTGTGAGAGCTCGCATTGTCATGGTAAACAATTATTCGTCTTCTCTTGTTGGTTTTTCGAATTTCTCCATGACTTCAGGCAAACAAACTGTAGTGTACCACTCGGAAGTGACCGTCCTACGTTGCTCAAGCAGAACAGTTGCCACATGACCAGTTTTGCCGAAAAAACAGGCGACCATTTGCTTCGAAGTGCTTCTTCCACGAACAACTTTCGTTGGATTTTGCTGATTCGTCACCTGTGACGATCTTGTAAACGCCTTTTGAAGCAGCGCAATCGTATTTTTGCAACATTTCTTTGCACCAATCGACACGAGCCTGTTTTTGAGCGACTTTCAAATTGTGCGGGATCCAACGAGAACAAACCTTTTTTACGGCCAGTATCGAATGTATGCTGGTGAAAGAAATGCCCAAGGAGTCTCTATCTCTCGGTACGTCGCATGTCGATCTTTGATTATGAGTTCACGCACGGCATCAATGTTCTCTGGCACAACAGCCATTTTTGGACGACTTTCACGGAATTCGTCTTTGAGCGAGCTTCGGCCACGATTAAATTCATTATACCAATTTTTCACAGTGCTATAGGATGGTGCTTCATCGCCATACACTCATCAATGCACTCTTGTCGTGATAACCCACGTCGAAAGTTGTGAAAAATGATGGCACGAAAATGTTAACGAGTTAATTCCATTTTTTTCTATATTAAGTTTTTCAAGTCACTGTAAACAACACAAATAATGGTCGTACGTCAAAACGTTTTCAGTACGATTATGCTTAAAAATGACAAACTTTCCAATGGAAATGTCAGATTGCACTTGGCAGCACTCAGTGTTGCCAGGCCAGAAATATATATAGCAGCCCTCGTAAAAAGTTCACACTATATTTCAAGCTGAGGCTGTCTGAAAGAGAATGATATAAATCAAAAACCAAAACGAAGAATAATAAAAAAAAAATTAACTGAGATTTCTTTTCTTAGCACTTTTCATCAAAATCTTATGCGAAGTTTGTATTTATGGAAAAATTAATATGTTAAGTTAAAAGAGAAATATGCAATATGTTAACAGAAGCAATAAACGTCCACCAAAATATTAAGATTTTTTTTATTACTTACTAATCCCGCTCTTCTGCTTATTAAGCACGATTTCCTTTTTTTTTTTTTTTTTTTTTGTTTTAAAACTGATAAAACGTTTCAGTTTAGA
Source organism: Gymnosoma rotundatum (assembly GCA_916610165.2). Lineage (NCBI taxonomy): Eukaryota > Metazoa > Arthropoda > Insecta > Diptera > Tachinidae > Gymnosoma > Gymnosoma rotundatum. Next base: position 113,887,785 of record OU744340.1, on the reverse strand, counting down.
CTGACTTTTTATATTAAACTGAGTACGTTGCTTTCAAATGTTAACTTCGACTGCCCATAAATCAGCTGATTTTAGTTTTTCATAAAAACTAAATATGTAGTTGTTTGTTTTGATATAATAGGTCTGTTTAGTAACTAGCAAAGAGACAGTAAAACAGAAAATTTCAAAGTTTTTCTCCAAAAGTTTAAAAAAGTAAATGAACGCTTTACTAGCAAATTATTTTGTAAACAAAAGTAAAAACAGTTTTTTGAATAATTCTTGCTAGTAAAAGTTTTAATAGCCAAAACTTACAACAACTTTTTGTCTTTCACATTTTTACGCTCTTTTTTCAATCTCTCCTTGCAAGTATTTCAAGTACGTGAACACTTTCTAGTAACAATTTTGAGTTACTGAACTGATCTATTATCAATCGAACGTTATTAACAGAGATATTAGGTGCGTTTCCGTACTTAACTATACTACAGGTTTGGGTAGAATATAGAGCTTTTTAGAAAATGAAATTCTTCTTTCTGCACGAAACAGACCAGACTTTTTTTTCGGTAGATTGTACAAAACAGTCAGCTGGTTGAAAAGTAAACAGCAGGAAACACAAAAAATGTCTCCCAAAATTGTTATTTGAAAGTTTTTTCTCAACAAAAAACGAATTTTAATATTTGTGTTTTTATGTTTACTATGAACAATTGCATGTACATATATTTTGTTTGACATCTTATTTTGGGACAGAAATTTGGTTTTTCGTGTTACCGTACTTTTGGGTATTTTTGTCTTCAATTGAGAATAATTGATGTATACTCTCATTTTACCGAACTTTACCCAAAAGTTTCGGGAACGGAGCTATTATTATCATTAGTGCATAAAATTAATTGGCCGACATTTCGGGTCAAATTACCTACCGTGTGACTGGCTTTTTTAAATGTATATTTTTACTGTTGTTATAATTTCCGGTAAAAACCGTAGTCTCTGGCTGTGTACTTCGTACGTTTGGCGGGCGCTTTCGATGTGATAACATCATTTTCAAGCCACGTGTTCATTAATTAATTAAGTTTTAATAAACACGTGGCTTGAAAATGATGTTATCCAATCGAAAGCGCTCGCCAAACGTACGAAGTACACAGCCAGAGACGACGGTTTTTACCGAAAATTATAACAACAGTTTAATATATGTATACTGGCGGAATCAATCCAATTAATTTAATACCGTATATATTTTACCTCAGCTCAGTCGGACACTACAATTTACCAATTGCTGTTACTCTGCATTATAGTTGTGCATTTGTGAGTCATCCATAATTTAGATAACTATATAGAAAATTTATATACAAATTTTGTAATTAATAAAATTAATAATTTAATTCACATAGAAACACATTCAAAAATCTGCATAAATATTTGAAATTTTTAAAACGTCTTTATTTGTTTATGTATTCTATAATCACTAAAAAAAATTTAAATTATAATTTTTAAATTTATCACAACATAAACTAAAACAAATGAACAATGAAGTCAGGATAGAGAAAACTTATTATTTCACTTAAGAAATTCATAAAAATTTATAAGTTTATTTTTTTTTACATTCGGAGGCTAAAGCTGCTTTCACACGAGATTTGTGTGTTACAACTAAGTGTTAAGAACCACAAATTATTTATAATTGCTGTTAATTTTTGGCAAGTCAACTTACGAAGGTCCAGTGTTAAATAATCGATAATACTGCATTTAAGATGTGTACCTCGTTTCTGTAACTAAAGTGAACAATTTCTCACCAGAAAATATTATTGTCATTTTATTTTACACAGGATGAGTTGCAGTAATATATGAAGACTTATTTCTTTATATGAAATGACAAAATATTTTAATGTAAGAAAATGTTTACTTAAAAAAATGTCCGAATTGAAACAATAGGCGCAGTACCTCCCATACAAAGTGAAAAATTATTATTGTTTATCTAACGAATTGTAAGAAGTAGAACCCTGAACTAGAAGCTTCTTTATTATCATGAAGTCTAGCAAACTGTTGGATAGATTGGGATAGTGGGCGTGGTACCTCTAATACAAAGTAAAATGTTGTTGCCGTTTACCTTGGATACTGTTAGGATAAGGGTCTTCGCTGGATTAGAAAAGTGGACGTGATACGATTATTTCTGTAAATCACTGACATGTTCTTTTGCGGCTCGTTTTTTTTCGCTCGTTGCCTTCTTGGAAAACTCAAGACAAAAACATTTCTTCTGCTATATAAAGTAGCACTACTCCTACTCCGCAACATAAAAAGCACGCCCAGAACATTACGATTTAACCTCATTGCTTTATGGCCATGGAAGTAACTTTTGGATCTTGTATCTGAATTCAACAATCTCCAGAACATATGAACAAAAAACTTTCGCCTAGCAACAAAAGAATTTAATCTCTCCTCTCTTCAAAATATTGTCACTTATTAAAAAATTTATGCAACCAATAACAGTGCTATTATTTTTGCCGGAACTGTACAGAGATTTTTCCAGCATACACTACCTAAAGTAGATAGGATGAATGCTGAAGAAGGCAGGGAAAGTAAGGCTGACTTTCAAAATTTATTAATACAAAGTTTGTATACAGTTTTGCTGCAGTATTTAGATCTTGTACATATACAAAGTTGCGAAACAAAGCATCAATTTAGAAACTGATGCGCTAGTTGCTTGGTTGCAGCGTTTCTAATGCTTGTTTGCAACATTTTGGAATGGTATGCATTGTTGTAGTACCACGGCATTATGAAACACTATACATTGATCGAATACAAAGCAACTAACGTTTTGGAAGTCAGCCTAATTTTTAAAATGAATAATTTGAATGTGTTTGTTTATTTCTTTTTTTAGTAAAATTTGAAAATAAGAATTTAAGCCTGACTTAAAATAATTTTTTCCTTTTCAATACTTTGCATTTTTTTTATTATAAAAAAAAAATAATTTTTGTAAATTTTTTAACTCATATTTAAACGATCTTTTATTCGAATGAATAGCAAAGAGATAATATAAAAGACCATGTGATCTAGTGTTACATTTTTACTGTTCATTTTGTTTAAAAGGTGACGTGGCCTATGTTTCCAAATAAGGCATCATAAAATGATTTTTATAAATAAATATTTCTCAATTTAAAATTATTTCCATCAAATTCGTTTTTAAGAAGCCAAGAATAAGTCAATAATAAGCATCACATATATTTTAAGCTTTACTTCAATATTTATCTGTAAGTTTTTAATAAAACAAAAATATTATTTTATTGAGTTTTTATTTTCACTCTTTATTTAGTTTCAATTGTATTCATCGAAAATTTTGTAAAACCGTCGACATTTTCTAAACATAAATTATTTATTATTATGTTATATTATTTAAAAACTTTTAATATTCTGCCCTAAAATTTCTTACTTAAAAATAAATATTTTAGAAAAAATTAATTTCAACTGGAAATTATGAACATATGAGTGTTGTAAAAACTCAATGTTTAAAATGTTTATTCTTTAATAAGTTTGTCTTTTCTGTCATGACAGTTCATTTTCCAAATTCTAGTTTTAACTGCTTATTTTGAATTGATTTAATTTTGCATCATTTTTTTTTTTCTAGAATGATTTTAATAAATCGCTAAACTCTAGAACTGACAAATAATTAAAATATTTATAAAACAAATGCATTTTCAATAGGTTTACGAGTCAATAACAAAAGTAATCTTAATAAATAAATTAAAGCTTCAATAAATACAATAAAAAATAAACACAACATTTTTATTTACAATAACTAATTAACAATTGTTTTAATTTTTATTAACTGCCTGTCTTACGATATCAAAAAAAATTCGTTCATTGGGACAATAACATTTACTTACGCATTTTTTGTGACTTTGTAGGACTGGCAGTTTTCTTTTTGTATTCAAAAAATATTATATGAGGGTAAGTTATGTTTGCCAGAAGCAAAGAATAGCATTAAAGCCGGTAATCATCAACCACTATCATACACAATCGTAAAATTTAATCACACAAAAATCTGAGAGAATTTTGTTCTGCTTTTAAAAATTGTTTCAAAATGGCGTCGTAGGTGCCACACTATTATACAAAACAGTTACAAAAACATATGGTTTTAATCGGCTCTGTTCTGTAAATCGAATCGTTTTAAAAAACGAGCGATTTTCAAAACCGAAGAAATTACTATTTGGTGTTCTGCAAATCACTCATTTTGGCATTATTCGAAATTAAGTTCGAACTTTTACTTAAACGCCAAAGTCAGCTGTTGATTGAAAAAGTAAACAAATTTATTAATTTAAGGCAAGAATTGAAAATGCCCGAAGCATTTGTATTAAGTTACAATTATGTCAGAAAACTTGAAATACGTCAATTAAAAATACAAAGGAGGCAATTCAGAGATGCTTCAAATCCTTTGAGTGTTATAGATGAAAGGTAAGTAGAAATTTTTTCTTTGGATATGTATGTATATCTTTCTTTTTTAAGATTCGTTGAACTTTACCGGGTAAACAAAGAGGCCTTTGTAATAAAATTGGATAGTATTGCTCATTTGATACAAGAAGGATCTATTCCGGAGAAAATTCAGCTTGCCGCCACACTTTGCTTTTTAGCATTTTGTTCATTTCAAAGTGCTCGGGCAAGTGAAACGGAAATTAGTGTTGGACGTAATACATTTTTAAAAGTGCTGTGGAAAACAATAGATGCCTTAGAAAATGCTTTATGTCTGTTATAGATTAATTTAGATCTTACAGACAAAGAAATCAAAGAATCAAAATTACATTTCTTTGCGAAATACATACACTTTTTATCCACGCTATCATACAGTTTGAGTACACATACAATTTTTAACAGATCGTTCGACTGAGTATGATGGCGAATCTTGACCTTTGGCAGCATCCTACCAAAGTGGATACCTTGAATTAAGTGATAATTGTGCCCATGGTCATTTAATAAAATCAGTGATTAAAGCTTGCATTACAAAATGGGACTTAAGGAAGCTTTCAGTGAGCACTAAGGGATAAACGTTATCATGTGTGTCTGATTCCGTAGCATGTTCAGAGCTTTTACGTTGCGGACCTAACACATTATAATAGACGTTTAAAATTGGCCAGTGTAAGAGTATTTAACAGGTAAATAAATGGAGAATACAATTTGAAAAAAAAAAAAATAACAAACATTTAGGCGTTGTGATCATTAAACAAGATAAAACTATGCTATGATGACTTAGATTATAAGACACACCGACTTTTTTTTTCCAAAATTAAAGCAATGGCTCCTCGAAAAAAATTTAGTAAATTAAGGAAGTCATCTCTGAAATAACAGCATTTTGTGGACAATTGAAAATCTTTCTTTTTAAGGACATTAAAAATTATTTTCTGAACCGATTACAGATTGCTTCTATTAAAAAAAAAAAAAAAAAAATTTATAATTTTAAAAACGAAAGGGTGCCCTCATACAATAGACATGATTTTTTACATGTCTATTAAACTGTAACGGACACACATATGCTATTTGTACAAAGTTGACATCACTATAGCTTACAATAAAGTAAAAAAAATAAATATAACAAGAGTGCTATAATCGGATATGCCGAATTTTATATACCCTTCACCATCTATGTAAATCTAGTTTAGTAAAGTAACTCCAATCAAAAAAGCAAATATTGGTGACAGAGAATTGAATAATAAGAAAAAATTTGGTACTACATATTAAAGGGTTGCAAATGTTGTCTTGAATGCTATTTAAGACATTTTATTTTTTAGCAAATACTTCACTGCACTCACTTCTTGTTTTGCATGACACACACAATGTGTGCCAACAACAATAATAAACAATGAGGGAACATAGCTGATAAGTAACAAGTTGAACACAGTTATGACATGTATACAAAAAAATTAAAACTGCAGTGAACAACAATAACTACTATCACACAAAACATTTTTGCAATACTTCATTGCTTGACGAATAAACAAATACACGAATAAATGGCAAGTCGTGCTATTGATCGGCCAAACAGTGTGCAATAATGAGATTTTTACATTACTATCGTATACACTGCAGCATAGTCTTTAGTGTAGACTAAAAACCAAATGTTTAAAAATCAGAGGCTTAATACAATTTTTAAATAAAAATTTTATTAAGAAAAAATTCAATAACTTGAATTAAAAAAAAAAATAATACATTAAAAAGAAAATTATAATTCAGTCTTGTTTCCGAGTTGCATGCATTTTATGTTTGGATTAGTGAAAAGTCTTTAATAAAGTTACTTTAAAAAACTGGTTACATATCACATTTAAAAAAAAAACCAAACAATTCTTTAAATTACCTCTTAAATTACCCTTAAACTTTCACCTTTTGCGATCAATTAAAGCCACAAACGCTTTGTTTGTGTGTATCAATTATCTACATGGTTAACAATGCTAACAGTAAAACCCAATAATGACAATGACAACATTGCCTGTTATGTACAGCAATCACGCTGCTGCCTTTTTTATAACAACAAAACTACTGTAACAAAAACTACTGTAACACTTAACATTTTTGCAACAGATCATTGCTTGACGAATAAACAAATACACGAATAAATGACAGGTCGTGCTACTGATCGGGCAAACACAAAGCAAACACACTTTAATTTTTTTATTGTATTGTTATTGTGTGCGCTCGCTTAGTTTTTTTATATGGTGTAGTGTGCAATAATTAGATTTTATACAGTATTATCATATGCACTGCAGCATAGTCTTCAGTGTTGACAAACAACCAAGTGGTTTTGCGCAGACTTTTACTACATATACATAATTGTACATAAAAATGACATCGGCTCCTTATGACTTAAATATTTTTCAAAAATTTTAAGTATTTCCTTAAAGTCTTATCAAAAGCTTTCAAATGATACCCATATTGATGTTCTAATAAATTTGAAAATTTCAGAGCCCCTTAACTCGGGAAATATAGGCAAGCGCCAATTTTATCACTTGTTGTTTTAATGTTATTTTTGAATTCTCTATCGCCCCCTGTATTTATTTTTTGGATTGGAATTACTTTATCGTTCCAAATGACATGAAAAAATTAGAGGTAGGCGTGGTGTTTTGCCTGCTGCTTCGAAGGACATGAACGGATCATGCTGATTTCCAATAGCACCCCTTTCGACACTATATCTGATCGATTGACATATTTGTTTTTTGTTATTTCAACACTAACCTGGACGGACAGACGGCCATCGTTCAATCGACTTTGCTATGCATAAGGAGTCAGAATATATATACTTTATGGGGTCGGAAATGGATATTGTAGAAATTACACACGGAATGACAAACGTAGATATACCTTTTTTCCACTATTTGTGGTGAAGGTTATAAAAAGGTGGCACCGTAGGTTTTATGACTTGACTTTTGTGGCCCCGTCTTTTGGACAGTTATAGTCAACAACAGACAGTAAGTTGAGTCATACAGAACATATTTCATTGAAATACATTGCCGTTGGTCTTGCACTCGCTTACGGAGCTGTTGGTTAAGATAAGCTTAACGATTCTCAATGGGATTTAAATTCGCTCTTTGCACTGGCCACTGACTGCATGACTTTAAACTCTTGGTGGCTGATGCAATCTTTTACGATTTTTGCCCAATATTTTTGACTGCAGATTATTAGCGAGAATTTCCTTCAATTTTTTATGAGTGATACAATTCCGACTGGCGCAATACGGACCTCAAAACCATTAAGGGGCCACCGTATAATAGATTTATTTTAGGTTCATCGGACCACACTATCAATAAATTTTTTTTAAGGTATTTAATATTTCTAATTACAAGATTTTAAAGGCTCGAACTTAAAAAAATCTCTTAGTTTTTTTGGTGAAAGTTAAGGTTTGCTCTTTAGACCGTTCACATACTCATTTGGCTGCTAAGAAGAGCGGTAGCCTTTTTGTGCTATCGAGAAAAAAAGAAGCACGAAAAGTATAATTTATTTGTAAAATATATAATTTTTATTTTATTATTAATAAAGCTCTTATTGCAGGCATAAGGACGATCGATGACACTTTAAGCACAATTAACATTGCAAAGTAAAAGTGGATTTTAATTTATTAATACAATTTTTCACAGATACTTGTTGTGGAAGACATCGACAGTAAAACTTTCAAATCCAGGTTTTGTATAACATTTTAAAAATTTAACAAATTTATTTAAACTTTTAATTCTTTGCAGCTTTCAAGGGTCCTTTGAACACAACAAAACGTAAGACTAAATTATTCTACTTACTTTCCAAATAAGCTTTCACTTAAACGAAAAATAACGTCTGAAGTTAAATTTTTTGTAAAATTTTTTTTATTTAAACTGTTTCTCTTTTTTTTAAATTTTTGATTTAAAAAAGAAATCATAAAATGACACAAAATTTGCGGAGTTTCTTTCAAATTGATTTAAAATTATAAAAAAAAAAAAAAAATTAAAACAAAATAAATTTTTCTTAAATATAAAAGCTTAATTCTCATATCTGTTACATTAACAATAAGTTTTTGTTACATTAAACATGATCATAAAAATAAATCTTTAATAATAATAATAATTGATAAAACATAAAATGTTTTAAAATAATTTAAATAATTAAATTTAATTTTGAGTTTATTTTAAGAATTTAAAAAAAAATTGCTTGGTAGATCATCATTTATTTATTTTAAATTAATGGATTTTTTGTTTAAAAAAATTAAAAGTATTAATTATTGCTTATTGCAAAGTAATATTTAAAATATAGTAAAATTATTAATTAATGCTTTAATAATTAAAATTCTATTTATTCAACTCATTTACTTTAAGTTTAAAATTATTTTAATAAAAAAAGTGATTTTTATAAAATATTGTTAAAAAAATTATATTAAAGTTTGAATTTAGTTTTCTTATTTTTTAATTATTTGTATGTTTTTATAGGTTTATTTTATTATTCTTTTAACTAACATTAATTTTAGTTTTTAGTTCTTTTCTTAATCAATTTAACTTTATTTATTATTAATAATTAATTAATAAGTTTAAAGTTTAAGTAATTTACAATTTGTGTAGAGTTTTTTTTAATGAATTTTTAAATTATAAAACGAAAACTTATTTCCTATTTTTTATGTATTTTTGCTTTTGTTTTTATTTTATTTTGTATAAAGTTTTTGTTGCATTTTTTGTTGTTAAGTATACATAATTATATGGTTATTGTGAACTGTTTATTGTGGTTGTTTATTATTCCTTTAAATCTGGTTTGAAGTTTATAATAAACTAAAAGCGAAAATAAGTTATAAATAAAATAAATAACGCCGGAGTTAAAAATTATATACAATTTTTTTTCTATTTTTTTTATTTGAGACGCAAATGCTTCTTAATCTCCTCCATAAAGAAAACTCTGATTCTTAATAACTTTAAAGATTTTTTAAAGGAACTTTAATATTTTGCAAACTTGGGCTGATTCACGAAAAATCTTTGCAACTTTCTTTGACCCTTTTAAGTAGTTGTATTTTTTCCATTGTTCAGATTTTAAATTTATAGAACACAACTGTATTAAAACAGCTTTTTCTGCAACCATAAACAGTGAAAGATGTCGATTAAGATTTTTTTTCGAAAAAAAATTTTAGTTCTAGAAGTCTCACATACCGTTACAGCAACTATAGCGGATATCGCTAGAGAAGAAATTAGCGGTCCATTTTGATATTTTCAGTGATTAAATAATTTTCAATTTTTTTTTTGACCAATCAGTTTTTGGAAAACATAAAACATCAGGATCTTTAAGAAAAAATGATAAAAAAATTGTATCCTGTTTAAAAAAATGCTTTTTACGAAGAGGGATTTAATCGTTTAAGCACGGTTCTCTGTTCAGTATTTTTGGCCAGAAAAATCCCATATAAAAATATTAGTGATATTGTTCTTTACCCATTTTATGTAAATACCAGTGTTGCCGTTTAGTTACATTTTTTTGTAACTTTGGTAGACTCCACGTACATGTATAATTTTTTTTATATTTATAATAAAGTAATATTGGTAAAAAAGTACTCACTTTTTTTTTTGAAGTAAGAACGTCTCTTAAAACTGTTTTTCTTAACATGCTGAAGTTGCACTCTGTGCTATTAGTAAGAATTCACGGAATGTGTCTTGCTTCATGTATAGAAACAGCAAAATGTTTCTGGCAACAATTTTTCTCAATTGTAAAATAAGATAAGATGCACTTCTTTCGTGCGGAAAACTAAATACTCTGTTCAAACATGCGAAAATTGTTAGCAACTATAGTCATTCCGCTTGTAACCAACTTACTAGTGGTACCGTACTAATATCTGGATTTAGAAGAAAGTTGTCGTTTAATTTCCCTAAAGAAGTGCCGGATTACGTTGCTCAAAAATTATCAGTAATTTTATGTTGAAGTTTTATACAAATTATGCAAGTAGTAAATTCTATAGAAGCTCAATCTTTCAAAGAAAAAGGTTAATCGGATTAAAAAAAAATCCATGCAAGCAGTTTTCAATTACGAAATATTATTATTGACTTCTGATTTAAATCATCAGGCAAATTTTTTTCATACGGTTTGTTACATTTTGTTTTTTCTTTTTGATGAGTAAATATATTTGCTACCTTGTTTTTTTCCCTGAAATTGGAATAAAACTTTATAATATTTTTTAAATTACATTAAACTACTATTAATTTGGGGAAAATTTAAAAATGTAACTCTTAATGAAAAAATTACACTTTTTTTTAAGGCGTAACTTTTTGTTGTCTTTCTCTGGCAACACTCGTAAACACACAAAATATTTCTGGCTTCATGTATATTTAAAGAAAAATGTTTCAAGCAGCAGCTATCAACATTTGTTTACAACTGCATGCTTCAAAGCAACTTGAACGATAATTTCCTTCTAAATCGGGGTGTTGGCATCACTTGGCTAGTTGTCTATTTTTTAATAGGAAAAAAGTTAATAAATTTGCTTAACAATTTTCGCATATTTGAATACTTATTTTAAGGGCAAGTATTTTTCAAAAGCGATATAAAAAATATTTTTTTTTTAACATTTAACATTGAAAATTGGAGTTATTTATTTAATGATAAAGTAATAATTTTTTGTTAATTTGAATCAGAGACTATGGAACTTCTTTCTTAGAATTTTAAAATAAAATTTTGTTAATTTTTTCATTGGTTTATTATTATTAATTTTTTTTTTTGTATAAACGTCTCTTTTTAAATTTTTCTTGAAATATATTTTTGACTGTCATGTAGGCACTATTATTTTATTTTATTTATATTATTTTATTTATATTATTATATTTTATTTATTAAATAAAACTTGCAAAATATTGTTTTCATGTTTAAATACGTTACTTTTTTTAATATTTTTATGAAACATTTTTTGATAATCAACAAATTTTGTTATTTGTTATCTTTTAGATTTGTTTTTTAGTAAATTAATAAATATGTATACGATTTTTTTATTTATAAGATTTTTGTTTAATTATTAAAATTAATTATTTTTAGTGAAATATATGTATGTATGTATGTTTAAAAAAATTATTGTTTCTGTTTACCCTTCATTTTAAATGTTGAATATATATATATTTTTAAGAAATGTATTTGCGTTGATGCTTTTCTATTTGTTTTTAATTTTTATTGATTGATTGTTTTTATTTTAATTAATTAACGAGGTTGTTTCTGAAATTACTCTGTCAGTAGTTATCGAATGATGTGTAAACAACGGCATTTGAAATAAGTACAGCTATGAAAAGTTCTAAAAGAACACTTCTAGCAGAAGTTATAATTACAAAAAATGGAGCCAGAATATTTAAAACAGGTCTGAGTCCAACTTATTTTAAAACCAAAAGATCTCTCTTCATTGAAGAATAGTACACTGTTCATCATTTTGTGCGAAATGTTGAAAAAGTCAATGTAAAGAAAAATGCTGCGAAATAAATAAGAAATAATGTTGCTGAAGTAGTACACTCTTTATTTGTGAAATAATCTCGAAATGTTTCTCGCAGCATGTTTTTCTAACTAAAAAATGTTCTTGGCAACATTTTTTTCAATTACGAAATAACTTAAGCAGCACTTTTTTCGTACGGGTTTTTTAAAACAATTTTTTCAGACCGTTTGGTTTGATTTATTTTTTGTGTTTAAAAAATTTATGAAAGATAAATGAAAAAAGTGAACATTTAAAAAGAGAAAAAGACAAAAATTTATGTATTGAAGCAGAAAAGCGTTTGCTCATTACTGTAATTAAAAAACAAAAACATAAAGGTATGGGATAAATTTCATAAGTTTGGATGAGTTGAATGAGTATTTATTTCTCGTCGATTTCAGTAAATTGTAAATTTTTTCCAGTCAATGTTGAGTTCTTGAAGGCGATAAAAACGATAATACTTTCTAAAACGGTGTATTGACACTAGTAGTATATTGTTTAATTTTTCAAGCGAAATAATGTATGTTGCTCAACATTTTTCGCAAAATTGAACAGAGTACGAGGCCGTAAAAAATATGTTTAAGGATCGTAAAAACAGTAAACTACAGTTTAATTAAGCTTGACGTTCCACGTCTTCATATATATAAAAATAGAAGAATTAATTTTAATATAAAAAGAAAAATTATGTGAAATAATTTTTTTTCTTAAATTTTATGTATTTTTCTACTAACTTGAGTAATTAATGGGACACCCTCGTTAATTATTCTTTATATTTTCTAAAAAAAAATATTAATAAATTATTATAAGTAGTAGAAAATGTAAAAAAAAAATAATATAACTTAAATTAATAAGTTTAAAGAAAATAATAAAAATAAAATACTTTTTACACTTAAAAAAATAAATTACAGCTAAAATGTAGTTAATAGAAAATTATCTTTCATTAACAAATAACGTCAATCTAATCCATTATTTTTTTCTCGAATTTAAATTTAAAAAATTATTTTTATTTTTTAATAAATTTTAATAATAATAAAAGTTTTGTTTTAAAAAAAACGGTGGATGGTTCAAATTCATCAACAAAATGAATTACATTTTTTATATAAATTTTTTTTTTATTTTATTTTAGTTGTTTAGATTTATTTTATACATTAATTACACCATAATTTATTTTTATATTATTATCAATTTAAATTTTAGTTATTTTTTATGCAATTTTATACTTAAACGATTTAAAATCTTAAAAATTAAAAATGATATTACACAGATATATATTTTATATATATAATTTACACTAAAAAAAAACAAGTTTATGTTTCACTTGCAAAAATATTTTAAAGTAAAATTAATAAACTTAATGAATTTAATTTTTTTTGTTTAATTTTTTTTTTGTTTTTGTCAATAACATTTTTAAACTTGAATTAAATTTCTAAAATATTGGAAATTTCAAGGTTTATTTTTATATGAATTTTAAAAATGTGTTAATAAAATATTTATATATCTTAAACATTTTTGAGATCATTTCATTTGTTTTAATGGATGGGTTAATATATTGTAATTGTTGGTTTAAGAAAAATAAATTAAAACATATAAATATTTTAAAAACAATTAGATGTAAATTATCTCAAATAAAAAGTATTTATTTTTATTAACTTTAGGGGTTTTTGTTATATTTAAAGCAGTTAAAATAGTTATGCTGATGTTGAAGAAACATTGCTTTAGTGTCCGGACCTATGTTGATAATAGTTTGCTGTCTAAGCCTCTTTATGTTAAATTTAAATCATATACATAAGATTGTATACGTAAGATTGTACATATATAAGATTGTTTATGAGGTAAACAAAACTCTATTGAGATTTACACAGAGTAAAAAATTTATGAAAAGCTGAATTTGCAGAAAAACTGTTAAGAAATTTTTTTAGTTTTATTGCAATAAAATTAATTACAAATAATCAAGCATTTTACAAGAGTTAGTTTAACTGATATGTATTTTTAATACTCATTCACAGCTCCCTCCTTTATCTTTATTACCTACCGCATAAATTAAATGTCGGCAAAGAAGGATAATAAATAAATAAAATAGTAATACTAGCTTCAAAACTACAGTGCGTCTATTAAACTCCGGGATGTTGCCAGACTGATATAAGTAACCCTAGGTTTGAGGCATGTTTGTTTTAGAGACCCCCGACTCCGTGACACTGTTTCTTCTGGCGTATAAGACGAAAACAGTCGTCTGTGCTTGCAGAGTCCTGAAAGTGAGACAAAAGTACTTTTGAAAACTGACAGTGTAGGGATGACGGCCTCTGTACTTGATGGCGATGAGTTTTGTATTGCTACAGAAGCCGTCATCAGTACGCTGCGAATTAAGATAGTCTTCAAATCTTCAACAAGGAGTTAAAGCATAGTCCTGTCACTTACGTTTCTGCCAGGGGTAGTGCTATGCATACTGAGCGAACTGGTAGTCGGTTATTTTTAACCAGTGGGAAGACCACTGTCAGGTTAGAGCCAATATGGCTAGATACTGACTTCAATCTGTATCACAGTTGTTAGAAAAACACTAAAACGTATAGATGGAGAATTGCGAAAAATAAAAAAAACCATCTAGACATGCATGTATTGATTTATCTCTTCTAAGACAGGGCTGCCTGAGTGTTACCGTTTGTGAGAAGTTAATTTAATTCGTTAATTAAATAATTTTTTTTTGCTATTAAGCGCTGTATTCTGTTTAGCTTTTCATGTAAATGCTTTTCAAATCCTATATGTAAAAAAAATTAATGAGAAAAAAAAATATTGTTGCTTAAGTTGTATTCCTCTCAATTAATGAAATCAGCGAAATGTTTCTGGCAACAATTTTTCTAACTGCGAAGTAATAAGATCTGCATTATTGCTAGCAAAATGGTAAACGGATGCAAACAATGTTGCATACTTTAAGGCAATAAATAATTGCAATTTTCTTCTTAATCATGTTGTTGGACCCACTAGCAAATTGTCAAATTTTTCAAACAAAATAAATTAAGTTGTAAAGCAATTTTTGCAAATTTGAACAGAGTACTTACACTTTAAGCCTGGTGGCAAATTACGGCATTCGATATCGATCGAAATTTGTTGTTACTATTGGAATTTCGATCGTATTCGAATGCCGTAATTTGCCCCCTGGTATTCTGTTTGAATTTGTAAAAATGATTAAGCAATATTAATTATTTAATGTGGAAAATTTGAGATTCATAGTTTACATCTTCTGATTCGGTAGTATTTGACCGATTTATGGGTTTTTAGCATTTTACAAATATAAACAAAGGCAACCAATTTTTCGTTTAGTTTTATTTCACTTTTTTATTTTTTACGACTTTTTTTTTATATTTTAATTTTTTTGAATTATATAACAGCTTTAAGAAAATGTTGCCAGAAACATTAAATATGTTTTATCACAATAAAAACAAAGTACTCCTTTTTGCAACATTTTGTTTAATGGATTTTTCGAAAAGTACCTTAAGAAATGGGTTTGCTATTAAACTTAAATTATTATTCTTTGATTGACATACAAGAAAAAAAAAAGGTTTTTTAATTTAAATAATTTTATTAGCAATTATAAAATCTCTAGAAAATCTCAATAAAATTTTATTTTTGTTAATATATTTTTTAATGTAGAATAAATTTTGTCATATTTTATTTGAATGTTTTTCTGTTATTATTTTTGCTATTAATATTTTTACCTGTAGTCGTAATTTTAAATTCGGTAAATGTAAAAAAAGTTTCTACAAAAAATACAAATATTAAAATAACTATAATTTAAGAATAATAAAAATTTTTTAAATAAGAATAACTTTGGAACATATAAAATTCATAGAATAAATAATTAAAATATGTTCAAGTTTTTAGCAAATTCGCTTCAACACACGCATTAGTTTTTTGCTTGATATTGACCACTTTTGTGGTTCAATTTGGCTGCTTGGTCTACAATGACTGGCTTTTCATGTATGCAGTTGGTACTGAAAGGTTTAATTATGGAAAACCTAAAACATTAGCTTAGCCCTGTTACAGTTTGAGGTTTGCAACCTCAAGTTAAAGTATTGCAAAAGAGAAAAAAGCCATTTATATTTTTATTCTCAAATGGCGCTTGATGGTCAATTTTATTTCGCTTTTCCTAATGAATAATTTTAATTGAAAAAAGCTTAAATTAAATACTCGCATAAATATTATTTCTTTTAACTTTGCAGTTGTTTCAATGTTTTCTTTTTAAACCTTAAAATTTCCAATAAATATTTCTTCGTGTTCACAAACACTTAACGATGATGCAGAGAAGAATCATTATTTTTGCTGGCATCTAATAATGAACTATTATTATTGCTACCAATATTACTTAAGTTACTAACACCACCACCATTATCACCACCACCGCCTACCACTACAATACCACCCATTAAGGATGATGAACTACTATTACTTACAGCTCCAGTGATATTAGACGCAGCAGCGGTCGTCATGGCTGCAGCAGCTGCTGCTGCTGAACTTAAATTGAGAGCTGCACTTTCAGCGGCCGCAGTGTATTCTTGGGCTGACAACTTTAGAAATTGTTCATAAGCATTAAGACGTGATGCAGCAGCGGCAGTAGCAGGAACAGTTAAAGGTTCTGTAGCTGTTGATGAAACCATTGAATCCATTTCATTTGTACAAGTAGTATTCGATACGTTTAATGATGATGATGATGATGATGGATGATATAGTTTTGCCTCACATGACTGGTCGGAAGTGTTGCTATGGTATGAAGGTGGCGGTAGTGGTTCTTGTGCCACTTCTGTCGGCGTCAATTGGCTCTCACCCATTGATGTGGTTAAAGGTAAAGGTAGCTCTTGCTTTTGTCTTGGATATGCAATATTATGTGTACAATTAATTAAGAGATTGCTGGTATTTGTTGTAATGGCGCTTTTGTTGTTGTTGTTTTGATTATTATTGCTTGTATTACTGTTAGCATTTAACCTTAAGGTTGTTGTTGTTGTTGTTGTGTGATGAGGCTGGTGATGCGCCGCTTGCTGTATTATAAGCTGATGGTGCTGCAGATGAGATTGTACATGAGTTTGATGTTGGTGATGATGTTGCGGTTGATGGTGTGATTGTGACGATATTGATAAATCTAATTTTTCTGCTAAATTTGCATTAGTCGTAGTGTCATTTAGATTGTCTGCAGCTAAATTTATTTCGGTAGAGTACAATCTTCCTCTAGACTGTTGAGATGGATGTTGCTGTTGTTGTTGTTGTACATCCATGGATATTGGCGACGTGGGTGATTGTTTAATTATTGTCGTCGTAGATTGGTTGTTAGCTAAATATCTTGCACTTCTATCTATTGTCGCACCACTTGCCTCTTTCTTTTCCATTATGACGCCACTACGTTTTTCCAAAAGCAAACTATTCGTTAATCTATTGTCTTCAAATCCGTTTGTTAGGTCATCAAGACCAGCACTTAAGCTGGTGTTCTTTGAGCCGCTGCTGGTTTTATTAAATTCATTAAGTGTTGTCGTTGTTGCTGTTGTGGACAGTGTGTTATTGTTGTTGTTGTTGTTATTATTACTGTTAGTTCTATTACTATTGTTGTTATTGTTATTGTTTAATGCTGGGAGTTCATGCTATTCCTTTATTAATCGATAAATGTGATGCGTGGCACCACTATTTTGTGCAGCAACTTCAAAAACATACGCTATGCAGAGTAAAGTTTCTTGTGTTTCGCGGGATTGAATAACCTGCAAGAAATAAACGAACGATTAGAATTATTTTAATAAAAAAAGAAACCAATCAATTTGAGCAAAACTCACTTGCAATATTGTAAAATTTTCCAATACACTATTCATCATGTAGTGTTCAGGTAAATTTTTTAATTTTTGTATAAAATTAATCATATATTCGCACATGGGTGAACGTTCTATGCGATAAACAAAACGTCCATTTTCCAAGCGTGAATATTCGGTTTCAACCTTTTCCACAACTTGAGAGCCAAACGAACAGACTTTTGTGGAACACACCAAAACAACATTTTCATTACTTTCGTATCTGCGGAATAAACAAATTACAAAAATCAATAATAAATTTAAATTATTAAAAAAAAAAATAATAAAAGAACTCACTGGCTAGTTACGCCATAAAAATCACCCGTTTCGGTGCCTGTTAAGTCTGTATTTAGGTCCGCCCAACATTTAACCAAATAAAAGGCATTTTGAGGACCTTTCTCATAGAGATCTTTAAGACCACCCGATTTTTCGGGAAATTTGTCAAAGATTTGTCGTATATCAACAGTCTCAAGTAGGGGATCCGAAAAGGAGGGTTTACCGCCCAACTGTACAAACAAATGCCGGTTATACTATTCCAATTAAAAAAAAAAAATATAATTAATGATAAATTAAATATGAGAGAAATTTTTCAATAAAATTTCATTACTTACAATATCATCTCTTCTGATTTCCATAAACGCTGAAAATTCTAATAATCTAAATTTGTGCGTTGCTATCGCCCTGCCCTCCCATGGCAACTGTGCTGGCGGAAGACCTGCTTCAATATCACCAGATACAGCTGTTGATGGTTTGCCGGCGGGATATGGTTGTTGTGCAAATGGTTTTATACTGTAATCATAAAAACTTTGAGGGTCAATGTAATCAGGTAAATTATTTCAAGCCTTTAATATTTTATTTCTGATAACTTACTCTTGTGAAGTGCTTGGTTGAAGACCGGGCTGCCAAAATTGCTATGATGGAAAAATGAAAAACGAATTTAGGTTTTGTAAATTAAAAGTTGTAAGTTGTAAGAATTTGTAAAATAATTAAGTATTAGATATTTTAAAGCCATTTTTATGAAAAAAAGCAAGGGGTTTATTGCGACGAGATGATGTACCAGGCAATAGCATTCATTCATTTTCGCCATTGGCCCGAATGTTAAACTACATATAAAAAATATTATACAGAGTTTTTCAAGGCGAATAAATTATCAGGTGGGAGCGTAGGCGAATTCATTATTTTTTGCTAGTTACGATTATTGTCAAACTCATTGTAGAAAAATCCATAGTAAAATCATGGCGAAATAATACTAGGTGGTCGCAATGGCGAATTCATTAATTTTCGCCGTAACTGCTAAATGTCAAAAACCATTTAAAAAAATTATACATATTTTTTAAATATGTAGTTTGACATTTAGCGTTTACGGCGAAATTAATGAATTCGCCGTAAACGATAATGTAAAACTTCATATATAAAAATATGTAAAATTTTTTTGTATGGTTTTTGGAAAAATTAATGGCGAAATAATACTAGCTGGTCGCGATGGCGTATTGATTAATTTTCGCCGTAAATGCTAAATGTCAAACACCACATAAAAAAATTATACATATTTTTGATATATGTATGGAGTTTGACATTTAGCGTTTAAGGCGAAATTAATGAATTCGCCATCGAGACCACCTGTATTATTTCACCATGATTCCAGCAAAAATAATTGAATTGGCCTACGATGCCACCTGGTAATTTATTCGCCTTGGATTTTTTATAAATGGAGTTTGACTGTAGCTTACAATGCATTCGTCATCGCTTCCACCTGGTAATTGATTCGACTTGTATGTATATGGCGGTTGCTATTTTCAGCCATGACGATATTATGTACCAGGTGGTAAGAGTGGTGAATTCATTATTTTTCGATATTGCTAGAAATGTCTCACTCCATATATAAAAATCAGCGTCAAATTTTTTTATATGAAGTTTGACTTTGACACTGCCTGCCAGCTGGTACTTGATTTTACCATATGAAGAAATTTAATAAATTCGCCACTTCTTTCATGTGTTAATTTATTCGCTTTGGTTTCTATCTTATTTAATTTCTTTTTATTAGTCAAACGTTTACCTGAGGAAAACGTTAACCCAGTTCCTTTTTAATAATAACTTTCAAAAAATTGAGTTTAAATGTTTAAATTTATGTTTTAAAACATCATACATAAAGCTTTAATAAATTTTTCACAACAATGTTATACAGCTAAAAAACTGTAAGCTTGTTTTAAGCTTTTACAAGAATGCAGTACCATTACTAAAGTTACAGCTAAAGCAACAGTTGTGATAGTTGACGCGCGTATTTAAAAACTTTAGAAATACCAAAACAGCTTTTCCTTTAATCTAAGCTTTCTGCGTATTCTTCTGCAGCGCAGCTTTGTAAAAACAATATTTGCATGCACGCTTTTTCAGAAGATCTCGGCTACATATATTTCATTATACATACTTATGAAATCGTGCTTTTTTCGAAGACATACATTAAAAAAAAAATCATGTTTTTAACACGCACTTTTAAAACGTTTCAACGTTTAGCAGTGTTTTGGCGGCAGAGTTTTTTTTTTGTACGTGCGATAAACTACTAAAAATAACAATCGTTGTTTACAAAAAAACCTAAAACAAACATTTGTTTCTTTTCCTTCCGATTTTGGCAAGTTTTATGACAACTTCAAATGCAGATGTAATTTTTTGTTTCCGCTTAAGTGTACATTTGAAGTTGGTGTAAAACAAATCACCTGTTGTTTATTTGCAGGTTTTTAGGTTTTTAATAAACGATAATACTTTGCATTAGGTGCCTTAGAACTTTTTTTTTGTTAAGAAGTTTTATTATTTTTAACTGATTAAGCAAAAATTTTTAATAAATAAATTAGAATGTTCAACAACTGATCTGTTTTCTGTATTCGCTTTGAATTGGTAAATAAAGAGAAGAGTTTAATTATTGAGAGTCTTCTCGGTGAAGAAATAATTAAACTTTGTTATTCGGTTTTGTGTGGATCTACTCTTAGAGTGAAATAGAGAACCCTTTTTAGCCATTGTCTATTATCACTGTGTCAACACTGCAAACATAGCAGGAACAACTTTGGAAGTTGAAAAATTAACTTAGAAGATACAAAATTTATTATTTTCCATAACAAAATTGTGTCGGTCATTTAGAAGTCATTGTTGACCAAAATACCATAGATAAAACTTTCTTTCGCATTCTTAAAGGCAAAAGGACAAATACCCGATCTAAAATTCTGTATACAAGTGATGTCTGTAGCAAACTGCGTTGCCACCGATTTTTTTTTTTTTTAAATTACCAAAATTCCTCAAATGCATTTTTTAAGCCTAATCTTTTGAACATATTCAATTGCAAATAATCAATGTTTAAATTGCTTGCTTAAAAATAGTAACAGCACTAAAATATTTGCTTTGCTTACATGTTTTTCAGCAAATAAAAAAAACTTTGTAAATGTCTCAGCATTTACAAAACATTTCATTATAAACGAAAAAACTGCAAAAAGCAAATGCAAAAAAAAAGAGAAAGAAACGCCTTTGCTTAGCCTGACTATGTGTTTCTTTCTGCAGCAAATCATTTATTTTGAAAACGTTTGCTATTGCTTAAGCAATAAGTTAAATTTTGCTGTTGCTTGAAAAAAAAAAACACCATTTAATGGTGTAATAAAAACAACGTTTGTATTGTATGTATTTTCTTACGTATTGTAAGTAATAAATACATAAATACGTTTCCAATGCTAAAAGGGTCGAAAAGCAGCAAGTTACAGCAAGAAAAAGCAATCGTAGTTAGACACAACTTCATAATAAAGAGTTAAGCAAAAGCAAAAATAAATAAAAACTGATTGCTCAAGCAATAACAAACATTTTCAAATTAATTGCTTTGCTGATTGCTTTGCTGCAGAAAGAAATACATAGTCAGCTAAAGCAAATGCGTTTCTTTCTTTTTTTTTACATTTGCTTTTGCTGCACATTTTTTCACAGCAACAGTTGAGCAAGTACATATGCATTGAAAATAGTCAAGCATTTAATCACTGCAAATAATTGTTTAAGCTGCATTTTAAACTTGGTTAACAAATATCTAAGCCAAAAATTAGATTTAGTAAAAAAAAAATTGAACAAAATGCATATCAATTTAGTACCCAAACCGCTACAACGGCAACGCCGTTCAAAATAAAATTGTTGCGAATGTGTTAGAGCCAAATCGTTTCTGTGTTATGTTTTTTCTGGGTCATAAACAGAGAAAGGATTCACAAGAAAAATGTCATTAAAATATGTTTGACGCTTGCGAAGGATAACACGTGGGGTTTAAACATTCATAAATTATTCATTTTCCCCCTTATTACCCGGATAGATTCATACATTCCACGTTCTGGTAACTTAATTTTCAAATTTATTTTGGTTTTAAGCAAATATTATTTTTCCGGACTTCGACTTTTCTTTTTAAGTTTTAATGACTTAAAAGTTTAATATCATTAAGTTTTTCAATTAAAAGTTAGTTCAAAGGTAGCAACTAAAGGCTACTACTGTGTATCCTACACAATCATACAATTTATTACCAAGAACATCTGATGGAATCCTGTTCTATTTAGAAAAACACACTGCCACACTGTCGCACAAGGAGGACACAACTCAAAATGCCACTCTCATCGTAGAAAAAATATTGTGTTATGGACTTTTTCAAAATAATAAAATTTGGACACACCTGTCAAAAAGTCTGTCGCTTTTAATTTTTATACATGCTCCTTATTTTAATATACACTTTCTGGAAACACATGCTATTTTTGACAGATCTAACGACTAAAGTTCATTGAGTGTTTGGGCTTGCAGTAGCAAAGAATCATGAACTTTTAATGAAAACACAAAGTTAGGAATTTACATACAAGTTACAACGGAAATACATAATGGATTAAAGTTAGCAATGTAAAAGACACACACACATACACAAATTCTTATACAAAGATAAACAGGTGCAAAATGAGAGACAAAACTCGGAGTTAGTGTGAAGATGATCATCTTATTCTCTTATTAAAGAAGATAAAAAGTTATCACGAGCAATATGAATATGATGGAACAGAGCAGCACTACTACAGCTATTAGAGTTACTGATGGCTGAAATAGCTAGTAAGGCTTCTAGCTAGGTGCTTGGGGGCATAATTATGAATTAATGAATGATAAACTTGCTGTAGTTGTGGCGACTGTATAGAGTGATATTGTTGTAGAGTACTAACCGAGTTTGTATGCTGATTGTGGTGATGGTGCGAATGGTGGGGATGCGGCGGTGGTGGTGGTGGTGGCATATCCGGTCTTAATGGGTGACCCAAGGGATTCGTTGTTACCGCAGAGGACGATGACGACGAGGACGACGTGTGATTGTGTAGGGGATGGTGTTGATTGCTTGCGTGGTGGTGTAGATGATGGTGTGTATGGTGGGGATGCACAGTGTGATGATGATGGTGGTGGTGCAAACCACTAAGAGCCGACGCAGCTAATGTCAAGTTTTTTACCGCCTGTGCCGATACAATCTGTGAACTAGTCATACCAGACATGGCCTGTAAAGCTTTTTCCTTTTCATTTAATAACTGCAAAACAGCAGCATTATTTGCACCCGGTCCACCTAAAACTCCATTTGGTTCCTGTAACCGAAAAAATTTTCAAAGTGAAGTTGTAGCTTGACACATTAGAAAACAAAAAACACCGTATATTTGGTCAATCAATTTATGATTCGATTTCACTTGCATGTTTGAATGTTGCTTGGGCGAGTGGGCGAGAAAGAGAGAGAAGTTTAAAAGTGCAGTGTGAATAAATGTTTCGCAAAGTTATGATTTGGGAATGTATGATGATATTGACACTGATGGTTGTGATGTTAACATTTTGGGAAATGATAGAAAGTGTTTTAAGTTTTGGGAGTTTTTGAATGTATTACTCGGCAGCTGGTTTTAAATAGTTTAAAATCTATTTCTTGTTTTTTTTTTGCATTTGAAATGAGATGATTATGATTCTGTTTATTTATTTACACTGAAACAAAATTTTTTTTTTATATTTTTATTATTACTAAATCCTTTGGTTTTCGTTTACTTTGAGAAATTAAAAAAATAAATCGACATTATGCACAAAAATTTTAATCTTATCCTTTTTGAAGATAAGCCTTAGTTCACAAAAGCAAGAATCCTAATTCAACTCATTGGAAGAGACTGTCCCGAAATAAAGGAAAAAATATTTTAAACTTATTGAGAATTAAAAAAAATTAAAATTTTGCCAAGTTATATACGAAGAATAACGGTTTAAAATAGGAGTATTTAGAGTCATATACAAGGAAATATATTAAAACATGATGAAAAAGTCATTAACTCTGAATAAAATACCTTCAATCGCATTGGCTAAAAATGAATAAAATCTGCCTTTTTCATCCCCAAATTCCAAAACTGAACCACATGTTCTTGTCTTGTACTCCGATTTTTTGAAGAGGGAAATAATACAGAAGATAGGTGGTGATATATCGTTCATTTTTTAAAATTCTATTATTGAAGGTTATGTTTATTTGGTGTTAAGAAGGTCCATTATAGCTTGTACAACGCTTTTTATTATTTTTTAATTCGCCGATATTAAGACCTATAGACTCACTAGTATTAAATACATATCACAGGCTGGGATGTAAACTCAGGCTGCCAAACTAAGTACAGCTAAATAGTCAACGGGCTTACTATCTAAGATACAACAAGAGTCTTGAAATCGGTGTATTATAACTTGTTTCGCACCTTCTTTCTGATATAATAATGATTATATCCGTGTTGGCAGGGAAAGACTGGAAAAAGTTATGCCTTTCCCTCTAAAAAGTTAAATTTTTTCACAAAAAGTTACATTTTGAAAATTTCCATAAATAAATAGTAATTTAATCTAATTTATATAAGACATAGTAAAAGTTTTATTCCATATTTAAGGGAAAATAACAAGGCAGATTATACTTATGAGGACTTAAATTAGGACTCAATACTTATATTTTGGTATGGAATACCGTTATTAAAAAAATTCAGCCAAATTTGCTTAAAACTTTAACAAAAAATTTCTGACAACTTTTTTGTAATATAATCCGGGACTTCCTGCAGGAAAT
The DNA here is from genome assembly GCA_916610165.2 of Gymnosoma rotundatum. Classification (NCBI taxonomy): domain Eukaryota; kingdom Metazoa; phylum Arthropoda; class Insecta; order Diptera; family Tachinidae; genus Gymnosoma; species Gymnosoma rotundatum. The sequence goes on along the minus strand of OU744340.1, from coordinate 113,863,001 downwards.
TAAAAGACAACTTTCTTCTAAATTGAGTATTGATACGGTTTACAATTTTTTCAAGCGGAATAACTGAAAAGTTGCTAAAAATTTTCACAAATTTAAACAAAAAAGAATACTTAGTTTTCCACAGTTGAAAAAAAATTGTTGCCAGAAACATTTTGGTGTTTCTAAACATGAAAAAGAAACATTTTGTTATTTCTCCCGAATTGAACAGAGCAAAACCTCAGCAATGTTATTTTTTATTTATTTCAAACTAATAATATAAAAATATGTGATTTTATTTGCATTTGCAGGTAACCTTTGTTATTACAATCGAATTGATATTTAAAGAAAGGTTGATATGTTAAGAGAGAATCTTAATCTTATATAGTGAAAAAGGTACTCCTTCAGAGATATTACTTTATTTCATATCTGTATCAAAAGTTCCGAAAATTTGGACAAATATAACAAACTTATACGTGTTACGTGGAGTCTTCTAAAGTTAAAAAAAATGTAAAAAATGTAGAAAATGTAACCAAACGGCAACACTGGACTTTATACCTGGTAGAAAATTTTAGAGTATATCAATCGTTCTAAAGCAGGGGTGAGCAACCCGCGGCCAGCGGGCCAACTGCGGCCCACGCACACATTAACTGCGGCCCTCAAACATATTTAAAATTTATATGGTGGCCGGCCCATAAGCAGTGAAAACTAAGAAAACAGAAAAAAGATGTCGAATTTCAGACCAGAATCTAGAAAGTAGCTTAATAGTTGCTACTATAAAAATTGAACCAGGCATAGGTACCTTTTCCACAATGAGGCAAGTGCCTTATTAATATAATTATACAACTTATTATTAATTTTTTATTATGTTCTAGTGCAGTAATAAAACGTATTATAAATATATTATCAAAAATATTTTATTTTTGTTCAACTTCTAAAACTTTTCTTCACAGTTTTCTGAAACATAATTTTCATTTACCTCAAAATGGCCCGCTTTAGTTGGGTTGTTTTCAATTTTGGCCCGCATTACAAAAAGGTTGCCCATCCCTGTTCTAAAGGATCAGTAAAGTTATTAAAAGTAAGAGTTGTGAAACTAAAAAGGAAAAGTGTGGTTGATGACTTTATTGAGAAATTGTTTGGTAGATGATAAGATGACAGCCAGCTTCAAAAGTGATTAAAATTTCCTTAAAAGGAATTCCAAAAACCACTTAGATACATTCGAGGTACTTTAAATCGGTTAACTGTCACGATAGATAGGAATCGAAAATTTCAAATATGCGTGTCGGCGTCACACTAAAAATGCTAGATGGCTAAACAAGTAAGTGTCATTGGCTAATATTAGACTAACGTTCAGTAGTAGAAAGGAGTTGAATAACTTTCACTCGATAATTGCAATCCCTAATGCAGAGGGCAAACTCGTCGGTTAGTGCTGACTCAGCACTCAGCACTGCTGAGTAAGAATAAGAATAAAAAATCACAAAAGAAACCACAGCTTTGTAAAGGTAATCCAAAAAGAAGCATTATGCTTCAGTATCCAACTTTATATACAGGAAAAGGTTTTTCCACCTTTTAATTGTTTTATTTGTTTACAGTTTAAAATTTTAATTAAATTCTTAATTGATTTAATTATAAAAATAATTAAAAGATAAATACAAAATTTTTTTTTAAATAATTAATTAAAAAAGAAGAAGATTATTTACAAATCATATAAGTAATTAAATCAATTAAAATTTTAATTAAATGTCAATCTGACAATAATAGGAGTCAAAACATTTCTTGCTGCATTTTTATGTAGAATAGAAAAAAAAGGACAAAGAGGAATTTTGGACAACGTAACAAATTTTAGTTCCCGTGATGAATTTAAATATTTGAAAATTTTTTTTAGAAAATCTTCTCTTAAACAAAAAAAAAAAAAAAAAAAAAATTATTTCTTTTTTGTTTAATAAAAGAAAATCCTTTGACATGTTGTTGTTTGTTTTTCTTTTGTTTTTTATGTTTTTGCCATGAATGTCAAAGGTTCTTTTTGATTAAAAAAGCAAACAAAATCTTTTTGTTAAATGTTTCTTATTTATTTTATTGTTGTTTTTATGTAATTTGATTGTTGTTTTATTTTATTGTAGTTTAAGACACACATACACACCCTGCCCAGGATGCAAAAGCCTTTGTGCAGTTTATAGCTTTTGTTTGCTCTGACTGCCTGCCAGGGCAGCTTCGCAGCAAAACGAAATTCATTTTTAAAACAGTTTTCTTTTTAGTTTTTTTTATTTGTTAAAAATGCATTTGTGTAAAAAGTTTAAAAAAGTTTTTATGTTTTTTATTATTTTATTTTCCTTTTCCTTTTGCATTTTTATTGTTGTTCTGTGGATGCATTGCATTCGTTTGTGCCTTGTGATGGGGTATGGCATCTTTTCTATTTGAAATATCAAAGTAAGTTAAGTGTTTTTCTTAGTTTATTTTATTTATTTTTTTTTATTTAACATTTTTCTTTTTGTAGTGCTAAGGTTTTCAAATATGTAATTTTTTTTCTTATAGAAAACTAAAGCTTTTGAAATGTTAAAAAATAAAAACAAATTAGGAAATTGTAGAGGTACTAGTTCGACAACAACAAAACAAAACCTGGATTTTAATTCTAAAATTGTGTTAAAAACTGTTAAAAGTTTTTAAGGTATTCAAAGAAAGCATTGTCTTGAATAATTTTCCATAAATAACTATTAAACAACAACAAAAAAAGGAAAAAATATAAAAATTATTAAAACGTACTAATTTTAAAACCTGTTGTAAAAATTTCAATTATCAATAATAAAATAAACCCAAAAATAAATATATGAGATTTTCTGCCTCCTGTTGGAACATAGACCGCCAGAGCCTCATGTTTGACTAGAATTCGCCTATTATCTTGAGATGTCCATCCGACCATTTACGATACATAGCAGTTACGTCTTCTAACGCTAGCTAGCATTGAAACGCATGTCACAAGGTCATTGTCCAGAGAATACTTAAACCGCAAGTAGCTAGCTGAGTAGGCAGTTTACAAGCGAATGGCAATTTCACATTATTCGAAAAAAATCCCCAGAGAAAAATTAGTAAAAATTATTCTTGCTTAGAAAAGCCTGGAAAATATAAAATTTTTGTATTGATTGATAATTATCTAACAACTATTGTTTGTGCTCTAAGTTGTCGGACAATTTACGCCTTTGCTGCGAAAGGCTCACATAATTTTTTATTTCGTGAGAAATATTGCCAAAAATCCACATAAAAAAATTGCTGCGAAATAAACTAAAATAATGTTGCTGAAGCAGTCCTCTGTTTCGCGAAATGTTTCTCGCAGCATGTATAACAAACTAAAAAGTGTTTCTGGCAACATTTTTTCAACTGCGAAATAATATATGCAGCACAGTTTTCGTTCGGAACTTTTGACAACTATTTTTTAGACCGTGTCTTTTGGTTAATTTGGTTGCAAACGGGTAACAGGCTGCTAGAAAACAAATTTCTTTACTAAGAGGCTGGCTAAAGTAAGCTAAGCGAGACAACTCTGGTCAACTGTCGATTTGCAGTTTTAATATAAAATTACCTGCGCATATGGAGCTCTTAGTTAAAACTTTAATCAAATCAAACAAGACCATGTGAAACCGACAGAGTTAAAAAAGAAAGCCTAGCATGAAGTGGAGAGAATTATTAAATGGATGGGATAGGTACTCCTCACACAAAAGATCCTTCAGAAAATTGATTGAATACAATCAAGGTTGGATAACTGCACTGGACGCGTCATAAAAAATAAAAGTATTGGCCAAGGCCAAAACCAAAGAAGCAAGAGATACTCTTAGTCTGAGCCTCATAGAGTTTGAGAAGATAGCGCACTTGACCCTTAAATCACAACAGTGGAGACAAGACACAATCGGGTACCAGAAGATGATCCAATTATGTTAGTGGTCTGCTTCGGTATCCTCTCCTATATGTATATTGGAATTTCCAGATTCTTTTCTAAAAAAAATCTTACTGTTTTTTTTTTAACTTTGAAGTTTCTAGAAATTTAACAACAAAAATTTAAAGTAACGTGTTCACAACTACTTTGGTATGTGGTATAACGTACAATTTACAAAAGATGAATTATTTAACTAAACCATATTTTTTGCTATCATTTTGTTTAAGAGCTTAAACTTAATTTTGAAATTACTTGAAATTCAACTTTCACAAAAAATTTAAATCCACCAAATTAAATTCCAGACAAACAGATTTAAAAGTTAGTTCGCAATAAAATATCTTATTTGTATATTCAAACTTAATTTTAATTTTTAATAAAAACCCTTGCTTTTTTAACATCAAAATGCCTCTTCAATAGGTTTTGTAAAATCTATATTTAAAAAGATTTGAATATTAAACGAATATGATAAATTATGAATTAAGCATGAAATTGGAGGAAACATTAAATAAATATACATAGAATGAGTAGAATGAAATAAAAATGATTAAAAAAATGAATTTAAGAGTTTATGATGAAAAAAAAATAAAATAAAAAAAATGAAAAAAGTGGACATTTATAAACTTACAACTTTGATTTTTGCTTGGATTTCGCGTAATTTTCGGCGTGCCAAAACTTGTATGTGAGAACTGACTTGTTTGCGGGTTCTCGTTTTGCCGGTGCGTAACTTAATATAACGGGCGATAAGTTCGTTGCGTCCTGAAAAAGATTAAAAGAAAAATTTTGTGTTAGAAAAATAAACTGAAGGTACGGTCAGATTAGTCCAATATTTAACCAAAAAGACGTAAAAATTTTTTTCTTCTCAAATATATAAATAATATAAAAAATTAATAATGTAAAGACATTATTATCAAGCTTTTGTTGAATAGAGTCGTTTTACTTTAAACAATTGGTTTTTACCTCTTTATTTACAAATTAAGGAATCGAAGACCTAACATTCGTAAGTAAAACAAACATTAATCAAATAAACAATAACCTCCTTCTTTTTTTGAAGTCGGTTAAAAATAAAGGACTGGTTTTAATTTTCTTTTTTTTCTGATATGGGCGACTTTAAGCTCACAATATAAACATGTATTTCCCATCATAAAATTTCAAAATATGCGGACTGGTAAGTAAAAAAGATTTGCAAGCATTTCTTTAATAAAGAACTTGGTTTAAGTTTTAATAATTTTTGAAAACGGTAAGAAGTCTGTGTTCGCTTTAGAAATGCTTTACAAATATTTTAGCTATAGATTTGAAAATTGTTTAACTTCATGTAAGCACAGTTAGAAAGTAATTTTACATTTTTGGAATAGTTTAGTGAACTAAAACAAAAATAAAAACAATGATTTCTAAATTTTTCCAAATTTACGGGGTTCTCACGATTGATCCTGGTAGAAGAGACCGAAAAGAAAATACACGTGTGTCCACAAAGTTGCTTAACATTACTAATACCTCAGATGTAAAGAAAACATAAATTTTATAAAGATTTACAATTACAAGTCACAATTATATTCGCAAACATTAAAATATTTAAAAAAAAAAAACGTTATTATGTCTTTAAGGATGTCGTTGTAAAGTTCAGAAGTACAAGTGTTAAAAACAACTAGAACAAGTTACCAGATCTTTCTATATCAGAAGAATTTAGGAGTTTTTAATCGCCTGTAAATATAAATAGCAATTGTGAAAATTATTGTAAGCGTTTTTTATTTTGCATCTGAAAAGCGCAACGAGTAAAAATAAGCGAGAATCAAGTATACGCTCCAGAGGAAGTCAAAATCAGCTGTCGGTAGCAAATTTATAAAAACGGTGCTTTTTCGCAATCGCACATTAATATCAGCAAAACATTTTTTAATATGGCCTTAATTTATAATTATTGCAAAAATAATTATCAATAAAATACTTAAACAAGTGATTCAAAAACAAATAAAACAAGGAACTAGCGATTAGCGAAAAAAGTCGGGTACGAAAAACAAATATATATAACTCAACGGGTTCCAATAATTGATTTTGATAGAGGAGACCAAAAATATATACGTGTGTAGGCGTTTTTGAAGATCAAATCGAAATTTTTTGCAGCATATTGGTATACAAAACGAATCCAACAATACGAAAGAACGTGCTATAATACAGTTTTGAACTTCGTGTTTTTTTAGTTTTTTTGTTAATTTACCTGAATTTAAAATTTTAGGTCAGTCTCATTGGTTTCTGTTTGTTATTGCAAACAAGTAAAAAGAAATAAATGAAACAACATTGTTTTATTTATTTCTATAGCCTAAAAGTATACTTCGAATTTGGTCCATTTGAGTTCCCTTAAGGTATACATGAAAAAAATTATAGTCTAATCCACTATCACCAATATCTTACAGTTGATCAAATTTTTTAAAAATTAATTCTTAACAGTCGGAAGAAATTAGAAACGAACATCTTAGCTTTTTTCCATTTTTTTCTTGTAAAGCAAGGCAAGTAAATAACGTTTTAAGTCTCTTGGTTTTAAATAAACTCATCAATTATATCTCTACTAGGAGTTTAGACACAAGTTTGAGTCCTATAATGCTACGAATTTTCTTGTTTTACCCATTCGGTCTTTAACGATAAGATGGCTGTTAAACTAACTACGAGTACGACAAATTTTTTAGTATTGATTTCGTGTGCATCTAAGGTAAGTAAGCGGTGAAAACCAGATGTAACATTAAATATTAATACAAACAATTATTTACTCATTTTTGTACCTTTTGCAATTTTTTTTGCTTTGCTTTAGTTAAAGTTCAAGTGGAAGCGTGTTTTTAAACACTTTAATGTATAATTGAAAATTCCAATTAACCCTTTTGAGTGATCTTAAATAGAGAAACGCCCCAGTTCATTTTGCATTTTATTTTATTAATTTTTTTTTCGTTTGTATTTTCCTATACATTTTGCCTGTGTATATTTTGTTAAAGAGTCTGTGTAGTTGATTTGTTTTTTTTTATTCAATTGTCTAGAGTTTGATATAAAAGACATATCAGATTGACCTTTCATCTGCTGATTTTATTGTTTTATTATTTTTTATTAGATGGTGTAAATTAACACAATCGTATCATTGGCTTGCAATATAAATTAAAAAATGTCTTTAATTAATTTTTAAAATTAAATTCTTTTTTTAAATGAAATATGCTGCAGACACGTTTAAGCACGTCAAACAGTTACAGGAAATAGAGAATGTTGTATGTAATTTTAAACTAAAAACACAAAAGTAATACAAAATATAACGCAAGGTCAAATTTATATTACTCGTACTTAATATTGTAAAATAAATTTGTAAAACGAGTATAAATTTTAAAGAAATAATTTTTTTTTGAGATATGTATTTTTATTCGAAACATCTTAAATAATGCATAACACTGGCTTTATTTGAAAGATTATTTGATGACCTTAATAATTAAATATTGTTTTTAGTATTTGTCTGTCGGAATAGGGAATGGTGCTACTCATGGTGTCTCAACTAACAAACGAAATTTAACATATTGTTTCTACCGCCAGTATTCTGATTGAGAAATCTGCGTAATTTTTAAAACAAAAAATTATGTGGTTAAACTTCCAAGAGAAACATTATATAAAGCCAAAAATAAACAAGTGAGAGTGCTATATTCAGCAATGCCACATCTTATATACCCTTCACCATACATGTATCACCACATGTACATAGAAATCGGCATAAGAAATTCTTTCATTAAGTTTTTCTGTTCAAAACAAGCGACGAAAGTTGTAAGTTTTGTTTAGGGTTGCTGCCCCAACTATTTGTGGTGAATAAATAGTAAGAGGTGAATAAGCATAAAAAACAACCAAAGTATAGTTGTAGAAAATAAGCAGTAAGGACAACCACCTGCAAACGAAAGTTGAAAAAAGATTTGAAAAAATTAGAGGCAGGCATGGTTTTTTTGCCAGCTGCTTTAAAGGACGTGGACCGATCTTGCTGATTTTCAATAGTAAAATTTTTAAACCTTTGTCTGTTCGACGAAGTTGGCAAAGTTGATTTCAACACGAAAACGGATGGACATAGGTATAGAAAGACATTGCTCAATCGACTTTGCTATACATAAGAACTTTATGGGGGTCAGAAATGGATATTGTCGAAATTACAAATGGATTGACTAACTTAGATATAAAAAATTTTTGGATGATGTTTAAAAAGGTGAATAGTTCTTGCCGTAGTATCACAATGTTTTAGCGTACGTTGATGGGTGCTTAAATTTGTTTAAAACCCATTTTTAGTCAACAAAAATCATAAGGAGAAAATAAATAAAGTGCCACTAGAAAGTAAAGTAAAATTAACGTGCTGCTATTTGCAATCAAAAGAATTGTTACGTTTGACAAGGGTTTCCTGAATAGCGATTTTGTCTCACCTTAAATCTTCATCTTTAATAAGGCATTATTTATCAAACATTATTTTCATAATGCATTAGATTTTCTCTTTTTCAAATTTCGAAAAAAAATTTGCTCATTAAGTTTCCTTGTAAAAACTTATAGTTTATATAAATCTATTTCCGCCCAAAAATATGTTACCAAAATATGTGTGTTAAATATTTGAACACTAATATGCAGTTAATCGATTATGAAGACAAGTGTTGCCGTTTATGGTTTTAGTGATGTGGTTACTTCCGCACACTTTTTACACACACTCCCACTCAAATACTTATTTCAATATCAACTCATGCCAGACAAGTTTTTCTGCTCACAAAGGACGATATTTACACAAAATTTCAATTATCTCTTCTGCTTACATATCGGTAAACAAATAAGAAGAAGAAGAAAAAAAAAATGAAAATCATAAAAATTTTCATTCATAACCACACATGCATGATGAAAATATCGATGAAAAGCTCCAATTAGAAAAACAAAAATAACGAAAAATCTTTTACCCAAAAATTTCCTCATTCATATGGGAAAGAGTTGCTAATGTAAATGAAGGTAATGATGTAGCAGCTCTGCTGCTGCTTCTGCTCCTGCTGATGATGATGAAAATATTTGTGGTTATTATGCTATAACGTTGTTATGAAAAAGCTGTACTAGTTTTACAGTATAAATACAATTTTGTTGTTTTTTTTTTGTGATAAAAACCAAATGCATTTTTAAGGAATTTTTTCCATCTTTAATTTTTAGACATTTTCAGTATTACTTTAGTTTTTTTTCCTTACATAACAAGCGGAATTGTTATTTTTTTTTTTGTAATTAGCAAAGTTTGCCTTTTTTTTGTCAGGCAGGTGTGGAGAAAAGGAAATATTATGGATGCAAAAGTGTCATAATGCAGTGAACATTGCTGTTGCTAAATAAAATAGTTCATTTTTTTCGTTGAGTTGATAAAAATATTTGTAAAAAAAGTATGTATTTTATAACTTTTTAATTAGTGTAATAAATTGAAAAATAATAATAACACACCACTAATTAGCGTGAAGATTCTTTATAGTGTTTGAGTGGAAAAGAGGATGGATGTTGTTGCAGTTGTTGATGCTGTTGATGACTCAAGGGCTTGAAAACATTCACTATATAGATGATGTAGATAAAATTCTTTAATTTTTTTAACGTTGCTATAGAATTTGTTGTTACTTTTGTTAAGTGCAAAAAAATTTCGAATTTCATTAAAAAAGCCTTAATGTAGGCAATATATTATGTTTGATAGCAGCAGTAAAAGTATGCTAAGTTTTGTGTTAAAATGAAAACAAGGCAGCTAATACCATGTTTCCACGGCTACTTAAAACACTTGTTTTGCTCTCTATTCATGTTTTAGAGACCAAACTACTGCCAAATAACATGTTTCGCCATACAAAATATTGAGAGCAAAACAACTCAATTTATCTTGTTTTATTTTTAAATACCTCACGAAACAAGAAAAAACTACTATCATCTCTAATATTTATCGACCGTTCATCCACACTAGTTGTCAAAAACAAAAATATAAACAAACAAAAGTATAAATTTTTATTGTGCCAATCTGCTCCCATTTACTTGCACGTTTTCTGATCTCTTAAAATGAAAAGTATTATAATATAATAACCTTTAGTATTCTTACATACCTTTTTTTTCATTTTAAGCTAAAAACAATCGTATACGCGCGCAATTTGTTATTATGTACATAAATAAATATGTATGCATGTATGATTCTAAACAGTGCCGTCAAATCGAAACAGGAATGTGTCGTATAAACAGCATTATTCGCAATCTTGTTTCAGAGAGCGAAACAAGTGTTTCAAGTAGCCGTGGAAACATGGTATAAAATTATTTGAATTAGAAACAAAATTATATTTAATAGTTCAGCTTAAAATGAGGTTAAATTTTTATTTTTTTGCAGTATACTTTTATATACAATTATCTGATATAAAAAAGAAAATGCTTTTTGGAAAACGTTTTGCGTGTATTTCCCTCGACAGTTTGACGATTTTTATTAAAATTTTTAAATAAATTTGAACAAGGTAGCTTTTAAGTTTTGTCAATCCGATATTTAAGGGTTCACTACACAAACTGTAAAAACGCCCGGCAGTCACAGCTTTCTATTTCTGAAACAGTCAAATTTTCGGAGAGAGTGATATTCATAGTTTTTACTATATATATATATATATTTTTTTGAACTGTGATAAGCAGATACCTCAAATTTAAATGGTGCATATAAACTGCTATTTCAAAAGACACAAAAATATAGGGTGTCTCAAGTCTCACGCACGTGGCCTTGCTTTTGAACAGCAATATGCCGTTTGTTGTCTGATAAAAGAATAAGTACAAAATTTAAAAAATAAATCTAAAATATAAATATGAAGGGTGTACCTATAGCGACGTGATTTTGATATACATATAAGACTTTAGTTTTTCAATCATAACAGACAAATATTTACAGTCTTATTCACAAAAATTTTAAACTGATTAATAAGAGGTTAATAAGAAAAATTCGCTAAAGTAGTATTCACAAATGCTTAATAGCACTATTACGCTGTTATTAATCATTAATAAATTTCAAATATTTAATGTAGTAGTTACCCTTCTTTAAACCTTTAATAAGTTTTGAAAAGCATTTTTCCCGTAAAAGTTTTTACTGAAAAAGTGTGAAAAACTATTAATAAAAAAATACAACGAATATAATAAATTTAATTTTTAGAATAGGTAAGTTTTTAAAACATACTTAAATATAAATGCAAATATTTCATAAAATGGAAAATTATTGCAGATACTCTTGCCCAAAATGTGAAAACGTCCTAAAACTTTTAATAGGAGAAGTGGTCAGTTTCAACTACCTAATCATCTATTTTATTCAAGATACAGGTTTTATAAGGAAAGGGCTCAAAAAATTATAAACATGGCCAAGGATGAGATAGAATTAGATAAAAGAGGCTGGCTATAGAGCTTCAGCCAAGTTACAAGTTTTAGTGGCTTTGCGTTGTTGGGGCCGAAAAGAGGTAAGTATGCGAGCGAATTGTTTTAGATACTTACGAAACACATTTTAGGTTCAGTGGCAAGATGGAGAGGCAGTACTTATGATTGCCGAATCTTTAACAAGTCAGTTATCAAGCAACGTTATAAAAATGACAGTTTAAGAGGACGCTTGTTGTTGTATAAATTACAACTACTGTATTTATTTAAACCATTTAAGACCACAAAAAGCAAATGAAATCAAATACAATAACGCCCAAATTATTTTGGGGTTTGGAAGCGGCGTTTTCGTGGTTTATTAGATGGACTTACAATTGGTTTTTCAAATGCAAAATATTTATGTAGTTATCACTTTATCTGTTTTGCACAATATTGCGATTAAAGAAAACAATACGTTTCCAGGTAATAAATATCAAATTATCTATTAATATTTGGGAAAAATATGTTTAGAATAGAGAAAATATTATAATTTAATTAACTGTTCTTTCATAATTAAAGCATTGTATTTTATTGATTTGTAAATAAAAAAATTACAATTTTGTATTATAAATAAAGAAAATAATATAGTGATGTACAAATAGTAATGCCAAGCTCGGTATTTGGATTCTTTTTTGTACTCGTTCTGTGCATAATATTATAAAAAAAAGGTTTAACACCATTTTTTATGTTATTTTGAATGTTTTTCTGATATAAAACAATAAATAATAATAAAATAATGATAATTCAAGTTATGACAAATAATATTATTGCTGGTTCATTGTTGTATGCATCACTTAACGTAAATTGACATATAATATGACATGATGTTGCCAACATAAAACTGCAATACTATTAAAATCGTTTAATAGTTAATTTTGCGTTATTAAACGTTTTTAATGGGTAATAAAACAAAAAGTGTTTAATAACTAAAGTACACATTAAGCTTACAATAAGAAATTTTTGTGAATAAGACTGTTAGAATTTAAACAGATTATGTACAGATAAGATCACTATAAAAAATATGTGTGATACTTTTTTTCCATTGAGGAAGTGATTTTAACACATACTGCCTTACCCCACGTCTCCAATACCACATGCACATAACGCCGGCAGAACAACGGTATCAATTTGTTAATGCTTTTATATGTGACGAAAACGTGTTATTGTTCATGTTGTGTTTAAGCATAATTATCTCTTTGTCGTCAGGGTTGTTTCAATGTTTTTTTTAACAAGAAAGATAGTGTTCGCATTGTTAATCAATAGATGGCGTTAATTCAAAATAGAGAAATTATACTTGAAGTCATATTTGATAGTGAACATCATTGCTCAGACAAATGTTCAGCCAACGATGGTTGCACACAAACGAAACATGAACATTGGGTGTCTACATTAGCCGAATTCATGTGCAACATGATGTTCGTACCAAGATAATGGCTCGTGGAGACGTAGGGTTATGTGTTAAACCGTTATAGGCAGATATTTGATACTTGCACAGATTATATACTGCTATATCTGCCTTAAGCACAAATATAAGAGTATCCCGCTAGTAACGTAATTTTCGTATATATCACCTTATTTTTCGAACCGTAGCTAGTCCTAATTGCTAGTTCGCTTTAAAAGCAAGTATAAATATTATATTATAAAATTATTATTAAAGGGTGCCTCAATAGTAACGTTATTTTTACAGTGCATTATTAACAAGTTAAAATAAAATGAAAAATTAAAAGATGGGCTCGTATATGAGCCCATCCCGCACTTGGCGGATTTATTTATTCTTAAGTGCTGTTTCTGTATTACAGGCGATCAACTCGTCTGAAAAAATTATATGAAAAGCACTCAGTTTTTTGAATTATTTCCATATAAATTTTTCAGACGAGCTGATCGCCTGTAATATAGAAACAGCACATTAATCTTTGCTCACTTACAAACATTTACTTTAGTTATGACATTACAAATGCCTTTTACATACGATTGGATTAATTTTAATTATCTGAAACTAAAGTCTACCCGTTTGACAGGTCAAGGGCTAGAAACCTATGGGAGTACTTTCTCCATCTTACTTATTGACGAGCTCTTTAGAAAGTAACACAGTCGCCGTTTGTAGTATTTGTGTTTGGTATAAGGTGGAGTCATTTAAAATATTTTTTACTGTGGTGAGTTTTTACTGCCGAGATTTACTTAAGGAATCAAGGAATATTTTGCATTAATGATATCAGGCTTAAAATATTTTCTTTGCAGTACACGCAACCAGAAATGCATGAGATTATAGAAATGATCTTGGGCACTTTAGTTTTAATGATTGTAGGTGCGCTTCTTTCCACGTCCTTTTAAGTACTTTTAGCTAAGTTCAATAATCTTACAGCAAGGCGAATAGCTCTAAAATCGGATATTACTCGGCAACATAATGTGATGTCCAATAATAAAACTGACATGTTCAAGTAGTGACACTATACCAAGAGTTTAGAAAGTCATAACGCTGGGTTATTTACATTGAAATATTGCTTACAAAGAGAGCTTATTGTTTATTGACTTATGTTGCTTAGATTTATGGAGAGAATGTCTAAATGTGAGCTAAGCCTCACTAAATAAGATGAGGATGATTATTTAGTCACCTGGAAGAAGTGAAACCAGCTTAACCCTCTAGTGCGCCGTGATGCAAATTTGAATCATACCGAATATCTCTCTGTATCTTCAAAATTTAAAAACAGTTTTATGTAAATGTTCGTTATATGTTGTCTCCATTTAATAGACGTCGTTTTCTCTGCTTTTGAAGTACCGTTATAGCAGCATTGAATTATTGTGCAATTTTGAAGTGCCTGCTCATTCGTTTGTTGTGCGTAGAGGAAACAGTGTGTTTTTCTGACCTTAAAATTTAACTAAGTTCAACAGGTTTATAAACAGTTGTGATTTTTACATAAGTTACACTCTTTTTTTATTACAATGTTATAGTGTGTATTGTTTTTTAATGGTAAGTACTTTGCGCTAAATGCACAATGATGCAAATTTGCATCAAAGGATTTTTCGCCTCCTGCGCCCTTATAAATGAAAATTATACAAACTGCTAGAACAAAAGTTTGCTTTTAAACCATTTTCTTTCGTTTAAGTAGTATTTTACTTAATTTGGTTTTCTTGCGCACTAGAGGGTTAAATTCTTTGGAATATTAGTTTAGCAGACCGAATGGTATTAGACCGGCACCTGTTAAACTTTTAAGCTTCCTTGTTACCAAGCGTGGCACAACTACTCCTATCAGTACCACTATAATTACCTATGTAAATAGAAGTTATTCGTGTAAAAAGTCTAATGCTAGGAACACAACTGTGACGAATTACGAATTTCGTCTAACACGACGAAAAAACACAGCTGTCATAATTTTTAAAGTTGTTTACTTTTTGTGAGCTGCTAAGGTGACCATAAAAAATTATATTTAAAAAGTTAAACATTAACAAAAACACAACTAAAATCTGTGTTTATATTTAACTAATAATATGTACACTTATTATAAATGCTGCAAAATAAAAATATATAAATTTTTATTTAAGTAAAATAACTTTATTTAATAAAATACTTCAAAACTAAAGTCAAACATGGGCACATTGTGCTGATTTGTTTGTCGTTCACCGGCGTAAGAAATAGAAATAATTCTATTGCAAAGTTTGCCACATATGACGAATTTCGTACGACGTCATGATTGTGTTCATTTTCATATACACAAATATGTATTATTTTTGACGACGAATATTCACGACCAAAATTTCGTGTTTCGTCCCAGTTGGGTTTCTAACATAAAATTACGTCAACTGTTAGTACCTGGCTTTTTCGTACACCAAGGATGTGTAGGATGCCTAGCTTTAAGCATGCTCAGAATATTTTCTATAGATATAATTAAGGCACCACTCCAAGGCGAATTAATTATAAGGTAAAAGCGATGGCGAATTCAGTCATTTTAGCCGGTATCTTAACTGTCAAACTCCATATATAAAAAATCTGTATAACAGTTAGATAAATTTTTTATATATGGACATATATAATTAACATATATAAAAAATCTGTATAACAGTTAGATAAATTTTTTATATATGGAGCGTGACAGTTAGAATACCGGCGAAAATAAACGAATTCGCCACCGCTATCACTTATAATTAATTCGCCTTGCACCGCTGGTTTAAATTATTGAAAAGATTTCGCAACCAATAACCAGGCGTTTTCATTTCAATTATTTAAAGCCTACTTTAAGGATTTCTATGATTAAAAAAACTAATTTCCTTTTAATCTTTTGGAAACAATCTAATTTTCTGTATCGACAATAAAAAATACCTTCAATTAATTTAAATTCTCAAAAGACTACCAGATGAATATAACAAAAAGTCATTATGATATCGTACGTTTTTCCGTTGTATTGTTGTCAATAAATTACAACCATTTAAATTTAACAAATAGAAAAGATTTAAGATATTTTCCAAGCTCCTTGTTCAGATTTGTAGAAGCAACAGAAAACAACAATGACAACAACATAATGTATGAGTTTTATGTCTGGCTGATTTTTAAGATGTCTACAACGTTGAGTGAGTGAGTGAATGAAATACTCATGGATACGTACAATATGACATGTATCTTATTATGAGTATTACGTTTTTTTTTTAAAGATTTTATGTTTTAAAGAGACACCTACACATTTCCTTCTTTTTTGTTGAATTTGAAAATGGTTTGTGCATTTGGTTTTTTTTTCTATTAAAACTTTAAACGAATTTTATTGCATTTAATTTGTTTAAGTTTTTAGAAGAAAAAAAAAAGTTATTTATATCTAGAGAATTTTTTTCAATAGTTTTTTCGTGCTTCTAAAATGCAAGAGACCATTATGATTGTATTTTGTAGGATGTCTTTAAAAACTGCACCCGCCTTTTAGCATACTTTAGCTGTTTGATTTAACGTTTAGAGCAGCCTGAATATAAAATAATAACTCCGTTCAAGTGACTTTAAAGACTTTGAAGATTAAATGTTTACCATTTTTTATGTTAGTTATTGTTATGGTCAAACCTTAATGTTGTCTTCTGTCTCAGACATACAATGAACATATTTCATCATGTTTTATTTCTATGCAAATAACAAAAAAATGTTTAAATAAATGTTTAAATAAATGTTTAAATATCTTTAAGTTTGACATGTTATGAGCGTAATTTATTTAACATTTTTGAAATTTGTCAAGAAAATTTGTTAGTTTTTTTTTCTTTATCACAAAAGGTTAGACAAATTATGCTAAAGTAATGGTTTTATGATTTATTCAGTGGCTTTAATATAAATTTGCTTGAGATTATTTTCATAATGATGGTAGATTTTTTCAATGTTTTTGTGGGGGCGAAATGAGGTAATAGTCTTTAAAAGTATAAAATGTCTTTAAGAGATTAAGATTAATTTCGATTATTAATTGCTTTTGAAAATGTTATTTTCTTTAAGCTAGACTAAATTGTCTTGAATTCTTGAAACTTTGTGATTAACAAAAATTGGCTTGAAAAACTGACCAGAACTGGAATTTATATTTTAAATTTTGAATAAATATTCTATATTAAGTTTCCATGTTTCGATTAATTAGAAATATTAAAAATATATTAAAATGTGCCTTCCGATCAGATAAAATATATTTTTGAAAGAATTTTTTTTAATAGTTATTATTGAGTTTTTTATTCGACCAGTTTGTTGTAAACTTCCAAATAAAATAAATTTTTCCAGCTCGAGGTCAGCTACAATCTTTAAGAAGCATCATCAGGGCTTAAGTTTCCAAAAATATTAAGTTTAATAATAACAAAAATGTCTTGTTATTTGTAATTTTTTTTATTAATTCTGTAAAACGAAAATTTTAAAGGCAAAATTTTTGCAATATTTAGTGCTAAATAAAAATGGATTTAACTTTTTACGGTTCTACTTCTACTACGATCGAAGAAAATATGAATTATAAAGTATTTCAATTCCAGTTTTTTTGTTTTCTTAAGTAGTCCATTGCAAAAAAATGAAACACAAACGTGTACTTCCAAAATGCAAACGCTAAACTTAGTTCAGCACGTTTTCGAAGATTTTTGTACTAAATTTCAATTGTCAGAAGTTTCATTAGTTCGGCATTTTGGTAAACATTAGTCTTAACAGTTCATATTTGATAGTCGTGAAGTAGACACGTGGCAAATTTATTATGGAAAAATATTCGATAAACAAACGTTTTTTAATCGTTAAAACATTTTCTTAAACCCAATCGTCGGATACTGTGACAATGAAAAAGTTACGTGAAATTTTTGAAGAAACTGCGTGACAACAATACGCACTATTTATCGTGTATTGATTGATTTCGAAGATTAGGTGATAGGCCCTACAAGGACCACAACGTACTGCAAGATCGACTCAGTAATTAAAAATGATTGACTATTTTCAATGCATATGTAGTTGCTAAACTGTTGCTGTGGAAAAATGTGCAGCAAAGGTAAAAAGCAAATGCAAAAAAAAGAAAGAAAAGCATTTGCTTTAGCTGACTGTGTGTTTATTTCTGCAGCAAATCAATTAATTTGAAAACGTTTGATGCTACAGCATTTTGCTCTTATTTTTGTTACAAAGACTATTTAGTGTTGTTGTTGTTGTTGTTGTATTTGTTTATTATTTAGCTTCCGTTAAAATTTTCACACTTTTTTTTATTTATTTCCTCTTTCTTTTCCTTAATCTTTGAACTTGAAGGTGGCATAGCCTCAATGTTTTGGCATAAACATCCTGGTTGCCTAGATGCTGAAAGAGGGTGGTCTGTGTAGCTTAAGTCTTTTAAGAAATACGCAAAAAAAATTTATAGAATACATGAATACCATATCACGGTTATAAGAAATTGTACATAAAGCACACGGACCCACTCACTTAATTTATTATAAGATCTAGTATATTCTTTGCTATAAGAGGGATTTGAGTTATTAAAACCACAAAATAGTGGGTCCCAAAATATTTATCGCTTTTTAATTAAAAGTTTTGGGGCGAAAATTCGTGATCACGATTTTGCCGGGTTTTCTTTCAAATGAGTACTAGAGGGGGTTTGAACAAATGTTTGAATATGCGATGGCAGATGTATCCAACCAGAAACAAAATATTCACTTAAGCAACGCAGTATTTTTGTGATGAGAAAAGAAGAAAAGCGCATATTTTACAGGAAAATAATTGTTTCAACAATACAATGTTTTTGGTCATATACACGTAAAGAAAAAATATGATTGAGGTAACCATAATCTAAGAGCAACATAATATGGTTGCATTATATGGTTGCTAACAAATCATAGTATTGTTACATTTGCAACCATATTGTTGTCCAAAGTATAAACAAAATTATGTTCAAATATAAACATTAAATGGTTAAATTAAAATATAATAATATGGCTGAAAATGTCATGATTTCACAATTATGCTTCAAACACAAAAATAAAGATTTATATGCTTACAATATATACATATTTACTTTAACTTTTTTTAAACGTTTTGGTTCCATTTTTATTTGTTTTCATATTTTGCATTTTATTTTTAATTATTTATTTTGTACATAAATTTTTATTTTTTTCTATTTCTTTAACAATCAAAAACAAGTTCAAATCTTAGCCACCAGAAAAATTACTAAACTGTCAAATACTAGAACAAAATATTTTTAAGCGTAAACATTGTTCTGTTGCTTTTAACCATACTTTGATTAATAAAAATATATTATGGTTAAATATTTTATATTATTTTTAAAAAGTTATAAAACTTTAGTTGTGGTTGAAATTTTTTTAAGTTAAAGCCAACCTTGTTGCATTTTTTGTGCACAGTAACCATATAATCGTTAAAAGTGAACAAAAAACGTTTATCGTGACTAAAGTTTTGGTGAAAACAACTATAATTTGTTCTCCGCAACTATACATCGTTACAAAGAACATAATATGGTTATTGTGACCATATAATAACCATGTCTTTTTTCTGCGTGTATCTACTGCTACAATAGCCATAATCAAACATTTCTTTAAAAAACTTTTCCAGTCTAAAAACAATGGCTGGTTCTAAAGAGATCCGAGAATGATCTTAGGATAGTAACTTGGATGATATGCTTGAAATCTAAATCAAATATCGCTGAAAGACGGGTAGAGGACTTAATGGATTTTTTTGTTCCAGCGGCTACCAGAGAATTTTAGAGCGGTACGTGTTGTGATTATATTCACATACATCATCGACAGGTAATTCCATCTTCTGTCTCAAAATAAATAGATTCCAAGAGTGGAGAAAAATAGTCGCAGGGCTTTGTCTTGATGGGGACCGGTTCGAGTTTATAACACTATATCATATAACTACGACACACTATTCACTGATTATGTCCGAAGTTCAAAATACTGTAAAGAGATTCAATAAATATTTAAAACCATCAGTGGCCACGACTTTGCCCACGTGTAATTTCTAATTTGCTTAAAATCCAATTTAGAAATACTATGTGTTTTTAAATATTCATTGTTTAAAATTTTCCATCTATAAAAAATAAAAACTGCTGACAAGTGTTTACTACCATTGTACCGGTATTTTTTTGTAACGGTATTTTTTTTTCTAAGAAATGACATATTTATACGAAAAAAAAGTACGGGTATTCTGTACTTGACTGAAGGCTCTAAGGGACCTTCTCACAAAATTTTATTTAAATTCATCCAGCAGTTTTTACGTATTCTGAACACAGACAGACAGACAGACTATCTACACCATCATCAAAATTTTCAAAAAATATTCCATGTACAGAAATGACCCCGTTACGTTTTGTAAAGTTTCCGCTCATATTTTTTCTTTTTTATACCCTTCACCACAAAAAGTGGAAAAAAGATTGTAAACACTTATTCCATTTCCGACCCCATAAAGTATATATAAGTATATATATTCTGACTCCTTATACATAGCGAATTCGATTAAGTGATATCCGTCTGTCCGTCCGTGTATGTCAATCGACCAGATATAGTGTCGAAAGAGGAAATCATGATGATCGGTCCATGTCCTTCGAGGCAGTAGGCAAAACACTACGTCTACCTCTAATTTTTTCATGTCATTTTGAAAAATAAAGTTACTCCAATCAAAAAAATAAATATATGGGGCGATAGAGAATTAAAAAATAAGAGAAAAATATTAAGTGAAAACATTTTGAGCTCGCCCAAATTTTCCGAGTTACGGGGCTCTGAAATTTTAAAGTTTTTTTTAAATATCAATATGGGCATCATTTTAAACCTTTTAAAGAGAGATATAGTAAAATTTAAAAAAATGCTTAACCCATTAAGAGCCGATGTCATTTTTATGTCAAACTATATACATATATAAATGCAGTACCAAAAAAAAATTTTTTTTAATTCTCTGTCACCACAATATTTGCTTTTTGATTGGACTTACTTTACTAAAGTAGATTTGTATAGATGGTGAAGGCATGAAGATTCGACATAGCGGAATATAGCATTCATACTTGTTTTTCAATAAATTAATCAGCTGTCATGTTTCATAACAATCACAAGATCCTTATTTTAGATTTTATTTATTTTTTTAAGTCTTGACATTGAAGAACACAACTTGTCATAACTTCTAGTGTTCTTATTATCAAAAGCCATAAAAGGATTTAGATGAAAGCGAATGGTTAAAATTTCCTGCAGGGTCAGCGAGGACTTTTTGTCACTGATGACTTTCACATATGTATCTTTACTTTTGTCGGATACTATATGACTAAATGTTTGTTGTAAATTTTGCATGAAAACGTATTTTGCTACACAACCTCCTTAAATAAAAAAAAAAAATTATAAAGTTTAAAGTTTGTTTACTTTTAAAATGATAGTCTTTGCAAAATATACTTAACAAGAATAACAACAACAACATCAACATTATAGCAGTATTTACATTTCAACACAATTGTAATAATGTTGAACAAATTTCCAAAAGAGAAATGTTTTTTTAGCTGTTGTTTTTGTTGCAGCTACTGTTGAATGTGTACAGAAATTATATTGTAGTGTTTTATTTGTTTATGTGTGACTGTGTGTGTGTGTGTGTTTGTGTGTGTTATGTGATTACAAAATGGGTGTGTATTGTAGGTTGGCAGTGTAGTTCGTAGCCTTTTTGCCTTTTTGTTTTAAACAGGCTTTAAGATGGATTTTATTTCTTTTTTTTTTGGCTTTTACTCTGTGATGATGTGAAAGTGTAAACAATTTTACCCGTTATATTGTCTGACATTTTGTTTAGATTTGTAATAGTATTGTAGCTGCTGTTGTTTTAGTTGCCCGTTGGTTTGTGTTGTAGAAGTGTTTCCATACTGTGTTGCTTAACGTTGTGCTAAGTTGTTAGTGTTTCTTTTGTATTTTTTTATTTAGTTATTTTTTTAGCAAAATAAAAAGTTTATTTAGATTTTCATTTACCATTTGTGGCATGTTCTTTTGGTTGCTTATTTTTGAATGGTTTGCAACACATAGAAAGTAGAGAAGAAGCAGAAAAAAAACAATGTGTATCATTTGTTTTTTTGTTTTTTCTTTAATTTTATTTTCTATTCCACAGGGTCTTATATTTTGATTAATTTATGAGCTTTTCAGGTTTAATTGTTTTTATAAACAAATAAGTATTAAATAGGGAAAATAATGTACGAGCTGATATGATAAGGTCACATTACATATTTGTTTTATTTATTGCAAAATTTATGGAGTTTTGGATCGTTAAAAAATAATAATTATTTATTTAATGCAAGTAAAGCAAGTTGAAGAATATACTCACCAAGCCTTGAAATAAACCAAATCTTAGCTTTACTTTGCCTGGTTCTTCACATCATTCTCTTTAAAAATTTAAACCAAAAAATTTGAAATAAATTTTGAAAGGGTTTTATTGCCCAAATAAAAATATTTATTAAAAATAAAAGTGTCAAGTGATTTGATTTGGAAAAAATTGGATAATTTATGCGAAAGAACATGTATACACACATGTGTATATGTGAATCGATGTATGTAGGTAAATGCTTTGCACCCAATATTTTTTGACGTAGGACTCCTTTAATAATAATTTTTGCAACAAAACGAGTATTTTTCGCCCGCTAAGATCTTCTTTCAGAATACGGATAATAAGAAAATATTTCCATTTATAAAAACTGCTGAACAGATTAAAATAATACGCATACATTTAAGAACACACACACACAGCCTGGCCGTAGTGTTAAATGTTTTATTTTCTCTCACTTCAAATACAAGAAAAAAAATGTGTTTTTAGAATTTATAACTTTTAGGTTAAAGAATTTTCAGCAAAACTATATGTTTCTTGTAACAAACAGGAGATAGTTCGAGTAAACGGCAAACAACATAGGAGAAAGAGATATGGTTTTTATACAATAGTACCAAGTAGACTAACGACATTTTAGCAGTAACGTTAAATGTTGCTACGAGTGCAACAAATAAAACATAAAACTTCTCTTTTGAAAACGTCAACTTTCGTTTAGGACATGTATATATGTATGTATGTTTATTAGCCTTCTAACCCAAGATGCAGAGCTGGTATTATTTCTTAGAATATTTCCAAAAATGTTTATTGTATTAATTATTTCGCTCTTAGATTGAATCAAATTAAT
Organism: Gymnosoma rotundatum; assembly: GCA_916610165.2. NCBI lineage: Eukaryota > Metazoa > Arthropoda > Insecta > Diptera > Tachinidae > Gymnosoma > Gymnosoma rotundatum. Next base: position 113,840,096 of record OU744340.1, on the reverse strand, counting down.
TCCGATTTTGTAATTTTTACAGACTGTACTTTTAAAATGGTACTTTTTATAAAAAGTACTTTTAGTATGTAAATTTGGTTTTGAAGGCATTTGTTGTAAGTAATTACTTTTTCTAAAAGTATTCGTGTGGAAGGTACCTGTTCTATGAAAAAGTACTTTTTCTTAAGGACAATTTTATGAGGAAGTACTTTTTTAAACCAACTTTTACTTCAACCGTAATAATTTTTATGAACGGTAATCTTTTCTGTAGGACTATTTTTGAAAAGGTATTTCTTTAAAAAGGTTTTTTTTCTAGGATATTTTATATACAAATTTTTTTTTTCAAAATATATTTTCACAAAAAGTTCTTTTTATAGTAAATACTTTTTGTGGCAGGTATTTTAAAAACTGCACGTTTTGTAAAAGACGCTTTGAAAAGTCTAAAATTTTTTTAAATAAATATCTTTTACAAAAGTAACTGCTAGGAAAAAATTGTATTTTGTAAAAAGTACTTTTTTATAAGATTTCTTTTGCAGGTATAACTTTTATAAAATGCTTTTTCTTTTTTTTTTTTGTGGGTATAATGACCTCAATATATTTTAGATACATTGTTTTCATATAAAATATATGTGACAAAAGTACTTTTTTCACTATTTCTTTACGAGGTACTTTTTGTAGAAAGTGTTTTTTTTCATTTTTGAATGAAAACTTGAAAACTTTTTTTTAAAAAATATTTGCTGTTTAATCGCTTTTACGTAGAAGATAACTACATACTTGAAAATATCTATTAAAAATAGTACTTTTTGTGAAAAGTACTTTTGAAAAAAAAAACGTTTATTTAAGAAAAATATAACTTTTCATACTACTTTTTGTAAAAAAAAAAAAATATTTTTTCTAGTAGTCTTTAAAGGCTCGTCTTGTTCATTCTTTCGTTGACTAGGTAGGTCCTTTTAAGATACTAATTCTTATTAAAGCTATTTAAATGTACAGGTACTTTTTATTACAACGCAAGACAGGCGTTAGAGTGTGACAAAAGACAGTTGTGGAAAAACAAAAGATATTGTTGGTTACAACAACATGGCTACAAAACAACTATTACAACCAACTTTTGTAATTTATGTCCTTTTTCCATTTAAATTATAAAATTTTATTTCTTTCCTTCTTATTGTTATTTTCAATTTACATAAAGGGTCGTCTAACTTTAAACGACAACATACACATGAATACATAAATGTGAGAAAGGTTTAAAATTTATTGCCATTTGTATTTAGGTTTTGTGAATTGAATTTGATTTTTATAGGATAAAATTTTGTGTAAAGCGTTTCACACAAAAAGTTGTTATTAATTTTTAAAGTGTGATAATAGGCAAGAGTTTGCTAACGTTGTCTGTGTTTCTTAGAATGTCTACTATAATATAAAGGTAAATATTGTACAATATGGTCTTTAAGTAAAAGTAAAGAATATTTTGTGGAAAGCCTTAGGTTATGCTTTAGTTCTGAATACAACAAAACGCCTTTAGATATACAATATGACTACACACTTAAAACTTATTTTGATATCTTTAGCCAGTTGTGTTGAAGTTAGTTTTGTGGCTTTAAGAAAGCCGAGTATATATATCTAAATGGTTTCTAAGGCCTTAAGGCAAATAATGGAATAATTTGTTAAAAAGTAAGAAGTTTATACGGTTTTTTGGATGGTTAATATTAAAATTTTCCTTTCTCAAGAAAATTTAATTGCCTTTTTTCCCGCTCTATTATAATTATTGTAAATATGATTTCTATACTAAAAAATTATTCCACACTTAATGTTGCCTACTTTAGACCAAAATAAAATGTTGCCTATTTTAAGGCGCGAAAAGTGTTGAATTTATCTAAGGAAAAAATTAGTTTACTCTTTTATTTTCCAGTAAAACATACCCCATAATAAGACTTTTGATTTTAAAAATTATCCCTGAATTAATTATTATGAACAATATTTATGTGAGTGTGTGTTAAAGTAAAAAAAGTTTTAGTTTGACCATATATTGCGAAAAACCCTGTGTAGGTGGCACTAATGTGTTTTATTTCATATTATGTTAAACATTTAACTGCTGGGAGTTTTCAAATAGTGAGTGATATTGTATTTATAAGATACGAAAACTTATGAAGTGATTTGCCTGAAAGTCATATGGACATACGAAATATAACAACAACAACAATAACAAAATTGTTTAAAAATGTAAAGTACTATTTGCTTAAACTTTTAAAACTTACTCGTGCATAAGTTGTTGTTTTGCACAAAAAAAAAAAATAGAACTACTTTGTAGAGGCTATGAAAATAGAAAAGTTCATTTAGTTGCTTAAGAAAAGGTAGGTAGCGCCTCTTGTTTTACATTTAAATAGTTTGATGTAGTTTTTTTTTTGGTTTATATCTTCGTTATATTGAAGTTGATGATGATGATGAGGAAATGTGCTGTAATCACATTTAATGCATTTTATTTATGCTTCCCACGCGTAATGTGACGTTTTTTCTTTTTATGTTTGATCATAGTTTTTTAAATATAAAAAAAGAATTACTAGATGTGCAAAAATATATATTTCTTATATTTTCTGGTTAATTTTCATATGTAGCTGTAGTTGTGATCTTTGTAATCTAGTGGAAAATTTTATTATGAATGAACATTTTCAAGTGTGGGGGTATTATATTGCGAATAGTAACAAATTATATGATGTTTAAATGGGATAAGGAAACTTTAATTTAAAATAAATTACCAAGTAACGAATAGAAAATTTTGTACTGATTTTAAAATGGATAGAGATAAGTAGTTTTGGAGAAGATTTATGAAGTGTTGGTAATAAAAAATTATAGAAGTATAAACAACTTTTTAAACTGTTAAATATGTTTCAGAACGTAAAGGTCAAGTGTATAAATCTTACATTAAAAACAAAAAACCGAAATCGCTTAGTACCATATAAAAAACGGTAAATTATTAAAAATCTTAGCTGCTGTTGTCAAAGTGGTCAAAACGTTGGATACAACTCTTGTTGGCCTGGGTTCAACCCCTGCGGCAATAAAAAAGTTTTTTTTTCTATTTAATGTTGTAAATACTTATTCAGCATTAACATTATAACATGCAGCCTCTCTTCGTCGTTGCTTCTTCACAGCATATTCGCCGACGAGTTAAAACAACTAATAAAATGGCTTACTCCTTTCAACACCTGCCTTCCTTATCAGCTATCACTTTCCTAAAGAATTTATCACGGTTACGGAAAATAACTCAATAGGTTATGCCTGCAGTGATACTTCTCTTAAAAAATTATTGAAATTAAATTGAAATCCTAAAAATTATTTAAAAAAGAAATTAAATCTCTTAATAAAGCTTTTCATATTTGGAAAACTTTTCACAATTAAAAAAGTCTTTAAAGTTCTCATTCATAAATACTTCGGTAAAAACAAAATTTATATGTTTTTATGAAAACAAAGAGAAAATAAAACTTTTTAATATTTATATTGTTAAAAGTAAAATATTTGGCCTGAAGGCGGTATTTTATATTTTAAACAACCGTAATGGCATACAAACGACACAAGGAAAAGCTGTAAGATGTGCTATAAGTAAATACGTAGTTAGATTTATACCTCAACTAAATAGTAGAATGGTATTTGTTTAAGGGTAACGAAAAAAGCACATACTTTTAGCTTAAAAGTATTTTTAAACAAAAAAGAAGAAAAAAAAACAAGCTGATAAAAGAAATTGTTATAACTCCATGCTTTGTTGCAAGAGTTTTGTGTAAAAGGAAAAAGAGTCTTTCGTTTTCTTTTACTGCAAGGATTATTAACAGAATATGATTTATATTGCATAGATGAGAATATAAATATAAGAGAAGAAGGAAAAAAAGAATTTGCATGAATAAAGATACAAAAAAGGTTAAATTCAATAAATTTTATTTTGAATATTAGTCAAGTATGTTAAAGCACTTTTTGTATGTGTTAAAATGAAATATGATCTGCTCTTGCATGTTTATGAAATTTATAACGAGGATATAAATTTGTATTGAAAGTGATAAACGATTTTTATATCAATATTTACTAGCTTAATTGTCTCCCGTCTAAAAGTATGCTTTACTTATTGGTATTAAATATATTACAACAAATGTCCTTTAAATTTTTAAAACAGAAACACTGTAAGGGGACGATGTTGATAAAAATTCAATAAAAACATAAGAAAAAATTAAAGCAGAAGCTGGATTTTAGCAGGGGTGCAGCAGATGCCAGGTAATGCATGGATTAGAAGTAATTGATGGATAAGAAGTAATTGACGGGCTGTCTTATAAGTCGCCTTTCAGCCTTGACACAGGTTAACTGATCACTATGATATATTTGGAAAAAGAAATGGAAGTTCATACCTTAGGGGGCCCTTTCCGGTCTTAAGACAATAAAGGCAAGCGACAATTTCAGGAAACTTGTGTTTTCACTGCGCAAAAAAAACGAATATCTTGTTTAAAAATTAAATAAAATCCCCAAAAAAAATTTCATTAAAAAGCCCAGAAAATCTGTGCTTTCTAAACCTGTATTGCAATAACGTTGAAGCTATTAATTAGTTGCAAAGCAATTGTAGAAAAGCTTTAGTTCTGGAGGTTATGTACCTTAGGGAAGCAGTTTTCATAGGGTATATGAATATTGGTTAAACAAAAAAAAGTTCTATAACCGAGTATTTGCTACAATTTTGTTTAAATTTCTTTACTCTTTTTATTTTGGCGATATTAAGACCCTTCTCAATTCAATTTATTTTATTTGGTATAAATCTTTTCCTACGGCCAGGGAAAGCTTCAATATAGAAAAAAGTTATTTCACCTATTAAAAGTTTTTTAGAAATTGATGAAACTTTTAATTGATCTAATTATAAATTTAAGTGAAAGATAAATACAAGAATTTCGAAAAATAAATATTTGATATAATCGAAAAAAAAAATTATAATTTTTCGATTAAATATATAATAGAATTAACTAAAAATTTTATTAATTTTCAATTTAAAAATAAATAAAACTTTTAATAGGTAAAAAACCTCTTTCGGTGGAAGAAACATTTTTGCATTATTTTAATACTAAATTCCCCCGGTAGTGTGTAATGTAAAGCTCTTCTCTAGAGCGCAGTCGTTACTAGGAGCCTCTTCGAATTCGCAGAATATTATGATATGGATAAATGTTAAAATAACAAAAAATAGTGGTAACAAATCTAATCAAAGTCACAGAAAGAAAAACAGAATACAGAAATAAAAAATTAAACTAAAAATATGAAGATGTGATTGTATTTGTTATTAAAAAAACTCGTAACGGTATAAAAGCAAAAGGCTTCACATCTCCTAAGTATATTTTCGCAACCGATTAGTAAAGTTAAATTAAAATATTGTTACGTTTTTCCATTTTTTAGAACAAACGTACGGATTCTGTGGCTCAATATAAACTATTCCTTCTGGCCTTCTCTGGCTATACTGCTTGATCCTACCGGTCTTGGTCTCGTATTTACTAAACATGCGTTATCACCACAAACGCAGCCATCCACGCTACACTATTGTGTTACTCCGGCGAGACATGAACTACTCGATGCCTTGTTTAGTAACCTTAACCATTCACAGACATCTCCACTACTCCTTTTATCCAAGCCAGTCATCCCCTTTAATCCATTAGCCACAACACACGTCTGTTGTTATACTGTTATAGTTCCCTGCGCAACCGCTACCGATCTGACTTTTTATTGTAAAGGGCTTCTTGACATTTATCTGTAGCTCTTATATTAAATTGGACGTCTCCACTAAATTATCTCCCATGGCTTCACACAATAATTGTCTTTTGTCTCTCGGGAGGTTTGTACTGCTGTTTATTAATTTTAATTGCATTCTAACAATTCTTATTTTTATTTGTGCGCATGTCCGAAGGCGGGGATCGAACCCACAAATCTTCTGTTTTACAGCACGCACCTCTACCAATGCAACCATCGAGGTTGCTTAGCTTTTGTTGGCTTAATGTGGTATTATTCTATACACACACCATTAGTTGAATTAACTTATTTACCACGCTCATACAGAAACAACAACAGGGGTTGCCAGATTTTATTTTTCGTAACAATATTTAAGATAAATTCTAAAAAAAATTTTAATTAAAAAAAATACTTTTTTTTAGAAATAAAACTTTAGTTGAATTTAAGCGATAATTCGCAATTTTTTATATTTATTCTTTAAAGCTTATTTTCAGTTTGCTAAAAAAAAACATTGGGGTAACTCTGTACAACAATACCTTTTTAATTATTTTTGTAACCGTGCTACATTCTTTAGGAAGGGGATAAATGAGAGATAAGACAGCTGGTGAAAGGAGAAAAATATAGCCATTTTATTAGTTATTTTACTTCGCCGGCGAAGATGCTATGAAGATTTACCGAATAAGGAGTCTGCATGTAGTAATCCTACTTCTGAATATGTAATTATACCCTTAAGCTGAAAAAAACCATTTTGTATGATTTGATTGCCGCAGGGATTGAACCCTGGCCAATCAGATTTGTAGTCAAGGTGTTTAATAACATGACTATAGCAGTCTTGATTTGAAAAAAAAAACGCTTTCGAACACACAAATTTGAAGCCATACAAATGCGAATGCTTTTCTTATTGAATCGAAAAATAGAGTAACCCCCCACTATGATTTTTCAATAAGCTATTGTTAGTGATTAATAAAATTATCCCAAAGATATTTTTCTCAGTCCTAATTTAGGCTTTTTATATTTTTAGAGTTAATTTGGAATTTAGAGATGTCTCCTTCAGCAGTAAAAAATCCTATTAATATCCTTACAAAATTTTAAATAACCTGTCCTTTAATCTTTGGAATGTCACATTACCCATGGAAGGTACGGAATTTGGTTTTTGAAGCTTCTGTTTAATAAAAGTTATACATCTAAAATAGTTAAAAGAGTAACAAAATTCTGACACAATTTAATAAGTTATCGTTTAATATATTAATTCTCATTTTCTTATCATTATAACATTTAACTAATTTAAATATCAAATTGATTTAGTAAATATATAGATTTTTGTAGTATAAAACTAAAATATGGAAAAGACAGAAAATAACAAAAAATGAATAAAATCAATTTAAATACTTGTCCACTCGATTTATTACAATATTTTAATGTCCTTTTTGTTTTTGTTTTCTTTTTAAGCTGCTCATGTTCTACTCGAGTATAAATAAAAATCTTTTTTCTTTCCATGAAACTTTTTAATGGTGGCAAAGTTAACTCATGCAAAAATCATCACGTCCCTTAGATGCAAACAGCAATACAATAAAAAAGCATTTAGGATTTAAGGAAAACAACGAGGGATATACAAGAAAACGTGTGATGCAGTAGGATCGATTATTAAACAAGTATGAGTGGTATATTTGGCTATGACGAATCTTATATACCCTTGACCATCCATGTAAATCTAGTTTAGTGAAGTAACTCCAATCAAAACGGCAAATATTGTGATGACAGAAAATTAAAAAACAAAAAAATTTGCTACTGCATATATATTATTTTACATAAAAATGCCATCGGCTCTTAATGGGTTAAGCATTTTTAAAAAATTTAGTATTTCCTTAGGGATCTCTTGAATTGCTTTAAAATGATATCCATATTGATATTTTAAAAAATTTGAAAATTTCAGCGCCCTGTAATTTAGAAAATATGATTGAGCGCCAATTTTCTCACTTGATGTTATTTTTTTATTTTTCTATCGCCCCATAAATTTATTTTTTTGATTGGAGTTACGTCCAAGTGACATGAAAAAAATTAGAGGTAGGCGTGGTGTTTTGCCTGCTGTCCCGAAGGCTTGGACCGATCACGCTGATTTTCAATAGCAACTTTTTCGACACTATATCTGATCGATTGACATACTTATTTTTTTGACGCATATGATCTATACTAACACGGACGGACAAACGGACACCGCTTAATCGACTTCGCTACGTAAAAGAAGTCAGAATATATATACTTTATGGGGTCGAAGATGGATATTGTAGAAACTAGACACGGAATGACAAACTTAGATATGCCCTTTTTCCACTTTTTGTGGTGGAGGGTATAAAAAAGAAATATTTAAAAAAATATTAGATCAAATAAGTTTTTATTCGAACCCAAATAAATTATTTAGGATTGAAGCTTTTATTCAACCGATTAGCCTTTAGGCTTTGGCTTTAGTAAAATTGATTATATATTGAGAGGAATTGATACTAAAGGCCTTATTTAGTTTGAATGCAACCAAAAAAACAAAAATGAAAATTATATGAAATAAATCCGTTTTGATATAAAACAATACAATTTTAATGAACCGGTAAAAGAACCGGATACGGATCCGGTTAAGCAACCGGTGAGGGACCGGTTAAGGAACTGGTTAAGGAACCGGTGAGGGACCGGTTAAGGAACCGGGTAAAAAACAGTTTTAATAGACTTTAAGTGAACGTTTACAGATTTCAGTGTATTTAATTCAACAATTGTGTAAACCGGTTTAATAAGTTCTAATACGGTTTCGTATAAACCGCTTGAGTTTCTATGCGGTAACTGTATGTCACATTGCGCCATCCTGTTGAAACCACATCTATCTTTCCAAACAAAAAAATCGATTTTTAGACTGCTGTAGTCAAGATGGTAGGCACGTTGACTACAAATCTGGTTGGCCAGGGTTCAACCCTTGCGGCAATCAAAAAAATAAAAATGTTTTTTTGTATTTTTTTTTAATTCAGAACTAGCTTTACAACATGCAGCGCCCTTCGCCGGTACTTCTTCATAGCATATTCGCCGGGGAAGTAAAATAACAAATAAAATGGCTACACCCTTCTCCTTTCACCACCTGTCTTATCTCCTATATAATCGTTTCCTAAAAACTGTAGCACGGTTACGAAAATAACTAAATAGGTAACGCCTAAAGTGCTTCTTCTCTTTAAAAAAATTGATGCGGTGACAATCTCTATCGATGGTAACGCATGATCTGGCCTTGTTTTTAAAGAAATATATTACATTCAGAAAAAATGCTCCATTTAGTGCGAATTACACGCTGACAGCATTTGGAGTTTCTTGTAGATTTGTTTCACTCCATATATGGCCATTTTGTTTATTTACAAGCCGCTTAGCCAAAAATGGACCCCAGGGTTGGGCACAATAAGACATCGGATCACCGCTCTAGAGCCAAACCGACAAAAGAATGATGCATATTATCTTTATGCAATTCCTGCGACTGACGGCGAAACGATAAATTTATAACCTTTTTCCAATTTTCGTTTCAAGTGGCGATATTGTCTTCAGTACGCATTTTCCTTTGAAGTATTGGTGTTATTGCATTTTTAGAGACTTTCGCTAGTCTCATGTAGAAACACCCTTACTCGAATTATTACATTATTCAGTTATTTTTCGTGATCTAATACATTTTACACAGATTTACCTCGTTACAAAATTTGAATGCAATAGAATACCAACATAATGGTCTTATAAGAATTTGCATTTTGAATTTTGAATATTACATTGTGATAAATACAGTTTCTATAATGTTTTAACCTTTTCCTGAAAGGTACCAAAATATACGAGTTAGGTCTTTTCCACCTGAGACCAGCGGTATATAGTCTAACTACAGTTCGATGGATGGCTTGTTCAGATGGACTTTAGTGGTCAGGAAGTCATCCATAAGTTGCGTGAATTCATCAATGATTTTCTGAGTGAATCTGAATAATTCGAGAGCGTTGTTTAAGCGTCAATCTATTTGCCGGAGTATACTTATCATAGGCATCAAATAGTGAGTGCAGTATGACAGTTCGTTTGACAAAAAATCAATAACAGTTTAATGCTATAAATAAATAAATTATAAGTTCGTTCACAGGGTGATTTCAATGATTTCGTACTTTTCATCTTAAATATAATTTATTTTAAAAATATCTTTTTTCAATTTACCAAAATATTTTAACAAACCTCGTTAATTTTTGTATGCAATGATTTTCTTTGATAAAAGAAGATTATCTTTTATTTAGTTTTTTTTAACTTTGACTGTATCTTTTTATTTTCTCTTCAATTCTTAAGTCTCAGCCATTTGTGTCTTGTGAAGCACAAAAAGGAATAAAAAACAAAAAAATACTTTGCAACGTTTATAGTTAAAGGAACTAATGTGCAAAGAGAAAGTTCATGTCCTTTTTCTCGTACACTAGTTTAAAATTTATAACTGCAGAAGGGTTGATGTTGTTAATGTAGATGATGATGATGTTGTCATGTTTTTGAATATGTTGCTGCTGCTGCTGATGATGATAAATTGTGAAATGTTTTGTGTGACAAACTATTTTGCTGGCTGATAAAAATGAACTTGAGAAAAAAAAGAGAACTAACAACAAAATAAATTTATTTCATAAAACTTGATGGACTGACTATTTTAAGGAATATTATGTGTTGAAGTTGTGTTCTGATATTAGAAAAGAAAGTTCAACTAAAGAAGTGTGTAAAGTGGTAAAACAGATAAGAGCGGAGTGACGACCTAAAGGAATAGCAGGAGGAACAGAATAGTGGAAATGTCCTCAAGCATATTAGAGCCATGTTTTAAACTATTGCTGCTAAACATTTTCACATTCTTAAGTTTTCCATTGTAATCAACATTTTCTATTTCTTCTTTTTTTTTTTTTTTGTAGAATTTAAATTAAGGTGTAATAAAATGAATACGAAACTTGTGTAGTCAAGCAGAGGACATTTACTATTAAAATATATAAAATTTAAGATTCAACAGAAAATAAAAATTTTAATCAATTTGATATAATAACGACACATGCTTTAATTTACCTCGAATGAGTTTAATTAATCTTTTTATTAAATGTTTTTAGTTCATAAACTAAAAATTTAATTAAAAATTAGCTTTTACTATCGTTTTACAAATCATTTTAAATTATAAAGACTTTTTAAATGCTTTTTTATATATTTTTCTTCGAACGCAGACATCAATACGAATTAATTTTTAAAAGTCAAGATAAGACACTCTAATGACATAAGTATGATGTAATAAGATCTCAATATCTTCATCGTCATTATCAAAATTACAAAAAAGAAAAACCCAGACCTGTAAACAGACGACAGTATATAAAAAAAATTGTTTTGGAAATTTTTAAGAACATGAAAATAATATCGAAAAATGAGAAAAAAAAAATAAAAAAAGAAAAGACTTCCAACAGGTAAATTAATGATGACTTTTGCGACACAATTAGTAAAAGAAACCGATAAGAGGACTGGGCAGACGTTTACACAGACATAATGACAACTGCATAACCTTTTTAAAAATGCTTCATGTTGTAAACACACATTTAACACAAGACGAAGAGATGTGCAACACAAGCAGCCAAACATATACAAAAACATGGCAGACAATCAGTAGTGGCTGACAAGCCTTCTGATGAAGAAGATGAAAAAGATAAACATCTTGTATCTGTTCTTTTCTTTTTCAAACGCATAATTAAATGAGCCGGCTAAGAAAGAGGTTGGTTGATGCATCAAGAAAGAAATGCAATCAATGGCACGCAAGGCCAAAGAGATAAAGATCCTAACGCCACATGACAAGGGCAGCATTAACAGTATGACATATATTACGTGGGCTTTCTCATTCAAGAAAATTAAAAAAAATATATTTTTTAAAGTAATTCGAAGTAACAGTTTGATGTTATTTTGCTTTTAAGGGATTCTCTATTTTTTATATCCTTCAGATTAGTCGAATATTGGACTTAACTATATTATGAAAAAAATAGTTGAGTTTTCTCAAATACTTATTAAGAAATATAAGATCCTACTCAATATAAAAGCTAAAATATAACATTTATTATTATTTTTATTATTATTATTATTAATCGTAATTCGTAATGATACGTGTCAGGACGTGTCAGGAAAAATAAAATAAATATTTGTAAAAATAGTGGTAACGGCTGCGCTTCTCTTCCCCAATCAAGCAATTTTTTATTTGATTATGCACGCAATTGTGGAAGTTACTTAAATGAAATTTTAAAACTTCTTACTTTGTGTGGGAGGTAGCACGCTCTCTCTCTAATTGACACATACGAATAAGCCCTTCAAATGTAATTGAATTCGGTTTGACCGTTCTTTAGTTATAAAGTCACAACACACCTGCAACAATTTTTCACATAAATATATATCGTCATTCGTAACGATACGTGCCTGGATGTGTCAGGAATGGTTGAATAAAATTTGTTAAGATAGTGGTTACGTTTTTTGATCAAATATTTTATTAATGTAATCGTAAGTTTTGGTTTGTATATTTTATCTTGCAATATCTATTTAAGCCTTGAGAAATATAGAAATAAAAACAAAAAAATATGCATTGACTTACCATACATTTTGCCCTCATCGGAGAGTATGATTTTTCTACGTCCACATGGTGGATATATTGAGAGGGCTTCTTGAAAACTTTGTTCAATATCTGGACTCCAAACACCTTCGGCATCAGCATTCGATAAATCTTTTTCATCCTAGAAAGTTTAGAGACAAAAAATGTATTGAATAATAATCAAGCTTAACATTTTGTTTACAGATCAAAATCAACTTTTACTAAGTGGTTAATCAAGTGTTAAAATGTTGCAGTTAAAATAAAATTTTCAACAAAGGGTCATAGTTTTTTAGTATCAACAATTCCAATGTAATTCTGTCTGTATTTGTTCTAAGATTAATTCCAACCAAAATAAGGTGGTTCGCTAAGTTAATTAAAAAAACTATTTCTTGGTAGTCCTTGACAGTAATTCAATTTACAATTTATTCGATTCATTTTTTATTCGATTCATTTTTTATTCGATTCATTTTTTATTCGATTCATTTTTATTCGATTATTATTTAGATACTTTCACTGTTTATGCTTAATAAATTTTATTTTTAGAATAAAAGCTTACAATTTATTGTCCTTTAAAGGTTCTTTAGTACACTAAAATATTATTGAGGGTGTTTTTTTTAAGCCGGATACAACTAACAAAAGCGTTAACTGTTAAACGAACTATCTCAATGCGTACACTTTTTAACATTTATGATGAGTTTACTTTGGCAATTCATTAGCAATAGATTGACACTTAAGGAACGCTACCAGCTTTTGCAGATTTACTTTGAAAATCGTTACAGATGATTTTGTGATTTTCATGGCGCACTTAATCGCCCATTTATACAAGTTATCCATTCAACTGTGGATAGGTTTTATACCACATACTCTCTAAATGATGCAATAACACCAAGTTGATGAAGTAATGTGCGTATAGAAGAGAATATCACCGTTGTAAACGAAAGTGTGAAAGAAGCTCTAAATTTATCGATTCGTCGTTGGTCGTAGGATTGGGGTCAGTCTACTACGCGGGAAATTTAAGCAAATATCTTGACCTACTTCCGTATAAAATTCAGCTGGTCCAAGAATTATTACCAAGAGACCACCATAAGCGTAGTTCTTGTACCGATTAAGCTTTATAGCAGTCAGCAATCGATCTAATGTTTTATCGCGAAATTTTGTTCAGCGCTGAGGATATTTTTGGCTTAACGGGTACGTAAATAACCAAAATGCGGCATACAGAGTAAAAATAACATGTAAGAGATCCTACAGACTCTATTACATCCAGAAAAATGCGCCGACATCCAGCAAAATGATCTGTTTAATGCGGTTTGCACACTGGTATAAGAAAAGAAGGAGCTGGAGCTCAAAGGAGGTTATTACCACACTTTGCTTAATGATTTTTTTTTTAATATGGAGTGAGAAGTGCGTTAAATAGGATGGCGTTAAGTGTCACATGGAATTCGCAATTAGCGACTTATTAAAATCAAAATAAGGCGACAAGTTGATTTCTGGCTGTTAACCTCTCAGTTGGTCCAAGGCCGTGAGATGTGATTATTATTATTATTATTATTTTCTGTAAAGCCACGTGAAGTAACTGATTGATGCTGAATATATTTGGTGCTATCGGTAACATACGGTCAACAATATTTTAAAAAGGGTTTTGGTCATCATGTTTGCCTTTCAAACGTTTAGGTGTCTCATCATAGCAATTTTTTTTGGAAATAAGCACGATAATATGGGGATTAGACATGGATCTGCTTTGGACAATGCAATATCGGTTGTTATACCACTATTAGGAACGGTATTTTTGATACTATTAGGAACGGTATTTTTGATACTACCTCAGGAAGGCCTATATATATATTTAATCTTTTGCTCCTGCAAGGAGCATAGGGCCGCCAGGAAGTCCTAAGTTAAGTTTTAATTTGGTTTGTTTGCCACTAGGATAGGATTTTCACTCAGATTTATTGGTGCACACATTGTAAGAGACCTATTTAAATTACCAGGGACAATTCTGGGTAACCTCATTAAACGTAAATGCTTTAAAATTGCTCTAGTTTTTCTTCATCAGATTTACTTACTTCTACTGCTGTTCAACTAACAAGCGCAAAATGGAACAGACACAGAACTTTTAGGGGATTAACTAGAAAAACTAAAACGATTCCGTTTCGCAGTTGTTAAATTAAAAACCAATTGGAATTTACTTATCTTCAGACAATGCCCTTGGTTATTCGTTTTATAATGTTGTAGTTAGTTTCTTACTTTGTTTAAACTACAACGAGTCTCGCTAATTCAGACACTTTTTTATATATACTCGTATTTTTGTAATTAAAAGTTTTTTTCCAATTGTCTCGAGCCAATTAACAACCAAATTTTAATATATCGCAACATGTATGAAACAAATTGTTACGAATAATAAAATCTGGCAACCCCTGTAGTTGTTTCCGTATGAGCGTGGTGAATAAGCTAATTCAACTAATAGTGTGTTTATAGAATAAAAAAACCACAAGTTAGCTAACAAAAGCTGAGCAGCCTCAATGGCTGCTTTGGTAGAGGTACGTGCTGCAAAACAGCAGGTTCTGAGTTCGATAATTGTTATAAGAAATTAAAAATTAATAAACAGCAGTACAAACCTCCCGAGAGGCAAAAGACAATTATTGGGTGAAGTTATGGCAGATAATTTAGTGGAGACGTACAATTTAATATAAGAGAAACAGATAATTGTCAAGAAGCCCTTTATAATAAAAAGTAAGAGCAATAGTGGTTAGCGCAGGAAAGTGTAACAGCATAACAACAGTGTATGGCAAACGTGTGTCATGGCTATTGGATTAAAGGAGATGACTGGCTTGGATAAAAAAGGAGTAGTGGAGATGTCTGTGGATGGTTAAGGTTAATAAACAAGGCATCGAGTAGTTCATGTCTCGCCGGAGTAACACAGTAGTGTAGCGCTGATGGCTGCGTTTGTTGTAATAATGCATGTTTAGTAAATACGAGACCAAGGGTTCACAAGACCTGTAGGATCAAGAAGTATAGCCAGAGAAAGCCATAAAATTCGAAGACAGAATTTAGCCACAGTGGTATTTGCAATCAAAAGAATCCGTACGTTTGTGTGTTTAAAAAGGGAAAAACGTAACAATATGTTCGTCGTGTTGTTGTGTCTGAAAAGTCTTTTTGCCCAATTGATTTCAGCAAAGGTGTGAAATTATCATCGTGGGAAGTTTTCTTGTGGGTCGACATGTGACCTAAATGACAAGGCTTAAAAGTTGGGTCTACAACCTCAAGCTCGAGGATTATTTGTATTTGGGTCGATGCCGTTTGAAATAAAGTAATTTTCAAACGCTTCAAAAAATGTTTTATAGTTATAATCTTCGAGTTGAACTATTTGTTTTTTTTTCTTTTATCAAGATGAAATAAATGGGAAGAAATTGAAATTTTTATAATAAAAAAATATTTAATATACCAACTTTCTTTATCAAAACATTCGTTAATATTATACGATTGCATGAACGGAAGTGTCGATCTCACGCATATTAATGAATCTCATACCAATTTTAATAACTTCTTTGTAAAAAGAAAAGTCAAAGATAAATCATTTTATAATTTATTAAGAAATAAAAAATAAAATTAAAAAACACAAGAAAAACACATATTCACATATATTTTCAGTAAGATTTAAAAATTTATGAATAAATGAACCGTTTTAGATGTGTTGTAGTAAAGTGTAATTAATAAAGTATCTTTCAAATAAGATTTTTGGTATCTCTTCCTCTCTCTCTCTCTGTCTCTCTCTCTCTTTCGTTCTACGTGCATTGACATCCTCTTACAAACAAAAATCCTTAAAAGAAACACACACGTACGTAAATTTTCCACACATCATTGCAGTTGTCATCAGTGTCAATTTTATAGTTGTATGGATGCATGTGTGAGATTGTAAGAGTATAAGTGTAACACTTGACTAAAATTACAAGTGATTTTTAATTGTCAAGAGTGTCACATAATAATAAAGTACTATAAAAAGTCAAAGGAAATCGTGTACGTAGGCAAACATAAAAGTCTTTTAAAATAAATACAACAACTAGAGCAAATATTTTAATAGGTTTTTGGGTGACAGGACAAAGGTTAATGTGTGAAATGTCAGGAAAGCATATTTTTTATTAGTGAACTTAGATTTCTATTAAGAAAGTCGGGTAAATATTAACTCCTCAAAGATTTTCTAAATATATTGTAGCATAACATCTGGGGTCTAAGTGGGCGTACTACTCGTTTGATATATGACGGGCTATTTGTCGCATGTGCGGCAAGCGATTCGCCTGTTTGGTATGTGTTGGTTATGTCTATTGTTGACCGGAACGAGGTGTGTTTTGTCAGAGAGTAGCTTTGCTCGCTTGCATGCCAGTTTGGCAGACAGATTCAATGGATGCTCTTCAGGTCTTGCTGGAAGACATACGTCGTGCTATGGCTTTCAAAGTGGATTATGATTGCTTGACGCGGGTCAACAGTACCGAGTTGAACTCAACTGGTTGTAACCAAAGTAACAAAGTCTGACCGGATACTTAATTCTAGTATCACGGGTGTTTGGTGTCCCTGGAACTTCTGTTCCAGCCTGGCGGACCTTCGGGGAGCTTCGTGGTGGCTTTGGTTTGAACCCAAATCGCGGGGATAGAGCAACTCGGTGTGGAGTTGCATTGAAATCGGGTGTTGTGACCCGAAGATCGACAGGAGTTTTAGATAGGCTCTGCATTAAAACAAGAGGGAAAACATGTCCAAATGCATGAATTCGAATTGATACTCCCAAGTCGGCATGGGGACGTTGGTAGACCCATTGTTTCTACACGTTTGTTGGACCACTGTGGTTTTAGGCTGCATCGGCAGATAACCACAATCCAGATCACATCTGTAATAAACTGATGCAGTAGAAGCGAAACTAGAGGATAAGGAATTTTAAAGTCTGGGGCAAGAATACTAATTACTGATGCAATGAAGCCGATAGCAAGCAGGGACTACTACCCTTGCATCTATTATTGGGTATGCCTTTCAGGGAGTAAAGTAGCTAGGCTTTAAACACCGATCGGGGGAATAGCCCATATGTCCTACTTGCTGTTGCCGTGCACCAGAATTCGCTAATGATGCAGTTTGAGTTTAGATAGGATCCAGCTCCTAAGAAGGGGGTATATGGTCATGACAACCATGATGCTGATACTTAGGGGTTCGCTTTGTGCTGATGGACGGTTAGGTTAGGTCAGGCAGGAAGCCATGTTGCCATGACCCACTTGGGTCTAATGATTGATCCCTTTATGTTACCTGCTGTTAGAAGGGAGAGAAAAGAAGAAACAGAGAGAGAAGATTAAGGAAGAAATTAGAGAGAGAAAGAAAAAGATAAATGGGGATGAAGAGATGAGAAAGACAGAGAGGGAAATACAGAAAATACTGCGGGTCTAAGAATACGGAGAACGTCCAAGAAAAATGCAGAGAAAAATACGCTAAGTGAGATCAGTCGACCAAAATGTGCGCTCATCCCCTGAATGAGTCACAGTGTCCGGTTGTGGTCTTGTAAACCACCCACTGTATCTTAGGATGGAACTAATCCTACCTGGACCTATCGACGATATATTAGATAGGCCCTAATAGTACCGCTGACCGAGATGTCTCAGCCGTATACACCCCAGCACAGGGCATTGACAAAGGAGGTGTTCCACCGTCTCCTCTTCCTCCTTATCCTGACAACTTCTGCAGAAGTCATTGAGAGGGATACCTGTTCTCCTAGCATGGGTCCCGAGTAGACAGTGCGCAGTTATCGCAGCCACCAAGTCACGCAGTCGAACCCTCGATAAGTTCAGATGTAGCGAACTCACCTTTGAGGACACGATTGCGGCTTTGATGGACGGTTTGTTTTATCTCAATGGTGGGACCACTGTCACATTAAGGCCAACATTGTTAGGTACTGCCGCTAAATTCGGTGGTACAACACTTGTTAAAGTTAAGTAGATATCTAGACCCGGATCTATTCAGATGCTGAGGTAACTCCAGTTCCTTCTAATTGAGTTTAGAGAAGAGTTAAATACAGAAATGGGAAAATCGGAAAAGACCTTTAGGGAAACACAACTTTTAAATCGCTGAATTCTTTTGTGAGAGGTAAAGTACCGAATAAAATGCAGAAAATTTGTGTGGGTATAAACTCGAAATTCCAGTATACAATTGAGCTTTTCTAGATCAAATCATGCTTAGAAAAATCGTTAGGAACTATTAATATACTCCAAGCTTTAAACTTGCTTGATATCTCACTAAAATAAAAATAAAGGAGGCTACAAGATATTTACGTGAGATATTCTCACTTTAGTTACAAAAAGAAGATACAAATTACAAGGCGGACAAGATTTTTGCAAAGAAAATTTTTTAAAAAATTAACTATGCCATGGAAATTTTTGATGTCATAATTAAAGTTTAAAGATAACGCAATTTTTAAAAAAGTACGTGAAATTTTTAAAACGTTTAGGTTTTCAAAAGACTTCTCCTACTGCCTTTAAACGACTTCTCTCTGTTCGAAAAAGTAACACAACATCACAACTACCATCGACCAAACGATAACGTAAGTTTTAAGAAAATAAGAATAATACACAAGAGTTTGAAACAAGCATCATAATATACTCTTACTGCTGCCCTTATTGCTACTGCGGGTGTCAAGTGTATATTTTGCTTTAAACATTAAAATGGCTCAAATTACATGACACTTGAACTCCTACTTACTTTTCAAGTATTTAGTTAGTTTCGTTAAGTTCAGTTTAGTTTGGTGTGGAATATCAATATAAATGAATATACTATTTTATGTATCAATAAGCATAAGCTGTATACTACGTTTTACAAAGTTGTATTTGTAATTTCAAGTGTTACACCTAAAGCTATGTGTTTCTAGTTATGTCAAGTACCTTTACTACCGTGTTGTATTTAATTACCACCCTCTACTTAAATTTATGTGAGTATGTTTGGACATAATAAATCATTATTAAAAAAAAGAAAAAACACATGACTCGTGTTTAGTTGTTGGATTTTAGTTTTGTAGTAAAATTTATTTGTTAAGTTGGTGGTAATAAAACACCAGAATGTAAATAAATTAAAATAAAATTTCAGCAGGATGTGTTTTCATTTAAGCGACTAGTGAATTTAATTTTTACATTTACGAGTGGTGGCCCGTTATAAAATATAAAATTTGTTTGACTTGAGCTGGAAATCATTTTTAATAGAATGTAAAATTTGAATTTCTTACAATATCTGTTCACCATTAAAATTAAAAAAAAAGTATTCTTCGATTAATATGAATAATTGATATTAAATGCAGAAAATTAATTGAATAATGTTTGAATTTTTTATTATTATTAGCAGCATAAAATAAAAAAAAATTAAATCTGTACTGTACTTTCTAAGCTGCTGCTTCGATGGCATTAAAATACTGTAGAGTTTAATTTTGTAATTTGAACCTTAAAGTGCTTAGCACACCTCGAGTGTAAAAAAATTCAAAACCGTTAAAAAATTCTTTATTTTTTCTCTCATATTTCTAATATTTTTAAATTCTTATAATAGCTCTCGTCATGCTTTTAAAGGGAACGTTGTTTAACATTTTGTAGCTTAAGACAGATTTGATTATTAAAATTAAAAATTATATTTTTTTTCTTATTTTTGCTTCTAGAGGAGCCCTTTTATTTTTTTAAATTAATGGTTTTTGTTTTTAATTGTTGAAAAAATATTTTAAGATCGAAATTTAGAAGAAAATAATTTGGTAAATTAAAACTGACGATTATTTTGTAACTTTTCGATAAGAAAACTTATGCCTATTTTTATGAATAATTCTGTTGTGAACGCTGTTTTTATAAAAAAAAAAAACAAATTTTTATTAATTCTCGAACCATACCGTTTCGAAATTCGTTTTGTGGATAATACTGTAAAAAACTCAAAAAAATCCCATTATTAGAAATTTTAAAAACTCTTTTGGGAATTGTGGGATTTACAATAGTCTATAAAATAGCTTGATACTGCAAAATTTTTTTAACCATTAAAAATAAATTTGTTTTTCACCAAAACTTAAACAAAAATATTTTTTCTCCGTTTTTTCCAAAAATCTTCTACAAAGTTTTAAATTGGTAGAAATTTTATGCAGCTTTTTTTCTACATGAATTATTTTATTACGTTTATTGTTAATATTGTTTTAAATTCTAAGGGCCGTAATTTGTATCCTTTCTGAAATAAATGTAAGGAAGATTTTCTCATTCAAAGCTTTTCTTGTATAAAAGTGTGGCATCTACGAAGTCATGTTGAAACGACTTTTAAAGTAGAACAGAATTCTGCCAGATTTTTGTGTGTGAATGCTGGACTTGATTGCTTTTAATAGCAGCGATTTAATCCGCTTAGAAGAAAAAGCGTTTCAAACTTCAACTTTTCTGCCTTTTTATGGTTCAGGGGTTAAAATATATTACAAATTTATAAATATTACATCGATATGCACAGCCATAAATAATGTTGTTTTAAACAAAAATAAAAATTCGGTAAAAGTACCGCCTTGTACAAAATTAATGAATAATAACGAGTAATAAAAGTAAGTAGAAAATGACATCGCTTGTTTCAATAAAACTTATATTTGAGTTATATTATTTTTTTATACTTACATCGCTCATATCGCCCACATCTAAATTTTTACTATCTACCATACTGCCATTAGAGTCAGCCGGTCCGAGTGAACTCGGATGGCCGGCACTCACCGGCGTCCACGGTGAGGTAATTGTGCCAGGGCCAACTATACCGTCTGAAAAAATAAAAAAAATATATTTTTTTAAATATAAATCATGAACCACAATATCAATCATAGATAAAATCTTTTAAAGAACAAAAAAAAGTTTTAAAATTTTTTGACAGAGAAGTTCCTCTAAATTGTTGTATCAAATATAAAAGGGCAGTTGCTAAAATGACTAAATATCTTTTAGGTTAAACAATAAGGTATTCATGATGGGGAAAAATATTTTTTTTGTTAGTAGTTTCCAAGATCATAGCACCAAAAATGATAAGGTATTTCTTAACCAACTTCATTACTAAATTCGAAAAATTTTAAGAATCTAACGATACTTTAATACAGGTTAAATTATTGACGGAGAAGAAATTAGAGAATTTGAAAATTATTTAGGAAGACTTTGAAGACCTAGCATTTAGAAAGCAAATGTTTTAAAATTTAAAACAGGTTGTTTAATTATTCCCTTACAATATGCAAACGACAGCTTAATACAAACAGCTTTCTTGCTTATTTAATTCTCATTAGAAATCTTACATTATCGATAATAAAAGCAAAAGAGTCGCATTAACTTACCTCACATGATTTTAAATTTCTCACCTTTTCTTTAAGAACTGAACACCACTTTTATTTAAAGTGTTGATGGCACTTTTTAAAACTCATAAACAAATAAATCGTTTTAAGTGACAGGGACTGCAGTTGTCAACATTTAACACCAGAAATGTTTAATATTTATGACGAAGAATAAAATCAAATACAGAGTGTTTTAATAAGATATGTTCTTTTTAACGGGCTATTGAAGGCGCATAGCCGTGAACGGGTAAGAAAATGTACTACTTTCTAGTCGGACCCAACTATCTTTTAGATTTGGACCACACAAAGTTCAGGCAGAAATATGGAGCAAGAGCACCAGAGAATATTACAGGGTTAATTTTCTCGAACTAAAGTAAGAGATTTTGATAGTTGAGACTTATGATAAAAATTCATTATAAAGCTCTTATGTCCTTGTTTAATAATAACAATTAAAGAACGACCACTGACTTCCTCAAAAAAGTAGGAATTATAAGCAACAGCTTTTAAAGATAATGTGAATGTGATTAGAATGCTCCAAAACATATTCTAAAGGACTGGAGAGCTCTCTGTCACTGAAGATAAAAGCACCTACTGGAAGAGGGCAAGCCTGAGATATATCAGAAGAGCAGGCCTAAATGTGATGCTTTAGCACCTGACAGGGATAAAATATACATATTTTTGTACGCAATGTCTCCTGTTAAACAAATGAATGTTTCTATCTGAATTTTAAATATTTTAGTCTGACTTTTAGCGACAGGTTAAATTTATACTTTGTGACAGCAGTTAGACAAAACATAAATTCTTCTGAGGCTTCTAGAGATCTAATGGTATTCTACAAACCTCACGAGTATCTTCATGAGCGAGGCGTGATTTGTTTTTGAGACATTAAAGAAGAGCTGTTACTGCTTTATTTTAACAAAGATCGGCGTTCTCTTTTTATTTCGTATAGTTAGTGAGGGAGACTACCTTCCTTGTAAATTGAGACTGTGTAGAAATTGTCGAACAACTCTTAATGACACACTCTGTTGCTTCTTTTTGTCTTCATGCAGATGTATGCAATCTATGAAGACCAAAAAAAAAAACAACAATCGGCCAAATGGAAACTATAATCATCATATAAAACTTTTGCGGTTTTTATTACTGGTGTGTCAAATCTAAATAAAAAAAAAAGTATTTTTCAACTCGTATTTTCGGTGAGAGCACAAAAAAAAACGTTTGCCATTAATGTTTAAATCACATATCTAGACGCAAGTTTTGTGTATTTGAAATGTTTTATGGGCTCAAACACAAAAAACCAAAAAGCGATCAAATTGCAACTAATTTTAACAAAATCTTTTTGTTGTTGTTGTTGTTGTTGCTAAATGTTGGTTTGGTTTTTTATGATGTTGTTTACTTTTATAACATTTTGAAATACCGAGATTACAAAATGGGTGCAGAACAAGCAAAAAATAAAAACCACTTACTCATTCAGAAATCATCCCATGTCATCAGACTACAGATGGCAAACAAATAGACTGACAGTCATTATAAAAATAAAAAATAAACAGCGAATAAAGTTTTTATTTAACAATTTTTTACACAATAATGTGATGAAAAACATTTCTTTAAACTTTTTATAATTTTTATAATTTGTTTCTCCAACTTTTTTTTTTGGAAATTATATTGCATTAACCCGATTTTTCTCATGTCTTCTTTTTGGGAAAAATCGACATTTAATATTAATAACTATCCACTTAAAAATTATTATTCTCTTCCATATATTTTCATCGCAAAAACAAAAATTTTTTTGCTTTTAATAAATAATGTAAAATTATTAATAAAATAAATAAAACTGTTTAAAAAAGCTGATATTAAAATATAATTTTAATTACAATATTTGTACTTTTTAAAACACCCTCACTTTTTGTGTTATGTTGTAAAATATACTATTCATTATGGCCTATCTTTTGAACCGTTTTAGATAAACGCTTGCAAATTTGACGCAATGTCGATTGCTATGGCCGTTATAGTAACAAGTATTAATATTACAAATTATAAATTAAAGGGTGCGCCAATAGTTCATTAAATACTTTTTAACAGTTATAGACAGTCGCTTGGAATTTACAACGAACCTGTATTGGTAAGTCCGCTATAACAACAAGTATAAAATATGGATTTGGAAGTTAAAGGGTGTTCCAGTAGTTGATGTAATTTCAAGTGTGTGGCCGTACTTTTGAACCGTTATAGACAGAACGCTAAAACTTAAAAGGGACCTGTATTTCTAAGTCCGCTATATCAACCAGTTTATGATTTCAATTTAGAAATTAAAGGGGGTGTCGCATAATTACTGTAGATTTACTTATATAGGTCTATCTTTTGAACCGTTATAGACAAACGCTTGTAAATTTGATGCAATGTCGATTGCTATGGCCGTTATAGTAACAGCTGTTGATATTTAAAATTATAAATTAAAGGGTTCACCAATAGTTCATTTAATTTGGTATATGGTCATACTTTTAAACAGTTGTAGACTGAAATTCACAAAGAACCTGTATTACTAACTCTCTATAACAACAAGTATAAAATTTGGATTTGGAAATAAAGGGGTGTCCCAATAGTTGATATAATATGGTGTATGTGGCCGGTCTTTCGAACCGTCATAGAAAGACAGCTGAAATTTAAAAGGGACATGTTTTGCTAAGTCCGCTATAACAAGAAGCCTATAATTTGAGTTTAAAAATTAAAGGGTGTTCTCAAAATTAATGTAATTTATTCTATTTGACCGTATTTTTTGAACCGTTGTATACAAACACCTTAATTTTAGACAGAATGTACACTACTTTATTTGGTGTAATAAGAAGTATAAAAATATTATATTATAAATTAAGTAGTTGATATAATCTGATCTATATGGGCAAACTGTTGAACCGTTACAGACAGACGGTTGAAATTTACACAGAACCTGAGTGCTAAATCTGCTACAACAGAAAGTGTATAATTTGAATTTGGAAATCAAAGAGTGCCCTGTAGTTGCTGCAAGATGGCTTCTTGAATGTACAATTTAACTTCAACTAGTGAATGACGATTTTTTCTATTCTTAGAAAGGTACATTTGGAAAGTACTTTTTCATATATTATTATAAGAAATGCTTAAAAAAAGCAATTCATTGTGAGGGGGTTTTTTACCATATGAAAGGGATTTTCCTAAAAATCTATATTTTTAACGTACTTTTTCGAATAAAAGGTACTTTTTGAATAAAACAATTCTTTATCAGGATTTTTCTTTTACCGTTTTATATAGGTATTTTCGATTTTTACGTTTTTAAAGTACTTTTTCATTAACTTTAATGAAAAGTTTTTTTTTTTTTTTTTGAAAAATAGTGTCTTTAAAAGTCCTTTAAGAAAAATATTAAAAAACTAGGTTTTGAAAAGTACATTTCTTATATATTTGTAAGTACTTATCTTAAAAAGACCTTTGCTACATATATCAATCTGGCAAAAAAAAGAAGTATGTAAAGTCTTATCCAAGAAACTTTTCTTAAAGCATTATTTCTGAAAAGTTTTTTTTAAAGAATACTTATAAAAGGCATATTTTCAATGGAGTTGTTTAAAGGTTACTTTTTAAAAATATATTTTCTAAAACAAACAATTTAAAAAGTTTGAAAGCCGCAGTTTGTTTGTTTTATTTTTATATTAGTAATTTTTGTTAAATTCAATTTTAAATAATTTTTTTTTATTTTTCACCAGAATTTAGCCAACAATTAAAATGTGCTGCATATGAATTTTAATTATTAGATCTGCGTGTATTTTTTTTTTTGTATAATTAAATTAACAATATTTATTATTTTATTATTAAATATTTGAAATTTTTGCTTTGAACTTTTGATTTTTTTAATGTTGTCATTGAATTATGTGGTCGTTTTTATAAATTTATTTGCTATAAAATTACGAAATTAGAGCAAAAAAAATTATAGTTAAATATTTTAAAAAATTTAATGAATTTATAGATTTGAAATTAAATGCACTTTTAGTAGATGATGTCGGGTGCGGTTAACGTACAGCAACAATATAAACGAAATTTAAAAGACACTTTACTTCTCTTGAAATGTACGTAAAAATAACAATTGAATTGTTTACACTTTTTAAAAGAATACAGCACAAACGGGATCGATCTTGTATTGGAACACCAATCGAAGTAGCCTTTTTCCTTGTGCAGATGGACTGCAAGATTTCACTGTAGTCAAATAATAATAATAATTTTCAATACGAGTAATTAGAAAGTAGTGCACAATTTACGCGTTTAAAAATTTTTTGAGACTTTAATCAGCTATTAGATGGATTCTACATAAATGTATATATGAGCTGATCAAGTAGAGCATAGTCTTTTAGCTTTCAATTTTTTTTTTTTAATTTTTAATGCCTCAAAATTTTTTAATAAAATTCGTTAAAAGAGAATATTCGAAAACAATAATATCCTTTGGTTTCAATATCTAAAAGTTAAAAATTTGTTTTGTTCACGTCTTTTAATCATAAAATATAAATTTTAATATTTTTGCGAATATTAAAAGGGTTTTCTTTAAAAAATATGGCAAATCAATTTCTCTTGCTATGTAATTTAATATCGAGGTACCCCCCTTCATATTTTGTTGCTTTTGTTTTGCACTGTACTGCATTTATGTTAGACAATTATTGCTTTGTGCTAGATACACACGAGGGAACATTGAACGAGACATGTTGCACTTAATATTTTCTCATCTCTACCAATGCATCTTGTTGAAAATCAAGTTTCCTTTCATGTTGCCTAAAATATTCAACTTTTATTATATCCTTTCATGTTTCTTACACGATGTTGCTTCGTCTGTATCGATGTTTACAGTTTTAATTAAAGGTAATTGAGGTGTGAGGGTTGTTTTATGCTTCGCGGATTTAAAAAACTAAAAATAGAAAAATTTCAGCAATGAATTTTGGATTAATTTCCTTAACTAGTGTAAAAATTTTCCATTTCGGTATTCTACCGGTTCGTTTTCTTTAAGTCTTTAAATAACTTTGATTTGTAAATTCTTCTTTTTTAAAAACAGGTTTTTTGGTCATATTGTTAGTTGCATCTCTTTTTTTACGCAACATGTCATGAATAACTTTTTTTTGCTAATTATTCTTGTGTGGTTGCTAAATGTTTCTTGTGTGGTTGCTTCGTCTGTACCAAAAAAATACATGGTTTATAAACTATAATATGCTGTCTCATATATCGCTCTACTTTGAGACATTAAAATATTATTAAATTCGAAAACTAAATATTTTTCAGATTGCATTTTTAACATCAAGTGTTTTAGATTGTTAAAAAAAAATTCTAACGCTCGCAATGATGATGAGTAGAGATATAAAAACACGATGACAAGCAATCATTTAAAACACCCTCTGTTTTGTTTTTCATTACATTTTACTTTATTTTTGTGTAAAACACTTTTGAAGGGTGTTTGGCACTTGATTTGTTTTTTTTTTTGTGTATTTATCTTTCTTCTCCTTTATTCACATTTTTGTTTTCAATTTTCATTTAATGTTTTTTAATATAAATTTAATTACGTACTTCAAGCGTAAGAAAAGATTCGCAGAAAAGGGACATGTGTCCTTTTTTATCAATAAAAAAATGTTCATACACTTGAGAGCAATGATAAATATAAATTAAAATAAATTGTTTGTATCTGTGTTCAAGGGATCATTTTATTAAACAATAGACAATAATAGTTTTCTAAAAAGGATGTGAACATTTTATTAAATTTTCTTTAAGTGATTTTATTAAAGGGTTCAAAATAAATTGAAATGCTTAATTGTATATGATAAGTTTAAAATTAACATTTAATTTGTGGACAGAATAGTCAATACTTTTTAAAGAGATCAATTTTGTACACAAAAGTTAGCGTTTAAAAGTCAGGACTCAGGTTAACCTTTTAATTTTATAAACATTTCTTTTATTTATTTAACTTTAAGTTAAAAAAAAAAAATTCCTCACAAGTTTTCAAATTTTAAAGTAGTGATGCAAATGAATCTTGTATTTTAGCTTCTTTAGATTTGTTAAAAGCGTTTGATCGCGTTAATCATATTAAAATGTTAAGTCAACTAAACCAGGAGTTTAGCTTTGCTCGACTATCTTGCCAACTTCAATAGAAGTCAATAAAATTTGAGACACATAAATTCTGGTGTGCCTCAAGATTCATTCCCTGGACCATTGCTATTATAAATGTATATAAACAATTTATTTTGCTTACGTGGATTTGAATCGTTGGAAGCTGTTGCTTTTGCAGATGACATTCAGCTTTTGCTTTTTGGAAAACGTTGTTTAAAATCCAATTTCGTTGTTAAAGAGAGCGAGAGAAAAAGAGAGAGAGAAAAAGCTCTTGTTCGTTTTGTAACACAAAATGGCCTGGCTTCTTTTTGAATTTTGCTAATGAATTGATGTGAGCTAATTTTTCACTGAACCCATCGTCTTCGATATTAAAGAGCCGAATGGGAAGGATACCCATTAAAGAATGGGTAGAATTAAAGTCACTTTTCTCAAAGACGGAATTTGAACAAAAAATTTCATTTTTCAAGACTTTATCTTTATTTAAATCAGCTGTATGTACTTTTGAATGTGTGAATATAAACACGCAATACTTTTTTTGTGGAATTAAAAAGTGTTGACTTTTCAAAATTAAAGTTTTCACCAACAAAATTAAGATAGTGACTCTTTTTAAAAAATACTTGCAGGTTGCATGTAAATCTTAAAATATTTTCTATTTAGTTTTTGTTGTTTTGTGTTATTTTTCATTTTTAAGTTTTTATTTTCATATTATATATGTATGTATGTATGTGTATTTAATGTTCATGTTCATTTGTGTTTAAACACAACAAAAAAAAAAAAAAAAAACAAAAAAGTATTAAATTTTAAAAACGTATGTTTCTTTTATAATTCTTGGGTTTTGTCTAATCAGCATTAAAATTTTAATATAAACAAGGCTTGGGCTTTTTAAAATAATTTTATTGTTGACATTCCATTAACGTTTTTAATAAATACGTGTTGTTAACTGTTTTTGTGTGAATTTTATTTTATTAAATAAATATATTTATTACTTTTTCTTGTAACTTGATACATTCAGTTTTATTTTCTTTAGAATCAGTTTATTAAAGGAATTGAATGTTTAAAACTCGTTTTAAAATCTATAAAAAGATTAAAGCCAAGTATCCGGGCCTTATTTTTATTTTTAAGTTTAATTTTTATTTTTTTCTTCTTCTCGTTCTACCTTCAATCCCGGTCATTAAGAAAGGAAAGGGAACATTTTCAACTGAACAAGGTACTTTTTGTTGGTATCCTTCAACAGGTAAGAAACTAAAAATTACTAAATACTCTACGTAAGTTTTTTCATTTAAATAATAAAACAGTTAACATTGATAAGAATGACTGAAGCGGTTTAAAAATGCATATGTTCCAGGGTATAATAAAATTATCTTTTGCTCATCTCAAGCCTTTTACTATAACGGATAACTTTAACATTTTCGAGCGGTAAAATTTTGCGATATCAAGTAAAAATTCCAATTTATGTAAGAATAAAATCCGCAAGTTGCTGCTGAGAAACCAACATAATCTCAAGGGAAAACTGGTTTGTATCACTTCAAGAAAAATAATGGAATTAGGTAGAATGCATACGAATAATTATTAAAACATATTTATTTTTTTTAGAACAAATAAGAATGAGTCTGCTTTCAAAACAAAATATATTATAGGCTTTGGAATGTTCCTTGCCATTATTCGAATAATAATTATTCGAATATTATATACTCGAATAAGTTTCTTATTTGAAAAATATTTTATTTTTGTACCCTGTAGTTCATGCAATATTTATTTATATTTTTATTCGAATATTAAAAACTCGTATAACTTTCTTATTCGAAAAATATTTTATATTTTTACCCTGTAGTTTATACATTATTTACTTATATTTTTATTCGAATATTATATACTCGAATAACTTTCTTATTCGAAAAATATTTTAATTTTTTTACCCTGTATATTTATTCTTATTTTTATTCGAAGAATTTGAATAATTTTTAAACCTGCAATTTATACAATATAAATAATTAAGACCGAAGGCGCATAATTTCAGAAAAAAAGTTATTTAAAAAAATCTCGAAGTTTCACCAAAAGATCCTAATATCACAAAAACAATCCGAAACCTTAAAATAAAAAGGAAGATCCAGACAAATAAGTTATGTTTTATAAAAAAACCAATTTCATCGGACAGTTTAATTTTCGATCTTACCAGCTATATATATATATTTTTTATACAATTTTTAGTCCAACAGTTTTCGTTTTAACAGGTTGTCCCGAAACACTATGCAGTATTTTTCTTTTATTTCGAGCAAAATTAATTTCTTAAAGAATCTAACATCCGCCATTATGCTTATTTTTGTATTTGTATTTTTGCCTGTATGCTTATTTTTGCTATTTTTTAATTAATATAAAGGAAAAATAGCTACGAGGGCGGTTTTAGAACTTTCCGATATAAATACTATTTTGAAGAATATTAAAATTCAGTTTTGTAAGTTTAGCTTTTTATTTATGTTTAGTTATCGTTACATTTTCCTTAAAGGTATCTAAATATGATAAAAGTCTAGACAGATTTTAATTAAAAAAATAATTTTTTTGCATTTAAAAAACTTTGCGTGAGATGTATGTTTTTTCACTTCAACAAGGCCGAGTTGTCATATTATTAAAGGTAAAAATTTCTAACCATAAATGAATTGAAAAATTATCATTTTGCCCTATAGACAAAAGAACGATTCAAGTGGTGATTTTTTGCCAGGTCACATAATTGTAGTACCACCCTCGCATATACGAATAGAGTTGTAACAATTTTGCATAAATAAAATTTTAAAATTTTCTGGCGCCCCAGAGTGAAAGAAAAACTTAAAAGCAAAAAAAAGAAATGTAACTGACCAAAGCCATAATTTTCTAGAAAGCAATAAAAAAAAACCCTTAAAAGTGTGAGTACGAGGAGTTCATATAAACTGTTTAATATATTTATAAAGTACTTTTTCATTACAAAAAAAAAAAAAAAAAAACAAAACAAAACAGAACAGAAAAACCGACAAAATATAAAAACTAAGAAAACTAAATATAGACAGACGTGTGCAATATGTTGGTTGCTGGTTGTACAAAAATTTATTCATTAGACCAACTTATTGTTACTAGTGGTTGTTGGCTGAGTGTGCGTTGAATGGTATATAGGCTCCCAACTCTGACTGTCTAACATTGCAGTGCTGTTGTCGTAAAAACTCTACAAACAACAACAGAAAAAATATGTGGGGGACTATTTACTTTTTTATATAAATTTTTTTGTCATTTAATTTTCATAGAATTAATGCAAAATGAATATAAAATATTCTTTTAGAGCATTTTAAACTTTAATATTTCTTCTTTCATATTTCCCCCCATAAAATCGCATAAAATCATTCATCATTATCAAACAATTGCTGACACACAGACTGAATTTCACACAATAAACACTTTGAATATTTTTACTTGAAACTTGTCTTTATTAAAATTCTATGACGACAGGAATGAAAGAAAATTTTCATTTATTGTATTTTTAAAGTGAAGAAAAGAGTTTTTGAGTGACTTGGAATAAGTTTTTTATTTATTTTTTTTTGACTCCTGTCAAATAATTCTTAATGCAATAATGAGTTATGACCTTAAATATAAAAACTATTTTTTTATATTTATATTTATAATTTTAATATGTGTTTAGGAAATTTTTGATAAATCTCATTTTGATATTAAGAAAATTTAAGAAATGAAATTTGTATTGTTTCTTATCTTTCAATAGACTTCAAAAAAAAAAAAGAAGGAGATAATCAATTCGAATATTGCCCGCCGATGTCAGGCATTTCTGAACCAATTTTAAAAATATATCTTTACTTAAAAGGTGATGTTTACAGATTGGTCCCGTTTTAAAACCAGTTTATTATCTTACAAATTAAAGGGTGCCCCCACACAAAATACAAGTTTTTAATGTGTATTATGAACCGTAAAGGGCACCACTGTCAAATTAAAAAAAAACTGCGTATCACTATAGCTTCCAAAGGCAAAAATTATACAAAAATAAATATAAAAATTAAAGGGTGTGCCCATAGCTGACGTAAATTGACCTATATGATTCGTTATTAAGAAACACTTACAAATTGGACAGAATGTCGATTGACATGACCGTAATAGTAACAATTTATAAATTAAAGGGTGCCCCAATAGTTAATTGAATTCAATGTATATGGTCATACTTTTGAACAGATGTAGACAAAGGTTATTTCCGCTATAACAACAAGTATAAAATTTGAACATGGGTATTAAAGGGTGCCCTAATAGTTAATGTTATTTGATATATGTGGCCATACTTTTGATACATTATAGACAGGCAGCTGAAACTTACAAGGGACTTGTATTGCTAAGTCCGATGTTACAACAAGTTTAAAGTTTGTATTAAGAAATTAAAGGGTGTTTCCAATATTAATGTAATTTAACCTATATGGTCGTATCTTTTAAACCCTTATATGCAAACACTTGAAAATTAGACAGAATGTCCACTGCATTGTTTGCTTGAATCAGAAGTACAAATATTCTTAATTAAAAATAAAAGGGTTTTCCAATAGTTAATGTAATTTGATATATATGGCCAAACTGATGAACCGTTATAGAAAGGCGGTTCAAATTTAAAAGGAAGCTGATTGCTAAGTCTACTACTACAGCAGCAAGTACTCGTATATAATTTAAATTTTTATATTAAAGGGTGGCCCCTAGAGTTGCTGTAAATAGATGCATATTGCTAAACTGTTGAACAGTTATATACAGACGGTTGAAATTAACATGGAGCTGTTGTGCTAAGTCCGCTATAACAAG
This sequence comes from Gymnosoma rotundatum, assembly GCA_916610165.2. Taxonomy (NCBI): domain Eukaryota; kingdom Metazoa; phylum Arthropoda; class Insecta; order Diptera; family Tachinidae; genus Gymnosoma; species Gymnosoma rotundatum. Next base: position 113,807,535 of record OU744340.1, on the reverse strand, counting down.
TATAAACTTTGGAGGTGGAATATAAGGGTGTCCCAAAAGTTAAAATAATTTGATGTGTGTGGCAATTATTTTGAACGGTAATAGACAGATAGATGAAATCTGTTTTAAAGTATGTTTTTCTTTCAAGAATTATTACAGATTTGAACACCGTTAATGGGTTTCTCTGCCTGGAATTATTATACATTTAAGTAATAAATGAATTTAGTGTTAATCTGTGAACTGCCTAAATGTTTTATTTTAATTTTTCATTCATAATTATCAAGTTATTAACCCAAACATTTCATTAAAGCGTGTTTTACATATTTAATGAATCTAAAACAATAAAATAATACGTTTAAGTTCGTTTCTTTAAAGTTGTAAAATAGTGTTGGCTGTAAAATTCAGTATTCAAATGCGCATTAAAGTTTTTTTTTAATTAATATTCTTTTGTTGTTGTTTAGTTTAATATGCCACAACCTGACAGTCATTCAACTAGTCATTATTTATGCTCTGTTTTCAGAGACCCTTCATAAAAAGGTTTAATTTATAAATGCTAGTTTTTAAAGTGCATGTTTTTTCTTTTAAGTAATTTTAAAATAAGTAACCGCAAAATTTACAATATTTACAAGGCGTTAGTTCACGTGAAATTTTAATTATTTATCTTATACAGGGTGTCCGCCGGGAATGTGTACTAGTTGTTTTTGCCACCATTTTGGTATAAATTAGTCTTGACAGTTTATATTTGGTAGTCGTATAGTTAACATGTTGCCGTATTTAATATCGAAAAATATTCAATGAACCAACCTGTTTTAATCATTAAAACATTTTACCAAAATCAATCATCGATTACTGTGACGATGAAAAAGTTCGTGACTTTTTTGGAAGAAACAACGTGCCAACAAAACGCATTATTTATAGTGTAGTGAATGATTTTAAAGAAAGAGGGTTTGGTCTGTAGCTGATAGGCCTAAGCATGGACCATAACGTACTACAAGATCAGCTGAAAATATTACTGCTGCTTAAGAAAGTGTTCAAAACAATTCATCAACCTCAATTCGAAACCGTGCTCAGTAGCTTGGTCTTCAAAGAACAACTTTGGCCACAATTTTGTACAAGGATTTACATTTGTTTTGATTCAATATTCAGTTGACGTTAAAGCTTCTTCCACAACACCATTTATGTCGCCGTACATATGCCAATGGGATGTTACAGCTCGCCCATGACAATCCCGATTTTCATAAAAAGATCATAATCATTTTCATTTGGATGGATATGTGAATAAACAGATTAGTCGGTTCTGGGCATCCATTAAAAGTGACATTCTCTTGGGTAATTTGCTCAGAAGGAATCATTGGACCTTACTTCTTTGGAAATGAAAACGGCGTAAAGGTAACTGTGAATGGGGAGCGATGTCGTGATATGATTTAAAACTTTTTAATGTCACATCTTCATGCTTTGGGTTTCATTAACATGTGGTATCAACAAGACGGTGCCACTTCGCATACAGCCAGGATTACAATGGTTTTGCTGCGAGAATTCTTTCTATAGCAAGTTATTTCAAGAAATGGTGATATTAATTGACCTTCACGGCCGACTAATTTGACTGCTCCGGACTTGTTTTTGTGGGCATATCTGAAAAGCAAGGTTTATGCGAATAAACAAGAAATGCTTGAATAACTCAAATAACATATTCGTGATGAAATTAATTAAATACCGTGAGAACGTGTGAGAATGTAATGAAAAATGTGTTAAAAAGAGCTTTTGTAAGGTTAACAGAGGCGGACATTTATTTGATATTGTATTCTGTACATAATTGCCGACATTACATAAAACATTTATCAATATAAGATCCATTCTCTTTCATTTAACTAAAAATTATGAACAAATAAAATAGCATACCTTACCGGTGGACACCCTGTACTTCCTTATTTGATTAGTTAAGAAGTAAAATTGTTTGTTTGTGTGAAATACAAATTTATAATTTTTATTTAAAGGGGTGCGAAATTTAAAAGTGTTTTGTATTTATATTGACGGTTTAAGAAATGTATGGTGTTGCGCGGCTGAAAGGCTTGCGGCGGCACTTCTTGCAATCCCATGTCCGTCGCACTGATGCCTTCGAAAGACCGTATGTATGCGTCTTGAATTTTTTTTTTTTTTACATTTATTTAGCGATGTCTCAAAAAATGGTACAGATCCGAACACTGCATTATGAGGTGATCAAAACAGGTGCAAACAAGAGCCAAAACTTTTTTTCTTGTACAACAACGGGCGAATGTAATATTCGAGAAAGAGACTGATTTACTAATAAAAGCCACTGCAGGCGGTTTAAGGGCTGCCAACATAAAAAATAGTTTTACAAAAGCCGATTTAAGACACATTAATCGGAAACACTTTGCAGTATAATTTTAGTTCCTTTCAAAAAACGCTTTTGATTAAAAACAATAACAAACCGACTAAATAAAAATCGGTTTCGGCATTTGTTATTGTAAATTATTTGTTTAACTTACCGGCCAAGGCTTTAAATTCCTCTAGATAATCCAAATTTTTATGTAACGGCGCCACTTTGGTGCCGTTATTTTCCGTTTTTAGAAAAATTTTGATAGAATTTTATAACACCTCAAACGACAAGGGTTTTTCAAATTGTTTGATAAAACAAACTTTCAAAACACAAAAAACCACTCAAACATAAAACAAACAAATAACACAACAATTTCACATAACACGTTAAATTCAAATAAGTACAACGTTTTTGTAACAGAAGTTATTTTTTTTTTCAGTAAAATTTAACGGCGATTTCAAATAAACTGACAGCTGCCTTAAAAAAAAGGTTTTAAAACATTACAAGGGTGGATTTCTATTCATTATTTTCTCACTTGAAAAATGTTTAAATTTTTTATATCCCTGTTTAAAGATTTTTTTTTTGTAATTTTTCTTTTTTAGTTTATAAATAAATATTTATTTTTTTTTTATATTTTTTTCTTTAACTCTAAGAAATACTGTGCAATCTGTAAAAGCCGCCAAGCAAACGTTGTTAATTGTTAAAATAAAAAACTAAAATTCCTAAGATATTTTTCGCAGTGTGTGTATGTTTGCTACGAGAGAACAACATCTAAACTGTTTTTGTTTTATTTCTGTTTTTCAAAGTGTTTCCTAAAAAAACCAGAAACAACAACAAAGTTGCAGCAACACAATAAGAATAGCAACAACAACAACAACAACATGAACTTTGAAACGCCACCACCAACCAACATTAGAAACATTGCAGGGGATGATTGTGTGGTGTTTGCTACCACAATAACAGCAACAACATTTAATTACTCATTGAAAATTTCTTCTCAGAAAGGGAAAATAATTCTCATATTCCTTGTGCAGGATAATGTTTAGGAGTAAATAAGGCCGCTTTTTTTTTATTCTGCTTGATTTTCATTTTATATTAATATTTCTTGAGGGAGGTTTTCTTTGTTTGTGTGTTCTTTGAATTGATGAGAGGAGTTTGAGTGAATAATCATGTCAAAGTAAAATATTTGAGTGTTTGTTTTTAGCATTTTTATCAAGAGTTTGAGTTAGACACAGGGTTGGAGAGTTGACACAAGAAAAGCTTGAAGCGTGAAATATAAAACACAGACTTAGAAGTTGAAATCTGTTGAATACTGAAAGATGGAGGTTCTGAGAATGTTGCTAAAAACTATTTCAGATCCTCCTCCAATATTTAAACATAAATTATCATAAATCAATTGAAAGTAGAAGATTTATTTACATCCAATTACAAAATATGAGTACATGACCCTACTAGACGATTTCTAACATTATTAGAAGGCCTGTGAAGGAGGTATTTGTAGACTTGTGTTGCTAAAAAACTCAAGCGCAAGTAGTGGTCGACATTTAAAAGGAAAAGATAAAAATAAAGAAACCTTACTTTTCAAGCTGAGTAATTATTTAAATAAAATTATTTTTGAAGATATTTTTTCACTATATCTAGAAATGATTCAACGAATATTCTATGGCCTGGCCTGGTAGAATTTTAATGTCTGATTTAATGGCGTGCTAGAACTGCAGCCATCTTCTTGCTTCAGAAACCAGCCAAGTCTCTAATAGTACTGATATATTTTTAGTGATAAGTCTTGCAAAAAAAACTGACTTTAAAATAAACAGACGGGACAGAGGGTCAGCGAATATGAAATAATATTTTTAATACACACTTTGCTTAAAAGTGTTAAGTTCTAATTATATGTTTTATTTTTGTCATCCTAGTGGACATAAAAGTCCAAATTCCGACTAAAACGGTTCAAAATATAGGGCCATATAGTTTAATTAATCATCCTAGAAAGACACCCTTAAATTTTTAGATTTATATATATATTTTATTACATTCCGTTATTGGGTATTAAAATAAGGCACAAACTTAAAAAAAATTTACAGACCTCTTTTAAAGCAGATAATAAAAGTACTCTGACTTTATATGGAAACGGCTAGTGACGACGGTATTCACAGTAATGCTAGGAACACAACTGGGACGAACGACGAATTTCGTCCAATGAATTATTTTTCGTCGTATGAAACACAATTACGACGAAAAATACATCTGTTATAATTTTTGAAGTTGTTTACTGTTTGTAAGCTGTTAAGGTGACCATCAATACCAAAACTAAATATTTACAAAGTTAAGCATTAGTAAAACCGTAACTAAAAACAATTTTTATATTTAACTTATAATCTGTACGCTTATTATAAATGCAGCAAAATAAAAATACATATATTTCTTAAGTTAAATAACTTTATTTACTAAAATACTTCGAATCTAAAGTCAAACATGGTCACTTTGTACTGATTTGTTCGTCGTTCACCGGCGTAAGAAATAGAAATAATTCTATTGTATAGTTCGCAGCGTATGACGTTCGTCCTACGTCATGATTGTGTGCATTTTCATATATACAAATGTGTTTTATTTTTGACGACGAATATTCGCAACCAAAAGTTCGTCCGTTCATCCCAGTTGTGTTCCTATCATAAAGTATGACAATAAATTTCTAATATCCTGTTTATTAATAATACAAATACAGCTTTATATTAAAAAAATAAATGCGTAGGATGGATACATCGTCAATAAAAAAAATAAAGAATGAATTTGAATTGTTAGTTCAACATTAAGTAAAACTAAACGTATCAGTTTTCCATGCCTGGTTGAAAATGTTCCTGTTAACATACCCGTGTTCATACCCGTAAAAGTATCAGGGGGAGTAGGCAGTTATTTGATTTTTTTCTTCTTTCTTATTCTCTTATCATAATTGAGTTTTATTTTTGTTAAGACTCTTGGTATGGAATTTTAGGAATTTCAAGAATTTTTCGTTTAAAAGAGAGCGAGCATTTTTTTTTTGTTTTGTTGTGTCCTAGAAGTACGGGGGTAAAATAATAAAAGTATTGGGAATTTAATAAACAGCTGATTCTTATAAATGTTATAAGAAGAATAGAGCAAAAGTTCAACATTATTTATTAAAGAGTTGGTGTTGGATATTTTTTTTATTTAAATTAAAAAGTGCATTTTTAAATAAAAAGGAGTTTTTTTTCTACGCTAGAGACACAATATTTTTATGTTAATTTAAGTGATTTTAAGAAGTTTAAAATTTGTTTATAAAAAATTTATTTAAAAATTTTTATAATTTATTAGAGTATATCTACCTGCTTCACAAATAAGCACAAATTTCATGCTAGTTTCATGAAAAATTGCATAGTGTAAATACCGTATAAGTTTGTCATTCTGTATGTAATTTCTATAAAATCTCTATTTGCGACCCTATAAAGTGTATATATTCTGAGTTCTTATGCATAGCGAAGCCGATTGAGCGATGTCCGTCTGTTCGCCCGTTCATCCTTGTTCGTGTTAAAATCCACTTTGCCAAGGCACTAGATGAGCTAGAGAAAATTTAACTACGCTAAAAAAAAGTTTTGTTTAAAGCAAATTTTGTAGTATTGTAAATGTTATAAAAAAATCTCGGTGTAAGACAAACTTTAGCGTTAACAGAGATCCAAGAGTTAAAGACGATAAATATGAAAGGGCTGTGCGATGGGTTAGTGAAACTGGGATGACGAGTTCTTAAATGTGCGTTTAATTCTTAACTGCGAGAAAATGCTTTCGTTATGAAAACAGGGAACTGCACAGAAGCCAATATCTATACAGCACCTTAGATGCTGTCTTAATTAGCACCACTGTGTTGTGGTACTCGAAGAGCTCTTGTTTATATGCTGTGAGGTATATTCGTCGTAATCTTGTTTTCTTCTATTATTATTCATTTGGTGTGAACTACACCGCGTTTTATTTAAGGTAAAGAAGTGATGTAAAAACTCTTTGGAATTGCGATTGAATCTGTTCTATTTAGCAGCCTTGACGCTACGCACCATTCTTTACCACTGAAATCGGTAGTGGTTTGTTTCAATAAAATAATCAATAAAGCACTTCTTTGGTTTCTACAAGCGTCGATGTTAAAATTGTGAATGGAGTACTAAAGACAATTGTTCGTTAGAATTACCTCTGAATTTGAATGTGATTAAATTCTGAGAGTTGGAATCAGGCTGTCTCCGAACAAACCGTTGTTAACTTTGAGCGCAGTAAAGAGCATAGTGACCAATTTATGTCAGTTGTGCGACAGAAATCCATAACGTTAAACTGTTTGGAATAACAAGCGATCTCTATCGCACTGTGGTAAATCTTTATGGTGACCATTTCATCCAAGTCCCTTTTGAATAAGTACTAACAACAATTTATTTTAGAAGAGTTGCAGCCTGGATTTTTTGATATGGTCAAACGTCAATTTTGATCATTATTATATCTATTTCTTTAGAAAGACTCTTCATTTATAAATATGTAATTAATTTTCATCCTCAATTTTCATATAATTTGGAGATTTAACTGATACCTTCAAAAGAACATCAATGACAAAGACATAGAACGGCCTTAATTGTATCGAACAAATAAATTGTTCTATAGAGAACCCTTCAGTTTAAACGTGCAGGCGTTAAGAATGTCAATTGTGACATTCATATTTATATTAGGCAACTTTAATCCCTGCAAGAACAGAAATATTGGTTTCCTGTGTGAATTCTTGAAAACAACGAGGATATTTTTTGCAGAAATTCTTAAACCTGACTCACAGGTGTTGGCTGATAATTCACTGAACAGGTCAGTCGACTGACTAAAATGTGATACCAAATTTCGGGTTAATAATTTAAGTCCAACGTGCAAAGGCAAAAGCCTTAAGAGAACACTCACATTTGTCACGATAGTTTTGTCTTTATGATTAAGGAAAATAAACCTGGAAAATTACTTTTGTGAAAATTTTTTATTTTTTCCTACATTATATTCTTATTCTATTTTCAATTAAATAAATAAAGATTTCTGATTGCAACATGATTTAAGAGGAAAACCTTTGTTTCAAGTTAAAGGTGGTTAATGGAGAATAATTTGTTATATTTTTTCTTTTATTTCTAAAATTCTTTATTTATTATTTATGTTTAAGTTTCCAACTAGAAAATCATCATAATTGCACTCAGAACTCAATAATGTTTTCATAAAAATAGACAATTTCATTTTCAGTGTCATATTGTAGAAATAATTAGACACAACAGCAAAAAAACACAAATTTTGTATCAAGTCTGGAAGTCTACAACAGCATTTATTTCCATATATGATTCTGTATGTATAATATAAGTATGTTTATTGTAATTGTGTGCGTGTTTGAGTTATTAATAGATTCTTAATGGTTTATTGAGTACTTTTGGCTGCAGTTATTGTTTCCTTTCTTTTATTTGCTTTTATTTATAAAGTTGCAGCATTAAAAATAGATGAAAATTTATGGCAATGCTTTGGCGGTTGTACGAGAATATTTCTTTTAATGTGTGTGTGTTTAGGTACAGAGAGAACATAATAGAATTTTACTTTTGTATGAGTCAAAATTTAAAAGGTACAAAATTATAATTCATTCACATATATTTGCTTTAACCGTGAAATTTTTAATACACCATAGCACTCTAAACTGATTTATCAAGAGGGCCCATTTACTGTACTTTGGATGTAGGTAGTAACACAGGAATGGAAAAGTGATATTTTAAAATGGTAATAATTTTTTTTTTTTTACCAAAAGAAATCACAAAAATTAATGTCGCTCAACTGCAGAGATTTACAATCGTAAGTGTGCAGTAGGTGTTTGGCTGATTGATAGAAAAAATCATAATATTGTTAAATATCCATTACATACTTTTGTTATTTGCTTTAAGCCAATTGAGACTCGTTACACTTTTAGTAGCCGTTTTCATAACCTAATGTAGTGAAGTTTATATATTTTTTGTTTTCAATTGAAATTAAATCTTTAGTTATAATCGATTAGTGGCTTTATTTTAATGCTAAGAATATTTAAAAATAACTTTCAATTTGCTTATGTAAAACATTTGTTATTAGATTTCGATTTTAAATTCTTAATTTGATTTTATTTTCCGGGGAAAATATGGCAACTTCAAATAAATAAACTGCATGTTATATGTTTAAGGCCAGATTATCTATCTAATAACTCAATACCCTGTTCAGACATGTTTTCTTAATTAAGTCAATTTAGTTTTAATTGCCCAATTTAATTTGGTGTTCGCATAAGCTCAATTAAGCTCAGTCATATAGCACAGCTTATTTCCCCGCCCAGCTTATTTCTCTTTTCATTGCAAAAACAACATGGCTTTTTGTTTTTGCTTACGTATGACCCGCCATTTTTTTTATTTGTTTGTTTATATTTTTTACTTGCTGCTTGTCATGAACTGTTACGATTTTTTTCTTCTCACTGAATGAACATAGTTCCCAGTGAACATACTTTTTGGCAAGAGTTGCATTTCGCATCTTATTCAATTAGTGATGCAATTAAGTACTTATTGCTCAATTAATAGTAATTTAAGGTAAGTTGATCTCAATTAAGGCCTTAATTGCGCAAAATCCTTTATTGTGCAATTAAAGCGTATGTCTGAACAGGGCATAAAATTCACTTGTGATAATTATCTGTCTCAATATGATCCGAATCTGACACATAGATGGCGCCACCTTTTAGATCTAAGTACTATTCACTCTCTCAGGGCAGCTGTTTTTTATTAACAGATTCTGGAACTTATTCAGAATATAGTCTTTAATGTCTAAAATTTACTTCAATCTAGAAAAGTTACGAAAACTAAATTCATTGCAGAGTACTGCTTAGTTAGAAAATTACTTAGATTTTCCATCCCTGATATAAAAAAGTTTGTATTTGTTAGAAATAGAAAAAAATTAAATATAAAGAGAAAAAGGGATGCATGCAGAATACTATTTTAAGGTTAATAAACTGAAAAATTCAAAGAATAGAAAATAATGCAAACGTTAAACTGCAAAAATGTTCTATTGAACAAAATTCTGATAAAAAAAACTGATCATCTGGCAGAATGTTTTGAACATTGAGCAAAAAGCCTTAAATAGGAAGTTTGTATTTTTCAGGATAAAATTAAAATATTTAGACTTTTTTCTTCTCTTAAATACGGGATGCTTTAAAATAGTAAAATCTAATATATTTACCAATCCAACTTGTACTTTTAACTCGTAAATCATAATCATTTGTCCAAGGCACTTACCTGGAAAAGAAAGAAAAATTTTAAATTATTAAAAGAAAAGAATATTACTGTAATTGAAGGAAAATTAATGTACGAGTAATAAACAGTTATAAAATTTTATTTTTTATTTTAGAAGATGTTGGATACTAGTCAAATAGCTAACAATTAGATGCGGTGAAGGGGAATAAACCAAAATATTTTACGACTAACTTGATACATGCCTGTCTAAAATCGGGGAAAGGTTATTCATGTTTTCAAACTTTGAATCCATAGGGGGTGATAAATAGAACAACAGAGCTTTTTTTTTTACAGCTGAACTGACTTTAATAAAATTTGAAACAGATATATATTTTTCTTAACTCGCTACCAGGGGGTAGAAGAGGAGAAAAGGACAGTATTATATGGTATAACCAAATTAAACAAAGTTAGAAATATGAATGATACTTATCTAAAAGCTGGATTGTGATTTGCAGACATTATAATAAAAATATAAAAGAAGTAAGATAGTTTAAAATTCATTGAGATCCTAAACACCCTCAAGTTAAGTTTTGTGGACTTCGTAAATATATTTCATCAAAATCTTAAAGGTTTAGTTGAAAAATATTTAAGTTTTGTAAAAAAATTTTTTCTGCTTGCTTGTTTGTGTGTGCTTCAAACCGATTTAATGAAATGTTAAACACGGGTAAAATAGGGTGGTACCTATATTTCCGAATAGTGGTCCAGTAGGGGAGAAAGAGAGAAAGGGTCATTTTTATGCATCTGAATAAATTTTAACAAAATCTCGTCTTATCAATTTTTAATAGAATTCGAGACATAGATAGGTTCTCATCTATATCTGTTTTCAGAGCTAGGCCCTAGATGAGAAACAAAGGGGAAGAACAGGCATTTACGTGTGCACTGATTACAAGAACATTTTAAACAAAGTTATATATTTATGTAAAGGGTAGAATATTCTATGTTTGCCTTAAAAAAAAGGGAATTGGAGCGGGAGGGGACAAACGCGAAATTTTATAATTCCTAATCGATCTTAATAAATCAAGATTCTTAAGATATTTGGAATATAGATATATCCTGGTCTATAAGATCAAAAGCAATTTGATAAATTTCTCACGTGTTTGGTGTAAATACCTCTAGAAAACTAGGCTGCCTATAATATATTACAAATATTTGGTGTTAGCGGTGTTCAGTTAAAAGTCATGTGTATCATGTCGGAAACTGAATACGAGGGCTGCTCTATATATTTCTGGCCTAATAGTGAAAATGCGAATATTTATAATCAAAAATGTTTTTATTGTTTTTCAAAGTATTCTCCAGTATGATTTATACACTTTTGCATGCGCTCAAACCAGTTGTCGAAGCACTTTTTCCACTCCGATTGAGACATCTCTAAAACATGGTTTTTGAACACTTCAACAGCTTCTTCTGGCGACGAAAATCGTTGACCACGCATTTTTTTCTTGATGTGCGGAAACAAGAAGAAGTCGTTTTGGCCGGTCAAAAACGCTCTGGTTTCATCCGATGTGTGAGAGCTCGCATTGTCATGGTGAACAGTGATTCGTCTTCTCTTGTGGGTTTTTCGAATTTCTCCGATGACTTCAGGCAAACAAATTGTAGTGTACCACTCAGACGTGACCGTCCTACGTTGCTCAAGCGGAACAGTCACCACGTGACCAGTTTTGCCGAAGACACGGGCGACCATTTGCTTCGAAGTGCTTCTTCCACGAGCAACTTTCGTTGGATTTTGCTCATCTTTGAAGACCCACACGGTCGATTGTTGTTTCGTTTCGGGCTCATACGCATAAATCCATGATTCGTCACCTGTGACGATCTTATAAACGTCTTCTGAAGCACCGCAATCTTATTTTTGCAACATTTCTTTGCACCAATCGACACGAGCCTTTTTTTGAGCGACTTTCAAATTGTGCGGGATCCAACGAGAACAAACCTTTTTGACGGCCAGGTGTTCATGCAGTATCGAATGTATGCTGGTGGAAGAAATGTCCAAGGATGTCTCTATCTCCCGGTATGTCGCATGTCGATCTTGCATTATGAGTTCACGCACGGCATCAATGTTCTCTGGCACAACAGCCGTTTTTGGACGACCTTCACGGAATTCGTCTTTAAGCGAGCTTCAGCCACGATTAAATTCATTATACCAATTTTTCACAGTGCTATAGGATGGTGCTTCATCGCCATACAAAGATTTAAGTTCATCAATGCACTCTTGTCGTGATAATCCACGTCGAAAGTTGTGAAAAGTGATGGCACGAAAATGTTCACGAGTTAATTCCATTTTTTTCTATATTAATTTTTTCAAGTCACTGTAAACAACACAAATAATGGTCGTACGTCAAAACGTTTTGAGTACGATTATGCTTAAAAATGACAAACTTTCCAATGGAAATGTCCGATTGCACTTGGCAGCACTCAGTGTTGCCAGGCCAGAAATATATATATATAGCAGCCCTCGTACAAACTAAGACTAAGAATATTTAGCTAAAATACGGTAACTACCATATAATTCTATATCATGCATACAAGACTCCATTACTACGAGACAATTTTTATTATATAATGCATGAAACCGAAGGAGAGGTACGCTTGGCGCAGCTTTGCTGGCTAAAAATACTTGATAGCAACTTACAGTAGAAGGATTTAAAAGGCCCGTAGCACAGTAGTGTTATGCCTTAAGCAAGAGTTAAGAACCTTAAGCAGAAATTCTTAGAAATTATTGTTTTTTGTTTTTTAATACAGCTTAACATGAAAATAATGTTAAGTATTTCAAAAAACTTGCAATAAATCTGTTAGTTATTTGCTTATTTTATGATGATTCAAATTATTAGAACTCTTTTTTTTTTTTTTTTTTGTTATTAAAATGTTATCAAAACATTTATTTTTTTTTGTTACACTCCAAAATTACAATTGAATAAAATAAAAATGTCTTTGATGTTTTTCTTAAAAAAAACGCACATTTATTTAAGCCCACACTATAAAAAAGTTTACACACACCTTTTTGGCATCATAAAGCGAACAACATCAAACAAACAAAAAAAAAAAACTTCAAACAATGAAACCGAAATATTATATAAACCCTTTTGGCTAGAATCAAGTATAAGAATAAACTATAAACAAATTTTGTTACTTAAACAGTTGTGTGACCAAAACGAATTTGTATAAAGCATCTCATAAAGAAGAAGAAAAAAAATTAACCATAAAAATAACAAGTAAGAGGGCTCTATTTGGCTATGCCGAATCTTATGAATCCTTCACCATCTTTGTGAAGTAGTGAAGTAACTCTAATCAAAAAAGCATATATTGGGGTGACAGAGAATTAAAAAATAAAAAAAAAAATGCATATACATATATAATTTTTTATAAAAATTACATCGGCTGTTAATGGGTTAAGCATTTTTAAAAACTTTTCGTATTTTCTTAAAGATCTCTTCAAAAGCTTTTGAAAAATACACATATTGATATTTCAAAAATAAGGTGCACAGTCGTACTTTTCTGTTAATAGTACAGAGGCCCATAACTCGGAAAATATGGGCGAGCCCCAATTTTTTCACTTGATGTTTTTTTTTTATTATTTTCTAACTTTCTATCACCCCATATATTTGTTTTTTTGATGGAAGTTACTTCATTAACTAAATTTGTTCCAAATGATATGGAAACATTAGAGGCAGGCGTGTTGCTTTGCTCGCTGCCTCAAAAGACATGGACCGATCTTTTTGATTTTCAATAGCAAAATTTTCGGAACTATATCCGATCGATTGGAGCATTTATATTTTCCCTGGCTTATCTAGTGCCTTGGAAAATTTCAATTCAACCCGAACACGGGCGGACAGACGGACATCGCTCAATTGACTTCGCTTTGCATAAGAACTCAGAATATATATATATATATATATATATATATATACTTTATTGGGTCGGAAATGGATTTTTTAGAATCCACTTTTTGTGGTGAAGAGTTTAAAAATGAGATAAGTCCGTACTATATTAAAGGCAAGCGTGTCAAAAGTACATAACTCTTAATACAAGAACGAACTCAAGGAGACCTGCGGTCTTATTATGTTATTCTCGTAGCTAAATCTAAATCTCGATCGCTAAAAAGTTAAAAACAATGTACAAGAACTTTTACAGAATAGCGTTTGTAGCCAAAAATCGCTAAACATTGAGATTTAGCTTTAGCGATTTACAGAATAAGGCCTCTGAATTTTGAATGTTAGCTTTAATTATTTCCTGGTTTGATTTTTTGAAACAATTTTTATCTGTTTTAAGTTCGATTTACGCGAAAAAAATAATACGGGTCCGCCATCTTACGTTTTTTTTTCAACTAGTGCCTATTTCGTGAATGGTATCATATTTGATCTGCAGATAATTAGTTTTATCCTTCCGCTGAGCGCTTGAACAATGCTAGGAAATATTGCGACATTATTTTGAAAATCATGATAATGTTGCAGAATGTGTGCGAAAATTGAGTACGGATTTTGGAAGAAAAGAAGCACCGTCAGCTCCCTGTGTTCGTTATTTTGTGAAAAGGTGAGAGAAACTGGCATCCTCATCGATAAACCAAAGCGTGAAAAGCCAAAAATAGTGCGTACACCCGAGAATATTGCTGTTATGGCAGAAAGTGTGTGTGAATCGCCATCAACATCAATTCACCGCCGTTCTCAATAATTGAACATTTCAGAGACATCATTGAGACGAATTTTGCGTAATGACCTTGGTATAACGCCTTTCAAAGTCCAATTGGTTCAGGAGTTGAAGCCAACTAACCAGCCAAAGAGTTTTGCTCGCATTTACAAAAAAAAAAAAAGACAAAGGAATATTTTTTTTTTTATGAAAAAAAAAGTTATTTGGCGAGCACTTCACTTTATTATATAATGAGATTTTTATTTTATATATCCTTTGGCCAACATCAGCTGAAGAATCTTTATTAAAAAACTGCTAAATTTCTTGCAAATATTTAAAAGTTAAAATAAAATAATTCGAAAAACTTACAAAACGAAGGTCAAACTATTTATGCCATACTTCTCTTCTGAAGTACTCAAAAATATAATTAAAATTTGTCTATTTTTAGCAGTTTACATTTTATAATAAAATTCCTACTGCATTCCTAGACAACCCCAACCATTAACAATCGTTTTACTTAAGGCAGCCTGCTGTTACCTTTAATTCAATATTATTTTACTTTCCTCGACCCATTTAAATGGTAGAAAATTCCATTTAAAATGTGAAAATTAAATAAATTTTGGAGACTAAATTAATAATAAATATTAACATTAACAGACGAATAACACAACATATTCCTAACTAATTTGCTTAATTAAAGTTCACCCTTTAGGAATTTCAGGAATTTATTAAACTCACTCAAACATTTATTCGTGTATTAAAGAAAGAAAAATATTTTTAAAAGCAGAAAAATTATACGCAGTCAGAGTTGAAAGAAAACGTTTTTTTTTTTTAACAATTTATTTCATTTAGTTTGAAGGTTAGACTTAAGCAAAAAATTATAAACCACCCTTCGTTGAAACAAAAAAAAAAAAAAAACAAAAAAAAAAGAGTGGTGAATGAAGTGAAACGCATTAATGTTTATTACAACTGTACGGCTCGCCGCTACAAATGATTGAATAAAATCAAACTAAAAAACATGATTTGAAAAATATTTTTACTACAATAATAATGATGATGCCATGCAGTCATTTTTCTCTTTGTTCAAGAAACATCTACTTTACTTGGCATCAGAGTTATACAAAATTATTTATGTATTTCAAATGCAGCAGGTATCAAACCTTGAACTATCTCAACACTATTTTTAGTTGAACATTAGCATTCACAATTATTTCACACAAATTTCAAATGAATGAAATGAAATTTCAAATTTAGAAAATACAAAGGGGTGGTGGTGGCAAGTTACGCAAAGTAATATTCACATTGAAACTTGATTTAAAGGGTGTTACTCAAAAAAGTGTTATTTGAAGAGAAAAGAGATATATTTGATTGTTATAAAGCTAGAGCAATGTGAGGAAACTTGAAAAAAAAAACATTATTACAAATCATGTTTGTCTTGTTTAGTACAGGCGAGGAAACCACACAGGGAACATTTAACGCGTTAAGCACGTATCGAAAGAAAAATAAAGAAAGACAAAATATTGTGTGAAGAAGAGCATAAAGGAAGAATTCGATTATCAATGAAAAAAAAAATCATTCTCACCTATGATTGCCCTCAATCAAATAACGCAAGAAAATTTGTAAACATCGATACAGATGAGGGAACCTTGGTTTAGGAAGCATAAGTTATTAAAAAACTTTTTTTTTGGCAACATAAAAGGAAACATGAATTTCAGCATGAAACATTGCTACACACGAGAAAATATTAAGTGGAACAACATGCCCGTGTTTCCTCAAATGTTATCTCGTTTGTATCATTTGTGATATCGCTACACATACTCATGCCTACAATAATCCTGCTCTTAATTAATGACTCACTCTCATATTTTTTACTCTTGTGCTTAAGGTTCTCATTGAAGCATTCCAGCATGCTCTCGAAAATTATAATCCTATAAATTATATATTTCAAGCTTGTATACGCACACTCTAAACGATTCCACCTTTTATACATTCTAAACTTTTATTAGGGCATTTCAAATTCAAGCTCGTAAGAAGCCACAGATTTTGCTTTGCCGCTTTGCCTGTCTATGCAAGGGTTCGTCATCGAACTAAGTTGAGTTTCCAAACCTGTTTCGCTTAACCAACATTGCCAATCATTATATTTCTCCTTCATTCAACAACAGTTTCCTTTTTTTTACTTACTTCAACCTCCTGTTTTTTTAAGCCCAATAGAACTTAAATTTTAAAAAATAATACTAAAAATTGAGTTTTGGATAACATTTTTTTTATTATTTTAAGTAAACTCTAGCAAATCATTATGAATAGACTCACGCTTGAACAATGCTATCAAATCATCCAAGTTTACTTTAAAAATCAGTCATCAATTCAAGTAACTGACAGACAACTTAAGCGTGTTCAGCGATAAGGCTCATTTTTGGCTTAACGGGTTTGTTAATAAGCAAAATTGCCGCATATGGAGTGAGACCAATCCACAACATACCCTGTAGACTCTATGCATCCAGAAAAAATCACCGTTTGGTGTGGTTTACACACTGGTGGCAGCATCAGTCTTTATTTCTTCAAAAATGAGGCCGGAATTCACGTTACGATCAATGGAGATCGTTACCGCACCATGATTATTGATTTTTTGTTTGAAAATATGAATAAAATTGATCCGGACGAAATGTGGTTTCAACATGATGGCGCTACGTGCCATACGGCGATCGCAACCATCGAGTTATTGAAATCAAAATTTGGCGATAAGTTGATTTCGAGAAATGGACCTGTCAATTGGTCTCCAAGGTCATGCAATCTGACACCTTTTGATTGCTTCCTGTGGGGCCACGTCAAGTCACTGGTTTATGCTGATTCTTCGTTACAATTTTATTTTTTGTGTTATTTTTTACAATATAAAGTTCTATCGGGCTTAAAAAACACCCTTTAATAGAGATATTAACCTCCTTGGACTGTTCATTTTTCATTGCGAGCAGTAGCCTTGATTTGGAGCTTACCAAAAGAGAACTTCTAAGGAGTTTTCTATTAATCCCAAAACAGACTGCCAAACGATAAACGATTTCCAAATAGGTTATCGCGGATCGTAATATAACCAGCATTAGTTCTTGTGTGAGGCTTAAAAGTGTGTCAATAGAATGCTGAGGTTGATTCTTGTTATGTTATCCATCTTAAGGCTTGAATGCTACCTTTTTGCTTGCCATCTACGATCTAGATCCGGCCTCATGGCTGTTTTGGCCCAGAGTAGATTATGGCCGAAGTAGAAATATGTGCATTTATTAAGAGATGCAAGGGGTCGACAAACAGCCGTACTACCGTTGTACTGCTGTCTCGCCCTTTTAGATCACCATTTCTAATTCTTCATAAGTAATTACAGGAAGCACAAAGATGTCGTGAGCCGATGACTTTTCTTTCTTCCTGCTGCCTACTAAAGTTTTCTAACCTTACCCTAGAGAATGTGGATAGACTTTCACTGAACAGGGTGATTGGCTTTTTTCATAGCCTTCTCTTTGAATAGGACAGAATGGAAGCCGTACGAAAGAATCTACGGGTAGTGGTACTCAGTACTTGCTGAAGATACTTTACCAAGTTCATCTCCTTTCAGAATACCCTTTTGAAACATATTAATTCTTATAAGTTTTTTTTTCATCTCACTTGTATTTTACAAATGCATCATAATTTCATGCACAAAACCATCCCATCTTATTTTTCGTTCTACCTTTTTCCAGTAATTTAGAATCTCAACTGTTTTCATTAAAATAAATAATATTTCAGTTTTCATTAGAATAGCAAACCAAACATTATAATTCTATCTGGCTGTTGGTCTGTCCTTTTATTCATTTAAACGTGGTACTCATAACGCAATGTTCATGTTACAGCTGGTTTTATGCCGTTTTATAGACAAAAAAGGGAGGAAATTTTTTACATTTCGAAATATTTTTCTTTTATAAATATGACAGGAATAAAAAGAAAGCAACAACAGTAGCAGCAGAAGCGGCGGCAAATGACAAAAATGAATAAATATTTTTATAGAAATTCCTGCCTGAATGTAGACAAAACATTTATATGCCTCTCATAAATTCCAATTGCCTCAAATGCGTATTTCTTTAATATACAAAATTTTTATTATTATTATTTTTTTTACTCGTAATTTCTTCTATACTTTATTAAATAGAAAATATTAATTCTTGTTGAGAATGTGAAAGTAAAATTGTTGAAAACAGAATTAAATGAATTACAGATTATTAAAGGAATATTTTCAAATATTGAGAAAATTCTTGAGTTCATTAATAAAAACGAATGATGTTTATTATTTAATAATAAACATCATTCATCATTGATATTAAAGGATTTTGAGGCTTGAAGTTTTTCAATAAAATTACGCTTTTAGTTGAAAGAAACATTTTAGTTTCCTCTGTTAAAATTCCGCACTTTGTCATTTACACAGAAAGAAAAATCTAAAATAACGCTAAAATAATTTTATTTTATATTGCCGAAACTATACTTCGAAACGTGACTGCAATTCACACTCAAATATTCTTATAGCAATCATGTATTTGATGCTCTAAATTTGCAGGGTTTGAACACAGTGTTCAATTGTATTTAACGGCTGGTTTTGCATTAGACCAGAGTCAAGAAAGCTAATCGCCATTACGCAGGCAAAAAAAAAAATTAATCATTAAAATATTGATGAAAAATGTATTTTAAATACATTTATATCTTATAAGCGAAATTGGGAAACCCTTTATTGAAGAAATAAAATCAATATTAATAATTTGTAAAATGTACTTTCTTTAAAATCTCAATTATCCAGACCTGATATCTTTTCAAATGTTCTTGTTGGTATTGATTGTTTATTGAGCAATAATCTAAAACATTTTGCCATTGCAAAAACAAAAAACTATCACAGCATCAAATCAAACAATATGAGTCATGCCTGTTGAGGTGTAAAAAAAGAAACCAGTTTTTTTGAATTTAAAAATGTGAAAGTTTATTTTTCTTCATGGTTTATCAATAAAAAGTGCATAAAATTAAATTTAAAAAAATGGGGGAAAAAATAAATTAAGCATGAAATAATAAATATACAGTGGATGACAAAAGTTTGCATACATATGAGAGTTTCTTTAGTGTAAAATCGGAAATCATTGAATTTAAAAGAAAACAATCTGTATTACGAAAATCTATAAAACTACCACTGAATAAGCTTTAGCTCCAGTAAAAACTACAACTTAAGGAAAAGCAAACTCCGTGCAGTTGACCTTTGCGCCCACCAAACCACCAAATCATGAAAATACCAAGGCTGTCGAGGTAAATCATGTTTGAATTTAAATTGATTTGCGACATGGAGATGAATCCTGATGCTCGCTCAGCTAACATTAATATCGATTCAGCTGCGAGTCTAATGCATACATGTTTCATCAATTGGGACATATCTTTACAAAAGTCATTTCTATTTCGTTTAAAGATGGAGGATGTTTACTACACTAGACATCAGAAGCCAGATGTTTTAAAACATTTTCGTTTTCTCACACAACTTCAACTGCGTTTAATTTAGTTTCACACTCAAGAAATTTAAAGACGGTATTTTATTGTCCTTTTGCGGACTTCTCTTTTTAATCGTTTTAGATCGATCAATACATGACATTAATATTTGACAATAATTTTGGTGCAATAATGAGCACCATCGATCATAACACCTGCTTAAACTTAATTAAAAAAAAAAATAAGAACCAATGATGGTGTAAACATGCAAACCCCAACGAACTGTGCATTTTTCTAGATATAAAGGGGTCTTTGGGGTCTATTGTGGATTAGTTTAACTCTATATGCGACAATTTTGTTTGTTAGCAAACCAGTTAAATTTAAAATAAGGAACATCGCTGAAAAATTGATTGATGACTGATTTTGAAAGCACATACAGATCATAAAAAGAAATAAATGTATTTAAGTAAAAAAATGATTTTTTTTATTATTTATTGTAAACTAAATTAAAAAAAATAATAATTTTTGGAAATTTTTTTAAGCTGCGTTGTGGCATTAAATAGTTTGCTCACAATTTTCCATTTTTTTTTCTTTTCAGGTTTTATTTTCTAAAATTATTTAAATTGCAGTCGTTCCAAACAAAGGGTGTATTTAACAAATTTAAGCTCAATGCCTTAACAACCCTTTTAAGTTGCTTGAATTGTTGTGTATTTTAATATGCACTTTGTGACAAAAATAACTGCAAAATTTTCCCATTTCTATTGTTAATTTTTTTCGGTTTTCTTTTACTTCAGTCACAAATTTTTCAAATTCCATTTGACGTTTTTCCACAAAACTTTGGAAAACAAAAAGAAAACGTCAACACAAAAAATTACCACACATACAAAAGCATATTCTTTATAAAAAATTACCCTCTAAAGGAGTATGTTATAGGTATACCCAATTGACCAAATTGTCATAGATAAAATTTTCAAATTCAATTAATTAAAGACAATTTTAATAAGCTTTGCTTTTGTACTCTTAAAAATTACTATCAAAAAATTGCTCGATAGGATGATAGGAAAATCCTGAGAACTACCGTTTAAAAAAAATCTTTAAAACGAGGTCATGAATGGCAAAGTCTTGAATGGTGTTGACTGATGGCAAGTACACACGATGCAACCGTCAAGACAATATGTCTAAGTTGTATTATTACTAGGCCCTATTCATTTCTATCACCAGATTATTTTAATACAGGTTCTGCTATCTAACGTTATTTTCAACTAGTGCGTATTTAATGAATGGTTACACTAAGCTCATGTCTGATTTGACAGATAATTAGTTTTATCTTTTCGTTGAACGTTTGAACAACGCTGGGAAATATTGCGACATTATTTTGAAAATCATGGTAATGTTGCAGAACGGAAGAGGAGAAGCACCGTCCGCTCTATATGTTCGTTATATTGTGAAAAAAGAAAGAACCTGGCATCCTTATCGATAAACCAAAGCGTGAAAATCCAAAAAACAGTGCGTACACCCGAGAATATTGCTGCTGTGGCAGACAGTATGCGTGAAGCGCCATCTACATCAATTCACCGCCGTTCTCAATAATTGAATATTTTAGAGACAGCAATTAAATTTAAAATTTTACTTTTGCAAATGTTTCGAGATTAACTGTAACTCTGTTCAAACTGTCTAATTAAAATTCTTACACACACAAACGAATATATATATATATATATATATTATATGTAAATTTTTAAATATTTTTTAATGCTACTCGTATATGCAATATTATATTATTTTTAGTTAATAATTTTTTTTCCTACTTTTTTTGTCTTTTTTAATTGAAAACCCTTATGTAACTTTCCTGATTCTAATACTCTAATTTATAATATTTAAGGTCTTGTTGTATTAGAAACTCATATTTTAATAAATAAATACAAATACAAATACATCATTGAGACGAATTTTGAATAAAGACCTTGGTATGACGCCATACAAAGTCCAATTGGTTCAGGAGTTGAAGCCAACTGACCATCCAATGCGTTTTTTTATATCATTTCAAAAAAAAAAAAAGTTATTTGGCGGACCCTTTGTTTATATTCGTCCACACAACGGTTGTTTCTTGTGTGTTGTTGTTTACGATTTTTACCCGTTTCCTTGAAATAAAGTGTTTTGTTTATTCGAACGTCTCAAATTTCTACTCTATTTAACCAAAAATATTGATTTGGTTTCACACGTTCCAACAAAGGTTGCATAGTGTATACTCAACAAAGTTTACAACCCATACATTGCATCATTTCGCTTTTATAATAGGAAGATATTATTCTGCTAATAGATACACATGAAGGAAATAGTGAAGGAAACACGGGCATATTCCCATTAATGTTTCCTCAGGTGTAGCAATGTTTCTTATTAAAATTCTTGGTTCCTGTCATGTTGCCTAAAATAATAATAAATAAAATAATCATAATTGTTTTAACTTAATGACTTCCAACACGATGTTGCTTCATCTGTATTAAAGTTTACAGTTATTCGAGTGCTATTTGGTTGAAATCTTTTCATTTTATATTTCTAGTGTCGCTTATCTTAGTTTTTTTCTATCGCGTATGTATTTAACGCATAAAATATACACATAACTTCTGATCTTTCTTTAAGTGCTTCCTGTATGGTTGCATTGTCACAAAAATTAGAATGGTTTCTCAGTCATGTTCTATTCGATGTTGCCTCGTTTGTATTTTAAATGCAATTTCTTTTATGCGTGAAGTAAAACAGTCTGTTTTTATCTGTATTTTTTTTCTCTTTACGTCGTTAAAAATATCTTTAAAATATGATCACTTGGGCAACAGCTGATATTGTGTGTTTGTTGCAATCGGTAAAACGTGACTTTGTGCGTTTACATTTTTTCTAAGTTTAAGTATTTCATGTCAATAGTACGTAACATTAAATATAATCAAGAGCTACAACCACAACAACATCAATAAAACAATAAAAATTCCACTAAAATTTTATTTATTGAGGTAGGCTGCTAGTTTTCAATAGAACATTTACCACAAAGTACTAAAAGTTACATAAAAATAAAGAATTTTTTTTAAGAAGACACTTCTTTAAGAAAAAAAAAGACAAAAAAATTTGTTTTAGGCCCTTCCTAAATATAGGGTTTCCTTTAGATTGCAATATGCAATAGGCACTTTTTTTAGTTTACTATTATTTAATACCTATTTATTTTTTTCTTCTTACGTTGTAACTCTATTTCGATTTTCATCTTAATATAACTTAAGCAGTTTTCACGCTACACCACTGTGTATTGCAAATATGGGTCTTTTATTTACGCAACCACTCAGACCTCATTACGCTGTGGCCTTTTCAGATATACCCAATCTCCACTCCCGTTTTCCAACCAGGCCCTTTAACCAACTCAGACACGAGTATCATTTACTGTATTTTTGTTGTTAATTCTCTCTTTTAGTTTGCCTTTTTCCTGTTTTAATATTAGCACCTTGACCAACTCATCTATCCCGGCTACACAGCAATTATTTTTTTCTTCTAATTTAGATAGACTTTACAAAATATATCTTTTCGCAACATGCATGCCGTCGATGGGATTTGAACTCATGATCTTCTGTCTTACAACAAGCGGACACCTTTGCCAACGAAACGAACGCAGCTAAGGGAATAATTTATTTTGCTGCGTTTTTTTTCTTCGTTAAGACATTATCCAACATTAGCTTTTAACGTGAAGTGTTGCCACATGTTATTTTTATAACAATCAGTCCTGTCCCACATTCCGATCGAAATCGTTTTTTTCCGTATTTATAATTCTGATTGACTTTGTTTAATCTTCTTCAGAAAAAATGCTGCATCTCCACTTTTTAATTTCATTGTGGCAATATTGGGCATACCGAAGTAAAAAACAATGCTAATATAAGTAAGGACACATAATAAAAGTAGATTTGAAATTCACAAATAACAAAATTTCAAAGCAACTAAATTCCACTTTGAAATTTTAAAGTGGTTTCATTCTGAGGAAATTTTTTGTTTTTAGCTTTCTGAAGAACCTAGTTCCAGAATTAAAACCACTTTCGATCGGAATTAAGTTCTGTGACATACCTGAATATCAAAATATTTTTAAATTTCTTTTCTTTGGGAAACTGACTAATTCTTAGTTTAATAATATTTAGAATAATGCGACACTCACGAAATGTACATTTTTATATAAAAACCAAACAAGAAAATTTTTAATAAAAAAAGATTGCAGTCAGTAAAAAAAAACTCAAATTTAAAAACAGGTGCACTACTTTCTTCATAATAATTTAATCGTTTTACTAAAAACATATTCAGGTAAATTTAAACTAATACCATTTATTATAAAACATGGAATAAACAAAAATTAAAAAATAAATATTACGTGTAAGTAAAATGTAAAATAGACTCATTATGAATACTGACCCACCAACGTCATTAAAAGTGTTTTAAAGGTTGTTTATTTTGTTCGCTTAAAATTCGGATTTTTTAATTAAAAAACTGGATTTTTATACCCTTCACTACAAAAAGTGGAAAAAGGCTATAACTAAGTTTGTCATTCCGTGTGTAATTTCTACAATCTCTATTTTCGACTCCATAAAATATATACATACATACATACATATATTCTGACTTCTTATGCATAGCGAAGTCTATTGAGCAATGTCCATCTGTCCGTCCGTGTTAGATAATATTAAATACGGCAATCTATCAGATATAGTGTCGAAAGAGATGCTATCAGCAAGATCGGTCCATGTACTTCGAGGCAGCAGGCAAAACAACACGCCTAACTCTAATTTTTTCGTCATTTGGAACAATAAAGTAACTGCTATCAAAAAAATAAATATACGGGGCGATAGAGAATTGAAAAATAGAAGAAAAAAAAACATCAAGTGAAGAAATTGGTCCTCGCCCATATTTTCCGAGTTACGGTCTTCTAAAATTGAAATTGCTTTTAAGTATAAATATGGGTATCATCGAAAAATTTTTAAAGAGATATTTAGGGTACTTAAGTAAGTACCAGGTCTGCAAGTTTAAAATGTCGTTTATTTCTTAAAATATATACACAGTAATTTAAAAAAAAGTATAATATATTTTATTCAAAGTACTGGCCCTCGCTTTGTACACATTTTGTCCATCTCTCTGGCAATTTGTAGATACCATTCCAAAAGAATGCTTCATCTTTATTTGAAATCCATTCATCGAGCCATTTTCTTACATCCTCCAAATTGTTAAAGTGTTGCTCAGCCAATGAGTGTCCCATCGATGAGAAGGGGTGATAATCAGAAGGCGCCAGGTCAGGTGAATACGGCGGGTGGGATAGGAGTTCCCAACCAAGCGAAAAAATCGTTTCCTTAGTCAATCTGGCTGAATGTGCAGGAGCGTTATCATGCTGAAGAATGACTTTGGCGTGCCTGTGAGCCCATTCTGGGCGTTTTTCGATCAATGCGTGACTCAAATTGATCATTTGTTGTCGGTAGCGGTCGGTATTGACTGTTTCGCCGGGTTTGAGAAGCTCGTAGTAGACTACTCCCTTCTGATCCCACCACACACACAGCATTGTCTTCTTCCCAAAACGATCCGGTCTTGCACTCGATGTGGATGGTTGTCCTGGCGTTACCCATGATTTTATTCATTTGGGATTCTGAAAATAAATCCATTTTTCATCGCCAGTTACAACTCGATGCAAAAAACCCTTTCTTTCGTGGCGTAAAAGCAGCATTTCGCACACATGCCGCAAATGCTCTTTATTTGGCTTAAAATTAGACATTTTTAACACCAAAGAAAGGTATGATACGTCCACGTAAACGACTTAAAAACAACTGACTTTTGTAAACAAATGACTAGCAAACAAAATAGCGTTTAGAGATAAGCAAATCCTTCAATAGGCTAAGAGCGCATTCTATTGGAATTAAAACGACATTTTAAACTTGCAGACCTGGTATTGTGAAATTCATCAAAACAACATTGTTGTGAGCTAATTTTGAAACAATATGTGTTTAGGGAGAAATATCCTTATCCATTAACCAGATTTCAAAGATTTTTTAATTGCCACAAGAGTTGAAATTGAGATAGACTAAGCTTTTTATAAAGTGGATGTGTATAATCTTATACATCCAGTGTCTCGTTTCTGCAACTTAAGTTACAAACTCGTCACAAAAAATTCTATTGGTCATCTTGTTTTACACATGGGGTGTCTTCCCTACATTTGTCTGCTTTTAAATTATTTTATTTTAATAAGCTCAAACTGCCGTGTGTTATACAAGATGAATATAATAATCTTAAAAGAGAAACTTCTTACTTAAGTTACAGAAACAAGATACAGGGTTGCTTAAGTTGGTACAAATGTACTTTTTTTGTACAGCTCTAACGTAAAAAGTACGTTGATGGGCACGTCTTTCTTTTATGTGCAAGAAATCTATTTTAAAATTGAACTGTTCGATCAAATTAACCGCTACATTAAGCTTTACGATTGACTAACTAATCGACAAATGGGTTTACTTCTAAAGGAGAATATAAAAATCGCAAGAATGTCGATTTATAAAGAACAGGTTTCTTGATTTTTTTTCTTTAGAACGAATTCTATTGTTATTAGCAGTAGACGCAACCTCGAGGCTTTAGTTAGCATTTGATATCCCATACTGACATCGATAACCATCTCTGCTCTGTCCTGTATTTAAGATGTTTAAATTTTGACTTTAAGCACTGGCTAATAAACGAGAAACACATTCCATTTTTAATAACAATATATGCGACATAAAATGGAAGCATATTTATAATGCATGTAAAAGCCTCTATTTATGTGTCATCGCCTTCAGAGTCTGTCACTGGTCCCTTTTACTCGATAGGATTTCTCCAACAAAGTATGAAAACTCTATGTTTCCAAAAAAAAGGGGTGGAAGTTTGAGGAAGGTAGCATTTATTGACATATCTTCAAATTATTTTAAAATGAAATGGATAAAAAAACAGTCCACCAAAAAATTTTTGAAAGGGTAATCGAGTGTGGAATTAGGCATTTCCAACTAGATTTCCAACCTAATGATTTTAACAGGGAATGAGACTTTCATAACCAATTCCATTACTACTTCCTTTTTTGGGAACTAATGCAATGTGCTTTGTAAGTGAGTAACAAAATATGGCAATCACAAAAGTAAGTCTTTATATTGCAAGTACTTTTAAAGGTAATGTCTAAATGTATATTAAACATTTTATATTGATCGTTACAGTACTACCATATTTTAAAAACACCCTTCTTTAATTTTTACTCAAATTGCCAGTGATTTATGCATTCTATATGTAAGTATGTGTGTGTGTGCCTGACACAATCAGGGAAGGGGAGGCCAACGACAAACTACTACTTCAGGTTTTATAGTGACAGAACTTGAACTAATTTATCCATAACAATACAGCAACCACCACAAGCAGCCAGTGGTTGTAGTAAACATTGAAAATTCTATTTTCTATAGGTATAAGCATCTAGCCCTTCCCTTGACCACTTTGTTTCTTTATTTCTTTATTTTATTTGCATAAGAAGTAGTAAACGCTGTATTCCACTTAAGGCTCAGGTAATTTTGTGGTTTTATTGCATTTGCTGAACATTAATGTTTTCAAGTTTGTTGTAAATAATTATAAACGTTCGTAGGTAAATGAACCTAAATTAAGAGGGTGGTTGCTATTTTAATGATCTTTTGTTTATTTTTTGATGATTTAAATAAATTGATTAAAAAAATATTTTTAAATTTGGTGACAGTTACTTTGAATTTGTTTTTCATGCAAAAATAAATTATTAAATTTTTGGAGTCGAAATTGTTTTACGAAGCAGGAAATATCCATCAATAGTAAAATCACAGATAAAACTAAACGCGAAGGATTTTATTTTTGGGTTAAAAAACAAAATACTTTATTTGAATTTGTCATAGAAAATAAGTGATTAACAATGCTTTTAAATTTAATATTTTAAGATTTGTGGAAAGTAAAATTTGTAACAAGCTTCTTAATCAAGTGAACCATGTTGCCTACTAGACTTATGAGAAACCTTACATCTTATTGAGCGGTCATTTTCTGTAAAATATCAAAAGTAAACGCATTTGTTCAATCGGTTCATTTCACGTCAAACGTTTCGTTCATTTAATGAGAAGGAAAACAATTAAAAAAGTAAATGTTGGTTTTTTATGTTTGTGCCCGCAGAACTTATTTTTAATTTCTAAACCGATTTTGTAAATTTTTTTCTTTATTTGAAAGGCTTACAGATTGGTCCCGTTTTATAATTAGTTCATAATTTAAAAAAAAATTAAAGGGTGCCCCATACAACATGATTTTTTTTACGTGTATTAAAAACCGTAAAACGCACCGCTTTAAAATTTAAAAAACTTCGTATCAATATTGCTTCCAATAGCAAAAAGTAATAAAAAAAATAAATCGAAGAACTAAAGGGTGTTCCCATAAAAATGAATAAATCACGTAAATTGTCCTATATAGGCCTATCTTTTGAACCGTTGTAGACAAACGCTTGAAAATTTGACAGAATGTTGCTTACTATAAATGTTATAATAACAGGTATAAATATTTAAAATTATAAATGAAAGGGTGCTTCAATAGTTCATTTAATTTGATGTAAATGGCCATATTTTTGAAGGGTTTATACAGTCGGTTAAAATTACAAACAAAATATATTGCTAAGTCTGCTGTAACAGCAAGTATAAAATTTTGATTTTAAAATTAAAGGGTATCCTAATAGTTTATAATTTAATGTATATTACCAAACTTTTGAAACGGTATATAACGAAAGTCGGTTTATTTTTGCAAGAATTATATTGCATTAAATTGAAAAGCAAAATTATCTATTTTGTTTGCATTTATTATTATAATTATTTCATTAATATTAAATTACTTGCGGCTTTGAGACAGTTTCCAGAAAATCCCGCAAAGAAAAAAATAGACACAAAAAATAACACCTGAGCTGATTTTCTTCATAACCCTGCTTCTTAATTACTCATGAATAAAGTAATACAGTTGCAAGTAAAACTTGGCCCAAGTAAAATAAAAGTGTACGAACGAGGAAAATATTTATTAAAAGGAATGATTTTGAACGGTGAGCTATGGAACGGAAATAGATCCGCACATCTATCAGATATGTGATTCATTGAATTGTGTTCTTTTGTTTATGAACAATACATCCCTATTTCCTATGATAATAAAACTGAATTTAATTTACAGGAATGCTGCAAAAATGCAAAATAGATGAAGGTTATGAACAGGACGCTAAACTATCTCCCGCTTAAGTAACGCTCGGCTTTCGTGATTTAGCTGCAGTCGAAAAATATTCAAGGCTAAGAAAATTCTTTGAAATCTTCTTTGCTTTCGGGGTCCAAAACGTCGCTAGCTGAGATGTATGATCATATAAGAAAATGTATGGTTCACCATTTATTTTAAAATTTTGCGCTTTATTATTTGTTGTTGAATATTTAAAATAAATGTTCGAAAAGGTAAAAGAATAAATATACGTCGAAACTTATTTGTCTATGGGTACACCCATTAATTTTGAAATTTATTTTTTATAATTGCGGCACAAAAATTTGGCAATTATGTAAGTTAGGGTCTATCGACATAAGACAAGCGATATAATACTTTTATGGAGACATCCTTTAACTTCATTTTGTTATTAGTTAAATGTTTATTTATTATTTCTTATTGTAGCGGCTAAAATCCGTGAAAATTTCTAGAAATTATACTTCTAAATATAAAGGCCTGTGACAAACATAGCATAGCGAAGTCGACTGAGCGATGTCCGCCTGTCCGTCTGTGTTAGCTAGAGCAAATTTAATTACGCCGATCAATTAGACAAGGTGTCGAAAGACAAGCTATTGAAAATCAGCCAGATTGTTCAATGTCCTTCGAGGAAGCGGAAAAAACACCACGACTGCCTCTAATTTTTCCCTTAAGTGAAAAAATTGACGCTGGCCCATATTTTCCGATTTACGGGCCTCTGAACTTTCAAATTTTTAAAAATTTCAATATGGATATCATTTAAAAGCTATGAAGATATTTTTAAGGAAATTTTTTAAAAATGCTCAACCCAATAAGACCCATTATATATAGTTAATTTTTAGTATTTATATAAAATTTTGGCATAGCCGAATATAGCACTCTTACTTGTTTTTATTTATTAATGAAGGAATATGAATACCTTTATTTGCACATCGAGCCTCTGCTGCAATATATGTAACAATAATTCAAAAATTCTAATTTCAGGGTTGAAAATGTAGTAACTGTCTTTCAGTGCTAAAACCTCTGTCTCAATAAGAAACCGCAAATTTATTTTTAAATGTTAGAATTATACAAGTAGAAATATTTTAATGGGCCACAAAAAATTGAGTCAAAATCTAATATTTTAAATGCATTTATATAAGTTCGATGTTTTTAGAGATACGAATCTGTTACAGCAAAGAGGAACTGAAAAATTATTTTTTTTAAAGAAACTACTTGTCAACTCTTGATAGAAAACATTTGAAAAACATTACAAAATATGTTGCAACAATGAAGATATTTGTTTTATTTTTATAAAGCTGATTGTGGCAATAAATAAATTATGACACAATTTTTGGATTATAAGAAATCTACTGTTGCAAAAAAATCGAAAACAAAATCGAAAAAAAAACAGATTTATTTGACATCAAAATTACAAACAAGTTACAAATAATTTCAGTTTAATATAGAACAAAAAAAATAACAATGAATCAATATTAATGTATGTGTTTTCGTTATTGTAAAACACATTTAAAGCAAAATATTAAAAGAAAAGCAATTCAAATAATGACTATTTAACTGTAAAATAACCTCTCTTTATTATGACTAAAAGATATTTATTATTTTAAATTGAAGACACACACACACACATGCATACAAACATTTGTAAATGAATATAGAGTCATATAACACAACGAAATTTAGCTAATGAAACCATGTAACCAATACAAGCAAAAAAAAAAAAAAACAATGCAACAACTCAATTTTTGTTATAAAGTTCCACTAAATGATGAACGATGCACGACAACGATGTACTTGCAGCAATAAAACAAAAACAAATAAATGAACATTTTAAAAATTTTGATTGCATTAAAATTGCAACAACAACAACAAAAGCAATAAAAAAAACTAATAATGATTGCTCATATGTTACAAAAACAACAAACATGCTATATAACGTATGCATGCAACACATTTAATTGTTGTAGTAGTTGAGTTCTTGTTGCTGTTGTTGTTGGGTTGGGTTTGAATGTGCATTAAGCTAAACGTTTCAACTTTTATGTTGGCGTAACTTATTATTGATGTTGCCTGCTATTGCTGTTGCTCATGATGTTGCTTTTGTTATTGTACAATATGAATAATATTTTATGTTGCATACAACATTTACTTTATTTTGTTGTAAATATTATCATAGTTTTTATTGTTGTTAGTTTTTTTCTTATTATTATTATGAAAATCATATAAAACACCATGTACATCAATTTCGTTTCGTTCAAGTTGAATTTGTGTTTGAAAACAGAAATGCGCACACATTCAAGCACAATAAAAAAAATGCTCACTTATATTAAATACACTTAACAAAATTGCTTGCAATTTAACAGAAAAGAAAAGAAGTGTTACTAATTAAGTAAATAAAATGTAGAAACGAAATACGTGAGGCTCTTTTAAAACGTTAATTACATCCACTGATACATTTAAATGCAACCGAAACACATCTGATTTAAATAATCATATTTTTGCAGCAACATACTCTTTTAGCATGTATCATCACATACATTCATTTTTCTATAGTTGAGAGGAAAATTTTTAAATAAAAAAATAAGTGTGTTATTGTTGATTAACAAATTATGCATGTTCTACTTATAAATAAGAATGTTCTTTGAAAATGTTTGCTTGGCAAACTATTAACTTTAATAAATAAATTGAAAATCATTTATTTTCTGCTCATAATGACTAATTTTGTTCATTTTATACATGGCTTAATTTTTTTAAGCATAACTGTCTTTACGATTTCTACTTGGTTAGGATTATAGCCTTACGTGTAATTGTGTTGCCTTCTTGCGAACAGAAAAGAGCTATAGATTGTGATGTTAAGGAGAGGGGAGAACATGTTATTTTATAGAACTACAGTTGCTTCTAGTGACACTGCTGCTAAAGAAAAGGTTCTTCAGTAGAAGCTGCTTGTTTTTTACTTCATTGACGATTGAATTGCTGCACAGTAGTGCTTAAATAAAAACTTTTGTATAATTCATTTGACAACAATTCAAAACAACATACACTTTACAAACGTGCATAAACAACTTGTTCCTAACCCTTTTAAAATTATACTTTATACATCAGCAACACCGATTTCTATTTATAAGCGAATTTAAACGTCTAGATTTGTTTGATATCGAAAGATATGGCAGCTCGTTATAGCTTTTTGTTTTTTCTTTTGTATATGTTTTTGCAATAACAACTACAACAAGCTTTTAGTTTCGTACTTACAGTATGAAAACGTAACCCTTCCTCTATCTCTGGAATTGTAATAGATAGACTCTACAAAAAAAAACTTTAAATTAAAAGGTGCCCGAGGAGTGTCACGATTTTTACCTTGTTTTAAGAAGAAGTAAAAATAAAAAAATAAAACTAAACAAGTTAGAGTGCTATATTCGGCTATGCCGAATCTCATATACTCTTCATCATATATAAATAGCTTAAATAAAATCTGCATAAGAAATTCTTTCCTGTCATAAATTTTTCGGCTAAGATTTTTTTTTCAAAATTATAAGTTTTGCTTGGGGTTATTGTCCCAACTTAGTAAATGAAAAGGTTGCTGTATCAGGTGAAAGTTCATAAACAAGTACATTCATTGTTATCATTAACAACAACCATCTGCTAGAAAACAAACCAAAGTTGAAAAAAGATATGGAAAAATTGGGGGCAGGGGTGGTGTTTTCCCCGCTGCCTCAAAAGGGCAGCAAAATTTTCAAAACTATTTCTGATCGATTGGTGTATTTAAATTTTCTTTACCTCATTTAGTGCCTTGACAAATATATTTCAACACGAACAGCTCGCAAAATTTACGTCTCTGAATAGGATTTCAAAACGTCCTACAGATAGACGTTATGATGCATAGAACAACGATATGAAAATTCACGCTGCATTAACATAATGTATATTCTTCTTCTATGTATTGTTCCATTCTCTATGTATGGGGGCAGGGGTGGTGTTTTACGTCTCTGAATAGGATTTCAAAAAGTCCTACAGGTAGACGTAACGATGCATAGAACGATATGAAAATTCACGCTGCATTAACATAATGTATATTCTTCTTCTATGTATTGTTCCATTCTCTATGTATAATAAAGATTAAGGCATAAAGAATTTCAAAACTTCCACAAATTAAGATACACATTATGAAACTACTTTAGAGCCACCGTTTTCTTCCTTTAACAAAGAATTTTTTTAACAAAAAATAACAACAAATTTAAAGGTCAGTACAAATTGTGTTTATTTTTGTACACCAAAACTTAAGGCATCACCAGATGTCTGTCATAAGTTCAAATCCTAACAGCACCAAGAATATGGAGAAAACTTATTGATGTTGAGTAGCCGCATTGGGTAAGTTGTTTAAAAGGGGTTGTAATTTAAATACGAGTCTTGTCGGAGCCACAGCGGTCATTTGCTCAGTATGATATCGGGTAGTTTGCCTTTCGCTGCAATTAAAACGTGTTGTAGCTGTTTAAAAGCCTATCTTTCATAAGTCAGAGATCGTTGAAACAAATTAAGCCCAGGGCCCAGAATAGGAGCAGCAAAAAATAAATAAAAAATCAGAAGAGTAAATTAAAGACTGACATTCTGGTATGAGAAGAACTCCAACGACTATGTGGCCGTAGCGGTTAAGTCAACCTTTCAGGGCGGGCCTACTAGTTAAACTATTCCCTAAAATGTATCGTTCATCAAATGTTTTAATGCCAGCCAACTGAGGTACGAATATGCTAGTAAACATCACTCTATACTGCTGTCTTGACATTTGAACTTGGAGATATATAGACCAAACAGTCGATGTAATGTTTTTGCTAATTTGTCCTGCCAGTTTTAGCTATTTTCAATTTTTTATTCTTCCTGAAACAGTCAATAACTGTTTTCAGAACATTTTTATTTTGATTTTTACACTAAAAAGTTTTCAGTGTGCGAATAACAAAAATTAAATTAAAAAAAATTCATTTAATTATTCCATTTGTTGCTGTTTAAAAATAAATAAATAAATTTGTATATTTTTATAAACTTAATTTTTTTTTGCCTTAGCAAATACTGAGCGTTTGTTTTGCGTAATTTTTCAGTTTTTAGTTTTTTTTTCAATGATTTATTAAACACGCAAAAAAAAGCAAAGTTAATAAATTTGTATGCATTAACAAATACAATTTAAACTCACATGTGGGCATTTTTACAAAAAATTCAAAAATGATGTACGATTATTTGATTTTCTGTAGCCAAGAAACACCTCCATCGAAAATCAATGAAACACTAAGTTTTTTTTTTGTATTTAAAATATTGTAAAAATTACGGTGTTGGGAAATCATAACCAACATGATTGTTGATTTATTAGAAAGAAGTTGTATAGATTTGTTGCAAAATATAAAAAAAAAAAATTTATTTTGTTTTACAAATATTGTACAATTTTATACATGCGGTTTTCTCAATTCTAAACTTGAATGAATAAAAAAGAGATGATTTTAAGTACCGCTTCAAGATCCAAAATCAAAATTTTAATGATTTTACATTATATCCGCTTAAGACTAATTTTAATAATATTTAATAATATTTTAAAGGAATACAACCGGTGTTTTTTAACTGTAAAAACGAATTGTCATATTGCACAAAATTTTTGACATTTACTATAAATATACTATGGCAAGCCATCATGAATGGAACGACACTTGAACAAAGCTGCGGTGACAATCAGTTATCAATTCAGTCTTCAATCAGTTGTTCTGAGATTAGGCTGAACTGAATAATTACTAAACGAAACGGTCTCATTTGAAGTAAAACCAATCTTTCACAGACCTCATGGGCTCAATTTTATCTAAAGAAATACACTATATGGTGCAGTTTATACACTGGTGGCATCACTGGACCTTATTTTCGAAAATTAAACTGATGTTCGCTTTACTGTCACTTGAAATCGTTACTGTATCAGAATGAATGATCTTTTATTTGAAATTACGGATGACAATAATCCGGGCGAGATGTGCATTCAACAGGAGGCAAAATTTTGCGATAAATTGATTTCGCGAAATGAACCTGTCAATTATCCTCAAAAGTTTTCTTATCCGAGATCTCTTGTTTATTTTCTGTGGGGTTACATGAAGTCACTGGTTTGTTAAAATAAATCGAGAACAATTGACGCTTTAGAGGTCAAGATTGTTCGTGTAATTCTTAACAAATGGCCAGTAGTGCTCGAAAAAAATAGGATTTTGGTCATGTATTCATCTTTCCAATAAAAATTTTTTTTAATTAAAATGCTGCTTTTCCCCATTATTTGGCTCGTTTTGTAAAAAAAAAATTAATGAATCTATTGTCACACTTAAAGCTGATTTAAAAGAATAAGAATTACTAGCTAACTTATTCTCGTTAATATTGATATATTTAATAACCAGTAGCCCTTCTTCTAAAACACACACATGCACTCACATTTTCTTGTTTATTTTCATAGCCTAACGAAAATGCTTTCTAAAAGTTCAAAAGTATGTTCGCTGAGCTGATAGTCAAACACTAAAAGAAAAAAATCTCTTTTAAAAGTCAGGAAAACAGTTTAAATACAAGTCTTGAAATGAATTGCATTTTAATTGACTTCAAAATAAACTTAATGCCAAATAAATGTAAGAAAACATGGCAATTCACTAAAAGTAATAATGGAGTGATTAGATTTTTAGGGAAACTTTAATTTCAAATGCAACACAAAAACACAAATGACAAAAGGAAATCAGAGAATAAACAACAATCAGCAACGACCAAACACAGGCGTCATTTGCAAATCCTAACAGCATCAACGTCATCTTTAGCCTCATTATCGTCATCATAAAGTGTGTGTTGTTATTATGATGATAATGATAATGATAATAACGATTATAATCTGCCAGCCATTCTAAATGGTCGTTGTTAAAGAAACCAGATTTCATTATCCACATCCTTACATTAAATTTTTTTTATACATACATCGGTCCACGTTTTTTAGCCAATCTTTTTATAAAAATATTTTTTTATTCTGCTTTGTGTTTTATTGGACGTTTGTTCGGTTTTCTGTTTCTTCGTCTGAGTTTAAGAGGTTTGATCACATAAAGGCAAGAGCTTTAAAATAAACTCATCATGCTTTTTAATTTACGTTTATATTAAAGCTACCACTTTTACACTTTAATCGCCTAAAACATATTTTTTCATTTTATTTTTTTTTTTTTTTCAAAAACACAAGTTTTTTTGTATACAAGAACGAAATACAGTCTGCAAATAATTCTGCAATTTGTTATCTATTAAATTTTTTCGAATTATTAAAATCGTTTTATTCTTAACAGGAATATAAAAATAATTTCTTGGAGTTAAATATAGTTTAAAATTAAACACTATCAGGCATGTCACAAATTCCGATTGGAATGGTTTTTATTCCGTATTAACAATTCCGATCGATTTTGTTTTATCTTCTTTAGTCCGATCGATTTAGGTACTTTCTAAAAAAATGCTTAACCTCAACTTTTTATTAAAATGTGGCAATATTGCGCACACCAAGGTAAACAACAAGGCTAATCTAAATAAGGACAAACATTAGAAATTAATTTGAAAACCTAAAATAACAAAATTTCAAAGAAACTAAATTCCATTTTGAAATTTAAAAGTGGTTTTATTCCGAAGGAAATTTTCGTTTTCTGAAGCACTAATTTACGAAACTGAAACCAGTTTCCATCGGAGTTGAGTTCTGTAACATACCTGTTTGATTATTGCATTTAATTAAAAAGTAACTGTTATACTTTCTTAAATCTAGTTATAAAAAAAGTGTTATATTAAAAAATCTAAAATATGTATCTAGAAGATGCCTGTCATTTTTTTAGAAATAAACTATTATACTAAAAGTGTTCTAAAACTTAAAAAAATTCTAAAAGTAAAATTTTTTTTAAATATTTGTGTAATTATTGTTATCGCAGAATAAACGTTCTCCGTACATCGCATGTCAATATATAACTTTTATACTTTTAAATTCGTGCAGCTTCTAGGAATTTCGAAAGTGAACCTAATTTGTTTTATTTATAAAAACTTTTTACACTGAAATAAACTTAGTTTTTGTAATATATAAAAACTGTTATATAAATAAGAAACATTTTAACTAGTTTAAGACAAAAATTGTTATATTTCTAGAAAATTTAAATAACTAGCGAATAACGGTATCATACCGAAAATTTATAATTTTATATTTATTATGTAAAATAGCTGTTATATGTTTATAACAAAATTATAAATGTATACAAATTTAGCTTTATTAATTTGACGTATTTCTTTCAAGGGCATTTTTAGAAGAAATAACTCCTGTTTTAAAAATGTATTTTCTTATTAACTTTGATTATTATTTTTAAAAACACTACCTTATTTAAACTATTTTTTGTAATAACTGTTATATATTTTAAAACTGTTATACTATGATAGAGAGACAGATATACCCCACTATATTTAAAAATATATTTTATTTAACTTTAAACTATTTCATAATCAATAACATGTGGTTATACTATAAGTGTTATACTTAAAAAAAACACAGGATAATATTGCATATGAATTGAGTACATATTAGTTATTTTAAAACATTTTAAATGTGATTATGCGGACGAACGAACGACTGCGACATCGTGGGACTGGCAGTAATTTTTTTTTTACCAAACTTTATAAAAACTACTGTTATGTTTAAAGCCTTATTACTTTAAAAAGCTTTTTACATTATATAAAATAATTATTGGACTAAGCATTATAAAGTTAGTTAACGAACATTGCTATTGTATCAATAAAAATTAAATTAAAAAACACTACTGTTATGCGAACGTTTTATTAAATAAAAAATCTATTATAAATCTTTCAAATCATAAAAAATAATACGTCAATTTCCGTGAAAGAAGTCTGAGACAGACGAGTTGTTTTGTCGGTACACCTAAGAAAAATTTTTTTTTTTTTTACTAAAATTAGTGGTTTTGTTTGAGAAAGCGTTGTATGCGACTCATGTCATTTATTTGAAATGCATTGCTTTAAAGATAGTCCTCGCGTTTAGCAATCGCCAAAAGGTCGATAAAACGGCTACCTCTTGCGCAGTTGAAGAATGTTAGATATCAAGATCGTGCAATTTAACAACATTAGAATCTTTATTGTGAGGTTATTTTAGGACGTAGTTTTGTCGCATTCGACCAATATATATAAAGAAACCCGGACGCAGCAATTCGCTTAAATTCAATATATTCTATGCAACAGAGTCACTAACAATTGAAAGATACATATTCGATCCATTATACGAAGCCTTCTACAACTGTCTTCTTTAAAACAAAAGTCCCACAAAGTTTGTTCTAATGTATGTTAATAACCAAATTTTTAATTTTATTATACTTTTTGTTATGTTATTTGTTATACTGTTTATTATACTCAAAAAAACATTTACAAGATTATAAAATTTGAAATCTTATGAAACAACGAAAAAATTAATCATTTTAATAGTTTGATCATATACTTGAAACTGTTATACAAATATAATTTAATTAAATATTTATTCTTAAAAATTCAAAGACTTTTAAAAGCATCTTTTCAATTCGTTTATATCTTGTAATTGATAGTTTATGATACAATTTAAATTAGTAAAGCTTCATTATACATCCTTCTTAGTTACTTTTTATTCACTCGTTTGCCTTTTCCACTCCTTTAATTTTAGAGAAGAGCAAACCTGTTTTTGGTGTCTTTTATTAATATTCTCATGTTTTTTTTTCTGTTTATTTGTTCTGCAGCCTTAAAACATAAAGCTGTTACCATTAAAGATTTCGTTTTTGTCTTAATAACAATCATCATTATCATCATCTACTACCAAATAAAACAGTAGTAAACCGGTTGGATGTTGCAAACTGCAACTGAGACAATACTTTTAGCCAGCAGTTCAGTAGATAGACAGCAGGAAAACAAAACAGCATAAACAACAACAACAAACAAAAATAATAATAACAGCAACAATAAGGAAAAGAAGTCAAAAAGAATTATTATTTTAAACTTGTTTTTATTTAAGTCGGTCTTAAGGCAATGAAAGTCTTACTTAAACTTTCAATCCTTTCATAAGTGATTGTATAATAAAGTCCATAAAAACGACAAACATGTTCAATGACTAAGTGGTTGTATGCATGTGTATGTGTAGTTTTATATTTTTATATAGAAGAACTTGCATGAAGTGAGTGAAAGAAGTGATTTTTCATGTTAACCAACGAGAATCTATAAAAATCTACAATAAAAGGAAAAAAAATGAACAGCTGTTCTTCAACTGATTGATTGTTAAATGTGTTCTCTGCTTTTATTTTTTGTTGTTTTTCTTTTTCTTATATTTTTGTAGTTATTGCACGTTTATTTTTATACGTTTGCTGGCTTTAAGATCAATCTGATATGACCCTAATAAATTATTTAATGAGCCACAATAACAAAAGGGGAAAAACTGAATTAAAATCGTTTGGGGATTCAAAATAAACGTGGTAAAAGGGATTTCTTTCAACTGGTATTGAAAAAAAAGAAATATTTATTTTTACTCCTTAATGTGGTTAAAGAAAATTTAACAAATAAATTTAACAAATAATAACAAAATCTTTATAACAAGTAATATCTTTAATTAAGTTAATATTTAGTCTGGAATATGTATATAAGAACGAAGGCCGCTGCTGCCAGTTCCTTTCTGTTATTCACCCTTATTCTAGTTGTCGACGTCGTCACATATCAACGTTAATATCTGTCGACGCATTCGATTTGTTATTCTACTTATCTTTATTGACACTTATCGATTACTGCTCAGAGATTTTTTGTATTCTAGAACAAATGTGACGACGATTCTGTATTGAAGTGACTCTGTTTTTTGTGGCCGCCTCTTTGCATAACGACTGAAAGTGATTTAAACCAAACATAACATTGAAAATGTAAAAAAGTGAAGCTTACAATTGCAAATCAATTTGAAAATTTTTTGCAGAGGCACTGCTCCATGTAATTTTAAAAATAGGAAGAAATTGGAAAAATTCTAAACTCTCTTGGGCCGCCTAGAAGATAAGCAGATAGATGGCAAAAGGTAACAAAATAAAGAATTGAATAGGGATTTATAAAAAAGTTTGTAAAAATTACTTTTAAGGTATGGCGAAATTTAAAATTCAAAGTGAAAAAAAGGATGGCTCCTAATAAAGCGGAGTGTAAAGGCACGGGCAGCGGAATGTTTAAACAATTTTCACTTAGTCCGCTGGAAAATGCTCTGGCAAACCTTCTTGAAAAAATGGCCATGCAACAATCAAACTGATTTACTGCAGAAGCACAGCCAGGAACAGGCAAAACATATGTACATACTTGCGATCCGGCAAATTAAAAATATGGCAATTCTGCCTAAAAAGCTTTGTTTTTCCAACACAAGTTTTTGTATTTTCGAGCTTAAATCATTAATTAAATAAAAATTTTCTTTACTTTTACAAACATTTTACCATAAAAGTATCAAACACAAAATTTAACAAAAAAAATCTATAACTCATGCAACACAAATATAAAACACTGGGTCTAAACTCTGTACTCACATATTATTTCACAATATTCTTGGACAACAAAATCGCTCATTTATATCAAGAGTGTTGCAAAATTTTTCAAGAGTTTTATCTAAATAGAAATTGTTTAATTGTAGATATTTGACATGATAATTTTACCACATCATCTAGAACCAGTTGCATCTCATTATGAAAAGATGCATATTTACAAATTCCGCTACAGACATTTTGGAGAAGTTATCAAGAATGCATAATTAAAAATTAATACGTTCTTGATCCCGCAAAGAAGGCTCAAGGCTCTTGTAGTAATAATTTTCCTATATTTTTGACTTGCTCGCCAAGCCTACAACAAGAATTTATCGCCACAATATCTCTTAAAATCAATATTAAAAACCTTAAATATTCCTAGTTCGAACCTGATTCAATTTTGTAATTCCAGACGCTGATTCATATAATCATCTAGTTTGGGCCAGATCATAGGTGACAGTCTTAATGCGGTTACTTGCTGGCCTCAAGTAGGATACCACGGAAATACTTTAATCTTTGCTGTTCTTAGTATCAGTCTTATGTACCCGTCATACAATATAAGGCTGTTCAGCATTCTTGGGTAATAAATAAGCTGTTTAAAAATCACTTTTTTTTAAATGTTCGCTTTTATATGGCTTTCTATCTTTTTTTTAACTGTCATTTTTTTCGGAACCTTAAATGTTGATACCAGTGTCATAAAGTATAAGCGTTGCGTAAGGGGCGAATTAAACTCTTAGCAAAAGTACCCTAAAAATGCAAGGTAAAACAACACATTGCGAAGGCTTCGCGTTTAAGGAGAGCTTAAAGCTCTAAGTTTTGAAGCGCCACAGGCGCCAGTTTTACACATGATGCATTAGTGGCTAGGCGGACTTAGTGTAAAAGAGAAGAAGACATTAAAGTTTTGGTGCGTTAAAACATCCTCTTTACACGACTAACCGAAATATTAAGCACTTGCGGGCAAAGAGACCTACTTTGGATCTGCTGATAGCCAGTTACGACAAGCAAATTGTTTACTTACTCCGTTTTGGCACTATACTCCTAGTAAGCTTCTCAAAAATGTAAAAGGATACTCACCTGAAATAGAAAAGAATAAAATACAATTTATTAGTTAAAGTATTAAAGTCTTTAGATATCTGTAACAATGAAAGATTTTTTTAAAAGATGCTCTAAAATATATTGAATTGTGTTTTAAATAAGCTGAGCTGCGTAAGTTGTTAGCTCCACCACTAAAAACTATGGTGTACGAGTATTTAAACAGAATATAAGGAAAAATTAGTTTACACATTCTGATTTGTCTACATATTTATAAACCAGCAGATCCTAAGTTCAAATCCCAGCAATGATTTAAGTATATAGAAAAATAATTTTATGGATGAGTAGTTTAAAGGAGAAAGTCGAGTAGAAATGAAAATTAATTGGTGTGTGGCCACGGTAAAAATTTTGGAATATCTAAACTGACAGGTGTTTAAGTTAGAGCTGCTGTAGTAATATCGATAGTTTTTTTTTTCTTGACTATCAATAGTTTTTTTTCCGGTAGCGATAGTCACGGAGTGCAATAGTCGCCAAAATAATCACTTAAAAAAAATTCGATAGTATCGATAGTAACGATAATTTTTTTTTCTGCAAACTATGGAAACTATTGTATCCATAATTTTAAAGCAAACTATCGAATGTGCGGACTATTGATATTTTTGTAGCTCTGCTCTATGTAAAGAGAAAAAGTACAAACATAACATAGTGATGCAGTCGTGACAAACAGAAAATCTTTCGTTAAAATTTTACCACAGCTACAGAGTATTGTGGTCTGTAGGGCTGCTCTTGTTATTCTATCTATTGTTATTTCTAGAAGTATTAATAGGTTAAGGCGAAATAGATTTTTATTTACGTCAAATTGCGAAAAGCTTGCAAATTTTGTACTTTCCACACATGGCCAAATAAATATAAACATGGCCGTACTTGTATCGGAACATGACATTCAGG
Organism: Gymnosoma rotundatum; assembly: GCA_916610165.2. Classification (NCBI taxonomy): domain Eukaryota; kingdom Metazoa; phylum Arthropoda; class Insecta; order Diptera; family Tachinidae; genus Gymnosoma; species Gymnosoma rotundatum. The sequence continues at coordinate 113,765,029 of OU744340.1, read as the reverse complement.
ATGTTGTGTTGAGATTATTAAAACGAAATAAAAAAAATAGTTTGGGTGTGTTGCATATCAAATGATTCCGGGAGTGCATTTCGATGAAGAAAAGGAGTCGTCAAGACATATCAGATTATCGTTTAGACTAGAGAATAATCCCAGGCCTGTGACTCATTAAGCAGCTGCCTTATGGAAGTTGTTAAAATTTGTATTAACCGCTATAAAAAAGATATTAGCTTTTCGCCCGTGAATTTGAAGTAGAGAGCGAAGTCTTGTAAAAAACTTCTAAGTGCAAAGTTTAATGTCTTGAATCTCCTATCATACCTTTCATATTAGGATTTTAGCAATATTTTTGTTTGCATACTGTATAAAAGGGCTCTCCTCGAAAATAATAAGAAATGAGTAACGGGTTTACAGAAATCAGTTTTGTCAATCTTGTAAAATCCTACTTTTAAAGTGAATTGAAAATTATTTCATAAATTACTCGTATTATCAATTATCTTGAAAAATTACGATAAAAAGTCTAATAATGCTTTGCCATGTTTTTAGTGAACAGTTGTCACCAACTTTCTTAAAAAAAAAAAAAAATATTTAAATATTATTATGCCCCCTCAATAACATTGTTACTCTTTCATTACTGCCCCCTCAACTATGTTAGAATAACTTTTGCAATATTATTTTTATTTATCAACTTCAATCATAAATAATGGGCCCACTTTTTTACCAGACATGAATGTTGAGTTGAATATTTCAATCAAGTAAAAAATTCTAAGTTCTCAGCTAAAGAGACTACGACAATCAATAGAAGGCAAAACGTGTGACAGTATAATTTATAGGTGCCACACATAAAAGTAGTCAAATAAATTTCATTTTAACATAAAAGTTTAATTAGAAAATATTTGAAATTCAAAGGCATTAAACAAAGAAGTTGGAGTAAATTTTTTTTATTCTGAGTACCAATTATAATAATTGAAAATAAGTAAATTTCGCTAAGAAAGGAAATATAATAAATTAAATGAATGTACTTTTAAGGCAAAGAAAAGTTCATTGTTTTGTTAAGTTTAATAAACACACCTTAAAATAGAAAAATAATAAAATAGTTTTTTGACTTTCTACAGCTTTTAATCAGTTTTTTGTGCAGGTGTTACTACTTTTTTTTTAATTGTGTTGTTGATTATCATAACTTTAAGAGGTAAGTTTAATAAAATATTAATTAACAAATCTATTCTTGCAACTTTGGACTTTGGAATTTAGCGGAAAAAAGTAATTTTATATTTGATGTCACAAAATATCGGTTTCATTACAGAGCATTTCGGACTGTGGGACATAATGATTTAGATTTTTCTGAAAAAAAAAATGACTCAGTTGTTGAACTGTCTTTAATTGCAAAAGTTTTCGATCTTGTTTTAAATTTTTTCAAGCACCTTTTTGTTTAAGGTAAATTTCATTGGATTAATATTAATTACATAAATTCTTTATTTGTAATACTAGTTTGCAGGGGACTGGTTAAATGCATAAATCAAGAAAACAAGATTGCGCACTTAACGCCGGGTCACTTAGAATCCGCCATACGTTATACTTTATCTTTTTCAACTGACAAGTAAGTTTAAATACATGTTTTCTTATGAGTGCTGTCACAATCAGTACGTCTCCATCAACTTAAAAAATAAAAGTTGGTCATCTTTTGACGTATGTAAGTTGAATACTTTGACACCTATCATTTGCTGCTTCTTCTTGGTTTCTTTTCGCTGTGTTTGAATGATTTTTTGTCGGTCAACAAACTACTCATTGTGTCAACCTCATTCGGTATTACTTTGTTCTCAGTTGAATGCCTTTTGCCGCACAAAAAATTTATCTACTGCACATCTACGTCATCATAGAATGAAAATTGGTGTTTTTTTTGTAAAAAAGTGAAAGAGATTTTTGGCGCAAAATTGGAAATAACCATATAACTTCTAAGCGGGTTTATCGATTTGTACAAAATTTTAAATAGGAAGGAACGAGATTTAATCAAGTAAAACTTTTGAGTACGGGCTTAAAGCTAGCTACCAAATTTTTTAATTTTCGCTTACATACATGAAAATTCGTATAAAAAATTATTTTTTTCAACATTTATTTCAGTAGTTATTGTAAATTAATACTTCTATATAGGAAATATATAACAATTATTTCCAATCTTTATGCTAAATAACTGAAAGCAAAGTAACCCTTTTCATGGCGAAAATTTGTTTTTCAAAATAAAATTAAAACCAAAATGTTAAAATTGAATTTAGTTTTTATTTTAGTAATATTACAAATTTAAAAATACACATTTGCTTCAAAAAATATTTTTTTTACTTCTTCATCACATTAATTATAATGAGCCTGTTTAATTAAATCTTTTACAAAATTTTGCATACTGATAAAACCGTAGTAAAAAAGCTTATTTACATCCGTTTTGAATTGTTTGATATTTTAACATAAATTAACTGCACATTTCATTTTAATTTTTAGTAAGTTTTCACGGTTTTTACTTTAATTTGTTGCACTTTCCATACAAAAATGTACTTTGTTTACAAAAAAAATTGTCTATGACTACGTCACACAGACAAGAGATCGCTACGCAACAAACTAACGGACCTGCGCAATCTTGTTTTTTTTATCCATGGGTTAAATGTTCATTTTCTCTTTTGCTCACTGTATTAATATCATTTAGTGTCTCGCTCTCTCTCTTTAACTTTTCAAAGAATAATCTATAGCGCATGACTACTGGTATTGTTAAAACCAAGGCGAATTCATATCGATTACAACTGTTTAGCAACCATCAAGGCGAATTAAATACAAGATGATAGCGGTGGCGAATTCAATTCTTTTCCCATGTATTCTAACTGTCAAATTTCATATATAAAAAATTTATCTAACTGTTATACAGATTTTTTATATATGGAGTTTGACAGTTAGAATACCACGGAAAAGAATTGAATTCGCCACCGCTATCACCTTGTATTTAATTCGCCTTGCTTATATATATATGTTCTAAAAAAAACAAATTTTCCAAGGCGAATTAAATACAAGGTGATAGCGGTGGCGAATTCAATTCTTTTACCATGTATTCTAACTGTCAAACTCCATATATAAAAAATCTGTATAACAGTTAGATAAATTTTTTATATATGGAGTTTGACAGTTAGAATACATGGTAAAAGAATTGAATTCGCCACCGCTATCACCTTGTATTTAATTCGCCTTGAAATTTTCGATAAAGAATTTGGATTGTGTCTCAGCTAAGAAAGAACACAAGCAAGGCGAATCAAATACAAGGTGATAGCGGTGGCGAATTCAATTCTTTTCCTATGTATTCTAACTGTCAAACTCCATACATAAAAAATTTATCTAACTGTTATACAGATTTTTTATATATGGAGTTTGACAGTTAGAATACCAGGGAAAAGAATTGAATTCGCCGCTGCTATCACCTTGTATTTAATTCAACTTGAACACAAGTAATTTTGTTTGTTTCTTTTACCACAACTAACAAATCCGATGTGTTTGAATAGAATTAAAGAAAAACTTAGAAAAAACATGTTAATGAATCTACTTGTTCATTAAACAAGAGATTCATAAGTTCAAATCCCAACAGAGCTTTGCTATAAAGAAAAAAATTTTTGATGAGTTGGTATTTGAAGGCGAATAAATTTTTTTTTAGTTGGATCCCTATTTTAAAATTAAACAATTATTCACTAAAAGGGATATTATAAAATAGGCCGTTTTATGTAAGAAAGCCTAGAAGAAATCCTTCAGAACATCCAAGAGGCAGAAGCCAGGTGGAAGGCACTGCTAAAAGAGGGTGAGGACCCAACAAACAAGCCGTCAATACTATCAGTAGGACCACGGCCAAGAACACTTCAACCAAAAACCCCAGAAGTAAAATACCCAATTTTTTCGCTACGCAACACTCAGAAGTCCAGATGGGGAAGAAGGAACATCTTAAAAGTGCAACTAAGAGCACTTCAACATCAACAAACCTATGCCACGGGCAGGGAATTAGAAAAAATTTTAACACAAATAGGAGACACATGACACTCGTTTGGCTATTTAAAGAATGCCTTTAAAATAATTAAATCTTTAATGTTGGTGTGGTTTAAAAGAATTAAATCATATTATGCTACAGCTGCAATTACCCAATGTTGGAGACGAAGTTGCAGATATTGCTAATTTTTTGACCATCACGGATAAACGATTGCAATGAAATCGGAAACACACATCTTTTATCTGAAAGGTGCATAAGTAAATGCCAGTACTCTCATCTAGAGCAGCCTAAATTTCATTAAAAACAAATTTGAATCCTGACTAGATCCTAATTTGTGCTACTGTATTCAAATGTGTTAATCTCTGCCAAAGCGATTTCAAAGAAATTTAAAATTTTCAGTGTCATAGGTCCCATACTTGATAGATTTTAGCCAACAGATGGTATTGTTTCCGAAATCTTAAATGTTTCATAAACGAAAATACTCCATCGATCCAGTGCCAGCAAAATTACCAAAATTAATGCCATGTAAAATAAGATTTTAATAAAAGTACGTTTAACCTCTTTGAAAGAAATCCTTCTTTTTTTCTCCCAATTTTGTCCTCTTGGAAATATTGCATTAAATTTAAAACAAAATTTTCTATTCTTTCGATTAATTTTTTTCTTTTTTCAGTTTGCTTTTTTCTAGTTAAAAAAACTAATCAATTTATTTTTTATTTGTGGGTTTGTCTCAGCATATAAAACTTTTATTTTTTGCCAAAACTTTTCTATTTCTATTTGCAAATAAAAATCACTTGTTCATCTATTTTTAGATATTTCTCAATTTTGTTTATTATTGACTTGACCCTATCGACTGTTATTGACAGCAAACAACATCATTTTTAAACATCTGCAAAATGTTTACCAGATGTTCGATTTTTTCTGAACTAAAAAGATGTGAAAAAAGAACTAAATGTGCCAAATTTTATTGTCACTTTCTTTTGGGCGATTTGATTCTTTTTAAATAAGAATTTTTATTTAACAAATATGCTAAATGCCAACAAAAATAGTTTTTGAAAGTTATTTACATTTAACAAATTGATGAAATTTTATTTTTATTACAATAAAAGAAAAAGAAAAAAACAAATTAATTAAATATTACTCTAGTGTGTGGAGAATTAAAAAGACTATAGCAGCTAAATGACCTTAAAAATTATCACACGGTTAAAAGTATCACGTGTTTTACTTAATTAGAGGGGTTTCTCATAAGAAACTTAGGTTTCCTTTTTACAATCTCATAACGAGGGGGAAAGTTGATATAAACAGGATTTAATAGAAATTAGAAAACAAGAGAATTATTTATTAAATACATTAATTTTTAAAAAATAATTGTGCTAATTTGTAAATATCCCGATTTGAATTATAAATCCCCGGTATTGATTATTGAAGGTGAAAGCACGTCTCGATGGCCATTTCGCTTCCGCTTACTTAGCTCGTCAATAATATTTTAAAAATTAAGATTTAATATCTTAACAAAGCTTTAGTTTCTTTTTCGTTTCAGTAATATTTTTGGACTCTTTTTGTGTTTTTTCCTTAAGGCTGCTTTACATTATTTCACATGGTTTTAGATCTGTCAAAAACTTTTCTCAAATAAGAATAGAATATTTTAGAAAGGAATATTTGTTAAAACGGAGAGCAAATTCAGATAGAAATTTAATTAATTAATTGCAACTTTATTTAATATAAATAAAACTATTTTCTTTGTTTAAAAAAAATTGAAGAAAAAAACACTGGCAACACTGAAAAATGCTGTTTCACTTCTTTCTAATTTTATTCTACTTCTCATTAATAGTCTAAAGGTAAATAACTCTTAACAAATTTTTATGGTCATTTTCTTAATTACGGAGCGAATTTCATTCTACTTTAGCTTCTATAAAATCAACACTAAAAAAACATGAATGAGGTATTTTTAATCTAAAAGCGACATATTATGGTTGTATTATATTGTTACGAAAATAAAATCTGGCAACCCCTCTTCTTGTTATTTCCGAATGAATCAATCAATTAATTACCAGGTGGCAGCGTAGGCGAATTCACTAATTTTCGCCGTGAACACTACTGTCAAACTCTATACATAAAAAATCTGTGTACTATTTTTTTTAATAAATTCTCTAACGCTGCCACCTGGTAATTGTTTCCCCTTGCGTATGAGCGTGGAGAATAAGTTACTTCAACTAATGGTGTGTGTATAGAATAATACTACAATTTGCTAACAAAAGCCGAGCAACCTCAACGGCTGCGTTGGTAGAGGTGCTTGCTGCAAAACAGAAGATCGTGAACACTGAGTATACAGAGGTGTCACGAGACTATAGTCCTCTCGTTTTTTCTATGCACCTCTTTCTTGACATCGTATCGACTTCAATTTTGTTTTGATTTGTGTTTCTGGCGCAAGAATAAAATAAATGTTTTATTATAGGCAAAAAAAAGGGTGGGTTTTATAAAATTAAAAAAAGTGATATTTATATGTTATATTTGTATTAATCATTTGACAAAAAAAAGTTATAGTTTTTAATTTTAACACGTCCACAAAAAATGACACTGCATTTCTGCCACAGATCACAATTACTGCATTAAAAAAAACACTGCAGATTTAAAGACTTTTTCACTTCTTTTATCTTGTAAGACCACAGCATATCATATTTTTTACAAATTAAAAATACTTCATAAATGATTTTTTTATTTACTGCTGTATGTTTTCTCGTAAAATATCTAGTTTTTGTTTTGTTTATTATGCCTTGTTCATAACAATATAGCACTATATTTGTCTCTTTCTTGAGAACCTGCAGAAAACCTGATTATATTGTTTTTCATGTGCCATGGGTTTCACCTCTGTATGCTGTATGTGTCGTGAGTTCGAGCCCACCTTCGGACAGACATGATTGTTATAATGCAAATAAAAATTAAGAAGCAGCAGTACAAACCTCCCGAGAGGCAAAAGGCAAAAAGCGAGTATTGTATTAAAAGTAAGAAAAGTAGCGGTTAGCGCAGGGAAGTGTAACAGCATAACAGCAGTGTATGGCAGACGTGTGTTGTGGCTATTGGATTAAAGGGGATGACTGGCTTGGATAGGAGGAGTAGTAGAAATGTCTGTGGATGGTTAAGGTTACTAAACAAGGCATCGAGTAGTTCATGTCTCGCCGGAGTAATACAGTAGTGTAGCGTGGATGGCTGCGTTTGTTGTAATAACGCATGTTTAGTAAATACGAGACCATGGGATTCACAAGACCGGTAGGATAAAGCAGTATAGCGAGAGAAGGCCACAAAGTAAAGAATAGTTTATATTGAGCCACAGTGGTATTTGCAATCATAACGTAACAATAATATTTTAATCACAGATAGACGTCTGTGACAGATGGTCACACATGGTGGCGACATCAAAGTTGTAACGTATTTTACCATTTGAAAACTCTAAAATCAGCTCGGGCAGAAATTATTTTATTTTATTTTTTCCGCTAAATTTTCAAACTCTTTAATCTTTCTTCTTCTTCTTTACGTTCAGCGGTGAAAGTTATATCATCGTTGGGCAAACTAAAATTATGGGTGATGATTAAATTTTTTTATGAAACGTAAAGATTTTTGAACGAAGAGATTTTGAACGTGATGATTTTTGAAATAACTTAAAAATTTATTCGTAAAAAATTCGGTTTTTGAGCAGAGTTTTTATCTTAGATAATTTTTGTTGTTGTTGTACTACTATGATTTTTTTCTTGGGCTTATGGTTTCTTTCTGAAAACAGACTCATTTCAGGATCCAAAATATACACTTTGCCAAATGTGGTGGACATTGTAAAGTTCTCTAGGACGAACGTAGCTGGTTTATTCAGAAATGGCAACATGAATATAAGAACCGATCTGTTAAGATTCTGATGAACGTGTAAAACGATTTTTCCATTTGTTGCACTCATCAATAGCGAATATAAACTAACAGTGCATAACAAAATGTTATAATTAGATGCGATTTTATTTCAACACTTGAATAAAAATTTGTCTTCCTAAATCGAATACCTTCTTTTAGAATTTTTTCGAAATTATTTTTCAAAAAAAAATGTTTGCTTTGTGTATGTCTTAGAAAAAAAATCCTGAGACCCAAGAATTAAAAACATCTCCATATTAAAGTAATTTTAATTTATCACACACACTTCCGTCACTTTTACATTTAATGATTTTTTTTTTTGCAATTTAAAAAAATAACAACTACAAAAAATTTATTTGACAAGTTTTAGTTTTAAAGATGATACATTCATTCACTTGCTTTTTAATAAACAACCCCATCATTGAATTGAAAATTTCTTTAAGAGTTTATTAAAGTTCTTTTGCTGGTTTATTTTTTATTTGTGTTTTTTATGGCAGACAATTAAATTATAATTTGGTTAAATTTATTAAATTTCTAGACAGAGAGTTTCATGGATATGCATAAAATTTTTTAAGCTATTTTAAGTATTTATAACAATATGTATGTAAGTATGAATTTCAAAATGTACATTAAGGGTATTCGCTTTGTCTATGAAAAAACTTTTTTAAATGTTAAATTATTTTTATTGTAGAGTTTAAGTTTCTAAGTTATTTTTAGATAAGAAGTCGTTTTTAACGCTTAAAAGGTTTGGAATTTTTTTTAATTTGCTTGCTTTAGTGCATTCCCTTAATGTTTTTTTGTTTAACAAAAAACATTTGTATTTTTAATGATTAATTCATAAAGATGTTGTTGGCAATTAAGGCATAATTTTATTTTCTTTTTTGTTGCAACTAATTAAAAGAAAACAAACAAATTTAATTATTTTTATGTGCAAAAAACAACAACTGGAAATGTGTTTGTTGAACATTATAAAAATCTAAGATTTTAGGAGAGTTGTCTTTTAATGTCACAAAACAGAAATTTATAGCCGAAAGAAAATATATTTTTAAAATGTTCTATTCTTAAGTTCGTTAATTAATTCTCTAATTTTAAGTTCATTTGAATACAAAGGTTTTACTGTCTTTATTGTTTTATAATTTTTAATTTTCTTTTGCCATCCACTAATTGTTTTTTTAGCTGGTGCAACAAATTTCGCATTTTGTGTACATAAGAACAAATCAAATTGATAACTAATTAGCCTTCACATAAAAGTACAGTAATAAATACGTCAAGTTAAATGCCTATTAAAAAATATCATGCGTTAAAATTTCTCCCCATAGATTTAAGGGTGTTTTTCTTATGCGAGATAAAACTTACGAAGGGGTTATCGGTCAAACGAACTGCTATACTGAGCTTACTATTTTACATTTATGATCAATATACTCTGACAAATCATCATGAATAGATTGAAGCTTAAGCAACACTGCCAAATAATCCAGATTTACTTTAAAAATTAGTTATAAATTCTCTCAACTTACATGACGGCGGCTTCGTTATTTTTATGGAACACCTAATCGTTCATCGCATACTCTCTAAATAATGCAATAACACTAACACGTTGACGGAATGTTCGTGCTGAAGAGAATATCACCGCTGTAAACTGTAAATGTGGCAGAAAATCAAAATTTTTCGATTCGTCTTCGGTGGCAGGAATTGAAGGCCTGTCCGTCTACTAAGTGGGAAAGTTTGAATAGATATTTTTCTGGAGCAGGTACTATAGCCAAGATATCATTTATGCGTCGGTCTCTTGAACAGTGGGAAATTGGTCGGATGTTTTATAACAACATTGCGTCTTATGCGCTGATGGCATCACTGGACCCAATTTGTTTAAAAGTAAAGCTGAAATTTGCGTTCCTTTTACTGCAGATCATTACAACGACATGATCAATAAGTAGTTGTATGAATGTACGCATGACATTCCCCCGGAAAAGATTTAGTTTTAACGGAATAGCGCTGCATGCCATACAGCGACGTCAGCTGTTAAAATATTAAATTCAAAGTTTGGCGATAAGTTAATTTGAAGAAATTGACCTCTCAGTTGGACTTCAAGGTCATGGGATTTTTTGTGGGACCATGTAAAGTTTCTAGTTTATGCTGATAAGCCAGCAACAATTAAAAACTTGAAGGACAACGTTACTCGTATTTTTTGTGAGATACTGCCAGCATTACTCGAAAAGTGCTCCAAACTTGGATTTCCAGAATGTACATCGTCAAGGACAGCTGCGGTGGTTAATAATTAAGATTCTGTATTAATTTTCACAATTAAGAAGACACCCTAAATATGTATAGAGAAAAAAATTTCGCATGCGATATTAAAAAAAATGTATGTACTAACATGACGTACTTATTTTCACACAAAATTTCTTATTTGGAATTGAGACTGCAACCTCCAGGCTGACAGATCGACCAGCAACCCATCAACAAATTTTAGAAAGACATTAATAAACTATTATTACTTTTATTTTACTGTGTTCATACACTTTTTGAGTTTTCATTGTCTTTTTGCTTTGTTTATTTAATGTAATTCTCATTCAATCAATGTGTCTTCAGACATAAGAATCATAAATTTTCTATACTAAACTTGGCGAAAATTATGACACTATCATAAAGTAAAGAATTTTCCGGAACACTACAGACTATTACAGCCATTTTTTTATTACAATTTATCGTATATTAGTTTGATAAAAGATTATTATTAAAATAGCAATTTAAATTTAAAACAAATATTAGATAGAACAGATGTTGTCTTTTATAATTTCTTTTTTTATTTTAAATATTTTGTTTATTTATTTTTTTATTATTTATTTATAAATTTCAATGTGAAATATATTTAAAATAAAATGTATTCGTTTTATTTATTATTCGTTAGAAATTATTCAAAAAATGTACAAAATGTCAAAGTCTTGTACAAAGAAATTGAAATAAAATTAATAAATGACATACAAGAAATAATGACAAAAAAGCGATCAATTAAAGCAGAGAATAAATAATAAAAAAAGCAATTAACCGTGCGGCTAATTTGTGAAATTAAAAGGAAAAACAAAGTTATTAAATCTTTTGACAATTTGTTAACAATATTTAAACGCCTCCACAATTTCTTAAACAAAAAAATAAAATGTTTTACGTATTTGAAGAAGAAAAATCTAAACATAATTTTTAATATTACAGTGGGGGGTTTTGAACAAAAATAATGTGTTTTACCCGTGGTCAATAAAGAAATTAAATAACGAATTCTGAGACACTTAGAAACAACAATAAATAAAATTACTTTTCCAAAATTCGATTATTTTCTAATCCTCCTATTTACATACAGCCGGCCTTGGTTATCCTCGATGGTCGGAACCAGGAACATTACAGATAATCGATTTTCACGGTTAATCGAATAACAATTTATATTATTTGACAAGTGAACATTGGTGTACATACAGATTTACATTAAAAAAAATTAATGCTTCTGACTCATCGTATGCCAACAAGAGAATTCCCTGTTTTCATGTTTATTTTGTATATTGTATGTATGTACATACATATGTATGAATTTGAAAGATTACAAACATAAAACAACAGATTGATCTTTGACCATCACGGTTAATCGGGGTTAAGGGTAACGGATCACGCATAATCGAGGCCCGACTGTATATACAATTCGTAAGCTAAAACTTGAAGTACTCTTTTTTATACCGATGTGAATATCAATGAACATTAGACTATCAGTTTATGTTAAAATTTTTTGCCAAATCTCCCACTGTGCATCCCAATGCGACACTATTAAACGACAAAATGATGAAAATTTGTCATTTTTTATGTTTTAATGAAAAATTGAATATATGCAAGAGCTATAAAATTTGTTATAAAACAAAAAAAATATGTCTCTTAATTGCTGTTCTCCATGGAAAATTAGCAATTTTTAAGATAATATAAATTTTAACAGAATTTTGTTTTTAAATTAATTTTTTAAGCAAAAAAAAAATGATGTTTTCAAAACGTGGAATCTAAATATTTTTGCTATAGATTGAACAGAATAACGGTTTTTAAGATATTTTGTATATCTAAACTATTAGAAAACCGGTTTTTGACAACAACAAGAATATTCGAACACTCGAACTTTTCGAACCTAAGTTTTGTATACTCCAACTTTCCGAAAACCGGGTTATAAATAATATAATATAAACGATGACACTAATAAAAACCTAAATACTTTGAATATTCTAACTTTTCGGGAACTAGTTACTGAACATTATAGAATAATAGATCAACTTAATTCTAAGCAAATAATTTTGGATATTGAATCAGCTCTTGAAAAATATCGAATAATGGATAACCCTAATAAGAACCTAAAAGTTTCAATTTTCTAACTTTAAGAAACCCGGTTTTTGACGAATATCGATTAAGCGATGTCCTTAATACGACCATATAAAATTCGAACATTCAAATCATTTTAGATTTGGCAGCATCTTTCTACCTCTACCCCTGCAGGTTTAAAGAATACAACTATCGTAGATGCTTTGCTCGCACGATTCTACACACCAGTGCCATGAATAAAAAAATAAGTTTGCGTATAGCGAAGGTCCGTTAGTTTGTTGTGTAGCGATCTCTTGTTTGTACTCTTTAGACATAGAATATTTTTTTGTAAACAAAGAATATTTTTGTATGGAAAGTGCTTCAAATTAAAGTAAAAACTGTAAAAACTTTATTAAAAATAAAATGTGCAGTTAATAAATGGTAAAATGAAAATTTCAAAAGCATATAAAATAAGCTATTTCAGGACGGTTTGCTCATTACACAAAATTTTGTAAAAAACTTAATTAAACAGGCTTATCATATTAAATGTGAAGAGAAGATAAAAAAAAATTATTTTTAAAAACTTTTTTTTAAATTTGAAAAGTTGGTGCTAAGCTTAAGAATAAGTACAATATATCCAGAAAAAGAAAATGTAATAAAATAAAAAATTTTATTAAATTTTATACATTTTGATTATAATTTTATTTTTAATAACAGATTTTCCGCATGGAAGGGGTTATTTTAATTTCAGTTATTTAGCATTAAGATCGTTAATAATTATTATGTATTTCCTAGAATAGAAATATTGATTAAAATAACTAATGAAATAACTTCTGAAATAAACAATTTTTTATAAAAATTTTCATATACATTATCCAAAATTTTAAAGTTTGGAATCCCAAAATAGCTCGATTACATCTCTTTTGTTCCCACTTAACATTTTTTATAAATCGATGCACCTCTTTAGAAGTTCTATGCTTGTTTCCAGTTTTACGCCAAAAATCTCTTACACTTTTTACAACAAACACTAATTTGAATTCTATGATGACGTAGATGCGGTGTAAAATTTTTTCTTGTGCGGTTGAGTGCGCAATCTTGTTTTCTTGATGACTGCTATATTTTACTTTTTAGTTTAGTCTTCTCGAACATATTTTTGAGAGCTTAAATCTATTTTCATTATAAAGATTTTCTGGATAAAATTATACTGAAGCAAATTAAATTTTCATGTCCATTTGTTTTATATCCGATTGGTGGCTAAAAGCAGTTCTCTTCCTTATACGAGGGCTTGGCATGGTTTTATTGTCTTTCAAAGTATTCTCCAGCATGATTTATACACTTTTGCATGCGCTCAAACCAGTTGTCAAAGCACTTTTTCCACTCCGATTGAGACACCTCTAAAACATGGTTTTCTTCTGGCGACGAAAATCGTTGACCAAGCATTATTTCTTGATGTGCGGAAACAAGAAGAAGTCATTAGGTGCCAAGTCAGGGCTGTCCGGCGGATGACCTATTAATTCGACGTTTTGGCCGGTCAAAAACGCTCTGGTTTGAGCCGATGTGTGAGAGCTCGCATTGTGATGGTGAACAATGATTCGTCTTCTCTTGTTGGTTTTTCGAATTTCTCCGATGACTTCAGGCAAAAAAAATTGTAGTGTATCACTCAGAAGTGACCGTCCTACGTTGCTCAAGCGGAACAGTCGCCACATGACCAATTTTGCCGAAGAAACAGGCGACCATTTGCTTTGAACAAACCTTTTTTACGGCCAGGTGTTCATGCAGTATCGAATGTATGCTGGTGGAAGAAATGTCCAAGGATGTTTCTATCTCTCGGTATGTCGCATGTCGATCTTGCATCATGGGTACGCACGGCATCAATGTTCTCTGGCACAACAGCCGTTTTTGACGACCTTCACGGAATTCGTCTTTGAGCGAGCTTCGGCCACAATTAAATTCATTATACCAATTTTTCACAGTGCTATAGGATGGTGCTTCATCGCCATACAAAGATTTAAGTTCATCAATGCACTCTTGTCGTGATAATCCACGTCGAAAGTTGTGAAAAATGATGGCACGAAAATGTTTACGAGTTAATTCCATTTTTTTCTATATTAATTTTTTCAAGTCACTGTAAACAACACAAATAATGGTCGTGCGTCAAAACGTTTTGAGTACGATTATGCTTAAAAATGACAAACTTTCCAATGGAAATATCAGATTGCACTTGTCAGCACTCAGTGTTGCCAGGCCAGAAATATATATAGCAGCCCTCGTATAAGTTATATTGTTCGCTGGGCATATATATTTTGTTCATAGTATTTAATACAAACAATGAAGTTTTCTGTTAATGTTTAATATTGAATTTAAAAAATCTTTTAAACTTTCTTATGTTCAAATGCTATAGTTGTTTTATAGTCCATTGGTTTTTCTTCGTATTTATAACTTTAACTTGTTATTTCTAAACATAAACATTTTCTCAGATAATAAAACTATAACAAACAGTATAAAAATCATGTTCGGTTTTAAAAATTATATAGCGTTTGCTTTTGACTGAAATCTTGTCTCTTATAAGCTTAGTGATTTTGATTCATTTGAAATCACTATAAAAAAATTGTCAAATACTAAATTTCTTATAAAACAAAACATAAAAATAAAAAAAATATATAAATGATATAAATAGAAAAGAACATACTCTTCAGAGTTGGGCTTATTGCATTGGATTTTACTTTCCACTATTTTTAGTGGTAGTGGAGAAATTAGTGCATTATCGCCGCTAATATTTAGCTGTAGTGGAAATTTAGTGCACTAAATTTTTTTATTCAGACGGTCTTTGCAAATTAAGGAAATAATATTAACTACTAATATTTATATAAATATATGATAGTTCATGCCTTTATGAAAACGATATAGACTTGAAGCAGTGAAACTGAATTTGCATTCCAATGGATTTCTAGTCCACTACCGCTAAAATCGTTTCGTTTTCACTACTACTAAAATCGTTTAATTTAGTGCTTTAATTTTCCACTACCGCTAAAATCGTTTCATTTAGTGCCCTAAATTTTCACTGCCACTAAAATTGTTTAAATTAGTGGTTAACTATTCCCATCTGCCACTAGTGGTAGCTGTAATTTTGCTGTATCAATGCTACGTCGTTTAGTGGTAATGGAAATGATAATGCATTATAAATTCAAAGCAATAAACCCAACTCTAATACTTTTAATAATTTTCATCAGAATTGGTCATGTTTTATTTACCATGCAAACATAATTATAATTATTTTAAACTATCTTATATTAGATAACAATACATATTCACAATAATTTTATTACTACGCATCACAATAGTATGATTGGACTACAATCTTATAATTCAGTTGCTTGCAATTAAACCCATTCATTTCTCATACAAAATGAAACAGAAAATGGGAGTAAGTTAATCTTTATTATTTTCTATCATCTTATTCCATATCTCTCCTTAACGATGTATGAAAGGGCAATGACATTTAGGGCCATTCGCAAAAGGCACATTCAAAATATGATATTATTTTTGCGCCAACTTTTAGTTAATAAACATTCATATCTGCTTCATTTTAAAACGATTAATATTAAAACTAAGAAGACTACTCCAGTTTTCAACATCTCTTGCGACAATACTGTATTAAAAGAACACAATCCAGCTGCCTAACGTTAAGGAGCCTGCTTTGAAGACAATATTATTACGTTTTAACAGGCTTTAAAAAAGGGAAAGATTATTTCTCTAAGTGGAGGTATTCAAAATTAAAAAAATTATAAAAACGTGGAAAAACATACAGCATTTAATAATTCTTTGAAAAAAAAAATCATCTAATAAGTCAAATATTACGTTTTTATATATTCTATTGCTGACTTTGACTAGTAAAGAAAGAACAAAAGTGTAACGTAAAGAAAAGCAAAGAACACAAACACAGACAGAAAAGAAACGAATCTATTACAAAGAAGAAAAAGCTGGCAAAGACGTCAACTGCTTTTAATTCTTTCAAACAAAAATTTATTTATGTTTATTTACTTTCAACACTTATGTTGAAGGTGTAAATAACAAGAAGTAAGACAAGAAAAATTTTAAATAAATAAATAAAAAATATCTTGTTGTTTGATTTACAGTCAGAAGGTTGATTTTACTTATAGATTGAACAGTGGAAACGATGAGAAACAAGTTGGCATTGAATTGCTAGCAAAAAAAAATCTGAATTCAATAAAATTGTAAATACAAAAATTATATTTGGCCACCCTTTACACGTCTGTTGCAGTAACAGCTGTTGTTGTCCGTTAAAAATGCTCAGTCATGTCATAGATAAAAACACTGCTGAGTAAGCTGTTACTCCATTATTAGCGGTGTGTATGAACAGATTTAAAACAAAACTTAGAGCAAACTTACATAACGAAATTTTTCACGAAATTGGTTTCATGAAATTGTTGTTCATGGGCAAGAGATGTAGTGTGGCAAGGGGGGTAGGCAGAATGTCGTAGCTTGAATTTTGAGGGGATGTTGTTATAGTTGCTTCGTGTACGCTGAAAGTATTTGTTTGGTTGTTTGTGTGTTATTCGAAATAACACAAGCTCAAATCAAGTGTTTTGCTACTTAATTTTCCATACACTTTTTTTATGCTACCAAAACCATTTAAATCACTTGATTTATTTAAAATCATGTCGAAAATGTATTTTTTCGAACTAAATTTGCCTTTGCAACACTGTGTTGTGTCTAGGATATTCAAGTTCAACTCCGTTCTATCAATTCATATTGGATGTTTTAATCGAAAAAGTGACAATTACTTTTAAATTTTTTAAAACATAAATCTTTTTTGTTACAAAAAAAGTGTTAAAAAATACAAAAAGAAAAATATGTAAAACAAAAATTAAATTAAAAATAAAAACGATTTTTTACCAAAAATAAAATAGCTTTTTTTTCTTTTACGGTGAAAATGTCAGTGTAACGTCACAAATTCGAATTTAAAAAACACTTCAGGGGGGTTACTATGTAACTCGATTCGAAAGTATGAACAGCTCGAAAGTTTTATTCGATCCGAATTTAAACTCTTACCATGTAACAGTTTCGGATCGAGCGAGAAGTGCAGCCACTAATTGAAATAATTTTAGCACTACTTTCGAATGTTTTATTCAACATTGGCAAAATTTATTACCCAAAATGTCAAAACAATGAAAATAAAAATAAAAAAAAAATAAAATTCATTTATTTCCACTGAAGTTTTTACTAATTCATTTATAGTGGTTTTAGGAAAGAAAAAAAGCTTAAATAGTAATATAAATAGTAATATAACATACATACTAGACAACAAGGGTAGATATAACTTATAAATTTCGATTTCTTTCAATTTCTAGCATCTCTCTCTTTAAATTAAGCTTAGCAAGTTTAAGTTTTTGATTTTCTACGCTCAACTTCATTTCATGTTCCAATTTTCTTTTTGCAAGATTATAATTTTTTTCTTCTATATCCACTTGTCTTCTTTTATATCTAACTAAAGATTTTAAATTACTGTTGACCTCTTCCAAGAGTGATGTGGACGCTTGTGTTATTCCATTTGACCATTCACTTGCTTTTCCAGCAATGTCTGCTTTTTTGGCACAGCGCGATTGAATGGTGATCGTCGTGTGATGGGCGTGCGTGCAGCTGACGAGCAACGCGGTGGGGAAAGATCAGACACCATTTCATCCGTCTCCCTCAGATCATTAGTTACGCAGTTGAGGATATGTGCAACATCTTGCTCGACGTCGTTATACGATACTGTTATTTATACCAAATTTCCGGACCCCACTCATACCATCAACCGCCTCACTCATTACAAGTAAATCAATTACACCTTCTTCCAGTGCGGTAAATGAACACATTTTTTTGGACCACCGCCTGTGCCCGAAAAATTAATGCGGTTCTTCCGCAACTTGGTCTTAAGATGGGTCTTGTGATCTGCCCAAACCTAAACAAAACAAAATTTATTTCCATTTATCGGTAAACTATATATTACCTACTTTTTTCCAACCGACCACTCCCCGCATTGGAGGACCGGCTGCATTCAGATCTTTTGCCAATCGTGTCCATAAATTGTTTGTGGCTTGTTTGGCGTCCCGAGCTTTTATATAGCCCTAAGACAACTGCGGATGCTGTGTCATAAAGTTGAGCATAATTTCAAATTATCTTTGCTTCGTATTAATATTTTTTGTAGCATTTTCCCTATTGAAAAAGATTTGAATTAATTTTTATCTTTTAATATACATAAATTTAACAAATACTTACATTTTCAGTGTTTGGTGTCGATGTTTTGTTTATTTGTTTTTTTTTTTTTTGTTTATTTAAATTTTTTAATATTTCATCCGTTAGCTCAAATTCAAACGAGTACTAATGCCAACTTTCGAACGACTTTGACATCTACATTCGAATTACATAGTGATGCACATCCGAAAGTAGAGTACGAGTATCCGATAATCGGATGCGGCAACTCGAAAGTAGCAAATGTATTTACGAATTCGAGTTAGTTGGTACGAAAAATCCGTATCCGTAATATTTAACTATCGAATCGAGTTATATAGTAACCCCCCAGCTCAATGGAAACGCTTCGAAGTGTTTTTCTCAAAACTAGTTGATTTCAAGTCAATGGAAACGCAGTATAAAACAAAACATACTGTGTTTGAGACTCGCCGATCGCGCAGCCTGTTATTATGCTCTGCTCTGATAAAAGTCGCATATTTACTAAGTAACATTAAGTACTTGAAGTCTTGCGGGAGTTACAGGGTACAATACGTATCGTGCGTGTGCGAAAAAAATGGCTTTGAAAGATATGGACAAAGTTCATTGTCATGCTGATGTATATGAATAAAAAATGTTTAAATAATTTGAATAAGTAAAAAATTTAAAATTTTACAAGGCGAATTAAGTATAAGGTGATAGCGGTGGCGAATTCAATTCTTTTCAACGGTATTCTGTCAAACTTCATATATAAAAAATTTATCTAACTGTTATACAGATTTTTTATATATGGAGTTTGACAGTTAGAATACCAGGGAAAAGAATTGAATTCACCACCGCTATCACCTTACATTTAATTCGCCTTGAAATTTTAAAAAATTAAATTTCAAAACCAAAAAATTAAATATAAGGTACTTCTGCATACGCAGAAAAAAACCAAATAGTACAACTTTATTGAGCGCAGTTTCCTTTTATTTAGTCATCTATTTTTGCTTTACAATAAAATGTCATTAGGGTTTTGTTTTTGTAGCGGTGCTACCAAGGCGAATAAAATAAGGTGGCAGCCACGGCGAATTAAATACAAGGTGATAGCGGTGGCGAATTCAATTCTTTTCCCATGTATTCTAACTGTCAAACTCCATATATAAAAAATTTATCTAACTGTTATACAGATTTTTTATGTATGGAGTTTGACAGTTTTAATACCACGGAAAAGAATTGAATTCGCCACCGCTATCACCTTGTATTTAATTCGCCTTGGTGGTAGCGATGGCGAATTCGTTAGTTTTCGCCGTAAGCCCGAATAATATTTTTTATATATGGAGTTTGACAGTAAGGCTTCCGGCGAAAATGAACGAATTCGTAATCGCTACCACGCTTTAATTGATTCGTCTTGCGTGCGACCACTTAGTATTTAATTCGCCTTGATATTAGTTTATAATATAAAATGTAATATACAAATGTACTTACATTTATAATAAATCTCTTTGTAAGTTTGTTTGTTCGCGAGTTAATCACGGCCAAACGACTGAACCGATTTTAATAAAATTTGAAACACGAGTAGTCATTTGTCCTCATGGTAAAATAGGGTATTTATATTTTTAAACAGCAAACCAACAAAGATGAAAGGCCTTCTTCATTTCCGAACCACTTTAAATGAAATTCGAATGCTCGTTTCGCGTTGCCTGTTTCCTAAGCTACGATCCAGATGAGAGGAAAGGGAGAAAAGCGGTAATTTACGGCTGCACCGTTTTTATTTAATTGGAAGCGCCAAGAGGGTATGATTATTTAAGAAATCAGTAACAGTAGGGTTAAGTGGGAGAGAGGAAAACGCGCTGAATGGCTTAAAGAAAGCGATTTTTAAAATATTTAAAATATATAAAAAGTCCTGGTGTATAAGGTGCAATAGGCAGAAGGGAATCTGTTGTACCTTACATATTAACGTGCATAATTAAATAAAAAGCTGCTTCGGAAGAGTGGTTGTGGTAAGGTTATTATAATTGCGGTAACGGGAATAGCTAGTAATACAGTAAGTTCGTTACCATGTCCGCGGTAAGGCCATGGCAATCTTTAAGATGCCTTTCAAGATGGACAGTATATTTTCATTGCTAAACAAATTTTAGTAAAAAAGAGCAGTTGGACGTCAAAAGCAGATCGATCTAAAGTAAAGTAAGAGCAAAGTTTTACCTTAACACGTTCACGCCGGCGCTGTAATTCATGTTTCTCGCCTAGCGGCGGCTGCGCTGAAAGCTTATGTTTACAAATGTTTATGAAAGTTATGTTTACAATACTTAATACAATATTAACTATATTAAAATTATTATTAAAAAATATAAATGTTTTAAATGAAAATTTAAAATAAATTTTTAGTGATACGCACCGCTTGGTAGCACAATCATATGCGAGCCACACCAATGGTACGCGCCGCCTGATGAGATAATTCTGTGCGATCCACCGGTGGTACGCGCCGCCCGATGGGGCAGACATGTGCGAGCCACCGGTGGTACGCGCCGGCGTGAACGTGTTAATGGCTTTTTGAATCGTGAAAATTCTGTCTTAAGGATTTATAAAAATCACATAAAAAGCAAAAACATCCACATCTTGTCACTATTTGCTTCTGATTTTAGTTGTAAGGCATCATTGGACTGTAATTTCTTTGAAAACGAAGCTTATCCAACAGTGATGATTACTAAGGTTCGATATGGCGACATGAAAATGGAGTTTTTTGGATAAATTATGCCGATGTTTTAAGGACTATTTTTGAGTTATTCGACAGCGTACAGCATCGACGCAATGTGGATTTCACTGTTTTATCGTTACTACAATGGAATGTCTTGTAATGATATCTGTTTTTTTTTAGTTTTTCGAAAAATTTTCTTCTTTGCACATGATAGGTTCTTCTTTAAGAGTCCATCGATTTGTGCTAGGTTGGCCAATAAACCGGAGAGAGTTAAAAAAAATCCGTCTTCAGGCGAACATATCATTTGGAGAATAAACTCAATGCAGAAGTATTTCCTTTTAATTTTAACGTAAGAATGTTTAAATCGAATGTCCCATAAGCTTTTGTTCTAGTGCTGACGCAATGCATTGCATAAGTAGCAGTCGCTCTTTACGGTGCGACTCTAGTCCTGGTCATACACTCACTTGTTTTAATGGACTTAAGCATACAACCACACATTTATGTGAGTAAGAACTTTAATAGAGTGTTAACGCTATATTGCAACATGCATGCGAATTGGCCTTGTAAGTACGTAAATAAGTCTTAAATAGAAAAAGTGAAAAGCTGTAAAGGTTATTTGACCGATTAATTAAACAAATAACGACGTAAAGAGATAAAAATATTTTTCTTTATTGCACAAATTTATGGACAGTCTTGTTTAAAAGTTGCAGACTTTGTTTGAAAAACAAATATCATTATTTAAAATTATTAATTTACTTAACAACCATGATGATATAAATTAGTTAGCAAGTGTTAAACTTTCTTAAGCTGAAAGACTAGCGCAACTAAATGCTTTTAGTTTTTTTTTTCTTTTTTCTTTTTTTTTTTTTAATTTGAACTTTAAAACTTTAGCATATTTTTAAAATTAAATGATTTTTTGCGTTAATTGCATAATTGCCACCATGACACAATAAATTAATTTAATTTAGTTTTCTTTTGCCACTCCAAACCACTGTGCATTGTCTTCGTCAGCATTACCATCACTATTATACATTGTAAGTACCATAACGAATGCGAAAATAAATTTCCATTACCATTATTGAAATAACCATAATTCTAAATACAACTCACACGGTTTGAAAACATGTTGTTAAGGTGTGTTTTAAGCGAAAAAAAAATAAATGGCTTTAGACACACCAGTCAGATCATTTTCACTGCTCGCACTTGTGCATTCATATACTACTTACATTTGTATGTATGAATGTATGTATGTATGCTTTTATGCAACACACTTGGTGAGCTGGTATAAATGCCAGTGAATAATAAATAAATCTGCTGAAAGTGCAGAAAAAGTTATTTATTTATTTAATATTCAGTTAGTGTTTATTTAAGTTTATTGTTATTACTGTTGTTGTTGTTGTTGTTGCTGCTGCTGCTGTTGGTTGTTAGCGCATTTGTTCTGCCATCTGATCTTTAAAGCGATTGTTTTAACAAACACCATTTCTTCATTTTCATGTTTAAATGTAAATAAATAAATATTCGGTTTGTCAATGTTGAAAAATAAATATAAAGTAAAAATGTCAACACTTAAAAGGGTTTGCCAAAAGTTGGGTTGATATTTTTGATATTTTAAGGTGCAAAATTTTATATTTGAATGCTTTAACTGTCAAATCGATTAACTCCATTTACTTTAAGTTTATAATTGTTCATTTTAAAGCGCTTTTTTTAACTCTTAAATGTTTTTGTTTCGGAACTAATGTCTCTCTGAAAACACTTCGGTAATACAACTTTCAACTGATACTACCCTTGATTTAATATCATTATTTATTTATTAAAAATAAATTTTAAAACGAGTAATACCCTTTTTCGATCGTTTTTATACCCTTCACCACAAAAAGTGGAAAAAGTTTGTCATTCCGGGTGTAATTTCTACAATATCCATTACCGACCCCATAAAGTAAATATATTCTGACTTCTTATGCATAGCAAAGTCGATTGAGCGATGCCCGACTGTCAGTATGTCCGTCCGTGTTAGTGTTGAAATTAAGCTATTGGAAATCAGCATGATCAATCCATGTGCTTCAAGGCAGCAGGTAAAACACCACGCCTAGCTGTTATTTGGAACAATAAAGTTACTCCAATCAAAAAAGTTACTCCAATCAATCAAGAAAGCATAAAATAGAAAAATTGGCGCTCGCCCATATTTTTCGTGGGCTCTGAAATTTTCAAATTTTTTACAATATCAATATGGGTATTATTTTAAAGCTTTTGAAGAGATCTTTAAGGAAGAACTTAAATTGTTTAAACCCATTAAAAGCCGATGTCATTTTTATGTAAAATTATATATATGCAGTACCAAATATTTGTTTTTTTAATTGAAGTTACTTAACTTAACTAGATTTACATAGATGGCGAAGGGTAAATAAGATTTTGCATAGCCGAATATAGCACTCTTTCTTCATGTGTGTGAAGATAAATACGTCAAGTTAAATACGTTTTTTAAAAAATGTAGCATGCGATATTTTTTTTCTCCCATACATACAGTACAATTTGTATAGTAAATTCCGGACTTTTTTAACGAATACGATTACAGCAACAAAACCCTACGATCTCGGAGAATCAAACCTATTGGGAAATCAAGGGCACATATAAAGCTACTAAACTGTAAAAACAGTTTATTCAAATTGAATTTGAGAAATTTTTTATGAGACGCGGAAAATTGACTTAGTGCAATTTTCTGTGTTTACAGATTAATAGCTCTATATGTGCTCTTGATTTCCCAATAGGTGTAATTCCGCGAGATCGAAGGGTTTGGCCACACTGACAAAATCTCTCACAGAACTCATCGTATATGAGAAAATTGCACTAAGTCAATTTTCCGCGTCTCATAAAAAATTTCTCAAATTCAATTTGACTAAACTGTGTTTACAGATTAATAGCTCTATATGTGGTCTTGATTTCCCAATA
Organism: Gymnosoma rotundatum; assembly: GCA_916610165.2. NCBI lineage: Eukaryota > Metazoa > Arthropoda > Insecta > Diptera > Tachinidae > Gymnosoma > Gymnosoma rotundatum. Next base: position 113,740,973 of record OU744340.1, on the reverse strand, counting down.
GGTGTAATTCCGCGAGATCGAAGGGTTTGGCCACACTGACAAAATCCCTCACAGAACTCATCGTATATGAGAAAATTGCACTAAGTCAATTTTCCGCGTCTCATAAAAAAATTTCTCAAATTCAATTTGACTAAACTGTGTTTACAGATTAATAGCTCTATATGTGCTCTTGATTTCCCAATAGGTGTAATTCCGCGAGATCGAAGGGTTTGGCCACATTGACAAAATCCCTCACAGAACTCATCGTATATGAGAAAATTGCACTAAGTCGATTTTCCGCGTCTTATAAAAAATTTCTCAAATTCAATTTGAATAAACTGTTTTTACAGTTTAGTAGCTTTATATGTGCCCTTGATTTCCCAATAGGTTTGATTCTCCGAGATCGTAGGGTTTTGTTGCTGTAATCGTATTCGTTAAAAAAGTCCGGAATTTACTATACAAATTGTACTGTATGTATGGGAGAAAAAAAATATCGCATGCTACATTTTTTAAAAAACGTATTTAACTTGACGTATTGATCTTCACACACATTCTTTCTTCTTATATTTACTATGAACAACTGCATATACAAATACATACATATATTTTCTTTGACATCTTGTTTTTGGATAAAAGTTGGTATCTGTTCCTGTAGTTTTGGGCATTTTTGTATTTAATTGAGAATATTTTTGTTTTCTCTTATTTAACCAAACTTTACCCATAAAGTATGAGAACGAAGCTAATATGAAATATCATCATAAAATTTAAATTACCGAAACAATCAGATAGCACTTATTGTACCGTCAATTTGATTTCAAAAACAGCAAAAACAGCCGAATAATAGGCTGGGACCAATCTTATAATTTTATTATTATTATTATTAAATTCATTTAAATATTGGCTTTTAGTTTTGTGGTGTTTAGCTTCACTAGTGCAATTAAAATATAAATAATCGATTTTTAGTGATTTTAACAAAAATTATCCACCTCATTAAAAAAAAAAATTCATTTTGGAGTAGTCCGGGATTAAACTCGGGTCACAAAAAAAAATTGTTTGCTTATATAAAGATATTTTTTTTTTAATCTTTTGACTGAAATTTGTTGTTTTTGCAGAACTTGCATTTTTTGGTTAAACTTTAGATTTGTATTTTCTATTAACTTTGTTTTAATGATCATTTAAAATTTTCCATTCGTTCTTCAATGAAGTTTAATTTTTTTAATTAAATTCTGAATTTTCGGCTTTTAATGCAAACAAAAAAAAAAAAAATTAAAATATATATACGAGGGCTGCTATTTATATTTCTGGCCTTGCAACACTGAATGGTGCCAAGTGCAATCTGACATTTCCATTGGAAAGTTTGTCATTTTTAGGCATAATCGTACTCAAAACGTTTAGACGTACGACCATTATTTGTGTTGTTTACAGTGACTTGAAAAAATTAATGTAGAAAAAAGTGGAATTAACTCGTGAACATTTTCGTGCCATCATTTTTCACAACTTTCGACGTGGATTATCACGACAAGAGTGCATTGATGAACTTAAATCTTTGTATGGCGATGAAGCACCATCCTATAGCACTGTGAAAAATTGGCATAATGAATTTAATCGTTGCCGAAGCTCGCTCAAAGACGAATTCCGTGAAGGTCGTCCAAAAACGGCTGTTGTGCCAGAGAACATTGATGCCGTGCGTGAACTCATAATGCAAGATTGACATGCGACATACCGAGAGATAGAGACATCCTTGGACATTTCTTCCACCAGCATACATTCGATACTGCATAAACACCTGGCCGTAAAAAAGGTTTGTTCTCGTTGGATCCCGCACAATTTGAAAGTCGCTCAAAAAAAGGCTCGTGTCGATTGGTGCAAAGAAATGTTGCAAAAATACAATTGCGGTACTTCAAAAGACGTTTATAAGATCGTCACAGATACCGAATCATATATCTATGCGTATGAGCCCGAAGCGAAACAACAATCGACCGTGTGGGTCTTCAAAGACGAGCAAAATCCAACGAAAGTTCTTCGTGGAAGAAGCACTTCGAAGCAAATGGTCGCCTGTTTCTTCAGCAAAACTGGTCATGTGGCGACTGTTCTGCTTGAGCAACGTAGGACGGTCACTTCTGAGTGGTACACTACAATTTGTTTGCCTGACGTCATCGGAGAAATTCGAAAAACTAACAAGAGAAGACGAATCATTGTTCACCATGACAATGCGAGCTCTCACACATCGGCTCAAACCAGAGCGTTTTTGACCGGCCAAAACGTCGTACAGCCGTACAGCCCTGACTTGGCACCTAATGACTTCTTCTTGTTTCCGCACATCAAGAAAAAAATGCGTGGTCAACAATTTTCGTCGCCAGAAGAAGCTGTTGAAGTGTTCAAAAACCATGTTTTAGAGGTGTCTCAATCGGAGTGGAAAAAGTGCTTCGACAACTGGTTTGAGCGCATGCAAAAGTGTATAAATCATGCTGGAGAATACTTTGAAAAACAATTAAACCATTTTTGATTATAAATATTCGCATTTTCACTATTATGCTAGAAATATATAAAGCAGCCCTCGTATGTATGTACATATATAAGAACGTGTAAATCGTAAGGAAAAATTGAAGTGCGCTATTCCAGTTCCATATGCGGTGAAGAGTTTAGTAAATCACGTGATTGCGTTATTTCTAATTTTTGACGATAATCGACACTAGATGGGTCTCGATACCTTTATCATCTCATTTATGCAATTGAAATGAGTTAACCCTTTTTGATACACATGATTTCTGCAAATTTGCACTCCTAAATTCGGGTCTCATATGTGAGAAAAAAATGCTAATGAAGGTTTAACGGTAATGAAGGCAGTCCATCAAATAAATTTTTTTCTTTTTTATCGAAAATATCAAAAGATGCTTTGTGTCTGGCAAAAAAAAATAAAATCTCGATATCGTCTAAATGACGTGTTAAAGCTCTAAGGGACGGGTCTTTGGGCTTAATTTCATTCCGCTGCAACAAACTTTTCGGTAAATAAAAATGTGTGATGAAATATATCCATGGGACTGGCAAATCATCCAGTAAGTAGCCAAAGCCAACTTTTTAGCATAAACATTTTAGGAAACACAAACGACTAAAATCTGGGACCCCAGTATGACTTCAGTCACACTTCAACTGCAATGTATGCATTAAGGGCTACTGTAAGCTTTGCCGTATTTCATTTACACAAGCTTATACCTATGGTACGGATAGGTCTCTAAGAAACCTAAAGGTTTCCTTAACTTACCCAACAACGACCACAACTAAAAAGATTTTGCATAAACTGGCGATCTACGCAGTTTCAACTAAGTTAAAAAAAAGTACTTAAAAAGCTGCTAATTAATAAATTTTTTTCCCTGATCTACATACATATATTCATAGAAAAGTATATTTCTAGTTGAATATAACTTATCCGTTAATGTGTGTCATCTAAAAAGTGTTAATAATAATTTACGCAGTTTTTTTATTGAAGTTTTATGTTTTTTTTTATTAGTTTTATTTATTTCAATTTCAATGTGTGATTAACTTTTTAAGATTTTATCAATATCCACGCGTGAGAAAGAGAAAACTTATCAGCAGCACTCTGCTGGGGAGAGTATTGTGAAGAACTCAACTCTATACTCGTTTGTTTGATGGTTTGAGTGTAGAGAGTGCTGAGGTAAAAAAAGGCACCTGCCTGCCTGAATGTGAGTTGATGAGTCATCATTATCTTGTTATTTGATTTTTTTGTGGTTTTAAAAAATCAAAAAAAAAAAAAAACAAAAACAAATCGCAATAGCACCAACGAAACGACAACTAAAAACATGATATTGATTAAAATAAACTTTTCTTAAAGTGAGCTGAAAGCAATTGTAGACGTCATTTATTTTAAAATAGACATAATATTTTTTCTTTTTTTTTTACGGTGGTCGCAGTTGTTGTAGAAACGTGTATATATATTTATGTACGTATGTACATAGATACAAATATTTATTTTTTTTTAATATACTGTTAAGTTGGTATTATTTTTTATAAATTCCGTAAGAATTAATTTTACAGGTATTAAATTAATTGGGTTGATTCCGCCAGTATATAATAAACTGTTGTTATAATTTTCGGTAATAACCGTCGTCACTGGCTGTGTACTTTGGATGTTCGGCGAGCGCTTTCGATGTGATAACATCATTTTCAAGCCGCGTTTCTGTTTAAACTGAAGAGATAGTGTAAAAAATAGATAGTGTAAAGAATAATAGGTGGTGGGTTTAGGTAATTTTTGTCCGTTTAAATAGTATTATGCAGGTAGATTGCCTGATATCTGTCTTGTTTATTGGGGTAAATAGTTAATATTTGGGTCTTTTATTATTGGATAGGTAAGTGTGACCGTCTGTGGGTGTTTTTCGTTTGTAAGAGTGTTTTAGTAATTTTAGTGGTGTAAAAATCGTGTCAGAGGTTGTGTTTACCTGTTCGTTAATAATGTCTCTGTTAAACGTTCGTGTTTTGTAAATTTCCATGTTTTCAAGAATGTCTAGTCTTCGTCCTTTTTTACTTGGGTGTAATACTGTCATACATTCATCTATTTCCTTTGGTTCGTGTCCATGTGTGTTAAGGTGTTTTGCGAAATTGGAGTCTTCCCTTTTCCTTTTGTATGATCGTATGTGTTCTGTAAACCTTGTTTTTAATGTTCGTCCAGTTTGTCCGATGTATGTATGGTTGCAAGTACAAGTAAGTCTGTATACTCCGCTGGTGCTAAATTTATCCGTTGTTTCTATTGATGTCTTAAGATTGTTACGTAGAGTGTTGCTTGTTTTTAATGTTGTGTGTAAACCTTCTTTTCGGAAAAGGTTGGTTAATCTATATATTTCTGGTCCTGTGTAAGTAAAGATGTGTCGTCGTGTTGTGTCGATTGTTTACTTGTCTTCTTTCTTCTTGTTTTTGTTGTTGTATTGTCTGAGTAGTTTGTCGATGGTTGTGTGGTTGTATCCGTTATTTTTAGCTATAGTGTAAATTGTATCGAGTTCTTTGTTGTATTTATCTGGAGCGAGTGGGACTATTTTAAGTCTGTGAATCATGTGTCTAAACGCTGCGAGTTTATATTGAGTAGGATGGTTTGAGGAGCTGTGGATAGTTGTGTCTGTCATGGTTGGTTTTCTATAAATGTCAAAGTTTAATGTATCAATTCCTCGTATTATTGATATGTCAAGATAATGTAAAGTTCTGTTTTGCTCTTTTTCCATTGTGTATGTGATTTTATTGTGTATTATGTTTAAGTCTATAAGAATTTGTTCGGCGTTGTCTCTTTCTAGGATGCATATAATGTCATCTACGTATCTGTAGTAATGGGTTATTTTATGTTTTTCCATCAGTTTTTTGATGTGTAGTTGTTCTAAGTGTTGCATGAAAATCTCTGTGAAGATTGCGGATGTTGGGTTTCCCATGCCGAGTCCATCAGGTAGTTTATAGAATTTATTGTTGAATCTAAAGTAGTTTTGTTTTAATATCGTCTTTGCAATATCCATTATTTCATTGATATATTGATTGTCGTATATGTTGGAAAGTATGTTACGTAGGATAGTCAAAGTTTGGTGTGTGGGTATTGATGTATATAGATCCTTTATGTCGAAGGAAACGAGTCTCGTATTATCAGTGATTTTGATGTCCTTAATTTTGCTTATGAGGTCTTGTGTATTTCGTAACATGTATGTGTTCTGCAAATTTATTTTCTCTTTTAAGAATGTGGCAAGGTGTTTGGCCAAGTTATATGCAGGCGCAGGTTTGTAATTAACTACAGGTCTGATTGGAATATTTTCTTTATGAATTTTGGGTTGTGCTCTGAGTGTAGGGGGTCCTGGGTTCATGTTCATGAATATGTATAACTTTCCGTCAGTGAACGTTTTGCAGCGTTTTAGTAGGCTTCGTATTTCCTTTTGGAATGAATCGGTTGGGTCATTCTTGAATTTTGTGCATTTTACTTGTTGAATGAATTGTTGTGTTTTCTCTATATAGTCTTTCTTGTGCATTATTACAGTTGTGTTCCCCTTGTCTGCTTTAGTAAGTAATAGGTTATTATTCCGAAGTTTTGTTTTTATCTGTCTAGTAGTTTTTTGTTCGTCAGGATTAGTTTTAGATGAAGTGTGTTCTCTTATTGTTTTTTCAAGTACATCGGCTATCTTGTGTCTCATGTGTTCTTGTCGGTCAGTTGGTAAGTGTGTAATAGTAGCTTCGGCGTCTACGATTTGGGTTTCAATTGTTTTTTCTATTTTGTCAAAAGGTAGATTATGTTTTAGTCCCTTCTCTATTAGTTTTGTTTCATTGTCGCTGAATTCTATGTTTGTCAGGTTTTTCACTCGTGGGTAAAATTCTGAGTTTGTACGTTTTTCAGTCTGTTTTGTGAGTTTTGTAAATTTTCTTTCCATCCGCTTGTATTTGTCAGTCATCTGATTTTGTATCCTTTCATGTAAGTTGTGTATAAATGTGGGAAATAAATGGTAAAGATTATGTTTTGTTAATAAGTCTGTTACTTTTAAGTGAAGATGATAAGTTTCCTTATTGAGTTTGTCTTTTTTAATGTAAAGTGAGCGTATTTCAGTCTTTATCCATGTCAGTTGGGCTACACGCTTTGCGCGTTGGGAAGCGTACGTTTGGTTTGTAATGTTAATAGTTATGTATCGTGGAGTGATGTTGTTTTTAAGACATTGTTTGTTGAACTTGCAACCATACATACATCGGACAAACTGGACGAACATTAAAAACAAGGTTTACAGAACACATACGATCATACAAAAGGAAAAGGGAAGACTCCAATTTCGCAAAACACCTTAACACACATGGACACGAACCAAAGGAAATAGATGAATGTATGACAGTATTACACCCAAGTAAAAAAGGACGAAGACTAGACATTCTTGAAAACATGGAAATTTACAAAACACGAACGTTTAACAGAGACATTATTAACGAACAGGTAAACACAACCTCTGACACGATTTTTACACCACTAAAATTACTAAAACACTCTTACAAACGAAAAACACCCACAGACGGTCACACTTACCTATCCAATAATAAAAGACCCAAATATTAACTATTTACCCCAATAAACAAGACAGATATCAGGCAATCTACCTGCATAATACTATTTAAACGGACAAAAATTACCTAAACCCACCACCTATTATTCTTTACACTATCTATTTTTTACACTATCTCTTCAGTTTAAACAGAAACGCGGCTTGAAAATGATGTTATCACATCGAAAGCGCTCGCCGAACATCCAAAGTACACAGCCAGTGACGACGGTTATTACCGAAAATTATAACAACAATTAATTTTACACTTAACGAAATTAAATATTTTGATTCGCTTAGGAGCAAATATTTGACACTAATTGATAAAATCTAATGTAAGACAGTAGAGTGCAATTATTTAAGGATAGGATATTTGAATGAGAATTGTTATATATTTAATATACTCACATACACATGCATGCATACGTGTGCATATATACATACAAATTAGTACATACGTATGTAAATGTTTTGCTGACATTGAAAATTCAAAGACAACAAAAATCTTAATAACATTGATTAGGAAATATTATCAATGCTAAAACTATTTCTGTATAGTACGACTGTTGCTCTATTTTTTCTTTTTTTACCCATTTACACTTTTATTACAAAATTTAAAATTAAGCACCGATTTAATAAAATCTCTGACTATCAATTTTATGATGTTTGTTTTTCTTAAGGTTATGGTCACATTGTTTGCATTATTTGACATAAATGCCGGACCACTTTTGAAATAAAGTTTTCTTTTTAAAATCTCAGTTTATTAGTACTTAACAAAAAAGTAGCAAAAGTTTAGTAAAATATGGTTAATTTTTATTTTTTTTTCAAGTCAGCAAAAAATTGTAATTATGTTCATCGAAATCAGTGTTCACGCATTTGTGTCATACATACATGTATTGCGTCTAATGTTCCTTCAGTAATTATTTTTAAAAAAATTTTTTGTTTTGTTTTAGTTTTGTATTCTGAATTATTAAATTGACGCCACGATTAATCTTGCCAATGAAATTCACCACTTTTATCATAAAAATTCAAGTGGCTCGATAGAGGACATCATGACGCAAAATAAACAAGGCAAGTTTTTTTACGATCTCTCTATCCCCTTTACGCTCTTTTGCTTCTTTATACTGACAACATATTTTCTCGTACTTTTAGATCGTTACACTCCCCCTCCTACCTTTATATTCTCGCTGGCTTAAGGAGTAATGAGTGAGGAGTGAGGTCAATAATTTCTCACTTATTGCTTCTGCGGCTCTCTATTACCTTATGAGCTCGAACAGTTTTGCAAAAAAAAAAAGGAGTGTCAAATTAAGACAGTCAGTTGGCGAGCTTTCAAAATTCACTTAAGTATTTTTTTTACCATACAAAAAAGGGTATAATAGGCAACGTTATTGAAGTTAGAGTAACGCTTTTGACCATCAAACTATTAAAATAAATTTTTGCTTCATTTCGTTTAAAATCAAATAGAAGCAATGAACATCTAAACTACAACATATGCAAAATTTCTATTAATCCAACCTTAAGGTTATTGAAGTCATAATTAAAATAAATACTAATTTAGAAAAACTTAAAAAATAATTGTTTCTAATCTCAACCGCTTACAAATTTTACAAAAGGGTTTCTTTCAACATTTAATTGCAATTTAATCCAACTTTTCAATTACTGGCCCTCAAAGTGATTTAATAATAAAAAAAGCAGTCAACAGCTCACTTCTGTTCGTCCGTTATCAAATAGCTCGTGTTATATTTTTTTGTTTTGTTTTCTTTTTTATCACTGGCATTTGTCCGCGATAAAATTCGCAGCAATAATCAAAATATTATAAGAAAATAAATTAAGAAAACTAAAGCAAATAAAAAGAAAAATAAATAAGTGTTTACACTGTAAAATAAAAGTCAATTTCGAGCATTAAAATAGCTCTCACAATACGATTGTATCCGTCGTTTATATGAAAAATATTAAAAATGAATATAAATGATTTTCCGGCTCTGCAACTTTTTTTTACCACTGTTCTACGTTTCGATAATCGAATAATGGAATTCCAAAAAAAAAACTCAAGGCGAATTAAATACTACTTGTCCGCACAACAACAAAAACCTAATGGAATTTTCTTGTTGCAGGGCGCCACGTTAATGTAAAAATAGTTTTTAGTGATTTAAATGAAGCATCAGTTTGATTCTTTCTCTTGAATAAGCAGCAATGCTTTATATTTCTTTTTTTGTGGCGAATTCATTAATTTCGCAGTAAACTCTAAATGTCAAACTCCATACATAAAAAATATGTATAACAGTTTATTGTATGGAGTTTGACAGTTAGCGTTTAAGGCGAAAATAATAAATTGGCCATCGAGACGACCTGTATTATTTTGCCATGGTTGGGCTAATAAGACGACCCATGGCGAATTAATCGTAAAGTGTTAGCGATGGCGAATTCGTTGTTTTTCGCCTGTAGCCTAACTGTCAAACTCCATATAAAAAATCTGTATAACAGTTAGATAAATTTTTTATATATGAAGTTTGACAGTTAGACTAACGGCGAAAATGAATGAATTCGCCATCGCTATCACCTTATAGTTAATACCATGGCGAAATAATACCAGGTGGTCTCGATAGCGAATTCATTAATTTCGCCGTAAACTCTAAATGTCAAAATCCATATAAAAAATGTGTATAACAGTTAGATAAATTTTTTATATATGGAGTTTGACATTTAGAGTTTACGGCGAAATTAATGAATTCGCTATCGAGACCACCTGTATTATTTCGCCATGGTTAATACACCTTGAGACGACCTGTAAATAAAAAAAACGCCTTGTGAAAACTTAAGACGAAGGAGAAAAAGAGCAAGAGTATTTTTAACCCGCTGTTACGCTGTGGAAAGTGTGAAAAATGAACAGAAAATATAAGCAATTCGCTAAGCATTTTAATAAAACGTTAAATTTAGTAAAACAAAACAGCAATTTAATTATTAAAATACGATAATATTCTTTTAAGTGAGCAAAAGCAACAGAGGCAGTGGTAAATCAACCAAATTTACAGGCTTTAAAGTGGTATCAGATACATATGAGGAGAAGCAGTGCCCCCAAAAAGCCACCTCCTTCCTCCATTTAAAATATAACAAAATGATCACTCACATTCAAGCGTCTGCAATCATCAGCCCTTTCATATAAATTATAGTTTGAAAACCAAAGAAAAAAATTAAAAGTTAAAAGAAAACATACTAGACAAAACAAAGAAATAATAAGATAAATAGAAATTAATAAATAAAGAGGAAAAAACAACAATAATAACAAACTAAAAATATTATCAAGAAACATAAGAATTGGCAACCACTTAATTATTTATTTACAAAAAAGCAATAAAATTATGAAAAAAAAGAATATTGCAAAAATTAACAAAAAAAAATAAATAAAATTAACTTTCTTTTCCATTTAACGAGAAAAGAAAAAATAATAAATAATTAGAAAAAGAATTAAGAAAAAACAAAAATCAACTAAATGGGAAAAAATAATTAATAATTTTTGGCGTTCGACACATGGAGGGAGAGTTTGTTGTTGTGGCTGTATTTATTTATTTTTATTTTAACCGGAAGTTTAGACATGTCACGTTCAACAAAAAAATCATCAATAACACCATCTTAACCGAAAACGAAACAAAAAAAAAAAAAACAAAAAAACGAAAACAAAAATTTTAAATTTAAATTTGCACAATTAATTTAATTAGAAATAATTGGTCATGTTTTGCTTTTGGCGGAGTTACAAAAAGGGACTCATAAAGCTTTTTTCTGTGTTGTCTGATATTCCATTTCATTTATTATAAATTTTATAAAGGAAAATTTCAAATTAATTGAAATTCTTTAATGTGTGTAAGTTTGTTTTAAAAGATTGCTCTTTAATAAAAAAAAAATGTGATCAGACTTTTAACATTTAGCAATTCTGTATGTGTGATTTTTTTTTTATTGTCCGTTGCTTGTTTATCGCTTTGTGTAGGCGTTTGTTCATTTAATTTTACTGTTCTGTAAGCAACACTCCCTAGTTTTTGTTATTGCTTTATTCATTATTTTCTTCTTTGTAAGCAAACTGATCTATCTGCTTTAATTTAATGTTTTAGTGCAAATAATTTATAGAAAATAAAAAGTTCATTTCAAAAGAAAAAAGGGCTTAAAAAAAATTATCATTTTTTAGAGGCCAAAAAGGTATTCGTGAGGACATATTTTTATTAAAAAATAAACGAAAGGATTTCATAAGGCTAACACAGTAAAGCTATGAGTATAAGAGATTACTTTAGCAGAGTTTTATATTATCGAGGAAAGTTAGTTAAAATGAGAGTTATGCTTAAATATTTTCATCAGCTTAATATAAATATCAATAGTTTCTTTTAGACAAGTTCTTTAATTTTCAAAATTATTAAACAGATATCCTGAGTATAAGAGCACACGAGTATAAGAGTATGTAAGGCCGTAATAATGATATTTTAAAATCATAATTATCATCTAGTGCCTAAAACAAGAGACTAATTTAGCGGAGAAAAAACATGTTTCTGATATGGTCGCAATTACTAGATTATGTTCTGTGTAACAGTGAACAGTTGCAGAGAACAAATTATAGTTGTTTTCAACAATACTTTAATCACGAAATATTTATTTTTGTTAACATTTAGTCAAGTATGGTCACCATGCGCAACAACTGCAACATCGTTAGTTCGGCTTATTGATTTTTTTGTGAATTCATATTTTTTAACAGATCGTTAATAAATAAAACAATAAATAATTTATCTTTTATTTATAAAAATTTGAACTTACCAGACCATATTATGATTCAATTACAACACTACAAAACATTTTCCACTATATTATAAAATTTCATAACCGTTTAAACATATTTTTTTACATTTAATTGAAACATGTGGACTTTTTAAACATAATTATATTTATACTTTACCATGTTATTGTTGTGCTGCATAACAATATGATTCCAAGACCAACTATAATATTATTATTAAATCTAACAATACTATGTTTTGTTTACAACCATATAACATAACCATAGTACGTTGCGTGTTCATATAATATTTTATTTATATGAAAAAAAGGAAAAACCTCAAAATCTAACGGTTACAAATGAGAAGTTAGTTTTGTGGGTGCAAAGAGAAACTCTTCGCAATATAAAATAAACAAAAACAAGAAAAAGCAACTACTCGTATAGTATGTTAAAAGAAATACGGCAGTACTTACAAAAAATAAAATAGTTTCGTAAAATAGATGGTAATTTTATCCCCAGTATATGTCAACAATACAATTTTATTTACTCTGCATTAATAGTAGGGAAAACTGACCTCTTGTAGAAAAGAGTGCACAAAAATTAAAATCACAAATTGTTTACTTCTGTTTTTTTTTGTTAAATACATTAATGTTGCGTAAACGATTTCTTAAAAATCTCATTTAGTTCGAAAAATTTTTTTTCTAAAATAAATTCACAAGTATAATTCTAAACTAGAATGAGTAAATTCGCATTGAAAATTCACATTGGGGTCCTGCGAATGACAATCCTACGTAATCATACATTCACACGAAAATCTAATCGAATTCTGAACTTCTTTAAAAAACCGTAAGAAAAAGTGAGGTTAGGGGTCACACTGTCACATCATAAAGATGCAACCCTGATCGACCAGAAACTGTTATTTGATAACAATTTAGTAATGCTAGAAAGTCTTAATTTATGCCACAGCTCAGCTGTTCGTAAACTGATAGTTCATCGCTTTTAAAGCAGTACAAAATGAGATTTAAATATTTAAAAGTTTACGACTTGACCAAATAAATTAAGTGGAAATAATAAACTTACGCTTAACTTTTAATACCCTGTCGAGAGAATAACCTGAACGAAACCTGTTGTCTATTTTTAGTACAAGAATATGAAAAAAGTCGATTTCGAAGGTAGAAAAATCAGGCTAGAGGTTACGAGTTTAAATTCTTTGAAATTCTTCATTCAACGAAACGGGAACAATGTGGATGTGGAAGAGATTGGGAGACTATTCGCAATTGTATTCATATAATATCAGAACGAAAATACTAAAAATGAAGACTGCAGAAAGATCTCTATATAGATTGACATTTTAAATAAATTTTGAAGCAGAGAAGAACAAGAAAAAGTTATAACTAAAAGTATACTTTAAGATGCTAAAAAAGATTTTTTTTTAAAGCAAAATTCAAAATCAGACGACGCTATAACTTAAAGTTTTGATTTTTTTTTTAATTTTGACAGATAAAAGGCTAATTATCATACTAATATACAATATAATGCTCAAAGTAAATGAATTCGCGGGCAGAACTTACTATTCAATAAGTAAACGCGATAGACTGACCTAGTATAACAGTTAAATTTTATAGCTACAGAAGCGCCATTATACAATATAAGATAGCTGGCTAATAAATTAAATAAAAAATATTAAAAACTGTAATCTTGGGGATATATGACTTATCACATGTCTTAAACTTGTGAGATTATTGTCACCTAATTATAATATAAAAAGTTATAAGCTTCATTATAAGAAATGAAAGTATAACAATGTAAGAGGTACTTCAATACGGGTGTTAACCTAATGATAATTGAATAGTACAATGCAGAATAATAAAAAGAGGAGGCTAAATTTTGATATGGAATATAAAACTATACTTTAATGAGTATAAAATGAAATTGCTATGAAAGTTTCCAATACAGACAATACGAGGGCTGCTATATATATTTCTGGCCTGGCAACACTGAGTGCTGCCAAGTGCAATCTGACATTTCCATTGGAAAGTTTGTCATTTTTAAATAATCGTACTCAAAACGTTTTGACGTACGACCATTATTTGTGTTGTTTACAATGACTTGAAAAAATTAATATAGAAAAAAATGGAATTAACTCGTGAACATTTTCATGCCATCATTTCTCACAACTTTCGACGTGGATTATCACGACAACAGTGCATTGATGAACTTAAATCTTTGTATGGCGATGAAGCACCATCCTATAGCACTGTGATAAATTGGTATAATGAATTTAAATGTGGCCGAAGCTCGCTAAACGACGAATTCCGTGAAGGTCGTCCAAAAACGGCTGTTGTGCCAGAGAACATTGATGCCGTGCGTGAACTCATAATGCAAGATCGACATGCGACATACCGAGAGATAGAGGCATCCTTGGACATTTCTTCCACCAGCATACATTCGATAGTGCATGAACACCTGGCCGTGAAAAAGGATTGTTCTCGTTGGATCTCGCACAATTTGAAAGTCGCTCAAAAAAAGACTCGTGTCGATTGGTGCAAAGAAATGTTGCAAAAATACGATTGCGGTGCTTTAAAAGACGTTTATAAGATCGTCACAGTGACGAATCATGGATCTATGCGTTTGAGCCCGAAACGAAACAACAATCGACCGTGTGGGTCTTCAAAGACGAGCAAAATCCAACGAAAGTTGTTCGTGGAAGAAGCACTTCGAAGCAAATGGTCGCCTGTTTCTTCAGCAAAACTGGTCATGTGGCGACTGTTCCGCTTGAGCAACGTAGGACGGTCACTTCTGAGTGGTACACTATAATTTGTTTGCCTGAAGTCATCGGAGAAATTCGAAAAACCAACAAGAGAAGACGAATCATTGTTCACCATGACAATGCGAGCTCTCACACATCGGCTCAAACCAGAGCGTTTTTGACCGGCCAAAACGTCGAATTAATGGGTCATCCGCCGTACAGCCCTGACTTGGCACCAAATGACTTCTTCTTGTTTCCGCACATCAAGAAAAAAATGCGTGGTCAACGATTTTCGTCGCCAGAAGCAGCTGTTGAAGTTTCCAAAAACCATGTTTTAGAGGTGTCTCAATCGGAGTGGAAAAAGTGCTTCGACAACTGGTTTTAGCGCATGCAAAAGTATATAAATCATGCTGGAGATTTTTGATTATAGATATTCGCATTTTCACTATTAAGCCAGAAATATATAGAGCAGGCCTCGTAGTCAAGTAGGCTGTCTTTAGTCGTATAAGCTCAAAAAAATCGCTTGATATGTACGAGACAATATGCTGATTAATAATGGCCAGTAGCAAAAGAGTATAAGACGGTTGTCCAAGAAGTAGAAGACAGTATTTTTATGAGTAAAAAATGGTTATAAATTATTGTGATGATTAAAAGACGTCGGTTATAAATAATTATATAGCTTTTTGATTAAGAAAACGTCAGACACTATATGAATTGCTTAGTATCTGCTATTTTCTTTCTTTTATTTATTTATTTATTTTTTGTGGTTTTCATTCTAATGTAAACTTAACGTAAGAATAAAATTATCAATTCAAAATTACCACAAAATTAAAAATACACAATAAATTCAAATTTATATTTTTGTGTTTTGTATTGAGTAGTGTGCGTTCTTTTTTTAAAGTTATTTCATATCCAGTTTCTTTTTTATTAAATATTTAATATTCTTTGGAAAAACACAAATTTCAAATAAAAAAAGTTTTTTTTTTCTGTAAGTTTTTTTAGCTCATGAATATTAATAAACTAATTGATTGTTGTATTTGAAAAAGAAAACAGCGGTTTTGTGTATAATGTGTATATTTCTTCTTCTTATTAAAATATTGTTGCTGTAGTTGAGTTTAACAGATATTTCTTCTTATAGATAAAGCACCACCACCAGCAGCAGCAGCGAACCAACAACAACAACAATCATAAAGTTTAAAAAAAAAAAAGAAATATCAAAATAAAATAAGAAATTAAATGTAGGAGAATAAAATAAAGATACGAAAATGAAGTGAATACAAATCAAGTTGAATAGAGTAAGAATAAAAGCAATAATAACAAAAACAAAGCTAACCGAACCTAACCAAACCAAACCAAACCTTGCATGCAAACAGTCATACATACATCTTATTACAAACGAACATGACTGTTTTGAATATGGCTTGAATACAAAAAGAAAAAAAATAAACAACAACAACAACAACAACAGCAGCAACAAAAACAACAAACAATTTTAAACTGGCCCAACAACTCTTCGTGTTGTCTTTTAAAAAACAAAATAAATTTTATATGAAGCGCGCAAGTTTTAAACCCTCCACTCTCTTTGTCTTCAGTCGACATGATCTGTGATTTCATTTTATGTTAAATGTTAGGTGGGAGAGATTGTTTTAAGCTTGACTATGACATAGAAAAATAGTAGGTCGATGAACTAATTTAAGGAAATAATGTTAGGATTTATTTAGTACAAAGAAGCTGAGACAGAAAAAACAGGAGAGGCATGAGCAATAAAAATGGCAGCATGGAGAGTCATAAAAATTATATTTGTCTGAATAATTGGAATTAAAAGATTACTGGTCATACATTAATGCATTTTTTTTTTTTTAATAAAACGAAGTATATTTGTGGAATCACACGCTTCCTTTGAAATAGATAAAAATTAAGGCACATGAAATGTAATTTGATCATCAGATTTTTATGCCCTCTTATTGAGATATATAACCGCAATTAAAAACCATAGTTTGAACCTTGATAGACGCTTAACTTGGAAAGAGCTTATGGAATCAAAGCTGACGCAGATGAAATTTAAAGAAGTATAAATAAACTGGCTCATAGAAAGAAGGTGCAGTCTTGTCTTGAATTTGCAATCGTGTTCTTCCCCATGCGATTATAGGTGACTTAAACAAAATTCAATTGCACAAAAAAAAATTCTAGGAAGTTTATCATACAGAATGATTTACAAAAACGGCACGTTATCAGAAATCCGTTAACATGGCAAAATATAATTGAAAAAGTTTAAAGCTCTCCGAAACTTCCTAGTGCCTAACATCCTTATTTGTGTTTTTGTTTGCGCTCGCCTAAGAGAAAAGGATATCGTTAAACATCAGAGAGACGACTTATAAATGTTGCTGCTAATTTTACGACATGAATACTTATTATGTAAAGGAAGTTCTTTACCTGCGTGGGGTATTCAAGGTGCGAGATAACATTAAAAACGAATTTTTTGGCCTCTTCATAAGCATTACATTACAAGGTTTTGTCAATACTTTCGGGCTTTCTCAGTTAAATCAGTCGATATTTTGCGTAAAAACTTTTTTTGAAATGTTATTTATAGGTACTTTAAAAAAATATTTTCTGAAGTACTTATTTTTACTTATCTTTTTTAATGAACTTGAAATCAAATTAATTTCGAAAATTTTGTTTTATTTTTTTGGTAAAATGTACTATTTCAAGAAAAGTACTTTTATAAAGGTACTTTTTTACAGAAAGCACATAAAAATATTTTGCAGTGGTAGTTCCAAAAAAAGCTTTTTCATATTTTTTAGTGATTAAAAACCTTTTTTAAGTACTTTAAATTTAATTACAATTATAAAAATATTGTTTCTGAGTAGTGTTAAGTACTTTTAACGAAAAATAATATTTTAAATTAAGCCTTTTTTAAAATAATATTTTAACTAGCCTTTACATAGTGTATAAAAGAAGATACTTTTATAAAATGTACTTTATTAAAAGGTACTTTGTAAGGCGATTTTTTAAGCACCTAAAAACTTTTGAAAGATACCTTACAAAATGGTACCATTTTAAAAAGCTCTAAAATTCTTATTATGGGGTATTTTGAAAGTTTATGTTAAACATTGATTCTTTTCTGTATCTACAAAGCTCATGAAGGAATTTTCATAAAAGGTACTTTTTGACGTCAAATAAATAGGTACCTATTGAACTTCTATTATTATTTTTATATTTTATTTATATTTATTTTTATAGTGAATATTTTTGAAGGGAATTTTTTCGAGAGATGTTTTCTACGGATGTTATTTGTATTAAAATTCTGTTGTAAAAGGTACTTTTTTATATAAAATATTTGACCCACTTTTTCTAAAAGGCCTAAAGAGAACTTTAAGTTAAAAGAACATTAGATATGCTTAGTTTGATAAAACAAATTGCGTTTTTAAGAAAGTACGTGTTTGTCATACTCTTTATTTTAAAAAATATTAGTCACTTAGTAACTGGACCACAAACGTACTTATAAACGAAAACTGTTTCTGCTCTTAGCTAAGATTCAGTAGAAAAGCGGGTTTGCAGCAGCAACAACATGAATAGCAATAATAACAATAATCAAACAACAAAAAAAGCCCGGCTAAGCACACGTACGAAAACAAATCGGGGCAAGACTCGTGTATTTTAAAGGTTTTTTTTTTTTTTGGAAAACGTGAACACAGACACACCACTAATCTATTTGTTCTTTTTTTTTTGTGTGTTTATGTTGGATTATAAAAATCGCAGCATGAATTGAAAAGGTTTAAAAACAACAACATCTACTAAACACTACTACAACTATACACAATAATAAACATAAATACAAAAAGTGAACATAAGCGCGCCTTAATTTTAAGTTTACATTTTGTTTGTTGCTTTTAATACATCTGCTGATGTCGTTTGTTGGTGACTTAAGAGAAGGTGATCAAGCAAAATAAACCAAATCGTAAATCAAAGGGTGTCGAAAACTTACGAAAAAAGGGTTAAATATCACAACTTCTCGATTTTAATTTGGATGAGCTTATAAAAGCTTACAAATAGAGCCCAGATGAGGCATTAATTTGGGTATTCTGGAGGGCCATTTTATTAACAGAAGCCAGGAAATCCGCGATCAAACAAATTTTCCCCTCTTTAACACATATTAAAGCCCTTACAAAGGCTTGCAGGGCAGCCATACTGTCCATTGTAATGATCGAATCATATTTTTCGATTCTGTAAATCTGCAATTAAAATTCCCGGCATTCCCAGCTACAATATTTAAAAAAACCCCGACGGCCTTTTAAAACGTGCCTTTTATTCTTTGACTACATTTCATCTTAGAGGACTTTAAGGGTCACCCTTTATATGTGGAGTAACAGCCACAAAAACGGAGGCAGCAGAAAAGACAAAAAGCACAAAAACACATCCAAACGAGTAACAACAACACGAAAAATCATACTTAAAAAAATTACAACTTTAAATGAAAAAAAAAACACGTATCTTTTGTTGCTTTTGTATTTTCTTGGCCAAGTAAATTTGTAAAATAAAACCACGATATAAAACAACAAAAGCAAAAATATGGCACACGGTTATATATATAGAGCCCGACGCTTAGACTGGATCGTATGGAGATCCAGCTCCAATATGAAAGCAAAATGACAACAACAAAAAGCGGAAAAATAAGTAAATGAACCAACTAACCAACCAACAAAAAAACGTGTTTACTTTGCAGCATTATGGGCGTGTGTACATGTGTGTGTGTGTGCTTATGAGCGCTAATGCAAACGACAAAAAAAACAGTGGGGCTGCAGTATAATATATTTAAAAAACACATCAACATAGCCAAAAGATAAATGAAGTATCAATAGCAGAGAAACTTCCTGAATACAGTTTTAGTTATCAACATACTTATACTTTCTGATGGTGATTGCCATTTACAGGTACTTGATAGGAGCACTAATAAAATAAGATTTAAGGGGAGAACGAAGTAGTTAAGAATGTAACCAAAAACGATTGCGGAACAATGGTCTTACGTCAAAGATTGCAGAATAAGTTTGAACCAATTGACCTCCAGTTTATTACAGACTTACCAGCACAGATAGACTTTCATTACATGACGACAACTAAACACAATAAATAATGAAATTTATGCTGAAATGCTTAAACCCTATTTTGCTTTGCTCCAAAAGGAGCATGTTGGAACTGATGTAGAAATTAAGAAATCAAATTAAAAATATTTATTTTCCTACAAAGAAATCCCAACAAGCATTAGACGAACGAAGCAATGACTCTGGAAGTGGTAAATTTGCAAAAATGTTAAATTTAGTGTTTGAGCAGAAAGATAAAAACATGTGTTTTTCTTCAAGCCTCAGCCACGAACTGGGTTTCTCAAGTGGACAACAGAGGACATTTTCGAAAGCCAGAAATCGGTAACGTGAAAATATAATAGCAATGACTCAGCGACCGGTGAGGAGGTTGCTTTAGAGTAATTTTGTCAGAGAAAGTCTAAGGGCCAGTTTCACGAAGTTGCAATCGTTCGTTCGTTCGCACAATTACATTCAAAACAAAAACAAATTTAAAGAATTGTTTTTATTTTAAATGTAATTTTGCGAACGAACGATTGCGACATTGATTGTGACACTGGCCCTAAGGTAGTGTCATAACAAAGAAATACTAAGAATTATTGAGTTTTCAAAGACGAGTGGAAAATTTGGTTAAGTAAACTTTTAAGATCTTTTTTTTCGTATTTGTAGAAAGCATAAATTTTGACTTTTGTCAATAAGATTTTAATAAGGCGCTACATCTTTATATGATGAGCTTCGTTTAGGCCGTATAAATAAGCGGTGGTAATAAAATCTATCGATTAACTCTAAAGATATATTTGACAGTTAGGTGTCACAAACTGATTAAACAAATATTCTACGTTATAAAAGCTTCACTACGAAGCTCTAAGTCCGAATGCAATTAATCTGGGTTTCACTTAGCACATCCATACAACTTATCACTTAAAAATCCACTTATCACTTCATTCTACAACGAATTTTAGTTTCAAACCGCAAGAAAATATTTGGAAGAGACTCTGTCCAATCTCGTCATCTAACATCATAGTAAATTTTTGTAGTGTCATTCTAGTATGAAAATAAAAACGCTCTTATCTCCTTCAAAAACTTTTTTTAATATAAAAATGTAAAGCAGACACTTTTTTCATGCCCACTGTGCCTTCTTACCTCACCAAAATTGGCAAATGACCTATAAGGAGAACTGGGTTGCTGTTTGGTTTGGTTTGATTTTCAGACAAAAAGAATCATGTTTAAAATATTAATTTCTTTTCAATATATTTCTGCAAATCTGTTGGTATATAATTTTTTATTTATTGTTTCGCTTTCATTAATTTGTATTTCGAAAAAAATGTTGGAAATGAAATTAATAACAAACAACACAATTATTATTTAAAAGAAAACATTAATTAATTTAATTAATATCACATTTTGAATGGACTTTTTAACAACTAATTAAAGTAAATACACCGTGAGAAATATATTATCTTAATATTATTAATTAATTATTAAGAGAAAAAAAAGTAATTTAGAACAGAGTTTAGACTTTGGGAAACAATTAATTACTTGCAAAAAATTACATTTTTAATAATTTGGAAATAATTTGAAACATTTAAACTAAAAAATGAGAGGAAAATTGTAAGTTTGAAATTTCATTGAATTGTTTTTTTATTGGCAGCAATATTTTCTCATACCGGATGGCTAATTATTTTGAAAGGATCTATTGTTTACCAACCAGGCCCTTTGTCACTGTTGGGATGTGAACTCAAGACACCTTTTATTCTAATTAAGAAACACGTAGGCCATTATCGCTGCTCTGCAATTATTAGCGTACTATTCCTTTTATCCTATTTTTACCACACATACACAAATGCCACACCACACTTTTTGGTGGTAAAAGCTAATTTAACTTGTTATTTTACTAGCACACAATATTTCAATTCAATATTTTTTATAGGACAATAACTTTTACCGATTTTACAGATAAGTAAAGGTTACGAGTCTTATTTTTATACCAATAGTTTTCTAAAGTACTCTCACATAAAAATTACATTTATCAAGGGTTAATTACGTAATAAGTACCATGCGGAATATAGTATATTTTTGGAGAAAAAACATCCCTCATGAAAAAATCTTATTTTATATTTAGGGCATTAGTAAGACGTACCTGATTAAAAAGCATTTTTTAGAGATCATTTAAATAAGATTTAAAAACAAGTAAGAGTGCTATATTTGGCCATGCCGAATCTTTTATACCCTTCACCATCTATGTAAATTTAATTTAGCGAAGTAACTCCAATCAAAAAAGCAAATATTGAGATGACAGAGAATTAAAAAATAAAAAATAAATTACATCGGCTCTTAATGGATTAGGCATTTTTTTTTTAAATTAGTATTTTCTTAAAGATCTCTTCAAAAGCTTTAAAATGGTACCAATATTAAAATATAATAATTTTGAAAATTTCAGAGCCCCGTAACTCGGAGCGTCAATTTTTGTACTTAATGTTTTTTTTCTTATTTTTAACTCTCTATTGTCACATATATTTATTTTTTCGATTGGAGTTACTTTATTTTTCCATATGACTGCCTGCTGCCTTGAAGGACATGGACCGAACATGCTGATTTCCAATAGCACCTTTTCGCCATTATATTTGATGGATTGACGACATATTTATTTATTTAATATTTTATTTTTTGTTTGTAAAATCAAGTTTGCCTAGGCAAAATAATACCTCAAAAAAGGACATTTAATTAAGCATCCAGGGTTGATCTCACCGTGACATTTGTTGGCAAATATCTCAATATTACAGTATTAAGTCATTTTGTCATACTCACAAATTTTTAAAGCTTAAGAAGAATTTGTTCAATTTAGCAAACAGTGCTTACCTGAAATTAAATAAAATAAGAAGATTGGTTATAGAATTTATAAAAACATTTAAAGAAATTGAAGGTTTAAATTTTTAAAAATCTTAAATTAATAAGATATTGTCTGACAATGATAATTTAGATATAATTTCCGGTTTATGATTTACGTCGCTTTATTTAGATAATTTTAGCTTTTATTAAGCCTGCCTAAGAACGGCACTTGATACTAATAAAAATATCAATTTGAACTGCGTTGAAATTTGAATTGATTTGAAGCCTGGTTATTTAATTTAAGAATTGTTTCTACTTTTAATAAATGCTTGGATTAGTCATTAGAAGCAATTATTTCTGCTGGAGAGTGAGTTGCCCTATAATTTGAAGTACAATTTCAACAAAAAGTAAGTACTAATCAGCGGATATTGTCAGTGGCAACATTCAACATTTTCTTTAGAATTAAATATTAAAAATAGTTTCAGTTTCCCAACCAATATTTGGTTTTTGTATTTTGAAATAACTTTTTATATATCCAGAAATATCCAAATTTAAAAAACAAAAAAAAATTTTAACCAAAAACTCTATTTCCATCAAATTTGTAACTAAAAATACTTAGAAATTATTCTTATTATAGTATAATTTCTTTATGTGTAGCTTTGCATCTCTTCTACAAACATCAAACAAATAAAAACTCTCCAAAAAAAAACAGCATTTAACAGAAAACAAGTCACTTTTTCTTGCTAAACGACAAAAACACATTCACCAACACACACACACACACCCAGCCACACATTAAACCAAAATACACACTTGTACAAATTTACCAACAAACACCCAACAGAAAAACAGGTATAAAAAAAGATCAGTTTAGGAAGGTGGAAAATAATATTAAGAGAGAATAAAAAAACAAAAACGACAAAACAACTCAACAACACAACAAATGTGACACACGCAAAATAAAAATAAAAACGTTTAATTAAGACAAACCCAAGAAAAAAAAAATAATAATAAACACTATGATAAAGACGCAGATACGGATGCAAAAATAAAGAAATTCATAAAACTAGAAAAAACAGAAAATGATGAAGCATAAGAATAAAAAACAATAACAACAACTAGACAAGCTAAAGAAAACAGAAGAAAGCAAAAAATTAAGATAAAAAACCAAAGAGTACTTATGATGATAAAGGCAGAGAAATAAAAATTATGATTATACGAGGGCGGCCATAAACGTGCTTATAAAAAGTTTGTTATTAACCTTTGCAAAAAATTGATTACTATTTTAATGAAGATTTATAGTTATAATATAAAAATTATAAAGCTGAAATTTAACAATCACATAAGATTTCTAATTGGTATAAAAATTAGTGGTTTAAAATGTTTTTTTCTGTAAAGATAAATCGCAAGATGCGGATGTACTAAACATTCTATTCTACAAATTTGACGATTGATGACGATTGCTCAATAATTAAAAACTGAATATTCCTCTTCAATTCAAGAATGGCCGTTGAGTCAAATTTATAAATTTTTAAACACTTCATTTTTGGGTTGTTAGAGCTGTCTTTAACCATCGTTAACGGGAATAGAGTTCGTTGTTCTACAGGGTCCGCCATCTAATGTTTTGTTTTTTTAACTAGTGCTTATTTCGTGAATGGTAACACTAAGCTCATGTCTGATTTAATAGATAATTAGTTTTATCCTTCCGCTGAACGAATATGGTTGTGTGTGTACGCTTGAACAACTCTGGGAAGTATTGCGACATTAAGATGCCGATGTTGCCAAAAAAAAATCATTTTATCAGATAAAGCTCATTTTGATCTTGACGGGTATGACCCATAACGAGTCACTGTTTGGTGCGGATTTGGGTCCAGAGGCACAATTGGGCCATTTTTCTTCATAATTCAGGAAGTGACCGTTACAGTCAATGGCGATCATTATCGGGCCATGTTGAACGAATTTTTGTTCACAAAAACTGAAGAGGAGGTTATGTACAGTATTTGGTTTTAATAGGACGGCGTTACGTGCCAAACAGCCGAAGCTACACGCTTTTTTTATAGCATTTTCAAAAAAAAAAGTTATTTGGCGGACCCTTTATTAAAATTTTGTATAATAATCAGAAGAAAGTTTAGTTGTTGTTTAAATCCGCCTACATTTTACAAAACCTCTTTATCACCTGTTCTAGAATTCAACTTCTTGAAAAGTATAACGCACCGTACTATGGTTCATTTAATCATATTGTCTTTAAGATCTTATAAACACAATTTTTAAACGAACCTCTTTTTTTTACATTATGATTTAGTTTATAAACTTATATCGCCAATGATTGGTGAAAAGATTCTGTGGACATCTTTGATGAATAAAAAAACATGTATTTAAACATTTGAAATAAAGAAAGGTGGACATGTCTTCAAAAAAAAAGGTATCGAAAAATAACATGGAGGAAGAAGAGGAAGATGATTTGGAGTATGGCTTCGACATTAGCAATCAGCCCAATGATTATCTAGTACATGATGTTGGCTACGAAGGTATTAAAAGAGTTACCTTGGCATCGAAACAAGTGAATTAAAAATTCACAAAGAAATTTTTAAGGCATTATACCACAAAAGCATTTAGCAGTTATAGTAAAATATACCACAGCGTTTGACGGAACCAGGCTGTTTCGGTAGAAGAAAAAATGGAAAATCAAACTTCCCATTCCTTTATCATAATGCACCAGACAACATTTCCTCTCTTCCAACAGACAAAAATTTCTTTACCACGTCACTTATTCGTCTCACATATACCTTTTAATAAACATACAAAAAAACCGAGTACTGATATAGAAATTAAAATAAGAAAGATGTGTATTATGAGGTTTACGCATAATTTTAAGAACTTTTGAAGTTGCATTTGACTACCAAAAATTATGTTTCTAAATTGCAGGAGTTTGCTTGTAAGTTTATATCTCAACCAAAAGTTTTCTTATAAATTTGTTAAAATAGTGTTTGCTATATATTTTTGCAAGGTTGCATAATCATAATCAAAGGTAAGATATTGCCGATAGTAACTACCGTTTCATTTCTAGTTTTTTATTTACATATTGTAAAGAATATTTTATAGATGGCCTTCCATGTTTGTGTCTCAAAGCTTTTGTCTATTTCTCCGACTCCATCGCACTTAATGTGATGTTGTCCAACACCTTAAAAGATTTTCTGTTTCAATATTTGTATTAAAAATTTAGTTTCATCTGTTGAAATTGATTTTCTAACTATTTTTAAATTTTCCAGAAATAATTTGTCTTAAAATTATGTTAGCCACATAATTAGATGTGATCGCTATCACAAACATGCAAAAAACTAATATAAAAATGTTTAATACGATTGTACTCAGTCATCTTTTCAAAAATATTCTGGCGGAGATTTTTGATACCACCCTCGTATAGCTGGTTTGTTGAAGGAAATTAAATAATTTTTATTTAGTTGAAGTATTAAAAAAATTAATGGCTTTCAACTCACCTTTCTGTTTGGTATCATCACCATTTTCTAACTGATGGCTGACAACTAAATTATTTTGCAATTGCAGCAGCCCACTGCCGCAAGTGCCAGAGCTGGTAATATTTTTCATGCGTAATAATTATGTTAATAACGAAAATTAAATAAATAAAAATAATAATTGAAATATTTCTTTCACTTGGATTATTGAAGTGTGCAAAATATGGATTTAGTATTTCTTGTTTTTTTTTTGTTTTTTTTTTTTTTTTTTTTAATTTTGATCCAAATTGGTATTGAGTTTAGTTTTGCTTGCTAATGTTAGAAAAAAAATCATTAATTCTTTAAATGTTTGGTGATTTCATTAAGAGGAAAAACCAGGGGCGTTGAAAAGGTTTCAATAAGATTTTGTTTTTGTGCTGTTAATGAATTTCTTGTATTTTGATGATGGAATCAAGATAAAAATAGGCGCGTTTTGATTTAAAAAAATAATCTTTAATATATTTTAATTTGGCACTTTAATTATTAAATTGAACTTTTTGTTTAAAATTTTAATTCATTTTATATTTTCTTTACTATGGCATCAATTTTTATTTTATCTTCGTTTTTATTTACTACTTCGTATTAATCTTGTACGTACATATGTGTATATGTTTTTGCATTAGAACAGTGATGCGCAAGCCATACCACAATTGTGGAAAAATAATTTACACACATTCTTATGCTCTTTTGTTTAGTCGTTGATTAAACATCGACGAATGCACATGCGCGCGGATGTATGAATTTTTTCTTTTAACACACTAAAAGAAATAATTTTTAATTTTTTACAGTCAAAAAGCGAAGTATGGCATTTCAAAAATACTATAGGATTGAAAATGCTTTTAAAGGTATGCAATGCCTTTTATGTTATAAAATATTAAAAAAAAGAGATAGATACTTTAAAAAGGCATTTTGGAACTTTTCATAATATTAATAATATATTTATTAAAGAAATAATTTATCTTAGATCCTGCAATTTTAGCTGATTTAGCCGCTATTTAAAATAAATTGAATTTAGAACTTCAAAGTACGAAGGAACAGAGTTAACTCGGTTAACTTTAAAAAAACATAAAAATAGAAAATTTCATATATAATTTTTATGAGATTTTTTTTTATTATAATTTTTTTTAATAAGAATTTTTACTTGTATTTAAAATACTTTAGTTTTATACTGTTACCAAGTAACATATTTTTTTTCACTAAGCAACTTTTCTTACATTTAAGAAAAAAAATTTTTACTTGAATTTAAATTAAATTTTAATTTAATTGCTTATGTGCACTATTTTATAATGTTACCAAGTAACAGCAATTTTTCATTAATCAATTTTTTTGCGTTTAAGAGATGAATATTATTTTATAACATAATTTTGCTAAATTTTGTTTAAATTAAATTTTTTTTGCCTTAATTTAAAATACTTTAAATTTATATTATTTGCTTATGTGCAATTCTTATAATAGTACTAACTAACACCGTTTTTTTATTAAACAACTTTTCTCGTAGTGTAACTTTATATTTCTCACCAATACAAATACATTTTATATTTTGCGCATCACTGCATTAGAACAGATGTTTTCTTTTTTTTTGTAACTAAAGGTTAATGATCACTTGGTTTTACAAATATATTTTATATTTTCTTGAATTTTCTTTCTATTGATTTTTTGCACAATTTTAGACTTCATTTTCTTTTAACGTTTTAGCAAACTAATCGAGAGAGTGTGATAGTGCGCGAGAGGGGGCGCACACAATTCCTCATAACAACTTAAAAAGAGCATAAGTAAAAACCAGAATTCTATGATCTTTTCTATTCCTTATTTTCTTTATTTATTTGTCGTTTTTAAAATTAAACATAAAAATCACTTTTTTAAACTAAAAAAATTTATTTTTCTCAAAATATGGCCACTTAAATTCTTCTTATTAATTTAAACTTTCTTCTATTTTAAAGCACTTTTATTTTAAAAAAGTAAGTATCTTTATTTTCCCAACATTTTCTATTGCAAACTAAACAATCTCTTCAATTTTGTATCAGCCCTGCTGT
The DNA here is from genome assembly GCA_916610165.2 of Gymnosoma rotundatum. Lineage (NCBI taxonomy): Eukaryota > Metazoa > Arthropoda > Insecta > Diptera > Tachinidae > Gymnosoma > Gymnosoma rotundatum. Next base: position 113,712,985 of record OU744340.1, on the reverse strand, counting down.
AAATTAAAATGGCCAATATTGGCAATCAGAACAATTAAAAAAACGTTAAGCACTTAAAGCCACACTAGAAATAGATGTTTAGAAAATAAACTATTCTTTTTTTTTTAAAGAAATTTCTTCGAAACAGTCACAGAAACAAACGCGTTAAATGATCGCGCAGAATCAAGAGAACGTTAAAGACTAAATGTTGGATATCAATGAGTTTTTTAGTGGAGGTACGAAGGTAGGGCTCCATACACAACTTAAACAAAAAACTTGTGCATTCTCTCCTATAACTACTTACTCACACACTAGCATAGGCACGTTAGTACACTCTTGCAGTTAGTGTGACCAGATGAAAGAAACTAAATAATCAAGAAATTTAATATCTATGGGATTTATTTCTATGCTTTTAAAAAGTTAATAAACTCGTATTTTATATATTTAAACAATATTTTTCAAATTAGAGAACTACAGAAAGCAGATAAAAAGCTTACAGTGGTTTGTTAATTCGTATTACAAACTTTGTTTCAGAAATTGATGGTTTAAAAAGCTGATATTAACAACATACACTATCTAGAGTAGTAGTAGATGTAGTATTCCAAATAATGCGTTACATTTGCTTATTTTTGTCCTAAAGAGTGCTATATTCAACCGTACAGAAGGTTTGGTTATTAACTTTTGGAAAAAAATTTTTTTCTTGAAATATGAAAAAATTCTATAAATATAATTATTGAAAAATTAAGAGAAACTCCAAATTTTTAATAATCGATTTTTTTCAGAAATTAAAATTTATGATTAATTAATAAAGTTTTTTATTTGACCTTTTTAATTGATTATATTTTATTTAATTTTTAAGCAATAGGTCTTTTTAATTTTTTATATATATTTTCGATATTTCGCTACACAATAGGTCTTTTTTATTTTTTATATATGGAGTAGCGAAATATCGAAAATATATATAAAAATAAAAAAGACCTATTGCTTAAAAAGTAAATAAAACATTTATGATTGATATTGTAATTTTTTGATAAACTTTAATCTTTTTCTATATGAAAATTTATTATTTGGAATCTTTTAAAATTTAATTTACTTTATTCGTGCTTAATTCCTTTAAATATAAATATTTCATGATATTCTCATGAAATATTTATTATTTTAAACTAAACTAAAAAATGAAATGTATCACTGCGGGAATAGCATATCCATATGGCCATTTCACTACTGCTCAAATAGCTGATGAGCTATGAACGAATAAAGTAAATTAAACTTTAATATTTTTGGTAAAATTTCCCAAAATTTAATAAAGTTTTGATTTTTGAAAGGGCAGAATTTTTTTATGACTTTCTAGGTTTCAATATAACAAAAATAAAAAAATAATAATTTAAAAAATAAAAACTACGTAGGAAAAAAAACCAAGAAAAATAGAAACGAGTGAACGTTTGCGGTCATATCACTTCCATTTAAGAACTAATCATGCAGAAATTCAGTAACACCTCTGCTTAACAGATTGGTGTGCTTATAGTTTATGTAACAGATCTTACCCAGATTACATACAGACGGGCTGACGCACAAAACTTATTCATCTTCCCTATGTACAAGGATCTAGATCTAGATATTTACCTTATAAAGTTGGTAATGAGTATTAAAAAAATTTTTGACTGAATTATAAACTTATATAAACATATGTATATGATAGTTTCGTCAAATTATTCAAGTTTAAAATTTTAAAAGGTATGTTTTCGGTTCCAAGAAGTAAATAAAATATTAATGTTTGAATAATGGAACGAATAGTGAAAAAAATAAAATTTTTATTTAAATATTCGCCCAAAAACATTATCGGAAATAAAATTAAAAAAAAGTTATGCGAATATTCCTGCTCGAATGGAAACTCTCTTTCCAAATGTATAAAAATGAATAAATTTATTTTTTACAAAAAAATGCTTTGAAATATTTAAAATGAAAATTTCGTGTAGATTTCAGAACAGGCCTATATGACCTTTTTTTTTAATTAAATGACATATTTTGCCTTAAAACTTTTATTAATTCCTAATAAGCCAAATACCGAATATAATAAGAATTATAATTATAAAATAATGATAATTGAACCGTTCTTTGCATCTATTTCAAACGTTTTGTTTGCCCAAAAACCTCATCCTTTTAAACTATGAAAATAGGAGGAATAAATATAACAAAATATACTTGATTTCATTTAAGAAATGGACGGTCAATAGCTAGATGAAGAAGAACCATCATCAATGATTTTTTTAGTCATAGTTGGTTATAAAATAATGGATTTAAATTTATTTAAATGGATTTAACACAATATTTGAAAAACTATCAAAGATTTCGTTAACAAATTTTCGTCTGCTATCATTTTATATATATTATTCATAATTAAAGGGGCACAAAAAAGTTCTATTAAAATAAATCTGTGAAAACCAAAACTTTGGATTTGAAAGCGAAACTTTTGTAAAAATATGGAATTGTGTTTTTTATTTTTACAAACTTCTAGCTCTACTTAAAGAGTCAGACGATGGAAAAGTAAATTTCATGATAAACGGCTGGGAAAAACTCAGTTTGACTTACTTAGGGCTCTCAGTAAATTTAAAAGGTGCAAGTAAAAGGTTAGCCAGAAAACTGTTAACGGTTAACGCAATTGAAATAATTTCAACGCTACGTGTTTAAATTTATGTGTCTAATCTTATCTAATTGCTTTTGTTTTTTCATATAAACAAAAAAAAAAAATAATAATAATAATAACAATACATAAATAAATAAAAATCCATAAGAATATAAAAAAAAAAATAATAAAAATAGTTACTAAATGAAAAATTTTCAATTGTGAATTTAACATTCTAAACTTAAATTATACAAACACGAAAATGGTCACACCGCTTATACTAGACACTATTAAAAACAAGAAATCAACTTGGCTCCCCATTCACAATATTTTTTTTCTTTTCTATTCGGGTATGTATAACAAAAAGCAAGAATATAGGAAAAAACCCATTAACAAAAAGTCTACACAAACAACATTAAGCTCTCTTGCATGCTCCCTCCATTTAGCTCTTTATTATAAGCAAAAAACAACATAAGAAATAATAGGGAGCTCGCAGGTGTGTGTGAGTGCGCAAGTGAATGAGGTTTAACAAGCTTGATTGTTGCTACTAAATGTTACCAGCTATTTTAAATATGAAATAATAATAAATTCTAAGAAAATCTTTTAAAGTATAGAAAAAAGAAAATTTTTCAAAATAAGTACCAAAAAGTAAGTACTTGGCCTCTAAATTAGAAAAAACTTTGGACAATAAAATTTATTAAAAGAAATTTTGTAGCAGAACGGCTTTAAATTCCTGAATCATTTTCAAATTCCAGTGGCGGGTTAAATGCTGAGAATTTTAAAAACTTTCGTAAGAGAAGATTTTGGTTGGATTAGCCATATAGAGAAAATTCCTTTTTAATGTTCCAAGAACTAGTAAGTTTCTTTTAAGTTAGCACGACAAGAATTTGTCATTGAAACTTAATCACCATAATATTCAAGTTCTAAGGAAAATGCTAAATATGTATATACGGAAAGATTCTGATTGTTAATGGTTGTTGTGGTGAAAGGCCAATGCAAGCGGCATGCGGCAACAGTATTACCTACTTAAAAATAATTTGTTTAACTTGGCAATGCCGTCAAAAGCTCCTGATCGGCATTGTTGAATTTAGTTCAACTTTTTCGTTTTGCTCCTTTAATTTGTCAAATCATCCATAGTCTTCTTTTTGTGTTTCTTTTATTCACTAAATCGTTGTTAATTTTATTTATTATTCTTTTTAAAATTTTTAGCAATTAAAAATATTTATTTCTGCGTCAAAAAACTAAAAATGTTTTATGTATATATTTTTCACAAGTTTCTACTAAAGAAGCCGCGTCCGCATGCCGCTTACATTGGCCTTTCACTATTATCTTGCTTCTCCACTTATCCAGTTCCATATAACTGACGTATATCATATTGTGAAGACACTTATTCTTATGCTTTAATTTGAATGTGATTTACTATTTCAACATTCTCGTACTTTGAAGTATAAAAAACAACTAATAACGATCTTAAGCTCAATTAAAATTTATTAATTCAGAATGAAATGCATTTAGTTGGTTAAATAGATGATGTTTATGACGTCATAACATAAGGTAGATATATGCAAAGAATGCTGATGAAGGATGGTGCGGTCCAGAAAATGCTGCATTTCATTCTGCTAGCGTCTAATTTTTCTTGTTTTCTTTGGAAAAATGTTTAGAAATTAAATGAAAAAGGATCAAAAAGCCGAAAATAAAGTCAAATTTCATTCATTTATAAGATCGATGGTTCAAATCTTAGTTGGAAAAAATTGAAAATATATATTTTTAAAATTGCGGCAAAAGATAAATACATACGTATTAATTTGCTAATAAGTTTAAAATATAATTTAAAAAAGAACTCTTTTTAAAATATATATGCTTATAAATTTTTTTTAAAAATAAACTGGCAACATTGCTGGTAGTTCTCATTTGAGTCAACGCAATCACCTTCTCCCAATATTCAATTGCTTCTTCTTCTTTTTAATTTCCCCCTTTTCAAAGAAACAAATAAATAAAAATTTTATTTTGTTTATTGTTATTGTATGGGTATGCCAAGCATTTATAGTGGAATGTAGAATATTTACTGTGTCTCTCTCTCTCTTACCCTGTGATACACGTAACATAACAGTGACTGTTTATTTTGATGTCTTAACAGAAATATTTTAAATATTTTTGTTATGAGTTGTTTGTTAGTGGGGGAATACGCTCTGCTTAACAGTGGATTTTCATCTCGATCGTACAGTGACGAAAAAATAAAACACATACTTTACAGTATGTTAATTTTTAACAGCAGTAAAGTTCACTGTGATGTTTTGTACAGTTTTATTTTATGAGCTTTGCTTTTTGTTCTTGTATGTACTTACGTTTATCATATTGTGTGTTGTCTTAACAGTTAATATTGTTGTTTTATATAATTATATTGATATTGTTGCTGTTGGTGTTATGAAATCATTGTTTACATTTGAATTTAGTAGTATTTATTTTTAATTTAGTGAATGGCTCAACTTGATTTTATTATGAAATTGTATTTTTTGTTGTACCCGTTTCTTGTTTGTAATTTGTTTGGGATTGTTTAACAAATTTATGAACTTTCGTTAGATCAAAGAGTTTTAAGTTTTTAACATATTTTTTTATCTTACTTTTGTGTATAAGTTTTGAATTGGAATCATTAAATTTACATTATTGCGAAGGGAATCGACCATATGTTGGTCGGTAAGGGGGTTTTTTAGTATGGGTATATACATACATACATGTACATGTGTACATACATACATACGTATGAATATGTAGTCTCGTTAAAATTTCAGGTCTTCTAAACTAATATCGTCAAGTTTTAGTAGGCACCAATAAAATTCGCTGATGATTATTCTCCATTTGTAAGAAGTGATTTAAAGCAGCACCCAGTTTTGAAGCCTTTGCTTTTCTATGGTAACATGAATATTCTCTCAATACTTTTTGGGCAAGGATTTTTCAGCAGAGCCTTAGAGTTTTATATTTAATATTATTTCAGTAAATTAATAATAAAGTCTATGCTTTCTTTTATCACCAGTGAAAATATCCGTTTTTGTAACAATATCTTCTTTTCTTGTTCTCTATGTACCTCCTTATCCTTATTCGAACTTGTCTAACAATATCTGTCCCTAGAAAGGGTTCCAAACAACGCCTTAGCAAGATCTTTTTCGACATTGTGTAATTGGTTTGAAAGGGGTTTCTACAGTCTTAACCCTTTAACTTTCTTCTTCCTGATAATTCCTTTTTCTTAGTCATCTTTTATCTTCCCTAATTTAAGTTAGGCCTTGTGCCTTCTTAGACTGAGTTATCTATGTCGCTCATAATCGCCCTACTTCTTAAGGGGTTACGTCAGGACTAAAGCATTTTTCAGATGTGATAAGTAATTGTCCTTTAATCCTCTTTAATCTACAGCAAAGCAAGAAGACAGTCTATACTTTAACTGACTTTAAATAAGACTTGCTTTGTAACAACGGAAATCTTTTCATACTCTTCATTCTTAGCCTTCCTCTATTTTTCTCACATCCATCCCATTCTTTGAAAATGCTACCTCAGAAACTAAATAGTTTTTTGTCTAATAAGTCATGAATCAGCTTCCTTCAATTCCAGTTTAGTCCAAAAAAAAAACTTTACCTTCGTGAATTCTCACAATCTGCAGAGAAGTCTGCAATAAAACTACCAAAAGTTCAAATAAATATAAGCTTTACTATAAAAAGAAATTCTTTCAAAATTGTAATAGTCGATAAGATATTTCAATTTCTAATTGTTCACGACTTCTGAGGTCGTATTTTGTAATTCTCCTCGCTAAAACTTAAGCTAAATTGCTTAAATGTTAAACTAATCCATGTAAATTTTTTTCAAATTAAATGTTTCAATGTCGTATTTGTAACAAAAAACTGCTTTGTTAAAATTAAATTATTTTGGAGATAGCGATTTAGCTTTAGCAACTTACAGAATAAGGCTGCTGGTGTTTTAACTCAACCGAACTTAATTATTTGGCAACATGGCATACTTTTGACTGACGGCGACGACGCGACGGTGGTGATGATGATCAGCATAATGTTGCAAATATTGTTTGTAATCACATTGAAACAGTATCATCATCGTCATCAGTCAGTTAATAGCAATAGTAGTGGCAATAGTTGTTTTGTGGTTAAGTGTAGCACAGCCTACGCCAGCTTATTGTGGCGGTTATTGCTTAAACTTTGTCCTCTTATTCTGTGAGTAGTGTGTGTTGTGGCGTGGTTGTAAGTTTTACCTTTGGTGCAAGTAATTTGGTTTGTGGTTTCTTTTTTTTTTTTTTTGTTTTTGTATACAAAAACATGTTTCACAATTTTATTTCACACTTTTTACTTATCGCGTAGATCATCTTGTGTAAGTTTTGTTATTGCAGCTAACAGAAAATTCGGTGGGGAGATGTTAAACATCCTCCCGGAAGCTGTTTTGCTTTTACTAATGTTCCTCTGCTCCATTGAGGTTCTTTGGAAGTTTATGTTTTGCAAATACAGAACCGATGCAACATTATTTCCTCTGCAAATCAAGAATAAGTGGGATTTGTTATATGAATGTTAAAATACATACAAAGATCCTACACGTTGAGGCAACATAATGACAATAAGTTGTATTTGTGTTGTAAACAACAACACTCGGTGTTGGTTGGTGGTGCAGTTGGTTAGTTGCTTAGCTGATGGTAGTGGTGGTGTTGGTGTTGTGTTGATGGTGGCAAGCTTCAATAAATATATTTCTGGGTAAATCTCTGTTTCATTTGCTATATTGTGTGTCATTGCGGTTTAATACAGACAGTCGCTTTTGGTTGCTTCCTCTGTTACCTGTCCCATAACTCTTTTTCTTATCTGGTTGACTTGGGGTTTCTAAGATTTTTTTTCAACGATTTTAGCTTGACTGCAAGTGGTTTTCTTTATACTTGTTGTTATTCTCTTTCTCAATTGGTTTTATTGTGGTTAAAAAAACGGTAATTTTCTTTTTATTACTGCATCTTTGTTTTATGTACCCTACAACATGCTTTTATTTTTGCAATTTGTGCATTACATAGACAATGAAATAGAAAATATAATTTTTATGTTCCTTTTGCATTAGTAATTGATTGACGACGTAAAATAGTAGAAAGTGATCATAAGATACCTCAATTGTCATGATATAACTATAACAAGACATTGGACCATTTATAACTTCACCGTGTAATAAAAACCTTCCTACGAGTATTACTCCCCCAAACGAGCAATTCCAGCACTATCAGATGCTGTAGTTTTTTCCCTGGTGGGCTAAAACCCGGCTGAAAGTCGAGTTTTATTCTTCTACTTTTAGGAGCCAGTATACTCATTCTTGTAGTTAGTTAGGCGCCAGACGATTGGTTTTCCGACGTTTCTGCGCAATAGGTCTTGTTATAATGCAAAGACCATTTAGGACATTTTTGCTTGGTGAGGGGAGCATCTTTGAGACACAATTATATAATTCAACCTATCCACTGATTTAAGAAGGCCGAGCCTATCGATAACTAAAGTCACTAAGTTCTTTAAATCGATGTGCAGAAAAAATAAAACTGGAAATTGTTGAGAGGCCTGGTTGTCACAATTGTGAGTTATAAACAGATTTAACTTTAAACCACTAAATATTAGCGTCGCAAGCATTAGCTCAAGTTGGCTACATCCAGTGCAAATTTGTGCTCCTCCTACAGAGTCAATTGTATCCTATAGAATTTTTAACGCCATCTTCAGAAATGTTCTCTTGTTACGCTAATAATCTCTGTTTACTCCTACAATGTCCTATAATTTTAATCATCATCGGTATACTCTGCAAAATTATCATGAATAGATTAAAGTTTGCCAGATTTACTTTAAAAATAAGTTATCAATTTAAAGACATCATCGTTGTCCGAATTCCAGAAGATCCAGATTCGCCGCCGCCTTCAGCAAATGGTGATCTGCCTGTCAACTACGCATACATTTTGCGCAAAGCTGTTGCAGGAATTAAAGCCATGAGACCATCACACTTGCGCCGTTCTTTTGGCGTTTGGGCTTTAGAGTATTTGGAAACTGATGCAACATTTTATCGCAAAATTGTGTGCAGCGATGAGACTCACTTTTGGCTTAAAGAAATTGATGATAATCAAAATTGCTGGATATGGAGTGAAAGCAATCTACAGACTCCATTAAATCCAGAAAAAATTACCACTTGGCATCACTGATCTTAATTTTTTTCAAAAATGAAGCAGAAACTCGATGGAAGTCGCTACCGTGCCATGGCGAGATGTGAATTTAACAACATTACGCTACGTGCTATTTGACGACTGCATCTATCCACTTTTAGAAAACGAAATTTAGCGATAAGTTCATTTCGACAATTGTGCCCATTGATTGACTTCTAAGTAGAGCTGTCTGCATATTCGATAGTTTCGATATTTAGCTTAAAAATTATTGATAGTCTGCATATTCGATAGCCTGGATAATCGATAGTTTCGATAGTTTTCTTAAAAGCAATCGATAGTTTAGTATCGATAGTTTTCTTAAAAGCTATCGATAGTATTGTTTTGATAGTTTTCTTAACAACTAGCAATACTTTCCAATTGTTTTAAGTGCTAATTTGCAGATTTACCTCTTAGATCATTGAATTGACACCATATTACCGAAATCCTTCTCGAATATTAAAATTTAAGTTGGTTAAGTTTTAGTTTTTTTACAGTTTAAAGTTCTATTCGTAAGATAGCAATTGAAGCTGGAAGCTTTTTTTCATTTCCATTAAAAGTATGAGGTGTTGAGTTTTAGTAATTTCGATGACTTCAAAAGAAATAAATGAAAACATATCTTAATTAATTCAACTACATTAATTAATTTTGTTGTTTTTTTTTTGCTTAAACTTTGATTTTTGTCTTCTTTATTGTTCGGATAAAAAATCTTTAGTTTATTTAAAATGTTTGTCAGTAGTTTACTGAAGAGCTTAGTAAGCGGTAGCGAAATTGCCAGCGAGAAGTGCTTTGACCCTCAATAAGCAATATCGGTGATTTAATAATTTAATCGAGGTAAAAATAGCACGATATTTTTTAAAAAAATAGTAAAATGATATCTTGATGGCATCAGCTAACCATCTCTTCACATCGGTTATGTAGAATAAATACCTGTTATGGCATTTGTTTCGTGACACCTGGTGCAGTTCTGCTGCAACAATTCAATTGTGATTTTTTTCACACAGCGTTTGCACTAATTAAAGTTCAATAGAAGAAACGTTTACGGAATAGTGAATTAGTAATGTCAATTGGTTTTCAGTTGTCGGAAAAAATTCCTTTAATTAACAATTAAGATTTTTTAATTTATATTTATATTAGATAAATCTCTTTACAGCTTCTGTTTGTACCGTATTCTCTGGTTGCTTCTTAACGTAACACAGTAACAGAATTGATTGCTGAATCTTGGCTTCCCAATATTGCTGTTTTTATGTGTTGTTGTTGCTGTTGTTTTTGTAAGTGGCGAGTGGCTAAAGTGTGCTTGTATACGCTTTGACTCTGAAATGTTTTTCACTTAATGTTGCAGATATCAAAGTCAAGTCATTGCTGATGCTTGAAGTTAATGGGATTTTTTTCAATATTGCTCAAGTAACACTACGCTTTTGCCCATCTAACCATTCATTTTTTACCAGCTCATCATTGAGTTTTAAATTTTATCAGATTCTAAAGACCAGCTGAACAGAAGTGAAAATCAATTTAAAAAAGATTTTGATTACAATGATCCGCATCAAATTGGTATCACGTTTCCGCTCATTATTGAATTATGTTTGTATTAAACCTTATTATTTTCTTCATAAAAATGAAGCGTGTAATAAGGACTTCTTGGATGATGCAAAAACTCGTTGATTTGGTTGAAAATGTTTAACTTATTTCTTTTTTGTGTTTGCGTTTGTTTTTTTTGCAACATATTTCGTTGTAGTTGGGATGGACTTTTTTATCAGGTTCAAATTTAATAAAAGCAACACATTATTATCATTATTTGCTTTAAGTGTACTTTGTATACTTACAATAACAAAAAATAAACATACACTGTAAGAAATATTAATGGTATTTCGTGAGTTATTTAATTTAAATTCCTACCTTTTTTATTTTTCAACAGCCACATTAACATTAACTTTTCTTCTCTATTTTAGACCTGCGTTTCTTAGTCTATGGCTTAGGGTTGTTGCAAGATCTTTAGTTAACTAAATATGCGCTTAAAACTCCTACGCAGCCACCCAAACTATACAACTCTCTGTGACTCGAAGTGCTGTTTAGCAAACATGCGCCATAATAACAGCCAGACCTGTATGATTTACCTACGAGCCCTTAAATCAAATCTGCCACGATTGCCACAGTTGTTATTTTTAAAAAAGGCTTAGTCAAAGTGTTAACCAAAATTTCGTTTTTGTAATATCAAACATCTCGCATTCCACCCACCGCAGGTACATAACAAATGTTCTTCTTTTCTTAGGGCTTGGCCAGCAAATTTCTATTTATTCCCTTCTATAGTCAACTCATCTATCTGGGCTTCTCAGTAACAATTAGTTTTCGTTTTCTTAAGGGTCTGTTGGGATGTGAACTCATGATCTTCTTGTAAACAAACACAAAGTCATCCTTATAATACCAGCTAAAATCGCTGCTCAACATGTGAAAGCTAATGTTTTGTACTTTATCTATTATTCTATTCACAAGCACCACACTTTCTTAGTGGTGAAAGTATCAACTTTTTCAGAGTTGCTTATCATGAGACAAATTCAATATTTTTAAGAAAATAAATTTACCAATAGCCCATTTTTTTCGGTCCTGGGGAATGTTAAGGTTAAATTTAATCAATTGTAGACATGAAATTTTTGTTTCTCCAATTTTTTTTAAATTCTCTTAAATAATCGTGTCCACACATTCAAATATTGTTTCTGCAATTTTGGTCTTGATAGCTTAGATGGATAAGAAAACAAAAGAGAATTGTTTTTGAAGCAGTTCACCCGTCTTTCCTCTCTCACCAACAACCTCAAGAATTACTCAACAAAAATTGCAAAGTATGGACGAGGACTTACATTCGCTTGAGCAATATTTCGATTGGGTGAACTATTAAACCCATGAGTTATTATTTGACTACTGTGCGAAACTCAGTGATGAGTAAAAATGTTTGCGACCAAAAAATTAACTGAGAAATGGGTAGAAAATACAAACGACACTAAATAATTTCACAATATACTTTTTTTATTAAAGATCAATTAGATTTTCTTCAGCTTCATTTGTGCCGAATTTCGATTTTATATTTAATTTAATTTAATTTTATCTCAATTTTTTCTAGTGTAACAAACCGAAATTTCAACTTCAAGCACTTAAAGCTTTTGTTACATTTTATTCAAAGTGGCATCGAATCTCTTGACACTTGTGCTTTTTAAACTTTTTGTTTATCCTCGAAAAGAGGAGGAAAAAAATAATTGCAGTTTTATTACTTAAACCTGCTGCATTTGAAAATAAGTTTATTTACTTTATTTTTCGTTCATTTTCATTGGTCTTTAACAGCTTGTTGTTGCAATGACAATTCTACAAACATACACACACACATACATGTAGATTTGTTGCAACGTCAGTGTTTCTTGGTAATCATGTTGCAAGTTTAAATATATTAATATTTTTTTTTTAAATTAATTTCCATATAAATATGTAAATGTACTTTTTTCATTGGGGTCATGGTCTGCTTATTGAAGTTGAGCAGTATTCAGCGTTTGTTCTTGTATGAGTTTTTATACTGCTGCCAAAGTCAATGATGACATGTGAGTTTCTTCAAAATTTCCATTTAAAATAATATTGTTGTCATCCTCATCATCATTGTCATTATAGACAACTTTTAAATTATATTTTTTTTCTGTCTAGTTTTTCATTGTTGAAATTATTTTGTTCAGTTGTGTGTTCTTTTTTTCCGTGTAACACCCCATTCTGACATTGTCAAGATTTTTTTTTTAATTTTGTCAGATTTCTTTAAATTGAAGGTTGATATTTTGTTGTAGAAATCTTCAAATCTTTTTTAATTTTTTTTTGTTTTTTTCAAGTCTTTGTAAATGGTTATTAAATTAATAATAATAATAATTTATTAAAAAATTAGTAGCGATTTTAGCACATTATGGTCTACAGTCAGATATCAAAGCATTAAATAAAAAAAACAAGTTAATTATTGGATTTATTTGGTTAAAAGCAGCATAAACAAGTAATTAGAGGACAAAATAAAATCATTGACATCCCAGTAGAAACAAATAAATTTAAATTATTAGGTGACGTGTTGTATGCCAGATTGATGACACTTAAACGTTTTGCAGAAACTACAGAGTGTGGTACAATTCAATATGTGGCCGTTAAAAACCAAAAGCATAATTTGTTTCCCCTAATTCCCAAATAATGCATTGAAAATCCCAAAATCGCATTTTTTTGCACTAATGCCCTTGACATCCACATTTAGCCTTAAGATCACGAAGTGCTTCTGAGAATAACCAAATGAACATAGAGCTATTTAAAACCGTTTTGAGTTTGGGAATCCCAGCTTTAAGATTTAAGAATATTTGGGCTTAGTAAACACGCTCCATTTCAAATAGATCCACAGCTCTACATTTGAAAAAGTGGTTAATTCTGTTACGCAGCAGTCATATTTATAATAATGACTTTCAAAATAAAGGAAAAAATTAGAGATTTAATAAGAAAGTTCCCTTTTATGGTGGGATGGATTGATGGATCTCTTTTGACAAAGAAAAACATGTTAAACTGTGGCATTTTTAACTGTAAAAAATAACTTTTTTATTTTCCAACCTTTTGCAAGATAAACAATAAGAAAAATACGTCAATTAAAAAAATTGGTATTCGCCCATATTTTCCGAGTTATGGTCTTCTGAAATTAAAAAATTTTGAAAATATCAATATGGGTATCATTTACAAGCTTTCGAAGAGATCTTTAAGGAAATATTAAAATTTTTTAAAAATGCTTAACCCATTAAGAGCCGATGACATTTTTATGTAATATTATATATAATACTTATTATGAAAATTTATTATTCGAAAGTGTCTGCCGCTTATCTTACTATCTAAGAGTTAAGATAATAGAAGACAATTTCATGTTACTATCAGGATGCCCTTTCTTTATTTTTATTTTAATTGTACAAGTATGTCTACAACGTTTGAAAAACTAAAATCATTTAAGTATATTAAAATCACATCAGTATATGAACACCCTGTAAGTTTTAGTTTTGTTTTTAATTTTATAGCGGACATAAGAATACTTAAACTTAAGACGTCTTCCAAATGTGGTTCAAAAACCAGACCACGTACGTAAAAATCACGTTACTAATGGGGCATCCTTAAATCTAAAGTTTTATTTTTTGTACTTGTTGTACACAGTGCAAAATTGGACGTGTCTGCCTATCAAAATTTTTAAAATAGAAATATTTTCATGTAACTCAGGTCACTTTCGAAACACCTTTTAATTTTTAATATTTATCTTTATAACGGCTTTAATAAAACTCCTTCTGCGAAAACATCAAGAGTATACCTATTACGGTTATAGAGATAGAGGCTGCAAACAATAGGGTAACGCGTTTCGGTACCCTAAAACTGAACTAAATTTTGGCAACATTAAGTATGTTTCTTCAAATAACTCGTTAACTGCACACGATGAAATTACGGTTTATACCTGGTTGTTAATTTCTTACGAGACTTTTTCAATCTGTGTAAAAGAATATTACGCATTGCTAAAAAATAAACATGTCCGTGGTGTACTACTTTTTCATTGCGCTCCGGAAAGATTTGATAAACTTAAACTCAAATCTTAAACTCATATACTCATTTGCTACAGCTTGTGCAAACTGTTCAGCCGTTAAGGAATGGCGGATTTATTTTCAAATTTTTAAGTTTCTGCCCCACTGTGTAAGTACTTGACATAAATTATTTTAATAGGTACGTTCTTTAATTCAAGAGATGTTTTTCTTTATCACATCACTTAAAATTAATGCGACGCATTGAAATCCAAAGTAGTGGTCGTGGAATAGTAGAAGGGTTCTAAGCGGGCTTGGAATACATTTATCATCATGATATACATATGTAAATTTGCAATATATTATTAAATGATGAAGGTGGCTTTTTCAAGGTACCACAATAAAACATTTTGGAGTATTTTTTTCATTGCAAAGGAACCTGATTTTTATTAAAATCCTGGATAAATTGACAAAAATCGTACCCTGCCTGGAAGACAAAGTGCTTTTATATTCATTTTTCAAGAGCTAGAAAACGATTTCTACGTAATTAATCTCCCTTCATTATGCAATCGTTCTGTATTATATTAACCCCATTTCATTTTTAAATCTGATACTTTTATATTTTTCTATAGACACAAAAATTATTTATGTTCACCGTATCACTCATCTCTCGCCTAAAGTTTTTTTTCTTGTAGGTATACCTGATCTTTCCACATAATAATTCAGTGTTTTTGCCATAAATACAAAAAATCAAAATGATTAATTTATTACACTTGCTGTTGTTCCTACTGTCTCAATCAATCAGACAAAAATTAAAAAAAACTAATATTCGACAAAATTTAACATATCTCTCCCCCATATTTTTCATTAGATTTCGAGACAAAGCACGCGTTTGTCATAGTTATTCCAATTAGATCTATGGACACCACACAAATTTACAGCACTAAAATAATAATGGCCAAATACATAAACAAATCATAAAACAAACTCAAATAAGTAAAAGAAAATTATATGACTCATCCCAGAAAAAAAAAACGTCAGCAGCAGCAGCAGTAGCAGCTGTGACAACAAGAACAACAGTCACAATAAAACTACACAATGTGTATGACAACTAAAAAAGCTGTACATTTTCATTTACACTTGCAAGCGAACCAAAAATAAAAAAACAACAACAACAAAAACAGGAATGTGCATACATGTACACATACCCCGGCAAACATTTTGTATCAAAATTGGCGCTAAAAAGTAATTAAGAGTCTGTATGAGATAAATTTTTGCCACGCGAAATGTCAGACTCTACGCAAAAGAAATATGCTGTATTTGATTCAATTTAATTTGTTTAATTATACCCTTCACCACAAAAAGCGGAAAAAAGGGTATAACTAAGCTTGTCATTCCGTGTGTAATTTCAAAAATATCAATTTCCGACCCCATAAAGTATTTATATATAATCTGCCTTCTTATGCATAGTGAAGTCGATTGAATGATGTCCGTCTGTCCGTCCCTGTTAGTGTAAAATATATCAATCAATCAGATATAGTGTCGAAAGAAGTGGTATTGGAAATCAGCATGATCGGTCCACGTCCTTCGAGGCAGCAGGCAAAACACCACGCCTACCTCTAATGTTTTCATGCCATTTTGAACAATAAAGTAACTCCAATCAAAAAAAAAAAAATATATGTAGCGATAGAGAATTAAAAAATAAGCAAAAAACATCAAGCGAAAAAATTAGCGCTTGCCAATATTTTCCGAGTTACGGGACTCTGAAATTTTCATATTTTTTTAAATATCAATATGGGTGTCATTTTAAAGCTTTTGAAGAGATCTTTAAGGATAAGCTAAAATTTTTAATAAATGCTTAACCCCTTAAGAGCCGATTTCATTTTTATGTAAAATAAGTTATAGAGTTACTTCACTAAACTAGAAGGGGGTATATAAAATTCGGCACAGCCGAATATAGCACTCTTACTTGCTTTGAATTAAGGTAAATTTTCAGTTATTCGTTTTAATGAATTTCTTTAAATGGAAATGCTATTTTTATGCTTATTTTTTTTTTTAAACGTTTATTGCAGGATTTTAGTAAAAATGTAATTTATTAGTGAAAAATTTGTTTCCTAATTTTTTTTTTTAATTTATAGTTGGATATTTAGTAAAAGTGTGATTTTTTTTTGTTTCAAATTAAATAGTTTAGAGGGTAGAGAACCGCCACGACTTCGTATGGTAGCAGGAACCCGAGAGAGATTGCGACTATTAAGAAAAAAATTTTAATTGTTTTTAATGACTTAAAATTTTCCTAAACGAACAACACTCAAAAACCAAATTTCCTAAAAATTGCTGCGGTTATTTGGTAAAATATTTTTTTTCTTATTCTTTAAGTTAAAATCAAAACATGGAAAGTTTTTGCAGGACGCTTATCTTGACAACTTAAACAACCAAATTTAGCAGCAACAACAATAAAACAAGAAAAAAAAATATAAACAATCGCTAACAAGAACGATGAGACATGTTCATTGCCACTGTTAATGCTACTGCCAATTTAAATTCAACCAACAACTACTTCAACAATAATTTACACATAATACATTCAAATGTGTGTATGTATATGTATATGTGTGTGCATGTTTGTTTGCGAAATGAGTGATATTGAAAAATATCAACAATATGAAAAGTAAAACAATAAAATACATCTGTTTTACCATACATGTACCAGAGATGGGGAATATAAGTTTTAAAATGGTAAGTTTTATGCGATAAATGTATTCGGTAGTGTCGAATCTTATATAAGACAATTATACAATTATAAGTTTTAATAGGTATAGAAAAGAACAAAATAAAATTGGCAGGAAAACTGGTTCCGCACTCAAAGCCTAAAAACTAGATCCCATAAATATCGCTCTGTCTGTCACGGAACTATAATAGCTAGAAGCTAAAGCATTATGTGAAATATAAAACCAAAGTTGAGAAAGTAAAATTAAATGTTTAAGGGTGCCCCATTAAAGCCGTTGCAGGCACAAACTTGAAATTTACATACACGTAATTCCATATTCTGACAAATACCTGTTGTTAAATCGCACAGTGTTAAACTTATTTAATCATGTTCTCAAAGATTTTACTCTTAAAGTTCAACTGCCAATCTTGAACATTACATCGGTTCGTCTCAGAATATACTTGCGGCTTAAAACCGACAGATTTATTGCGATTGCGGTTTACAGATAATTATTTTGAAATATGAAATCACAATTGCCAATTTTAAGCAAAGTGCGTTTGACAGAATAAGGATGATAATACACTATAAGCTTTTGTAATAAAAATGTGTAAATAAAAGGTTGTTTCTATGTTGATTTTGATGGAGGTTTTCTTTTCGTTAATACATAAACAGCAGAAACTAAAGAAAAATACAAAAAGGTTAAATTAAAAATTCTATGACGTCCTATAAATTATTTGAAATTCTTGTCGATTATTCACGAAATTGCGTATTTATTTATGAAAGAAAATATTGCTAATATTTTTTAAATAAACTTAATATAATTGTTGAGAAATTATACTTGAAGTAAATCTTTAGTGAAATATTTTCTTTTTGTTTTAACATTTTCAGATTTTTTTGTGAAATATGACGTATCGAAGAGTTTCTAACTAAATAAGATTATTTAGTATTATAATAACAAAAAAAAAAAAAAAAAACAAAAAACTTATTGACCGCTCCTAGGCCATATCGATCACCGAATCCTACATTTTTTTGTCCGATTAATCTTTTATTTTTTTTTTTAATTTGTGCATTATTTGTGCTTGCAGCTGTAAGTAGGTTTGAATTCTTGCTTTGTCTTCATTTCAAACTACTGGAATTACAAATAAGAATGAAATAATTTGCCTTATCAAAATATCTGATCCTTAAGAACACCGCTTTTAAGTTTTTAAATTTCACATACCATAACCGACACTTAAAATTAAAGCTTCAATCGCTGAACTTACTGTTAGTCCCACGATATCGCAATCGTTCGTTCGTTCGCATAATTACATTTAAAAGAAAAACAATT
Source organism: Gymnosoma rotundatum (assembly GCA_916610165.2). Taxonomy (NCBI): domain Eukaryota; kingdom Metazoa; phylum Arthropoda; class Insecta; order Diptera; family Tachinidae; genus Gymnosoma; species Gymnosoma rotundatum. The sequence goes on along the minus strand of OU744340.1, from coordinate 113,694,613 downwards.
TTTTAAAAGAGGCAAAAATTATTAAAACAAATATTTAACCATCCCAATTTTGTTATTTAAAAAAAAATCTACTAAATTTGCTTAAAAAATATTATTATTAAACTTTTTTAATTACTCTTTATTAGTTTTGATTTGATTGCAAAAAGTTATCACAAAAATTATGTATATTAATGTTATTTCAACATTCCCATTATTTAATTGTCGTTAAAATTGCAATAGTATTAAATTATCCAACCCTGAAATACAATGTCCAGTTTAAATGGTTTTGTTGTTATTGTTGTTGCTCTTTTAGCATGAACTTGTCTTTTAATTTTATTTCTTTTTTGATGTATAACTTTCTAAAGCACCGATATCAAAGCACTTGTCATTGTGTTATTGTTTTTCGGATCATTCTTTTCATTTACAAGTAAGAGTGTGAAATGGAGAAGAATCTTTTTCTTGTCACCTCTAACAGTGTAACCAGAAACCCTAAACCAGATAACAAAGACAAATTTTAATTTGCCGCGCTGTCGTTTTTTAACTTAACGCCCTTTACCATTCGCTGGCAATTGATTTATTCTAAAGAGAGATTGTAACGTCCATTCACTGTGATACCGTGTAATTATACAAACAGCCTATAAAGTTTTTTTGCTCTTTGGTTAGATGATAATTTTAATGGTGTGTCGCTGGTCATGTTGTTAAGTTTTCACACTCAGCTTGGTAGGTGCTTCATAAAATTTCGAAGGGAATTAAGCTTTTAAAATACTAATTGTTAAAAAAAATCGTTAAAATTATTATTCTAGCAACACTGTGCCCAAACAATGAAGAGCGCGTATAAGAGATGGTAATTCTGTTAGAAAGTTCGATTTTTTCATTTCCTCAATTTTTGTTGTTGTTATTGTTTATCATATATATTTTTGGTATCCAGCAATTGATTTATTCTTATGTGTTTGAAAATGCCCCCAAAAATACACAATATAATTAACTGAAAACAAGTAAGAGTGTTATATTCAGCTATGCCGAATTTTATATACCCTTCACTATATATCTAAATCTAGGTTATTGAAAAAACTCCATAAAAAAACAAATACTGGAGTGAAAGAGCATTAAAAAATAAGAAAAAATCAAGCACTATACAGTGAAAGCTTCCGTGGGCGGACACCGACCGCTATTAAATATTCTATTATGTATTGATATTTAAGTAAAACAAATTTGAATGCGTACTTGGACATCGAAGGTACTGAAGAAATTGTCAGCTCAGTAGAGGTGTCCGCTTGCGGGAGGTGTCCGCAAGTAGAGTTTTCACTGTATATAATTTTACATAAAAATGTCATCGGCTCTTAACGGGTTAAGCATTTTTTAAAAATTTTAGTATTTCCTTAAAATATGGGCGATCGATTGGCGTACTTAAATTTGCTCTAGCTGATCTAGTGTCTAATACCGTGTTTAGGCTAAATAACTGAAAGTAAAATAATCCTTTCCATGCAGCAAATTTGTTTTTTTAAATAAAATTAAAACCAAAATGTTTAAAATTGTTTATTTTATTAAATTTTTTTTTCTGGATATCTGTAGTTGTCTTTGAGCTGCGCACTAACTTTTCGAATTTAAAAATGCATTTTGCTCTAAAAGAATAGTTTTGTTTTCATCACATTTAATATTATGAGCCTGTTTCATTAAATCATTTACAAAATTTTGTTAAAGGGTAAACTGTCTGAACAAACGTTATTTCACATGCTTTTGAATTAATTTTATTTTCACATTTTTTAACTGCAAATTTCATTTTTATTTTTAATAATAATTTAATTTGTTGCACTTTCCATACAAAAATGTACTTTGTTTACAAAAAATATTTTATGTCTACGTCACACAAACAAGAGATCGCTACACGGCAAACTAATGGCCAAACGTTAATTAGCGCGTAATCTTCCTGCAAAAAATTTTTATTATGAACATAAAAAAGCATGAAGCAAACCATAATAGCGCGGCGTCAAAGCTTAGCAATTGGAAAATCCGATTTTGGCAGTGCGTTAGGAAGTGAAGTTGGCTGCTTCTTAGTTTGTTTTGTTTTCGAAAGGTTATTGCAATTTAGTTATTTTCAGCGCAATCTGGTGGTTTTATCTCTTTTTTATTTCTGTACAGTGGGTTTTATAAAATAAAACGAGTTAACATTAGTATACGAGAAACAAAGTTAACGCTTTTATTTAGGTATGAAATTTCATCGCAAAAGCTATGGGCTTTGCGCTTTACGCGCCTTACATAATTTTAAGTTAAGCTCGTTAAAATTAAGTCAAATTAGTTGATTTGGGCAATGGTAAAATATATATATTTTTAAGTTGAGTTCGGTCGAAATCACAAAATGACTTATCTTCGCGGCAGCCTGAACTGGCTATAATTGAAGCATGTTTGTTCATACACAACCCTCTTTTCCTTGAGAACTGTAAACGTCTTAATAATTTTAAATTATTTTTAATATTTTTCTAAATTAGTTAATAAATTAATCGATTAATCGTGAATCGGTTAAACAATTAATTAATTATTATTCGATTAAAAGAGAATCAGTTAACCAATTAATAATTATTCGATTAATCGTAAACGTAATTAATCGAGTAACCACTAATCGGTTAATTGATTGATAACTGTGTGATTAATCGTAAACGAAGTTAATCGATTAACCGATAAATTTTTGTAGAATATTTCGATTGACAAATAACTCGAATTATTTTGGAATATTAAAAACCAGGTTAGGACGAATAAACCATTATAGTAACCTGCTTTTATCCAAGCTGTCCTCCTATTAATTGAGATTTTGAGATGATATATATAGACCAATTTTTTTAAGCGGCTTGTGGGTAAAAGATTCGTACTGTTAAATATTTTATTACATTTTTTAAATAGATTTTATTTTATTTTTGTCCCAACTACTCCACTGTAGAGTGTTGCGCACTTAGCTGACAAAATCTTTCTAATAAGCGTTTAGTACTAAATCCGTTATTTTATGTCTTTCTTAAAAATTTTTATTGTTCTTCAACTGAGAGCTGGCGCTGCACATTGGGCAGGTGTTGTTGCAATATTGTGAGAATATTTACATCTTCTAGATTAAATTCATTCGCTTTTAGTTGGCCAAACCTTTAAAGTAGGGGGGGCTGTTTTATGCGTTCAACATCATTTAGTTCTGGTAGTCCGAATTTAGAATAAGCAGTGTCCTTTTAACACTTATCGATTGTTTCAATTGAACCGTAAGTCATTGAAAAAAAAAGAGTTTTGTTATTGAACTCAGGCTTTGAAATATGGCTTTCTAGTGTCTAAAGTTTTAAAAGAGTGATGTGGGATTTATTCTTCAGTGACGTCATCTATGTATGTTTTGGAGCGTTAGCTAAATAAGTGATATGATAGTTTTACCTACAGTGCTTTCATGATTATCTATTTGGAAAATACTTCAGCAGTGGTCATGTGTAATTTAATTAACAAATCTTTCAGACCTTAAGATACATATATGATAGTATGTTTATACCATGTAGATACGTCCCATGTTCAGGTGTTTTTCCCATTGCGAACGAATCACTTTGAATATTTTGTATTGAAATTTTTTTACTTAAATAAAATTTCAAATTTATTTCATTTTGTTAGTTTTCTTACATTCAATCCCACAGTGCAGAGATGGAATAATTGTTCAAAATGTAGACTTGAAAGCATTTAATGTCAAAACAATTGACTTTAAGATGACGTTAATCTGTTGCTGTTGATGTTTATGAGTTCATGTCGTTGTTGTTGTTGTTGTTTTTGTTATTGTTATTTATGTTAGTGGTCCGTAAAAGTGCATAAAAATACTAAGAAAATAAAACAAAACCAACCATTATTTATGTTGTACGTATTATTAAATGCATTCAATAACAAACGATGACGATTTATGAAAAAGAAAAACTCGTAGCAAAAAAAAAAAAATTAAAAGCTTTTACAACAACTGTAGAAAACTAAAGCAGACAAAAGAAACAAACATTTGTTTCTTAGCGGCCAGACATAGACAAATAAAAAATACAAATTCAAAAAAAAACACTCACAGACGCACTATTTTAGTTATTGCACAAAATTTATATTTTAACAGCTACACAATCTATAGATCTTTTACAAACAATTGTTATGCTTTGTTTAAGATTATTTGCAAAAATAAAATTATTATTAAAATTTTTCAGTCTCTACCAAAAAAAAAAAAGAAAAACTTTGAAAAATGTCTTGCATTTGTTTTGCAATTTGTTTTCTCTCGTCTACGTTGTTATTAAATTAATACTTTTCGTAGAAGAACTGACAAATTTAAATAGAAAACTTCCTTAAATGTCTTCAAACGTCATGCTTAGATGACCGTGGCATGAACGCTAAACTAAGAAATGATTGTGCGTGGCAAAACTATTTTTAGTGCAACAAATACAACAAAGTGAGGCAAGCCACTCATTTATTGGGATTTATTAAGAGAGCGTCACAAAAATAGTAACAATTTTCATTAAGTTTCTTTAAACTAGTTTGAGACAAAAAAACATTTGATTTTAAAACTTGTCGCTCCAAAAAACTGTCTGATACAAAATTAATTTGATACACATTTGGGACACAATTATTTTTGCCAACACATTGTTGAAGAACGTTATTTGTGACGAAAAATTCGAAAGCAAATATTTGAGACTAAAACTAGTCCTCAGTTTTTAATTTTTGTCAAGAAAATTGATTTGGGCCAAAGGCTCTTTATCTATTGGGACATAAAACTACTTTGAACTAATTATTCTTCACAATACAAAATGAAGTACGTAATTTGTGATCAAAAAATGTTTAGTAAAAATTTGAGACAAAAAAGTGTTGTAGTAGTTTGGCACAAAATTTAGTCCCAAGGAAATAATTTTGTGACATAAGAATAAATGTAGTAAAAACATATTTTTTAGGAAATATTTGGTGGGAAACAAAAATTTTACAGATTGCTGTAGGATAAAGAGGTTTTCTAAGATTATTATTTTGGGACAAGTATTTTCTTATGAAAAATATTTTGGTAAGTATTTTCTTTAAATATAATACTTTGAATAAAAATGTTTCTTAGGTTGGTATCTTAGCCTCAAAAAGCTTTTATTAATATATTATTTTGGGATAATCTACTTCTAGAAGGTACTGTTGTGACAATATTTTGGGACAATTTGTTTAAACAAAACCCTTTTTTTAATAGTTTTTCTTTCACACAAACGTATTTTTAGGACTATTCATTTGAGAAATTAATATATTTGGGGCCAAAAGTAAATGTATTAAAAATATACGTGAGAAAAGTTTTAACACAAAAAATTTTCTTCTATCAGTTACGAGAATTTTTTTTAGCAAAAAGTTTTATTTTAATGAAAAAAAAAAATTCTTTGGAAATAAGTTTTGGGGCACTAACTGTTGAAAACAGTTTGAGAATAAAAATTTTGCATAAAAAAATGGGTTTGGCACACAAAAACTTTTTTCGGTTAAAAGTTGCTAGAAAAAATTTAGCAATTCCCTTCAGCAAATTGCTCTATGACATTTTTATTTTGAGAAAGATATTTTGGAGCTAATTCGAAATCTTTAGCAAATTTTTAAATAAAAAAAAATTAAAATTTTATTTCAAAATGTTTTTTTTTGTGACAAAATACTATTTTTGATATTGAAATTTATTTGTTATTTTAATAAAAATATGGTTGTGGACCTGATTTGGGACAACGATTTATCATAATTTGTTTGCAAAATTATTCTTAGCATTTATGTGTGCTAGTTATTTGATCACTTCTGCCAATGTGTGTTTAATTAGTTCTAATTAAATTGTGCCAATTTTCGTAGAGCAAAAAAAAAAAAAACAATTTGTACATTATGATATTTTTGTCTTAAAAAGAATGATGTTGTTCATTAAAATTTTCTTGTTTCTTTAAAATGGAAATGTAAATTAAATAATGACATCATAAGACACATTTTAAATTAAAAAACTAGAGAAATTTGAAAACACATTATGACGAGTTGTGGACCCAGAGATATAATGATTAAAATCGATGCGTAGGGTTTTTATTTAATAAAATTATTCCAAGACTCAGTGTAGACTTTGGGGAAGCAATAAATCAATTTTAATCATTTTGTAAAATGTAAATTATGATATTTTTATCTTAAAAAGAATGATGTTGTTCATTAAAATTTTCTTGCTTCATAAGACTCATTTTAAATTAAAAAACTAGAGAAATTTGAAAACACATTGACACATGACGAGTAGTGGATCCAGAGATAAAATCGGTTTGTAGGCCATTTATTTAATAAAAGTTTTTCAAGACTCAGTGTAGCCTTTTGAGAGCAATAAATCAATTTTAATCATTTTGTAAATACAACATATAATTACACTTTTGTTTGCTTAAAGGAAAAAAAGCTATCATTAAGAACATAAATTAAAGAAAAAACCTCTAAAGGTAATAGTTATAAATAAAAGTTGTAAACCAATAATCATACAGCGTAATAGAGGGGTAGAGGTCATTTATTTATAAACAAATTATTTTTAATGTTGTATCGTTAGAATGATGATACGATGATGATGCAAATGCAACCAAAATAACCTCAGTGTTAATGACTGTAATTGTTAATCATCATCAGATTCAACTGTGGTTCAACCTGAAAGCAATCTGCAGCAAATGTGGAATGAAAATTAAGTATAAAATTTTCAAAATAAAATCAACCACAAATTCGTGATGATCGATGATTGAATTAAAAAGTGGATTGATCTACAGATCTTTTAGCATTTTTACTTTATCAATGTAAAGAATTGAAATAAAAAAATAAATATTTAATATTTATTTGATGGCAACCATCAGTCGACACTGAAATCTCATTAAGGCAAAAAATAAAAGCTAATGAATGCACAATTCTTAGTCCAGACTAGAAAGGACAGTGTCGGACTGCTTAAAAGGAGTTTGTTCTCGTATGACTCCCTGCACAATTTTTATAAGGGAATGGTGTAACAAATATAACAGTTAAAAAAACGCTTTTTTTTAATTCTGAACGAAGTTTGACAATGAAATTTTCTATGAAATAGAAACATTAATAATAAAAATTTTCAGTTACATAATTAAAGAAAATGTTGTGGGAAATAAAAGAACAAAATAAACCAAATTTTTTCTTGTTAAGCTTAGAAAGCCCTTCATTTTTTAACTGCTTAATAATGAATTGTAAGAAAAAAAATGACCTTAAATTCAAACAAAAGAATCACATTAAAATTCAAATAAAGCAATCAAGCAAAACCAATGAACATGTTAACACTACAACAATAACAACAAAAGTCAAATTAAATTTTCAATTTAAGACAAGACTTAATAATTTTTTTTAACTGACTTTTGTAAAACAAGAGAAAACTAAATCAGACAATAAAGAAAAATAAATTAAACAAAGAAACAACAACAACTATTTGAACAAAACACTTTAGGTTCTGTATTGTTGGCATATCGATTCTAGAAGAAAAACAACACGACAAAAATAAAAAGCATACAACAAAATGTAAGAATATACAAAAAGAAAAAAAAGCAACGACAACAATTCCAATAATACATTTGTTATACAATACAACTCATAGTTTTACTTTTTACACTATTGCTTTTTTTTTCTTCAACTTGTTTTCAAGTTCTATAACTTGTACAAGACTACGAAAACAATTCACTGGTTTAGGCCATGGTTAAGTGAAATACAACATTAGTACCAGCAGCAGCAACAGCAGCAATAGCACAAGGAACCTTACTGGCAAAAAAATTAAAGCAAAAGTTTTAAGAGAAAAAAATAGATTGGAACAATAACTAACGATCTGCAAAATACAAAGTAAAGTGTTAAATGGTAGAATCGAACAAGAATAATACAAACAACAGCAGCAATTATATTTGTACAATAACTACATCAACCTTAACAATTGTTGCATACACATCTATAAACGTCATCTACATATGACAACACAAACAATAATAACAGCAACTAAATACGAGCAGCAAAACAAAAACAACATTAAGAACAAATAGTTTCATTTGTTGTTGTTGTTGCAATAGCAGTAACTTGAAAAAGACCAGAGGGAAAAAGGTATTAATTCTATTTAAAGAAAAAGAAAAGAAGATTACAAAATACTCTGGCATAAGTTTGCACAGTGTTCCGTTCAAGGTGTTTCTGCAGAAAAGCCTTGCATTTAAAACCCAAGAGAACGCAAGAGTCTGCAAGAAAAAATTTTATTACTTTAACATAAATTACTTTATTAGACCTGCCTTAAAATTAGTCCCTTCACGTTTTGGGGTTTCTAGCCCTAAGGAAACACGTTAGCCTATTTATATCGCTAAAATGTCGGTCCGTATATCTGTCTGTACCTCTGTCACTGGACTCTACTTCATAAATAAAAGCACGAAACATTTGACAGATAGTGTATTATTACGGGAGCTATTTTTTTTTTCTAGAAGTAGAAAAAGCAAAACTCTGAAATCTACTCAGTAAAAAGTAGAAGAAATCTAATTAAAAATTAAAGGGTGCCCCACAAAAAATTTATATTATGTATAAAGCCTCTAACAAAGAAACGCAACTGCAGAGCTTTAAAACTTTCACAGATCATGTGCGCACTATTAGACTAAGTATAAAAAATTAAATGAAAATTTAACGATTGTTCCCATGGAAGACATAATTTTGACCAATGTGGGCCTGTTTTTTATATAAAATTATGCCTAGAGAAAATTTACTTTAGAAAATTATAACTTAAAAACATTTCTCTATAAAAATTATTTCTTGCAAAAAAAAAAAAAAATTCTATAGAAAATTATTCCTTAAAAAGTCTTTCTCTATATATAAATAACGGTACCTTGAAAATGGTTTTTATAAAAAAAAAATCATTTTCTGTAGAAAAGGTAACTTTGAAAAAAAAGTTGTAATACAGAATATTACACCTTAAAAATGTTCTACAGAAAATTAGACTTTGGAAAAATTCTTTTATAGAAAATTATGCTTTAAAAAAATTTAACTGTCTATAGAAAATTACATATTTAATTTTTTTTTTTATAAATAAGTATACATTAAAAAAATTCTATAAAAAATTATGCCCTCAAATTAATTTTCTATAGAAAATTATACATAGAAAAAATTTCTTTGGAAAATTCTTCCTTAAGAATAATGTTCTATTGAATATTATTCCTTGAAAATTTTTTTTCTATAGTAAATTATACAAAAATCTTGCTGTAGAAAATTATAGTTAGAAACTTATAACTTAAAAAAAATTTCTGTAGAACAATATATATGAAAATTTTTTTGTGAAAAATTATACCTTAAAACAAATTTATGGTGGAAAATTATACCTAGAAAACAATTTTTGTAAAGAATTATACCATGAAAAAATTTTTTTTGGAAAAATTATACCTTGAAAAATAATTTTTTGTGGGCAATTATTAAACAGAAATTTTTTTTTTAAATTATACCTTAAAAAAGATTTTTTTTTTTTTGGAAAATTATACCTTGAAAAATATTTTTTGTGAAAAATAATTTTTTGTGGGAAATTATACCTTAAATAATTTTTTTCTAAAATTATACACAGAAAAATTATACATTGAAAATTTTTTTTTTTTTAAATTATACATTGAAAAAAATTCTTTTTGGAAAATTATACCCTAAAAAATTTTTTTGTGGACAATTATGCCTAAAAAAAATTTTTTTATCGAAAATTATAATTTAAAAAGTTTTTTTTTTGGAAAATTATACCTATAAAAAATTTCATGTCAATATTTAGACTATAAAAAATTTTGGGGGATATTATACCTTTAAAAAATTTTTGTGGAAAATAAAATTAAAATTTTTCTTCTGTGGAAAATTATACCTTAAAAAAAATTTTCCATATTTTCAATAGAAAATTATACATGAAAAACATTTGCTGTAAAAAATTATACTTAGAAAGTATTCTATAGAAACTTATGACCTAAAGAAATCTCTGTAGAAATTTTGACCTTAAAAACTCCCTAAAGAAAAATATACCCAAAAAAAATATTTTGTGGAAAAATATACTTCGAAAAAAAAACTTTTGTGGAATATTATACCTTAAAAAAATTTATATAGAAAAATATACCTAAACACAGATTTGCTATAAAATATTATACCTTAAAAAGTCTCTATAGAAAATTACTCCTAAGAAATGTTCTACATATAATTTTACCTTGGAAATAATTTTTTATAGTAAAACTAAAAAATATACCTGGATAACATTTTCTATACAGTGAGGAAAATATGTGCCCTTGAGAAGGAGTTTCTTAAAAATTTATAATGAACGATAGTTTCTTGTTTTTTAAATTTCCGTAGTATAATGTTTTATAGCAAATAGTATGGAATGAAACACTTTATGGAATATTTTCTTTTGGAAGATAAAACTGAAGAAAAGTGTATAAACGAAAAAAGTTAATTCTTTTAAGCAACTGGCGGCAATCCATTAAAAATAAGAATCTATAGCAAAAAAAAAAACTTAAACAAAAAACCTTTCGAGCTTGATTGGGTTTTTGAATGGCCATGTTACGTTTTTGAATGGTCTGGTTAAATGAAACTGAAGTAACAACAACAACAACAACAACAACAACAAATAAACAACAATACATTTGCAATAAAAACAAAAAAATCACTTGTATTTCAATATTACGAGTACTTCCTTTGAGTGTGTGCCTTTGTAAGTAGTTGTGTGTGAATGTTTCTGGTTAAAAATTTTTCATGTTCTTTAACAGTGACTGAAGATTATTTTTATGTTTTCTTACTAACTTCAATTGAATAAAGTTATACGCTTTTAAGGTGTTTTTTCTTGTTTGCTTGAGTTTTTGTTAAAAACAAAAAACACGGCAGCCAGCTGCAACATTAACTGCAACATCAACAAACAATATTTGTATTAATTTCAATTCAACTGATATTGACTTTTGCTATTTACAAGATGTTGCACTCGAGGCACCATTAAAACCAGCTCTTCTTTGGGGCAGTGTGGGCATGACAATGACTATTATGATGTCTTTAAGTGGTTGCTACTGGTTTTTGTTTTCTTCTTAATTTGATTTTAGGCTACAGCCAAATTAAGACGAAAAATTGTGTTGATGCTGTTAGATGCTCTGTTGCAGTGTAAGATAAATTTATTTATTTATGAATTTTAAATTATTTAATAAATTTTTGAATAATTATAATTAAAAAAATATACAATATAAAAATTGTTGATAATTATGGTCACATTTATTTTCAACATTTAAAAAAAAAATTGCAAAGTATTTAAGCGAGTAATTTGCAATATTATTAACTTTAATTGTAAATGATATTTTCAAGTTGCCATTTAAGGATTAATTTATGGTTGTTTATGAATTATACAGTTGATGACAGGAATAAGTAACATCGTGACTACATCAGCATAAAATTCGAGTGATCCTAATGTGGATACCCTATTGCCTTTGTTGCCAGAGCTACGAGTCCTTAACTATTTTCAGTTCCGATTCAGGAAAGCCTTCATATAACAAGAGCAATATCAAGACAGTGGTATCACTTGAAGTGTGCCTGACTTTATAAATAAGAGCGGCTCCCCTTTTTAGTTGACGAACTCAAGTAAGAAATTAATATTCCAACGTTATATTTAAATATGTCCAATGTATTCCGCCCAAAATTCCTTGTTGTTTTCATCTCTGTAATTTTCATTTAAAGAAATGCAATTATTCGGCGATGCCGAATTTTATGTACCCTTCACAATCTATATAAATCTAGTTTCGTGAAGTAACTCCAATCACAAAAGACAAAATTGGGGTGACAGAGAATTATAAAATAAAAATGATGTGGTACTGCATATACATAATTTTACATAAAAATGAAAGCGGCTCTTAATAGGTTAAGCACTTTTTAAAAATTTTAGTATTTCTTTAATTTACTTTATTCGTGCTTGATTCCTTTAAATATAAATATTTCATGATATTCTCATGAAATATTTATTATTTTAAACTAAACTACAAAATGAAATGTATTACTGCGGGGAAAGCATATCCATATGGCCATTTAACTACTGCTCAAATAGCTCATCAGTGGATTTTACCCAAATTTTGTATAGAAAAACAGAAAGTCTTATATCAAAAGCCAAATTGATTAAATGAGAACTCCATTGAATCAATAAGACAGAAGACAATAACAACTCAAAAATGTTCTACACAAAAACACAGCAAACATTTAGTAACTATTTTTATTTTTGCTTTCATTTTTTTACATAAGGGATCCCATTGGGAACCATTCATATGTATTTGAAAGATTCACTGAATAATAAATTTTCATTTTGATATTTTAGTATTTCCTTAAAGATCTCTTCAAAACCTTTAATTTGATACCCATATTGATATTTTAAAATTGAAAATTTGAAAATTTTAGAGCCCCGTACCTTGGAAAATATGGGCGAGCACCAATTTTTTCACTTGAAGTGTTTTTTTTTGCACTTCAGGCATCAATACCTACTTAGTTCGCAACCGTGCTACATTCTTTAGGAAAGGGATAGATGAGAGAGAAGAAAGATGGTGAAAGGAGATAGATATAGCCATTTTATTAATTATTTTACTTCGCCGGCGAATATGCTATAGAGAAGTACCGACGAAGGAGGCTGCATGTTTTAATTTTTTTTAGATCTGAATATGTATATATACCATTAAACAGAAAAAAACATTTTTTTTTTTACTACCGCAAGGATTGAACCAAGGGCAGCTGGTTTGTAGTCAACGTGTTTACCACTAAGACTACGGCAGCCTATCTATCGCCTTATATATAAATTTCTTTGATTGAAGTTACTTTATTGTTCAAAATATCGTGAAAAAAATAGAGGTAGGCGTGGTGTTTTGCCTGCTGCCTCGAAGATCATGGACAGGTCATGCTGTTTCCAGTAGCACCTCTTTCGACACTATATCTTATTGATTGAAATATTTATTTTTTTTTTTCTGGAGATCAAGTTTGCCTCGGCACTAACAAGGACGGACAAACGGACATCGCTCAATCGACTTCGCTGTGCACAACAAGTCAGATTATATATACTTTATGCGGTCGGAAATGGATATTGTAGATATTACAAACGGAATGAAAAATTTAGTTTTCTCTTTTTGTGGTGAACGGTATAAAAATATGAACATGTTTAAAAGTGGCACCTACTTATTTGCAAAATTTATTGCCGCCGACTGTAAACTGTCACAAACTTATATATGTTTTATAACATTTTTTTATTTGCAATGCGCGTGTCTTTTAACTTGTGTTTTTTTTCTAGTCTGGGATTTAATGATTCAAGTTAATTTTTAGTTTGCTTGTTGTTGCAGTTGTCAGTACTGTTATTGTCATTTGAATGTTTTTTCTACCATTTTTGGTTTAACGTTTTTTAAAGTAGTTTTAACCATTCTCAGTGGGATTTAATTTACACCGATATCGCTTTTGGTAATTATTAATTTTTTTTTGTTTAATATTAATCTGTTAAAAGTTTTTAAATGATTTAAAATGAGTTTAAGCATTTTTTTAAGTCATGGGAATGCGATTAAGATGTTGTGTGCAGCTTAAACGCCTGACTAGCTCTCTGTCTGCTTGTATGACCAAAACATAAACTTAAAAATATAAAAAACTCTAGCCATGAAAAATAATATTCAGTGTTAAAATAGAAAAAACGTTACCAAAGATTTGGAAGAAAAATACTGCTTCCTAGACTAAACTTTCTAAATTTAAAAATATAATTTAGAAATGAAATATTGAAGGCAACAAAAAAGTACATGAAATAAAAATATCTATAAAAAAATGTTGCACAAGTACAAATTCTATTAAAAAATCCTTGCAGGCCTAAAACTCTATCGGTAACTTATTGAGTGAAATAAAAGTTTCTCTAGAAAAGTTATTGCATGCAAAAAAATATTCCGAAAAATTCTTTTTAAAAAATTGTTGCAAGCAACAAAAATTTTATAGAAAGATTCTATCGCAAAACTGTTGCACAAAACAAAAGTTTCTTTAGGAGTATTATTAAATGTAGAAAAAAAATTATGTGCAAAAAAGAAATTCTAAAACTTGTTGCATGCAACAAGAGAAGAAGAAATTATTGAATGCAAAAATATGCTGTCGATAAAGAAAAATTCTTTCAGCAAAAAAAGTTTGCCGAATAATTGTTGCACGAAACATAAATTTCTATTGTAAAATTGTTGATGCAAAAAAATGTTTATCGAAAAATTCTTTGAGGTAAAAAATTCTACCGAAAAATGCTCGCAGGCAAAAAACTTCTAGCGATAAATGTTTGCATGAAACAAAAGTTTCTATTGAAAAGTTATTGCATGCAAAAAATCTTTTCGAAAAATTCTTTTAAACTATTGTTGGATGAAAAAAAAATTATTGAAAAAATTCTATCGATAACTTGTTACATGAAACAAAAGTTTCTTCATAAAAATTATTGATTGCAAAAATATGCTATCGAAAAAGAAATTTTTTTTAGCCAAAAAATTAAATCCAAAAATTGTTGCATGAAACATAAATTTCTTTTGTAAAATTGTTAATACAAAAAAGTTTAATAAAAAATTCATTTAGGTAAAAAATTCTACCAAAAAAAAATAAATTTTGAAAAATTGTTGTATTTAAAAGTTTTTGTACCTAAAGAAATTCCATCGAAAGATGAACAATTTTGTAAAGACAGATGTTTCTGACAAGCAATTTTCTAATGAAAGATTTTTTCGCGGGAAGTAATTTTCCTTTGTGATTCTGTTTTAAAGTTATTGGATACGAAAAAAAATTTATTTCTTTAGAACAATTTTTGAACACACAAGGATTATTTGGTTAATTGTTATTCATGAAATTTTTTTCTACGCGAAATTTATTGCATGCGAAATAATTTTCCAATAAAAGTTGTTGCATGCGAAAAAAATTTCATAAAAAAAAAATAAGCGCAACTTTTCTTAAGAAAAGGTTAAGAAAATATATTTGAAGTAAGAAAAAGAAAAGAAAGACAAGCACAGATTGTGTAATACAGGGTATAACTGTACTATTAAAACAATCAAAACATTTTAAAACAGCTTTAAAATACACCAAGGAATTCTAGTTATAATTATAAAAGCGAGAATTTCAACTGCATTTATTACTAGTGCGTTTTTTTGTTTAGCATAAATATTAACTTTAATTACCCTTCTAATTTATTTGTAGCCTAATAGCTCCAAGGTACTGCTTTATTTTTCTCTTTTAAATGAAGTGTAATTTGTTAGGCTACCAATAATTTTTAAGTTGAAAAAACAATTTTTTTTAATGTAGATAATAATTATATGTTTTAATTGCATTTCTTTTTCTAACGTAATAATTTTTGTATAAGCAAAAAACAAGTTTGTTTAAATTTTTTTAAACATCTTGTTTGTTATGACAAATAATTCTTGTAAGCTGATTACAAATTGTGACTGTAATAGTGTTATTTTACAAACTCTAACAGCTTCTGGGGTAATTCATTTTTAAGAGTTTCAACAAACATCAGGTCTAATAATTAGTAGCAGGGTAGTAGCAATTATGCAAAGGAAAGCCTCAAAAAATTTTTATATCATGAAAAAAAAAATTGTGAAACCTTACAACAAGGAACTCCTATGGTTTGGAAAAATGTTGCAATAAAAATATTGTATATTATAATATATAAATATTATAATCAAAAAAATTAACACAAACAAATTTTATGGTGTAAACAATAAAGACTTAAGACACATACATGAGGAAAGAGTAAAAGGAAAAAGTCCTAAATATTTGAAATGAATAACGAAAGACTTAAGACACATGCTGTATATTAAATGTGTAACAAATAAAAGGAAATGAACCAACACAAAAAATATTCCTTTCTCAAAACCATTTCTACCTCTCCAACTGGCCCGCTTCTTTTTAAATCTACAGTTTCTTTCTATCCCTTGAGAACTAATTTATTAAAAAAAAATCTCAACTTTTGTAATTTATTTATTTCGTTCAATTTAAGAAGAGAAAGGCGGCAGCAGTACAATTCATGTTGACTAGTTTTATTAAACCTTCATGTTTAAGTCAGAAAAGTTTAACATGCAATCGTATGTTGTTGACCAAATCTAAACCAATCAATTCTTGCACGTATGTAGGTATGTATGTATTTGTTTTCTTTTCCTTTTTAAATGTTTATTAAATGTTCATTTCTAAAACGGTTTTTGCAAACCTTTTATTTTTTGTTTTGTTGTGTTTTTTTGTCTATTTGCAATTTGTTTTTATTAAAAGAACCCGGATTATTTACTTTTTTTCGTTTTTTTTTGGTATTTGTTAAGCTAGAAAACATTCACTTTGTGTTTTTGATTGTGTCAGGCCATAAGTTATCGTCATTTATAATTTTTTATATATATTTTTTTTATAAAAAGATTGCAGAAGAAGAAGCTATTAGAATGTTGAAATTGTTGGTTGAGAATAAGTATTTATTTTTCTTAATATTATTGTAGTATAAATACAACCCCAGACTTTAATTAAATCAAGTAGAGCAATTAAATCTTTAAATCCGGAAAATATGTAATTTGTTTTAAAGCAGTATTACACACAGTGTAATGACCCTCACTATTGTAATTCTATAAATTTTTATAAAAACTTTATTCAAACAGAATTTTGGGAAGTGCTACGACTATTTAAATATCAAAAATTTTATATTGTCTTACCTTTTGTAAATAATGATCACAAGTCTTAAGTTCAACTCCCATTTAAGCCATGAATACAGCAAAAAATAATTGTTATTGAGTAGGCACGATGAATAGACTGTTTAAAGGCGATTGATTGATAAGTTCAAAGCTCCCAATGTCTCTAAATTGGAAAGAAGTAAACAATTGCTATAGAACTGCGGTGGCCAGTCATTAGAGAAGATACATGTTTGACAAAACCAACGAAATATTCTATGACACTTTAACTAAAGCAGTTGTTAGTGAAGAAAGTGACAGCATCAGTGTGTAAAAGTCGCAGCAGAGTCACTTAAAAGGAGATCGTAAGTCAAGCGTGAGCGGAGTGGGAATAAATCTGGCCAGAACCACATAGTAAAAAAGGAAAGAAACAGGGAATAAAGTGCCACAGAAGAGTAAAATAAAAATTATCATGCAAATATATGTAAACGTTTAAGAGGTTAAAATAGTATCAAAGAAGCGTCCTCAATTGATTGTTTGTAAAAAGACATTGTCTTAACGAAAACATAATTATGTTGAAAGCATGTTCAAAATATCAAGCGAATTGCCAAATCTATATGAAAATTAAGGCGAAGTAAGTTGAAATACGTTGAAAAATACGAATATTTCTGGTCGAATGTTTCCGGCAACATCTGTTGCAACATGTGAAGAGAAATAATATGAGCTGCGTGGAATTGTTACCAACAGCAAACAATGTTGAGTGCTTAAATAATATTCTTCATAGGACCATTATTACAACTTGGCTTTAATTAAACGCAGGATTTTGTTGGGCCGGTAAATGGTTTTATTATTAACTATTATTAAATAGCTGGGCCCGGTCCATCTGTCGGCTATTCCCCAATCCACACAGAAACACTTCTCACAAACAGTAGATACATATAAATTTTAGTCGAAATCAGTGATATAGGTCTTAACTTATTGCGCACAAACACCAAAAAAAAAGTTTTTTCGCTATCTGTTGGACGAATACTTACCTACATAGAAGCATATATAAAGATAATAGCAATAAGAAATGGAAGTTTTTATAATGTGCAGCTATCTATTTTTTCACCTTTAAAACATAGTAATTCCTTCAAATATGCTTTAGGCATTAATGTGGTTTCGTCCGATCCCCCAACTTATCCAGAAAGACCACAATTATTTCTAATTAAATAAGACACTGCTTGACCAACCTAATATTCGAAGATTGAATCCATTCACTGGTCGCTTAATCGTTTGAATTATCTGCAATATTCTCCTACTAAATATTATATTTTATTTTTATTTAAGATTAGTTGGTTAAATAGATGATGTTATGACGTACATAACATAAGATAAGATGCGAAGAATACTGATGAAGGATGTGGCGGTCCAGAAAATGCTGCATTTCATTCTGCTAGCGTCTAATTTTTCTTGTTTTCTTTGGAAAACGTCCGCATACATTTTTAAATAGTTTTTATTTCCAAAAATGTTTAAAAAGAAAATTAAAAATGAACAAAAAAGCCGAAAATAATTCAATTTTCATTCATTTATAAGATCGATGGTTCAAATCCTGATTGGGAAAAAAATTAAAAATTAAAAAAAAAATATTATATTTTACGAAAATAATGTCAGGCAACTTAGCGAAAAAGGACAATATTTTTCATTAATAATAAATCTTGGAATGCGTCTTAGCTAAGAGCAAACGCATCCTATAAAGTTGATATATTTACCGCAAGCAAATCTGTTGTATAAATAAAATAAAAAAAATATTGTTTATTAAATTGAAGATCAGGAGTATGTGTTCTAATCCCAGCCTTGAGTACTCAATGAAAATAATTACTAATATGGGCTAAGCTCTAACGAAATCGTAGTTAGAGAGGAAAGTTAAAATGTAAAACAAATGTTTGCTTTACAAGACATTGAGTAGTTCGTGTCTTGCTAGAGTTGCAGGGGTTTACAAGTGATCGTGAGTACATGAAAACCTATAAAGCTTTAACCACAGAGTTAAAAGGTAACGCTGGACAGAAAATAGAAGAGTAAAAACACCAACGTTTGACTGGAGAGTATTGTAACGTTTTAAAGAATATTTTGAGAAATGACAAAAATTTTGAAAGTTTAAATCAATAAATTGCAAAAACTCCTTAAATTACAAAATATAAGAGAAAATAATCAATAAAACTGATTGGTATTTTGAACAAAAAAAAGTCTGTGATTTATATTAATAATAATCATATCATGCAAAACACCTCCAGCTTTTTGATATTTGTGGCTTAAACAAATTTCAAGCACCAATTCGAACAAATGATTACCAAATCACAATCAATATGTATCAAGAAAATTACTCTCATTTGCAACAATGTTGCTTTAAAAAAAAAATATGTTGCTTGAGGAAAAACTATTTAATCTAGCAAGTTCTCAAGTCAAACAAGTATTAAAGGAGGAGAAAAAACTCTTCATTATTTTTCACATACAGTAGCCCATCGATGATAAGAAATAAATTATAAAAACATCAGCTAAAACTACAGATAATCACAGCCATTCAAGCGTTTAAACCACAAACGTTCGTTAGTCATTGAAAACGCCCCGTCTATTGCAGCATAAAGCAAAAGTACAAAAACAAAGAACTTTACTGAAAGGCCTGCGGACTTTTTAAAGTTAAAAATAACAGCAACTTTTACAAGCCCCTTAATGTTGTTTATCTTTTTTTTTTGGTTTTTAAATTTACCTTTTCTTATAGTTTTTGCTGTTAAAAAAGCGACCGTTGTCTATCAAAACTTTTAAGGTTGAAAAAAAAACTGTGGATTTACAACATTTAAATTTATATATTTTTAATACTGCTACTGCTGCTGCTGCTGCTGTTGACTGAAATGAATTATGGACTTGAATGTGTTAAAGTATAATGAAAAGTAGCCGAAATAGCCAACTACAATTGTTTTTATTATTATGAAATTCGTTTTTTTTTTATTCCTTTCAGCACGTTGAGCATTGTTTTGTAGCTACCAGTTACTTTTCCATTAGCTTTTGGCTATTTTTTTTTTCTTGTAGGTCTTTCTGTTGTTGTTCCTTTTCATTTTGACTGATAACTATCATTTGTAAGAATATATTGTTATTTTTTCAAATAGATTTATTTATTAAATTATTTTCTATTTTATTAATTTATTTATTAATTTTAAAAGCCCTTGTGTTCGAATGCTTACAAAAGAGAATGTTTGTTAACAAATATCAGCTAAATTGGTTTGTGTCAAGGTTTATTACAAATTTAATAGAGAGTTATGTACTCGTAAGTACTTTTTGTGAATTAAAGGAAAAAAAATAAAATAAATTTACTTTATTAATTTTAGATAGAACATTCTCACGAAGGTTAAAGTCAACATCTTCACCGATCGGCAAGCCTCTATGAAATCCCCGGTAAACTCCTTTTTTTAATTTAAGAACTGCTAAACAGTTTGAAATGCGTTTGTTTTGGATGCCAACTTGTAGACATATACCAGGCAACTGTAGGACGAATGAGGCTGCAATACTTTCTTTGGAATATTTTAGGAAGGCCTTTAGCAATTTAAAAGCTTCTTTTGCGTAACCAATCCTTAAGAGGAATAATTAATAGTCACTACTTGCGCTCTTGGCTTACTTTAGGCCCATGTAGCCTTGCATAAACCTGTAAAAATTTAGATTTCTACCTTCGCTACCTAAATCAGTTGTCTTCCTTATACTTCCTGACATTGTCTGGCTGGAAGGCACGCGGAGAGGACCCCTAGTTTTACAAGCTTTTAGCCGAATTGGTAAATGATAATATACGCTTTAAATAAAAATCCTTTTTTTATAAAGAAAAGGAGCATTTCAGGCATAACCTATTAAGTTATTTTTCGTAACATTAATAAAGGGATAGATGAGAGATCAGACAGTTGGCTGCTTGCTGTAATGTAAATTTATACCACTAAAGAGAAAAACACGTTTTTATTCTTTGATTGTCGCAGGGGTTTGAACCCTGACCAACAAAATATGTAGTCAACGTGCTTACCATGAAGCACCATCCTATAGCACTGTGAAAAATTCGTATAATGAATTTAATCGTGGCCAAAGCTCGCTCAAAGACGAATTCCGTGAAGATCGTCCAAAGACGGCTGTTGTGCCAGAGAACATTGATCGACAAGATCGACATGCGGCATACTGAGAGATAGAGACATCCTTGGACATTTCTTCCACCAGCATACATTCGATACTGCATGAACACCTGGCCGTAAAAAAGTTTTGTTCTCGTTGGATCCCGCACAATTTGAAAGTCGCTCAAAAAAAGACTCGTGTCGATTGGTGCAAAGAAATGTTGCAAAAATACGATTGCGGTGCTTCAAAAGACGTTTCTAAGATCGTCACAGGTGACGAATAATGGATTTATGCGTATGAGCCCGAAACGAAACAACAATCGACCGCGTGGGTCTTCAAAGACGAGCAAAATCCAACGAAAGTTGTTCGTGGAAGAAGCACTTCGAAGCAAATGGTCGCCTGTTTTTTCGGCAAAACTGGTCATGTGGCGACTGTTCCGCTTGAGCAACGTAGGACGGTCACTTCTGGGTGGTACACTATAATTTGTTTACCTGAAGTCATCGGAGAAATTCGAAAAACCAACAAGAGAAGACGAATCATTGTTCACCGTGGCAATGCGAACTCTCACACATCGGCTCAAACCAGAGCGTTTTTGACCGGCCAAAACGTCGAATTAATGGGTCATCCGCCGTACAGCCCTGACTTGGCACCTAATGACTTCTTCTTGTTTCCGCACATTAAGAAAAAAATGCGTGGTCAACGATTTTCGTCGCCAGAAGAAGCTATTGAAGTGTTCAAAAACCATGTTTTAGAGGTGTCTCAATCGGAGTGGAAAAAGTGCTTCGACAACTGGTTTGAGCGCATGCAAAAGTGTATAAATTATGCTGGAGAATACTTTGAAAAACAATAAAACTATTTTTGATTATAAATATTCGTATTTTCACTATAAGGCCAGAAATATATAGAGCAGCCCTCTTAATGATTTTTTTAAATTTTATATTCAGGTGAAATATCGAATTTCTTGTAATATTTTTTAAGGAAACAAACTATAAATAGCATCCAGTTTGTTCTTATTTTTTGTCTGATGATTTTTTATACGCTTCACAACAAAAAGGGGAAAAAGGGTTTATTTAGCGAAGTCGATTAAGTGATGTCCGTATGTCCGTCCGTGTTAGATTTCACACAAAAAATAAATATGTCAATTGATCAAATATAGTGTCGAAAGATGTGCTTTTGGAATATTGGAATAAGCCGATTCATGTCCTTCAAGGCAATAGGCAAAACACCACGCCTACCTCTAATTTTTTTTATGTTATTTGGAGCAATGAACTAACTTTAACCAAAAAAAAATAAATATTCGGGGCGATAGAAAGTTAAAAAAATAAGCAAAAAACATCTCGTGAAAAAATTGCCGATCGCCTATATTTTCCGAGTTACGGGGCTCTGAAATTTAAAAATTTTTTAAACTATCAATATGGGTACCATCTTAAAGTTTTTGAAGAGATTTTTAAGCAAATACTAAAATTTTTTAAAAATGCTTAACACATTAAGAGCCGATGTCATATTTATGTGAAATTATATATATGCAGTACCATTTTTTTATTTTTTAATTCTCTGTCATCCTAATAATTGCTTTTTTGATTACAGTTACTTCAGTAACTAAGATTTACATAGATGGTGAAGGGTATAAAAGATTCGACTTAGCCGAATATAGCACTCTTACTTGTTTTCACATCAATTTTTTTTTTTTTTTTTTGGCATATTTAGTGCTTTTGTGATATTTCTGTTAAATATTTATATAGCAAAACCTGTACCTTGTTTATGTAACTTAAATGACTAATTTTTTACATTGAAATATTTTAGCCATTTTGATTTACACAGGGTCAGCTACAGTAAATCATAAATTTTATAAGATAATGTAAAGAAAAGGTTCATGCTCAACTCTAATTCTAGTGACATTAGAAATTGTTTTTCGTTTGTTGTGTGTCTATTAATTTTCTATTTATTTTTTGTGAATGATTTTTTTAATTAAAAAAAAACTTTTTTCGCCCCATTTTTTACTATCCCGATTAAATAAATTAAATCCCGATATTAATTACTAGCAGTGCCCACGACACCGTCTGCCTGTTATTTTTAATTTTCTTAAAATTAAAATTTAACTATATATTCCAGATTTCTGTAGATAGTGTAAAAAATTTCCACTATTGTAACTCTATTTTGTCTACCAAATGACCTATTATTACGAAAAACAAGGTATTCTATATTGGAACCAAGATTGTAAGGGACCTCCTCACAAAATTTTGTTTAAATCTATGTAGTAGTGTTTACGAGATCCGAACACAGACAGACAGACAGACGGACAGTCAAACAGACGAAAATTTGAAAAGTAGGTATTTTGTTTTCTATATCGAATGCTATCTACACCAACAACAAAATTAAAAAAACAATAATTTCATGTACAAAAATGACCCTGTTACTGTTTTATTATATGTACAGATTGAGGGTAATGTCTAGATAACCATTAAAAAAAAGTAAGCGGTAGCGACGCTTAATATTTTTTAATGAAAAATTTTTGTTGTTTATTTAAATTAAATAATTTGCAAAGTGCCCTTGCATAGAATTAAATTATCGTAGTGTTTTGTGATATTTAATTTTTCATCATCTTTTAACTGTATAAAAGTCCCGAAATAAGTAAGCCGTATACAGCGGAGAAAGAAAAGTAGAATCAGTATCGGTATTTTAATTATTAATTCGGGATAATAGATGTTTTTTTATTTTTTTGTAAAAGTGTTGTTTTTTCTAGAAATAAATTTAGTTTGTCTATAATGAAGAGTTGTCGAAAATTTTGATTTTACAATTTTTATAAAATTACATTTTATAAAATTTTGAGTAGAATCCACATATGAGCAATATGAGCAGTATCGAAATGGTCATATGGATATGCTTTCCCCGC
This sequence comes from Gymnosoma rotundatum, assembly GCA_916610165.2. Classification (NCBI taxonomy): domain Eukaryota; kingdom Metazoa; phylum Arthropoda; class Insecta; order Diptera; family Tachinidae; genus Gymnosoma; species Gymnosoma rotundatum. Next base: position 113,671,003 of record OU744340.1, on the reverse strand, counting down.
AGTAATACATTAAGGAAGCAAGCGCATCTTTTTAGAGGGTTATTGATTAAATTATCAATATAGTTTTGCAATATCGAGATTAAAAAGAGCAGTGGCAAATTAGAACGAAAGTTTTTATTTACTGTGGCTAATTTTAAGCCAAAAAAAATAATTTCTTAAAAAAATTTGAGAATCACTGGATCACTCAAAAAATTAAATTTTTCTGTAGTTTTGTGAATGTTTTTCTAAACTATACTTAAATTGTTTTTAAAACAATCAAATAGCAATAATAATACCAACAACAATAGCAATTTACCCGTTAAGGCCTTATTAAAACTTTAAACATAGAAACCAGTTTTATAATTTTATTAAAAAAAAATACAATCAAAGAACAGAAAGCCGCCTTTAAACAAAAAAAAAAACAAAAAACCAAAAATTGCAACTACGAATATCTTAAAAAAGACATTTTTAATATTTATTTATTTATTACCCAGCAGGCCAAGTACCCAGCCAGTGCAGAAGGTGCGATTTCATGAGTAATTCCGCGCCCATTATCCGATGGAATTGGAAAATTTAATTAAACTTAGTCATTGTTAAGATACAAATTCTACTTTATTTTACCAACTTCTACGAATGTCGACTGCAAACAATCACAACAGCAATAGCTGCTTAGAGAACTTCTGGGCGTTTTTTTAGAATATACATGAGTGTTTAAAGTAAAACTGTTAAAAACATTTTTTCTATAAATTGAAAAATTAATTTTAATTAAAGTGCTGAACATTATTAAAACAAAAATGATAAATTATTTATGGCCTTTTTCTGGTTCAAGTTTAAATTAGAGTTTTTTTTAATACCAATAAAATTTAATGAAAAAATTTTTAAACTTGTTTTATTTTTTTATTTTCAAAATTAAAGAATACAAATTAGTTTTTAGAAGCAAGCGCGTATTATAAATTGCAAAACTCCAAAAAAGTCAAAAATCAATAATTTTTTTTTATTTTAAAAACGATTGTATATTGGATGAAAATGAAGTATTTAACCCATGAGAAAAAATAAAATGAAGAGAAATATTGAGCTAAATTCATATCAAATGGTATTTCAAAGCTTAATCAAGGTTTTAGTGCCAGTTATTGTTCAGTTAAGTATCGGCGATATTAAGGCGATAACAACAATAAACAAACAATTAGTCAGCTAACACTCTGACTTATTAAAACGAGCGTTCTGGGAAAAATAGCTGCTTTTGTTGCTGAACAATATTTTCAACATAATGAAAGTTAGAGGGTCGCCTCTCGAGCAAATTGCTCTGTAAAAAGCTCTGTACATTATCAAATTTGGAGCATTTGGGATTCATGGAATACATTTCGGCTTTTCGGAAATAAATGCACAGACGTCGAGCTGCAGTGACTCTTCAATATAAAGACATGCTAACAGAATTTGGTCTTCCTTTATTTTAATAAAGTTAATGCTGATGATGCAGAGATGTTTCTACAGGTTTGTGCTGTAAGCCATACTGTTCGTAAAAGAATTCAATACTGCATTAGACATTTTCGAGCCGTATACTTTGCCATTTTAGTAAACAGATTTAATCTAGATTTCTAGAATTTTTTTTTATTAAAATTGATGAAAACCTTAATTTAACAAGTAAGAGTGCTATCTATATTCGGCTATGCTGAATCTTATATACCCTTCACCATTTATGTAAATCTAGTTTAGTAAAGTAACTGCAATAAAAAAAAAATATTGGGGCTGACAGGGGAAAATAACTGAGAAAAAAATTTAAGTACTCTTAATGGGTAAAGTGTTTTTTAAAATTTTTAGTATTTCCATGAAGATCTCTCCAAAAGCTTTAAAATGATACCCATATTGATATTTTAAAAAATTTGAAAATTCAGAGGCCCGTAACTCGGAAAATATGGGCGAGCACCAATTTTTTCACTTGATGTTTTTTTTTCTTGTATTTTAATTCTCTATCATCCCACATATATTTACTTTTTTGATTGCAGTTACTTTATTGTTAAAAATTTTATGGGAAAATTAGAGATAGGCGTGGTATTTTACCCGCCCGTCTAAGGACATAGAACGATACTGCTGATTTCTAATAGCACCTTTTTCGGCAATGTGTCTGATCGATGGGCATATTTAAATTTTGCAACGGCAAACTTGATTTCAATACTAACATGGACCAACAGACGGATATAGTTCGCTATGCATAAGAAGTCAGAATATATATACTTTATGGGTTCGGAAAGGGATATTGTAGAAATTACAAACGGAATGACAAACTTAGTTATACCGTTTTTTCCATTTTTGTGGTGAAGGGTATAAAAATGAAAGGTTGACCTTTTTTTATGTGAGTCCAGCTCGTATTTAACCATTTTATTATTAAACTGTTGCAGCGTTAGGTAGGCCCCTTTTTTGGCGCCGCTAGAAATAAATTATTTACCACTTTACCATACTGGATCTTAAACCCGGCATAAGAAAGGATTGTGATATAAAAAATCAAAAGCCACTGGCTGGGATGTGAACTTATGCCATTAATGCTACCGCATGTTTAGTTAGTAAAGAAAATTCATATCCAATTGCTATTTTGCATAAACTCAAACAAATTATCTATTGATTTAGTAGCTATCGAATGTATGAATAATAATTTGTATTTATTTCATGGGAAAAGTCATTTTTATGACACAGAAAAATATTGTTGCGACTATTAGCGGTATTTTTATTTTAATACTGAAAAGTAATGAAATTTTTTTTGCCTCAATTATATATTTAGTTAAACAGTTAATAAAAAAATATGTATGAAATTATTAATTGAACCAATTACATATTTAATAAAAAAATTTTACAAAACTGAAACAATTAAAAATTGAATAGATTTTGATTAATTCTTTTATTTATGTTTAATAATAATTTAATCATTTAATAAATTTTCAATTTTAATACAAATAGAGCACTTAATAGAGACAAAAAAATTTTTTTTTTTTCGTAAGCGTTGAACGCATATTTCCAGAAGGAAACTTAAATACAACGAAATACAGAGAAAAATTAGCAAACAAATCTCTCTTGACAATGGAATTTTAACAACTAACCGCTCAGAAATGACGCTCAGTAATAAGCCAATTGCTGCTCAAACTCGCCGCTCTTCCGCTCATTGCGTGGGCTCGGCCTAAGTCGAGTGAAAATTAAATTGGCAAAGTATTTATCAAAGCAGTTGAAACATTAATTAAACTTGAAGCTAAGTTCAAATCAATGTCTGTTAAAATTAAAACCATTTATGATTTTTTTTTTGTATAGATGCTCTTGATTCAAATCAAAAAATCTATACTTGAATTTAGAAAAGACATTGTTTTCTTCTAATACCAGTACTTTGCATCATAATAATTAATTACTCAATATTTCATACTGTTTTTCTTTTTAGAAAAGTCTCATATTTAGATTTATTATTTTAAGGATTTCAAAAATAAATTTTCAAATTTCGGAAATCACTTAAAAATAGTGCAATCAATTATTTCTGTTTTATTGAAAATAATTTCATTAAAAATGCCAGCCTAAGTATCAAGTTCTATTTTACTTATTACTGCTAGTAAGTAACCTTGTTATTTATTGTGTTTTAGATTGGATTTCATTCAGTCGTTAATTCATCACTTGAAGTGAGTGAGTCAATAAAGCGTTAAATTTTAAAAGAATTAGAATGTTTAAGAATTAATTTTTACTGCTTCGTTTTGTTTTTTTTTTTTTTAATTTTAAAATTATAAATGCTAACCATGACAACAAAATAAAAACCAGTTGTAAATTTTAAGTTTATATTTTTTCTTTTAGTAAGAAATTAAAAAAAAATCAATAAGATTGTTTTTGTTTTAAATATCAACTTTATTTTAGTACGGAGTTTTTTTTTTTTTTGTTTGTAGCGTTAAACAATAAATTAATTTTAAAAACCTGTTGTTTGTATGGTCACCTGTTTTATTTTTATCTTCAATTCAATCTGTTTAAAAACTTTAAGTTTTAACCAATTATTTGTTTAAATTAGTGTTTGAAGATTATATGGAGTGCTACGTACCTGCAAAGAAAGAGAATAGAAAGAAAAAAATATTTAATTAATTAGGCGATTTAAGAAATATAGCAGAAATGCTTGGAAAATAATTTTTTAGTTTATTAAAGATAATTTAAATTAATTTTATATAAGAAAAGACGGTTTAACCTTCAAACTGTTTTAAGATTAAAGTGTTCAAATTATAGTTTAAAGCAGTTGATAAAAAAATAATAATTTTAGAAGTGTTTTGAATTAGATTCCTTACGATAGATTTTCACTGTTCATGTAAAATCAATTGCGATTGATATTGATGATAAGAATCAGGGTGCGGAAACAAACAAAACGTAACGTTTGCTTCCGTTCTTTTTAAGGTAAAAGAAAAACAAATTAAAACAATAAGAAAAAACCTGCTATTTTGTTTTTAATTATTTTTGTTTGTGAGCACAAAATGTACATTTTCGCCAGAGGAGAAAATAAATAAAACGTTTCGCTAACGTTTACGGATTGCATTAGCGCTTTAAAGGGAACACATGTATATTTCTTAGTGAACTTTGCAATGAAATTGTATAATTGTATTGGTATATCAAAGCAAGTAGATGAGCGAATAACCAGTTGATTTTTTTCTCTGCTCTTTCTTATAAATTAAAAATTTTTTTTTTTTTGTTTTGCTATGAATAATATGATGAAAAATTTCTAAACGTTTATCTGCCGTATTCAAAAAAATATTGCAACATATTTCAAATGTTATTTAGAGCAAATTTGTATGACAATTTTGTCATAAAAAACATTTCAAATTTATTTTATTTCTTATGAATAAAGCAAGTATATCTTTGCGTGAAACGTTTTGTTCATTTTCATACACTGGTGTATTCCAACTATTGTGAATGACACTAATCTTATGCCCCCCACACAAATTAAATATTTAGTGTTGTTTAGCGGAAAAAGACGTTTTTAATTCTTCTTGATTAAGTTGAATTTTAATAATAAATCACAATTAGCATAAAACTTTATCATATAAATCATCAACCTGTTTACTAAAATCTTTAATAGAAACAAATTAATATTCAAATATTATTTTGAATCAAATAATAAATGAAAGACATTAATTAGTGTTGGTTTTAAATAGCCTTTGTCAAGACAAGTTTATTTTTATTTTAAAAAAATTGTTTGGAAAATATTTAGGTATGTGATGAAAAATGTTTGTTTTAAAAAATTTATTTTATATAATATCGTGCTATATTTTATTCCGACCAATTTGGTAATTAAATAATTTGGTCGGGATAAAAAAGGCACAATATTTTTAAAAATTAATTTATTTACAAAAAAAAAAAATTCTTCCGGCGCTTGGTTTTTTTCTTTATAATTATATTAAAATCAACATATGAATTCTTGTTTTACATTTGGTTATTATGTTTTTTTTTTATCTAAATGGGTCATCGGAATAGTGAAACACAGCAACAAACACCGGTATAAGAGACTTTTTTTTAATAATATCTTTTGGCGTTGTCACATTTTTCTTATAATTTTAATTAACAAATTTGTTGACGTTTTTCCCAGAAATTCAGATTTCTGTTTGGGCAACTTTATAATAAAATACTTCCTTCTAATCGTTGTTTAATTATAAAGGTTTTTTTTTTTCAATAAATTAAAGAACATTAAAATAGATAAACTCAACGACAGATAAAATGCACAACAAATATTGTAACAAAAAGTTCAGTTCATGTTTAAAGCAAGTTTTTCTGTCATTAGACGATTGTTAGGTTTATGCTGATGAACAGTGGGTCATTTGTATGTTTATAAAATTTTTAGAAAATTATTTTTAAGAAATTATTTTCCAAAAAACGTTCCTCTAAAAATTACCTTCCAAAAATTAATTTTAAAAAAATACCGTTAAAAATACATTTTAAATAAAGTACCATTAAAAAATAATTTCTGCAAAATTAAGATAAATCTATTTAAACAATTTTTTTTCAAAGTATTTCTTTTAATAAAACATTTAAAAATATTAACTTTTAATATAACAGTAAAATACCTATTTGTGAAAAAAGTACCAGTTAAAATTTAATTTTGAAAACTGCCCTTAATAAACTATTAAAATAATCTTTGAAAACCTAAAATATCTCTAAAAATGTCTTTTTTAAAAAGTATTTTTACAAAGTACCTTTTTTATGAAAGTTATACTTTAAGAAAACAGTATCTTTTAATAATTTATTCCCGGAAATTGTACTTTACGTAAACAAAAGTTATTTGTAAGAAAAATTTTCTTTAGATTCACTTTATCATTATTTTTAAAAGTCCTTTTAAAAAGTACATTTCAAAACAATAACTTTTAAAAATTATTTTAAAGGAATAGTTGTTAAGAATTATTTTATAAAAATAGTTGTTAAAAAAAGGTATAAAAGTACTTTTTTAAAGATGTTGCTTTTTAAAGTACCAAAAGTACAATATAAAGTGAATCATTAAAAAACACACCTTCAAAAAAGCTATAATTGAAAAATTTTTGTTTTTTTAAAAGTACTTATAATATATTACGTTTTATAAAAAGTACTTTTTTAAAAGGGCACTTTTTAGCATTTGTAACCTTAAAAAAGAATTACAAAGCTTTTTCTTTCTGAGAAGATATTTTTTATAAAATTATTAATTGGAAAAGTACTTTTTAAAAAGAACATGTTATATTAAATTTTTTTTATATTACTTAGGATCGTTAAGTAGATAATCTTTAAAAAAAAGGACCCTTGAAAAATGTTTATATATCAGACTTCCTTTCAGCAGTTTTTCGTAAAATCGGGGTCTTCAATAGGTTTTATTTAAAAAATAGGTCCTAAATAATGAAACTGTTAAAGACTCCTCAAGTAATAAATTTCAAATAAAAAACTTAAAAACCTAACACTTTCGGCAAAAGAAATATCATACCCCTTTCTTCCATTTAGTCCCACTGTGCTTGTCAACACAAAAACATTTTAACTATATACTTTCTAGATAATTTGAGTATAATAAAATAGTAAAACAAAAAAGATAAATTATTTATAAACACAAATAGACAGAGTTAGAGAATTGAAGAAATATAAGATGCAATAAAAGAATCCAACCATGAGGTTTGTTTGTGTCACATCTAAAATCCACACAGTATCGCATTCAAAATCAAAACTAGTTTATAACATTTATATGTATAAACAGACAGACAGACAGTAAACAAATATTAAAAACAATAACAGCTACAAAAGCAACAAACATAAGAACAATAGTTATAAATAAATACAAGTACAACAACAACAACATCTTTGTGATAACAGCTGCATAAATTTAACTTTTTTTTACATTAAAACATTAAGAAATCAGAAACAACAACAACAACAAAGAGAAAAACAATGACAAGTTTTGAGATAAAAAGCAAAAGTACATAAAATGTAACATTTCAAGCGATAAGTGAAGTGAACACAAACACAGCCCAGACTCAAAAGATAAATGTATTTTATGTATTATAACCTTTAATATTTATAACGAAAGCGAATATATCGTAAAGTCATTATATCATTATATATTTTGACAAAAGATTGTTAGTTTTAAAAAACTTAGAACAACAGTTCATTTAGAAATGGGATTCATAAAGATATGAAAAAACTATTAGATTAATAACATGACTTCGAGCATATGGTCACCTTTACTTTTCTTGACTGGAAGTACAATTTAAGGCCACTTTTGGGGTGTTTTATGTTACGAATAACACGAAATATATTGGGTTCTAAGGCGTCAATTGCTGCTGGTTTAGTACCATACACCAGTTACTTCATAAGAAATATGTACAACTTTAGTGAACTATTATTGACAGCTTCCTTCTCGAAATCAAATTTTAGTTTAAGGAAGTTGATGGTGGGAGCCGTAGTACGACACATAGCGCCATCTTGTTGAAACCACTTCACGTCCAAATCAAGGCCGTCAATATATTAAAAAAAAATCATTGATAACAGCGCAGTAGCGATCTCCATCAAGCGTAAAGCGAGCTCCGGCTTAACTTTTGAAGAAGTAAGGTCCAGTGATGACACCAGCATATAAACCGCACAAAGGAATACAGTTTTCTGGATGGTTTGGAACCCTTAGGTTCTGTTGTGGATTAATTTCACACAATATGCGGCAATTGTATTTATTAACAAACCTGTTAAGTAAAAGAGCGCTTCATCGCTAAACAAACAAATTTTTTACATATTGATAAATTAAATTGATGACAGATTTTCAAAGCAAATCTTGGCAATTTAGTAGCGTTGTTCAAGCGTCAAGGAACCAATGATGATTTGACATATTATACTAACTATGCACAGTATGAAAAATAACTTGACAATTTCGAATATTCTATTGGGGTTAAAAACCATTTTGTAAAGGAGCATTAATTTTTTCAAAGAACGTCAAATTTTATTATACAGGGAAGTATACCTTCTTCTTGATAATTTTGCCGTAATTTTGGTAAACATTAGTCTTGAATGTTCATATTTGGCCGTCGTGAAGTAGACACGTTGAAAATTCATTATGATTGTTACTTGGGGGGCTGCAAACAAAGCTTGGTAAAAAAAATAAAGTAGATCATAACATGTTTCTTTTCTGGAACCAACTTAAATTGGCTCTTTTGATTTTCGCGAAATTATTAATTAACTAAAATTTTTCATCTGAATTAAGAATATTTAAAAAGAAGGCTTGATACTGACTAATAAAATAATTTTCTATTTAATTTTAAATTTAGGACGACAAATAAAATAGTGTTCATATAAAATTTAAAACTTTATTCTATTATTAAAACTATAACTGCTTAAGCAATTAATGATATATAAATAATTTTAGCAATACACTCTGACTTTTCAAATGTTAATTGAAACCATTGTATTGTAATTTTCACTGTTATTAACAAGCCATCAATAATGATTGTAGTGAAGAAAAAAGGAGAAAAAGAAAGAACGAAAAAATTGTAACAACGAATCAAGTTAATTAAGATTTTTCACATTTCGACCATAAAATATTTTGTTGCCAACAATTTAATAAATACCAAAAAATTTTTTACAGTTCATTCCTATTTAACATCCATTTATACACGAACGAACATACCAAAATCTCAATATATGTCCATCATGTGCAAATATAGGGTTATTTATTTTGTGGCTCTGAAAGAAACAGGAATAATTAAAAATATAAAAACACTTCTGATAAAAATGTGAGCTAATTTTTTTCAATATAAGGACAATACTTTAAAAAAAAATAATTAATTTATCCCCTCAATTGGGTATCATTCTCATACAGGATGGAACAACTAATACTTTAGAGGTCTTTAGAGTTTAAGGATTTTTTTTTTGCAAAAAGTCGATTTTATACGTGATACTGCAACGGAAAATTAGAAGGCAAGTCCTTCAATTCAGAGATGGCAAGTCACATAACCGATATTTTAAGAAACATATTCGGGGAATAAATGAAATAAATCAAATATTTTAAGTCATGTGACTGTAACGATTAGAAGTGCCTGTTGTTGTTGCATCTTTTTTATTTAAAAAAGCACAGATATCTAAACCAAATAACACACGTCACTAACACTAAAGCACTGGGTATAAAATCTTATTTAGAGTTTTACCTGCAGATATTTTATTCCCACATTCAACAACAAAAATGTGTTGCTCATCACTGTACTAAATGAATCGAATAATCGGTTAACCGCTTACGTCTATTCGATAAAATAATTTTGTAATTAAAAGATCTAAATACTTTAAAAAACAATTCATTAATTTTAATCGATTATTTTTAATCGATTATTTTCAATCGATTATTTTTAATCGTTTAACCGCTTACGTCTATTCGATAAAATAATTTTGTAATTAAAAAATCTAAATACTTTAAAACAACAATTCATTAATTTTAATCGATTATTTTTAATCGATTATTTTTAATCGATTATTTTAAATCGATTATTTTTAATCGATTATTTAAATCGATTGTTTTTAATCGATTATTTTTAATAGATTGTTTTTAGTGCATTATTTTTAATCGCTTATATTTAATACAGAATTTTTAATTGATTAATTTTAATCAAATTTTTTAAACTCAATTATGCTGTTATTTGAAATTTTCCTTTTACAAGCTATGATATTTTAAATGAGGCCTTTATTGCTCATAGTAGATCTAGTCGCATCAATTGGCACCAAAGAAAAATACTTTCTGTTGTAGACTTAACTTGCAAATAAAGCGATACTTTTTCTGTTTAAATATCCATTGTTTAAAAAACGAGCCTTATCCCCGAACAGAATATTGATCATGTTCAATCGAATAAACAGTACTAATAATGGTCATTCTGTGGATTTATATGATATTTATATACAGTAGCTATTATGCTGCAGTGAAATCGTAATGCGAAAGGATCCAGGGTTATCGAGCTTGGTGCTTGGATGGATAATAAAATCACCTTTAAGTCAACATTAAGCATGGTAATGTACCCGAACTGAAACATGACTTTCAAAAAAATTTGTTCTAGCAAATAAAACTGAGCATAAATGACAAGCAGTTGCTTGTTTGAGTTTTTAAAACCTACCGAAACTGAGCTGTCAAATTAGAACCACAAAATGATAACTCTATATTTTATAAACTTTAGTGCAAACATGTTCATGTATATGTATGACGTGAACATATTTATGTTGTACACAAATAAAAAAAAAGTTAACAAATCTGTCTGTTTTTCTAGTCGATTTAAAAAATAAAACCTTTATGAGGTTAATGAAAAATGTTTGGACAAAAATGGAAAAAAATTACTTGCACTATACTGCAAAAAAGAACAAAATTCTACATCAACATACTTTACATTTGTATGTTTGAGTATGGCACCCTCACACATATGTATATCCACACAGTAGCAATATTTTATTATAAATAAAATTTGACATAACTTTCTTTTATGAAGCGTATGAGTAAATGGACACAATGAACAAGAAAATAAATTTATATACGTCTAGTTGATTTATTTTCCATAATTAAAACAAAACTAGGAGAAGGTATCATATTTTCATTTAATTGGAAATGTAAAATTTAGCGAACCCTAACACTGAATGATTACCTTGAGCACTTGACAGAGATACTTAGAAATATTTTGCCAAAAATAATAACTTGCATAAATGTGAGTGTAAGAATAGACAAAAATGAATAATATTGTAAAATAATTTGTAGAAAAACAGCAACAATTAGAATTCAAATAATCAATGAGATCGTATGCATAAATTCATCTAAATGACGTTTTCGAGAATATCTTCGGCATCATTGAATTTGTTCCACATTCAAGTTCTGTCACATATATAGAAAATGATCATGAGAACAATAAGAAAGAAAAGTACAACTAATGTTTAAACAATTTATTTTTATTTTTCTTGAGAGAAAATAAGAAATATGAAACATTATTTACATACAGTTACAGACAAAGAAAAAAAGGACACTAAAAATATTTGGGACACTAAAAATATTTGGATAACACTATTTGCCATTTTTTAATGAGGACGAAAACTTCTTAATGCACGTTTGTTTCGAAGGAAGGAGATTGTCAATTCGGCTGGAATGTTGTTTTTTTTATTGTTTGTGCCTGCAGAACTCAGTAATTTCTAAAGCGTTTAAGTGTATTATGAAACGTAAAAAGAGTCAATTTACAATTTATAAAAACACTATAACTCCCAAAAGCAGAAATAAAATAAATTTAAAAGTTAAAGAGTGTCCCCGTAGGTAAAGTAATTTGACCTATCTATTAAACAGCTATCGACAAACGCTTTAAAGTTGGACAGAACGTCGATTACTATGATTGTTACAATAACAAGTATAAATAATCAAAATTAAAATTACATGGTGACTCAATAGTTCATTAAATTTTATGTATGGCTATACTTTTGAAAAGGTGTAGAAAGACGGTTAAAATTTACAAGGAATCAGCATTCCTAAGTCTGCTTTAAAAACAAGTATAGACTTTGGATTTGGAAATTACAGGGTGTCCTAATAGTTAATGTAGTTTTATGTATGTGGCCACACTCTTTAACTGTTAGAACCAGATGAATGAAATCTGTTTTTAGCTCGGTTTTAGTTTTATATAATAATTGAAAACAATTATCGATTTTGTAGATGGTGGTTTTTAGTTATTCTGTGAGATCTCTCGACTATATTATGCTCCACTAATCGTCGTCTCACTGTCCTAGTGGAAATTCGAACGCTTAGGTTAGTTTTAACAACTATAGCAGATTTAAAAGAGTGTCGGGATGCTAATTGCTTAACAGGGTTGTTCTTCTTAACAAAAGTTTTTCAAGACCTGTCTTTTTTAACTCATATTTTTTTTTGACTGTAATACACTAAAACAAAAGTTTGATATCTTTCATTGATTTTTCATCATTCGTCCTTAGCTTTGGTATTTATATTTCAAAATTTTTAAATCATGGAGTGTTTAGCATCTTTACGGTGCATCGCACCACCCATTTTTAATATGAAATGCTTTATAAATGAAATATTTTTAAAAAAATATTAACGGTCACGTTAATACTAATGGCAATATTATTTAATGTCAAAGTTTTTGTTAACGTTGCTGTTTATATTAAGTTTATTGCTGTAATTAACCGTATTTCCATGCGTTTTTAAACATTTTATTCTTTATTTAAACTTTGTTTTGTTATGAAACGTTGCCAGATAATTATTAAGTTTGAAGCAATGGAAATTTTGTAGCACAAAATATTTCATAATTCTTGAAAAAAATCCGACTGTAAAACAGGTTTCAGCTATCAATCTTTAACGGTTAAAAATTTTGCCAACATAAATTCAGTTACATTTACTATTCGGACGCCCTTTAATTTACAAATCCAAATTTAATAATTTTTGTTTTAGCGGACTAAGCAATAAACATATGTAATACGGCCATATACACTTAATTAAATGAACTATTGTGGCACCCTTTAATTCATATTTTCAAATATTTATTCTTGTTATTATAACGATCATAGCAATTGATATTCTGTCAAATTTTAAAGCGTTTGTCCGTTTATGGGGGCACCCTTTAGTTTCAGATTAAGTTTTGTATGACTTTGTACTATTGTGAGTTATAGTGATACGTAGTTTATTTAAATTTTAAAGCGGCGTCCTTTACGGTTCATAATACACTTTAAAAATGTGTATGTTGTTTAAAGACACTTTTTAATTTTTAAGATTTTAAACTGTTAAAACGGAAAGTATTTGTAAGCATAACCTTTCAAACAAAGAAAAGATTTTTAAAAGCTGTTCAGAAATGACCGAGTTCTGCAGCCACAAACATTAAGAAAGTGACATTCTGTTGAATTGTAAACCTCCATCTTTTTTCTTAAAGCGGGTTAAAGAACATTATAGAACTTTTCAAAGCTGTGTGTGAGTTCTTGATTATTCCAATTTTTGTTTCTAATTGTTTGTGTTCTTTGAAACTCGGGTTGTTTATTATGACCTTTTTGCTTTTAAATGTTGTTGTACGTAAGTCGTTCTACAGTCGCTAGTTTTTTTTCTTTTCTTTCTTTTATTCGTCATAGAAATATTAGTTTAAAAGCACAAAATGAAACTTTCAAAAATAATTTTAATACTAAGAATTAAAGGCGTTATTTAGCGATGCTGTCAGTTAATAGCAAAATAAGCAAATCTCTTTTGATACTGAGTTGTCTATTACGTGAAAAACCTTACAATTATTGTTTTAAATGTAAAATAATAATTTCAATTATTATTATTACATGTGTTCGTTTTAACTGTAGTGTTTGTTAATATGTTTTCCTACAGATCACAGCCCAGTTAGCATTTTTTTGAATTATTGATCATATCCGAGTCTTTTTTGACTCTTCTACACGATTAAAATAATCGTTTATGCGCTCGTTTTAGAGTCGAAAATGATTGTTTTGTCGGTAGAAAATGGTACCCTAGCCGCGACTCTTCTGAACGAGTCCCTTATGACTCGCGTTTTCGACTCATTTTCGATACTTTTTTCAATCGTACTTATAATCAAATACGATACTTTTTTGAGTCATTTTTTGATCACGTTATTAGCCGTATGCGAGTCTTCTTCGAACCCTATTGTACCAACATTTCTAATTATATTTTCTCAAAATGAAACATTGCAAACAACGTTTTGCTTATTTTTTATTACACGCCGTCTTGATGAGCCATTGATTTGTTCAAACATTGAACAATTTCATGTGCGCACATTAAAATGGCTAGTGTAGACCATCGTTGCCGATGTCATGTCGGCTCCACGCAGACAAACATGAACAAATGTTTGTAACCTATTCTTCTGACGTTTTGTTCATGTGCGAACCAATCAATTGCTTGTCAAGACGTACTGTTACATTCGTTAATATGTCTCCAAAATAATTCTAAAAACAGTCGAATTTCAAGCATTTGCTTTTAGTACTTTTTGTTTTTAAACAAGTCGTTTTCTTTGCGTTTGCCGGAGTTTTATTCGAGTCTCTTTTTAAACGCACAACTGATGAATCAGTTTGAAGTCATTTTGGGTAGTCTTAAAAGACTCACTTTGGTGATTTTTGTAAAAACAATCTTCCAAATGCTAACTGGGAGTAAATAGTTGAGCCAATGGTTGTCATTTGCCACCAACAGTCATGAGAATATTTTTAAAAGTTTTAATTTATTTTTGCCATGTAACTTAAAAAAAGTTTTCTTATTTATAGTACATGTAAATATTTTATTTTAGAAATGTGTAAAAATGTAAGAGTTGTTGTTGTAAATTCTTATATGTTAATTAACAATTTCGTTTAAATTCCAAATTTTTTTTTTTTTTGTTTTCCACGAAATGAATAATACACAATATATTGGAATGATGATGAAAAGCTACCATCAAATAAATCGAACATCATCATCAATATGTGAATATTTATGTACACTTATTCTAACACATACTTTTATAAATATACACAAGCCACAGTGTTTAAATTATAGGGTTTCTAGTAACAAGAAAATTAAACCAAATCGAACTATTTTCGAAATTACAAAATTAACCCAGAAGTGGGCTAGAACTATGCTATTACCAGCTTAATCTCCATTTAAATATCATGACTGCCTGAAAAAGGCTTTATACTACTGCTGAGTAGATGCTTTACAAAATGCTTTCGAAAATGCAAAGTTGCAAACAACCTTTGATAAGATATTTAACACTTAAAACTCAAAATTCAATATGTCAAGCAGCATCAAACTGCCAAAAAGGAATTTTAACAGTTTTTTTTTTCAGTTTATGCTTTAATCAGAGGTACATCATTATCCTCTCAGAGCATTCCTAGTTTTAACAATTCAAAATTTTAATATTCCAATATCACTAAATTGCTGTTTGATCGTCCCTAACCTCTTCATACAGAGCTGGTTGATATCAAATGCTAAATAATTTTTGCAAAGAAAAGAAAGAAATGGGCAGAGGGTTTTCGTATATAAAATAAAAATTGTGATTTGCACTTTCTTCCAGTTTCCAATTATAACGATACAAAGACAAGTCCATATACATCAAATTACCTTAACTATGGGGACACCCTTTTATTTCTAATTTAAAATATTTATGTTTTTTGTTATAGCAGACACTGAACTACATATTCTGCGTCTAGTGTTTCTAATGTCTGACTATAGTGGTTCAAAACATAGAGCCATATAAATGAAATTGCCTCAGCAATGAGGACACCCTTTAGTTTTTTTATACTTGTAATTGTAGATATCGTATAACACACTTTGTTTAAATTTCAAGTGCCCGTCTGTTACGGTTAAAAAGATAAGACCATCTACATCACATAACATCACCTGTGGGGACACCCTTTAATTTCCAATTCTATGTTCTTTGTAATAGCAGACATGGAAGTACATATTCTGTGTAATTTTCATATATTTGAACATAAAGGTTCATAATATACGGCCACATAAGTCATTATTAAGTCACCAATTGGCACACCCTTTTATTTTTAATTTTAAATATTTATATTTATATAGTTTTTTGCTATAACGGTTTAAAGATAGAGCGGTATTAGTTGAACTATTTTTAGCAATGAGGACACCCTTTAGTTTTTTCAAATATAATTGTGGTCATAATGTAACTTTGTTTAAATTTCAAGTGTTTGTCTCCAATGGTTCAAAAGATAACGACATCTACAACAAAATAATATTACCTATGGGGACACCCTTTAATTTCCATTATTATACTTGTTGTTCTATCAGACTCGTTCTCTATAGTTTTTGAGGGTTTGAACATAAGTGGTTATAAATTACGGCGACATCAGTCAAATCTTGACGGCTATTGGAACACCCTTTAAAGTTTAGGTTTATTTTTTTTGTTAATTTCTGTAACTGTAAGTAATGGTAACTCTGATAACATTTTTTATGGGTACCCGTTACTGTTCAACAGACTTGGTAATATCAGTTGTATTGCATGAAGGCATCCTTAATTTTTTTAAAATTAAAAACATTTTTAAAAAAGGATCAACCTGTAAGTTTCACTTTTCAACTAGAAGAATAAAAATTCTATATCTGCTCGGAAATGCCTGAATTCTATGGGAAAAAATATAAAAAAATACAGACGAATTGACAACTCTCTCCTTTTTTAAAGACGTTCGACAAGAATCTGATAAAACAAATGCCGCAAAGTCTAATTTAGTGCGAATTTTTTAAAAGCTTTTAATTCTCAAAACTCAGTTTAAGAAACAATCGCCTCCGCAACTGTGTAGAAACACACTAAACTAACTGCAACAAAATAAAAATTACTTTCGGAAAACTTAAACATGATTTCCACTCTTTTTAAGTATTTTGTAAAAAATATATTTTAAACAAAAAAATCTTGAAGTTAATGTGAATTTTTTTGGAGCAGCATTTGTAAGAGTTGTAAACTTTAGTACAAAAATTTTTTTATAAACTGTTCGAAAAATTCAAAAAAGTGTTGAAAAGACATGATCCTTTCGAAAAGCCCTATTTTTTAAGTTGTAGCAAAAATTTCCTGTTGTTGAAGTAAAAACATTTCACCATTTTATTAGCAGGCGAAACAATGCGGCTTTTCTGGTCTATTTGTGTGGACTATAAACTTTAATTACTGCTGCTTATGTAAAAGCGAAGAGAGTTAAAAGGACTTTTTAGTCTGCAACGTTTACATTCAGTTGTATGTCAGTAGTTGCAGTTATTTGTTTAATTCTTTTTACCGCATTTTTCACTTTTTTTTATTTTGTTTGGTGGGTGTTCCTTTTTTGTGTGTGTGTATTCAAACCGCCCTAGTCTACTGGCAACAAAGAGATGTTGCATTGTTAACTTAATATCAGAGAAATGTTGGCCGCTGCATTGCTTTTATTTATATGTTTAAGTTTTCCTTATATTTTTAATTGTAATAGTAGTGGTATTTGTTAGTAATTTTTTTGTTGCTGAGGCTACCTTTTGTGCTTCTATATTGTTTTTCAACAGAAAAGGTAAAACAAACAGAAAAAATAATATGTAAAAGATTTGTATTTTACTACAAAATATTTCATTTTAAATGAAAAAATTCCGTTCTTATTTGTTGTGGAAGTGTATGCATGTGCGACTGTGTGCTTTTTATTTTTATTTTTAATTTAAAAAAAAAGTTTCATGTTCTTATTGTTGTTGCTGTTGTTGTTGTTTTAACAGCTACAATAAAATTTTATTATTGCTCAAAATCAAGAAACAATAAACAGGTGTTTATTTCAACCATGTGAACAAACAACAACGATATAAAGATACAACAGCAAACAACAAAAAGTAATAAAACAAATTGCTTACTGTTTGTTTGTGTATGTGTGTGCGAGCTTTGAACATCACACCAAAAAAGAACAACAGAAAAATTTGTTAAAATTAATTTTTATGTTTTGCACCACATGACGTATGAGTGTGATTTAATTAAATTGTCAATTGTTAAACATACGCCACGAGTGTTTAAATCATTAAAGGATCTTGAGAAAATCTCTGCACATTTTTCTCTATTTTGGTTTAAGCATGTTTTTGAATTTTAATGTAGCAAAAAAAAAATCCTAAAAAAATATTTCAGCGACTCTAACTGCCATCCCTAAATTAGCGCGTAAGACGCAAAGCAATGTAATTCATAGCTTTTGCGCTGAAATGTTATCCCTAAATAACAGCGTTAACTTCGTGTCGTTAAAAGTAATGTTAACTCATTTTATTTCATAAAACCCGCTGTATAAGAATAAAGAAGAGATAAAACCGCTAGATTGCCTTGAAAATTACTAAATTGTCACTACTTTTCAACCATAACAACACAAAACAAACCAACAAACAGCAAACTTCACTTCCTAACGCACTGTCAAAATTGGATTTTCCAATTGCTAAGCGTTGACGCCAAGCTATTTACACATCTATTTTTGTACCCTTTACCACCAAAAGTGGAAAAAGGTTATATCTAAGTTTGTCATTCCGTTTGTAATTTCTACAATATCCAATTCCGATCCCATAAAGTATATATTTTGAGTTCTTGTGCATAGTGAAGTCTATTAAGCGATGTCCATCTGTCCGTCTATCCGTTCATGTTAGTGTTAAAGTCAAACTTGCTAAGGCACTAGCCAGGTAATGAAAATTTAAATACGTCAATCGATTTGACATATTGTCGAAAGAAGTGCTATTGGAAATCAGCAAGATCGGTCCACGCCCACCTCGAATTTTTTTATATCATTTGAAACAATGAAGTAAGTCCAATAAAAAAAACACAAATATTTGGGGCGATAGAGAATTTAAAAATAAGAAAAAACTGCAGTGAAAAAATTGGCGCTAGCCCATATTTTCTGAGTTACTGGGCTCTGAAATTTTCATTATTTTTTAATATATCAATATGGGTATCATTTGAAAGCTTTTGAAGAGATCTTTAAGGA
Source organism: Gymnosoma rotundatum (assembly GCA_916610165.2). Taxonomy (NCBI): domain Eukaryota; kingdom Metazoa; phylum Arthropoda; class Insecta; order Diptera; family Tachinidae; genus Gymnosoma; species Gymnosoma rotundatum. The sequence continues at coordinate 113,652,130 of OU744340.1, read as the reverse complement.
AATACTAAAATTTTTAAAAATGCTTAAACCAGTAAGAGCCGATAGCATTTTTATGTGAAATTATATATAATAAGTACTACAATTAACATTTTTTTCTTATTTTTTAATTCTGTCACCCCAATATTCATTTTTTTGATTGGAGTTACTTGACTAAACTAGATTTACATAGATGGTGAAGGGTATATCGTATAAGAATCGGCAGAGCCGTATATAGCACTCTTTCTTGTTTAAACTAAGGTTAAGTGTTAAGACTATACAAGAGATGACAGTTTGACAGCATGAAACCTTAAGACTTTAGAACTGTAACAACTACATACTTTCACAATTTTCCATTGCCGCCTAGATGGGTTATTTGGTAATATCACATCAGAAAAAAGTTCGTATCATATTAGAGCGAAGGCTGGAAAATTATATCGAAAACGTTCTACTCTTTTCGGGTTTTTCCTGAATGCTTCGCTCAATAAAAAAAATCATCGTCCTAGTCTTTTGTTATTTCACCATTACCCCTGTGCACATTTAATGTTTTTCTTTCCTGCGCTTCTATAAATAGACTATTTGCTTTTTTTTTCTTTTTGGACATCAATTCATGGGAACCGGGATTTGATTTTATGAAGTACAAAATGGACCCATCATGCCACACTAGCAAAGTATCGATACAAGCAAACTATTAAAGTATTCATGCAAAAAAACACATACGTAATCGATTTATGGCAACAAGAAGGACATTTATATTATATGTGTCTAAATATGGTGCTGGTAAGCAAATTGTGGTTGTTTTAAACAACACCTAAGTAACAATAAACAATTGCTTGTAAGCATGTTATCATTAATAGGACACATCAAAGGCAGTTAATAATTTTAAGTGATTTTATTACTTTTCTAAAATAACAGTTTCTTTTATCTGTAAACATAACACATTATTACTTACCATAATATGTTAAATTTATTTTTTTTTGTGACCACATTATGACCAGAAATGAATAAGAAAATTTGGCTGAATGCAAAAGTGATTTGTTTGTTTTGTATCGGTTTATTTGTAGGCTTTAAAATGTAGAAATTAATAAATAAGTACTTTCCTAGAAAATATTTTTTCTACAAAATGGAAACAAAAAATTTTTATTTGAGATCAATACGATAATCAATGACATTAAAATTTAAATATTATTTTGGGCATTCACCGCTGCTGTTTTTATAACCCCAATTCTAGTCATCTTTTGGGGACACTTTTAAGAGCATTGCTGGCCTTATGTCACTGATAACAAAAATAACGTTGGACTGCAAGCTTCAATTATTGTTAGTTTATCACCAGAAACCAATGACTTTACTTGACTCTGCAGAAAATAATCGAAATGTGTTACATTGACATGCTTTTGGATGCTATTTGAAAGGTCCATTTTGACTAAAACCATAATCTTTTTGCTCTTAGATTAAGATTACTTCAGTTATTTTTTTTTCTTCGTCTTTTAAAAATATTGAAGTTACAAAACAGCAAATTTGCAAAATCAAACGGAAGAAAATATCTCGCAAAAACAGTCAAGAAAATATCAGGTACTATTATTGTAAAAAAAGTGCAACAAAAAGATGAAAAAGTACCAAAAATATAAGGAACATACTCAACTTTGATCTAAAACATTTGCATAAATTTTATATATTGAACGGTGTTGCCGTTGGTAGGGATTTGGGATGATTTTTTTTAATTTTTTTTTTTTTATATAATTTTTGGATTTATGTTTATAAATATTTTTTTTTAGTATAATTTAAACTGCAGCTTATAAAATCTTTTGTATTTAAATCTGTTTCAAAGATTATTAAATATTTTGATTATTTTATTTTTATAAAAAAATTAATGCGTTTCACGATATTTCTGAAAGTTTTTCGAAAAAAAAGCTTAGAAACTTTGTTTGTCAGTGAAAAGGGTGATTTCCTAAGAACATCACATTTAGTAAATTTTTTTTCGATTTTAGTCCGGTAGCATTGTTGCAGGAAAGTCTTTAAGATTCTTGGAATTTAAGTTGAAACTAAATAGTTGCTTAAATTTAACTACCTTTCCCGTCAACAACAACCTTCTATTTGATTTTATTTTTATAATTTCCACAAGGCCCTTTTGCCATTTTCCATTAATTTGGCATTCGGTATACAACTTGCATTATTTCAATCTGTTAAATTACATCTGTTTTTATTAAGGAATTTTATGCACAAAACTATTTCAATATTAATATTTCAAATTAATATAAATTCTATTCCATTACTCGTATTTAGCAACTATTTATATCAGGCATGCAATTGTTCTTCTCCATATTTGCAAACAAATATTCTGTTTATTTCAAATTGCCATACATTTTTGTTTGTGTGCAGGTGGAGGTGGAAAAGAAGCAGCAATACTAAAGAGAACAGCCAACAATCTAGTTAGGAAAAGAGCAGACCATGCAGTCAGTCAGTCATGTCATAATTCCAACTGACCATAAATAAAGCAGCAAAACCAATAATAAATAACAACAGCAATGGTACTGACTGGAAAAATATTTCAATATGAATTTAGTCGAATTGAGTTGGTAGAAATTGAGATTCCGTAAAACATTTATGAAAATTGCCGCTATCTTTTTCACTTTGGGAGGCAGTGCATAGGTCTTGCTATGGCCATTTCATAACTTTTGTATTGTTTTTATGTCAGCAAAATATTTTCCACATTTGCAACATCATCATCATCATTATCAGCTAGAGATGGATGGACGTTTAAATGAAAAATGTTGCTACTGAAACCAAAAACACACAAATAAAAAAAATCTCAACAATTTGCATGTCTTTATGATGTTGATGCATTTGTCCAACTCATACTTCCTTCCTTCCTTTCTTCCTTATGTGACAATGTCTATTTGTATATGAAATAGTGTTGGCTTCATTACCCCCATGTGAATGAAAAAAAAAAATGTTGCAAGAAATACACAAATACATTTGGAATAAAAAGTAGTTAAAAACATGTAGAATGTTTTTAACTACTTTCAGCTTTAATATGAACATAAAACCCGCATAACTATGTTGGATTTTAAAGAATTGAGTTTATAAAGTTCTCAACTCATAATCTCTTCACTACAGCAATCCACTCTACATTGAGATTTTTGTTTTTACATCACTGGATGAAATTTGGAAATGTCTGAAGGATAAAAGAAGAAAAATGCCAAAAAAAATTATTAAAAAGGAATTGAGAAAAATATGCAAAATTGAAATGAATAAAAAAACAGATTTTGGACTAACCGTGCACAGTGGATTAAAACATCCCAAATTGATAAGAAATAAAAAGAATATGTGTAAGTAGTTAAGCTGTAGTCAATAAAAGCCTGTTTTCTGTGCATCATTAGAAAAGCAAAAAAAAAAAATTTGAGTAAAAATGTAGAAAAGGAGCAGAATAAAAAAGTACCTTTTAATAAATTTTGATACCTGAATGAGAAGAAGAACTCACAAAAGAGTCAATATGGTGCTTTTTTCTGGGCCATTGGAAAAGCACAAAAAATAAAAACAGATGTGATATCTTTAAAAAAGTACCAGAAGAAAAAAGTACCATTTAAGAAATTTTAATATCGGAAAGAGAAAACACACTCGAAAAAGATTCAATGCTCGCATATATCTAAGCATCATTCAAAGAGATTATAGTATTTAAGAAAATAGATAGCAATTTAAAAAGGGACAAGAAAAAAGTAAGTACTTATTCAAAAAATTAAATTTTGATTTCTAAAAGAGAAATACTATTTACAAAACATAAAAAAGGGGCTTAAAAACATTAACCTTTAATTAACATAAAAATTAATGAGATGACAAGAATAAATTGCAGTATTTAGAAAGAAAAAGTACTATAACGAGAACACTAAGGGATAAAGGTACTTTTTGAACAAATCCACTTGTGGCCACAATAAGCAAAAAGTTTCTGAAGCAGAATGAAAATAAAAGCGGAGAGAAATATTGTAATGAAAAAATTGTTAACTTTGCCACAATAAAATATTAATAAAAATTTAAGAAGAAAAGTTATTATCAGCAGAAAAAAGTACTTTAGTTTTACAAAACACTTGAAGAACACAAAATTAGCGTTAAAGAATTTTTTTTTTTTTTGGAAGCATAAATATTTGAAACAAAGATTTAAAAATACTGCATTTTCAGAATTCAAAGTACTGCCTGATTAAAAAAGTACCACAGGAAAAAAATTTTATTTCAAGAAATAAAATAATAGTAAAGTAGAATAAATACCATCCTTTATTAAGAAGATAAAAAATATTTAAAGGGAAATGTACCGTTGGTTTATTAATGCCAATTGAAAAAAATGCCATTTTTAGTAGATTAAAAATGTACTATTAGACCATTAAATGCAAGCAGTGACAAGGAGCCTTCTAAGTATAATGAAGAGTCCCCTCTATGTCTACATCTAAAACTATGATCACAGAAAGATGATATCAAGCATACATTAAAGAACATCTTCACCGAGTATTAACAAAATTTCTATAATAAAGCAGAAAGGAAACAATACAATCCAAGAAAATTTATCAAAAAATTATATTCAGAAGAGAAAAAAGTACCATTTATGCTATTAAGGCAAAAATGTACCATCTGAAGAAGGGTAGAAAAAAGCTACAAGGCAATAAGATATATTATGGACAAAAGTACCATTCTTAGGGGAAGAAAAGTACCTTCAGCCCAAAAAACCTAAAAAGTACCATCATAAAAAGTACTCAAAATCTAATTTTTAGAAGAGAATTGTGACCTCTGTTTAAATTGGAAAAAAGAAAAATTATTATTAGTAAAAAAAAACGTACCTGAAAGAGCAATAAAAAGAAAATCCAGAGAGACTTAAAACTTGCCTTTTATATTGAAGTTTATTTTTCAGTGCAAATTTTTTTTTACCAAAATAGTTTTTGATCTAAAATCAGGTAAAATCTGTTACATATTAGCTAAGTCTTATTTTATAACTATATCTCTGGTTATCGCAATTACACACATTTTTTATTGTAATCCAATGAAAACCCTGTTAAAATTTCTTATGAAACATTTTTCGACCAAAAAATAAAGAATTTTTATATGGGTTTTGTTTTTTCTTTCATTATTGTTGTTGTTGTTGTTGAAGCGAAATTGAAAATGAAATATTTCTTCATAGTTCATCTCTCAAATAAAGGCAGACAGTCATTCGAATGCAGCAAACAAACACAGCCACACGCACACACACACAAAACTTTAAATCAAAATACATGTGTATCAAAAAAACCCAACATTCATTCAAAATATCAACAAAATTAACATCATCATCGTCTACAATGGCAGAATAAGCCACATACATTACATGTGGGTGAAAACACACACACAAGGGCGCTTAAAAATAACTAGTTGCAAAAACGGATTAAGTGATAAAAACAGGAGACAGAGTTAATGTTCTGAAAAAATAAAAATATCAAAAATTAAATAAAAATGAAACAATACAAAACATATTTAAGCCAACAGTATTTAAAATGTTTTTTATTTTTAATGCTGTGTGTCTATGTGAGTAAATGGCCATATATGAATCCTTTGCACACATTTTACACGGTTTTACACACTTATGAATTGTTGATTCTCTATAAACGCGGCAAGATAAAACCAAACAACAAAAAAAAAAAAAAAACTCTGACAGTTCGTCATGTCAGGCATTTGCTTACAAAGTTACCGCGTTTCTGAGATTTTTTTTCAAATATGTATGAGTCTGTGTGTGTGTGTAGATGTGTGGGAGTATGTGTACTTAGTATTTACTGCTACCAATGTTTGGTATGTTTGAATTTTTGTTAATATTGTTTGGGAATGGAATTTTTAAAACAAGTTGCTGTTTATTGCTCTGATTCTTGTTCATCTGTTAGCAGCAGGACTAAATGAATTTATATACTCGTTCAGAATGTGAGTATAAATGTAGATTGTGAATACGATGAGTAGCTGTATATTTATGATTGTATGTTTGGAATTATTTTAATATTAATCCTTTACATTTTTCAAATTCATATTTAACTAAATTTGCCAAGCAGAGAAATGTTTAATTGTGGACTTTGCTTTTAAAAGGGGGTTGTGGTATGAACAACTGCTAACTTAATGTTTGTGTTAATTTAATAATTATATATTTTTTTCCTAAGAGTCTAAAATATTATTTTTAGTTTAAATTTTCTAAAACTTAAAATGATTTATTTATTAGATAAGTTATTATTCTATTGTCACATTTTCCCTTTTTAGGCAAACGTACGGATCGTTTTTGATTGTGGCACACTATAGGTTCTGTATATCTTACTCTGTTGCTCTATCTGCTATATCTTCATTCATGCTACAACACTGTGTTTTACTCTAGAGATGAACTACTGGATGTCTTGCTTAGTTCCTTCTATTTATTGTAAAGGGTGCCTTGATAATTATCAGCTACTCTAATCTTAAATTAATAGTCTTTCTTAAATTATATGCCCTATTTTCAGACAAAATAACTGTCTCTTTTTTTCCTGGAGGTTTGTACTACTCTTCCTTTTAATTACATTATACGCTAAAAATTATTATTTTTCCTGTGCACTCAAGCATTATGTCCGAAGGTGGGACGGAACTCAGCACTTCTGATTTACCGCGCGCACCTCTACCAACGCAGCCATTATAGTTGCTCAACATTTGCCGAATTATTCTATAAACACACCACTAGTAGAAGTAACTTATTCACCACTGTTTTTCACCATGCACATACGGACCACAACAGCAGAGGTTGCCAGATCTTATTTTCGAAACAATATTAAAAAGAAATACTTTTATTTGATAATAGTTTGACTACTCTATAATAAGGTTTCTATTAAAATCTAAAAGTCTTTATTTAGAAGTTTTTATTTAAAATTTTTACAAACTCTTAAGCGACTCTATATATATGCTTTTGAAATCCGCTTAATTGGAAATTGAATTGAATAAATGGAATATGGCTTAAGAAACTTCTAGCCTTTAACTGATATTTAAACACTTCCTTTCCTTTTCATAAGGTCTTTCATGACATCAATATTCAGTTTGAGCAATCTTGTCAACTCTACAATTATGATCTGCCGTATCAGCCCCTAACAGAAAGAACAGCTTTATAACTCATTTTTTTCAAATGGTTTAAAATTCTGTCTTGTACTAGTTGCTTTACAACTTAAGCACTCCGAGAGAGTTAGTTAAATTAGTTTCCGAGTAAATATGTCCTGCCCTTTTTCATGTTATTGCAGTTGCCAGATTTTCGTAAATAAAACGTTTTAACGTTTTTAAACGTTTCTTTTATTAGTGAAGTATTTTTTCAATCACTGCTTTGGCGTAATCTTAAAGAAAAGCCCCTACACTTCTTAATTGTCTGTATAGGTGGTTTCTCTCCTGTCTATAAGGAAATACACTGGGTATTTTAAAGTTTTTACCTTCAATCCTTTCTTTCAATCCTCTTGCATTTTAGGCGTCTATTGAAAAATGCTGCCTTAGAGAATAATCCATCCTTCCTATTGAAAAGTTTATTATAGAAAAATACCTCAGGGAATAATCACCACGAACACTTAAGAAATTTTTAAAAATTGTTTTCTGAAAAACAAAGATTTTTTTATTTTTCATAAACTAGATTGCCAAAGTTATGGCAATTATGGGGATTTACTAAATTGTTACTTACCCGAATAAACAGCAGATCGATAGTTATAAGTACTTTACTCAAAATCTAAAAAAGTTGATGTGTGTTTGGCTCACTATAGTGGCAAAGAAAAAAGTGCATGTATATCAGGTTGAAACAGAAGCTATACTCCTGCTTAAAAACTGAAAAATGTTGTACCCCTTGTGAGTAAAAATTAATGTAATGAAGTTTTAAGATAAATACACAAAAATCTTAAAATTTCTCTATTGGCGCTTAAACATATTTACAATTTGATGGATTATAAAAACTCGACTAGAACGTTCAGTTGGAAAAGTCACTTTTGAAGTCATTAATAAATTTTTATGTTTGTAATGTATTGTTATCGAACACAAAAAAAAAAAAAAAAAAAACAAATTGTGATTTTCAGTTGATTCCCTTGAGAAAGGTACATATTGTACTACAAATTAATTTTAATTGAAGTCTTGAAAACAGAAAAGTGAAAAAGATTTGAATTTTATAGAAGTTTTCTGTTTCTCAACATTAAGAAATGGCCTTGCGAGTCAACCTGACATCATAAAGTTTTTTTAATAAAAAATTTAAAATTAATATGTATTAATTGTGGTCAGTTATGGCTGTTGTCTTTACAATTAATCACACTTATTTAAGACCATAATCCCAACTGAAAAATAAGAATTCATTCGAAAAATTTCATATTAATCATACGTCACCACCTTTATTATTAAATTGATAATTAAATTTAATATTAATTATACGCCCCGACATTCAAAAAGGAAAGATTTGTATTTTAAACGTAATAATATCACTGCAACAATGTCTATATTATTTTATTTATAAAGAAAAATAGGAATACAAATGATAAATTGTTGTATCTCTTATATTCTATCGAAATTCATTGTAGATAAAATTATATTTTTCTTTTGCCTGCTTTCGTAAGAATCTTTTTAAACAAATCAAAATCACTATGACTGGGAAATAAAAATATTTATAGCTCATTTATTTCTATATGTTGCTGCTTTAATTTACCATATTAATTAACTTTTACAAACATTTAATTGTCAGTTCATTTAAGCTTGTCATACATTGTTAAAATAGACTAGATGGTTATAAAATTACATGCAAATTACATGAATAAAAATAAAATAAAAATGTAATGCTTAATTTAAAAATTAAAAACATATATGTATATATGCATATAAAAATAAAATAAAACACCATAAGCAATTTTCAACAAAAAACCACTCAACAATTGGAATAATAACTTCAATAGCAGAAATTTACTTTAGGAAAAATGAAACCTGCCAATACTTGCACAGTTAATTTAATTACAAATTTTAATATATATAGACCTCAATATCAATGGAATTGTTATGGTGTCCTAATAATGCAATTATTTATTCCACAAAAGAGAGTAGAGCATTCGCAAAGAAAGAAAAATAGGCTTAAGTTATTTAATGTTGTTTGTTTCTGGTAAGAATTATAAGAACAAATTACTTTAAAGATGAAAGTTTGTGTAAATACGTAGAAAAAAAACGTGATTGAGGTAGCCACATTTAACTGAAACTTCTTAAGACTGATCATATTATTATCATACATAATAATAACATTGTTAAATATAAACATAACTATGTTTAAAGTAAAAAATTTTAAAATGTAATATGATGAACAAATATGAAATTTATTTCAAATATTTTATTTGTAAAAAATTTTTAATTTGGCTTTAGTTTACATATATCTTGATTCGTTAATTTATTAAGAAAGAATAATAATTTAATATAAAACAGAAGTAAAGTAGCCTTTTTTTCGATTGCTATAACCGCCATCAGCATTCTTTTAATCTATCAAACTTTGGTGATTTATATTGTAAACATTATCTGATTAACATAGAAATTAGAAAACAAGGAATAAATAACTCGTAAACAACCATGCATTTCTTTGCATGAATAAAACTTAAAAGAATAAAATGCAAATCAAAGTTAGCTTAATTGATCGAATAAAACACAACCGGATTTTTTCAAAGACTAGAATGAACCAGCTAGAGACTTGTAAGATATCATGAAAGAGATGTTGATTCATTCTGCAACAGCGATAAACAACAAACGTATCTCACTGTTAGTGCGGTCGAAAGTTGAAGCGATCAAATGTTAAAAAAATCTTGTAAAATATAATTCGTTTTCAAAACTTCTACAACCTGGTCAACTCAACCATATGATAATACAGCGATCATAATATGGTTCCTGTTACCATATCATATCAATGATTTTCCGCTGTTTGTAAAATCATCTTCGATTATGTTTAAAAAAAAAATTCCTTCGGATATATGATAATCGAATATTTATGAATCGATTAAACGAACCGCTTTGTTTAGGATACATTTTATGGGAAAATTATGCGTCATTTAATTCCTATTAAAATTGTTACCATGTGTACTTAAACTAAGAAACTGATGCTGAAACAATGCTTTAAAATTATTCAGATTTACTTTAAATCATCAGTCATCAATTCGGTCATTTTATAGAGGCAAAATTATTCTCAGCGATAACACGCTCTTGGCATCATTAGATCGTCTTTCATGTCCGGAGATCTTTACCCTACCTTTTCCAATAAATTTTTGTTTAAAAATATAGATGACATTGATCTAGACGAAAAATGTCTTTAACAAGATGGCGTTAAATGTAAGACGACAACAGCGACCATTGACTTGTTGTAATCAAAATTTGGCGACAATTTCGTTTCAAAAAATAGATTTGTAAATTGAACTCAAAATTCGTGCAATTTGATACTTCTTGATTATTTTTTGCTGATAAACCAGCAACAACTGACGCCTTGGAGACCAACACTGTTCGTGTTATTCGTGACAATAAGGTCAAAGATCCTTGAAAATGGTTCCCAAAACAGCCTCGGTGGCCATATGCTCTATGTTTCGAATAATATTTTTTTTGTTTTCCTTTTCTATTGGATTAAAAAAATGTCCATTTAGTACTTTTTGAATGTTTAATCACATTTAGATTTCGTAAATAATTAAATTAATTAAATTTCATTTTAATTCAATTTTTTTAATTGCATTGTTTTTTAAATTTGTCTAATTAAAAATTGGTGACCAACAATCTATTTTCTGGTTTAATTTTTTTATTTTATTACAATTCGCAAAAGTGAATACATTTAATAAACCTCTAATTGAAAACACAATATTAAAATGAGGAAAAATTAAATAAAAACTCAACCATTTTTCGTTTTTTTTTTAATAACCCAACTTCAACATAATTAAAACAATAACGGGCTGTTGTATGAGTCGATTTAATGCTGCAACAACAAAAATATATAATTGTTCATACATTCATTCAGTCAATTATTCAGATGAAAAATAGAAAATTTATTTTTGTTTTCACTATAGCAATAAAATACATCGTCAGGGATGCCCAACTAAAGGGCATCGAAAACAAGAATTTGTGTAAATTTTCTATTTGACAGCTATACAAAAATAATGGAAATTTAATAGATGTGACGAGGCCAAAAATTAATTCATAAATATTAAAGTAAATCATGCTCAAAAATAGAGATTTTGAATATCATTTCAAACTATTGATCAATTAGTTTCCCAACCCACTAAACCTTGAATGTTCTGCCAGCTCTGTAAATCAGTGAAATACATTCATTTATTTTTAGTTTTTTTTTGTTTTTTTTTTTTGATTTAAAATAATTTTTATTTATTATTTTAATTAACTCCATGGGCTGTTTTAAATAAAATACAGTTGAGGTTTTTTGTGTTTATTTGTTTTATTATTTCGTTTTTTGATTGTTTATTTGCTGAACTCCATAAAATAATTGTAAACATGAAGGCAAATATTTTTTTATTATTAAGTATTATTTTAAAATGTGTGAATATGTGCTTTTTACTTTTTTTGTATTTTGTTGTTTGTATTTAAAACATACGAATACAAGTAAAATAATTATTTTCGTGGTAAATAATTGTTAAACAATTGAATTTGCAAACCTTTGAAGCACAAATAAAACAAACGAACAAATAATGGCCCAGAAATCATCATTAGATTTGCACGCGAATAAACATAAGCTACGAGGGCTAAAGTAAACTAAATTTGCTACAATGCCAAAAAAGCAAACTATTTCTGTTATCGTTTTCCATTAAAAGATGGCAGTAACAAGAAATAGACTTCAAAGTTAAAAGTTTAGTTCCTAATTCTATACAACAAAGAGCAAAAAGGCTTTTAAATCTTATGATTACAGAGAATTTAATATGGTTGTTGGGATCATCACAACAACCGTATATTTTTTCTACATTATTCTAAACGAATCATGCACCTCTAGACGTAGAAATAACACAAGTCTTGATGGCCGTGTTACAGCAGGACTCTTTATATTATAGAAATAAAACAATTATTTCTCAGAATCTTTTTTTTTATTATTAATTTTGTTGCCACCTTCGTATGTATGAATTTTAATTTCAATTCCTAGAAAAATGAGTAACTAATTATTTTAATTTGGTATTTTTTTTTTGTTGCTAAATTTTTTGTTTTCGATTTTGATATTTTCAATAAAATTTATTAATTTCAGCATGTTCTGCATGTGCTGGCTTTTTTTATTCGTTTATTTGGCCTCCTCTTAAATTTCGACATTTAGTTTACAAACTACAAAATAATATAAATATAAAAATACAAAAAATTATATTGTAAAACAACAACAATAAAAGCTATTGAATCTTTTTATTACAAAATTGCAATGTAAAAAAATTAACAGCTGAATCTGAAAAGTTGAAATCCATTTTTAAATAATTTTTTCACTTCTTACAAGCTCTTTCACGAATAAAAAAAAAAATAATTAAAATTCATTTAACCAATTTTTTAAATAACCGGTTAATTTTTTAATCGAGCTAAAATGAAACGATTATACTTGTATTCGAATCTTAAATATTATTATTATATCTCAAATAGTTCTTTTCTAACCAATGCAAATTATCGTGATTTAGAAAATAACTGCTTTCGATTCAGTCAATTCTAAATTTTGAACCGATTTATTTTGCCGAAAACATATTTAAACCCTTTGAGAATTTTTCAAAAACAAAAATAGCATTCTAGCGATTAGCTCTATTCGAAATAAATCGTTTAATACTATTTATGTGTCTTACAGTTTCTACTGAAATACTCAAGAGCCGGTTATAAATAACTGTACCAGTCAATTTATCGAATAATAATTTTTAATCGAATAAAAACTGAAAAAATTAAACAATTGGAATTTTTAATGTGTTTGAATTGATAAGTTTCTTAAATGAATCAAAGCCAATTTATTTATATTTGAAACGATTCAGTCTGGCCTTTTGGCTAAAAAAAACGAACGTTCACACACTTTAAAAATTAATCGGTTATTTTTTTCGGAATAAATATTAGAAATTAAACTATTGATGAACATTGTTTTAAATTGGTTAAATTATTCGGTTTTGATTACAGATATAACAAAGTTCAGAATTTAATTTATTATTTTATCGGTAAAATTTTGAAGAAAGTCTAGAATGAAGCAAATACCAAAAAAGAAAGGCGAATAAAAAAATAGAATATAAATAAACCGATTCAGTTTTAATATTTATCACATTAAAATAAACCATTTCGAATTTAGTTCTTCTTGCAGTAATATGCCAATCTGTGTAGGATTTTTTAATTAATAGGTGAAAACCAATTAAACAGCTTCAATTACAAGTCATACTAAATTGAACCGGTTGAATTTAAAACGATATTGAAAACAATACTGTTTTGTTTTAATAAAAAAAACTCTTTTGCAAAATAAAATTGGTAAGGTGAAAAATTTAATATAATTAAAAAAATTCGAATTTTTATTCGATTATGAGACGATTAATTTTTTGTTTCAACCGCAATGACTCGGTTTATAATTCAATCTTACATTTTTTCTTTATAAAAGAACATTTTCGGACTATAACAAATAAACTGACTATGACTTTTATTGATTCTTTACGATTAATTGATTTACTAAATAATTTTTTTCTTTTAACCAAAATTAATCGTCTCGCTTCAAGCTAAGTTTGAATCAGACAGTTTAGCTTTTAATCTCTTGAAAACTTACTTTCAAATCTATTTTCATAAAATCAGTTACGTCTTTATAGTTTAAGATAACGAATTGCAGATAAAGCGAATAGCACCTGAAATAGCAAGGATAAATGTCGAATATAAATTAATCGATTAATTTTTCAATTGGTTTTAAGCTGAGCTTAACTATATAAATAAATACTTGCTCTAAAGGTTTTCCTAAAATATTAACAAATAGGATATGACCGACAACTAAATGCATCAAGGATTAACCGACAAAAACAAAGTCGAATAAATTCGATTTTTTTAATTAACCGCTTCAGTTTTCAATCTATTGCATCTAAACGGAGGAAGGCTCTAACAAAATTTAACTGAACCGATAATGACTATATAAATCAAGTATAAGTAAAGAATCTAGCTATAAATTTAAATCCGTAGTGATACGTTGAATTTTTAAATAAAAACCTAATGAACCGGTTTTTAACATCTTCTATGAATTTATTTTTTTTTTTTAGCTACTTTTCATGACTGACTTGAGTTCATATTTTTAAAACCGGTAAATTTTCAAATACACTATTGCCTTTTTTCCTTTATTTTTTTCAATTTTGCTTTAAAACCCAGGTAAGCAAAAATTTTGTTATAAACATATCGATACAGTTTTACATGGCGTAAATAACCGGATCAATTTTTCATAGAATTTGTAATACGCAATTTATTTTTCTGCTATTTTACAAAAATAGTTTCATGTTTTAACACATTTAAATAGTTTATTTATTTTATAATGCAATTTTAAACAATCGATTCAGATTTTAATCGATTAAAAACCGGTTCGAAGTAAGACCGATTACGAAAAAATCTAATATGGTTTTTTTATTTATATATGTATTTTTGTATGTTTTTATTCCAAATTATTTTAAATTTTCAGTATATTTTGGCTTTCAGCCAATTATTTTATTAATTTCATTTTTTTTTTTTTTTTGGTTGTTCTTTTGATTTATTTATTTATTTTTTTTTCAATTTTTAATACAGTTTTCTACGTAAATACTTGTTGTACGTGTTTCATTATAAAGAAACGTTTGATTAGTTGTTGTTTGTTTTTGCAATAAAAAAAAACAACTTTTTAATGTTTCATGTAATTTTTCGCATTTTAGCTAAATTTGAGGGTAGATTTCGACCGTTCATTGAGATTATTTTGTATATTTTTTATTGGTGTTTTGTTCTTGCTATTATGAAATACAAACTAAAATGAGCAACACGTGCAAATGCTTGTGTTAAAAATGAACTTGTTGCGTTCATAGTAACCGGTCGAATATTTAACGTTTAGTTCGGCCTAAATCGAATCGACTGGATACGGCACCACAGTCCTGCTGTGTATTCGGCATAACCAAAACGACGTAGTGGATGAGGACGTGTTTAACTCTGACGTAAAAGTGAAAGGGGAATATTATTTAACACAAATAAAATAGAAGAACCGAGAACAGGCAAGTGAAAAAATATTACTTTAAAACACTGACACAGCAGACCACGTGTTCTTTAACGAAAGAATTAATTTGTTTAAATCAAATATTTTTATTGCCTCTATTCCATTTTATTTGATAATTTATCACAAGCGTTTTTCGCCTAATTTTTTTCAAACCTCATTTTGGCACAAATTAATATTTCCAAATCAAATAAATCAAGCGTTTAGGGAAAATAGAAACGCAACACAAAGAAACAAAAACACACACACAATCAGCTTAAATATATAAAAAATCACAGACAAAGTGTCTTCTTCGACACGGTTTTTTTGTTTCTTTCTTCAAGTTGCGACAATGGAAATGGAAAACATGTGTTGCTTTTCAAAATGAAACAGACGTAAACGTTTTTGCCTAAAGTCAATTATTAAAACATTTATAGATTTTAAGTTTCATATTCTCAAATATCTACAATGACGTAGACAATATATTAACCAAAAAAAAAAAAAAAAATGAATTCTTTGTGAAAAGCGGTGTTATTTTAAAATTGTTCTATTTAATATGTAGGAAAACTGAAAATGAATATTTTTAAAAGCTGTGAACTGTCAAGTGAAATAAAAACCAATTTATTTGAATACTTCTCTAAATTGGAGTAAAAGTGCTTTATTAGAAAAGCACTTCGCCACATCGTTACATCCAAAAATCATTACTCCGAAAATCGGAGTAAAATGCTCTATCGAAAAATCATGACTGCAAAGGGTACTCAAACTTTCTATAGAAAAATTAATACTCAGTATCAGAATTCATTATTCCGAAAACATAAGTAAAAATGTTTCTATGTGAAACCCAATACTTCGAATTTCGGAGCAAATTTGATCAAACCTTTTCTTACTTCGAATGCAAATATAAATTTTTTGAATCGGAAATGGAAGTAAAAATATTCTACTAAAAAATTATAACTCCGTAGGGCAGCCGCACTTTCTATTTGAGAATCATGACTCGACCACGAAAAAAATGTTCTATCGCAAAGTCGTTACTCCGAAAATATAATTAAACTATTTCTATCAGGAAACCCATACTTAAAATATCGTAGTACAAATGTTTGATCGAAAATCATTACACTGGATGCGATATGGAAATTTTTTATCGGAAAAGCATGACTCCGAAACGCGAAAAACCTTTTAAATATCACAACCCTAATCTAATTTAAAATATTCTATCAGCAAATTATGGTTCAAAGTATATTTTTTATCATTAAATCGTTACTCCGAATATCGAAGTAAAAATTTTCTTTCGGCTTATAAGTACTCCGAAAATCAGAGTAAAATATTTTATCGAAAATCCATTATCCGATTAGGATTAAAATTCAAAGTAAAATTGTTTATTTCAAAAATCATGATTTTAAGCTTATTTTCTTTCGAAAAGTCTTCACTCCGAAAATTGGAATTCTTTTTATCAAAAAATCATAAACCTGAATTGCAGTAAAAAATTGATATCAGAAAACTATGATTCGATTTAAAAATTTTTGTATCATAAATCATTACTCCGAAAATCGAAGTAAAAATTTTCATTCGGCTTATAATTACTCCGAAAATCGGTGTAAAAAAGTCTTAGGATTAAAAATCAAGGTAAAAGTTTTTCATTGTAAAATCATGATTCTAACCGAAAAGATTTTCTTTCGGAAGGTCTTTACTCCGAAAATCGTAGTTTTTTCATCAAAAATAGAAACTCTGAATCCCACTAAATATTCTTTCATAAAAATGTTGCTAAACCGATTAGAAATACGAATTTTCTAACAGAAATGATTCCGAATTGAAGTAAAATTTTTCTATAAGAAAATTAAGACTCCGAAAATCAAAGTTATTCTATCAGAAAAAAAATTAACTCCGAATTAAGATAAAAGCTTTGTGACAGAAAATTGTGAATCCAATTCAGACTACAAATTATCTATTAGGAATTCATAAGTCTGAATCGGAGTAAAAAAGTTTGGAGAATTATAACTCCGAAAAAAGTTAAAAAAAGTTAAGTTAAGTTTTCTATAGGAAACTTAGTCGGAATCGAAATAAAAATTATTTTATCAGAAATTTAGGACCTTAAGCTTTCCATCAAAAAATCATTACTCCGAATCGCAGTGAAAGTTTTCTACGGGAAATTTTTCGATCATAAAATTTTCTATCATAAAATTATTACTTAGTTATTTTTGTAATACTAAAAAATATTTTCTAATAAAAATTTAATACAAATAAATTAAATATTGTTAGCATTGCCTTGCACAGTTTCATTACAACAAAAGCGCAAATAACTGGTTACTTGTTAAAAAAAAAGTAGGCAATAATGTTGCAGTTAATCAGCATAAAAGAAACAACAATAAATTTAATAATGAATGAAATATTATAAAAATGAACGAGTTTATAAAAAAAAATATTTTTCCAATTGAATGCGAAAATGCACTCAATTGAAAATTATGTAAATTGAGCTTTTGCTATGTAAAATATAAAAAAATACAAGCGCACAAAATATTTGCATCATCATTAAATTTGATTTTAATATGAATTTGTATTTTTTTTCTTCCTCTTCTTTCTTTTTTATTTCATAATTTTATTTAGTTCTGCTTTTATTTTGCTGCATTTGATGGTTAAACATAAAGAGCGTCATATAACTTTAATAAATATAAAAAAATCAAATCAGCTGCCTGTGTAAAGGATTAATAGACATAAAGTATTTCTAAAGGAAATAGGAAAAGGGAGAAAGTTAATCAAATGCTGTGGCTATGAAGCGGGTGTGTGTATTTTTCAGATTGTAAGAATTGCTGATGTCATTTAAATAATAGTTATGTCACATAATAGAAGAGTTTTAATTAAATACTTTTATTATACTTTTAATACTTTTTATTTATTATAAATTAATGATGAGAAAGCTCATAAAATAAATAAATCAGATATATAATTTTTTATAAGTTAAAAAAAAAACACTTTCCCGTCGTTGATTTTTTTTGCGTTCGGACAGAATATAAAATTTCTATAATATTTTATCAAAAATCGACATGTAAAGATTTCTTCTAATAATCTCGTTTTTACTTCCTTAAAAGCTTTATTTTATAAAATTTTTTACGGTGAATCGGGTCAAACCGTTTAACTCTTTACTCCATTTTACAAATATCAGTTTTTTATTTTATTCAACTATAATTTCATTAACCGGTTCACTGTTCACATAATTCTCAAGCGTTTGATTAAATGCAACCGGTTTGCATTTCACCAAATTCTAGTGAATACCTTTCCATTACAATCCAAATTAAGATGCAAATCATATTGATAAAATCAATTTTATGTTTCAAAGTTATTAAGTGATGAGTTTAAAAACTTGCCCAAAAAAAACATAAAAGACAGAAACAAACATCAACATGGATTCTATGACACAGACCTGCCACACTGTATAAGATATGATAAATATCTTAGGGTTTTTTTTTCTTTATAAAACACCCTCGCTAACATATCAAAATCACTTTAAAAAAATTACATGGCTTAAACAGACAAATACATTCTTTTTTTTTTTTTTGTACTGAAACTACAAATAAAATCATGAAGTCTCGTTCAATTATTGTTTTCGTTGTTGCCACTGCAACTGCTGAAGCAGCAGTTTGTCAGTCAATTACATTTAACCACCACCATTGAAAGCGAATTCAGAGATTTCATGTTGCGGTTGCATGCTGCTTCAACACACTGGTTGATTGTTGACGAGGATGACTGCTTCGCTGACTGTGGCTGACTCAAATGATAAATCTCCTACTCTCACCCACAAAGCACATGTTTTATGGTGGCAAGTTTCATGTACCAAAACCTCAAAAACAAAAACTATAGCACGAATATTTTTTTGGCTGCTCGCAATACTATAAAAACTATGAAAATTAAATTGAAGAAAACAGCAACATCAAATATGAAACGATTTGAATATATTTCCAAAAAAAATTTTGTTTGATAGAGTCAATTTGGGAATTGGTATGATTTAAGGTGAAATATTATAAATGCATTAACACAAACATATTATATACAAAATCATATTGAAAATGAAATTATAGCGTGGGGAATTGCATATAAAATTAATTGAATAGATAAAAGAAAATAGTTTAAAAATCAAAATGAATTAGTTTTTGTTGTATTTATATTGTAAATAGTTCAAACCCATTGAGACTTATGAAATACTTTCCATTTTTCTCAATGAAAAAATTCACTTTTCAATTAAATCACACTCCACTGTGAAAGAATCATTGAATGACAGTGCTAATTTGAAAGTGTTGACAGTGTTGACAATGTACCAATTTATTTGTTTTTGATTTCGTCGAATTTGCACTGTACTATAAACGAACATTGTGGCAGTTCACTATATGACTCAGTTTAATTTTCAGTGCATTCTAATGGCGTTCTTACTGACTTTGTTCGTTTTCACTATGTTGCAAGTGAACTAGTTCACACTTCTCAATGTGTTTCAAATGAATCAGCCAACTTGTAATGGTTTCTAAATAAACCAGTTCACTTAACCAGTTGATTAGTTCACTTAATCTAGTTACCCAAATGAACTACTTCTCTAGTCACTGTGTTCTAAATGAATCAGCACACTTATAACTATCACTTAGTTATTAATGAACGAGTTCAATAGTAATTGTGTTTTAAATGAACTAATTTGTCTGTCACCTGTCTCTTAATAAATCCAAGATATTTTTCCATATTTTGTAGGCGAACCACCTCACTGTCACTATGTTTTAAATGAACCTGTTCGCTTGCAACTTTGTTCTGAAGAAACAAGTTCACCTCTCCCAGTGTTCTAAATGATTTAGTTCAGATTCTTAATGTAATCGAAATGAATCGCTTCACTTGTCACTGTGTTGTAAATAATTTATTTCAATTTTAGCTGTGTTCTTAATGGGACAGTTTACTTGTTACTATGTTCTAAAAGAAGTTGTTCACTTTCTAAAGTCATCTTAATTATTCAGTTCAATTTTTACTGTGTTCTAAATGAACAAGTTCAATTGTCTCTGTGCTCTTAATAAACTAATTTACCTGCTACTGTGTTCTAAATGAACTAGTTCATTTGCATTTTTGTTCTAAATTAACTAAATCACTTCTTACTACGTTCTAAAAGAATTAGTTCCCTTGTGACTATGTCTAACTGCCAGTCCCACGATATCGCAAGTCATCGTTCGTTCGCGCAATAACATACAAAACAAATTCTAAAAAATTGTTTGTGTTTTACATGTAATTACGCGAACGAACGTTAGCTTGCGATATCGTGGGACTGGCAGTAAATGATTTATTTCAGATTGAAAGTGCGTTCCACATGCATCACTTCACTTGTCACTGCGTTCTAAACAATTCATTTCATTTTACTGTGTTCTTAATGGAACAGATCACTTATTACTGTGGTCTAAAAGAAGTGGTTCACTTTCCAAAGTGATCTAAATTATTCAGTTCAATTTTTACTGTGTTTTTAATCAAGCAGTTCACTTGGAACTGTGTTCTAATTAAACTAGTTTACTTGTCACTGTGTTTTAAATGAACTAGTTCGCTTGTCACTGTGTTCTAAATGAACTAGTTCAATTGTAACTATGTTTTTAAAGAACTAGTTTGCTTGTAACTGTGTTCTAAATGAACTAGTTTGCTTGTCACTGTGTTCTAAATGAACTAGTTTAATTGTAACTATGTTTTAAATGCACAAGTTTGCTTGTCACTGTGTTCTAAATGAACTAGTTCTCTTGTCACTGTGTTCTAAATGAACTAGTTTAATTGTAACTATGTTTTAAATGAACTAGTTTGCTTGTCACTGTGTTTTAAGTGAACTATTTTAGTTGTCATTGTGTTCGTAGTGAACTACCATACTTCCACCGTATTTTAAATCATGCAGTTCACATGACACTGGGTTCTAAATATACTTTTTCGCTTGTAACAGTGCGAATTTGCCAATAACCTTGAGCTTTTTCTTGAATCGTTTAACATACTAAGGACTTGTTTACGTCGATTTTATATAAATCGAATGGTTTTAATAAGACCTAAGAGCCCGATTCCCTTCTTTTTTTAACAGTCTTTAAATTCTCAGCGAAACGCTTTACTTTTACCCTCAGTTCAAAAGAAACTGTGTATTTAATAAACATTCACATTTTCACATTCGAAATTCAAACAAGTGTTGTTTTCATTTACTACTGCCTCTGGCAGAGAATATTAAAATAAGGAAGACATTAATTGTGACCATGAATCAAGTGGCCATAATGTATTTAGTTTTTAGTTTTTTCTTTGTAGTTATTGTTCTTGGGATTGCTTCTGCTGATTTTGAATTTATTTTTGTTGTTCTCGTTGTTCGAAAAACATGTTTATAAATCAATTAGTGAAGATTTATATGAATTTTGAATGGCTTATTGTTTGAAAGTCATTAATTGCCATTGATTTATGATTTTTAATCAGTTTATCAACGCATTTTATCTCTGGAGGGATTACAGTTTTTCATAAATATTTTGAATTAAGTTTACTAATGGTACAATGTTGGGTATTTAATATTTAAAGTCACACGAAGGACTGAAGAAAGTTTTTGGGAAGTAAAAGTAAACGGGAAAAAAATGTTAATTTTTCACTTAAATTAATTATTGCAGATTGACAAATAAAAATTAAATTATTTCATTAAAATTATGATTTTGAAATGTTTTTGAATTTTGTTGTTGTATAACTTTTTTTCTCTCTTCTTTTCATTTAAAAGTATTTGCATTTGAACCTTGACTTAAATCTTTTGGCTAAAGTTTTCTGAGACCCTGTCAAATTATAAAAATTTTATTTTATCTTTTGTCTTTTGATGTCATCACTGCAGATGTTTCACCATATTTCTTTAGAAAATAGTCACAGCCAAAAAATATAGAGAAAATTATAACCATAAAAAAAAGTTTGTACAGTGGGACTGCCAGCAAAAATAGCAATAATTTCTCAAATTTTTAATTTCAAAACAAACGACTTTTTGTATATTAGAAAATAATAAGACTAGAACACTGTTTTTTAATATCAGCATTTACATAGAACAATATTGTAATCTCTGAATTGTTTGTTTGCATTTGTCATATGCTTTTAGCACATTTAAATTATGATGACAATTTATTTACAGTTAGAGCCAATTCAGTTTTGTGTTGTTGGTCATCACAGTGACTAAATTTTCTTGTATTGCTGCTTACTTTTCATTTTTTGCTTCTGTTGCAACTCTTGCATAAATTAACTTGAGTGATTGACAAGTGTTGTGTTGTCCACTTGTGTTTCTTTTCATCTCAGTAAAATAAAATAAATTAAGCAAACAAAAAAAAAAAAAAAGATATTACAGAGAGAAAAGAATGAAACTTTAGAACAGCTTGGAGCATAAAGTGAAAATAATTTAAGAATTTTGTAGCTGCAGAGTTGGAAAATATATTTAAAATAAGAATTTTGTTCTTAATTTTAAGCAAATTTAAACTTAAATTTGTTTGGAAGAAAAGCGTATATTTCCTTAATTTTTTCAATTAAAACATTTCGGTCAGCGATTGTAGCTTTTTTCGCTAACAGAAACCACTAGAAGTCAGTTAGAGCATAAGTGGGGCAGCTGAGATGGTGAGATTATTGACTGCTATGCACACGATTGGTTTGGTAAATTGTTCAGATATGAATTATGGTTTTTCATGCCTATCACAGTGCTCTCGATATCCGGTGATAGTCTGCAGCTGTAAACTGTCGATGAAGTAGAAAATAAGAAAAAAATCTAAATGAGCTTCAAAAAACTAATGCGTCTATTTTACACTAGAGGCGCTGCAACACTGTTTCCAAAATGGGCAAAACGTGCCATAGCAGGGTTGTGAAAAATAAAGCCCTCTAAGTATCAATCTTCTTCATCAACTCTCTTCTCTGCTCTACGCCTTTCCAGAGATGGCCACACAACTAATTTTTAGGAATTCTTGACTTCTCTAAAAAACTTTTGAAAATTTCATGTTTCAAAATGTAGATATTTAATCTTGTGGAAAATCTAAAATTGGAGTCTTATCTGCATCATCTTTAATTTGGGTAATTAAGGAAGTCCCATATCTGCAAATGACATCATGAATCAAATCAATTGAAATAAATCTTCAATAATAAAATTCGCAGTATAGCCTTAAGAAATGGAAAAGCTAAAATGCGAATACAAAATGTTGGTGTTATAGCGTTACTTTTTTCCCGATATTCATCGAACCCAACTATATCCCGACATATTAACTGAGCTATTTCTACAGGATAGGTAAAAAGAAGCCTATCCCACTGTTAGGTTAGATATACCCCACAAGAGCAGAGTTGATAAAACAAAGTGAGTCAATCGAGAGGTGGACTTACGCACCATAAATCCCGTGCTATTTAAGGGCCAGCTCTTAAATTAAAATTATTTTATGTTAGAAAATCCTATTGCTATGGGGACATCTTTCCTTTAAATTCGTTTTCATTTTTAATTGTCCTTATAGCAGACATAGCAGCACCTACTCTTTGCAAATCCTAAGCATGTGCCTCTAGCGGCTTAAAAATTTAGGCCATATTCGCCAAAACCACGGCATCTATGGAAACACCCTTAAATTTTTAAATTTTTTAATCGGACTTATTTTTATAGCGGATACATTAGTACATAATCTGTGTAAATTGTAAATGACTGCCTGCTACGGTTTAATGACTAAAGTCACATACGTTAAAATCACGTCATTATAGGAATACCCTTTATACCTTACTTTTTATAATTTTTACTTGTTCTTATAGCGGACATAAAAATACAAGTTTAGGTACTTAAAAATCGAGGACGCTCTTTAATTTAACGTTTAATTTTTTTTACTTGTTGTTGTAGAACACATGGTAACTCAACCTGTCTGCTAATTATAGTTAAAAAAATAATATTTTTATGAATATCACTTCACTTAGGGAACATCATTTAATTGTTAGTGTTTTTAAATACTGTAAAAAAATTTTAGAGTCTACATAATATGATTCCAGCGATAGAGGGCTATGACACGTGCGAAAAATAATAGGATTACGTTCTTACCATTTGGGTATGGAATATTAATGGAAATTGGTTCAGTAACACACTAGTCACCTTGTGATTGCAGTAAAACATATTTTCGGTTTCGGAATGTAACCTCATCCACCTTATGAATAGACATGTTTGCCAACATTCAAACTAATACTTTGCGAACACCCTTTGAAAGTTGGAAACGCTGTTTCCAATTAAAACACGATTTTGAAAAATACAAAAATCTGATTGAAGCAATCGTACTTTTTTATGTTTTTGTGAAGAATTATCTATTTACGAGGGCTGCTATATATATTTCTGGCCTGGCAGCACTCAAGTGCAATCTGACATTTCCATTGGAAAGTTTGTCATTTTTAAGCATAATCGTACTCAAAACGTTTTGACGTACGACCATTATTTGTGTTGTTTACAGTGACTTGAAAAAATTAATATAGAAAAAATGGAATTAACTCGTGAACATTTTCGTGCCATCATTTTTCACAACTTTCGACGTGGATTATCACGACAAGAATGCATTGATGAACTTAAATCTTTGTATGGCGATGAAGCACCATCCTATAGCACTGTGAAAAATTGGTATAATGAATTTAATCGTGGCCGAAGCTCGCTCAAAGACGAATTCCGTAAAGGTCGTCCAAAAACGGCTATTGTGCCAGAGAACATTGATGCCGTGCGTGAACTCATAATGCAAGATCGACATGCGACATATCGAGAGATAGACACATCCTTGGAGATTTCTTCCACCAGCATACATTCGATACTGCATGAACACCTGGCCGTAAAAAAGGTTTGTTCTCGTTGGATCGCGCACAATTTGAAAGTCGCTCAAAAAAAGGCTCGTGTCGATTGGTGTAAAGAAATGTTGCAAAAATACGATTGCGGTGCTTCAAAAGACGTTTATAAGATCGTCACAGGTGACGAATCATGGATCTATGCGTATGAGCCCGAAACGAAACAACAATCGACCGTGTGGGTCTTTAAATACGAGCAAAATTCAACGAAAGTTGTTCGTGGAAGAAGCACTTCGAAGCAAATGGTCGCCTGTTTCTTCGGCAAAACTGGTCATGTGGCGACTGTTCTGCTTAAGCAACGTAGGACGGTCACTTCTGAGTGGTACACTACAATTTGTTTGCCTGAAGTCATCGCAGAAATTCGAAAAACCAACAAGAGAAGACGAATCATTGTTCACCATGACAATGCGAGCTCTCACACATCGGCTCAACCCAGAGCGTTTTTGACCGGCCAAAACGTCGAATTAATGGGTCATCCGCCGTACAGCCCTGACTTGGCACCTAATGACTTCTTCTTGTTTCCGCACATTAAGAAAAAAATGCATGGTCAACGATTTTCGTCGCCAGAAGAAGCTGTTGAAGTGTTCAAAAACCATGTTTTAGAGGTGTCTCAATCGGAGTGGAAAAAGTGCTTCGACAACTGGTTTGAGCGCATGCGAAAGTGTATAAATCATGCTGGAGAATACTTTGAAAAAAAAAAAATAAAACCATTTTTGATTATAAATATTCGCATTTTCACTATTAGGCCAGAAATATATAGAGCAGCCCTCGTAATACTATATATTTGTATATTTAATAAAATAATATTTTCTTGCTCTTACTCTATTCAAAACCATGATATCTTTAATATATCACTACTTGTCACAAAATTATTTTTTTAGGAATTATCAATTCAATTTTCCTTAAGAGTTTAATTAAATTAATTAAAAATATGTAAATAAAACTTTTTTACAGGGTTAAAAAATCATTAAAATTTTAATTTTTTTACCACAAAATACAAGATTTTTCCAGGCAAAATATAAGAAGTTCTCAAAAAAAAATTATGCCTTTTTATCAAGGAAACAAACAAACTAAAATTCTGCATAAAGAGATTTCAAAGAGGTTTTTCTTTTACAAACAGTTTTTCTCTGCCGTAAATAATTCTTGTTTTTTTATAGCAGTTTCCACAAAAATTTTAATCAAAGAAGAACAGAAAACTTAAATGATGGCCAAGGAAGAGAAACAAACAAACAAACTATTTAATTCAATGATCATTATTATAATTGTTTGAATTAGGTCAGACACATAAAGCTGTCGTCAACTAGATTTGTTTTTATGTTTGCTTTTAGCTGCAAGTAATTTTCTATTTTTTTTAATAATTTTGAATTTCTATTGAAAAAGAAAAAACTTATTTTTAGCCTGTTTGCTTTAAAAGAAGCAAAGAAAAAAAAACTTAAACTAAAACTGAATTCTAATGAGGCGAGACAAATCAAAATTAAGTAAAACAAAACTAACAGACACAAATGACATAAATTTTCAGTTATTTTTGTGTAGAATGATTAATTACTTAAAGATTAAAAGTAAAGAATAGTTCATGTAAAATTTGGTTGCAGCTGTTGGTTTTTGTTTTTCATGGAAAATATATAAAAAGGTGGCATTTTTTTCTTTTGGCCGCTATTTAAGACCTCTGCTTCTAATAATCGAAGCAGAGGTCTTAACACCGAAATAAAAAAAGGCGAAATTATACAAGGTGGTCGCGATGGCGAATTTAGCAGTAAACTGAAATGGACATTACAAATAACAGCGAAATTAAAGGCATCACCCTAAAAGTTTTTCAAATATCATTAACAAAAATATTTTAATTAAAATTAAATCACGGGAATATTAAATTAATTAAATTATCTTTAAAAATATTATGCTGATTATCCCGAACAAATTATTAAAATCTCCCGCATTGATTATTGAGGGTGAAAGAACGCTTCGATTAACATTTCGCTACCGCTCACTTAGCTCTTCAGGAAACTTCTCACAAACATTTTACAAGATTTTGTTCAAAGAATATAGTAAAGAATTTCTGATTTTATTTTTTCTTTATCCACATTAAGATATTTTTAAAGATAATTTAAAAATATTTTAATGTCTCCACAAAATCATAATTTCTCCAGAAATCGTAAATCCATAAATGTTGGAAAATTTATGTTTTTTTAAGTCTGATAGAACTTACGACAGGGGTAACTGTCAAGAGAACTATCAAAGGAACTGTCATACTGCGCATCATTTTTTATCGGTATATTCTAGCAAAAAATACACCGTTTGTTGCAGTAGTGAAAGCATCTAACTTTTTCAAAAGTGAAGACAGAGCTTGCAATGAAGACCGTTACCGTTTAAAAATATGAATGCAATTGCTCCGGGCGAGATGTGATTTCAACAGGTTGCAGCACGTGCTATACGCCATCCAGAATCATCGATTTATTAAAATCATAATTTAGCGACAACTTTATTTCGAGAAATGCACCTGGCGATTGGCCTCTAAGATTCTTCAATTGACACCTCTAAATTATTTCCAGTGGGCAAACATAACAATTGACGCCTTAGAGTCCAACATTAAGCTTATTATTCGGATATAAGACCAGCAGTAATCGAAAAAGTGGCCAACAATTGCACTTCCGAAATGAGTCACCATGATCGAATGCCTTAAATCATTTTCATTTTTTTTTTTTTTAATTTAATAAAAAATTTTTGAATTATTTTTTACAATTGAAAGTTTTATTGAACTGAAAAACCTCTTTTAATCCACAATTTTCCCGTCGATTTTAGTTTTAACAACAGCATTAAAATTCTTTCGAAATTCATACATTTTATCTAAAACCGAATGATTTAAAAGTCACTGAAAATGGTAAACTTTTAACAAATTTTCATTTAAGCCAAAATTTCCCCAAAGCAGGACAATTTAAGTCAAAAATATATTAAATTAATTGGGTTGATTCCGCCAGTAAATATTAAACTGTTGTTATTATTTTCGAAAATAATAACAACCGAAAATAATAACAACAGTTCAAAAATATATATTGCACCAAAAACTGAAACCAAAATATTTATTTCACTAAAACCTTGATATTTCATCAGAAAAAAAAGCCTAAAAAAACAGAAAAATCGACAATTCGTCACAACTCAAATTCTAAAAAAATAAAAATTCATCAAAAAAATTTTAAGAACCTTAAATTATAAACTTAAAATTAAAAAAATCTTATAAAGAAGAAACCAAGAAATTACACTAAAAAACCGACAATTATCTAAAGAAATTATCTCGTTTTACCTAGAAAAAATAATTTGAAATCGACACTATTTTATATTTTAATGCACAATCATCCATCGCTTGTTATTAAAAATTTTCACGTTTCATTTTTCATTTCTAGTTTAGGAAAAATCACATTCTTAATTACAACTTTTTCAAAGAATCATTAAATTTAATCTGTCATAGAAGAAATAAAAAAGGAAAAAAAAAATAAATGAAAAATGAAAAATATGCTGAAAATACTGACGCCTTCAAGTTTGTGGCGCTACAAGTGTAGACATTAGCTTTTTTTCTAGATCTTTTTCTTCTGTACTTCTTTCGTCACCAGCTCAAAAGCAAAAACTTGCAACAAGAAATAAAGAAAAAATTGCTCACAGTCGATTTAAATTCATCATTGCATTTATGGTTTAATGGCGTCTTTTATTTTTTACTTTTTTTTTCTTGCCTGCATTTGCAGTTGCTTCAGTTTTATTGTTGTATTTATGTGGCATAAATTACAAACAATTGTAATTATTGTCGCTGATTCAACTGACATAATAAATATACTAAACGACAACTATAAAAATATTCATCTAGATGTGCAGAATTAAATACACCCTTCACTTTTAGTTTTTATTTGAAAGAATATTTTAAGGTTGAACTTTTTTGTTGGGATTAAAAAGAATCGTTGTTGGTCAAAATTCTTACTTCGTGTATCATAATAAATAATGGTCTAATTGAATGTATAACATATAAAGCAATGTAAGACTGATCCGTGCATACAGTACCATGCTTGGTTTTGTTAGGTTAATGCATTTTAAAGAAGCCTTAAACTCCGGCGTTAATAGCACGTGTAAGGGTTCAAATAATTTCACCTTATTTTGGATCAATATCCTTTAAGACAAAAATGCAAAAAAAATTTATTTTTTGATTCGAAATAGTGGCCCAAGCAGAAAATATTGATCGAGAGTAAGAGTCAAAGAGACAAATTTCGGGAGCAATTTCTTTAGACCAAAATTCCGCATGATTTTGTAAAGTTATTTGAAAACAAGTAAGAGTGCTATATTCACTGTATACGAGGGCTGCTCTATATATTTCTGGCCTAATAGTGAAAATGCGAATATTTATAATCAAAAATGGTTTTATTGTTTTTCAAAGTATTCTCCAGCATGATTTATACACTTTTGCATGCGCTCAAACCAGTTGTTGAAGCACTTTTTCCACTCCGATTGAGACACCTATAAAACATGGTTTTTGAACAGAAGCTGTTGATTCTTCTGGCGACGAAAATCGTTGACTACGCATTTTTTTCTTGATGTGCGGAAACAAGAAGAAGTCATTAGGTGCCAAGTCAGGGCTGTACGGCGGATGACCCATTAATTCGACGTTTTGGCCAGTCAAAAACACTCTGGTTTGATTCGATGTGTGAGAGCTCGCATTGTCATGGTGAACAATGATTCGTCTTCTCTTTTTGGTTTTTCGAACGTCTCCGATGCCTTCAGGCAAACAAATTGTAGTGTACCACTCAGAAGTGACCGTCCCATGTTGCTCAAGCGGAACAGTCGCCACATGACCAGTTTTGCCGAAGAAACAGGCGACCATTTGCTTCGAAGTGCTTCTTCCACGAACAACTTTCGTTGGATTTTGCTCGTCTTTGAAGACCCACACGGTCGATTGTTGTTTCGTTTCAGGCTCATACGCATAAATCCATGATTCGTCACCTGTGACGATCTTATAAACGTCTTTTGAAGCACCGCAATCGTATTTTTGCAACATTTCTTTGCACCAATCGACAGGAGCCTTTTTTTAAGCGACTTTCAAATTGTGCGGGATCCAACGAGAACAAAACTTTTTTACGGCCAGGTGTTCATGCAGTATCGAATGTATGCTGGTGGAAGAAATGTCCAAGGATGTTTCTATCTCTCGGTATGTCGCATGTCGATCTTGCATTATGAGTTCACGCACGGCATCAATGTTCTCTGGCACAACAGCCGTTTTTGGACGACCTTCACGGAATTCGTCTTTGAGCGAGCTTCGGCCACAATTAAATTCATTATACCAATTTTTCACAGTGCTATAGGATGGTGCTTCATCGCCATACAAAGATTTAAGTTCATCATTGCACTCTTGTCGTGATAATCCACGTCGAAAGTTGTGAAAAATTATGGCAGGAAAATGTTCACGAGTTAATTCCATTTTTTTCTATATTAATTTTTTCAAGTCACTGTAAACAACACAAATAATGGTCGTACGTCAAAACGTTTTGAGTACGATTATGCTAAAAAATGACAAACTTTCCAATGGAAATGTCAGATTGCACTTGGCAGCACTCAGTGTTGCCAGGCCAGAAATATATATAGCAGACCTCGTATATAAATCTAGTTAAAGGTGCCAGTACACGACATGTTTTTTACATCTGACATGTCAAATTTCCAACATCTTAAAAACATACATGCCGTGTAGGGCTGTAAAATACATGTGAAAAGTCATCTGACAAAATTTCGTTTAGAACGTGTTCTATATTGATCTGACAAAGCATCTGAAACGCTGATGGTTTTTATAATTCTAAAAAGTATTGCCAAAAAACTATGCCGTATAAAAAAATCAACGGCGGTTGACCATTGGCAGTAGCATTAGCCGGCTGAGGGTAATATTTTATACGACCAAAATCTGAAATTGCTTTTAGCTATTTAAAAACAATTGTGTAAATTTTGCATCACTATTCAATGCAAACGGATCTTCTTCATATATAAAGTAAAAAGAAAATAATTAAAATGACAAGTCATTAGTAATTCCGTAACGCACGCAAAAATATTTGAAGACGACTACAAGCTATTTTGTAATCGGACGGCTTGGATATCTGTACAGTGAAGAAAGCGAATTTGAACAGCTTTTTTTAAAAAAAATAATAATTATGTCAGACGTAATTATAGATGTACGTTTGTGACCAAATATTAAAAGTCTTCTGTAAAATACCAATTTTGACACACATGCAGAATTACATATAACTCACACAGTTAAAAAGTCAGATGTAAAAAACATGTCCTATATAGGTAGTTTAAGTGAAGTTACTCCAATCAAAAAAAAAAAATAATTTTACACCAAAATGTCTTCGGCTTCTAATGTGTTAAGCATTTTTAAAAAATTTTAGTATTCCCTGAAAGGTATCCTCAAAAGATTTTAAATGATGTCCATATTGATGTCTTAAAAAATATGGTGCACAATAGTACTTTTCTATGAAAAGTTCAGATGCCCATAACTCGGAATATATAGGCGAGCGCCAATTTTATCTCTCGATGTATTTTTTTTTATTTTTACATCTCTATAACCCCATAAATATTTTTTTGAATGGAGTTACCTCATTGTTCTAAATGATATGGAAAAATTAGAGGCAGGCGTGGTGTTTTGTCCGCTGCGTCAGAGGACATGGACCGATCTTGCTGATTTTTAATAGCAAAATTTTTGAAACTATGTCTGATCAGTTGGCGTATTTTAATTTTCTCTAGCTCATTTAGTGCCTTGGCAAATTTAAATTCAACATTAACACGGACGGACGGACAGACGTTCATCACTCAATCGACTTCGCTATGCATAAGAAGTCAGAATATATATACTTTATGGCGTCAGAAATAGATATTGTAGACATTACATACGATGTGACAAACTTAGATATACGCTTTTTTCACTTTTTTGCGGTGAAGGGCATAACACATAAGACGATGAGTTGATAAAATTTAAATCGAGAAACATTTCTTAGAATCAATAAATAATAGGGAAGAATAGCTCTGCTAAAATATAGTAACAAGTCATATTTTACCTTCTTGTGGTTTATTATAGCAAATGCAACAATTTTTTGTTTATGCCGAAGTAACAATTAATAAGTCTAATAATATAATGAGTACTGTATTGTTCCGTATTATGGTGTACTATTATCTACTATCATTGATTGCACTGTACTCTACTGTACCGAACTGTTATCTATTGAATTATATTGTGCTTTGTTTTACTGTAATATGCTGCATTGCCCTGTACAGTACTGCGCCATATTGTACTGTACTGTTATTTATTTTAATTTACTGCACTGTACTCTACCGTAATTTACTGTACTTTATTGTTATGTATTGTTATATGAGCCTTACTGTTATGTACAGTACAGTATTGCAATTTACTTTACTGTACTGTACCGTACTGTCCTGTATTGTATTGTTCTACGCTATGCTGTACTGTACTATGTTCTAATTAAAACTTAGGCAAACATTGTTGTTACTGTCTTTTCTCGTACGCGATTGTTCTTATTTTCCTAAAATTCTAGCTTCGAAAGTTTTCGCCGCTCGCAACTAGTGCAATTGAGCAGTGCGACACAAACACTTAAAAATTGGTTCAAAACACATATCGCATGGTCAAATACATCTGAGGGTTAATTTATATCTTTTTACGATGATTCCCACAAGCATCGATTATTTACAGTGGAATTCGGATGTGCTGAGAATATTAGCTAATTAATTTGGTTTTGACTGTTCGATTTACAAAAAATTTTTGGTGGTTATGGAATAAATTTTTAACTCTTCCAGAAATTTTCAAGACATTCAGTTTGCGAGATGTTTAACACAATGCAAAAATTTGTGAAGACCAACTTGAAGTATAACTGACCCGATACAAATTCACACAAAAGAAGTCGCTTCACATAATTTTGAAAATCTGCGAGTACAAAAATTTTTTTATCAAATTTCATGTTATTGGAAATGTTTTTAATTTCTTTCATAAGACTGAGTGTTTCAAAGGAGTCTTAATAAGATTTAGTCCAACTTTTGCATTTGCATACCTGAAGAATTGCTTCTTATTTTTCAAAATCCACGGATACTTACCTGAAAGAAAAAAAGAAAAGATTTTAAATATGAATTATATAAAGTTATAAATAAAAAGCTAATTATAGAAAAAATTTTGTTAAAAAGCATGCAGTGCGGTATCCAACGTAGAGTTTAAAAAACTGTCAAAAAATTATAATTATAAGCATTTCGACGTTTAAAGTATAAAATCTAAAATAAATTGAAAGTGTCATTATTTTTGATTTTTTATTTACGCAACAATGAATTTTATTTTGTCTTCAACAATTGTTAATGTCAATACAACATGTCCATACAAATTTTCATTTGAAATTTATTTAAAAAAATTTCCGCCAAATTTTTGTTTGATTTTATTAAAAATTCTACCACCTGCAAAGTTTGTTTCTATTTCTTAAGATTTTTTTTTTATTATTGCATTAAAAATATGAAATATCTATTCGAAATATAAAATAATTCGAGTATTGCTTTCTGCATGTTTAATTTTTTGAAATGACAACAAAAGAATTGCACAACGAAATGTTAGACTTTGGGCATCGTTGTTCAAAAAAGAAGACTAAGATGACAAAAAAATTCTCTTTAAATTTAAACAAAACTAAAATTATAAAAAAAAAATTGTATGTTTAGTAAAGATTTCTTTCATATACTTGACAATTTGAAGCACAGAAAAGAAACATGAAATACATTTTTGAATTTTGTTATTAAAATATTAAATCACATTCAATAAAAAGTAACGCAGAAAAAAAATTAGAAAACAAATACAAAAATAAAAAAAAATGAAAAATTGGCAACAAATGTGTCTTCAAGTGACGAAAATAAATTGTAAACGCGAACATGGCAAACATTTTATTTATGGGACAAAGTGAATGAAACCCCCTGCTTGGAAACAAAAAAAAAACATCTATTGAAAATCAATGAAACGAAACTAAAAGATTTACGAAAATTCGTAGAACATGATTTTAAGGAAATGAATGAAAATTCTATTTAAATAAGAAAACAAAAATGTTTTTTTTAAATTAATTTTGTTGTACTGTAAATTGCCCATCTTTCATTAGATTGTGTTGATACGATTCTTCCATCTTTAAGTCGTTATCAAAAAACATAGAGAGTTTTCTCTTTGTAGCTCTCTTTAGTATGGAGAGCGGAAAATCTTTGGATTTTACTGCCGAGAGCTCTTCTTTTAACTGACATTTCTTAACGTTTCTTTCTCGCTTAAACCGCTCATAAGTGTATTAGAAGAAGTTGCCAGACCTTTTCATATTAGAAGAATATAGACGTTTTAACCCGCTAATAAATAGAAATTGCAGAGGAATTAATCATGCATAGCAATCAACTGAGTGCAGTTTTAAATGCTGCTAACATAATAATTAAGAGCCGAGTAAGTAGTAACTAAACAGCCTAAATTAAATAAATTTATTTTTTTTGAAAATTAATTAAACAGCTTAAAACTATTATAATGAAACGGTACTGTAAGAGCTAAGTTAAATATATGTAAAACAAAATCCTTATTACAAAAACAACACAGATCTGGGTCGACTGATTTAAAAATGGATTTAACAAAATTAAAAGTTAATTGAAAAATAATAAACTTTTGGAAAATTGTTCGAGTATTTATTTTTCTTTAAATATTAATTTTTTGTAATTTTTAATTCATAATTTTCCTATTTCAATATCATTAAAATATTCAAGTAAATTAGATTTTTTTAAACAACTTTTTTGCAAATAAATAAAATTTTATATCTTCTTTTAGTTCCTCTTCATTAAATCATTTTATAAAACATTTATTTCGTAATAAAACAACTATTGTCTTTGCACTTAAATCCTCAAGTCCGCTTGTCTATCTATTCATTTGTTTGACTGTCATAAATTTAGGGGCTTTTTTTTAATTTAAACATTTATTTTTTTTTTCTCTTAATATTTTTATTAGTAAAAATGCCATTTAGTTGCTTAAATAAAATATACATTTTTGTACTTGTTGTAGCTGTTGTATTTAAAATCAAAGAAAAAAATATGTTGTGCAAAAGTGTGTGAGTCTAAAGTACTGGGGTCTTGTTGTCGTCTCGCTAGAAGTAACGTTGCTTTGACAATGATGATGAGTTGTATCATCATCATCAGTGCCATCAAACTTTTGGATGACGAATTTTGATGTGTTTTTTTTTTCTATAAATATATACACTGCGATTTACTTCAATAAGGAATGAAATATTTCGCAACTTTGAACGATTTGCCATTAAAGAAGAAATCATTGATATTTTTACTTTAATTGCAATTTACTCTTTTTCGGATCACTATGGAACAAATAAGCGCCTTATGTAACCTAGGAACGCTTAAAAAACTGCACGAAGTGTCTTAAATTACCATAAGAATAAAATTTGTCCTTAGCTGCCGTTTCTTACTAGAAAGATGTTCCCTAAAGTACAAACTGTTCAGTGAATGCTGCCTACTGACCTTCGAATGAGTCTAAATTTATTTTAATGCTTAATCAGGCAAGAATATTGGACCAGCAAAACTTTTTTGTATTGGTGACTGCAAAATTGCGAATGTGGACTTAATTCTCAATTCCTGAGACAAAGTCATACTAATGTCCTTAAAAAATCGGATAAGGTGCTACGTTTGGAACACCAGATCCGAAAATGGGGTTTCAAAACAGACTATGCGGTCCCAAGTTTCCTTACGGTTGGAATCAAGTATGATAAGATGGCGAAAACATTTCCAAGCAGTTGGTCTCGAATTGTGCTTTAATCTGCCTTACGCAAAGATGAAGATTACTGAATAAAATCGAGGTACACCTCGATAAATAAAAAAAATCTGGGAAAACGACTGCTTCGTCTGGAATATGTCACTTGCAACATAATAAATATCACATTGGATGTAAATGCTGTGAGTGAAGGCTTTGTACTGCCAAATGCCACCAATTATCCAAGACACTAAGATGATGAAATAGTTGACAATCATCAATCTACGAGCAGAAATCACGTCTAGAGTAAATTGCCTATAGAAAGCGCTGGGTATAATAATGCGAAGGTATCTTGATATTATCGTCAGGGTTTTTATACTTCACTGAACGAAATAATATTAAAAAAGGACGCTAAACAAACCAATCTGCTTTAGTCTTAACCCCTTCATGCACAGAAAAAATTTTTGCTCCTTTTAATAGTTTTTATTGTTTTCAAATTGAAATTTAATTAAAGTTTTGTTTAACTCAATTATATAATTAATTGCAAAATAAATACAAAAATTTTCTTATGAAATTATTAAATGAATGAAAACAGCTTACTAATTAAATAAATAATTAAATTAAAAATTTGAAAACAAATAAAAATATTAACAGGAGCAAGAAAGTTTTTTCGTGTGGAAACTTTATAGATCAAAAAAATATACAACTTCCAATAGAACCCAACCGAAATACGGTTTAGTACTCTTGACTTTCAAGGCCTGTGCATAGAAATAAATTATCGTAGTGTTTTTTGATATTTTATTTTTCATCCTTTTTCAACTGTGTGAAAAGCCGAAAAAAAGTCAGCCGTATACAGTGGAGAAAAAAATATAATATTATTTTTTGATTACTGTTGTTTCTGCTTAAACTTTGATTTTTGTCTTTACTTTATTGTTTGGACAAAAATTTTTAGTTTATTTAAAATTTTTTCAGAAGTTTCCTGAAGAGCTAAGTAAGCGGTAGCGAAATGGCCATCGAGACGTGCTTTGGCTCTCAATAATCAATATCGGTAATTATTTTAATCGGGATAAATATAAAAAATAGACAAAGTTTTTTTTTTAATTAAATAATTTAATAATATTCCCGTGTCTGTAATTTAATAAAAATTATTTTTTGAAGTAATATATTTAAGAAATATTGGCTGGTTTATTTAAATGTTTCGCAGTATTTAATCTTTCGGAAGAGCACACTTCATGCTTTTGAAAGTTCACAACAAAAGCAAAATTTAATTTTAAATACAAACCTTCTATTGCTATAATTATTTGTCTCTCAAAATCTTTCATTAAATATGTTTTCTGTATGTACGAGTAAGTGCTTAGAAATGAGAGATTTGAAAGAGTTTATTCTTACAAAAAATAATAAGTTCTTAAAAAGCAAGCGAAAGTGCTTGGTGCACTTTAGGAGAATTTTCAGTCTTTAAAGAAACTTAGGTTTTTTGATTATATGGTAAAATCGATTTTTTTTGCAATTTGTAATAAAAATATTTTAATTTGAAGTAATTTTATTCGTTTGGTTAAATTATAATTTTTGGTTATTTAACGGTTTGTTTTTATGAAATTTAAAATTTTTATTGCAAAAAATTTTTTGGGAATTTTTTAAAATTTTTTGAAATGTTGGCGAATATATGCTGAAATTTCGATCGATTAGTAAATTATAGATTTTATGGTAATCAAAAGGTTTTTCTGTAAATTTTCTGCTTTTTGATGAAATTTAATTTTCCACATCAAATTCTGTTTGTTGAGTTTTTTTTTGTGTTTTTTAAGTTTTTAAAAATTTGATTTTTTGGTGATAATTTATTTTAGTCAAAATTTTTTTTTTTTTTGGAAATTAGATTTTTTTCTGAAATTTTTGTTTTTCATACAATAGGGCAATATACAAAAACATGTTAAAACATGAGGAAGCTAGTGATATTCATTTATATAATATCAGAATTTACCGTCCTATATTGATGAATTTTAATACCAACTACTTCGAAACTGCGCCTTACAGAATTGCGGGCTAAATTTTCTTTATGCAGGAATCGCAAAATAAAAAAAATTATTATTCCCATAAATATAACTACACCGCTTTATTCGAATAAAAATGAATCGATTAATCAAAACTAATAAATTAAATAGTATATTTATTTGTCTATTAACTTATGCCACCACCTGTTTAAATTAATTGTGTGTGTGTGTTAAAGAAATATACTCCACAAACATTTATCTATAAATACTTTGAGGAAATGTCAGACAGAGCACTTATTAATTATCCATTTGTGTCATTTTATTTTATATATTTTAATAGCAGCCATGAATTAAAACAAGTAAAAAGAAATATATTTAAAAATCTACTAACATTTCTGAAGTTAAGTGTAAATTAGTTGTTTAACTTTCTAAATATTCCCGATATCATGTAAGGCATAGCTCTAGTAAATTGTCGATGACATTCTTAAACAAACGTTAAGAAAATTAAAAAGACTTTTAAAACTGTAAGAAAACTTATCTAATGACTAATTATAAAATACATCGCGCAGAATTCAATCACTAGGGTTTTTTTGTAGAAAAATATTAGAAAATAGCAATCTTTAAGTCCGTTTCTCTTTGGTAGAAGATACGTTAATAGTAGTATATTTAAATAATCCGTTGTTCGCGCTAGTAATTAGTTGGTGCTAAAATTTAATCAGTTAGCCATCGGTAAATAGCAGATTATTTGGTTAAGCAAAGCAGCCCGCCAGCAACACTCGAGCTCTTGATTACTTATGTTACCATTCAGGCCCTTATCCACAACCGCCACAGACCGTTATTATGTTGTTACTATCCTTTCTGACTAAGGCATAGCAATAAGTTGACTTAACTATGCCATTTGCGATTCTAAAATACAGGCGCAATCGACTACCTATCAACCGCAGTTAAACAACAACGATTACCTCTTTGTAATTTCGCGATTCCAGGAGGAGGTTTGTTTTCAATTTTTTTGCCTCTTTAAAAACTAATCTATCACTCAGTAACAATTACGTATTTTATTATTCAAAGCTTTCGATGGGATCTGAACTCATGACTCGTATTCTTATATTTATCAGACATGCAGCTACCTCTACTAACCCTGCTAGGGCGGCTGCTCCATATGTTTTGGCTAACTATTCTATTTTATGCTATTTATATACATACACCACACTTTGTTAGTGGCGGACTAATAACATTATCTTTGGCTAATATAGATATGTAAGATATTAGTAAGTCTTTTTTTCGTAGCAATATATTTTTATTGAGCTTCTTTTTCAATTTTCGATCTATTTTTCGAAATAACTAGACTGTCAAAAAGGAGATTAGGATGTTGTAAGAGTTCTAGAAAAATCAGGCATTTCATTGCTACATAATGTGATGCAGTTTTACACAATATTTTTAAAAAAAATTTGTTTTCCAAAAAAAAAAAACTCTTAAAGAATCTGAATTGGAAAATAAAAAAGAAAAAAAAGAGATCACAAGTTTCAAACTGGCTATTATTCGAACTTGACCTTAAAATTCTTTTATGCTAAATATAATTCTTGTCGACATGTACACCGATGGCTCGAAACTGGACGACAGGGTCGGTTGCGGAATCTTCTCCAATAATCTTGGACTAAGACTCTCCTTTAGACTTCCTGACTACTGCAGCGTCTTTCAAGCCGAGGTAATGGCCATTCTAAAAACATCCGAAATAGCGCTTAGGGACGATCTTTCTAGCCTTGCCATTCGGATAATTTCGGTTAGTCAGGCGGCAATCAGGGCGATTTCTGGTGCATACAGTACAGCCTGAGATGTCGCTCATTACTAAACACACTATCGGAGCGATCACAGATTGACCTGTTTTGGGTCCCTGGTCACAGGGATATCCAGGGAAACTGTGAGGCTGATGATCTTGCCAAACGGGGCACATTGCTTCCTGACGTCTCCTTCCTACCAGACGTTGGGATTCCTCTGGCAACGGTTAAAATGGCTATAAAGAACCACTACCTCAATTTGGCTCGCAAATTATGGGTAGAGGAAAGTTCCTGTTGTGTCTCCATACAACTGTGGACTACACTAAACCGCAAGCGGACCAGACAGCTACTCGGACTGGACAGGAAATCCATAAATATCACGGTCTCGTTACTTACTGGTCACTGTTTAATCGGCAGGCATGCTGAAAGTCTCGGTCTGCCCTTTAATGATTTCTGTCACAGCTGTGGCCCGGAGGATGAGGAAAAGACCATACTGCACCTCCTGTGCCATTGCCCATCCCTGCCTCGAAGAAGATTAAGAATTCTAGGCTCTCCTTTCTTCAGAACTCTTACGGAGCTATCATCTCACTCTGTAGGGGACATAGCGAAGTTCATCCGGGAATCTTCATGGATCTCGGCTGGGTAAGGGGAGTAGCGCCGTATTCCTTGTGGTATCGCAACGGGCCATTCGATTGTGCTCAAGTGAGCTTCGTCATGAGAGGCTGCCATTCCTAACTAACTAACTAACTAAATATAATTCTTGATTTCTCTCTATTCTGTAGGTAAAAGACAAGTTTCTATGCTTTAAAAAATATTTTAGAATCATCTACACTCGATTAATCGATTCATTTAACTTATTCGGTTAAGCAAATAACAGTTTAATATTAATTTAATACTTGATTTCTTAGAATAATTTCATTTTGTCCTAAGACAGTTTATAGCGCTATTATTTGATAAACTGGGCTCTTACAATGGATTTGTTTTAGTTTTTGTTTAAATAAATTTTTATTTATTAATATCGTAAAATAAGGCATGAAAACATTAATAATAATTACGATTTAATTATTTATATGGCTGCAATATTATTAATTTATTGCTAAAATTGTGTAATTGTTTTATAAATTGCAACAAAAAACCGCATTAAATGGTTTTATTTCTTGCTTTTTTTTAATAATTTTTATAAAACAATTTAGTTTAAATATTAAAAAAACAAAGAAGGTATTTGCGGTTTGAAGAGACTAGTTTGGAAATATGTAATTAAAAACATGATATCCAATTAAAACAAAATTAAATACTTTATTTTTTTTTTTTTTTTTTTGATTGCTTTATTTGAGGTCGATTGCAAAATACATGAAATATTAAAAAAAACTTAATTAAACTACCGAAGTAAGGAAAATAAATTAAAGTCAAAGAGGGTGCTGCTAAGATTAAAAAAGAAATTCTTTTTGTTAGAAAAAAGTTTCAAAACAGATTGGAACATTTGTTCAACGCGATTAATTTCACCAGAATTAATAATGTTTTAAAAAAGCTTAAGATATTTTAAATAATTTTTTCATAGTTTTTCAATAAATAAACAACAGCAAATTCTAGAATTTCTCGCCTTAAATATATGTACTTCATAGCTGACTGTACCAGGAAGATACAGACAATAAAACACGTTAAGTAGGGATGCAGCAATCATGCACGTGCTTTACATACAACTTCTATCAACTCTCAGTTTTCCTTTAGTTAATGTTATTATTATTTTTTTCTAATTATTAAGTAATTTGGAATAGAATGCAGTTACGTAGTTTACATTTTACACGAAATTAAAATTCAGATACTTAGTTAGTACATTATTTCTATTTTACACATGCTTTTAATACGTGCAAAATTTTTAATTTTTTATACAAAAATTTTGTTAATAAAATATTTCGTTAAATTTAGATTCCATAAATTCATGTCAAATTATTGAAACAATCACGATGGCATGTTTGAAAAACGTGAGCTTAATGAAAATTTCAAAAACAATGACTATTTTCGACACTTTTGTTACAACAGAACCATAAAAGCAAATGCAATTAGATATTTTATTAGGTAAAACAGCTGTTAAAAAAATTTAGTAAACTAAAAATGGGATAAATAAATAAAGAAACCTGAATCTAAGAAATA
This sequence comes from Gymnosoma rotundatum, assembly GCA_916610165.2. Classification (NCBI taxonomy): domain Eukaryota; kingdom Metazoa; phylum Arthropoda; class Insecta; order Diptera; family Tachinidae; genus Gymnosoma; species Gymnosoma rotundatum. The sequence goes on along the minus strand of OU744340.1, from coordinate 113,610,487 downwards.
TGTAATTGGAGCAGAATTTAATTAAGGGTTCAAATTACAAAATAAATATAACAATCGATTAGCCTGAGTTTATGGTAAATAAAAGAGGCATAAGTAATCATGCTTCAATATAGGTAATTTAAGTAAAAGATTTACAGGTGGGGATAATCTATGCTTAAGTCTTACTTTAACAGAATTGATAAAGCATAAAAAGCATTATCCTCAATATAAGATAGCATTGCTTGTATATAAGACAGGAAACTAATTAATCAGTCCTGATATAAGAACTTTGCATTAGTATAAGAATTCTGCTTTAGTATAAGAAATCAAACTTAGTATTAGACCTCACGTTTAGCAGAAGACTTCACTCTTAGTATAAGACTTTTTTCTTAAAATAAGACCTCAATCTTAGTATAAGACTTCAGTCACTATAAAACTTTCTACTTAGTATAAGACTTCCATTTTATTATAAGACTTTAACTTAGTATAAGCCTTTAGTTTTAGTTTAAGACTTTAGTCTTGGTACAAGACTTTAATTTTTGTCAAAGAATTTAATTTTAGTATAAGACTTCAGTCAGTATAAAACATCAGTAAGTGTAAGACTTCAGTCAGTACAACACTTCAGTCTGTATAAGACTTCAGTGGGTATAAGACCTCAATCAGTATAAGACTTCAGTCAGTATGTGACTTCTATCTAAGTATAAGACTTTGGTCCTAGTATAAGACTTATTTAAAACTTAAGTATGAGTCTTAAGTCTACAGAAGACTTTCATCTTAATATAAGAATTTAGCATTAGCATTTTAATATAAGATTAAAGTCTTAGTATCAGACTTCCGAGTATAATACACAAATTCTAGTATAAGATTTCTTAGTATACGCATTCATTCTTAGTATTAGCCTTTAGTCTAAGTAATAGACTTCAGTCTTAGTATAAGACTTTAGTTTTAATATAAGACTGCAATCTTTTTAATAGATTCTAGTCTTAGTTTAAGGCATTATTTGTTTACCCATTCAGTTTTAGTATAAGAATTCAACTAAACGACATTACTTTTATGTAAGACCTTTTTAGTCTTAGCATCAAGCTTAAGTCTTAGTATAAGACTTTAGTCTTAGTATAAGACTTTAGTCTTAGTATTAGACTTTAGTCTTAGTATAAGACTTTAGTCTTAGTATAAGACTTTAGTCTTAGTATTAGACTTTAGTCTTAGTATAAGACTTTAGTCTTTGTATAAGACTTTAGTCTTTGTATAAGACTTTAGCCTTATTGTTGGTATAAGGCTTTAGTTTTAGTATAAAATTTTAGTCTTAGTATACGACTTTAGTCTTAGTATAAGATTTTAGTCTTAGTATAAAACTTTAGTTTTAGTATAAGAGTTTAATCTGAGTATACGATTTTAGTCGTAGTATTAGACTTTAGTCTTAGTAAAAGTATAAGGCTTTAGTCTTAATAAAAGACTTCGGTCTTAGTAAAAGACTTTAGTCTTGTTATAAGACTTTAGCCTTAGTATAAGACTGTATGTAGTCTTAGTGTAAGACTTTGGTCTTATTATACGACTTTAGTCTTAGTATAAGACTTTAGTCGTAGTATAAAACTTTAGTCTTACAAAAAATACAAATTTACTATTATTTCATTCTTACCATAAGACTCAGTAAAATACGTTAGTTTAAGTATAATCGTTAATAAATTATTCATACCAATTTGATTTTTATTAAAAAAATTCCCAGGAAAACTAAGCAAATAAATTTGTTCTATCTTTATAACTAAAGTTTTTCAAACAATATTAAAAATCCCTAAAACAGCAGGAGGCCAATTCTTTTTTACCCTAAAAGTAAAAAATAAACAAAAATTTCTATAATCCAATAAAAGTTCTTAAAAATAAAATACAACAGGAAAACTGGTTGTATTTGAGGTTCGTTTACATTAATTGAAACGAGCATGCAAAAACATACACTCAATCAAACAATCTACTCGTATTAATGATTTTCAATACAAAAAAAAACTGATTTTAAATGCAAAAAATAAACACAAAAAATTAAAGTGAAAAAATCAGCTCAAGAGCCAAAAATAACAAGCCGTAAAATATATACATAAATATAAAATTGGCAGAACTCTATAATGAGTCCAATTCGACTTTAGAGAAATTTATGAAAAATGTTTACACAAGGCCCATAAATTTTATCTTGTACTCATAAAGAGAGTTATAAGATCTTCGAGATAATTATAGCGCACCAAGTACAGATTGAACCTGAAAAAATATTAAAGACTGCTGACAATTTTTTCTACTAATTTTTTTTTATTGGCCCTTTAGGGCACTCAAAGTTTGTTGTTGCTTAAACAACTGCAAGAGAAAAGAATAATCAATTGCCTTAAAAATTTTGATGTTTTTCGCACATGTAAAATAAATTACGAGGCTAAATTGAGGATTTTGTTTGTAGCTGTTATTTCACTGCCCCGCCACACAATGTTGCACGCCAAAAAAATTGAGCAATTAAAAGTGAATTGATGTTTCAAAACAGTTTTTTTATTTCTTAATTTCAGTTTCACTAAAGTGCGTTTGGTGTTAAAAATAAAATCCGTTTTCTAGTTTTTTTTTTCTTTTTTTAATTTTTAAGTATTTTTTATTTTGCAGCAACAGGAAATGCATTTTTAGATTTTTGTTTTTTTTTCTGTAATTATTATTATTTGCTTTATTTCTAAGCAATTAGATTTAGATTTTAATGGGTTTTTTTAATACCATTTGATGTTGATGTTGTTAAATAATAATGTGCTTTTCATAAGACAGTGGGATTAAAATTTTTAAAATACAAACAAAATGTTTATGAAAGTTGAAAATCATTTAAGCAGATTTAAAGAAATGGTTAGGCGAGCACATCTTCTTTAGTAGCGATTTTTGAAAGGCTAAAGAAATACTTGAAAAATTTTAAAAACTCAGCAATTGAATTTAGATATTTTGTTCATTAAAGTTAACTTACTGCCGTACATAGGGGTATTTGCCACTCCAGCCAGACATTAGGCCAAAGATTAATTTTGAGATATACAAAAATTTAAGTACGCAGCTGAATAGATAACAAAATTCTGTATCATATAGTGAATTTTCAAGGCTTTTGCTTGAGATTTGTCGTTTTGGAAAGTCAGGAAAGTTGGATATATCGTGTACGATTTTGAGAGGTTTGCAATATACTTTTATGTGTCTAAACAAATAAACAAAGGCTATATAATCATATTATTAACTTTTAAAAAAATTAAATTTTTAGGACAAAAAATTTCCTTCGAAATTAAAAAAACAATTTTTTTATTAAATTTTTTGTAAGAAAAAAAAGTGATCAGATTCTTCAGAGTGATTTACATCGCGTTAGCAGAAATGTTATGTAACACTATAAAATCTACGATCTAAGAAACGTTGCCCTTTTTTGCTGCTAACCCTTTATTTACTAGTATAAGACCCACTCTAAAAAAAGGTTATTAACTTTCTTTCTTGCTTCCACCGTACATGAAGAAGAAGAGGATTCAGATTCGGAAGAGGTCCTTGAAGAATAAGGCGAAAAAGGACCGTGGCACTCATCCTCATCTTAGTTCAAGGGAGAAGTTGTTCTAAATAAATTAATGATTATAATTTTAAATAAAATTTACCGTTACAATAAAAAATAAATTATTACTATAAATGAAGTAATTATCTTTAGATAAATAAAATACTATAACTTAACTAATCACAAAAATACCATTTTAATAATATTCTTGCGAGGCGGGGATTGGTAAGGCATTGGAAAGATTAATAATGAATATTTTTAAAAAATTCGCAAAAAAAATTTTTTTTTTTAAATTTCAAAGGGACGTTATTGAGGCTGGGATTGGGGGGATACCTTCCCCTGCCCATATAAATTAATTTCTATGGTTTTAAGGCGTATGTCATCTATTTCATTTAATAATAACATTTTTTTTCCAAAAATATTTTATTTCACCGCCTACAAAAAGGGGTGGGGCAAAAATGGCATTTTTAGAATCTCTTGAGTTCAACTTATTGTTTCTAATCATTCTTTGACCTTTAAAGGTTGTAATTGCTAAACAAAATGACTTGAAAATTAAAAAAGCCTGGTATTTTTCAGAAGTAGGATTAGTTCTTCTAAGGGGAACTTTTTTCTCGTTAGTCCGATTTTTTTTTTTTTTTTGTTTTCTTGCATTAACAGCCTTTGACCATAACAGATTTTCCTGCCAAGTGTCATTAATTTTAAAAGCCAATATAAGTTTAAAAAAAAGGTAATGTGCGGCTAGATTGGCAAAATAACCCGCTGTATGATTCTGTTCTTAAAATTGACTTTCCATATCAAGCCCAGTCTATTCAAGGAAAAAAAATACAATTATGACAGCATAAAGAGGCCAAGCTTCAAATGATCTTGTGTCTGCCAGCCTGAAAGTTAAAGAACTTGGAACTCTTAAGACAATAACGATAACATCTCCCAAGATGCTTCAGCGATAGCTTTAATGTTGGGATTCAGTTTAGGAGAGCAGCCAATGGGACCAATTTGATATTTGTTGTATAAATTTGACATGCCGACTAACTGTCGTATCAAAATAATGGCATTTTTCAACGACACAGCTTCTGCAAGTATTAACAAGCAACAACCCGATAATTTTTTGGTTACATATTTACATTTTAAGTATTGTATTTTGGAATTGTTTTAACCTATAAGATTTCTGGATTAATTAGGCCTACTGGCTTGTAGTCTTTTGAATTAAATTAATAATACCTCAAGTACTGAAGCAAAAGGTCTCGATGTACACCTTGTTTATAACGTAAATTAAAAAAGCAAATGTAAAGTTTGCTCTGATAAATCTTAAAAGTACGACTGCAAACTTCTCCTTTTAGATTTAAAAGATGGTATAGTATAGATATAGATTGTGTGTGACTTCTCACTCCCAATCATGTATGCTCACGGGAAAAGAATTTAATCATGCACACTCAGTTATGACTATATTTTCTTAAATCACATGCATGCACGTCACGTAAATATGAAGAAATATCACGTTCACGTAAACTCACACTCACGTTTTCTTCACAAGCAAAAAGAAGAAGAACCAAAATTAAGAAATTACTTTCTTTGTAAAAGCTTTTCCTTTAAAAAATTTTCATTATAAACTTGTTAATAGTTGAAGAAATAATCGGCAGATATTGTTATGTCTGGAAACTTGTTAAAATTGGACATATTTTAACACTCGTAAAAATTCCAAGGCGTATCAGTACCATGTGATCGCTAAACGCTAAATGTGAAACACCGTATGAATAAAAAATTTTGAAAATTGAAATTTAAGGTTTCGGCTAAAATTAATGAATTCGGCATCGCGACCACCTGGTATTGATATGTCTTGTCAAACATCTTTCTCAACCAATATTAGATTTTGCTTTATTTGTATTCAAAAATAAAAATTTTGAAATAATATTTAGTGCGTTTCTCTTAATTATTACAAAATTATTTTGCTTGATTACAAGTTTTAGATTAATAATGATATTAATAACAATTTTTGTTATTTAAGCTTTTTAAGTTTTTTTTACATTTATTCAATATAAATTACATCGAGTTTATTTTGATTTTGCATTTTATTTTGGTTTTATGCTTTTGTAACTTAAATTAAACCAGAACAAAAAATAAATTTAACCCGTTGAGGGAAAGCAAGTGCCGGAATAGATAAGTTATTATTTTTTAATAATATAAAAGTTTCAAAACATAAAACGTAATTTTTAATTAGTTCTAAATATTACATTTTTATGGCTCGAAGGACCACATAAATAAATAGTGGGGGAAAAAACGAAAAATCGAGTACTGAAACAATTAGTGATCTTGTGAATAATTTTTTTTTTAATAAAATTAAATAAACTTTAGCCTTTTAGAAAACTGATGCAAATAGATTCAAAGCCTCTCAAAAAAAATATTTAGGGCTAAAAAGTGTTCATTCATTATAAAAAACGAATACTTCTAAGACATTTTTATTTTTTTAGTACAATAACAACTTTTGAAGAAAATATTTCTTAAATGCCAAAAAGTGCAATGAATATTCCGGCTTGAAAAGTGTTAATTTATTATTTTTGTTTAGACTTTAAGATATTTGTAACAGAATAATGCGAAACAAATTCATTACTTAATTCTTTTTTTTTTCTTTTATGCACATGTTTATTTCTACTCTAAATCCTTCAATATTTTTATATAATTGCAATTGTTATAACGAGGTTAAAGTTATAAGTCTTTACAAAAGCATACTTTTTAAATAATAAATCTTTATATGAAATATTATTTTTTTTACCTTTATAATTAATATTCTTTTCTAAAATAAAAATTTTGAAATTATTTTTTATTTTTTCAATTTTTCGCCACACCGTTCCTTCACTTTCGGAAATAAGAAACAAAAATAATAACAGTTAGTTTTTTACAAGTACAACATTAAATTAAAAAAAAAAAATTTTTTCAAACAAGCTCAAAAAATTAAAAAACCAAAAGACAAAAAATTCAAATATTTAAATAAAACATTTTAAAAAGTTAAAAAAAAACAAAGTACAGCCATGTCACAGAACTCAATTCCGATCGAAAGTGATTTCAATTCCGTAAACTGGTTCTTATTATTATATTAGACTTCAAAGTGGAATTTAGCTTCTATAAAATTTTTTCATATGCGGTTTTCAAATTAACTTTTAATATGTGTCCTTATTTAGTGCGCGCAATATTGCCACATTTTAGTAACACTAAGAAGATTAAGCATTGTTTTCGAAATAGGAACAATCGTTCGCAGTTATTAATACGGAATTAAAACCATTTCGATCGGAATTTGTGACATGTCTGATAATAAACAAAAACATAATACAAATTTGTGCACAAATTTCACGATAAAAATGTTTCAAAGAATTATATATCTCTTAGTGTTTACTAGACACTAAATATCTATAAAATTGCGCAATATTTTCAGTATCAGCCTTAAATTTTATTCTTTTTTTATAACTAACTTTAATTATTTGTAACATCTCTAACATATACCGACGTTTATAATTGTTTTCTATATTTATAACAGATGCATCTTCAAGTTGGGATTATGATTTAATCTGGCACAATGGGAGGATAACGCAGTTTTAAGTGATTATTAACGACTCTGTATCTTTGATCAGACTTTGTCCAACTATTCTAAATTTTAGTTTATTTTTTTGTTTTACCGACATATGTTTTATTATAATTCTTACTATCATTACCATTACTCGTACAAGTTTTTTTTTTTTTGTATACTACATTTGACATGTCCTATTTTTGTATTTTATCTTTTGTTTTACTAAATAATCTATTTAAAGTATTGTAAGTTTTGCATCCATTTTATATTTCTTAACATCATAAATTTTTGATTTTTTTATCCTTTCTGCAACTTCTGTAACATTAATTAGAGACTTTTAAATTTTTTTTTATCTTTATAACTTTATTTAAATTCTTTTGTAAAATTCCTTACCACTTAACCTAAGCACTTTTTTAACTGACCTAGTGCTTGAAATATTAGAATGGAAAATTTTTATTTTTTAAAGTAAAGTCTTTTAGCTCCTTAGACTTCATCCATTATTTTTTTTAACTTTTTAGGTCCCTCGCAAAACAAGATTTAGTAAGGCCCTATATACGGCATCTATTGCATTAATAAAATCCATCCGGCAGTCTCGCACAAGATTAGGAGGGGTGGAAAAAGCTGTCTCCATGCAACTTAATTTTATTTTTTTTTTTTGTTGCTAATTACGACCACTTTTGTTAAAGTTTCTTCCTTTAATAAGTGCAATTTTTATTCATTGTTTTATATCGCCAAGCAGTGAATGTATCTTACGAAGGTTCCTTAAAATTAGTGCCTTTACTTAACGTTTTGTTGTTCAACTTCTGCCATCAAAAACACTCATCGGGAGTGAGACAAAAAAATTTGAAAGCAATTATTCCATCAGTGAATTTATTTCGTTCACTATTCACTCTTTTATCTACAAAATGACTGATCAATTTTTAAAACCCATATTTTCACGTTTTTACGCTTACTTTAACTCGCCACTACTAAAAACTATTTCTTTCGTTGATTTTATGTTGAATCAAGTTTAGCTTTCGCGAATATACGATATTTTTCTAAAATGTTATTCTTGAACATTTATTTAGAATTTTATGTCATGAAAAAACTTTTTAAAATTCGCCATTAGACGGAACCTTATTTGAAGTGGCCATACACAGTAATCCACTGTAATCCATGAAGCTATTTATTTTTAAATGATTAATTTATTTTTTGGAATATCACAAATTATTTATTATTAAAAATAAAAATACTGAAGGAGTCAAAACATTTAACGTAAATAATAATTTCAAATTTGTTGCTCTTTAAAAAAATGTTTAAAGACATATTGATTTACCCTCGTATTAACAAATTTATTGCTATTTTTCTATTGCAAACAAAAAAATATCGTTATAATCGTTGTTGAAATTATAACAAAATGAAAATGATTTAACAACAAAAATAGTAATAATAATTTGATTTTAAAAAAGTTTTAAACATTTAAGAAACACACATTAATTTTACAATAACAACAAAAAAAGTCTAAATTACTCGTACAAGCGCGCATGTGTACATGTTAATTGTTGTTTAATGTCTTGCATTATACAACAACAATGAAATAATTTTTATTGTAGCAATAATAAAAAAATAAAAATACAGAAATTATTATTTTGACTTTTAGTTTCAACTCTGTTAATTTTTTTATAAAAAATACCAAAAAAAACTAAAACAAACTGTTGGTTTAAGCAAAAACAAGCAAAAAAAATAACATGTGCAATTGTTTAATTGCAATAATGCCAGCAACAGCAACAGCTACAACAATAAAAATAAAATATTTGTAAACAGAAAACAACAAAAAAGTCGATGTGAATAAATGTTTGTTTACGTACGAGTTTTAATGTTGTGCTGCAATTTATAGTAAATGAACGAATTAACTTTTCAAATTTTTGTTTTTTTTTTATTTCAGACACATATGACTCAACTGATATTAGCGCCTACGACAAGGAGTGATTTCATTTTGAAAAGTATATTTGTTTTCAAATTATATTAATATGAAATCAAAACTGTTCTAATAAATTAAAAACTGATGAGCTGGCTTGACCGATATGTTTTTGTTATTTGTTATTTTTTTATGTTTTCAATTTAATTGTGTTTTATGGAGAGTTTAGATTTATTGCAATTTTTGTTAGTAATTTAAGCAAAAGTCAGGAAAATCTTGTTGCTGTTGTTGGCATTTAATTTTAATTTGTTACAGGTTCCAGCAAAAAATTTCGGATGGTACTTTTTTATAACACAAAAAGGTATTTCCGAAAACCTCTTGTAAAAAACGAAAATTTTTGGTAAAGAACGATTCATAAAAAAGTTTTGACTTAATATTTTGTAGTAGCTAAGGCATATTTCTACTTTCAACAGTACTTTTTAAAAGGGACCTTTTTACAAAAAGCACTTTTTACGTTGTTAATGTATATTTGTAAAAGTGGGTTTTTAAGGGGGCTTTTATCCTTTTCATTATCTAACCAATTTCCTTCTTTCATTAAAAACTATGCTTTTTAAATTTTACTTTTTTGAATAAATCCTTTTTAAGGAACTTTTAAACAAAAAATGCTTTTTTTAAAGTTTCTCATCTCAAGATTTTATTCAAAAAAAATTTTTTAAAACACTTTTTTCAGTATGTTTCAAAAATGGTATCTTTCTTATACGAGTAAAGTCCGCTTTTAAGGTATATATTTCTAAATAATAAAAGGATTTTCAGATGCTACTTAAACGCAAACTTAAAGCAAATATTTTTTCTGCGAATCTTTGTTCAAAGTAAAATTTTTTAATCCATTTTAGTTCAATATTTATTATTACTTTTGAGCATAATATTTTAACAGAGTGAAGCAATAAGTTCTCAAAAGTACTGTTTTCTAAGGTTTTAGTAAAAACTATTTTTTTAATTTTTTAAGGTACATTTCCTAGAGATCTAATATTTATAAGGAAAGTATAAAAAAATAAATAGAAAAAGGACGTTTCTTAAAAGAGTTCTTAAAAGATATTTGTCATTAAGGTACTTTTAAATTTTTGTTTTAAATAGTAATACTATTTAAGAAAAGTTATCTATTTTGCATTTTTAATTTATGCTTTTTTATCTTACTTTTTAAGCAGGTACTTGTTTTCAGCAGTAAATAATTTTAAGAACCGAAATTTTTTTTAATCATTTTTTTAAAAAGGTACTTTTTTTAATAAGGTACAATCTTTAAAATTTTTAAATTTGTTTAAAAGAAAATTTATATTATTTATAAAAAAGAAAATTTTTTTGTTTCCAATGGGAAATTTTTGAAAAAGGTACCTTTTTTAAACTGGTACCTTTTAAGAATGATTTTTTCTACTAATTACTTTATTAGGAAATATGTTGTTTTTAATGAAGTTTGTTCAAAATAGATACATATTTTTGAAAGTAAAAATTCTCAACAAAAAAAAGTACTTTTTTAGTAGATTTTTTTCAGAGTACTTTTTGGAATATTTTCATTTAAGCGCATCAAACTATTTATCGTAAATGTTATATTTTAAAGACTTTTGTAGTTTTTTTTAAGTATTCTATTTTTTTAAGTTTATCTTTGTTCTACAACAAAATCGTGCATCTAGAAGATTGCATTATTTACCAGCCTGTCGCCTATAATCTATGTCTGTCTGTCTGTCTATATTAATATATTTAAATATGATGAGTGCGTCTGCCATTATGTTTATCTGTGTTTGTGTCATAATGCAGTTGTACTTTAGTTACTGACTCCGATTACTGTTGATGTTTGAACAACCCACCAAGAAACCAAGCAAACATCATGCATGTTTTGATGTTGCACTCACATGTCTGACTGGTTGCTTTTGTTTTTATTTAGTCATTTGACTTAACGAAACTCTTCTTTGTCTGTACATATTTCCTATTACTTTTATTCCGTTAATTAAATAAAAACTTTTGTTAATTGTAGATAATTAAATGGGTTTTTTTTTCTTTACTTTATTGTTGTATTACATCGTTTACAACAATAATTATTATTATTGTTGTTATTTCATTTGTGTTATTTGTTTCATTTGGGTTTAAAAGTGTTAAATAATTAATGTTCGCAATAAAACGTTAATGTTTTAGTGACAAATTTGGTCAAAAAGTATCAACGATTGTGTCTTTTTAAGGCACAAATTTTATTTTAAAAGCAATTGTTATTTTGCGGGTCTGAATATTAATTATAGTTGTGTTTATTTTAAATATGTTTTTACTTATTTGTGATTTTAAGAATTTTTTTAGAAGGAACACGTACCTGCAAGGAAAGTAAATTGCTTAGAAATTATTTAAGGTTTTTTAACAAACTTTTTGGAACATAATTTTTCAGAAAAATGTATTTTTTTTTTCAAGCCTATTTTAAATTTAAATTTGTAACTTTTCCTATTAAAATCAAAAATTCAAACATATAAAAAATCTGCATTTGAGATTTTTGTTTGTGTTAATTATTTTAAGTTTTTAAGAGCTTTCCTTAGTAGCTCTAATGCAAAATACACACAAGGGAACATCCAAGGCAGCATGATCCTGCTCGCTGTTAGCAATGTTTCTTGTTGAAATTCATGTTTCCTTTTATTTCAAAACAAATATCAAAATCTTTTCATAATTCATGCTTCCTAATATGATGTTCCCTTGTCTGTATCGATGTTTACAGTTGTTTTATGATTCGCGGAAAAGTAAAAAGTATAAAAACTTAAGCGAACTATAAAAAAGCTGCACCTAATTCTTTGTACGTCGTTCATTCTAATTAGTTCAACTACTTTTTTTAATGTTTCCTGTGTGGTTGCCTTGTGTGTACTGCATAAAAAAGCCATGTTCCATTTGATGTTGCCTCGTGTGTATAGTGAAAGAAAAATCCAATATTAAAAACAAAAACTAACACAAAAATAGACAACTGTAAAAGAAGAGCAAATAATGATGTTAAGTGAATAAATGCCATTTTCGTAACTTACGTAAAGGAGATTTTGAAGAAACTTTTAAACATGAAATGCATTTCACTAAAACGAGCAGGAAGTCACATTTCAAAACAAGTGTATAAAAAATAATGCAAATAATGTTTTAAAAATACCTGTACGTTTTCAATGCAATTTAAATATTTACTAGCCCACGTTGTCTTTAAAACATAAAAGTTTAAAAAAAATGTTTTCAATTTTGGCGAAAATTAAATCAAAAATTTTTAAAAAAGGAAATTTTTTTTTAATTGTAATCTTAAGAAATTCTTTTTTAAAAGCAAATACCTTCAATATTACTGACTGGCTGGCTGGCTCACTGTTAACAAAGACCAAACAAGTTAGTGAGTGTGTGATTTTAATTCCTAAAATTGAAAGAGGTGTACGAGTATGTGTGTAAAATTCAAAGATCTTTTTTAAATAAAATTAAATTTTTAAACTTCAGCTGTTTCAATTTTGTCTCCATAATGTCGTTGTTTCTTTCTTTTTTTTTTTTGTCGGTTTAACAAAAATTTGTTTGTATTTCAATTCTGTCTTTTATTTTGTTGTTGTTGTTGTTGTTAATTTTATCTGTATCACATGGTCTGCTGTTTGTATTGGTTTGTGTCTTTTTCTATAAATGATTTTTATTTAATATGTTTTGTGTTGTTGTTGCTGTGGTTGCTGCTTTTGTAAATATTGTGACTCTATGTGACTTTGCGTTGTTGTTTGTCGTTTGTCAGTGTGTCTTTTGGTTTTTTTTTTTGCAATTTAGTCGCTTGTTGTATAACGTCGTTTATTTCTGTATTTTTCTCAACATTTTTTAACGTACAGGAATTTCAAATATTTTTTGTCTCAACTTAAGTTAAAAACAAAAGCAGAAAAAAACGTAAAATTATATAAAATAAAACAGAATTACGAAAATTCCATACAATGTTCGCGAACGGATATTTTTTTTTTTGTACTGACTGCTTATGTTGTGGTTGTTGTAGTATAAATCCGTTCTCACATGCACGCAAAGAAGGAAGTACACAAATACACAGAAATTGTCGTTTGATGGAACCCATTTGACCAAGACTTTCGTTTATTAAATCACTTTCCAAAGCAGTTATTGCCGCTCTCTCTCTCTCTCTCTCTCTCTCTCTCTCTCTCTTTTTCTCTTCCTTTAACTTTGTTAATGTAATAAACAAAACGCGAGTGGCTAAAATCTGACTGTCGCGGCGAGCTGGTGTACTATAGTTCTTAGGTTGAAAGATTTATCAGCGTTTAAGAAATTCGGTAGAAATGACAATAGGGACTCCAAAGAAGCATGAGAATAAAGGGGCCCTGAAATCAAAATCTTCTTAAGAATATGAAAGCCAAATTTTTTTTACATTGCGGGCCAACACAAAAAAACAAGCTGCTGTCTTTTACATTAAATCTTACCCAGAATTGAACAGCATACACCAGATCATAGATTGTACGCTAGTCTGTCTACTTTTAGTTTAAATACAATTATAATTATGTATTTAAATGTAGACCGCAAGTGTATTTTCTTTCTCTTCTATAGATACAAAACGCTTTGAAAAAGTTGGAATAATTAATGTCGGACAATAGACTAATTTAACAGACGCTGAATGTAATGCAAGAAAACAGTATTAGGAAAATGACCGCAGCAGTCCTTGAGTTCACCACCCATTAGCTTTCACCAACTTGATCATAAAACCTGAATTACTTATTGTCGATGTCCCCAATTGCGAATTGATGTTGTGTATGACCAGAATATTCGGTGAACAAATTAAGCTTCTTATTTGCTTTTGTGGACAAGAATCCATTTTAGACTGCTGTCAGTCCTAACTTTGCTCTAAGATGTCACACAATCCAGCAGCATTTCATAAAACGTTAGGGCCCTTAGTGTGGCCTAGCTATCTGGTATATGATAAATTTTATGACTTCTAGTTGTTTTCCTTCCTCCTTCCTTCTTCCTTCTTCCCTCTTATAACTGTGGGGCAAAAGATACCAGTTTTTATTTCACCATTTTCCTGCTGGAAGGCATCAGTAAACTAAACTTGGTCTGTTTCTTCATGCCAACTAGTGTCTTGTTCTCATTAGCTCTATAATTAATGTAGGGACTTCGAGGCTCCTATACAGTATTCGGAACGCCACTACACGAAGGCAATGTATATTTGGATTGATCTCTTCTTAGTGCAAAAGGACTAGTGGTATGATATTCTTAGTTTACAATTTCCCATTTTACTAAAGAGCCTGGTGTACCCTTATACTGACATTGGTAACATGGCATTTGAGTTTTCTAAAAAATGGTTCCACGATTTTTGATCTCATTAGAGAACTTAATCGTTGAATTTTTACCAAATGAGTGTAAGATTTCTTTGTCTGGCAAATAGTACAATGTTGGGCTACGCTCATGCTGTACTAGTTAACCGTCTTCGTTAAGTCCTCATACCGTACCTTAAGGATGATACGATCATCAGCGTAATTTTAGGTATGGAAACCAGAAGTCTGTTGAAGCAAGATGATGAAGAAAAGAATTGCAGGTTAACGATTTTGGAAACTCCTTCTCCGAAAGATCCTCAAGCGAAGTAGGAAATATACTGGTCTCTGATATCTGAGAGCATGAACTTAGTATTAAGAAATTAATTTGAAGGACCAGAGGCAATATAATAATTGGATTCTAAAGACTTGTCAATAAGACAGGGTACATCTACTTGTGGGCAAATGACCATACAATGGGCATTTCTAAATTTGCGCTCTAACCATTCATATTGTTACGAAAATAAGATCTGGCAACCTCTGTTGTTTTTGTCCGTATGAGCGTGGTGAATAAATTACTTCCACTAATGGTGTGTGTATAAAATAATACCACATTTAGCTAACTAAAGCTGAGCGACCTCAATGGCTGCGTTGATAGAGGTGCTTGCTGTAATGGAAGATCGTAAGTTCGAGCCCACCTTCAAACAAGCGTACAATGAAAAATAGTAATTGTTATAATGCAATTAAAAATTAAGAAGCAGCAGTACAAACCTCCCGAGAAGCAAAAGGTAATTATTGTGTGAATCCATGTCAAGACGCCCTTTACAATAAGAGAAAGAGCTTTAGCTATTAGCGCGGTGAAGTAACAGCATAACAGTAACAGCACAGTCAGTGAACGGCAGATGAGTATTGTGACCATTAGATAAAGGGGATGACTGGCTTGGATGAAAGGCCAAGTGGAGATGTCTGTGGATGGTTAAGGTTACTAAACAAGGCATCGAGTAGTTCATGTCTCGCCGGAGTAACACAATAGTATAGCGTGGATGGCTGCGTTTGTAATAATGCATGTTTATTGAATACGAGACTATGGGATTTACAAGACCGTTGGATCAAGAAGTATAGCGAGATAGAGCCACAAAGTAAGAATATAGTGGTATAATGGTATGCAATCAAAAGAATCCGTACGTTTGTTACCAAAAAGGAGAAACCTAACAATATTATATGCAACATAAAGTCGTAATAATTTTACTGGACTGTTTTGGTTTCCATTGTTATAATGTTGTTGGTGTTGTTGTACAATTAATGTTATATTTAAGAAGTTTTTTTTTATTATTACAAAAAGCCCTAAAAGCCGCCATTTTTATAATTTACTTTTTTCATACGATCCAAAGTATTTTATTTTACTTGGAAAAATGTATTAATATGTATAAAACATTTACACACACATACTCATACGAGGGCTGCTATATATATTTCTGGCCTGGCAACACTGAGTGCTGCCAAGTGCAATCTGACATTTCCATTGGAAAGTTTGTCATTTTTAAGCATAATCGTACTCATAACGTTTTGACGTACGACCATTATTTGTGTTGTTTACAGTGACTTGAAAAAACTAATATAGAAAAAAATGGAATTAACTCGTGAACATTTTCGTGCCATAATTTTTCACAACTTTCGACGTGGATTATCACGACAAGAGTGCATTGATGAACTTAAATCTTTGTATGGCGATGAAGCACCATCCTATAGCACTGTGAAAAATTGGTATAATGAACTTAATCGTGGCCGAAGCTCGCTCAAAGACGAATTCCGTGAAGGTCGTCCAAAAACAGCCGTTGTGACAGAGAACATTGATGCCCTGCGTGAACTCATAATGCAAGATCGACATGCGACATACCGAGAGATAGAGACATCCTTGGACATTTCATCCACCAGCATACATTCGATACTGCATGAACACCTGGCCGTAAAAAAGGTTTGTACTCGTTGGATCCCGCACAATTTGAAAGTCGCTCAAAAAAAGGCTCGTGTCGATTGGTGCAAAGAAATGTTGTAAAAATACGATTGCGGTGCTTCAAAAGACATTTATAAGATCGTCACAGGTGACGAATCATGGATCTATGCGTATGAGCCCAAAACGAAACAACAATCGACCGTGTGGGTCTTCAAAGACGAGCAAAATCCAACGATAGTTGTTCGTGGAAGAAGCACTTCGAAGCAAATGGTCGCCTGTTTCTTCGGCAAAACTGGCCATGTGGCGACTTTTCCGCATGAGCAACGTAGGATGGTCACTTCTGAGTGATACACTATAATTTGTTTGCCTGAAGTCATCGGAGAAATTCGAAAAACCAACAAGAGGAGACGAATCATTGTTCACCATGACAATGCGAGCTCTCATACAGCGGCTCAAACCAGAGCGTTTTGACCGGCCAAAACGTCGAATTAAAGGGTCATCCGCCGTTCAGCCCTGACTTGGCACCTAATGACTTCTTCTTGTTTCCGCACATCAAGAAAAAAATGCGTGGTCAACGATTTTCGTCGCCAGAAGAAGCTGTTGAAGTGTTCAAAAACCATGTTTTAGAGGTGTCTCAATCGGAGTGGAAAAAGTGCTTCGACAACTGGTTTGAGCGCATGCAAAAGTGTATAAATCATGCTGGAGAATACTTTGAAAAACAATAAAACCATTTTTGATTATTAATATTCGCATTTTCACTATTAGGCCAGAAATATATAGAGAAGCCCTCGTATACATACTTACATACGACAAAAAGGGCTGCGTACTTCATAATGTTGTTGGCTTTTTTTCCTTAAATAAAATTGCAACAGCAGCAACAACAACATAAAGCATTTAGAAGGGCTGCAATGTCTCCATATTTTAATATAACACATATACATTTGTAAGCAAGTGTGTGCCTGTATGAAAATATGTATACTTACACGCTTACATGTATTTCATTTCTCATGGGTCCGTTAAAAGAAAACAAAACAAAAAATAAAAATTTCTTTCATTTAATTTATGTTGAGGAGGCCTTTTTTATCTTTCAGTTTATTATTTTTTTTATATCTTTTCCCCCAATTTTTTTTTCTTTTCAGCTTTGGAAGGGGTTAAAGAGAACTACTTGAAAGTGTGTTTGTTACTTCGTGGATGGTTGAAAACAAAAGTCCAACTATAATTTATTTCTTGTTATTGCGGTTTATTTAAATTGATTTAATGTTACAGATTTTATTTTTGCATTTTTGGTGAACGAAATTTTGCGTAGTTTTTTTAATGCATTTTTTGCATTTAAATAAAATTTGTGTTGTTGTAATATTTAGCAAAAAAATATTTTTGCTTTTATTTCAAAAGCAAAAAGACTGTTTAAAGATTAACGACAATAAATAAGTGGATTTTGTTTTGCCTTTTAATAAAAAAAAACAAAAAAACTGGGAGAGGGAAGGAAACATGGACAGCATTAAATGTGGAGATTTTAAAATAAAATTCAGAACAATAATTTAAGATTATCGCACTCAATAAATGCTGTAGTTAGGTGTTGAACCCTGCAATGTTTTTTTATTGCCACCTTTATAATTTTTTCTTGCCATCGTTCCAGAAGCATTTCTTCTTTCAAAAATGTTTAATTATCTTTCATGACCACTTTTAACTCGACAGGAAAAAATATGTTGTAAGTAATTATGAGATAAATTCTTTTTTTTTCCAATAATCACTTCAGTAGCCATCTTTTTAATAAGGAAGACTATTGGGGATGGATAATAAATCAACAATTTCTAAACGGCTGGACCGAATAACCTAAATTTTAGTTAAAAGTTGCTAAATGTTTCAGAAAAGACGTAGGGCATTTTGGGTATATACCCAACAAAAAAATATGAATACAATACTGGCAAAAAAAAACGATTTTAAAAAAGAATTCATTTGTCGGTCTATAACATTTTCAATGTCCGGCCACGTATTTACGTCAAATTACATTTACTATTGGGACATCTTAATGTTCCATTTTCAAACTTAATACTTGTTATAGCGATCTTGGCACTACAGATGCTTGTTAATTTCATCCGCTTGTCTACAACTGTTCAACAGTTTGGCCTTATACATCAAATTACATCAACTGTGGGAGCACCCTTTAATTTCCAAATTTAAATTTTACACTTGCTGTTTTTGTAGACTTAGCAATCAGGTTCTTAGTAAATTTTAATCGTCTGTCTATAACGGTTCAACAGGTTAGCCATATACATCAAATTACATCAACTATTGTAATACCCTTTAACTTATAATTTAAAATATTTATACTTCTTTTTATACCAATCAAACCAGTGGACATTCTGTCTAATTTTCAAGTATTTGCATATAACCGTTTTAAAGATACACCAAAAAGGTCAAATAACATTACTTTTGGGAACACCCTTTTATTTATAAATTTAAATTGTATACTTCTTTTTGTATCGGACATAGCAATACAGGTCCCTTTTAAATGTCAGCTATCTGTGTATAACAGTTCTAAGAGTTGGCCACTTATATCAAATTACATCAACTTTTGGGGCACCCTTTGGTCCAAATCCAAATTTTGTACTTGTTGTTATAGCGGAGTTAGCAATACAGGTTCTTTGCAAATTTCAACCGTCCTTCTACAACTGTTCAGAAGTATGGCCGTATACATCAAATTAAACAAACTATTGGGGCACTCTTTAATTTATAATTTTTAATATTAATACTTGCTACTATAATTGTCATAGCCATCAACATTCTGTCTGTATTTAAGCGTTTGTCTATAACAGTTCAAAAGATAGGCCCATATAGGTCAAATTATATCACCTATAGGGACACCCTTTTATTTTTAGATTTATTTTTGTGTTACATTTTTCCATTGGAGGCTATAATGATTTTTAAGTTTTAGTATGGTGCCTTTTGCGGTTCATAATACACGTAAAAACATGTATGTTGTATGGGGACACCCTTTAACCAATCTGTAAGCATCACCTTTCGAATAAAGCAAAAACTTACAAAACCCGGTTCAGTTACGAGTTCTGCGAGCACAAACATAAAATAGCAACATTCAGTCGAATTGATAACCTGCTTCTTTTTTTGAAGTCGGTTAAAAACTACCACATTTATCACAAGTTTATAATGAACGGCTTGAACGTTGTAGCGCTTTTTGTACTAAATTGGAAAGAAATTTTTTTAAGTAGACTCAATATAATTTACAGCGTGTACTCATAGAAATTTGTTTAGTAATGCTCTAAAAATATGGCTAAATTTGTATTAAATATTTTGTAAAAATTAATGAGTTTAAAGTTGTTTGGATAGTTTTTGGGGAAAAAAATCAGTGGCAACACTGTTGGCTACAGACTTTACGGGTGTATATACAAAAATTTCAATACATTTTTTTTTTCATTTTGCTTTTGGGAATGTGATTGAAACTTTGTTTCACGAAATGCCCGGTATTTCAAACAACAGTGATAGTCAAATGATTCACACCTTTCTGGCAGAGTAAATTTTTATGAGATTAAAAGTTTCTTGTTTTTCTAATATTTATTATTTTCAGTTATAAAACATTTGAAAGAATCTTGAGTGCCAATTATGAAACGCATTCAGCTCGTAGAACTCTTAGCACAATATTTGTAATAAATTAATATTTTTCGGACAATTATTTAAAAAATATTATCAATTTGCTGTCTTGTTCCTTGACTTTCTTGAACTTAACCGTTTCTTGGAAAATTTGTGTTCAGCCTGTATGTAAATTCCTTCAGTTGAGATCCAAAATATATATTTAAATTTATATTTATTTAAATTATGTTCCTTAATTATTTTTAAAATAATAATTTCAAGTTTATTTTAAGGGCAAATTTTTTCTAAAATCCCAAATTTTTGATTTTTAATCTAGCGACAGTTGGATAGTTGCGCAGATGGGCATCAATGAAAAATAAAAATAAAATCACGTAGTCGTTTACAAGTTGCTTCACAGTAAATCTGGATAATATTTTAAGCATTGTGAACTTAAGCCGAAGTAAAATTAATTCAGTTGATATAATTTCAAATTATTTTTTCTACTCTTCATTTAATCTATTTTAAAATTATGTTTTAAGCGATAAGAATATGAAACTAAAATAAAATAAATAATCTTTTATTATTTTTTTTCAATCGGGATTCGAACCGTGGATATTAAAAATTAAATAAAATTGACTTATTTTCGGCTTTGGTTCATGTTTTAAATTTTTTTCTGCTAACGTCGAATTTTTCTTGTTTTCTTTGGATAACGTCCTCATACATTTGTAAATAATTATTCTTTCTAAAAATGTTTCGAAAATAAAATAATCAAGTTTAAATTACGGGAATATTTAATTTATTAAATTATCTTTAAAAATGCTGTGCTAATTATGCTTTCACCCTTAATAATCATTTGTAAATTTTATTCGATATAATTAGCACAATATATTTAAAGATAATTTAAAAAAATAAAATAATTTTTTGCATAATTAGAACACTAAAGAAGAGTATAGCGGTACAAATTATCTTCGAAAAGAAACTCAAGCCTTTTTCATTTCAATCATTTACACAACTTAAGCTTCATCTCAATTTTTATTAGCGCGAAAAGTTAACGCCATAAATTCTTCCAGTGTACTCCGCAGTATGTAAAAAAAAGTAACATTGACATTCACATTAATTCATTCATACAATTGTGTTTTTTTTTTTGTTGCCTCTTTGCAAATTGTGTGCCTTGAATGATTTCATTGCGTTCTTTTTATTTTATTTTTGCATCTTATTTTACAATTTGTATCCCTTCTGTTTTAGTGTTGTGGTCCCCCTTTTTTTAAAGCTGCTTCAAACAACTTGCAAAAAATTAAAAGGGTTTCAGCTTTTAGTCTTTTTTCATTTCAATAAAGGCAAAATGAGCTTAAAGTCTTTAATTCAATGTCTTTTATTGAGTTCTTTTTTTTTGTTGCCATTGATTTGCTAATCAATGATAAATGACAAGCGTGGGATACAAGATGCTTTTTTTATAATTTATTTTTTGCAGAAATTTATGCCTGGGCTTTTGCAGATAATTTTTAAAAGTGAGTGTGTGTGTGTGTAAATGCTTTAATATATTTAATTTAAAAGATGTTAGTAACCCAGTTAGCCAAAATTTCGTTTGACTTTTAAAAAAAAATTCCAAATGAATTAATGACAAAATATGACAAAAATTTTATACTCCTTTTGAATCCTCGTGGCGTAGGCATCGTAGTCTTGCAATTTGTTAACCAGGATTGCTGGTTTTTATATCAACCGCAATATAAGCCTTTAGTAGTCTTGGGAGTTTCTCCTCACAGTTTTTTGGAAACGATTTCAACAATGTTTCTCTTTCTCATATAAAAATTACGATTCCCTCAGTAGGTGGTTAAACATGTCCTTAAGATATGGCCAACTGGGAAATATTTGCATTTTAAAGAATATTTGAAAGAATGTATGTATGAGTTTACGTTAACGTGCTGAAGCAAATGATCAGAAACCCACAAATTCAATGAACCATAAACTTTGTTTCTATGTACTTTTTTTTCTTTTTTTTTTTTTTTTTAGCTACAACAGAAGGCGGCTGTTTTTCAATAGAATTTGCAAAGAAAAAAAATCTAAGAAAACGATTCTTTGAATGAAAAAAAAGTGTTTTCAAAACTTGACAATCAATATTTCGTTTAGAAGGAACAATAATCAGTATTTGATGTGAATCATCGTTGAATAAGAAATTGGGTTTTAATGTCAGCAGCCTATAGCGACATAATAAAATCATATTATAAAAATATATAAGAAATAACAAAAAATAATTAATTAATAACAGTAACAGACAAAAGTGTAGGTTAACTCTTGAGGAAAGTTTTTCTTTAAGTCATTGAATCGAAAAGAATCTTAAGGAAAATATTATTTAAAAAATGAAATGACGCGTAAATTTTAGGTGAAATTATGTCATAGTTAGTATTTAATTTCACGAGCTGTGTGACATGTGCCGCCATCTTTTTGAAAACAAATTTCTATCAAATTTATTTTGAGTAAAAAGGTTAATCATCAATGTCTTTAACACGATATAAAAAAACATGGAATATTTAATTTAATTAATTAATTTTGACAAAAGAAATATCGTGCTATTTTTTTATCCTGATTAAAAGGCGCCGATATTAATATTTGAGGGTGAAAGCACGTCTCGATGGCCATTTCGCTACCGCTTACTTAGCTCTTCAGGAAAGTTCTCACAATTATTTTAAATAAAGTAAAGATTTTTGTCCAAACAATAAAGCAAAGACAAAAATCAAAGTTTAAGCAAAAAAAAACAAACAACAATAATCAACAACGATTTTATTGTTGCTTTTTTATTTTTGTACCCGCAGAATTCAGTCATTACTGAACCCATTTTAAAAAAGTCTTTATCTATTCAAAAGGCTATGCTTACTCGTACAAATTGGTTCCGCTTTAAAAACAGTTTATAATTTTAAAAATTAAAGAATGTCCCCTTACAAAAAACATGTTTATACGTGTTTTAGGAACCGTAAAGGGCGCCACTATAAAATTAAAAAACAACCGCGTATCACTATAGTTCCAGATAGCAAAAAGTAATCCAAAAATAAATCTAAAAATTAAAGATTTTAACAGAATGTCGATTACTATGACTATTACGAGTATAACAAGAAGTAAAAATATTAAAAATTATAAATTAAAGGGTGCCCCAATAGTTTAGGTAATTTAATGTAAATGGCCATACTTTTGAACAGTTGTAACTAAACGTTTGGAATTTACACAGTACCTGCATTGCTTAGTCCGCTATAACAACAAATATACTATTTGAACCTACAAATTACAAGTAAGAGCGATATATTGAGCTATGCCGAATCTTATATACCCTTCACCATCTATGCAATTCTAGTTTAGTGAAGTAACTCCGATCAAAAATCAAATATTCTGAGAGAATTCAAAATAAAAAAAATTTTGGTACTGCATATCTATAATTTTACATAAATATGACTCCGGCTCTTAGGTTAGGTTAGGTTGTACAGGCCGTCGGCAAAAGAAAAACCGACTCACTTGGGTCCCAAAGGTCCCATTGTGTTGCCTGGAAACAGGATGTGCAGAGATCAGATTGAGATCCCTACGGCACCATCAAAAGATCCACATCCAAACCACCCTGAAGACCGGATAAACAAGTTTATCCTAGAAACATCGCAGACGGATAAGTCTGCAAGACCATGCAGTCTCGGACTGCCAAAAATAGCCGCTCTATTCCCAGAAAGAGCCGGGCAGTGGCAGAGCAGATGCTCCACCGTTTCCTCCTCCTCCTCATCTTGACAACTTCTACAGTAGTCATGATGAGGAAGATTCAGTTTCCTAGCGTGAGCACCAATGACGCAGTGCCCTGTCAGCAGGGCCACCAGTGTGCCCAGCTGTCCCCGAGGAAACCTCAGTAGATTTGCGGTTCTCCTATTATCGTACTGAGGCCACAATGTCCTCGAGACCCTGCAGGTAACCTCCTCAGACCATCTAGACTGTGCAGCTCTGAGGAGTTCCTGCTGAAGTAAAGCTCTACAGCAGCTTAATGGGATCCGTCTCCCGGTCTCCCAACCGGGTTCCCAATCTGACGAGTTCGTCCGCAATTATATTCCCGGGTACGCCCGAGTGAGCCGGTACCCAAAACAGTTCCAGGTTGGAATGTCTCGCCATCTCGTTAAGAGATGTCCGGCATTCACGAACCAATCTCCGGCTCTTAATGGGTTAAGTATTTTTTTAAAAAAGTTAGTATTTCCTTAAAGATCTCTTCAAAAGCTTTAAAATGATACCAATATTGATAGTACAAAAATTTTGAAAATTTCAGAGCCCAGTAACTCGGGAAATATGGGTGAGCGCCAATTTTTTCACTTGATTTTTTTTTTATTTTTTAATTTCTCTATCGCCCAATTCATTAATTTTTTTTTTTAATTGGAGTTACTTTGTTGAGTGGTGTTTTGCCTGGTGCCTCGAAGGACATGGACCGATCATGCTGATTTCTTTCCCTTTTTCTACTTTTTGTGGTAAAGGTTATAAAAATGTGTTCAAACTTGGCCGAATTTTGGCCACAAGGCGAACTTTAGTTATTATTATTCAATAATAATTTATTACTTATTGCTATTACTACGGCTTTAATTTTTTTTTACATTTTTTATATTCTAGTTTTCTTATTGTTATGGCCGTTTTCTTTCCTTCTGTTGTGTTTGAATTTTTTAGTTTTTCTAATATTCTTAAGTTTAATAATTTAATTTTATTGTGCTTCATTCCCTTATATATGTATAAATATTTCATGATGTTCTCATTAAATATTGTTTTATTGAATTGCAATTGCTTTTAAAGTAAATGAACATTAAAAAAGATTCCAAATAATAAATTTTTTGTTTGTTTTATACCTTCAAAAATCTTTTCTCATTTGACAGTTTTCTTTTTGCTTTTTGTAATTTCAACAGAATTTAGGTTTTTGTTTTTAGGTAGTTTTCCTAATTTTAAACGTTTACAGGTATTTAATTTTAAAAAATTCTTTTAATCTGTTCAAAGTTGTACATCTTTATATTTTACTACTGTTTTTTTATTTTCGATATTGTTTTGTCGTTCCGTTTGTAATTTCTACAATGTCCATTTTCGACCCCACAAACTAAATATATTCAGAGTTCTTATGCATATCGATTGAGTGATGTCCGTTTGTCCTTCTCCTGTTTTAGTATTGCCATGAAGTTTGCCAAGACACTTGATCAGCTAGAGAAAATTTAAATATGCCAATCGCTTAAACGTAGTTTCGAAAAATTTGCTATTAAAAATTAGCAAGATCGGTCTAACTCTAATTTTTAAATATCAATCTACAAATATTATGTTAAGGAATTTCAAAAAAATTAAATAATTTCAAAATTGTATTTATTGAGCAATAAAATACATTTTGTATGAACGCAAAACTGATCGTTTCAAGGAATTATTTTATGGCCTAAAATTTTTTAACACAAAAATTAAATAGAGTAAACTATTTCATGCCAAATAAAAATAATTATTCTCTTATCTCTGTTGTACTTTATTTATCTCTTGTCAGTTTAGTTCCAGTCATCAACTGAAATCGTTTTAACCTGGCTGTTAATAAAACTTTACTTTTCAACGTCATCTGTATCGTCTGTCTTAAAAGAAATATTTCAATTATTATCTTTTTTTTTAATGTTTAACTGAAGTAAAATGTTTTATTGTTGTCTAGTATTCCACTCATCAGTGCAAATACATAGTTTGAAGAATAATAAGTTGTAGTTTTTTCTTTTACTTTTTGTTGTCATTTTTATGATTGTGTTAAATTCTTTTTTCTAATTTTATTTAATGTTTTCTTTTGAAAAATATAATGTTTTAACACAAGCATTTATTGCAGAAGTTAGTTGTGGCTTCTTTCGTTTAGAAAAATTAAATATTAAATTTGAAAAATATTTCTTAGAGATATTTAAAATAAAGTTTATTTAAAGAGGACATTTCAAGAAACAGCATGATTATTTTTGGATCGTGACAACCATACTATGTTCTCTGCAACAATATATGGTTACAGTGAACACATTACAGTTGGGTAAAAATATATATTGGTAACAAACAATTTTTATAACACAGAAAAATTGCAATATGTTTGGTTTGAATTAACTTTAGATTATGGATACCTCCGTCTGTTTTTCTTTGATGGCACTAATTATTTTGCGCTGCTTATTCTACTTATAAATTACGCTGCTAAAACTCGCCCCAAATAATTTTTATATTAAAACAGTATACGGCGAACCCCAAATTTTCTTATGTTCACACATAATTTAAATTTTCCAGTTTACGATGGACTCAGATCAGAGAAAACTGACTCTAGAGTTCTTATTTACCAAAAAATAATTCAATAAAACAATATATTTTGATCGGACAGTGCTTAAGCAGCCATGTTCAGCAGTTAGCATCTGTATATAATGATTTATGATCAAGATGCCAATAAGAATGAGAATGTTAAACCTTTGGAATCCATTTTTTTGGAGGTACCAACGACGCTTTCTTTACAAGAAGAATGTAATTTTGAAATTAATTTTGACTTTAATGTGATCAACTTGCTTTTTTATGAATTTTCTATCTTTATTGAAATATCAAATTTTATTATAATTTATATGTATTTTTATTTTTTATATATTTTTCCCTCATTACGTATCATTTCATTTTAAGTTTTACATTTGAACTTAATTTCAATATGAAAATATAGTTTCTCTTTTAAACTTATGTAAAATCCACTGATGAGCTATAAAACCAGAAGCGAAATGATCATATGAATATGATTTCCATGTATTCGTAGTTAATACATAATTAATATTTTATGAAAATTTAATGAGATCTTTATTTGTTAAAAAAAATATTTTTTTTGATTTCTTTTTTGTGGCCTTTAAATAATTAATTTTCCCCTTCTTTTATCACCATTTATACACCATTTAAAACTATTAAAAGTAAATCTTTCTTTACACAAATACAGATCTTAATTAATAATATTAAAAGTTTTTTTACAACTGTCTACACTTAATTAAAAATAATCAATATAAATAAAACAAATTTGGCATCTAGCTCTCACAAAAAGACGAAATCAATTAAGCGTAGAAAAGAGCCTGCAGGGTCAGAAAAAGTTTAGAAAGTTACAGGAATATAAACGAAAAAGAACTTCAAGTTACAACAACAACAAAAAGAATATTTCTTGATTTTTCATTTTTTAATGAACAAAATAAAATTAAATTAAAAACAAGTAAGAGTGCTATATTCAGCTATGCCGAATCTTATATACCCTTCACCATCTATGTTAATCTAGTTTAGTGAAATATATCCAATCAAAAAAGCAAATATTGGGGTGACAGAGAAACTATAAAAAAAATTATGGTACTGCAATGCAGTACCTGCATATATATTTTTTTACATAAAAATGCCATCGGCCTTTAAAAAAAAAAAATTGTATTTCCTTAAAGATCTCTTCAAAAGCTTTAAAATGATATCAATATTGATATTTTAAAAAAATTTGAAAATTTCAGAGCCCCGTAACTCGGAAAATATGGGTGACCGCCAATTTTTTCACTTTATATTTTTTTCGTATTTTTTTATTTCTCTATCGTCCCATATATTAATTTATTTTTTTTTTATTGGAGTTACTTTATTTTTCCCAATGACATGAAAAATTTGAGGTAGGCGTAGTATATCGCCTCCTGCCTCGTAAGACATTGACCGATCATGCTGATTTCTAATAACACCTCTTTTGACACTATATCTGATCGATTGACATATTTTGTTTGTTTTTTTTTTTTGTGATTTCAACACTAACACGGACGGACAGACTGTCAGAGGAACAGATGGACATCGCTCAACCGACTTTGCTATGCATAAGAAGTCAGAATATGTACATTTTATGGGGTAGAAATTACAAACGGAATGACAAACTTAGATATACACTTTTTCCACTTTTTGTAGTGAAGAATATAAAAATAGTGCATTGTAACCGTGCCTGATATGACTAAAAGGGCATAATTAGCATAAAACAGGAGATCGTTACTAATGACGCGTTAGTCACAGCGTATTGAAGTTTGGGCGGCTAAACAAGGCATGGAAACTCGCTGAAATAAAACACTGAAAGTTTAAGAAGCGCATTTTCAGTTAATAAGAGGTCGTAATTAAAATCTAGCCAAAGCCTTAGAGTAAGAAGAAGAAAAACGAAGTAGAGAAAAAAATAAGCAGCCACAGAAGAGTAAAATAAAAATTAAAAATTAATAATCAATTTATTAATTTATTTACGTACATTTAAATTTTCTAACGATATCGCTAACTTAAAATAAAAAATTAAACAAATTGTATACATTTAAAGTAATAATATATTAAACATTAACGACAACTTAGTATGAATAATCAATTTATCAGAACTCTAAAAAAAACTATTGCAATAGAAACAAAAATAATTGTTTACAAATGAATTAGAAATACAATTTGTTAAATGAATTTTTTTTTCTTTTGTATCAATAAATAATAAATAAAACCAGTATTATTTATCACAAAATAAAAAAAAACGTATAGATACTCACACACGCGTTTATAGTGATAAATACTGATACAGCAACGGCACGTTAAATAGCACTATTTAATTTCGAAATGTCAACAAAAATAATAAAAATATTTCCTACTTATGCGTTGCCATTTTTTCTTTACGAAACTAACTATTTTAATATTTTTGACAATTTATAATTTTAAATTTTAGTATGCAGTTATAATAAGTTTCGCAAACGTTTTATGGTTAGACATAAACTTTTAAAAAATTTTTAATCATTTTGTATACGGAAAAACCCAAAACAAATACTTTTAAACAATGGAGGTCGCAAACGAAGCAGTTAGCTCTTTACTTATCAGCACACATATTTTGATATACCAATACAATCGTACAATTGTGTTCGCTAAGAAAAAAATATTTCTTATTAAACGCTTATGATTTCTCTACTGCAATGAGTTAATCAATCAGCAAACATTTACAAAAGGTTTCTTTTTTTTTCTAACGGTTTAAATTTGATCTCATAGTTTTCGCTTCTAGCTGCTTACGTTTATTTCTTTCCATTATTTCTATTTCTACTCACTTTAAAGAAGAAAACAATAAAAACGAAAACGATTCGTTTTGTTTATATTCGTACCCTGGTAATAAATAATAATACGCATGGTTTTGCAAAAGCAATGAAAAAATATGCAACGTTATAACTTAAATGTATAGATATTGTTACACAACTGAAACAAAATGCAAAATATAAAATTTTGCAAAAGGCACAAAAATTCGTCTGAAAATTTCAATTTCATCACAAATGTTTTAAAATGAATGGATTAGGAAAGCTTTAAATGATGGTAAAAAATAGAAAAACATCTACGAATTGTCACATTTCGGTGTGATTTTTGAACTAAAGGCATATTTTTTTAAAATTTCAGAATAGTAAAACGTTGACCGGCAACATTTAATCAATTGAAAAAGAATCTTTTCTGCCTGGCTTCTTAGAACATGAAATTAATTGTTCATATCAAAGAGAAAATTTAATGTTTCTTTAAACAAAATCTAAGTTGCTTTTTGTAAAATGCTTACTGAGGAATATCAGCTCGCGATTAGTGTATTTTCTATTTCAATAAAAACAAATCCTCCATTTAAAACCATCCGTGCCATGCCTGGGACTGCCTTTAATTTTTTTTTTACTATTTTATTATTTATTATTTTTGTTTCAATTTAAACTGTCTGCCTCTTAAGGCTCAAAACATAGCAAAGTTGTGAAAAATTATTGTTCTTCTTATAATGAACATTTTACTGCAAACTCTGTGAAAATCTTTAAAACGATTTAAAAGATAAGACCATAAACGTGCAGATAACCTCTCTATGGGGTCACACCTTAATTTTTAATTTAACTTTACTTTATTTTTTGTTCTTGTAGTAGCCATTACAATACAACTTAAGGAAAAGTGTCTAGCTATTACGATTGCAGATATAAAGTCCTTAGACAGTTCAAAAGACAGCCATAACAATAGGGCAACGCTTCAAGCATTAAACCCTTAAATTCGAATTTGATTTAAAATTCTATTCAAAAATGTTGATCAATTATTTTAAATTTAGTTCGTTTCTTCAACTGAACTATTTATTTGTTCAGTGCTGTTTTATACGCATAGAAAACGTTCTTACATGCTGTCAGTATAATCAATAGAATATTTTTTTTGTCTTTAACATTTGAAGACTTGACCTTCAGCAATAAAACAATTTTAACTTATAAGAAATATAAGTTTTTTTCTCAAGCCATTTAATTTTGAAAATAATTAGTTTCTGAACTGATAAAAAAGCATTCATTAAAAACACCAAATCTTATCTCTTCAATTTTAGTCATGTACATTGTAACAGAAGAAAACAGACAAAAGCACTTTATATATTATTTTTATTTACAATTATATTATGGTTATAGTTTTGCGATAATTATAAAAATTATTGCAAAAGTTTGATTGTGGTCAGGATCTATGCAAAGACTGCGTCGTTCAAGCCAACTATATTGCTTGTATTATGAGTTATTGTATAAACATTAAATAATTAAAGTTTAAGAAAAGCTTGTTTATCGTAACCAACGTATTATTAAAAAATACTATAATTTGTTCACTGCAACCATATATTGTTACAGCTCACATTTTTACTAGTAATCTTCTTAATAATAAATACAATAAATATAACTATAATAAATATTATGTCTCGTTGTTTTTTTTTTTCTAACAGCCATTTACAGAATATTAGCTGAAAATATCTTCTCAAAATGTTGTTAATTATAAACCCAGAATTTGAGTCAAGGTGTGTTTTTTAACTTGACCGAACTTTTGATTGTAAAAATAACAAAAAAAAATCAAATTAAATAAAATAAAAAAATTTTCGATAAATCAAAATGATTACAAGCACATGGCCACCGTGGCTGTTCATGATGAAGCGCATTCTAGTTATTCGATTTTGGGACACTTTTGAGCATTTCCGGCCGTCTGTCAATAACAACACGAAAAATGTTTGCCCCTAAGGCGTCAATTATTGATGGTTTATCAGCATAAGCCAGTGACTAAATGTGACCTCACAGGAAACAATCGAGAAATAACACATTGTAAGGCCACGGAGATCAATTGACAGCTCTACTTTTTTTTAACAAAATTTGACTAGTTGCGGGCGCCGAATGGTACGTATGTCCAACCTGTTAAAACCACATCTCGCCTGCAGAAATGTTATATATTTTTTCATTGATCATGTTGCGGTAAAGATCTCCATCTAGGAATTCTGGCTTCATTTTTGAAGAAATAAGTTCCAATGATGCCACCTGTATACCTAACAGTGCATTCTTGTTTGATGTAGTGGAGTCTCAAGGGTTTCTTTTGGATTAGATTTGGCCATATGCGGCAATTTTATTTAATAACAAATACGCTTTGCCAAAAATTAAGCGTCCATAAGCGCGAATTGACTGATTTTTAAAGTAAATCAGCATAACTTCGAATCGGCGCTCAAGTGCTTATCTACCTTCGTTGATTTTCCAGAGTTTGCTGATCATAAATATAAAAGTAATCAGGGTATGAAGGTTTATTTGACAGTTAACTCTATCATAATTTTTACGGGGCGATAGTTTAGGAAGTCAATATATATATATATATAAAATATACGAGTAAATGCATAAATTATCATAATTAAATTTTAGCAAAAATAAATGTTTGTGTTTGAGTATCTTAAATCTACCGACATAAAATAAGATTTTAAAAATTTCAATGCATCCATCAATTTATCATTGAAATGAAAGCGAAAGAAGAAAATCATGATGAAAAACCGTTGGCCATGATAGAATAGAATCATCAATCTTTTTGATGATAAACAGATTTTTTTTTCTTTGGCACATTTGTCTTCATTTTTACCAACTGAAATGAAAAAGACATTAAACTGACTGGTGGGATTGGAAAAAAAATTATTCAATTTATTTAATTTGGCCAGTCAGCCGCGTGTCTTATGCCACAATTGCAAGTATGAAATGAATAGACAGAAAAATATTTGTATTTAAAAAAATTAAATTGAAAATTAATGTTTGTTTAAGCCAAGAGTAAAATTGGTACTAGATAATTTTTGGTATTGTGTTGAAGGCAGGAGGAGAATAAGTAAAGTCTAAAAATAATTCTTTTCAATCCGTAATATTTTTTAACACAAACAATAAGTTTTGTTTCTGCATTATCTATACTATAATCGATAAGTTGGCTTTAAAAACATATTCTTTTATATTAACTACATATAAAGGAGTACATGTGTACTAATTTCTTCTAAAATCATGACTTTGATGACCTGCAAGGGAACAGAGAATTTCTATATTTTATGTTTTGCTTTTTAATTATTCAAGCTTAAGGCCCCTTTATTTTTATTTTACCAATATTTCGCTAATCCTGTTTGTAAAAAAAAGCGTTGTCACTGAAAATTTTTTTTAAAAAAATTTAATACAAATCTTGCTTGACCTTTGATACAGATATAATTGCAAAACTTTTTATAAGCTGCATTTTTCCAGCCAAATAACACACGTCAAAAAATTGATTAAAAAATTTTCATTCTCAATTTAATACAAAAAACGCCACAACGGCAAGGCCGTTTAATAGAAAGTTGTTACAAACACGTTAGTGTGAAATTGCGTATGTATTAGTTTAATTCGCCTTTATTTTAATGGATATATAAGAGACTTAGAAACTATAAAAGCTGATGTGGACATTGGCTAGGAGTGATTCTTTCCGCGCACAATAACCAAAAGTGTTTTTTGCGGTCTGTAAAATCGGATTTATTTCAAAAATATCTTTGTTATTTTAAAAATTCGAATGCTTAGCTAATTCACATGAAGGCTTAAAACATTTTAAGCAATATTATTTTTCAATTTTACATTCACATATTTTTCTTTCCACTTCATAGAAATTTGGGTTAAAAATTTTGCTGGTGTTTGAAAAATTTCTTTTCAATTAAAAACTTTATACTTTTTTTAAATTCAAAATGTTTACAATTAGCAAATTAATATTTATGTTACTTTTCTTTTTTTATTTGTTTACAAGCAATCACCTCTTAGTTAATTCAGCAATCAATTTTATATGGTTTCAACATACCAGAATTTCCCGCCGATTAGTTGTTTCATGTTTTTCTTAACCCTTTCGGGACGGAGTTTTATTTTGCAAACCAAATTATGTATGGTAAAATTTTTTTCATATTCTAAAAGGTATGATAAAAGTATTTTGTTCTCCATACTTAAAAATTTTAAATTCGTCCTTTTATCCTGGAACATATAATCCCAACAAGTATTTTCATGGGGCATAAAATTCCAATCAGTGTTATCGAAGAGCGATTCGAAATTAACAAGATAACTAAAATATAAATAGTATTAGATTTAGATAAAAGTTTACATTTATTTTTAACATTTTAGGAATGCAATTAGGTATTTATTTGTGGAATGGCCCAAAACACTTGTAACATAAGGCGTTGTTACAACCTGAGCATATCATCTTTCTTCGCTTTTCTATGCCAAGTGAAGAACAGCGAACACAGCGACAACGCTTCTCTTGCTCTACTGGCAAGTGGTCTCCAATATTGATGCTATCAGTTTTTGGACGTTTGGGAGTTCTACTTCCCTGGCGATTGCGTTGAAAATAAAGAAAAAATACAGTTTGAAAATTGCTGGGACGTATTATCCCAGTAGTCCCGAAAGGGTTAAACAACTACAAAAAAATGTACAATTGTGTTGCGAAAAAAATTAAGAAGAAGAAATCCTAACAAAAGGTAATAAAAATTGTTTAAAGTATTGTGAAAAACTTAATAAATAATTTAATGAATAAATAGATATGTTAAAATTTTACAAATACAAAATAAATAAACAAAAATAATGAAATATGGTCCTTCGAACCATGAACTTTTAGAAATTTTGTTTCGGTTATTATGGTTAATAATTTTATTTTTTTATTTTCATTGTTATTTGATTAACTTTTCTAGAAACAAATTTTATGTGATAAATCGTACTTACACGTGCGTTGCATTAGATTTAGGAAAAACGACTATAAAAGCTCTATTAGCATTTATTTACGATATAAAAGATAGTTAGTTTTCTGAATTTTTATATAAATCTTCTTCCGCAAAAAGAAATATTTTCATGAGCCAACACATAGTAATACAGATAAATATCAGCATCTGACATAATGATTCCGTTTGATGACAATAACTACACCAGTTGATAACACAAGATCATCTCAATTTTTACTGCGTGGATAATGTTATGCGGATTGGTTGCAAAACATTTCTTTTACAAAGAGTCTCTTTATAAGTCAGGTAAAAAGAGTATGCTTTAGAAGCCATTGGGAGTTTGCAGCAACAATATTTTTATTTGCTAGTATAAACCCTTAAGTTCCATATTTTCAAATTTGAATCCTTAGGAAGCCGAAGCCTGGATCTCTCATATACTGACGACTGTAAAAATTTGTGTAAAAAATAGCAATAAAAACATATACACACAAAAGAAAATTAATAAACAAAGCACTTACAAGTATTCTTTGAAGCACTTGTCATGAACAAATAGTTTAAAGATTAGATGAAACTAAGTAAAACCGAGGAACTTGAATGAAGCTATTTAAAAGCTTTCTATTATGTATATAACGTTTTTATATAAAATCAAAAGGCATCATTAACCCATTCAGTGGTTATGAATATATCGTCGTTACTATATTCTAAAAAAGGAGCATTCTTGAATTAGCTTTATGCCAGAATCAATTCAACACCTTGAAACTAATGAATGTATCCATTTTATTTACGCCAATAGAATACTACTAGACGAAGAGAATGTCTTCAATAAATAATGTGCAATATCTTAAAATATGGTCCTTCGAAATATGTATGCCCAGCATAAGACTACTAGGGATCCAATAAATGATTTATATTTTAGAGCATAGTCTTTTAAAATGTCTATGCCTAGCATAATGCAAAGAGATGTTCAATGAATAATAAATAATATTCTACAATATGGTCCTTCGCATTGTATTTGCATAGCACAAGGCTAACAAGTGTCCAATAAATTATATTTAATATATTAAAATTCTTCGAATCAGATGTCTTATAAATAATATACAATATTTATATTTATTTATACGATATGGTCTTTCGAACTGTCTATGTCCGGTATAAGTCTAATATGTGTCAAATAAATAGTAAATAATTTTTTAAAATATGATACTTCCAACTGCCTGTTTTCATAGCTCAAGGCTAACACTTGTCCAGTAAGTAATTTGTAATATTTTGCAATATGTTTCTTCGAATTTAGTGCGCCTTGCTTATGGCTAACAGACCACCAATAAATAATACATAATATTCTTCAATATGGTCCTTCGCACTGTATGTGCGTAGTATAAGGCTAACAAGTACATATTTTACAATATGGTCTTTCGAACCGCATAAGGCAAACAGATGCATAATAAATTTTTTACAATACTATACAATATGGCCCTTCGAACTGTCTCTGTCTAGTATAAGGCTAACAAGCGTTCAATAAATATCATATAAAACTTTACAATATAGCTCTTCAAGCTGTTAGAGTCTAGCATAAGGCTAACTGGTCTCTAAAAAATGATTCACACATATTTTACAATATGGTCCTTCACACTGTTGGTTCTTAGCATAAGACTAACACATCTCCAGTTAATAATATTTTACAATAAGGACCGTTGAACGGTCTGTGCTTGGAACCAGGCCAACAGGTGTCCAATAAATATTTTATAGTATTTTACAATATTATACCGTTAGTGCCTAGCCTAAGGCTAGCTAGCACTTTATCCACATTTGCATGCCCATCCCTTTTTTTCTGTCATATAAAGCAAATAAATTATTATTTGTATGGAATATCTTTATTCAATCTCTTGAGTTTTGTCATATTTAGTGTTAAGCTTAAATAATTTCAACGCCTTATATTCTTGCACACAAGCCCCATAGGAAAATGATTTATGGCCACGTTCATAATGTTGTTAAATTTCTAATAAAATGAACATAAATTAAGCGTAAAAAGGATGACAATTAATTATCTAGAAGAGAAGCATTAAAACATTTGGCTTTTATTTATTTTTAAGAACACAATGAAAGACCAACGAACCAAACAACTAAAAAGAAATTTAATAGGAGTGTTTAAGAAATAGTAAAAAAATAATAAAAAACAAAAACTGTAATCAATTTCTGCAACTAATTTCATTAAGAAAAGTGACCAAACCGTTTTGCAACGTTTTGAAATTTGTTTTATATTGTGTTTTTAATTTCCTCGAGAGGTAAGAGGTAGGTCGCTTTGGATTAATTTAATTCCAATTGAATTTTTTTTTTTTTTTTTTTAAATTTAAGGCCACTAGCGAAAAAAGTTTGGTTTTAATGGCAACAACAACAGCAACCATTAATATCAAGAGTTGTCAAAATAATAAAGTAGAAAAGTTAATAAAATTAAGAAAAGTAAGAAAAAAATAAAAAAAACTTATTTAGTCTATTTGAAACTTGTAGCTTTGTTTAAAAAACAATAAAATTAGCATTTGGTTTTGTTATTGTTTTGGTCTTTATAAGGGGAAGATTTAGTTTTCTATTTACAACACCGAAACTTTATTTTTTAATAATAGCAGCTATTATACTGCGAAATAAAAGAAACAATTTTAATTTAATAATTCTTGCGAAAAAAAAAACCGACTTCAAAACAGATTTTATCTGTCTGCCTATATAAGCTCAAGTGTATGGCCATATAAATTAGGTTACATTAACTATTGGGACACCCTTATATCTCCAAACTTTATACTAGTTCAACATTTCAAAAGTTTCACAATTTATATTCAAAATTCAGATTATATACTTGCTCTTGTAATAAACTAAGCAATCAAGTTCTGTGTAAATTTTAATTGTCTATTTATAACGGATCATTAGTTTGCCCATACACATTAGATTATATCATCATTATTAAACCCTTTAATTTATAATAAAATATTTTTATACTTCTTGTTATACCAAATAAAGTAGTGGACATTCTGTCTAAAATTAAGCTGTTTGTATACAACGGTTCAAAAAATACGGCCATATAGAACAAATTACATTAGTTTTGGGAACACCCTTTAATTTATAAATTCAAACTATGAGCTTCTTGTTATAGTGGACTTAGGAAAACATGTCCCTTGTAAATTTCAGCTGTCTGTCTATAACGGTTCAAAAGTCTGGCCACATACACCATATTATATCAACTATTGGGACACCAGTTTATTTCCAAATGCAAATTTTATACTTGTTGTTATAGAGGAGTTAGTAATACAGCTTCTTTGTAAATTTTAATCGTCTGTCTACAACTGTTTAAAAGTATGGCCATATACCAAATTAAATGAACTTTTGGTGCACCCTTTAATTTATAATCTTAAATATTATCAGCTGTTACTATAACGGCCATAGCAATCGATATTCTGTCCAATTTGCAAGCTTTTGTCTATAACGGTTCAAACGATAGGCCCATATAAGTAAATTTACATCAATTATGGAGGCACCCGTTAACTTTTAGATTTATTTTTGTATAATTTTTTGTTTTTGGAAGCCACAGTAATACGCAGTCATTTTAAATTTTACAGAATCGCGCTTTACAGTTCATAATACACGTAAAAAATATGTATGTTGTATGGGGACACCCTTTAATTTTTAAGTTTATGAATTTTTTTAAAATGGGACCAATCTGTAAGCAGAATCTATCATATTACCAAAAATTTTCAAAATCGGATCAGAAATGACTGAGTTCTGGAGGCACAAATATAAAAAAAGCAACATTCAACCGAATCGTAGAACCTCCTTCTTTTTTTGAAGTCGGTTAAAAAGTTGGGAGTTTTGAACTTTGAACTAAAATCATTGGGACTTTTGATACCTTCTTTCTTCATCTGACTGTTAAATTAGTTCAATAGAGTTAACGAAAGGACCAACTGTCAAAAGAAGTGCCATACTGCGCTTCCTTTTTGATCATCGTGAATAAATTGAAGCTTGAAAAATGCCTTTAAAATGTCAAAATCTACTTTAAAAT
Organism: Gymnosoma rotundatum; assembly: GCA_916610165.2. Taxonomy (NCBI): domain Eukaryota; kingdom Metazoa; phylum Arthropoda; class Insecta; order Diptera; family Tachinidae; genus Gymnosoma; species Gymnosoma rotundatum. Next base: position 113,572,664 of record OU744340.1, on the reverse strand, counting down.
TCAGTCATTAATTTTCGCAACATGTGGACGCAAAATTGTGTTCAGCGATGAGCACTTGTTCCTTAATAATAGTTCCCCAACACACCCTACAGACTTTATTTTATCCAGAAAAATACACCATTTGGTACGATAAAAAGATCAAAAGAAGGAAGGGAATCATCATCTTGACCGATAGTTTTTTGCTTGAAATTATGGAAGAAATTGATGCGGACGAAATGTTGTTTTAACATAATTGCAAAAAGTGCCATACGGCAATTGCAACCATCGTGACTTATTGAAATCTTAATTTGAATTCGAGAAATAACTCGGTCAATTGGCCGCTAAGGTCGTACGATTTAACACCTCTCTCTATTATTTACTGTGGGGTGAAGTGAAGTCTCTGGGTCATGCTGATAAACAGTTGTTGCCTTAGAGGCCAAGCTTGTTTATGTTGTTCGTAACATATGCACATGAAAAAGCAGCCTATAATTGGATGTTAAGACAATGCTTCGTCATCATTCAAATCTTAATGCCATGTATTGGTTTGAGACTATCAAACAACTTTAAATAGGCCGTAGCTATTTTGGCTGCTAAGATGTCAGATGTTAGAATAATCAACCTCTTACATAACTTGTTTTAAGGCTTTGTAACGGTTCCATTCAGTTGAGCAGGGCTTCCAAGTTTCTATATTTATTTTTACAGCGTGCACATATTCTTTATAAGGTCTGCATGTTGTGCAATACGTCACCCCAAAATCGCTGTTGGAATAAAAGTTTTTAATAGAATATTACGAAGGTGCATATTATTTTTTAAAGTTGTTAGTGCCAAATAAATGACAATTAAAAAAATAAAAGTTTAAAAATCTTCTTGTCTTTTTAAACGTTAAAAAAAACCCTGAATTTTTCTTTAAAATTTTTCTTTCTCTGTATAACTGTCAATGCTTTTTTAAGTGTCTTTGCTGCTGTTATTGTTGTTTTATTTTTTGTGTTGTGATGCTTAAACATTTTGTGTCTTGTTAGCCGTCGGCTTTTTTTCCCGCCGCTTTTGTAAACGTTTTTCTCTTCTGCTCTTTTCATTCATTTGGAAATGTTTATTTAAGCGTTTTTTTATTTGTTGTACAAAAGTATTTTTTTTTCTTTAGTTGTGTTGATTTGTATTGCAGTTTATTTTTATTTTTTTAATATAATTTTTTTTTTTTTAATTTGTTTTAATTCAATGTTAATCTAATTCGTTAATAAGCTTTTATTTTAACGTAACGACAACAACTAGTTTATGCAAGTTGCTTAAGCTGAAATACAAACTACTTCGTATATGCCACTATGGTTGGGTGGCGAAGAGGTAAAGGGGTCTTTCTATAAGCCATCAAATGTGGTGGCGCTTGTTTATTAAAGGTGTCTACAATTTGGTGATCGGTGTTTTGGGGAGTTGGTGGTGTGTGTGTGTCTGTCTAGTTTTTGAAAGGGTAAAATTGACATGTGTTTTATTTCATTTTTGTTTTACTTTCGGTTTTTTTATTGTTTGCTCTAGTTTTATTTTATTTATTTGTTTCTTTTATATTATTGCCATAATGCTCTAGTTACACAAGCTATATAATCGAAAAAGAATATATTTACCATAATCATAGCAAATGTAATTTTTGGAGTGTTACTTTGTTTTGTGTCTTTTTTAAAAAATATTAAAAGAACATTATTTTTTGATCCATAATTTTTAATTCGGAATACAAGTAATAAAATTGTAAGCCAACTTTCAGAAAGAAATATAAAATTTTCGTACTACATATTAGAGTTTTAAAATAATTTTGTTTAAATTATTTTCTTTATTTTGTACAAAAAAATCCTATTAATTTGCGCTTAGTCCATTGTTATTTTTTATGTAAAGGCCAGCAATTTTCAATTCAATTTTAATTTTTCAATTTTTGGGAAATGTTACTCGTAGTTCAAGAAATAATTTAGGAAAAATTTTAAATATTTAAAATAAATTCGAACATAAAAACAAAAAAAGAAGGGTTTAATTAATTAAATAAAATTGGGTAAAAAAGAAATTTTTGAAATAATGTAATTATGAGAACAAAACCATCAAGAAAAATAAATTTGAGCATAATTTCGAAAATTCGAAAATAATTTCGAAGCTGCAAATATGTGTAAAATTCATTTAAATTTGAAGCGTTAATTTAAATACTACAAACATAAGCCGATTTAATTAAAAATGTTGATTGTAATATTTTAATTTCGAAAACATGAAACAGTTTATATTTTTTCAATTACATTTTCTTAATGTATTTTAAGAGCAAAAAATGCAAACTTAAATTAAAAAAACAATAGCTCCATCATTAAAATATTTAAAGTTTAAATTCAAAAACTCGAATATAAGCACATTTAAATTTTATTTGAACTTTAATTCCTAACACAAAAAATAATAACTTTTTTCAACTTTGAGCGTAAAAAAAAAGAATATTAATTAAAACATGATATCGAAAATTCGAATATTCGAAAATCTCTAAAAAAATGAAATTTAGGCCCAACAATATAAAAGCTGTAGTATGCTCAAAAACCAAACTTAAAACTTGTCAAATATATTTTGAATTTATAGATAAAAAAATATTTAAGTTTCGAATACTTTACTAAAATTATTTATTAAAGTCCAATCATAATCTAGGCAATAAATCCTATATAAAAAAATCGAATTTTTCGAAAATATATAAAATTGAATTTAATTTAATAAAAGAAATAAAAGTATTTAATTTTTTTTTCTAGTCAGGATTTGAACTGTGGATGTTATAAATTAATTAAAATTCACTTTTTCTCGGCTTAGATTCCTTTTTAGTTTAATTTCTAAACATTTTTTACAATTATTTACAAATGTACGCGAACGTTTTTATAAGAAAAAAACAAGAAAAATTAGACCTTAACTTAAAAAAGTAAATTTTAATTAATTTAAAATTTTAAAATCTTTTGAATTTATAGTGTTTTTATTTTTCTATTGCAATTTCGAAAACAGACAACTACTAAAATATTTTCCTTATATATTTTAACAAAAGTAAAAACAAACGAACACACACAAACACACATTTTAGCTCTTAGAAAAATCTTGTTTTCCACCACTTCCGTGCAATAAATTCATTTTTTAAAATTCGAAATTTAGTTCGAATTTTCGCGAATATTTTAAATTAATAAGAATTCTATTTTAAATTTTATTTAATTGGAAATTTATCGTGATTAAAAGTTGAACTTATAGAAAATATTGCAAAAATTAACGGTCAGGTTTTGAAAATAAAATGTTATAAAAAATGCATTTTCACGTTAAATTAATAGTCAAAAAGAAAATCTCTCAATATATTTCGAGAGATAAAAAATGCTTAAAGCAATCCAAAAGAATGATTTATGATTTAAATCGATTCATATAAACGAACGTCTTTCCATATTTAAAGTGACTTTTGTGGACTTTAGCGCCATCTGTAGTTTTACTACTCAAGAAAGTTAAATTACGTTGCATTTTGAGAAAAATGTGCGCATCCTTGAGACAGAAAAAATGTCTGTCCCAGTATTTTAGCATGTAGCAAGTTCTTAGCGGTCTTCAATTGTCTTTGAATAACTAAATGACATTTCTCACATAACAGTAGTTTTAAAATATCCTTCCCTAAAAATTTGAATCCAGCCCTGTTGTTTAAAACTTCTTTCTCTTATTTAAACACTCGATTTTTTTTTTGCCCATAGTGCGATTTTAAAAAATCACCCTCGCAAAATGATTTCTGATATAAGAAAACGTGCTTAAACTCTTGAAAACATTACAACAACAACTACAACAACGGCAGTGTAAGGAAACAAAGCTTTAGTTTTAATTTAAACTTTATTTCTATTATCAAGTAAATAATACAAATTTCAATCCACATTTTATTGTTAACAAATATTTATTTTAGTTTCTTGTACAATATTTGTAAGTGATTTTGAAAATAAATAAATTTTCAGCTCTACGAAACAAAAAATAAAAGCACGGCTCAATACGTGATTTTAATTCCTTTAAAAAAAATAGCTTAATTCGTGTCATTTGTTTATTTCATAATGACAAGAGCAACCAACAACTGCTTTAAAATTAACATCAGTAATTTTCAAAAAAAAAAAAACATTCATATCTAATATTGTGTTGAATATTGCTACAGTTTTTATTATTATTATTATTATTTCGTTTTCCTTCAAAAATCAGTTTTTTTTTCGTAAGGAAAATCTGTTTTTTACGCTGTTATCTTTTCAATCAGCACTTAAATTTGTTGGCTGTTGCTATTTTAAAGCAAAAATTTTAAAATTTACAAAATGTTACAAATTTTTCAATATTTTTTGCTCTGTTACTTCTATAGTGATTTCATTTTTTTTAATTTTAAGTTTTATTAAAAAACTTGAGATAAGATCGCTGGATTTAGACAAGATGTTGACTTGAAGTCAAGACTAAATTATAAAAAAAAATTAAATGCCGTTAAAAAATATTTTGACAAAGTAAAAAAAATTGTAAAATCTAACCATGATCAGCTAAAGCTCGAAATTTCTGAATGAATTTAAAGTTTTTAAAATTATTCACAGTATTGGCCATAATTAAACCGCTACTTTAGCTTATTTTTAAATATTGATGCAACATTACACTTAGTTTTATGTAAATTAAGAACTTACATCTTTTTTTATAGAGCAGAGCCTGGTAAACACATACAATCACATTTCTTTGGAAAGGAATTGTGTAGAGAATATACGTCGAAGTGTTGCCGTTTAGTAACAGTTTTTACATTTTTCATAACTTTTGATGGCTTTGCGTAACAGGTATAATTTGGTTATATTTAGCTTAATTTTCGTAACTTTTAGTACAGACACGAAATAAAGTAAAAGTACTTGTTTTATTATTTCAAGTAAGAATCTCTCTTAACATAACAAAATTTCTTACCAAATCGATTTTATTAACAAAAGTTACTTGCAAATGCAGTCAAATCCCATTTAAAAATTGGTTTGAAATAAACAACAAAAAATAACATTACTCTGTTCAATTCGTGAGAAATCATGAAATGTTTCTGGCTTCATGTTTAGAAACAGCAAAATGTTTCTGGCGACAATTATTTTCAACTGTAAAATAATCACCCTTATTGTGTTTGGCGTAGGCGTATTTCGACTACGACAATTTGTAATAGATTAATGACAATTGTCATAACGCCGAGTTTTTGCTACGAAAACGCCAAACACAATAAGGGTGAATATGCGATGCATTTTGTGCGGAAATTAAAGCATTTCGTTTAAAGTTGCGAAAATTGTTAGCAACTTTTCAGTTATTCCGCTTGAAAAATTTAAAAACCGTACCAATACCTCGTTTTAACAGAAAGTTGTATTTTAATGTCCTTCTGGATTATATAACGAAAAAATTTTCAGTAATTTTATGTTGGAGTTTTAAGCAAATAAAACTCAAATTTGTTTTTAAAACCGGTATATTTAAAATAATTAGTGTAGTAAACTCTATCAAAAAAAAAAAAAAATAATAAAAAAATAAAAAAAAATCCTGCTTTAATGAAATTTATTGAATGGTGAGAGCGTGCACTTTTCCATAACGAAATATTAGTATTGAGTCCTAAATTAAATTATCAAACCTTTTTTAATTTTTTTTTTCGTTTTGTTTTTGTTAAGTAAATGAACTTGTTGCCTTGTTATTATCTCTGAAATATGGAATAAAACTTTTTACTATATTTTATATAAATTACATTAAATTAATATTTATTTAAGAAACACTTCAAAATGTAACTTCTAATGAAAACGTGTAACTTTTTTTGAAGGAAAAGCGTAAATTTGTTTTGTTTTTTCCTGGCAACACTGATAGGTAGTGAAAAATGTGTATAAACAAATTTTATGACATTTCCAAAAAATTATATGTCCCAGGTACCCAATTTTGGTGCCCTACCCAGAAGCCCTCGGATAGGCCGACCATCCATAGATTTAACGAGAAACCCCTCTTCTTTGCCCCTGTAATATTTCGTTGATATATGTACCTAGAGTGGTTTATGAGATACTGAATTTTCTATTAAAAAAATCAGTTTTCAAACCACATTGCTTCGTTAATATTTGTCCAGAGCTCGAATCTTTTTGAATCATTTCGATTTATTTCATTTTCCATTTATCATGACAATGGTTAATCATCATGTAGGTCAACTAAAATTTCTTTTTTAACAAAATCTTGAAAACGACTGCTTTAATTTTTAATAAGTTTTCAAGCACATTGACATATTTAACAATATTATTTTTTGAAGCTTCATTAAACCCTTCTAAAGTTCTTTTTTAGTTTGCCAAAAAAAAATTAAAATTTTTTATTTGAGGTATAAATACTTAGATCTATTTTTTATGGCGAAAATGCTTTTCTTAATAAAATTTTTGTGTGCGATCGAACACTCTTCGATATACCAAACGTTTAGGTTTATCAAAAAAAAATGTTTGGCAAATAAAAAATCATATTCCAATTTAACATTGAACATTTCTCTAAGTGTATAAATAAGAAAAAAAAAGCATACATAACCTTACAATTCGATGCATCGCACAAGACTTAATGATTTTATTTGTTTCACTACTCCATATATGTTGTGGGAGAGCACACGCAAATGTGCGCTAGCTTGCCAGGCTCTGAAACAGAGCATTATATGAAAAAAGGATGCGATTGCCTCCTCTGGATATTTTACAAATATTACAATTATTCTATAAAACCTTTGTAAATACAGGAAGCACAGAATGGTAATATTATTATGTGCTAAGAGTATTATTTGTGTAAATCTAATTTATTTTTACTTTAAATCTCTTTGTAAATTTATTTAAGTCTTAATCATGACTTAATGAAAGAACTGCGTTTCTAAAACTGAGTTGGTTCTTCTTTTAAAACTCGTACGATTAAGGGAGAGGCAGGAAGAAAAACGGGAAATTATATGCAGCTCAATTGATTGAAATCATATTGTTACGAATAATAGAATCTGGCAACTTCTGTTGTTGTTTCCGTATGAGCGTGGTGAATAAATCAATTCAACTAATGGTGTGTGTATAGAATAATACCACAATTAGTCCACAAAAGCTGAGAAACCTCGATGGTTGCGTTTGGTAGAGGTGCGTGCTGTAAAACAAAAGATTGTGGATTCGATCCCCGCCGTCGGACATGCGCACAACGAAAAATAAAAATTGTTATAATGGAATTAAAAATTAATAAACAGCAGTAAAAACCTCCCGACAGGCAAAAGACAATTATTGTGTGAAGCCATGGCAGCTAATTTAGTGGAGACGTCCACTTTAATATAAGAGCTACAGATAATTGTCAAGAAGCCCTTTATAATAAAAAAGTAAGAACAGGTTGCGCAGGGAAGTGTTACAGACGTAAGTTGTGGCTATTGGATTAAAGGGAATAACTGGCTTAGAAAAGGAGTAGTGGAGATGTCTGTGGATGGTTAAGGTTACTAAACAAGGCATCGAGTAGTTCATGTTTCGCCGGAGTAACACATTAGTGTAGCGTGGACGGCTGCGTTTGTAGTAATAACGCATGTTTAGTAAAGACGAGACCAAGGGTTCACAAGACCGGTAGGATCAAGAAGTATAGCCAGAGAAAGCCATAAAAAGTAAGAATGCAGAATTAAGAAAAGAGCCACAGTGGTATTTGCAATCAAAAGAATTCGTACGTTAGTTCTAAAAGGGAAAAACGTAACAATATGTAAAAGCAAACCCGGACCTAGACGAAATGGAGGACGAAATGGAGACGCATTTATAATGGTAGAATATTTTGAAGCGAAATTTAAAATCTCTTTTTATGATTCTCTTCGAGTGGATACAGCAAGTTTAAAAAATTAATTAATTAATTGAAAAATATATAATTTAACAAAAGGTAAGAGTGCCATATTCGGCTATGCCGAATCTTATATAACCTTCACCATCTATGTAAATCTAGTCTAGTTGAGTAACTCCAACTAAAAAAATAGATATTGGAATTACAGAGAATTTATAAATAAAAAATGGGTACTGCATTTTACATAAAAATGTGATCGGCTCTTAATGGGTTAAGCATTTAAAAAAATTTTGTATTTCTTCAAAGATCTCTTTAAAAGATTTAAAATGATACCTATATTGATATTTTAAAAAATTTGAAAATTTCAGAGCCCCGTAACTCGGAAAATATGGATGAGCCCGAATTTTTTCTCTTGATGTGTTTTTTCTTATTTTTTATTCCTCTATCGCCCCATATATTATCGAAGGACATGGAACGATCATGCTTATTTTCAAGAGCACCTCTTTCGGCACTATATCTGATCGATTGACATATTTATTTTTTTTTGTGAAATTAAGTTTGCCTCGGCCGGCAGATGGACAGACGGACATCGCTCAATCGACTTTGCTATGCATAAGAAGTCAGAATATATATACCTTATGGCATTGGAAATGGATATTGTAGAAATTACACACAAAATGACAAACTAATATATACCCTTTTCCACTTTTTGTCGTGAAGGGTATAAAAAGAAAATTTCTAATTAATTAATTAATTAAATTAATGGAAAGTTTAATTGAAGTTTAATTGAAGTTTAAGCTTAAAACAAACAAAAATCCTTAATAGGTTAAAAAAAACTTTTTTCTGTGTAGATCCTTGTATAGAAAATACTATATCTGATTTCGAAACTTGGTTCTCTTAACGGAGAAAAGGGGGAAAAGCGTACGTATTTCTAGGACAAAACTGAATTTAATGAAATTTAAATCATTGACACATCGTTACTTAGCAGGTAAAAGCAGCAAAATCACAGATAGTTTTTTTATCTGACATAGAATATGTCTGTTTTCAAATCTCAGACCCACAAGGAAGATATTAACTTTTTGTGGAAATCATACTTAAAAATGCAATCGCGTTTTACACTGAGGTGCTTCTACTACAAACAGAAACGGAAATGTTTCTAAAATTTAATCCAAAACTTTTTTTTTTTAATAAAATAATTTTTTTTGAATTTAGCAACCAAACCTTATTGAGACAATAATTAAGAATTCAAGACTTAATTATTGCGTTCTTGCATAAAGAAATTTGTTCAAGTGTACAACGTCTAAGAAATTTTTATAAAAATATTTTCAAGAGCGTAACAAGTTGTCGATAAAAATCCTAAACTTCTAGCAAAAATTTTGGGTAATTTTTGGAATACCCTTTGCAACTAAAATGTCCCAAAGCTGGTGTTGCTTAAGGCCTCGTTAAAAAGTTTAAATGTATATTTGTTAGCTCTGCAATTTAAAATTTTGCAACAACAAGCGTCTAGAGCAAGAGGCATCTGCAGACATCGATTGCCTAAAGGTATTAGGCACAGACAAACTTAAAGACACATAAAGTTAAATTTATCTATTAAAAAAAATGTATTAAGATACGTTGTCATAAGTACTCAAGCCCAACAACAACAACAACAGCAGCAGAAACGGCAACAAAAAACTAATTGACGATTGTAAATTGCAACAATAACAATTGTCATGTAAGTTACTTTATATATATTTATGCATTTAGTATTGTTGTTGTTGTCGTTGTTAAGAATTTTTCTTTCTGTCTGGGTTTGTTTTTTATTTTTTTTTATTTTTATTACTGTCTTTAATACTTTCTTGAAATAAACTTTTTAACACCGAATAGCAAGTGTAAGATAGAAAAAACTTGGGACATTTTTAAATACTTTATTTTAATCTCTTTTTTTTAGTTCTTTTATAGTTTTTCTTAAAGACATTTGTTTTATATTTGTTACGGTTTTAAAAAGTTTTCACAAAAGAAAAGAAACGAAACACACATAACAACACACTACGCGGCACAGCACACGAAATGTTAATTAATTTTGCTACGTCAAACTTACTAAAACGTTAGAGAACTGGTAATATAACTGACTAATTATTACAAAGTATTTTAAAGCTTTTGGGTTAAGGGGTCAACAAAGAATAAAACTAAAGAAGGAAGAAGAAAAAAATAAAACTAAGGAAGACCGTGTTAAATTTTAAGGCTTTAAAAAATTAAACAATTTAAATCGATTTTCTGTTTGTTGCATGTAGAGTAACTTAAGGATGGAAGATCAACTGGTATCAACTTTGTAAGTGGAATTATAGAAATTATTTAATAGTTATACGCTATAATCGGATCGGTCACTCAATTGTCACTTAAGTCACATAAGTTGCTTAAGCCGCTCCTGTTTTGTCTTCTCTTTAGAGGAATATTCAAAGTGTGGCCAAAATGTGTTTTAAAGAATTGTCACACGTTGATTATACATCGTTAACGCTAGAAGAAAAAGATTATTCCGAACATGGGACACAAAGTCATATTATACAATTCGTCAGGTGAGTCATATCTCTAACGCTTAAGACTATTAACCCAAGTTTCTTAATACACTTTCTTCAACCGCCAGATTATTGGAATGCTTTTCCATTAAGAAACGCAATACGAGTATGCAATTTAAGAACCAAAATGACAAAGATATTTTCAGGTTGCTTACTAAAATGACGGTTAGCTGGAACCTTGCAAAGCATGCTTGACTAGGACTTTTCCTTCAGTGTTCAAAAAATAGTCTAACTACTCTACAAATGTCCCGTAGAACCAGTCCGCCGGTGTGCCGTCAAAGGATGCACCAGTGTCCTTAAATGATAATGATATATAAATAATAATAGCAAATAGATAAAGTGGCAATACGGGAACCGTTAGCCGCCCCTCTTTGTATCCGGTTATTGGTGAGGTCCCTTCGGGGTACACATGGTATCTGTGGTGAGTGGTGAGTGCACTCTCTACAGAGGAGTTTATGGTTAGGCTCCAACCCTTAAGCAAGGGGTAGATTCATGGTCCTGCAAGCCATTGTCTTAAAATTGCACAGAATAGTGGTTGGGCCAAAGTCTGATATGGGCTTCGCCCCAGGTACAGGCGTTAATTTAAATCACATATCCTGCTCTACAAATGCTCCCCGCCGGGGGTTACTAAGAGCCTGCCTGAGCTAACCTTGGTTATAACGACATGCTCTCAGGGATAGGGGGTATCAGTCCCCCTGTGTGCAGGTACCAAATCTGAATAGAAAACTGGATACCGTCGAAGGATGCACCAGTGTTCTTAGCTATACTGGGACCATGGGAACCGATACCCCATACAGAGATCCGCCCATCTCTGTAGCCGGTTATTGGTAAGGCCCCTTCGGTGTACACGTAATGGCTGTGGAAAAAAGTCTATGTCTGCAGGGATAGTTAATGGTGTTGAAAACCATGTTCTGAAAATTGCAACTCTGTTGACTACGTCCAGTGGAGGGTGCTAGTCGACGCTTTGTATTTTACTCAGTGGTAAAACTAATATCAAATAAGGGCCTATGGCTAGGCACTCACGTAAATCTTGATCACATCTGCTTTACAAATGCCCCGTCCTGGGTAACGATATAATGAGATTTCTAGTCAGGCTTAGTAAATTGATCAGATCTGACCTGACGGAGGCTGTGGTCTTGCAAAATGTGTCTATACTTGACTACTTACGAGAAGCAAACTGCCGCCTCACTAACCGTCTAAACTACAGCGTACCACAACTGGATTTCCCAGAAGAATCGCAGAATAAAATTCAACATTCCGGAAAAAAATACGGGATGTATGTTCAAGATCCATATAGGAGCATTGAAATACATTCACAGGGAGAAAGAGAGAGAGTGAGATAAATGTCGCCTTCACCTATAAAAGACGTAAAAGAAAACCAATGAAGCTGGGCTGGAATATAAAGGAAATAGTGATGCACAATTTAAGGCATAAAGGGGCTCATTTAGCTGGGCGAGGAAATGTAAGCGTGATGATCTGAATTTTTACAAATCCTGGTGCCAAACCATTTCAAAGCCCAAATAAAAGAATGCATTCTTTTATTGTCACAATTCGAAAAGACGGCCACTTGTTGTAGTTTTACAAAGTCTAAAAATGATACTTTGTTCCTGAAAAGTGCCGATCTATAGCAGAGATAACAAAAGTGCGTATATTATTATCGCTCTTCAGAAGTCACAAGCTCAAAGTTGAGCGAATATCCATATCATCTGATCAGCGCCAAACCTAGTAATTTCGGTAAAAGTAAGTATGTAAAAATATAAAATCAAATAACATGCAAATTTGACCAAAATAACTTTTGCGAGCTGATATTCCTTTCGTAAAACGAAGGGCAGAGTTCCAACTTTAAATGATTTGTAATTTCTTAACGGGTTGTCCAATATTTGCATACGAAAATTAAGGCAATAAAAACTTATTTGTCAGTTGTCTACAACTTTTAAGTCTTCTACTGTCAATTTGCATAATGTACGACGCCGCCAGGAAGTCTACTTTCCCCTATTGTAGCGTATCGTCTACAAAGTTCTCCAAGCATGATGTTCTCTAAACAAAAAAAAGTAATTTATTTTAATTTTTTAATTCGGCAGAATTTATCGTTCCTCCGTAAATAATTGGTGACAGAGTGAAACAGGGTTTCAGCTTTATTGTCCCCAGGAACTAAATGAGGACAATGATATCCAAGTGGTGGCCTGATGTTAAAAAGCTTCTTCACATTTAATGTTTCTTAAACTTATTCTTCATAATTTCATTTTAACTACTTTCAAAAGCTTTTTATGCGTAAAATATCAATATATTTTTCATAATCACCTGCAATTAATCTTGTGTTTAGCACATCTTTATAAGATTTTTATTTCTTGTTGCCGTTAATTTCGGTTGAAACACATAAAGTAAAATATTTTAAAGCACAAAAAACCATAGAAAGAAGGCTCGTTTCAGCTTTAAATGCACAGGGGAATAAAAAACGGTCATTAATTTTAAATATAAAAAATAAAATAACAATTAAAAAAACGTGAAAAAAACTGTTAGTAATTGCTAATTATAGTCGTTTTAAGTAAAATGGCATAAATTATTAGATTTTCCATAAAAAATAAACAACAACAGGTACCATTTACACATGGAAAAATCACGCATTTATATGGGTGGTAAAAATAAATTTAAGATCTGTGTTGATTTAATAGCGGCACAAAAGCAGCTGCGTATCTAAGGAAAATCGTATGTTAAAAACTTATACTTTAAGTAATCCAGTTAGCAGTCTCTTGTCTTCTTTAGTTGTTTACGATTGCTTCAGATCGTCACACCTCATCAAATAGTTTCGGCAGAGAGATATTTTCGTATTTACAGAGTGAAAAAGTTGGGCTTCTAAGATCTACAATATTTTCTTAGGTTCCGGCACAACGTATTTCATTTGTTGGGGTCATCAATCTCCTCACAAAAAAGACATCAGAACCATGAAAGCCATCGAAAATTATGCTTTTGAAAGCAACTAGGTGTCCCTTTCCACAGAACAGGTAACGAGCTCTCATTGCTATAAAAAGAATATCAATAAGTAATGAACGCAGTGAACTGCAGACTAAGTGAATATGAGAGATTCTAACAGGTTGAGCCAAGAATCACGAGTCTTGAGTTCAACTCCCAACAGAGCATTAATAAATAATTATTGTAAGGCAGCCACATAAATCGACTAGAAAAGTACAAAAAATGTTGTGTAACAGCGGTACATGATTTAGTGGAAGCGTCTGTATATTACAACAACAGCTTAAATGTTGAAGACGCATGTTTGCAAAACAAGTACCGCCGGTATCACAGAGTACTTTAGTGTAGATGGATCCGTTCATTAGTTTGACTATATATATTAAGAAAAAGAAAGGGATTGTGAATACATATTGAAGCAGGCATAGAGTAAGAAATATAAGACCAGAGGCTGCTGTAGTCATAGTGGTAAGAGCGTTAACTACAAATCTGGTTGGCCGGGGTTCAACCCCTGCGGCAATCAAAAAATAAAGAATGTATTTTTCTGTTTAATGGTACAAATACATATTCAGAATTAACATTACAACATGCAGTTTCCTTTGTCGGTACTTTTTCAAAGCATATTCGCCGGCCAAGTAAAATAACTAGTAAAATGCCTATATCTTTCTCCTTTAACTATCTTTCTTACCACTCATCTACTTCTTTCCTATAGAATGTAGCACGGTCAGAAAAATAGGTTATGCCTACCAGCATCCATCTTAAGGAATTTAAAAAATGCGAGCAACTTTACTTATCGTCTGATATTTTTGACAATTTAGAAGTGGTGCCAATCCACGATTTAGAATAAACTCATCGTTTTTTTGCTACTGCTGCTTACATTTTTGCATGAAATTAGTTCGCAAATAAAAAATTGTTGCCAGCAACATCTTGCTGTTTATAAACATTTAGACCGAAACATTTTATACAAGTTCAGCAACATTCATGAAATTTTTTTTTCTTCTCAATTAAATTAATTAATTAATTTTTTATTAAATTAAATCAAAATTTTAATTTAAATTTATAAATTAAAAGTAACAAATTATGAATATTTTCTTCTTTTTATCATATTGTATATAATTTTTTTTCTTTCTTAATAAATTTAGAAATTAAAATAACGTGAGCTTAAGCCGAATTAAAATTATTCATGTCTTTTAATACTAAATTGTACAACTTGAAAATTTTGCAATTTTGAAAATTTTTTTTTTTTTTTGAAGACACTGTGATTACAAATACTTTCAGCAATATTTTTGCATGAGTCACACCGTGCTTTTCTTACAAATGTTAATGTTAATGTTTGTTTTTTGTGGTGTTGAAGGTGTATTTTTCTTAATTTTTCTTGTTTTCACTGACACCTTGACACCAAAATTAACCTGGCAAAAACCAAAAAAGTATGATAAAAGATGAATTGTTTACAATAGGTAGATGTTGCTAACATTTATTCCGTACCATACATATTCCTAAGAATAGATTAGGACTTATGCGAGCAGCACAGTTTTTTGCCTCGTATTCTCCAACAAATCATATCTAATACTTTAATGTGTGAAGTACGGCTGTTAGATGTTTAATTAACACAATATAAAGAGGTACAACATTTTAGAATCTAATAATTAATAATAATAATTATATTTTCTTGCCATTAAATGCGAGGATGAACAGAATTTTATCACTTTTTTATGTTCCTTCTAACAAATCTGACAAAAAACAAAGCACTGCATTTACCTACAAAAGTCATTATCAAGGAAAATGAGATTGAAAAAAATTCTCATAAATATATCGCAAATAATGTGTGGGAGATTAAATTATTAATGACGTTATTTATTAAAAGAAATGGTTTTTTATTAAATAAATTATTCTTTCTCTAATATTCTACGCCACCAGTTTGAGTTTGAGTACCTTACTTGTTATTCAGTTACGCTTAAAATAATTATTGCAACTCTGGTGGCCCATGACAACTTTCTTAAATTATGGATTTAATGAAATATGTATTTACAATTTTGCAAGATACGACTAAAGAAGTAAGAATCAATGAAGTAGAGATCGGTGAAGGGAGTTCATTATCAATTTGCTTTTGTGAGTATGTGTATTTGTGTATTCACAATTTCGAAATTCCCAAATCAGGTATAAAAAGTCCCCAAATTGGAATTTTTAAGTCTTTTGCACTTAGTTCTAAAGGATCTTAGGGCTATCTAAGCCTGGGATATTTCTTTGAAATCAGCTTTGCGGCTTTAGGTCATATGAATTAAAGACGATTTCCAAACCAAAAGAAGAATAAAATAATAATAATAAAAATAATAATAATAAAATGGGTCGAGTTGGTGTAGGTCAAGTGTTACCATATTTTGCAGATTGGTAAAAATTTTTACCTAGCACTCATTTTCATAATGGTGCCTTTTCCAGCAGTGTAAAATAAAAATATAAGTTCATTACAAGATTCTCCTTAAAGGGATAAACAATTAATTTTACAAAAAATATGTAAAAACGTGGCATCTTTACATAATTTATTTTGAAGATCACGCATCTTTTAATGTTTTTGTATTTGTTATAAGAAAGAATATAAGTTTAAGTACCAACATATACTTGTATGCAAAAAAAATATTTTCCTTAAGTATCGGCGTTAAATAAATTGTTTACAATTCGATTTTAAATGCTACCTGAGAAAGAATTGTAGCTATGGAAATTTTGGCCAAATATAAGAAAAGGTTTATAACAAGTAAAAAACAATGAAATATATGTGGTGACACATGAGGTTTCAAAAATAGAGACCTTAAGAATAGATGTTTTGGCCAAGACTTGTGCTCCTTTTAATTGCACAGAGTAATAAAGGTAAATGTTTCTTTTAGATAAGGAAATATATTAAAGCAAATAAGAGCACATATTATGACAACCTTGAAAACAAAGCTCTGATGAGAACTCTTGCAGAAAATGGAAATAAATTCTGTTTCTATAGAGCACGTAATTCAAAAAATAGTACTCGTACAATATAAAGAGCAAGCAGCTTTTATTATACAAAAAACAATCCATTCGAAAGATATTAAACGTAGTATACGGTCATAGAAGCGAAAGTCTTTATAATTTTCATTAGGTTTTATTTTGAACTAGTTGTTCCCGGGGCGCTTCGCTACCCCAATGAGAATAATCGTACCACGATCACTTCTCGATTATTGTTTGGTTTTTTTTACAAATCAAATGTAGGTCAATGTATAACGCCATCTATCGGATTTTGGCAAAAAAATTTAAACTAGAAAACACAGTGTAAGTGTTTTGCGCTCTTTTATCTTTTCCGACTTTTTTGAATATTCTGGTTTCCTAGTATAAACTTTTAGGAACTGAACAACCAACTGCTTAAAAATCCAATCCTATAGCTCGACATCCCTCGAGTTCAACTTTTTACGGCAATACCATCTCACCACACGCCGCTTGGCCACTTTACATCAAATCATTATATCGCCAGCTAACTCCCAAAAGACTTTATGGATTAAGTAGTTTTCAGACTTTCGAAAGCAGACCTCTCAAACGAATCTAGACAGAGTGAGTCGCATCTCAGCGGACTCTTCTACTCCCTTTTTAAACGCAAATGTAACAACAAAGAAGAGTCAGAAGAAAACTAAATAGCGGTCTTCCAAAATAGTCACTCATACAATTTCGAAAAGCAGATTTTGAACGAAGAGATTCATTTGTCGATTAGATTAATATAGCACGAATTATAGTCCAAAGATCTTTGGAATTTATTTCGACTTAATTTAAAAACAGTACGTATGGTTAACATTTAAAAAGTCAGCAGACTCCTTTACGAAAAAGACTTATGTCTCGTAGCGGTGCACGCTACTATTGCATCCATTTCCCACTACTTTTTATAAAATTTTCAAATGCAATGTTATTCAATTTGTTTTGAGATTGCATTTTAATTAAATTTTTAATTTTCTCAATTACACATTTAATTGAAATAGTAAATTGTCTAATAAAAATAATTAATTAATTAATTGAATCGATTAAAAATTTAATCCAATTTCTATCTAAAAATAAATAAAATTTAGATGTGCCTAAGATCTTTTTTCAAGATTTACACTAATTAAAGCGAACAGAAGTTAAACAAATATTTTAAAAATATAAAGATTAGCCATTTATGCCGCCACTACAATATAAACTGCGGCTTTTAGTTGATGAAATCACTTCTAGTTATAACATTGCTGTTACGTGACATGACCATTTGGAGGAAATATGTTTCACCCGAGAATCGCATGTCGAAGAATAAAAACAAATAGAAAAGTTTAGCGTTTTAGCACTAGCAGTTGACTTTGATTCTTAAATTAAGCGCATCTAGTAGAAGGAAATATATTGTCACTCAATAACATTGATCGACCCGTCGGATCGAATTTGATCAATGTTGAAGAAATTTTTCAAGCAATGAGCGTCACGTACAATATGACACATAACCACCGAAGATAACAAACATTCCTAAGCACTTCTTAACTAGAATTAATTTATGAAATAAACGTGTTCTGAAACTCCTAAGAGCGAAATATCCAACTTCTAATATGACTGAGAAACTGGTGACGCTAAAGGGGTGCTCAAATGCCTTTGCCGATTTTTTTTTTAAATTCGAAAGCCATATCGAACAACAAAAGTTCAGCTGGGGGTACGACAAATAAAAAGGCTCCTATCAGTAGAAGCAAATGCCTTTAGCTGGGACGCACAAAGATGATGCAGAAATACTTTACGATATTTAGCAGAGGACCTTAAATCATAGGTCTACCAAAACCTGCATAAATTTCTTGGCCAACTCTGGTATATGAAAAGAAAAATTAATGAACAGAAGCTTTTTGGTGGTTGAGCTAAGTTCTTAACAATTTGCTGGGGGAAAAAAGAAGGTTGACGAGCGTTTTAATACAGGAGTTTACATCTTTAATCCAACAGCAATGTTTTTACGGTTCTACATATAAAAACAAAGGTTGCACAGAAGAAAATATTTACCGGCGGGTATTATCATCCGCCTTTGATAGCGGTAATTTAATTCAAAATTGTTTTTGAATTTTATTTTTAATTTTTTTTTTTTGTGTTTTGCGTAAAGAAAGGTAATTTTCGACATTTAATAAAAGAAAGCAGCGTCACTTACGTTTATATAAAAATTTTGAATAATCACAATCCATATTGTGGCTTTTAATGTTGATTCTCCTTTTGCTGTGATTGTAGTTGCTTTTGTTGTTAAATGATTTTGCAGAGGAAAATAATACCGACGGTATTGTAATCTTTCTTTAATTCAAATGAGAATTAATTTTTAAAACACTTTTTTATTTTTAAAAATATTAAAGAACAAAGTGATGATTTTTGCAACAACACATTAAACGAAATTAAACCAACAAAAATTAAAACAAAAAAATAATAAAATAGTTTTATTTGTTCACTTTTATTTTGAGGATTGAATTTTTTTTAATTTTAATATTTTATTTATTTAATAATTTTTGCACTTTTTTAACACTCAGTTACACTCGCAAAGCGAACATCATGAAATTTGTAATTCTTTTAATTTTACTTTTTTAAAAGGAGACATTTTGCAAACAGTTTTATAAATTTTATATAAAAAAAATATTTATAGTTTTTCTGCCAGTGTTGCTAAGTACAGTGTTTTTTTTTTTAATTAAAATAAGAACATTTTTAAAAAGTTTTTTTAACTTCTTTATTGTTCTTAAATCATTTATTTTTGCTTCTATTTTATCCACTTTTTTTTAACATTTAGTTGAATTTCTTTCAATATCTTTCAGTTGTCGTTGTTGTTTTTTTTTTGTGACCTTTGTTTTTGTTTTAAAAATGTGTTAATTTTTTTTACTTTTTATTTGCAAATTGTTGCTAAACACTTGTCTCATCGTCATAATTTATTTTATGAAGTCAGAAAAAAAAAGCACAAGTTCATAAATTAAATGTTTGCTGCCAACAACAGTAAACGTGTTTAGTTTTAAAATACACAAAGAAAACAAAATTATTGATAAGATTAAATGAAATTAAATTGATTGTATTACCAATATCATCATCAAACAGAAACTGTACGTTTGTTTTAATTTTCAAAAGAAAAATTCATTTAAACGCACACGTGCACGCACATGTACACTTTTTGCTGAGTCTGAATTATTTGGATTAATTTTCAATTTATTTCACACTCTTTTATAGTTTCAAATTTGTTTAACACCTTTCGTTGAATACACGATTTCTTTTTTTTGCAAATCTACTTAATTTTTGCCATTGGTGTTTAAATTTTCTTAGTTTCCATTAATGTTTTATTTTACAAAATTTTTTTCTGTTTTTTTTTTGGGTTTTTAAATTTTTCCTTATTTCTTTAAATTAATCTTTGAATTTACACTTTGTTTTTTTTCAGCAATTTTTTGAAAAGTTTTCCAGAGATTTTCTGTAAAAATAGAAAAAATAAATTACCAACACTTTAATTTGTTTTCAACTTTCCAGATACAGTGTCTGTATCTGTACCTGAGTGTTGAAAAAATAATTTGAATCTTCAAACTTATTTTAGTTGTATTGTAATGTGTTCGATGGGTCCATTTAAACCTTTGCAAATGCACAGTTTATAGGCTTCACTTAATCACTTGAAACACTTTATCACTTGGAACACAGAAAAAATTGTTTGTATCCGTTAAAATTTTTTTTCTTTCAGATGGAAGTTTAATTAAAATTTTAACTGATTCAATTATTTATTTAATTGAAAAATAATGTTCTCCCTTTCTTAATTAAACATATGATTGATTTAATTAATAATTTAATTATTTTTTAATTAAATATATAATTGAGACAATTAAAAATTTTATTACATTTAGAATTACATTTGGTTATTGTTGTTTTTGCTTAAACTTTGATTTTTGTCTTTGCTTTATTGTTTTGACAAAAATCTTTAGTTTATTTAAAATATTTGTCAGAAGTCTCCTGACGAGTTAAGTAAGCGATAACGAAATGGCCATCGAGACGTGCTTTCACCTTCAATAATCAATATCGGTGATTTAAATAATAAATCGGGAGAATAGCATGAAAAAAAGAATTTTTTTGGAAATTTGAGAATTAATTAATTTTATTACATTTCATTCTAAAAACAAAGGTATGTCACAGAACTCAATTCTGATCGAAAGTGGTTTCAATTTGACAAATCGGTTTTCACAAAACGTAAAACAAACAATTTCTTCTGAATGAAACCACCTTTAAATTTAAATGGAATTTTGTTTCTCTGAAGTTTTGTTATTTGCGGTTTTTAAATTTACTTTTGTTATGTATCCTTCTTTAGATTACCGTTATTGTTTAATTTGGTGTGCGCAAAATTGCCACATTTAAATAAAAACTTGAAGACTTAAAATTTTTTAGGAATAAGCGAAATCGATCAGAATCTGAAGAGTCTAAAATCAAATCGTTTTGAGTTGTTAATATGGAATTAAAGATTTTTCGATCGCAAAAACTTTTTTCTGTGAAAGTGCAAGTTAATTAAAAAAGAGGCGACAACACTGACCTTTAACACATATTTATAGTAAATTTTTTAAACAAGCAATACAAAAGCTTAGGGTATTGCCAACAGATTTCCTGTACATCTATCCAGCGTCTCTTAAATTGTGTCTTATAGTTTTTAATAAATACTGGAATTTTACTTTCGAATCTTGCCCAATTTTTCCAGTCTCTAATCCTTGTAAAAGGACTATCATTCTTATCACAGAGTGGCTTAAATTTGTTGACCCTTTAAGCTCGCATCCATAGGATTTTAGTTATACTTCTTGTTAGCTCATTGATTCGCAGTACAAAGACTTGCATCAGCTCTATTGCCCAGATGATTAATGAATAAATAAATTTTTCTGATCAAAGTTAAACTTGGTATTTCTAAATTTCCGCCTTCAAACTAAAGCTAAAATAAAATAAGTAAATGGTCTGAAGTCAAACTTAATGAAAAGATTATTATGCCATTAACAGCTTCTCTAAGATCCGCATTTTATCTTTGCTTACTTTCTGATAGTAAGGGAAATTACAATTCTTCATTTATTGAAAACTCATTTAAGAAAAATTGATAAAATTTAAATCTTAAGGACAACATTGTCTTAAATTGTTCTGTGACTTTTCTTAGACGCTTTAAAACGAGATATATATTTGCATACCGTCGAAAAAACTTCATGGCGATTATTTTTGAACAACTCAAACAGGGGCTTGTGCTACAAAAAATCGTCTCTAATATTACTGTGTCAGTACTGTTGAATTCCGGAAATAAGAGTTAGTTTCATTCCCTAAACATTAAGAAGGAAATGAGCTTTTTCACAAAAATTTTCAAAAAGAAAAAAACAATATCAAAACTTTTTGAGCATCAGAAACAATTATATATTTTTTCTATACATTTTTTTAGATATACCCTTTCACTACAGAGGAAAAGGGGTATATCTAAGTTTGCCAATCCGTTTGTAATTTTTTATGTATAAAAACTTGCGCCTGTATTTTTAAATATATAAAACAGATTTTTAAAAGGCAAAACAGGCAAATGGTAATAAAACATTATTCGCTAACAACTAATAGTCAAAAAAAAAACTCTTGTGAAAAAAATAATTTTAAAAGCCCAAATTTTTAATAAATTAAAATTTAAAAAAAATTTATAAAATTGTCTTGAGATCTAATGAATAATTTTAAGCAGAAAATGTTAAATAAAAAAGCCGTCGGTAATCCATATTTTCGGTATTACAAATCCCTAAAGTATATTCTGTAATATCTTAAACACTTTATAGAGGAATGGGACTTATCAAAATTTTTACCAGGCGCCATATTTATCACAA
This sequence comes from Gymnosoma rotundatum, assembly GCA_916610165.2. Taxonomy (NCBI): domain Eukaryota; kingdom Metazoa; phylum Arthropoda; class Insecta; order Diptera; family Tachinidae; genus Gymnosoma; species Gymnosoma rotundatum. The sequence goes on along the minus strand of OU744340.1, from coordinate 113,550,562 downwards.
ACTAATTTTTAACCAGTAACTTTCTTCAACAATATTAATGTATATTTGAAACGTTAAACATCGGTTCCAGAATATGCTACGCATGACGCCGTAAAATAGTTTTGTTTGTAGGACGTTGTGAACTGAATATTAATGCGTCAATATTCAAGGAGGTTTGGCAGACAGCAGTGCTTTTGCAGCCCAATCGGGTCCATTTACTTCTTTAGACTTTGTAATCACTTGATTTTAAATTTTATTACTCTACATGGTTTTTTCACGTAATAAATACATATCTTTTTGAATCCATCATTTGCTTTTGTAGCCTAATTTGTTGAATTTTGATAAGGTTCTTATAGAAACAGCGAAAAATATTTTTTGATCGATATCCATGCATTGCAGGACTCAATTTCAACATTAACTACATAAGGCTTTCAAGCAATGTTAACTTTAGCTACACTTAAAAACAAATCTGAAGCGTTATCAAAAGTATGATAAGTGTGAAAGTTATTATTAAATCAAATAAACAACTCAAATTCTCTAATTCTATTGAATTGCTGTTCGTTAGGGACAGTCTAGTTTCCGCTTGCTTTAATATCACTTGAAAGTAAAACAAAATATAACTTACTGAAAGTAAATATAACCTCATTTGTAGTATCAAATTTTTTCTCTCTGTGTAGAGTACTATACAGACCATGGAGAAATAATACAGGTGGTCTCGATGTCAAATTCATTGATTTTCGCCGTAAACGCCATATAAAAAAAATTATACATAATTTTTATATATCGCTGGTCTCATGTAGAAGAAAGGCCCTAACTCGATTTTTTACAAAATGAAATTTGTCGTGATTCCAATACATTTCACACAGCTACCTACACCTTGTCACAAAATTTGAATGCAATAGTATCAAAAATAACGGTTTCTAAGCATTTGCATTTTTCGTATTACGAGGGCTGCTATATATATTTCTGGCCTGGCAACACTGAGTGCTGCCAAGTGCAATCTGACATTTCCATTGGAAAGTTTGTAATTTTTAAGCATAATCGTACTCATAACGTTTTGACGTACGACCATTACTTGTGTTGTTTACAGTGACTTGAAAAAATTAATATAGAAAAAAAAATGGAATTAACTCGTGAACATTTTCGTGCCATCATTTTTCACAACTTTCGACGTGGATTATCACGACAAGAGTGCATTGATGAACTTAAATCTTTGTATGGCGATGAAGCACCATCCTATAGCACTGTGAAAAATTGGTATAATGAATTTAATCGTGGCCGAAGGTCGCTCAAAGACGAATTCCGTGAAGGTCGTCCAAAAATGGCTGTTGTGCCAGAGAACATTGATGCCGTGCGTGAACTCATAATGCAAGATTGACATGCGAAGTACCAAGAGATAGAGACATCCTTGGACATTTCTTCCACCAGCATACATTCGATACTGCATGAACACCTGGCCGTAAAAAAGGTTTGTTCTAGTTGGATCCCGCACAATTTGAAAGTCGCTCAAAAAAAGGCTCGTGTCGATTGGTGCAAAGAAATGTTGCAAAAATACTATTGCGGTGCTTCAAAAGACGTTTATAAGATCGTCACAAGTGACGAATCATGGATCTATGCGTATGAGCCCGAAACGAAACAACAATCGACCGTGTGGGTCTTCAAAGATGAGCAAAATCCAACGAAAGTTGTTCGTGGAAGAAGCACTTCGAAGCAAATGGTCGCCTGTTTCTTCGGCAAAACTGGTCATGTGGCGACTTTTCCGCCTGAGCAACGTAGGACGGTCACTTCTGAGTGTTACACTACAATTTGTTTGCCTGAAGTCATCGGAGAAATTCGAAAAACCAACAAGAGAAGACGAATCATTGTTCACCATGACAATGCGAGCTCTCACACATCGGCTCAAACCAGAGCGTTTTTGACCGGCCAAAACGTCGAATTAATGAGTCATCGCCGTACAGCCCTGACTTGACACCTAATGACTTCGTCTTGTTTCCGCACATCAAGAAAAAAATGCGTGGTAAACGATTTTAGTCGCCAGAAGAAGCTGTTGAAGTGTTTAAAAACCTTGTTTTAGTGGTGTCTCAATCGGAGTGGAAAAAGTGCTTCGACAACTGGTTTGAGCGCATGCAAAAGTGTATAAATCATGCTGGAGAATACTTTGAAAAACAATAAAACCATTTTTGATTATAAATATTCGCATTTTCACTATTAGGGCAGAAATATATAGAGCAGCCCTCGTACATTGTGATAAATACAGTTTCTATTGTGTTTTTACCTTCTCCTGTAAAGTTACATATATACGAGTTAGGGCCTTTCTACATGAGACCAGCGATATGGAGTTTGACATTTAGCATTTACGGCGAAATTAATGAATCCGCGATGGCGAACACCTTGTATTATTTCGCCATGATACAGACTAAACAACGAAAATTTTCAAGGCCACAAAAATTGAGTTTTAAAAAAAATGCGGCGAATTGGCACTTAGAATACTAAAGAATAATAATCCAAGGATCCACTCGATTGAAAATAAATCAGTCTGTTTTCTTTGAATTTAGGCACTTTCGAGTTAAGCAAGAGAACATTTATATTTATTTAATGTAATTCGTCTTTATTGTTGCAATAGGAATTTGTACCGCTGGTATGGATGTTTTAATTAAAATATAATATTTTTATTAAAGCGTTTAAAAAAGAGTTTATTTTTTATTCGGAATTTGTACAGTCATCGTCTTTTCTTTGTCGTGTGTGGCTCAAAGGCTCACAGAAGAGTCGATAAATTAAGTTTAACATCAATGGAAGGCGTGTCGATTCCTATTTCAGATCTATTATTTAAACGAGTAACTTCAGCCATTGCGTTTCTTATAAATTTTAATATTCATAGTTTTAAACAAGTCTGATCTTGGAAATGAATCTTTTAAAATTTTGCATCTAATAAAATTGATGCTGCCAGTAAGAACAAGTATTCCACATTCCGACGAGGACGGCGTTTAAATTTGTTATTATTATTTATTTATTTTTTTTGCCTGTTCCGTATTTCACTCGATCTCAAAACGTTCGTTGAAAATTCACAAATTTTCAAAACGAGTAATATTCTAAGTAACAGGGTTTTTTATTTCAAATCTGATTTTTCTGGCACCAGAAATTTGCAATAAATTTTCTAAAATGTTCTCGTTGCTATTTGTTGCTGTCACAGTGTATGCATCAGGATAGTTGATTAAAACTTGGTTGGTTTATATTTGGAAATTCTCGTTTGATTAAATGACAAAAATTTTAATGTTATCAAATAGTTAATTGGCACAATTAATTGTTTTATCACTAATGCTGTTACCAAGTTTTCATACAAATCAATTTGTTGCACTCCGCTGGCGCATTTCTAAATACTACTCATATCAAAGTCATGCACAGGCACCACTTGTTTAAATTTCATTTCAACGAAGAAGAGTCAAACATTTTTATAACCTCCAAATCAACTTCATCTGACCTAGTGAGAATATGATAATTTTAAGGTTAATTTTAACTGCAGACTTTGCAGTTAAATAAATTGCCAACGATACTACTCGGAATTTTTCCAAATTCAATTTTACGAGATCTATGAAATCAACATGCGATTCCCCATAAATTTTTCGTAGGTCTACGTTCGAATGATTAAGATGATTTCTCTTCGACACTAACTTCATTTTCAAAAGGACATTTAATCCACTGCCGGTTTTCATATTAAAGGCCACAACATTCACTTCAAAATTTCTGTAGATACAAAAATTTAAAGTTGGCCTAGCAGGGTTGGAAACTTCAGCAGAAATTGAGATGAAATTTCATTACTTCAATTAACTATTTAATGGAGTTTGAGGGATAAAATTTATTAACTTAATATTTTGGAAAAATAATTTCTCTTTTTAAGGGTGGCTTCATTTTTTCAGTTTTTTTTTCTAATTTCTGTTGCATTTTTGTTCCAAAGCTTTAAAATTTTTGTGAAGATTCAAATTATTTTTTATATATACATATATGTTTGTATATATGTATATGCATATAAAAATATTATTTCATTTTTTTGTTTTGTAAATGATTCAATTTAGATGTTAGAAGCATACGATTTATCGTTTATTTTATTGCTGTGATAATGAAAACGTTTGTACGTTGAAGTATAAAACGCGCGCGCAAAATTTCTTTTGTCGCAATCAACCAACAAAAAAAAAATAACACAATATATTTTTTGTTTGTTTTGTTTTTAAAACAGCTTTTAATGATTTTTGTTATAATTTTTTTATTTATTTATGAATTCTTTTTTTTTTCTAAAATTCTTGCTTTTTTCATAGATTTCTGTTTGGCGTCGGCATAATTTTTATGTCACACACGATAGAAACGTTTTTTTGTTGTTGTCGGATGTAAATTTAGTTTTTATCTTAACGGTTTTATTGGTCGTATAAAGAATAATTACTCACATCTTTTTTTTGTTTATATTAATTTTTACCTTTTTTTAATTCTTGGAACAATTATTTAAAATTTATTACAATTTTTAATTAAAGAAATAATCCGTATTTTTTTGCAAAATAAGATTTCATATATTTTTTTATTTTAAATAGATGACAAAATACGATATTTTTTGTTGTTATAATTATTTATTATTCTTGTTGTTTCTTAATTAATTCTATTAATTTTCTTTTTAAGTACGAAAACTGAAAAACAAAACAAAAACGCGACGGCACTTACGACGACGGCATAAACAAAACTGCCAACTTTAAATTGGCTCAAATTGTGTACAAGCGAAAAATCTCTTCTAACTGAAAATAATTATGTGTGTGTTTGTTTGTATGTATGACTTTGTTGCTATTGTTGCTGCTGGTTTTGGTTTTCCGTACGTATACAAAACACGGTAAAGTTTAAAACAAAACGATAAAAACAAATTAACAAAAATAAAATATATACAATTTTTTTGTTGTTGTCTTTTTCTATTGTTGTATTGTAGTGTGATTTATTATTGTTGTTGTATGTGTGTAATTTTGCTAATATTATTTTATTGTTGTAGTTGCCGTTGTTGCTGCTGTTGACGTTATGAACAAGCAACAGCAACACAGAAACACACGAAGGCAACAACACCAATAGCAACAGCAACAACAGAAATATAAATAAAATGCCCGCACACGAACGAGTGATTACGAATTAAACTTAAAATGTTAAGAAGAAGAATCGCTAATGTTGTTTTTTTTCTTGCTTTGACTATAGTTCTCTCTAGTGTTTAGTTTTCAGAGACACATGGGCATGAATGCAAAAGTGTGTGAATGAGAGCTTTAGCTAGAATCATGTCTAACCAGGGATGGAAGTATTCATGTTTTAAATATCATAAAAACAAATAAAAATATACATTTTTGAACTTACAAACGTCTTTACTTTATAATCATTGGTAACAATGAAGAATGTAAGAAGTATATTAAATAAAATTTAAGCTGAACTAATAAACAATGTTTACCTTATCAGCATTAATTTTGCTCTAATATCTCAATGTCTGATTTTTGTCACTGGTTAATCAACATTTGTTCAACGTTTGAATGGAAGCAACAAAAATGTTTTTCTGTCATCTGACTACAGACTTTATTTATAGGGATAGTGTCGAAATATTTATTAATAGTCGGCTAAATTTTACCAAACAGCAAAGATGCTTAAAGCCACTTTTCACTGCGTCCGGAAGCAGGGTGGATGTAGCGTTGCTGGCTGGCCAGTTCTATTACCGGTAGCAGAATAGTCTTTATAGGTTTTCTTTCTTCTCCTTTACTCCTTATTATGACGAACTGAAGAATGTTTCGTTGACAAGGATAAAAAAATTCAAACCAATTGACCTTCGAAAGGAAAAATATCCCTCTTTTAAAAAATATCCAGTGTTTAATCAAGAATTGAACTGGTTAATATAAGAATCCTGAGGCACCAGAAGCCGGATAATTTCGCTAATAAGATCCAAGAGGAAACCCGAAGATAATGATATTTGTGCTTTTTAGCTAGAAAACGCCTAGATGAAAAGGCACGTAGCAAGTGTACAAAACAGGCTGACTTTAAGCTAAGGAAAATAGTATAAAACTATTAGTTAAAACAGATTTTGCGTTTTATGTTAGAAATGCTAAATCAAGAGCTAAAATACTGAAAGTTAAAAAAATTAAAAAAACAAATATTTTGTGACATTCAAAAAGATAAAAAGACAGTTTCGTAACGAATTTTTATTAATAAGAATTTGAACTCTGCTTATACGAATGAACAAAGATTAAGTATGAAATTATTAAAGAACTTTGACTCACAATATTTGCTGGCGAATAACTTTATACCCGTGCTTACATTTATAAATAAGGTAAGGTTTGGTTAGAGTTTTAAAGGCACTCTAGCAAGATTGAGAAATTAAAGGCTGTCGTTACTAGTAATCTAATGTCTACATTTTATCCTTAAGGAAAACCAGGATAGGACGTTTAAACGAATTAATGATAAAACTTTTAATTTCATTCAGCCCTCTTATCTGCGGTGCAGTGAAGCTAAAGCGCCTCTGTTGACAGCAGTCTTTCACCAACAATCCCTATTTTCTACTCTACTTTATAAACTGGCATTTCCAGAAAATGCAATTGTAATGGATGTTTTTTAAGCCCGATAAAACTTTACATTTTTTTTATATAAAAGATCAGAACATGGCTTTAATATTTAAAAATCATTTCGGGCATGTGGCTACCGCACCTGCGGCCGAAAAGCATTCTGGACGTCCAATTTTGGCTCACTTTTTCAAGTACTGTTGGCCGTGTATCACAATTAGCACGAATAATGTTAGCCGTCAAAGTATCAATTGTTGCTGGTTTATCAGCATAAACCAGTGACTTGACGTGGCCCCACAGGAAGAAATCGATAGGTGTCAGATTGCATGGTCTTGAAGACCAATTGACAGGTCCATTTTTCGAAATCAACGTATCGCAAAATTTTGCTTTCAATAACTCGATGGTCGCGGTCGCCGTATGACACGTAGCGCCTTTTTATTAAAACAACATTTCATATGGATGAAAGTAGGGTATGTCTTCTTATGCGGCAATTTTGCTTATTAACAAACCCGTTAAGCCAAAAATAAACCTCATCGCTCAACTCGGTTTGGCGATAAAATAACGGGTCAGTTACTAACTACTGTATAGCCCAGTCAGCGAAAGAACGACGTTTTAATTCTTGCACTAGCTGGCTCTTATACGGTTGTTGGCCAAGATCTTTTCGAAAAATTTTCCACGTAGTGAACGGAAAGAGCCTCAATTCCTTCGACCGACGACAAATCGATAAATTTGGATCTTCTGACAGACTTTCGTTTACAGCAGCGATATTCTCTTCAGTATGCACATACCTTCGACGTGTTGGTGTTATTGCATTCTTTAGAGAGTATATGGGACGAAATCTATCCACAGTTCGACGGATGGCTTGTTCAGATGGACGATTATGTGTATCATAAAAATGACGAAGTCGTCTACAAGTTTGTCGAATTGATGACTGATTTTCAAAGTAAACTTGAATGGTTTGATACCGTTGTTTACGCGTGAGTCTATTCATAATGATTTGCTAGATTTTAATACGAATATTAAGAAAAATTTTTTATCAAAATTTAATTTTTAGTGTTATTTTTATAATTTCAAGCTCTATCATGCTTAAAAAAACACACTTCAGTTAAAAATCATTTTGAAGGCTTTCGATGGAGTATATGAAATGTGTGTGTGATTGACAATTAGCCAGAAAGACTTTTAGACTATCCTTCTTATGCTAGATAGCATTTGTTGCTTTCAGCTAAGAATAGGTGCAACAAAACCCATAGATTTCTTTTATTTTTTTGACTTTATTATTTTTAATTTGGCCATACATAGGTAATGTTTTTATTAACATTTTTCATTACAATTAAATTATAGCCTTATATTTCTAATATATAAATAAATTACTATTTTTGCAAAACAAAAATGAACATGATATCCATAATACTCGAGAGCTCGTTTCTGGGACTTTGTATTTATGTAAATATGTATTATATTATACTAGGGTTTATTATAGTAGAAATTGTTAAATTTTTGTAAATAAATAAACAACAAAAAAAAAAAAAAAAAAAAAAAAAAACCCATAGATTTTCGACTTCTGTGTTCTAGAATACAACATTTGCGTGCCTATGTAGCTAAAAACCAGTGTTGCAGTGTGAAGCTGCATGTTTCAGATTGTATAAAATGTAGTGCCATGGTCAAATCGATGTCCTCCTTTCTTTCCATACTCTAGCTTAAAATAAAATGGACTCGTTTAAATATCTGCAGTATATTTTAACCCAGTCATTTATTGAATTTATTAAGGTATGATCCAATCTTAAGATTAAGTGTAGGCTATTATTCCTTTAACAAATATCTTACTCAGAATCTCTTATGATGTTCTATTAATTTTGGCATAATACCCAAGTTTCCATCTCTGTTACCTTAATCATTTATTTACTTGAGCATAATAACGTATGCAACACTTATTTTATATGAATGTTTATAATTTATGTTTTGGTTTTTTTTTTTTTTTAATTTTAGAGACTCCCTGCCGAACGTCACATGAAACAGCCAGAAGAACTACAGCAACAACTATTAAGATATTAATAGTATTTTAAGATGTGTTTGTTCCATGTAAATATTGTATTTAAATATCTCTAAGAGTTTAATTTCGAATTTGCTCTCTTTCTTTAAAAAAACCAACAATCAAACAGTTCTTCTCTAATTGTATAGAAAAGATAAAGAAGATATGAAATATGTATTGAAATACAACTGCATTTAGCTCCACATAAAGAGTCAATTTGTTAAAACTAAACAGACACAACCACAGCAACAATAATAATAATAATAAGTGCTCGCACATTTATCTTTAAATTAAAAAAAGTCAAATTTAAAACATGCAACAAAATCTACACAAACTCTTTAACATAATTTTCGTATAAAACGTTTGGGGCCCAATCAACACATTAACTGTTGGATCACATTGTCCAATGTACAGCGTTGCCGCTTTGGTCCAATCGGACCAAACTTGGTAGTTTTTCGACTTTACAAAACGGTTTGGTAGTTTGGTTGGTTTGTTGCATTTTTTTAAATTTTTGGTAGGATTTTCTCCTGTAGCAATTTTTTAGTAATAGTAAATTTTTCACCTTAAAAATTCAGTACATATAATTAAAAAAAAATGTAACTTTGAATTGAATAAACAATAACTTTGAATAGTGCTACCACTGTTTTCAAAAACTGTCTTAGGTGAAATAAAAAACATCTCTGCTTTTTGCATAGAGATGATTAAAGCTATAACCATGGCTTAAGAAATCCGAACAATATTATGAAATTGAAATTAACAATATTTTTGAGTGAAGGTTTATTTTCAGAAGACGACATACCATCAACCAGGTAAAACCACTCTTAAAATTTTTCTTTTAAAACATTTTTAAATAATATAATACTTTTAGTGATCATTGTAAAGAAACAGACAAAAGAAAATTTAGAACCGAATGGTTGAGCGAATTTGATTGGCTTCAGGAAAGGGATGGGTGTTCATTCTAAAAAGATAAACTTCCATCTCAACAATTACGGAAAAAAACCAAATGAGTATAACAGAGTTTATGTGCAAGAAATGCATTTTTAAATTTTTGGTAGGCTGTGAACGATTTTGGTAGGATTTTTGAAAATTATTGGTAGGAAGTCAATTTCTTGTGTGGCAACTCTGCTAATGTATGACTCATTTCAATTTTGTTGTGAATTTATTTCCATTATTGAGTGTCAACAAAAAGTACTCTTTAAATCGATACTCTCTTAAAAAATAAATACTCCTCTCACTAATTGTTTATTTGCATAAATCTCTTTTTTTTTCATAACATGATGATGATGCATTTATCACACATTTTAACTCAATTTGTAAATAATAAAACACGATTTTTTTCATATAATTTTGCCACAAAAAAAAACTGTTTGCAACGTTGAAAATAAATAAGAAAGAGAACAAGAAAAAAAAAGAGTTGCATTCAGCACGATTCTGTAATTTGTGTATTTACTTATTGTACGTGTTTTGCATGTGCAATAGATATTTATTTGTGAAAAAGAAATACTCTACAGTTCAAAAGATTGAATGGGTTGTACATTTGAAGTTGTTTAAGAAATCAAGCTTAATCTTGAAACATCGATTGATAAGAACTAAAGAATAAGTTGGGTACCATTCGGTTAGGGGTTCGTTGCATTTTCGTGAAAATCGAATAATATAAGCAGTTTGAAAAAAATTTCCGCAGTGTTTTCTACTGAACGCCTTCATAACAAAATTAATAGCAGAGTTTTTCCGCTAAATGCTGTAAATTTATTTGGACGAAGGATATCATTAGCGGATTAAAGCAACTCAATGCAGATTATAGGATGGTTTATAGGTCATTGTAGTTTAAGGTACCATCAATATACAATAGTGAATGTCCAGATCAAAGTTTACAAAGTCCGTAAACCGCACGATGAGACCTTGGAACACGTACTCTGTGCGTTTTCTGCTTTAGAGTCTGGCAGTGTGAAATTTCCTCGGCTGTCCCAAGGAAACATAAAAGATCTCTTACTATACATGAAACTTGCACGGTGAATTGAGTCGAATAGAATAGAAAAGAATCGAAAACGATTGAAGAGAACCGAAGAGAACCGAAGAGAATCGAATAAAATTCAATAAAATCGAATAGAATCAAAAAGAATCTAATAGAATTGAATATAATCGAATCAAATAGCATCGAAAAGAATAGAATAGAAAAGAATAAAATAAAATAGAATAGAATAGAATAGAATAGAATAGAACAGAATAGAATAGAATAGAATAGAATAGAATAGAATAGAATAGAATAGAATAGAATAGAATAGAACATAATATAACAGAATCTAATAGGATCGGATAGAAACGCAACGAAACTAGTAGAATCGAATAGAATAAAATAGAATAGAGTTGTTTAGAATCAAAAAGAATAGAAGAGAATATAATCGAACTAAATAGAATAAAATAGAAAACAATACGACAAAAAAGAATCCTAGTCGAAATGCTCACGAATCATTTGAAGAAGATTTGGAGAATACATCGTCAGAATCGTTAAAGATGCTGTTGTGAATTTAAGTGCCCTGTGAGAACACTCTTCTCATTACGCATTTTAGAGCAAAAAATTCCCAACTTAAAGGAATGATAAAATTTATATATGTATAAAAACCAAAAGTTGGCCGGCCCTGTAAACAACTGAATGTCCACCGGGGTTCACTATCTGTAATAATAGTTATTCATACTGACTAAACCAAATAAAGGTATATTAATCTGAAAAAAAAGGAACTTGAAATTTGTTACGAATAGGGTCTATCAACCCTCTGGTATCTCTTAGTACATGAAGCAAATGTTTCCCACGTACCTTCCCTTTCATAAAAGTGCGTGAATTTTAATGAGACACCGTTAAGTTTCATCCTTCAATGCAGAGTTGGTTCTAAGATTATTGCCATTGGATAAAAGTCAGTTTCTAACCACCGTAAGGAATATGTAATTTATTATAAGTTTTTAATAACGCATGGTTCAATATCGACTTAAGCAAACAATGCGTTTTAAGGGTGCCTCGTTTCGGCAGCAATTTTATGAACTCACTTCGCTGTAAATACTATGATCAAATCTTTTTTAAATGCTGCTGCTGGACTGCGCCAACATTTGCTTTTACTGTTTTGTTCTGAAATCTTGTAATGGATTCAGCATTTTTTCTGATCTCTCTTGCTTTTACGACAACATTTTATATATTGTTACGAAAATATTATTTGAATCAAACCTAAATAAGCAGTTATTTCACCACTTATAAAGTGTGGTACAAAAAAATAGAAAGAAAAGTTATATTACATATTAGGGCGGACCGATTTGTGGGGAGGCAAAAAAATCGCCCATGGCGATCTCGATCTCTTGTTTACTAAACATGTTACCGGCTCCGGCGAGATTCGAACTCATGATCTGCAAACAACTCAATCACTACTGCCACACATTGTTGTTCTGTTGTTAGTTTCCTCTATAACCTAAGTCAGCGGCCCTCCAAAGTTAGTGGGGGTCGGCCATACATTTGGACTCGATTGGGGCACTCTAAATGGGTCAAAGTGGGATTTTTCAAAACTTGACCCTACGGGACAAAAGTCAACAGTTGGGGGGGTAGTAGAATTCGTTTTAGAGGTATAGTTCCTTGGGCAAAGTTTTTTATTTTGATCCCTAGAATACGGTTTTCACTGAGCCATGGGCGATTATTAAATCGACCCGCCCTATTACACATATTTGCAGCCTTGATGGCTGCTTTCTTGCTTGCTGTCTGCTTGTTTGTTAAACAGAAGATCATGAGTTCAAATCCCAACGGAGCCTTAAATATAAAGAATTATAACTGTTTTTGATAAGCCGCAGTGGGAGAATTGTTTAGAAGGCAAATAAATGATAAATAGCAGTGCAAATCTGTCAGAGTACCGATTAGAAAGGGGAAAAAATTGGTATGTAGTGTCTGGTGGGGAGGTGATTATTTATAAAAACAGCAGAGTAGATAGTAAATAGTACAAGCACTTTAAAAACAAGGATATTGTAGTCCAAGCCTCGACACTGACTTTGGTTATAGAGGAAACTAACAACCGAGCAACAATGTGTGGCAGTAGTTGTAGTAGTAGTTGTTTGCAGATCATGAGTTCGAATCTCGCCGGAGCCGGTAACATGTTTAGTAAACAAGATATCGAGATTACAAGCCTAGCCAGAATCATAAAAGAAACACAAAACATGAAATGCAAGAGGCAAAACAATGTGTAAACTTTAAACTAGCTTAAAGCCTGCCAGGTTCCCATTTCTAAATTTTTTTCTCGATCCGCTATTGTTTGGCATCATTTTCCTTACACATGTATGGTAACCTTAGAGCTCTCTTTGTCACTACATCTTATTGGGCACATTCTTTTAATCCGCTTACATTCATTAACTTTTCTTTTAAAATTTCCTGCAAATTTAACCTCTCCGCTTCTCACAATGCTTAAGGCTTAAACTCGTTCGGATCTTCCCTGTCTACAGTCGAGAAGGAAGATCGAAACTTACTAAACTATATTTAACCATCTATTCGTCGACAAACATGTGCTGCTTGTCCACGGGTAAAATGATTTTTGTTCTTAATGAATTTATATCTCTTCACTACAAAAAGCCACCTCAAGTAGACGTAAGTCGCACTGCTGCTATGGTTCTGTCAGCTGACAAGAATAAAACAGAATTAGGTGACTCTAAATTATTTAAGTGATAATGTAGCACCACATCAAGGCAATTTGTTTCGTTAGCTTTATACATCAGAAAAAAAAAATCCTCTCAATTTATTCATCTGCTCGTATTATTTACATTTTATTTTACTTGTGCGAATAAATTTCAACTTTCTGCTGACAATTATTATTTTTGTTGTTTCTTGTTCTTGTTAGTGTTTTTGGTGTTGTTGATATTTTTATAATGCATTGAATGCATTCACTATTTTGTAAGTCATGTATGTCGTTCAACTGAAAGTGTTTTTCTGGGAAGTTTAGTCGTATCAAGAACAAATAGAACAACAAAAACTAACAAACAGTCAAGTTAAAGATGCTGTTTAATATTGGAATGGTGATGAGGACTTGTGTTGAAATATACAAGAAAGACATTTATTTGACAAGTGACCTTATTTTAGGTTTATAAGAATATTTGTATTTTATAAAAAATCCCAAAACCACTTAAAGATCGAATTAATAAAATAGAAAGTAGAGATTGAAAATTTACAAAAAAAAATCGAAAATTTCAAAAACAAACAAAATGAAAAAAATTTAATTTACCAAAGGAATTCCCTGAAACGGACTCAAAAATGAAATTTTTATAAAAAAAAAAGTTTGCAATATATATTTAAATGAACCTTAAACTGTTGACCGTCAAACAAAAGCTATATGCAAAACCAAAAAGTCACTTAAGTAAAACAGTTTATCTTAAAAGCGCAAAAATAAATTCAAAAAACAAATAGAATCACAAAGAAATCAGTGATTTCTTAAAATTTACAAATTTCACAAAATAAATTTAATTTAAATTCTCGAAAAAGTCTACGTAAAAATTTTAATTATGTGTAAATTCTTATACTAACATTTTAAATCTCATCACAATTGTATAATCAGACCAAATTGAAAAAAATTTTAAAAAATTCAACAATGTATGAAAAAAAATCTCTAAATTCTTAATAATTCACAGATTTAATGAAAATAAAAATAAAGGAACACAAAAATTTAACAAAAATTTTTAAAAGAGTTAAAATAAAATTACATTCGTTTTTAAGCCGACGGTAAGCAGAAAGCAAAAACAAATATATGTGACAATAAATAAAGAGTGTAACGAAAGATACTTTGGGTTGTGTTTGGACTTTGTCTAAAAAAATTACGAGGGCTATATATATTTCTGGCCTGGCAGCACCGAGTGCTGCCAAATGCAATCTGAAATTTCCATTGGAAAGTTTGTCATTTTTAAGCATAATCGTACTCAAAACGGTTTGACGTACGACCATTATTTGTGTTGTTTACAATGACTTGAAAAAATTGATATAGAAAAAAATGGAATTAACTCGTGAACATTTTCGTGCCATCATTTTTCACAACTTTCGACGTGGATTATCACGACAAGAGTGCACTGATGAACTTAAATCTTTGTATGGCGATGAAGCACCATCCTATAGCACTGTGAAAAATTGGTATAATGAATTTAATCGTGGCCGAAGCTCGCTCAAAGACGAATTCCGTCAAGGTCGTCCAAAAACGGCTGTTGTGCCAGAGAACATTGATGCGTGAACTCATAATGCAAGATCGACATGCGACATACCGAGAGATAGAGACATCCTTGGACATTTCTTCCACCAGCATACATTCGATACTGCATGAACACCTGGCCGTAAAAAAGGTTTGTTCTCGTTGGATCCCGCACAATTTGAAAGTCGCTCAAAACAAGGCTCGTGTCGATTGGTGCAAAGAAATGTTGCAAAAATACGATTGCGGTGCTTCAAAAGACGTTTATAAGATCGTCACAGGTAACGAATCATGGATCTATGCGTATGAGCCCGAAACGAAACAACAATCGACCGTGTGGGTCTTCAAAGACGAGCAAAATCCAACAAAAGTTGTTCGTGGAAGAAGAACTTCGAAGCAAATGGTCGCCTGTTTCTTCGGCAAAACTGGTCATGTGGCAACTGTTCCGCTTGAGCAACATAGGACGGTCACTTCTGAGTGGTACACTACAATTTGTTTGCCTGAAGTCATCGGAGAAATTCGAAAAACCAACAAGAGAAGACGAATCATTGTTCACCATGACAATGCGAGCTCTCACACATCGGCTCAAACCAGAGCGTTTTCAACCGGCCAAAACGTCGAATTAATGAATCATCCGCCGTACAGCCCTGACTTGGCAACTAATGACTTCTTCTTGTTTCCGCACATCAAGAAAAAAATGTGAGGTCAACGATTTTCGTCGCCAGAAGAAGCTGTTGAAGTGTTCAAAAACCATGTTTTAGAGGTGTCTCAATCGGAGTGGAAAAAGTGCTTCGACAACTGGTTTGAGCGCATGCAAAAGTGTATAAATCATGCTGGAGAATACTTTGAAAAACAATAAAACCATTTTTGATTATAAATATTCGCATTTTCACTATTAGGCCAGAAATATATAGAGCAGCCCTCGTAGTTTTTGCTTGATCATATTTCTCGTATTGTCATACAGGTTGGTTTGATGATGTATGCAATGTTTACAATCTAATGTAGACAGATGCAAAGAATGCATGGATGAATGTAAGAAAATGCTATATTAAATTCCACCAGTGTCTAATTTTTTCCATCTTCTTGAAAACTGAACACCCAGATTAGTAAAAAAAATTGTTCGTTCTTAAAAAATTTAATAATTCAAATATACGGGAACCAAAATAAAATTATTGATTTGGTTATAAAACTGAAAAATTCTAGCAAAAAAACTGACTCCAAAAGAGATTTTAACTGTCTGTCTATAATGGTTTAAGAGCAATACCACATACATCAAATTACTTTAACTATTGGGACACCCTTTTATTTCCAAATCCAAATTATATTCTTGTTGTTATAGCGGAGTTAGCAATACAGGATTTTTGTAAATTTCAAGCGTCTGTCAAAAACTGTTGGAAAGTATCGCCATATACATCAAATTGAATGATCTATTGGGGCACCCTTTAATTTAAAATTTTAAATAATAATACTTGTTACGATAACGATTATACCAGTCGACATTCTGTCTAATTTGCAAGCATTACTCTATAATTCTGGTAACACCCTTTAATTTCTAAATTCAAGTTATAAATTTATTGATATAGCTGTTTTTAAAACGGGATCAATATGGAAGCATAATCTATCAAATTACAAAAAAAAAATTTTAAAATCGTTTTAGAAATGACTTCAGAACAATTGGTAACTTTCTTCTTTTTGAAGTCGGTAAAAAAGTTTTAATTCAATTCAATATTTGATTTGAAAATTAAACATATTAAAAAATGAAAAGTTCACCAATTTTAATTAAACAAAAAAAAAACAAAATTTCAAATTTCAAAAGATTAGCATAATTTTATTGTTTGTCAGAATGTTTTTATTATCAACAGAAATTAAAATTTTATAAAAATACTTCAACGAATAAAGTATTTGTATTATTAAAATTAGTGTAGAAATAATTAACAAGTAACCATTCGAACAAAAATCCTTAAAACTTAGAAAAAGTTTTTATATCTATAAAAGTTTTTTTTTTTTAATTTTAATATTTTCTTTTTTAAAATGTTTGTGCTGTTTTGTATTTCAGGAGCGGTTATTTCTAATACAGAGTTAAAAAATTTCAATAAATTTTTGCATTATTTTAATTATTTTAGCACATATCTAATTCAACATAACAAATTAATAGCTTTTTTAAAGGATTTTCATTAACAGAATTTTTAAAACTGTTCACGCGAATCTTTTTACAATGATTCAGTTTTATCTTTATTTTTCCACTGGTAAAACTGAAAAATTATCAAGACCATTTTCTACTTCTTTTTTGAAACCAATTTACTTCACTAAAAACACGTCAACTTAACCCGGTCTTAGGCGAACAAAAAAATCAAAACCGCTAAATTGGCATCACTGTAAAAAATATAAATAAAATTAAATTCGTTCTTAGGCCGACAATGATCACAAGGCAAGAACAAACATATGTGACGATTAATAAAGAAAACGACGAAAATAGATTCGGGTAAACAAATTAATATTCTTTGGTTATAAATTATTCATCCTGCTGCATTGCCTTTCGCTAGTGTCTACGAGTAATTCTTATTTCTTTCAAAATTAACACACAAATTAGTAAACAAAAAATTTTTTTTCTTAATAAATTTAGGAAATCAAATATACATGAACTTAAGCCGGATTAATAATATTTCATTTAGTTATTATAATATTAATGGTAATAATAAAAATGTGAATTAGTTTAAGGCGACCCGCAAATTTAGGGTCGCATTAAATTATATAACGTACCTTTTGATTCATCTCAAGTTTCACAAGGTTGAAATTAAGTCTAAAATGAGATAAAAAAAATTATTGCAAATTAAATTATTTTTATATTCATAACACATAAAACTAAAGCGCAGTTAAAATTGCTTTATTTAATTTTTATTTAATTTATGCAGTATAAATACAAATTTTATTTGTTGTTTTAGATAGGTTCGATAACGTTGCACAGGCTGCCAGTCCCACACTTAAGTTCTAACTTTCCCGTTGTGATACCTGATGATAGGAGGTGGAAGAGTATAAGACCAACTTTCTTGGGTCTCAATGGTTATGTTGGAAGATAGGAGCATTAGTCCCTAAGTCCAGCAAAGGCACACTAGGCGCAGTTCCAAACAATTCTAAAGCCCGGAAATCGCAATCAGAAAGATTCTGAAGCTTCTTATTCGCGGAAAGGACTAGACAATGGCAGAGTAGGTGCATTACAGTCTGTAAAGAAGTCGTTAAACTAAAGATTCAATCTCCTACCAGTAGCACCAAATCTACGGTGCCTAGTTAGCAGAAACACAATCATACCTATTTGCCCCTGACGAGTTCGCTGGAAATCTGAAGTTCCCTCTATTGAACTGCAGTCATAGAAGCCTCAATACCTTAAAGTAATTCTTCCTGAGAGTTCTCTTTACAACGATCAATTGTATACCTATTAGTTAATCGTTCTCCTCGTCTATCAGCGGCGTTCTTGACCTGAAAAGTCCACCTGCAATTATA
This sequence comes from Gymnosoma rotundatum, assembly GCA_916610165.2. Lineage (NCBI taxonomy): Eukaryota > Metazoa > Arthropoda > Insecta > Diptera > Tachinidae > Gymnosoma > Gymnosoma rotundatum. Next base: position 113,532,311 of record OU744340.1, on the reverse strand, counting down.
TTGTCAAACACGGAAAAGTATCCTGGCACCCAAAAGAATTCCAGGTTTAAATATCTTGCCATCTCTGGAATTTATCGCAACTTTGCTGTCGAAAGATGTCCGCTACCTCAGCCACCCTGCCGCTATTTTTATGGCTAAGATCTTAGCTTATACCACGTTTCACTGGCCCTATAGCCTAAACTTCATCCCTGATCTGAAATTTAGGAATAAACAACCCTTCTTCAACTCTTGTGGCCTACTTTGGTCCGTCTGTATAAATGTCTAGCACATGGCTCATATACGTGATACAGATCAACGTCAGTACCTACCATTGATGGCCTAACCTGACGATGGTCTTACCACTGAGTGAAATACAATGCGTCGACAGAGTTGCAATTTCAAGAACATGGCTTTCAGGACCATGAACTTCCCCTTGCTTGAGGGTTGAAGACTATCCAACCCCGTCTGTTGAGAGTGCAACAGCACACTTTCCATCTATTCCGCGTCGGACCCGCAGATATAGACTTTTTTACCAACAGCCACCACGTGTACCCCGAAGGGACCTCACCAATAACCGGCTACATAAATGGGTGGCTCTCTGTATGGGCCACCGGTTCCCGTGGCACCAGTTTATTTAGGCTATTATTATTCACACGTTTTATTATCAATTAAGGAAACTGGTAAAATCCTTGGACAGTACCAAACTGTCTATCCACCTTCAGTGCCTGCAACACCGGGGGACTGGTTCCCCCTACACCCCCGAGGACCCTCGTCTGCACCTAAATTAGGTCAGCACAGACTCTTGGTGCCCCCGGGTGGAACCATGGCTGATATGCCAGACATTGCAACCTTAAATCTTTTGTCGAGCATAGAGCAGTAGGCAGTATTATCAGGGCCAGCCAATATACTTTCAAAAGAAGCCATACAGCTGAAACCCATTAATCTCCATGCCCCATGTCGCACTGTTTTAGATAACCTTAAACTTACCTTTGTATCGCACAAATAGCAGAATAGATTTTAGACACAAAGACACAAATCCCTTAAGTAAACTTTCTTTTGCCTTGGTAACAAATATTATAAAATATCAAAAATTATTTTTTATTAATAAAAATATTATCTACGCATATAATAAAACTATAACAGAATTATCTCTGTAACCGGATATCCACGCATTTTTTTTTTAACCCAGACCTATAGCGGGTCAATATTTTTATAGACGGCTGAACTGATTTCAATAAAACACAGATAGTTCGTATAAAGACACCATTTAAAATAGGCATATTTTTTGGCAAAATTTTAGTATTTCCTTAAAGATCTCTTCAAAAGCTTTTAAACGATACCCATATCGATATCTTAAAAAATATGGCGCACAATCGAATTAGCTTTGCATACCGATCTTTAGATGAAAGCCATTGAAATACTGTCTGAGTATGTGACAGTTAAACAACACTGAATTTTTTTTGTGTCTTTGTATCGATTACATCGTTATGTATGTGCGTAGGTATTTTTTTTAAATATAGCATGGGATAATATTCTTCCGTACACTAATAGTACAAATTGTTTTAGTAAATTGCGGGTTTTTTTATTAAATACGATTACCAGGATCGAGTAAGAAACCTATTAGGAAAACAAAAACAGAGTTGAACTGTATTGGAGATTTTTCTTTTTAAAGATGCATAAAATTGACTCCGAGTCTTAAAAGGCAGTGATTTGCAGTAACAGAATCCCTTACAGAACTCATCGTATATGAGTAAATTGTACAAATCAATTTTCCTTGTCTAATAAAAAATGTATCACAAAAGATATTTAAAAAAATGATAACACTTTGCTCTCGTAATTTGTTTGATTGGTTTTTGTTCAAAAACAAAAAAAGAAATCTTTAAAAATATTCAAAAATCTGACCTCGTTTTATTAAAATTTCATATCAAATCATATTATATCTCAAAGACTTGTAACACATTATGAGTCTCACAAAACATTTGTAAATTTGGAGAAAATTTGTTTTTGTGTGTGATAAAAAAATTTCATTAATTAAAATAGAAATTCAGAAAGAAAAAAAACAAATAAATTATAAGAAAAAAAGCAGTAATAAGAAAACAAATGAAGTAAAAACTCAAATCAATGAAATGAAATTAAATGAATACATTAAGATTTCTTTGACGATTTTTAAAATCAAATTCGTAAAAGCACAAAAGCTAATCTAAACTTGCTTGTTCTTTTTTTTTATAATATTTAAATTATTAAATCTTTGATTATTATTTTTTTCATAATTTAAATGAACGAAAGGAAAAGGAAATTGTTTTAAGATTTAAAGAAAAAGATTCAAATAAAATACGACAAATTGTCTGCATAAATAACCAAAAAAAAAAAGACACACTCACAAATAAAACTAAAAAATGACATGTGTAGGGAAAAAAAATTTATAAATATAATGATGGATGAGGTTTACTGAACCTTTTTTGACGATATTTTTATTTATTAAAAAAAATTTACAATTTTGTACAGGTATTTAAGATTTGAAAGAGTCGAATCTTTGTGTAGAAAAACTTTAAAATTTCTTTAAGAAAAATTAAAACAAATTAAGAACCTTTTAACTTTTTAAAGGCCGTTAAGAAATATTTGCAAATGTTAAAACTAAATATTTATTTATTTATTTAAATAATATTTCAAATAGGGGGAGGAATTAGTTGGAAAAAGAACTAAAAAAATTTAAAGGTCGTGGTAAAAACTGCAGGTCGGCTCTCAAACAACAACCGTCTTAACATCACTGTTTTCATACTTTTCGTAGAGGAGAAAAACTTTTCGGAATTAAATTAATGTTTCCATATTCAAATATGTCCGATATGGACTTATGGGTTAAAATTTTCTTTTTTATTTTTTAATTCTCCATCACACCATTTATTTATTTTTTGATTGGAGTTACTTTATTGTTCCAAATGACATGAAAAAATTAGAGGTAGGCGTGGTGTTTTGCCTGCTGCCTCGAAGGGCATGGACCAATCATGCTGATTTCCAATAGCACCTCTTTCGAAACTATATCTGATTTATTGACATATTTATTTTTTTGTGACCCACGGTTGCCTCGGTGAAGGGTATAAAAATAAATTGATCAATAAATTTTTTGGCGGTTTTTGTCAGCGTTTTTTTTTTTCGACCAATTAGCGGTTTCTAGCATTTTTTAAAGTAACATCTAGTGGGAATTGGTACAATAGTTTTGGCAACACTGGTGCGCACTGAAGAGAATATCGCTGCTATAAACCAAAATGCAAAAGAAGACCCAAATGTATTAACTCTTCGTCGGTCGCAGGAAAAAACGTATACAAGCGGAAAACTTTTATTCCATATCCGTATAAGACTCAACTGATGCAGGAATTAAAGCCACTACACCATCATATGCGTCGTTCTGATTGCACTCTAAAGCAGTTTGCGACTGAACCGATGTTTTATGGTGTTCAACGATAAGGGTCATTTTTGCCTTATTGGGTTTTCAGTAATTAATTTTACCGCATATAGAATGAAAACAATCCCCAACTGGCCCTTAAGACTACATAACACCCAGAAAAAATCATCCTTTCCCATCCCAATCTAGCCAGACATTAGGAAAAATATAAATTTGGAGAACTGTAAAAATTTAAATACGCAGCTGGACAGATAACAAAATTCTATCTCTCTCTCTTGAGATTTAAGCTTTTGGGACACTGCTGTTTGGGATACTGTATATTGAATTTAAACGCTTTTGAGAGGTTTGCAGTATATTTTCTTGTGACTAAACGAATAAAGATTTTGTATTGAGTTTTTTTTTTTAAGAGTGATCTCCATCGCGATCATAAAAATGTTATATATCACTATAAAATCTACAATCTCTACTCTTGTACTGTAGAAAAAAAACGTAGCGCAATTTGCGCCTAACCCACCTTTTACTAGTACTAGTATAAGACCCACTCTAAAAAAAAGATTATTACCTTTCTTTCATGCTTCCACCGTACAGATGGAAGAAGAGGATTAAGAATCGGAAGATGTTCTTGAAGAATCAGACGAAGAAGGTGGCCATACTCATCATCATCTTATTGCAAAATAGAAGTTGTTAAATTGATTGTTATAATTTTAAATATAATTTACTGTTACAATCATAAATAAATTATTACTATGAATAAATTAATTATTTTCCCAGTTAGCATTTGGAAGATTGTTTTTACAAAAATCACCAAAGTGAGTCTTTTAAGACTACCCAAGATGACTTAAAACTGATTCATCAGTTATGCGTTTAAAAAGAGACTCGAATATAACTCCGACAAACGCGTAGAAAGCGACTTTCTAAAAAAACAAAAAGTACAAAAAGCAAATGCTTGAAATTCGACTGTTTTTAGAATTATTTTGGAGACATATTTAATGCAGCCTAACGATGAAAAAATGATTCAAATATATATTTTATTTTTATTTTTTAATTTTCGTAAAAATACATACATATGTCACTTCGTAAAAAAAGAGACACAAATGTAAAATAAATTTTTTCAAATTTTTTTAAATTCATTTTTTTAAATTTGAATTTTAAGAAAATTAGGAATTACATGCTAACGAATGTAACACTACGCCTTGACGAGCAATTGATTTGTTCGCACATGAACAAAACGTCAGCAGAATAGGTTACAAACATTTGTTCATGTTTGTCTGCGTGGAGAAAACTGCTTCGTTTTCTCACTGTTTGAAGCCGACATGACATCGACAACGATGGTCTACAATAGCCATTTTAATGTGCGGACATGAAATTGTTTAATGTTTGAACAAATCAATGGCTCGTCAATACGGCGTGTTATAAAAAATAAGCAAACCGTTGTTTGCAACTTTTCATTTTGAGAAAATATATTAGAAATGTTCGAATAATATGGTTCGAAAAAGACTCGCATACGGCTAGTAATATGATTAAAAGTTGACTCGAAAAAGTATCGTATTTGATTACAAGTACGATTGAAAACAGTATCGAAAATGAGTCGAAAACGAGAGTCATAAGGGACTCGTTCAGAAGAGTCGCGGCTAGGGTACCATTTTCTACCGACAAAACAATCATTTTCGACTCTAAAACGAGCGCATAATCGATTATTTTAATCGTGTCGAGGAGTCAAAAAAGACTCGAATATGATCAATAATGCTAACTGGGAAGTAACAAATTACAAAAGTATTGGTAAGGCATCGAAAAGTTTAATAATGAATATTTTAAGGAATCCCAGTTAGCATTTGGAAGATTGTTTTTACAAAAATCACCAAAGTGAGTCTTTTAAGACTACCCAAGATGACTTAAAACTGATTCATCAGTTATGCGTTTAAAAAGAGACTCGAATATAACTCCGACAAACGCATAGAAAGCGACTTTCTAAAAAAACAAAAAGTACAAAAAGCAAATGCTTGAAATTCGACTGTTTTTAGAATTATTTTGGAAACATATTTAACGCAGCCTAACGATGAAAAAATGATTCAAATACATATTTTATTTTTATTTTTTAATTTTCGTAAAAATACATACATATGTCACTTCGTAAAAAAATAGAGACACAAATTTAAAATAAATTTTTTCAAATTCATTTTTTAAATTTGAATTTTAAGAAAATCAGGAATTACATGCTAACGAATGTAACACTACGCCTTGACGAGCAATTGATTTGTGCGCACATGAACAAAACGTCAGCAGAATAGGTTACCAACATTTGTTCATGTTTGTCTGCGTGGAGAAAACTGCTTCGTTTTCTCGCTGTTTGAAGCCGACATGACATCGACAACGATGGTCTACAATAGCCATTTTAATGTGCGGATATGAAATTGTTTAATGTTTGAACAAATCACTGGCTCGTCAATACGGCGTGTTATAAAAAATAAGCAAACCGTTGTTTGCAATTTTTCATTTTGAGAAAATATATTTTAAATGTTCGTATAATATGCGTCGAAAAAGACTCGCATACGGCTAGTAATATGATTAAAAGTTGACTCGAAAAAGTATCGTATTTGATTACAAGTACGATTGAAAATAGTATCGAAAATGAGTCGAAAACGAGAGTCATAAGGGACTCGTTCAGAAGAGTCGCGGCTAGGGTACCATTTTCTACCGACAAAACAATCATTTTCGACTCTAAAACGAGCGCATAAACGATTATTTTAATCGTGTCGAGGAGTCAAAAAAGACTCGAATATGATCAATAATGCTAACTGGGAAATTTGCAAAAAAAAATAAAAAAAAATTTTTTTTACAGGGACGTTTTCGGGGCTGGGATGGAGTTATACCTCCCTGCTCATATAAATTAATTTCTATGGTTTTAAGGCGTATTTAATCCATTTCATTTAATAATTACATTATTGTTTCAAATAATATTTTATCTCACCACACACAGAAAGGGGCGGGGCTAAAATGGCATTTTAGAATCTCTTGAGTCCAACTTTAAGTTGTTTGACTTTTAAAAGTTGTAATTGCTAAACAAAATGACGTGCAAATTAAAAAAACTTGAATTTTTCAGAGATAGGATTCGTTCTTCTAAGGTAAACTTTTTTTTATTTCGATTTTTCTTGTTTTCTAGCTTTAACAGATTATGACGATAACAGATTATCTTGCCAAATAACGTTAATCTAGGGGCATTCAGTAAATAAGATCCAATATAAGCTAAAAAAAAATTACGGTTAGATTGGCATAATAATTCTATGGGCGCTGGTGACAAGTGAGAGAAAATTTTAATTAAGAAAATCTGTTCGAACAGAATCTGGGAATACTATACACTTTTCAATTAAGCGTCTCAATGGCAAGAAATTGGAATATAAAAATTTGCAACTACAGCAAGGCCGCCATAAGGTTCTGTATTAAAATTCCGTGGTATTAAAATTATCGAATTATTTCTTTAAAAACATGCGAAGTATGTAACAACAAATTAAAAAGCTAATGTGGCTCATTTAAAAATGTTGGATTTTGTCTTAGATAAAACAACAAAGCTGAATAATTAATTACTAACACCACTTACAAGTGTGGTGTATGCAAACAGAGTAATAATAAATGAAACACCAAACACATATCGAACAGTTACTTGAGTATGTGAATTGAGATGTTTACTTATTTTTTAAACAGGCCATGAGTTCAACTCCCAACAAAAACTTGAGCATAAACAGAGAATAATTATTGTTAAATAGTCGCAGTGAATATGTTGTTCAAAAATCGAATAAGTGGTGATAAGCTGTAAAAACCCCCTGGTTTCTCGAGTGGAGAAGGAAAATAGTTGATGTGTAAAAGTAAACCAAGAAAATCATGATCCAGACTTTAACAAATCCTTAGTTCGAGAGGAAATAAAAAACACAACAACTGACTGAGCTGGCTGAGGAGCCGGGTCAGTAAACTGAAGTCCGCAAGTTCAAATGTCGCATAAGAGTTATTTTTATTATATTATTTTTTTATATTATTTACTTACAGAACACAGGCTCTGGTGTCTTAAATAATCTTATCTAAAAAGTTTTGACTTTTAATTAAAACATAATTCTGATTTGATCTCTTGAACCATTTGTTTATTCACTTTAAGCTAAAGTGAAGTGAATTTCAAATGTTCCCAAAATATTTAAATCAATCCAAGTATCAATTTAACTGCAATGGAGAAATTTTGATAAGAAAAATAAAATCAAATTGAACACAAAAACTGTCATTTCAAATGCAACTTAACTTAAAAGCCAACGTCATGTTTAACATTCTCATTTAGAATCACCGATGGAAAATAATCAAAATGTATTAAAATGCTTTTAATTAAAGAGGAAAACGAGGAAACCGATCTACCAAATTTAAAGAAAACGCATTCATTGATGTTTTTGATCGGCGGCAAATAAATATTCTTTTGTTGATCTTTTCGTAGTTTAAGCAACAACACTGACACTTCTACCAGAACCACTAACAATAAAAAAAAAAAAGTAATTTGAAGTGCAAGCAGCAGGTGCTGAAAGTCTCAGACTATTAACGTTAACAAGAAGAAACAACACTCAAAATAAAACAACAACAACAAAAATAATAAAACAAACTTAACGTCTTGCAAAGGCAACAAACAAACAACCAATCAACCAACCAACGTCTTGTCTTGTCTTGTCCTGCCTTCTCTTTTAAATGATTTTTAAGTTTTAAAATTGTAGAAAACTAAAAAAAAAGTTTTGTTACTTTGTTGTTTTTGCTGCTGACAGAAAAATACAGATTTAATTTTAACTATTTCTTTTTAACTGGGGTTAACGAGAGCTTGACCTTTTTTTCTAAATTAAAAGAACATTAACACTAACAAAGTGGAACTGTTTTTTTTTCCTTAAGGATTATAAAGCGGCTGAATGAATATTTTTTAAAACAGATTTACTGTTTTGCTTATAACGGCGGACCATTTTTGTAGTCCTCAGTTTTGTTCAGTCTTCAGTTCTGTCTTATTTTTAATGTTTTATTTTTATTTAAAAATATTTTTCTAATTATCCATGACATTTGATAATAAAAATAAGCGATTTGTTTATTGCTAGTAAAGGTTATTCGAAATTAACGCAAGTCTTAAGTTAAAAGAAAAAAAAACCTTTATGCCTTTGACCAGCACAGCAATCCAGACCATGGCTTTTAAAAATTCGAAAACACGTTCTAAAGTTTATAGCCCAGGCGCTTCAAATAACACGGCAAGTTGCTTTTTGGATACTTTCCTCACTGTTAAGGTTGAGGGCTTTGTTTTACTTGTTTAAGTTGTACAAGCAACTCAACTATTCTATCTGCGCCTACACCTGCACATCCACTGCGATCACACACATATTGTTTTTTCCATTCTATTTAAGACTTAGATAAGGCTTGAATGGCGGGTTCACCATTTCTTTATGTTTGAACAAATCTTTGAACCACAGAACAATTATTTTTTTGATTTATATTCAAGGCCCTGCTGGGGTTCGAACTCATACTCATGACCTTCTGCTTAACACACACGAAGATACCTGTAACAATACAGCTTCTTCGGTTACTCCATATGTTTTATCCAAGTCTGTCACACGCACACACCACACTTGTTAGTGGTGTTAAGTAATAACATATTATCGTAACAATATGTCATTGTGATACCGACTTGTCTTTTACATGAAGTTTCTACAATATCATACAATTAGGGTAGAAAGAACTATGTACCATCAGTGGCAGCATTCACTGTTGGCCTCTCACATATTAAAAAATATTCAATCCAGTGATGCCACCAGTGTACAAACTGCAACACTCTATGATACTTAGAAATAAATTCATTTCTCAACAATTCCACATGGCTTCTCCGAATGCCAAATGAGAGAAATTTGATGATTTAGAGAGACATTAAAGTGAAAGTGAAGTGAAGTGAAGTGAAGTGGGGTATCTTCGGCCCTGATTATCATTTGACAAATTAATTTTTATGATTGCCAATACTTTACCTCATAAATAACAAGATACATCAAGCTTATACGAATTTTGAAATACCCTTTATTCTGTAACTCATGCTAGCTCTTCAGAAAGCCTTTATCTATATTTATAAAAAAGCAAATAATAATTAATGTGTAATAAAAGAGAGAAATGAAAGTTCTCTTAGAACGAGCAAATAAATTGCCTTTTTTAATTTTCATTCCAACAATTATTTGGTTCCTTGTCGTCACTATTTATAGGAGAGACTTCAAAAAATAAGCACTTAAAAAGTTTATTACTAAAAACATAAGCTTAACAAAGAAATTTATTTTGGAAGGGGCTGTCACCCTTTAAAGAATAGTTTAACTGTGTTATTGTTGTAGATATTCTATTAGAAGTTAGAAAAAAAGATACTGGTATGACTTAGTCCTTTCCAGACAGATTTATCTACGCCAATGTTAAGACTTTAAAGTCTATTGACGGGGCATTGCAAACTCCATTGAAGCTTCTAACCACAGACAACCTTTTTTATCTTTTCTAGTTTTTTTATTAACAACATTAAATTAAATGTCCATTATTTTTAAGTACATACACCTGGGCAACCATTAAATTACCCATAATATTAACAGGAATTCATTGTCAACCGAATTTTAAAGCATCCATATCCCATAAAGTTTGTGCTATTGCGCACCCGTATTTTCTAATTTACAGTTTTCCATTAATTTTTAATTTACTTTTAATAATTCTTCCAAACGCTAAGTCCATTAATATTTGTTTGATTGAGGCCAAGGCATAAACCCATATTGCTTCCGAAAATTAGCCCACAGCATTATGATGCCTCTTACAATTTTGAGTATTAAAATTCCATTCGTTTAGCCTCCATTTGAGGCTTAATTTTATTTACAAAAACAAAATGTATCCCTCAACCTACAGTGGGCTCGATTCCAAAATAAATAGTAATACAGCTCTTGACTGCTTTTTACAAATGTTCCTTTTTAAATTAATGCTCCGGTGACATTAGGAAACCTTCTTGATCTGTAAAGCTTAAGAGCTAGAAACGTTTACAAGTTTGCAGACGACTTCGATTATTTGAACCACATCAAGCATCTGTGGCGAGACTTGATGATAGCAGCAAACATAAGATCTAGCTGTAAAGCTTAGCGGTTAAGCAGAGGGTCGAATAAGTGAAATAAACTATTTTAAATAAATTGTTTAAGAAATCCGCATGGAGGTAAGATGAAAAGGAAGTGGGTTGAGAGAGGTAATGGAATCGCAAATAATGGTTTGTGATATGGTCGGGAGATAAACGAAGACATCACATCTGCCGGAGTGGTTATTGCTTGTTTGTACATCTTTGTCTTATGTGTGTGTGTTTTTTAGTCATTTGTTATGTACGGAGTACTCAGTGAGAAGAGTTAGAACCCTCTGAGAATTATCCTCCAGGTAAGCTACGTGGAAACCTCAATATTACACAGCTGATATATTGAAATTAACCTCAACTTCGAACAAGAGAGCACGTCGCCATAAATATCTTATGAAATGAATAGAAATTATTTTGTCTTAAGTTCATTTATTTTCAATTTCTAAAAATCCTTTTTAGAAAGAAAATTTATTTTTTCAAATGTGTGCGGACGTTTTCCAAAGAAAACAAGAAAAATTAGACGCTGGCAGAATGAAATGCTGCACTTTCTGGACCGCTACGTTAACCGCAAAGTTAGCTAAGGTAGATAGATGCGAAGAATGCTGATGAAGGTCGTAGCGGTCCAGAAAGTGCAGCATTTCATTCTGCCAGCGTCTAATTTTTCTTGTTTTCTTTGGAAAACGTCCGCATACATTTGTAAATAATTTTTCTTTCTAAAAATGTTTAGAAATTAATTAAAAAGAACCAAAAAGCCGAAAATAAAGTTAAATTTCATTATTTCAGAGAAAAATTTAAAATAAAAATAAATTTTCTATCTAAAAAGGATTTTTAGAAATTAAAAATAAATGAACTTAAGCCAAAATAATTTGTATTCATTTATAATATTCGCAGTTCAAATAATAATTTAATAAAAATTATCTTATGAAATTTCATAATAATCTGGCAGTCGTGCAATAAACTAATCAAATTCTCTTCTCTCTCTCTCTCTCTCTGTTAAAAACATCAAAAAATTTATATAAAGATGATTCTAATTTTTATTGTTAAACGAAGAGAAAAGTCCGGCAACTCTCAATGAAAAATGATGTCTGGCAAATGGTTACTTGATTTCAACACTAACACGGATAGACAGACAGACAGACGGACTTCACACAATCGATTTCACTATGCATAAGAACATAGAATATACATATACTTTATGGGGTCAAAATCAACTTAGTTGTACCCTTTTTTCCACTTTTTGTGATGAAGGATATAAAAACCCCAATAAGAAACTAAATAACTGGATTAAACGTTTTTTTTTTTCTACGTAAATGGGGTTTATTCGAAAACTTTCAAAATCCTTATTATTTTTTGTGCATTTGGCTTTTAAATGAAATCTCAGTATTTTATTGCAAGAAGAATTTTTTGGGAAAAATTAAATTTTTTGGGGAAATTTTCATAAAATTAATTTTTTTGGTGAAATTTTAGTCGTTTAGTGAAATTTAAATTTTTTGCTAATCAACAGGTTTCTTTTTTTTGCTGAATATTCGGTTTTAAATAAAATTTCCAATTTTTTATTGGAAAAATTTTTTTAGCAAAGTTTAATCTTTTTGGTGAAAGAATTAGAAATCATATACAATAATTTAATTGGAAATGAATGATCAAAGATGGATGGATGTACTAAAAAATTGTTCTCCAGCAATAGTAAATTTTTTTTCAGTAATAGCAAAAGATTTTTAACAGGCAACTAACTGACTTCAAGCAATTTATTTTTCGTTTTCCGGATTTACATTTTAGCGTTTAATCGCATACAGAAGAAAAACAGAGGAATTTTTTTATGATTATCTTATATAATTGAAAAAAGAAAAAAAAAAGAAAAACGTAAGCATCTCAATTAGTTAACTCGTGAAAAGGTGTTAAACACATAAAAGCCTTTTTACACTTGAACACATCTAAGAGGAATGCGTAAAAGATTTTGAAAATGAGAAAAAAAACTTGTTTACAATTGCAAAATCTTTCGTCTTCCATAATATTTATTTATTTTTTATTTTTTTTTTTTTATTTTCATTGTCTTCTTTTTTTTAAAGAAAATGGAATTTGAAAATTGCTTTCGCCTCGACCAAAAGCAATTATTACAACAATATGCATAATTAGTTGTTGTTATGCTGTAGGACGAAGACCACACAACTCGTGTAATACTTTTTGTTTTTCTTTCCGCCAAACATTTCCTTACTTTAAAATAATTTTAATTATAATTTATTTTTAGTACTTTGTCCAGCTTTTTATTTGTATTAAATTTATTTATTTTTTTTTTTGTAATTTGGCATTCTTCTACTAATGAGGATTAGATTATGGAAAAATGCTTAGTGGAACAAAATTTGATAGAAACTTCTTGCAAAGATGCCAATTTATGAGAAAATGTTGCCATCTTGGTGAATAAGTCAAAGATATAAAGGCTAAGTAATGCTTTCAAAGAAAAAGGACGTCATACTGGAAAAAGAAGTAAATTTGCCGCAGAATAATAATAAAAATAAAAACAAGTAAGAGTGCTATATATAAAATTTTACATAAAAATGTCATCGGCCTTTAATGGATTAAGCATTTCTAAAAAAATTTCAGTATTTCCTTTAAGAACTCTTTAAAAGCTTTTAAAGGATACCCATATTGATATTTTAAAACATATGGCGCACAATCGCACTTTTCTATGAAAAGTTCAGAGCTCATATCTCGGAAAGTATAGGCGAGCGACAATTTTTTCACGGGGAATTTTTTTTTAATTCTCTATCGCCCCGTATATTTGTTTTTTCGATTGGAGTTACTTCACTAAACTAGATTTGTTCCAATGATATGGAAAACTGCGAGACAGGCGTGGTGTTTTGCCCGCTGCCTCGAAGGACTTGGGCCGATCTTCCTGATTTACAATAGCCAAATTTTTTAAACTGTATCTGATCGATTGGCATACTTAAATTTTCTCTAGCTCATCAAGTGCCTTGGCAAACTTGATTTCAATACTAACACAGAGGGACATCGCTCAATCGACTTCGCTTTGCATAAGAATTCAGAATGTATACACTTTATGGGGTCGGACATGGATATTGTAGAAATTACACATGAAATGACAAACTTGGATATACACTTTTTCCACTTTTTGTGGTGAAGGTATAATAATTTATTATTTTTCCAGTTGGTCTTAAGTCCGCTATTAATTTCTCTTAATTGTAAAGACAACAATATAAGTTAGAAACTAGCAGATTGAAATTTAGTTTCTGATTCTGAACTTAGACATAACTAAAAATTAATAACACAGTACAACAACCAAAATGAAAATGGAATGAGACCAATTGCAAATGAAACTTGATATTTTCCATAACAAAAACTTGAAGGGGTTATTTTATTTTATTTTGTTCAGTGCGAGATTTTTTACACACATTTGAAGTTGTTGATTTTGAAGCGCTGTCTAACAGGGAAAGATCATTGTGTTGACTATTATGTGGTTAAAATTACAAAAGTCTTTTATATGCTGTCATTTCCAATTATGAAATGATAGTGTGTTCTGCTGGTGACTTCTGCATACGAAATTGTTTTATTTTATTTGATTTTTAAGCAATAAGTCTTTTATTTTTTATATATATTTTCAATAGTTCGCTATTCCATTATGTAGCATCATCAGGAAAAAAAAATTAAATCAAATATAATTAATTAAACAGGTCAAACCAAAACTTTATTGATATTGTTTTATTTTTGGAGCCTAAAAGTATGCTTAGTTTTTTATTAATTTTTTCCTACAATAAGGTCTTTAAAGCCTGCAAACGTAACAAATTATGAAAAACAATCAATGAAAAAGAATTAAAAATTGTTCAATCTTGATTCCCATTTATTAGTTCAATTTAAAACCTTTCTTTAACTTCTCCCTCTGCCTCAAAACGTCAATACTAAATTATTTAACACACACCTCTTTATCGGACACCCTTAAGTTTAGGCAATAAAATTTAATTGCACTAAGGCAATGATAAATGTCAAACAATAAGAACAAGGACAATCGTTCAACATAAATCACCCAAAAAAAAATATATTGACAAACACGTTTTCATGTGCCACCAAATGCAAATACACAAACAAACACCAGCCAACAATCAACTAAATTTAGTTACACCACACGCCTGCAGAAAAAGAAAAAAATGGTAATAGAAAATAATGCAAATAAATAGATAAATAGCTCCCCTTGCAAATATCCTTAATAAGGGGGAAAAGCACGTAAACGAAATAAAACTTTTACTATTAGAAAACTAAATTCAATCGAAGACAATTGCCAAAATGTCCTAAAAAGTAAAATGTATTAACAGGAATTATCTCATTTATATTTTAAAAAATGTCTTCCATTTTCCCTTTAATAAATATTGTCACATGCTGTGTAATTTTTCCTCAGAGTTTTTAAAAATTCAAATTAATCCCAGTAAATATCTCTTAGGGCACTGATACAATTTTTTAAACTTCAGTTTAAAAGTTTTAACAGCATATTTAAGATTTAATAAAGTATACTTGTAATAAGAAAGTTTTTGACAGAGTCATCATTATGTTGCATCGGTAACACTGTTTTTGTGAAATTAGTCGGGAAGTTTCATCGAACCTGGTGCTTGAATATGTTCTAAAATTGAACAGATATGTTTGGCTGTTAACGTGAATATGCACAGCTGAAAATACAGCAGCGGACAAAATGGCGAATGGTGATCCCCTATACATTTTAATTAATAGTTGTGCTGCTGTTTGGCATGGTGGAACTTAACTTGAAGAGCTGCCACTAGTGTAAGTAGAGATTTTTTTTGAAGAGATCTGCAACCCTAAAGCGAAAAATAAAATTATGTGATCTATCTAATTTCTATAAGACTGACGAAAAACTGGGCGGCGTTTCAAATTTATTCCGGAGAGGGCTTAACCATCCACAGTTATTTATACGCCACTGAGAGATGAAGAGATGGTACTAAAGACGGATGAATCCTACTAAATGTGTTTAAAGACTCGAGTGGTAAATATAGTGCCCTCCCGTAGGAAAGCTAAAAACTTTCTAGAATGGAGGTAACTAAAGCTGCCTTTTAGACAGAAGTGCATATTGTGGACACTTGTAACCGATTATAAAGTTTCCATACTATAAGTGATCTAATGCTTTAAGAAATATTGATTCTAAAATAAGGTCGACAGTTACTAGCCAACAAAATTACAACAGTCGAGAATAAGGGCTACTGACAGCATACGACTCAGTGAAAATAAGACTGTCTGGAAGTAGAAATCGTTGAGGAATGGAGGAGGTTAAAAATTTATCAAAAGATTTATTGGTTTGCTTACGCATTCCTACCTTCGATGAAGGCTGTTAGTTCCCACATAAAAGCAGGCAATTTGAGTGAGTAATATCTCGACAGCTTCTTCTTATTATTAATAAAAGACAATAATAATTAAATATTCTTAATCATATTTCTGGTCACCCTATTTAAAAGGATATTTGGGTTCAAAACACCCAAATTGACACACATACCAACACATACATATGAGAACATTAATCTTTTTTCTTTTATTGAAAACAATAACCCTGAATATGTGTCATTATATAACAACTAATCGCACACATCCTTGCATACACACACAAGCACACTCTCTTTTGCATCCAGTATTTAGAAGTCACGTCTTGCTCATATTAAATTCGCACACACAAAAAAAATAGAACTCCAATAAGATTTATTTGAAGTCAGAATAAAAACAAATTAATGTCAAGAGATGTGTGTAGAAAACAGAAACAAAAACAAAATAGACAAATAATTTTAAAATGAAAAATAAATAAAAAATAAAAACTTGGCAACAATTTGACATTGAAAATGAGATTAAGGAAAAGCTGTGAAAAGGGAAGCAAATCAAATACGAGGGCTGCTATTTATATTTCTGGCCTGGCAACACTGAGTGGTGCCAAGTGCAATCTGACATTTCCATTGGAAAGTTTGTCATTTTTGAGCATAATCGTACTCAAAACCATTATTTGTGTTGTTTACAGTGACTTGAAAAAATTAATATAGAAAAAAATGGAATTAACTCGTGAACATTTTCGTGCCATCATTTTTCACAACTTTCGACGTGGATTATCACGACAAGAGTGCATTGATGAACTTAAATCTTTTTATTGCGATGAAGCACCATCCTATAGCACTGTGAAAAATTGGTAAATTGAATTTAACCGTGGCGGAAGCTCGCTCAAGGACGAATTCCGTGAAGGTCGTCCAAAAACGGCTGTTGTGCCAGAGAACATTGATGCCGTGCGTGAACTCATAATACAAGATCGACATGCGACATACCGAGAGATAGAGTCATCCTTGGACATTTCTTCCACCAGCATACATTCGATACTGCATGAACACCTGGCCGTAAAAAAGGTTTGTTCTCGTTGGATCCCGCACAATTTGAAAGTCGCTCAAAAAAAGGCTCCTGTCGATTGGTGCAAAGAAATGTTGCAAAAATACGATTGCGGTGCTTTGAAAAATGTTTATAATATCGTCACAGGTGACGAATCATGGATCTATGCGTATGAGCCCGAAACCAAACAACAATCGACCGTGTGGGTCTTCAAAGAAGAGCAAAATCTAACGAAAGTTGATCGTGGAAAAAGCACTTCGAATGAAATGGTCGCCTGCTTCTTCGGCAAAACTGGTCATGTGGCGACTGTTTCGCTTGAGCAACGTAGGACGGTCACTTCTGAGTGGTACACTACAATTTGTTTGCCTGAAGTCATCGGAGAAATTCGAAAAACCAACAAGAGAAGACGAATCATTGTTCACCATGACAATGCGAGCTCTCACACATCGGCTCAAACCAGAGCGTTTTTGAACGGCCAAAACGTCGTACAGCCCTGACCTGGCACCTAATGACTTTTTCTTGTTTCCGCACATCAAGAAAAAAGTGCGTGGTCAACGATTTTCGTCGCCAGAAGAAGCTGTTGAAGTGTTCAAAAACCATGTTTTAGAGGTGTCTCAATCGGAGTGGAAAAAGTGCTTCGACGACTGGTTTGAGCGCATGCAAAAGTGTATAAATCATGCTGGAGAATACTTTGAAAAACAATAAAATCATTTTTGATTATAAATATTCGCATTTACACTATTAGGCCAAAAATATATAGAGCAGCCCTCGTATAACACCCTTCAAATAATGTTTAGGTCACAAATAAAATATTTATGGTTTTATTTTATAGACTTCTTTAACGTGGGGGGAGGGAAATTGAAACTTAAATTCTATCAAAGTAATAAAAGTGAACAATTTTTTATCGGTTTAACGGCCATTAGTGAAGACAACGGCCAACAGTGAAAGACTTGAAAATAAGGGGTTTTGCATAAACACATGGTTTCATATCTAAAAAATATTTCAAATACTTACATATATCCCATCGTTTTTTTCTAGCCTTCTAAATATTGTAAGATCACTGCTCTCCATATCTGGCACATTCAATAGGTGAGTCTCAGTGCTTGAGAGTCTGAACTAGGAAACTGCTCTATTTTTCATCTTTCCTGATTTATCTCCCGACAGAAATTATATCGTTGTTCCTTTTGAACAATTAGCAGGCTTTTAAGGTCATTTTAATTAAGATAACTAAATAAAGTATAATAATTAATTGGTCAATTTTATTTGTTGTTGCAAGAACAAATATATGTGACGATAAATAAAGAGAACAACGAAAAAACTTTATGTGTGGATTTTTTCTATGCAAATTAATATTGCTCATATTAGTTTGTTAACCCTTTGACACGGGAATTAATTCCGGCCTATGAAAAATTCTATAGATGGTTTTTATGGCTTAAGAAGGCTTCAAACAACACGTGTAAAAAATTATGGGAACAAATTTTTAATTGCAAATACCACTGTGGCTCATTATTCTGTATTCAAACTTTATGGCTTTCTCTGGCTATACTTCTTGATCCTGCCGGTCTTCTGAACCCTTGGTCTCATATTTACGAAACATACGTTATTACTACAAACGCAGCCATCCACGCTACACTACTCCGGCGAGACATGAACTACTCGATGCCTTGTTTAGTAACCTTAACCATCCACTACTCCTTTTATCCAAGCCAGTCATCCCCTTTAATCCAATAGCCACAACACACTTCTGTCGTACACTGTTGTTATGCTGTTACACTTCCCAGCGCTAACCGCCATCGTTCTTACTCTTTTATTAAATTAGACGTCTCCACTTAATTATCTGCCATGGCTTTACACAATAATTATCTTTTGCCCCTCGGAAGGTTTGTC
Organism: Gymnosoma rotundatum; assembly: GCA_916610165.2. Classification (NCBI taxonomy): domain Eukaryota; kingdom Metazoa; phylum Arthropoda; class Insecta; order Diptera; family Tachinidae; genus Gymnosoma; species Gymnosoma rotundatum. The sequence continues at coordinate 113,513,547 of OU744340.1, read as the reverse complement.
TACTGCTGTTTATTAATTTTTAATTGCTTTATAACAATTATTATTTTCCGTTGTACGCATGTCTGAAGGCGAGATCGAACCCACGATCTTCTGTTTTACAGAACGCACTATTGAGGCTACTCAGCTTTTGTTAGCTAATTGTGGTATTATTCTATGCACGCCATTAGTGGAAGTAACTTTTTTCACCACTCTCATACTGTTAACAACAACAGGAGTTGCCAGATTTTTCTTTCGTAACAATTTATAAGAGGATGTCGGATAGCTGATTTGTTGATATTAATCTCAATACTTGGGGAACACGTTCTCGTAATAATATCAAGAAATTTCATAATTATCTTGCGGTCGTTAAATAAACTTATTTAATTTTCTTCTTTTTCTGTTGCAGTAAGTTTTTAAAATTATTTTATATTTATAAAAGCGAAAATTGTTTCATTGAATTCTTTCATAAAAATCCTCCCATCGTAAAATCTTGCCGTTTGGTGAAATTAGTATCCCAAATTTTATCCCAAGTGTAGAACTTACGTAAGATAACTGTGAAGGAGATTTTTAGTAGATCTGGTAACACTGAAGAAAGAAATTTCGTTTAGATTACCTAACGCTGTTTTGAGAACGTTTGGTCCTTTAGTCCAATATTTTATTTGGCTTCCTTTGACAAGCGAACTAAGTTTTTAATTGATTCAATTATCTTTTGAATTGGAAAACTTGTTATTTTCTTAAATCAAATTAAATCTTAATTAAATTTCAATCTGAAACTAAATAAATCTGTTGGCAGGTGCAAGACGTTCCTCTATATGCGAGGCCTTAGCATTTACTTCACCAATTCAAAGTGCAATTCTGTATTCAGGTCCAGGTTGTCTTTAACAGAGCATCTCCTAGTGCACAAAGATTTTCTTGCTTCCAGTTTTTTTACTTAAAAGTTATTCCTTTTTTTTCTGATTTTCTTACCACCATACACACACACACATCACAATAACCATATTATGTTCTCTTTAACAAATATATTATTGCGATAAACAAATCATAACTGTTATTATAGCAACATGGTTGCTTTGAACTTAATAGACTTTAGTTTTAAAATATGGATGTACATTGTTTTCAGCTGTGACGGTATGGAAACTATCATAGTTACCAGTGAGCCCTACCACTCGCAGGCCCGATTTCCTAGAAGACACTTACTTCATAAACCACACTCTCTAATGTGCTCAACTGTCGTCCCTGTGGTACCGCCAATAAACGGATGGAATTCTTTATTTTATTTTCTTCTTAAAATTTCCCGATTCAATCCAATTTTCTGAAGTTTTTGACTATTTGATAAAAATACTGCTACTGTCCCGAGTTAAGGGATCTTTGGTAGCAATCTCTCTATAAAATTTTCAGGTCGATTTGAATTATTACTCCAGTGTGCCGCCTCTTCCTACACGTATTGGCAATTTGGACACTTCAATGAAATACAAGCGAATACAACAACCCCTTGAAACCCGGCTGGCCTGCCTACAACAACAATATTGGGTACTGAGGATGAGTGCCACCCACCTACGTTGCATATCTGCAATTTTTTTATTTCTTTCTTCCTTGCTTAAGGAGGCTGCATTTGTTGTTCGTTGATCGATTCTCCTTCCTTTATTTAGCTCTTCTATTTCGGCTGCTTATAGTTCCATTGAAATCATTCCGGCTAAAACGCAAGCTACTGAAAGCACTTACAGCTGTAAGTGTAGAGATCCTGTGTACTCTTATTGTGCATACCCAGATGTTGGCTTAAAACAACGAAGGCGAATTGATGACTGTGGCTTGTAATTTTTTTTTCTTCTTTCGGCCAACCAAAATTGGGTACAATCATTGCAATATATAAAGGAATATTTAGTATTCAATATGTGCCTAAAAGCCCAGGGCTTCAAAGTAAATAAAGGCTTTAAGCAACAAATATTAAAACAAATTAAGTGGCGAAATAGATTTAATAATATTTATCATATTATGATTTTATTCCTAAATTAATACGATTTTAGTTATATTTACAGTTATATTTAACAATATAATATGTTTTCAATAACAATAATATTATTAATTATTATGTATAATGACTATATGTTTTTACAACAACCATATAATTCAATCATAACTGCTTTTGTATTATAATCACCTCAACCAATATTTTTATCTTTGCGCGTAATTTATACAATTTTTATATTATAAGATTAAGCTAACAGGCATTTTAAGGCAAACCTAAAAAGACTTTTAATTTCAATTTAATTATTTATTAATACGCAATAAAAACCAATCGATTTTACCATTTCTTTCAATACTTTTTTCCATTTCAAATATTTATCTTGAGAATAAACTTTTGTGTTGCACTCTGCCGCCGCAAGCCATTAAAGATAATGAAAGTGATAATCATTTGTTCTACACAAGAAATAAAAACGTATACTTTTCTATCCACCAAAGACTTTTCAAAGAAAACAAAACAACAACAACAACTAGAACAATAACAAAAGAAAATAAAAGCAAAGAAAACCTGTAGAATGAATAACCATTAAACACTTATTCACTACTTTAGAAGGCGATGTAAAAAGAAGGAACAAAATGAAATAAAATAAAGCGAGCATTATTGCTGCTTAAACTGTGAAGTTTGCTGTGGAAAATCTTAAAGGGCGCACAATGAATTAAATACGCACCCACACGCACTCACTGTAAGTTAAATGTCAAAGTCTTTAACAGAAAATATTAATTTGCAAAAAAAGCTAAAAATGTTTAACTTAAGGTTTCTTTTAACAACGACTTGCAGTTACACATACACGCACACACAGTCTTTAACGCATGCACATACTGACAACACATTTATAAACGTTTTAAGTTTTCAAAAGGACAAAACCTCAAAGTCTAGTAAATGTTTTACAAAGTATTATTGTGAAAACAATGTCAGCTGGAAAGTTGTGTACCCTTCTCCCTTCTATTTCTTGGTTACTTTACTGTGTTTTCATTTTAGTTTGTGTGTGTGTGTGTGTGTGTGTGTGTGTGTGTGTGTGTGTGTGTGTTCGCATGTTATTCCTTTCCTTTCCTTTCATTTTAATTCTTTCTATTTGTTTTTTTAACTGTCTGCCATCAAAAATTCAATAAAAATCATCGTTCAACTACTTTGTTGGATACGTTTAAGTTAAAAGCTCAAACGATGTATGAACATACAACACGTACGCACAGCCTTTCCTATAGAGGTCGCACAGTGGATTTGTATCTATTCACACTAAAATTTTTAATCACAAAAAACTCTTAGTCACGAAAACGCAGTTAAGTCATTTAAGCAGAAATTGTAAACTGCGCGATATTTTCAAGCGCTGCCTAAAAAAACGTCATAAAAAAGAAAAACCCTATTAAAATTCAGCAGTTATTGTATTTGTTGTAATCTTGAACCGTTCCATAACGACTTAGTTCCGTTAAACGAATGCCTTAAAGGAACGGTTCGTTCATCCTATCGAACAAATTGTAATCGATATTAAAAATAAAAGATATTTTTTTTAACTAAAACAAAATATTTGAATTTTTTAATTTCGAATAAAATTTAGTTAACAAAGAATAAATTAAGTGATTTTTTTAATATATGAACGATTCACTAAACGAAAAAATTTTGCCCAACTTTAGTTTGCTCCACTGTGTTATATTTATATATTTAAAGGAAATGTTTACTATTTTGGCGTTTATTAAAAACCACTTGAAATCTTCTACAACAACTACACTTTGCCATTAAAGAGCAGTTATAACGGCACAAGTAGCAGCAACAACAAAATATTATTATCAAAAAAAAAAATCCATTAAAAATTTCTTTAAAGACTTTTGATTCCCTTGCTCCACTCCACCCCACGCAAAGCAAACTACTCACTGAAATATAATAAACCTTAATAGCTGGTGCTCTTTACTCCTGCATTTTATTTTTCCTTTGGCATCGGGTGTTTTTTCTCACAATAACAATATTTTCATTCATGTTTATGGGTCGTCATCATTTTGTTTTCTTCCTTTATTTGTTGTTTCGCTGGTGCCTTAACACTGTCAGTCTGTCTGTCTCTACCGTAATCTTTATTTAAAAAACAATCAAAGAGTGATAATTACTGAACATAAAGTTCACTGTTGGTTTAGATTTTGTTTGTATATATACGTGTCTATCTGTGTGTGTGTGTTTGAGTAAACTATATTTTATATTTAACATAAAGCAGAAAAAAAAACTAAAAGAAAATTGCCATTAAATTTGAAAATTTAACACCATCATAATTTTAACGCCATCCTCTTGGCAACACAATTTAAAAAAAATAAAATTCTTTTAAAATCTACATATATAAAAGGCTTTGGCTTTAGCGGAGCATTTTAATAATTAAAGTATTTTATGTTCGAAATAAAAAGCTATTTGCTAAAGACAAGCAGTCTTCATTAAGTTAAATATCCATTTAAAGATACTAATTAATTCAATATGTCATTGCAACACACTTGGGATTTTTCAATTACCATTGAAATTTCATTGACATTGTTTGAAATAATGACAATTAAAAAAATTTAACTACCATTTAATGCTAGTGATTTTATTTTAATTATAATTGTTTTTTCTAATGGTAATAAATTTTAATGAAATCATTTTTCGTGCTATTTTCTATTATCAAGATTAATTATTTAAATCAGCGATATAGATAATTTCGCGTGAAAGCAAAAAATTAAATTAATTAAAATTAATTAATCTTATTAATGCATTGCTTTAATATTGTCACCATTATTATACAATATCTGCTATTGAAAATTTAAAGACCAATTGAACGGTTCGAAAGAAGAAAAGGGAAAAGATCCAGTTTTTTATATATAAAAAAGTTTTGACCAGCCATCACAATAATCTTGAAACGAAAAAAATATCTACTTAGACCTACATATGGCCAGTTATTCTATTTACAATGGAAGTAAGTATCATAAAATCATTGCATATCAAGAGACTAGAGGCTCTCAAAGTATGTATTTATCGGCTGGTCACTTTGTGTTTAACAATAAATTTCGGCAGAGAATACAACACGATAAAAAGATTTGAGAGACTAAAATCATGATATGGTTCAAGTATGAACCAGGTATGAAGAATCCAAAATACAAACTAATATAATTGCCCTATTCACAAGCCCCGTAGTACGTGCTAAGTGCTAACAAAATACAACGGTGCTAGCTGTGTTGTTGGTAATTTTCATGCAAACATGCGATACAACACTTAGTACTTTTTTCATATGTTTTTCAAACGTTGTACTTGTTAAAATGTTTTATGTTTAAATGAATTATTATTTTTGTGTTCATGTGTGAATTATATTAAATTAAATTGAATTAAAAGATATTTTTATTAGTTTTATTTATTTAATTTATTGATTTGACTGATTTATTAGAAAGCTGAAGTGGAAAGTTGCCAATATAAAAACTGTTCTTAAGATTTAATATTGCTTTAATGGCTCGATTTCTAATATTTTGTATGGTACCGCCATCACCTATACCAAAAAGAGATGCTACCTTACGAACACAAGCACAATTTCCGTAAGATCCCAAGCAGTAAAGTACAATTTTAAGCTGCAAGTCAATGAGTAGTTGGAGCCTTTCGCCATTTGTGTGAAAAACATCGTTATTTTTTATAAGGTTGAATATATAGGCAAATTCTTCTGGCCATAGTCGTATCATATGAAGAAATCAGTTTTCATCAAAATATCTTAAAACCCGATTATGCCATAATGATGATTTTTGTAGCCCTAAATGTATAATTCTGCGACTGGAGAGCAAGTACATTAGGTTCATCCTAAAAATGCCTTGAATTTCATCCTCACACAAAAAATTTATTAATTTACTTTTTTCTGTTTTGTCCCCCATTTGGCTTATAAATAACAAATGATGAATAGCACTTTTCTTCTTCTTATTTACTTTTTGACGTATAAAGTACAATGTACAATGGCACACTGATACAATGGTTGTTCACAAAGAAGTAAACAAAAGGTAGTATGCAATACTACCTACACCTTAGCAGAGCTTGTGAATACGGCAAATATTTAGGTGGTACTGGTATCAATAATTTCCTTTAAAAAAACACATTCACCTACTCAACAGCTACTTTTTGTGTTTGTTAATGTAAAACAATATGACAATTTAATTTTATAAATTATTAGAATTTTAACGAAAAAAAAAATTTTTTTTTATAAAATCCCCAAACATTCTCATTTAAAGTGGAGTGTCTGAATGGCGACCTCTGTTCAAGGTCTACAAAATTTTGTGAGAGAGGCCAGAAGTTGTGAAGCCTTTATAGAAATCATCAAAAGCTTATAAAATTATTAATAAAAATTAAACAAATTTAATTGTTTTAAATGACAACTTTCAAAGAAGAAAATATGCACTTATTAGGCCTTGGCATTTATTTCAAAGCATTGAAACTTAGGGCTGCTTTATTTAAAATTTTAACTCTCATTTTTTATAATATAATTTCTTGTATTATTTTTCTGCATTAAATTCTCTAACAAATACAGTTGATGTTGTGCTTTTCGTTTGTTCTTTCCGTTTTAAGCCTGGTACTCTGTTCAAATTTGTGAAAATTGTTGAGCAACATTGATTATTTCATGTGGAATATTTGACATTTAAAGTGTGGTATCATTGTATTAAAAACGTAAGTAAAAGACATACGATCAGCTGTTGTATGAAAAATTCCGCATGAAACAATGCCTACTTGCTTGGATAAAATGTTGCCAGAAACATTTCATATGTTTTTCCACAGTAAAAACAGAGTACTGCTTCTGCAACATTTTTTCATGACTTTTTCATACAAATTTTTTATATATGTGATTTGACAGCATTCCGCATGAAAAACTGAACAGAGTACCAGGCTTTAAACAAGAAACAAAAAGTATTATTTTTGGTGAAAATATTTGTAATAATTCAAGAGTCTAGAAATCCGAATACAAGGGATTTTATAATTTATAACATCAGTAGGTCTGCCAAAGGCGTCTATTACTATTATGTTAAAGCTCATCAACTATAGGTAATCCAGTAAACCACATAAAAAGGATTTAATTTTGAAATATTCCACCCAATAATTACTTGCTTCTATTATATTCTATTCTATTGAATAATTTCTCAAGTTTTAAATAATAATATTTTTCTTTATCCCCAAGACGAAATAAAAATAACCGAAAATTTTAATTAAAGAAGTCATTTGGTCATGTTTTTTCTATTGTAAGGACAAGCATAAACATATTAAATAAATACAACAATAAGATTTACACACATACAAACGCACACACACACACACTAAGTAAATAAAACAATTGAAATCAAGTACAAATTTCAATTTAATTTGGTAGATTTAATCCCCTGTCAGCGTCTCCCTTGGCACCCATTTTGCTAAAGACAAACATTGAAAGACACAGCAAGACACTACTGCATTATTTTCATTGAGAGGCAACCAAGCGGATACAGACAAACAAACATACACTAATTTTAACAAACGCAATAATTTTGTAGGAAATAAAAGGAAACAATAAAGTAAAACATTAATAGAACAAGTGTACAATGCCACAACAAGTTGTATACAAAAGCACAAACACACACACACACACACTTATTTTCGAAAAGCTTATTTGATGTGGCAGCAGGGCTAAATTTTATTTACGAATACAAACAACTAAAGAAGAGCAACAACAAGAACAATAGCAAAAATAATGATAATAAAAATAATAGAATCCAAAAGTCAAATGCACACACACACACACACATTTACACAATCATGCAACATCAAGCAATAACAACAATAACATAAGTCAGAACAAGAGAAATAACAGTTAAAAACAATTAAATTGAAAACATTAACACACGCACCCACATGAAATATTAAAAGACAAGGTAACGTACTAGGAAAGGGCGCCCCTTTCCCTTCTTTAGCACTATTCATGTTCGAGCATTTAACCGTATATTCTGGTTCCGATTTAATAAAACAAAAAAAAACAGAAACAGGCTGAAAAGAGCAACTTCTTTCTTTCTCTCCTCAACTATTTCTTTATTCTCCCATTTTCATTACAACCAGTGTTACCATTTTGCAAATTTTAATAGTTTTTTTTTATTTAATTATTGCACAGATAGTTTTATTTAGCGAAACAAAACCGAAAGCCAAATTTCAATTAAAACTTAAAATTTACAAAAATCAGTAGCAAAAGTTATTACATTTCCAAATTTCAAAAAAAAAAACATGATACTCTCATAATTATAGAGAGAAAAAAAATGCCAATAATCTTAAAAATATTTGAACAAATGCTCACGAAAGATACTGCAGCAGAATGTAATATATTATTTTCTGGATCGTTACATCGCGAAAATTTGCAAATATTTTTTTTTTTTAATTCTTAACACAGAAAAAAATGGAAAAATAGGTATTAAAATAAAAATAAAACAAACTTAAGCCGAATTAAAAATTTTAAATTTATCGTTTTCTTTTGCATTAAATCTTAAGCACTGCCACTCATTAAAACTTTTTAATATCTTACAAAATATGGTGCACAATATGGGCGAAAGCCATTTTTTTATTTGATGCTTTTTTATTTTTAAATTCTCTATCGCTCCATACATTTGTTTTTTTGATTGGAGTTACTTCACTAAACTAGATTTGTTCCATATGATATGGAAAAATTAGAGGCAGGCGTGGTGTTTTTCCTGATGCCTCGAAGGATATGAACCGATCTGATTTTTAATACCAACGTTTTCGAAACTATGGCTGAGCGATTGGCGTATTTAAATTTTCTCTAGCTGATCTAGTGCCTTGGCAAAATTGATTTCAACACTAACTAACACAGATAGACGGACAAACGTTTAATTGCCTTCGCTATGAATAAGAACTCAGAATATATAAATATATACATCATGGGGTCGGAAATGGATGTTGTAGAAATTAAAAGCGGAATGACAAACTTAGGAATACCCTTTTTCCATTTCTTATTGTGAAGGGTGTAAAAGCGGAAAACTATGTCGTACTTTATATTATTGATTATCACACAATTATTGTTTACTTTTAACAAAATTTATTGCTTAAAATATTATTAATTTACTTTTGCGTTTTTTTTAAAGTGAATTAAGCAATATAATTTTTAAAGAGCTGGTCACACTGATTAATATCAGTTTGATTACCACCTCTATCAGACAGTTAACATTTGTCGGGCAAACTCTTCGGGGTTTCCATTTTCTATAAAAATATGTTGCTGGAGTAGTTACTTGTTGCCGGAGTTCTTTGTTTCAGACGCATACTATTTAAAAAATGTTTCTTCGTACCCTACCTTTAATTAATTAAAAATTTAGTGTCTGGACGTCTAATTTTTGGTCACTTTTTGAAGTACTGCTGGCCGTATGTCACAAATAACACGAAAAATGTTGGCCTCCAAAGTGTCAGTTGTTGCTGGCTTATCAGCATAAACCTGTGACTTCATGTGGCCCCACAGGCAATAATCGAGAGGTGTCAAATCGCATAACCTTGGAGGCCAATTCACAGGTCCATTTCTCGAAATCAACTTATCGCTAAATTTTGATTTCAATAACTCGATGGCTGCGGTCGCCGTATGGCATGTAGCGCCATCTTATTGAAACCACATTTCGTCTGGATCAAATGCATACATATTTTTAAACAAAACAAACAAATCATTAATCATGGCGTGGTAACGATCTCCATTGACCGTAACGTGAGTTCCGGCATCATTTTTAAAGAAAAAAGGTCCGATGATGTCACCAGCGTGTGAACCACACCAAACGGTGCATTTTTCTGGATGCAATGGAGTCTTTAGGGTATGTTGTGAATTGGTCTTACTTCGTATGCGGCAATTTTGCTTATTAACAAATCCAGACGGACAGCTCAGACGGACGATTATGTGCACCATACAAAAGACGAACTCGTCAATAAGTTGCTCGAATTGATGACTGATTTTCAAAATAAACTTGGATACTTTGATTGTGTTGTTCAAGCGTGAGTCTATTCATAATGATTTGCCAGAGCTTACTGAAAATAATAAGACCAAATTTTTCGTCAAAATTTAATTTTTAGTTTTAATTAATTTACTTTATTCGTGCTTGATTCCTTCAAATATAAATATTTCATGATATTCTCATGAAATATTTATTATTTTAAACTAAACTACTAAATGAAATGTATTACTGCGGGGAATCAAGCACGAATAAAGTAAATTAATTAAATTTTAAAAGATTCCGAATAATAAATTTTCATTTTGATTTAATTTTTAATGTTAATTTTTTTATAATTATTTTTATTTTTTAAAATACTTCAAAATCCAGGGGGCAAATTACGGCATTCGATATCGATCGAAATTTACATTTAAATTCTATTGAAATTTCGATCGATATCGAATGCCGTAATTTGCCCCCTGCAGAATTTGACATTAATAAACACATCCAGACACACACAAAGAACAAAAACTTGAAGGATGTTTTTCATTTGAAATAGACCAGTATGTCAATCTTAATCTACATTTAAATTTACCTTAAAACATTAATACGTATAAACTCACGCACCACTGCAAATGTTCCTTCATATGCAAATGTTGAAAGTTGTAAAGCTCATCATGAATGTCGTCACTAACATCATCAAGAGTTTTTATCGTCTTTTTTTTTTGCTGTCATCGTCATAGAACAAAATGACAGACAAACAAACATTTTAATGTCTTCCAATAGAACACACGCACACATTCACACATACATATCCAACAATAAAAAGTCATTTAAAAATTAATCTCATGGTGCTTGTGTCACGTACACATTCATACACAACGCAACACATTTATTATATAAACGTCTGAAAATAAAAACAATCAGCCATCTTCAAGTATTAAGGATTAACGACAACAGAAGTTATAAATAAAGCAAAAAACCTTTTTTTCTGAATGTATGAAAATCTCAATATTAAAAAAAAGAAAATATTCGCACACCAAAAAAAAATATTTCACTTTCCGTATAAAAAGATCGGTAGGGTCAGAAATATTTCTTGAATTTGATCAAGCATCAAACAAAAATTAGTGGATTACAAGATCCTGTGAAATCCTTTAGGAGTTGAAATCAAAGTAATTTTAAGAAAACTTTTTAGTTTTTACAGACGACGGCCTTAAATTTAGACGAAACTTTGTCCTTTGGTTTTTCTGCCAGATGTCAAACTCTTACCTCCTAGCGCTGGCCGTCGCTAACAGGCTCCTAGCTTGCACTTGTCTATCGAGAATTTTATGAGTTCCTAGTTAATTTAAACGTGACAAGAGAATTCTTCATAAATGGACACGGAAGCCTAGAAAAAAGCAGGATGTTCAATCTCTGAAGGAATGTCGGTTTTTATTGCCTATGAAGAAAACCGGAAGAGATGAACCATAAAACCTTGCAAAAAGTGACCCTTCAGTAGGAAGTTCAGATATCATCTTGGATATAATCAAGATGTCTTTAGCAGGTTCACAACGTTCATAACAGGTCATGAAAACTGCAAACATTATCTGGCCACGATGAAAGTTGAAGAAGGCTACACAAACAGACTGTACGTAGAAGAGACTTATATGCTCATTATGTCTAAGTGTCCAGTGCTATCTACCCATTCTGCAATCAAGGTCAAAAGCAAATGCAGGCTCGAATGGTGTTCAAAAATCCCATTTACAAAAATGCCAGTAAGGTGCTCAGATATAATAGAAGTATCTTAACATGTATAGCTGCGTGAGTAAAAGGAAGGAGATCGAAGAAAATGATACTTGGTGACTGTGTCTGAAAGAAGCTGGGACGTTAGCGTACATAGGTGAAGAATTTCTGGCTCTGGCTGGGATAAGACTTAGCACAACAGGCCGATCCTTCTTAAATATGGTTGCTATGGGGGATGTAAGCCTTGAACAAATGGTCGCTACAACTAGGGACTCGCCACAGTCAGCTGCCTAAAATCACTGAAGTCAAGAGTAAAGGCTAATTGTAACACGTGATTTAGTGAGGTCAAAGTTGCCGTCAAATGGCGACTCGGTTGCCTAAAATAATTTAGGACGGCTGGGGATCGAAAAGGTACCCATTTAGGAAGTGTTCTTCTTTGATATTCCTCTGATATTCATTTTAATTAATTCTAGTGGCAGAACGAGACTCAATGAAAATAAAAAAGTCATAAATTACTAAACGGATGCCATAAACCATTGACGAAAGAGAGAGGTTGTAAAAGGACCTCTACTGTTAGTGATATGCTTGTATAGAAGAAAAACAAAAAGTCGGGTAAGGTTTCCTTATTCTTGAGTGTATGATTAAAGCAAACAATGTACTATTTTTGACAAAAAAGTAATTTTACGAAAAGGCATTGCTGAAATTTAAATTATTCGAGTACCAAGAACTTTTGGTCTAGGCCGTAAGAGATGCTTTCTGTTTCTAAATTTGGATAAATATTCCAGTACAAAAATATATTTTAAGAACCTTTCGTAATATTATTAACCTTAAAAAGTTATTGAGCTGGTGAAGTGGATTTAGCTTCAATAATACAATAATTCAAATTCACGAAGTTCAGAAATACGCTTGTTTGGAAATCTGATCGTATATCGGAATAGAGCTTAAGCTAGAACATTGGTTGTAAACTATATATAATAATCTCAAAGGACCTAAGACTATTATCATTCGCAAATTTCTTTCAAATTCGATTCAATTCCGCCTTCCACTCTTAAGTCACTGCTGGAGCTCGGATTTTTCTCTCACTTTAGGCACCAATTAAATCGTGAAAAGTCATTTCCAAATATCTTCGGAGCAGCAACTGCGTAGTACTATACTGGGAAGCTCATTTTATAATCTCACTAGTTACCAGTTGGCTTAGACCCTAAAAACATTCTCGAATCTGCTTTCGTCGACAACTACTCCTAAAAGAAGCAATATCCACATCTTATTAGATACGTTTCAGCTTAGTTATAATTCATTATATTCATTTTCTTCTTTTAATCCTCTTTATTTCTTATTGCTATGGAGTGTCGACCGTCCTATCGAATTCCACGCAATCAATATCCTTTTTGTTTTAGGTTTAGTAACTAATTCTGGTTATTTAGTGATAGCTGCTGCTCTAAATATTGCTTGCAGTTTAAATCGTATATGGCCTCTGCTTTCAATAGGAAGCTGCCATGAGTCACATCTGACACAGAGTGTGCGATTTAGTTTTCTAAAACTGGCTATAAGCATTACCTTCCTATATATTCTTCTTGTTAAAACGACTTTTGTCCAACTACGGGTCATTGAGGTATGCTTTTGAGTCCTTAACGTTTCATAATTACTAAACTCACTATTTTCTGCCAATGCTTTATGTTTAAAAAATAGTACAATGATTAAAAGTCCGATGAAGGGCTCAGGCCTTACGCAATGTTCGCTTTACACTGCGCCAGTAAAGCTAAACGTATTTTATGCCATCTCCTAAAAGAATACTATGGCAAAATACTATTTTAGATAAGTAACAAGCAAATATGATATCCACGCCTAAAAGTATATTATGAAAATTCCCGTTTTATATACTATATAACTGACACAATGCCTTCTTCCGTATTTGGCCTTGGAAACATTTATTGCTAACATTTTGTTTGATTATTGGTGATGATTAACATGTATGTTTGTCAGTGTTCCCTTTGTACATGCTGCAGGATATTGCAAACGGAATAAATATACGTCAAAGTTTTTATTTTTTAAATATACATGATAATAATAGAAAATGCTGCAGCAGACATCTTGGCAAAATCAAATAAAAAACAGATGAAAGTAAGAATAATCCTCAAAATCCCCATTACATTTATTCATTTCTTTTGTAATAAGATTTTACTTTCTCTCTCAATACACATGTTTAATATTTCTTAAACCTACTAGTGTGCATCTGTAGTTTCATTAAAAATGCACCTTCCACTAGGGGTCAAACAAAAACATATTTCTTTACACACATACTCACACATTGTATTTGTAATTATTACCCACTGAACATTCGTTACAAGTTACTGAATTCCATATATGGAAACACTACATTTACTTTTACTGCATTCAAAACTTCAGTAAGCAGTAAGTTTTACTGCTCCAGCAAAATGTAATGCAGGATCAATAATCAATATCGGTAATTAATTTAATCGTGATAATTAAATAAAAATAGCACGAAGTTTTTTTTTTTTGAAAAGTAATGCAGGATCTTTTGATTCTCTACATCCGTAATCAACATTCCTTGTCTCTACTATTTTATTCATTGTAAACATCATCTATTTAACCAACTAATTTTGCAACTAATAATCATAATCAATCAATAATAATTTGGGTACATCAAGTCTGCCCACAACCTAAAGATTTATTCGTTGTTCTCTCTCCATTTGTTCTTGCTTTCTGCCACGAATGTAATTTTTTTTTTAATATTCTTTTATACTAGTTTCTTTATAACATTGTAGATGCTGTTTTTGGTAATTAATGAAAAAGATTTACTTGGTCGTGTTAACCCCAGGTAGAAAAAAATGTCCTATTTATTTAACTTGAAAATAATAATGGGTCTTACATTAGATAACCTTCATAAAAAGAAAGTTTTTTTTTACTAATAATGGAAATTATATTTCAGTAAGATTTACTGTTTACCATACATTGGGAGTAATTAATGGATGATGGACTAGTTAATTGACGGTTTCATTAGCATTGGATGATATATAATGCTAATGATTTTTTAAGCATTATCTTTATTTTCAAATATGGTAATGCTTTTTAATGAAAAGGTTTCATTGATAACACTGTTCTGCACGAAAATCCTCCCTTAAACCAAAATATGCTTTCTTACTGTTTTTAAATGTGCTGAACACGAATTTGAAGTCAGATTCTGTCTATCACGTACAGTTTCTTAAGAAATTCTAGTTTTTTATCCAAAAATGTGAGTTTTTTGTAAATTTGACGAATTTTTTTTCACATCAAAACATAGTGAAAAAAATTCAAAAGCCCGATGATTTTGAGCGCAATAAAGTACCCCAACTCCCCCCTCCAACTCAGTCGCTTTTTTGTCACTATTTTCTTCTAGGATTTGATCAGTACTCTGGAGGCTTTCGCTCCAAGTTTCTCCTTTTTTCTCTTAAAATCAGAGGGTGATAGAATTTTTCTGAGTTCAGATTCGGACACAGCACACCTGAAAACATGAGAAACAGGCAAAATTGTTGAAGAGAGGGGAGAAAAGTTTTTTTTTGCAGAACAGTGTAATTAGTTAAAAAACAAGAGCATCACCTTTGACTAATAATTAAATGGTTTCAAATCATGCTCATTATTGAATGCATTTCTTTGTACACTTAATGCACATATTAAAGTAAAATAGAGCATTATTTTAAAATTTAATTTTGATTACAAAAATTTTGTGATATATACTTATTTTTTTTTAACTTTTTCAGGAAAAATAAAATACTATGGAAAAATGTTTTTGTTTTCGTGAAAGTGATAAGTTCTGCCAGGTGGGGTGATCTCAGACATCGAGTTTTACACCTATCCCACTTAAATATGATAAATTTTAAAAACTTTCACATATAGATCTATCTATATTTAATTGTTTAATACATAGTTTTTTTGGAGTTTTCGCAACCAAAAATTAGTGTTGCATAAAAACAATTATATTTGATTCAATTGTAATTAGTAATTAAACGAATTAATTATTATTTCATTATTATTAGTAAAAACAACTATAAATAAAATAAATTCATTACCATCAAATGGTAATTAAATTTCTTTTATTGTCTTTATTTCAAACAATGCCTGTGAAATTTCAATGATAATGAAAAATTCCCAGTAAACATGTAATAATTACTTCAAAAGATTACAATTATCAATAAAAAAATTAATGGTAATGAAAATTAAACTGCAGTTAGCAGTAAAAATTTACTTTTACTGCATTGTTACTGGTTCTGCAAAGTGCTCATCTATGCCGAATTCGTTTCAGACTTCGTTTCAAAAACACGAAATCGTTATGTTATGTCTAAGAAAAATTGAAAGTAATTTTAGATTGTCTCATAGAATTCTATTGAGTTCTGAGGAAATTTCTTAAAAAATTAAGTAGGAATTTTTGGTACTAAAAATAACTCCCAAATGAAATACCTCCCAATGCAATAACTCCCGATGAAATAAGTCGCAACAAAAAGGAAATAACTCCCAAATTAAAAAAACGAAAAAACTCCCAACGCCAAAATGAAATAAGACCCAAAAACTTTACCGATAATTCAAAATAAAAATATTAAAAAAAATGAAATAACTCCCAAATGAAATAATTCCCAATACAAATTATATTTGCAACCGGGCACTGTTTAACTGTTTTAAGCTCTATGGTCCCGATTAAAGAGATCCTTAACTTTGATATCATACCATATATCATAGATATATGACCAAAGGCCGACTATAGAAACAGTATTTTGTTAGCGAAGTCAATGTTTCATATACAATAGAGAGATCATTGAGCCATCCCGCCCCGTGTAGCCGTCCTTCGGGCGGATGGAACCGCTAAAGTATAACAAACCCCGGCTCTGCACACCAAAAGTTCCTGCATAGCCAGCCTTCAGCCGGGCGGAAGGATTTTATTCTTTATGGTATAACAAACAGCGGCTTACTGACTTAGACCTTTCTCTGTAGCTAGAATAATGGAATAAGTCCTAATTAAATTGCTCCCATTAGATGACTCCTAATAATAGCTCTTTTAATTAATTGAAATGGTATATCTTCTATACCATACCTGAAGGTTGAAGGAGAAAATATTTTGTTAGCGAAGCCGGTATTCGTAAAACCGAAGCCGAAGGCCGGCTATACAGTAGAGCTGTGTCGTTCGCGAACAACCGGGTTAAATTGACCGAATCAATCAAGTGAACGGTATGATCCGGTGAATTAAAACAGGACTTTTCGTTCAAAAGTGTACGAATTAAATTGAACGGATGACTTAATTGAACGAAATGAGCCAGATATTTAATCGGCTCCTTTCGTTCAAATCGACTGATTGAACGAAAGAATTAGTCTTTGATAATTGACCGAAAAAACCCGGTCACTAAAACGAACGACCGGACACATGTCTACTATACAGAAAAAGTTTGTAGGCGAAACCGATGCTCAATATACCATGGAGGAGAAATTAAAGTAAAAAATAAAACAAATTAAATAACTCCCAATTAACAAAATAAATGAAATAACAGAATCCAGTTAGGAAAAATTTTGAAATAACCTCCAAAAAATTGGAAGTTATTTCATTCAGCCCAATTATGAATATTCTAACGGAATTTCTTTCCCACAGAAAAAAAAATTGCTCGAGAAAAGATTCCTCCAGTTATGAATTCCGTGGGAATAAAATTATAAAAAAGTGGCATCATCGTAATTTGAAGGAAGATTTTTTGTTTATTTTCATATAATTTTGATTTTAAAATTTATAATGCCTACTTTTCCCCCCAATTTTTTTCACTTTCCGCAGTCAATCAAAACGAAAAAAAATTTATAATTGGAGAAATTGGAAAAGAGAAAAAACTCGCACGGAATTTTTGATTATAATTTGGGCTGATTATGAATCACTTCCTATTTGTATGGGATTTTTGAATTTTTTGGAGTTATTTAATTTGGCAGTTATTTCACGGTACCGGAATTTTCCACAAAACATACAAACGTCTGGTGAAAATGGCAGAGAATGTGACGACTTTCAGATTCATTTGAAAAATTCTTATCAGAAAATATGTAGAAATGCCCGTTAGTTTGAGTTTGTTAGAATTTTATTCTTAGATTATTTTTAACAAAGCGTTCAGTGAATACGGATTACCCTGTACCATATTGTTGGCGTGTGCTTACATATTAAATATGCATTAATGCACATAAAAAATTTTATATTTACTATGAAATAAAAAACATTTAACACAGTTACAAAATTATTTTATTTTAATAATCACTCAGTCTCTTTTTTGGATAAATTTAAAAGCTCTTAGAAATGAACAAAAATTTCTTGACAGTTGCTTTTGAAAATAGAGAGAATAATCTCTGGCAACTGTTCTCTTAAGAATTTATGATATGAGCTGAGTTAATTTATATTTTCTAAAGCGCAAGTTTATGAGTTAATTTTTATTTTCTCTTTTACTCTCTTTTTCGCTCTCTGGCTAGTTGTGTCCTTTATTTGGAGTAAAACTAAATTTTGTGTTTATTATTTCCGTTCTCATTTCCTGTTTAGTATTTGTGAGTGTGTGTAGGTAAAACATTTATTTGTTGCTGTTGCTAGCGCTGTTGTTGTGTTGCTATCGCTATTGCTGACAACACTGTTGATGTTGAAAAAGGTGATGAACCCTTACTTTGCCTCTTGCCATAAAGTTGAATAGCAATATGTATGTGTGTGTGTGTATTTGTTCGTTTGGAGAGTAACACATCCATAATTGAAAGCGTCATTAATTTTCTTAATCAGTATCCTTATTTGTATTTAATATTATATTATGGAAATAATCTCATTTCAATATGGATGCATACATAAATGTTTTCATTTTGCTTTCTTTTTTTTTTTTTTTTTGTTCTTCTTACTTTTTTATCTCTTTATTGTTGTACGAGTATTCAACTGTTAAAAACTTTTCGCCTTAGTGGAGGTGCGCAAAATATAATTACTATTTGTTTCCATACTAAGTCATTTCTGTGTGTAAGTGTGTGTGTGTGTGTGTAAGTGTGTGTGTGTGTGTTAGCGAGTGTGAAGATTTCATATATGAATTGTTTATAAATACTCGTATTTAATGCAAAAATGTTCAAGTGGCTTTAGACTATAGAATGTTGAGAGTTTTGTTTGCGGTAAGAGGGAAATTAATACTGTATCCTTTTAAGGATATTTATTACTTGGTATGGTAGTTGACTTTATTTTCAACAACTCTGCTTGGAGTTATTTTGTCCATATTTTGCTTAAGAATTTTAATATTAAGTTGTTTTTTTGTTAAGTTGGAAATATTTAAAATAATTATTAAAATTAAAAAAAGAAAAAAATTATTTGTTGCACCAATTATGGATGGAAATGTTTTACCTGTCTTGCATGTATAATGTTTAAATAGCAATTAGCAATGATAGTTGGTACTTGCTACATTTTTTCACACTTTAATACAGGAAAAAATTTGCAGTCAATACTTGAAGAATCTTACACTTGTTGTGGAGCCAAAAAATGATATTATTTTTTTAGTTAAGTTTTTCATTTGAAAAAAAAACTTTCTTTTTTAAGATTATGTGCGTGTCAATTATTTTTGTTACGAGAAAAACGTAATTTTTAAAAATAATTTTAATACGAGGGTTAGTCAAAAAGTAATTACAAAACAATAATAATATAATAATATTTTTTTTTAAGTTAATTAATTTACTTTATTCGTGCTTGATTCCTTCAAATATAAATATTTCATGATATTCTCATGAAATATTTATTATTTTAAACTAAACTACAAAATGAAATGTATTACTGCGGGGAAAGCATATCCATATGGCCATTTCACTACTGAATCAAGCACGAATAAAGCAAATTAATTAAATTTTAAAAGATTCCGAATAATAAATTTTCATTTTGATATTTTTTTTTTAAGTTTAAAATTCTTTATCCAATAATTTTTTCTCAAAGGTTATTAAGCTTTTTGCAAGGAAAAGATTCATAATAGGATTTTGTTTCTTACATTGTGTTTTCATTCAACTCGATTGTTGTTCTCCTAATATACTTATTGAACTAGGCTGAGAGGTACATCCGTACACGTGGATTATCAGCAGGTTCTTTAATTTTCGAGGGTTTCGCTAATTAGTTGATTTGATTGATTGTTTTTCTGCATCCAATCCTGAAACTATGCACTGACAGTATGACCCCCGGGCGTGCTAACTTAAGAGGCTTATTGCATGTTTATGCAACGCGCCCCTCGTTACAAGATGCGACGCTCGTTTCCAGCCACCTTCAACATAGGAAATAATGCTAATTGTTTATTAGATAGCGCCAATTATTTGCCCTATCTTTCCAAGTATTGTAGAAACTTTTGAAAAGACCCTCTGATACCCAGGTTTGCGAACTAGGACTCGCTGGATAGCACTCAACTGTGTTTCGTTAAGTTGTAGACAACATAATTTTTATCTTATGTTTCTCAACACTCTATATACTTTTTTATTATTCTTATTTTTCTAGTTCTTTTTTCAAGTAGCCTTGGGTTCAGTTTCACCCCGTTTTTTCGACCACTGTTTATTTCTTGTGGATAGTGATTTATCCACGTTATCGTCGAAGAAACTCGTAAAGGACACACTAAAAGTAAGACATTGTTTAGGCAACCCCAATATAAGAACAACATATTATCACGAGCACTGTGATTAGTGGAAGCATACCCATCGATCTACTGGCAGTAGGAAGAAAGGAAAAATGGATGGCGCTGGCAACAGTGCTGGAGCGCGGAAACACATGGCAGGTGGACAGCTAGTTTGAGTCCGAACATCCACACGTGGATAAACCGAAAGTTCGGCGAAGTGAACTACTACCTCACACAGATGCTATCTGGTCACGGGTACTGCCATAAATACCTCCACAGAATGGCCAAAGCCAGAGCTCCAAGCTGTATATTTTGCAGCGCAGAGGAAGACGATGCCGACAACACGTTTTTCTACTGTGAACAGTGGCACGTAGAGAGATCTCAACTCGAAATGCGAATCGGACAATGTAATGCTGACAACATCATGGGCAAAATGTTAGAAAACGAGGAAACCTGGGACGCTACGAATACATTTTTGCAAGACGTGCTGCGGTAAAAGAAGATGTATCCCGACGCAGACAAACGAATTGAGTTGCAAATGCGTTGAACACAGTGGGTGATCTTGAGAGAGGCACACATCGACACCATTACACCACAGTCGAAACAAGCTCGAAACACATAAAGCCACACCTTGAAACAACTATTTTCGAGAAGCGATTAGCTATATTGCGGAAGCCTGGAGCAGAGAAGAGGATGACAAAAATGTTAGAACAGAGTAATGCGAAAGCGGTCCGGGAAAGAATGCGAACCCTGGTTATGATGTATGGTCGTTTAGTAGGTATCGGACACTAGTATCCCAGTTCGAAACACCAGCCTTGGCGACGGCTTTAGCTGATAGTTCGTAACAGAATTCTACACGCATTACCCGAAAAAAATTATTATTATTATTTTTAATTTTTAAATAATTTTTAAAATTTTAAATATATAATCACACGCTAGTCACCGCGTGTTCATACTTCTAGTTGTCTTTAAAAATCAATACAAAAAAGTTATAAATAATTTTTCTGTTGATTTAATTTAATAAATTTAGTAGTCAAGATACATATAAGTGAACTAAAGCCGTATTAAAATTATTTACTTGATTATCATAATATGTTTATGATTAAACAGCATGGTAAAACCATCAAGTAATATTATTCTTGTACATAATATTATTTTTCTCTTAACAATTAAATGGTTAAATATATCCATTATTTTATTTATGATCATAACAAAATTACAAAAAAATACTTGACCTCTTTTTCAGATGTTGAAGTCTTTGACATTTTAATGAATATTTCAAAAATTTAAAATAAAATTCAACAATAACATAATTCGAAAGTATATAATTTTTTTTGGCAAATTATTTCAACAACAAATTATCTGATTGGTAATTGAAATAATAAAAAGTGACAATAATTTCAATTTTAAAATATTTAAGCTCACGCACGAATATTTTAATGCTCACGTGCATAAGGCTTCAGTGATCACGATCATACGCAGTTCACATTAATCACATCATCAATGCACACCTCCATTACGGGCATTTATTCTCTGGCAATATTTCAAAAAACATTTCTTTTATTGTTGCTGTCAGTGCAAAAAACAAAAATCAGAACGTCACAAAATCATAAAAATATCACAATGATTAATGAATGTAAATAAAAGTAAACAACAAATCGCTAATGTCACTGATATGATACGAGCTTCTTAAACCATTAAAACAATATCTTCTACTTTTTATGTTTAAACGAAAGAAAAAATACTTTTAATACTGGATAAAAGACAATAGAAAAAATAAATGTATCCCATATTTATAATCATGTGAATGGATAAATAGTTGCTTGCAATGATACGCATTTTCGCATTTGTACAAATTTAACACACATTTATGCATTTTAATGACATTTAGCTGTTGTTGGTATTGTTGGTTGTTTAAGGCTTAACAATGAGGTTTTGCTTTTAGACAAGCAAATGTACGTTAATACGAACAATAATTTTTAAGTATGAAAATATTCCAGCAAGAAGCTTTTTTCGTTTCAGGTTAAATGAACGTAGATGACTCACTACAAGGGGTAGACTAAATCCGTCCACTGCTAATACCATTATTTGTTCGTTACTGGTTTCCACTTGTCGATTTTTAGTTATTCTATTGTCTCTTCCATGACTCCCTTGTAATTGCTGGCATGAATGACACATTGAATATGTGGCTATCTATGACATTAATTCTAGTTCTAAGAGAGTTAACTGTCAAACGAACTGCGCTCATTTATGATCAAATAACTCTGGCAAATCATCATAAATAGATTGTCGCTTAAAAAGCACGAAGAAATTATCCAAATTTGCTATGAAAATCAGTCATCAATTCAATTTATTCCAAAAACTCCATTACATCTAGAAAAATGTGATGTTTGTTTCGGTTTACATGATGGTGGCATCACTGGATCTTCTCTCTTCATAAATAAAGCGAGAGTTTGTAAAACTGTTAATGGAACTCAGTGACTTTATGTTTGAAGATATAGAAAATATTGTTCTGGGCGTGATGTGGTTTGAGCAGGTAAACGCTACATGCTATACGGCGACCGCATCCATCGTCTTATTGAAATCAAAATCTGGCGATAAGTCGATTTCGAGAAATTTACCTTTCAGTTGGCTTCCACTGTTATGCGTTTGATGTTTCTTGATTATTTCTTGTGGGTCCATGTGGAGTCACTAATTAATGCTGATAGATCAGAAACAATTAACGCCTTAGAGGCCAATATTGTTCGAGTTTGAAAAAGTATTCCAGAATTAGATGTTCAGCCGCGAGGCCATATATCCGAAATCATTTTAACATGTCAATGATTTGACGAATAAAAAGTTTTTTGTATGAAAATTTAAAGTTCCTTTGGGTTTAGAAAAGCATCCTTTACTTTGAAACTGCTTCAGCCATTTAACTTTGTTTTTCTTTGCCGACGATTTAGTGGCGTTGAGTAATACTGACGAAGGAGAATGCTGTAATTCTTACTGGTTTAATAAATTTTAATACATATCAAGATAAATTTATCTTTTTGAATTGGCGGTTACTGTGATATGAACCCAGTCTAATAAAATAATTACAAACGTAGTAATCAGCGTACTAACTGAACAATGGATTCATTTGTTGAGACGTACGACACATTGAAGATATTAGATTCTAGAGGTAGCACTAACCGATTGATATGAGAGCATTGTAAAGTTTAAGTGCTAAAACCTGCACAACAAAATTATAAGGCAAGTAGCCTTACAAACAATAGTTCTTCATTGACTGAATAGGCATGAACCTCTAACGAAGGTATGACCCTGCAAGAGTTAACAATGAAACAATTATCAAAAATTTTATTTGTTTATAGACAAGACTAATAACACGTTAAACTATTTTTTATCATTTTGGTCGATGCCGAATATTTTTCATCTTTTAAATTGTAAATAATTTGGTCTTTGAAAATATTATCCTTGAAAGAGAAAAAATATGTTGAAGAAAAAAGTCCCCTAGAATTGTATCCTCCCGATTTAATAAATTTTTAATAAACTGTAAGGGTGTTCGGTAATATCAAGATGTCATGAACCTCTAACTGTATATTAAAATTTATTTTTTCCTATTTTTTCAATTTATGTTTTTTTCTTATATTTTAATTCTCTATCGCCCCATATATTTATTTATTTTTTTTTTTTTACTGGAGATGATATGGAAAATTTAGAGGTAGGAGTGGTGTTTTGCCTGGTGCCTTGAAGTATAGGGACCGATCATGCTGATTTTAAATAGCACCTCTTTCGACACTATATCTGATCGATTGACATATTTATTTTGTTGACCGAGGCAAACTTGATTTCAACACTAACACGGACGGACAAACGGACATCACTAAATCGACTTCGCTATATATAAGATATATATAAAAACGTGTTGTGATAAACAACAGCTATGGAGGCTTACAGATTTCAAGTAGACATTTCAAATCATTATTGCCAATTTTTAAATGAAATGCGTTTATCAGAACCGGGACAATTGTTACGAAAGATATCTGTTACATAAAAAAGCTCATGTTGTCTGTGAAAAATGTTGGATGGTATTTTAAATAAAAAAAAACAGAGCTGAATAAGTTATTTCTTTCACCACTACTTAAGTGTGGTGTATGTGAATAGAATCAAAATAAAAGTTAGATACCACATCCAGAGCAGTCTCATTGACTGTATTGGTAGAGGTGTCTGTCTGGTGTTTGTATAACAGACTTCTCATAAGTTCAAATCCCAACAATAATTGTTGGTAAATAGTCATTATAAATGAATTGTTTAAAGACTGAATAAATGTAAATACCAGTTGAAATCTTTCAGAATCTTGATTACAGAAAAGCAAAACAATTATTGTGTGTAGTCACAGTAGATGAGTTAGTGAGCGCGACTATTTATTAGATTAACAGATGGGAGTGTTAAGACGCCTATAAAACAAGAAAATCAAGATCTTAACTTCAACGGAACTTTACTTAGAGAGGAAAAGAACGGCATTAATTGTGTGACAATCGTGGTAGAAATTACATGACAGGTTTAAGTTACATAGTTGATCAAACATGAAGATCCCGAGTTCATATCATGACGCTGACACAGATTAGTGTGGTCTGATTAAAGATGCATTTTTGGCAAACTAGACATCGATATTTTCGAGCCTCGCAGAATCAAAAGAATATTGTAGCATAAGTTTATTAAAAATGCATCTTTAGTAAACAAGAGATCGTGTGAGTACAAATGGAGGCAGACCAAAAACAAAAGATTAGAAAATTAACTTGTTAATTATGCAAATATTAAAAGACCCCCTACCTTTAATAAGGAAGAACATAACAGTATTTTATTTCCTATACACTAATTAAAATCATACATCCATACAAATATAAACATAAACAAAAATACAACATTTCATTTAGTAATCGAATATTTGGTTTTTGTGGTCTTTTCATTAAAATTCATATATTCATTCTTAATAAAATCGACCGTTCAATTGATTAGACAGACCACAATTCATTATGATTTATTTAATGAAAATTAATGATGTGTTGTACATATATTTTGTATCCACATCTAAAATTGCATAAAAAGTACATATTTTTGTCTTAAGACAGGAGTAGTATTTCGAGTTATTTATGTATTTCCTTCATCGCTGTTTGTTAATCGTCCACATTGCTTTCTTATCAACTCATGAAATGGTTGCGGAGAATACTTTATAATTTTTGATAATGAAAAATGATTGCTAGAGAACAGAATGTTTAAAAGGCAAGAGGAAGCGAAAACAATGTATTTCGAAAGGAATTATTTTAAAACTAAATATAAAAAAGTGGCCTAGCAAAACAAAATAATTTCTTAATTAATTGAAATCAATCAGGTCACTTATGCGAAATTCTTCGGCACTTTATTTATTCCTTATTTTTTGTATTTCTTACTCTGTAGCCCTGGCTACGCTACATCGTGCTATTACTTCGATAAGACTTGAATTACTCAATGTTTTGTTGAGCAAAGATGCGTCTTCAGCACGCGCACCTTGCGAGACCCTCGATCTCACTCTTTTACTAACCAGGCTCTTTTTAGCAACTGCCGCAAACTATTGTAATGTTTTTACTTTCTCCGGTGAGGCTTCTGAACCCTCTTATCGGCTGTTCTAATATATTGGCAAGTTTATCAGCTCATTTACCGCGGCTACAAAGCAATTGTTTTACATTTTTAATTTCCTTGCTTAACTACGAAGGCGGCGCCTTTTACCAACTTATCGGCCACGGCTACTTAACAATTCTTTTTCTAATGAAAAAGTTCTGGATATTCGAACTGCTATTTTAAGCAACTGCTCACTAATAATTAGTTTTTGTTTTTTTTTTTTTTTTCTTTATACGAAGGACTGTGATGGGATTTGAATCAGGGTACAAAACTAAACAAAACGAAACATTGGCTTTAATTTTGTTTAGTTCCTTTTAATAAATAGAACAAAATTAAAACAAGAACAATAAGAAAGATTGTGCCATTCAGTTTTGTATTGCTTTAACTCGTGAGTACAAAATGTGCACTAAAACAAAAATGCGCAGCCTGAAGAGAAAACAACAATTTATAATATTTTTTCGTAAACGTTTGCTGATCGATTTGTTTGTCATATAAGAGAATGCATCAGAGATCAAAAAACGAACTAGACAAATCAATTGTACGATTATGTTGTTGTATATCAAAGAAAGTAGATGAGTGAAGGGAGAACTGTTTCAGTTGCGCTCCTTGTCTTTCAAAAGGTATTTATTTTGCTTTTTGCCCTCATATCGGATGTTTGTTAAAGCCCGATAGAACTTTAAATTATAAAAAAATAATACTAAAAATTAAATTTTGATGAAAAATTTGTTTTTATTATTATTAGTAAACTCTGGCCAATCATTATGAATAGACTTACGCTTGAATAACGCTATCAAATCATTCAAGTTTACTTTGAAAATTAGTCATCAATTCGAGCAACTTATAGACGACTTCGCGATATTTATGGGGAACATAATTGTCCGTCTGAGCAAGCCATTCATCGAACTGTGTATAGATTTCGTACCACATACTCTCTTAAGGATGCATTAACACTAACACGTACTGAAGAGAATAACGCTGCTGCAAACGAAAGTGTGGAAGAAAATCCAAATTTATTAATTCGTCATTGGTCGCATTTGGGCTCTGTCCGTGGAAAATTTTGGGCAAATATTTTGGCCAACACCCGTATAAGATCCAGCTAGTGCAGGAATTAAAACCACTAGACCATCATATGCGTTGTTCGTTTGCCGATTAAGCTCTAGAGCACTTAGTAACTGACTCGTTGGGTTATCGCCAAATTGTAGTCAGCGATGAGGTTCCTTTCTGCCTTAACGGGTTTGTTAATAAGCCAAATTGCCGTATATGGAGTGAGACCAACCCTCAACATACCCTACAGACTCCATTGCATCCAAAAACTACACCGTTTGGTGTGGTTTACACGCTAGTGACATCATCGGACCTTATTTCTTCAAAAATGAGGCCAGAACTCACGTTACGGTCAATGGAGATCGTTACCGCACCATAATAAATGATTTTTTGTTTGAAAATATGGATGACATTGATCCCGGAAAAATGCGGTTTCGCCATACGACGACCTTTAATCCAAATTTGGCAATAAGTTGATATCAATAAATTGACTTTTCAATTGGCCTCCAAGGTCGTGCGATTTGACACCTCTCTATTATTTCCCGTGGAGCCACGTAAAGTCACAGGTTTATGCTGATAAGCCAGCAACAACTGACACTTTGGAAGCCACAATTTTTCGTGTTATTTGTGACATACGGCCAGCAGTACTTGAAAAAGAGACCCAACAATGGACGTCCAGAATGCACTGCTTCATGAACAGCCACGGTGGCCATATGCCTAAAATCATATTTTAATATCAATGCCATATTCTGATCTTTCGTATAAAATAATTCTTCATTACAATTTATTTTTTTGCCATTTTTTACAATTTAAAGTTCTATCGGTCTTAAAAAAAACATCCTTTAAAAAATTATTAAAATTTTTTTTTAAGTTTGTCTTTGCATAAAACGTTTGAAAAATGTTTTGAGTGTCTTTAAACACTAATTTTAACTATGATTTTAGTTTAGTTGATAAACACGCAGGCAATGCGGCTACTTTACACACATCTGTGAGCTAACTATTATTTGTCTTCTATTCACAAACACCACACTTTATTAATGGTGGAAGTAAAAACTTATTTAGTTCTTTTACCACAGACACATGCAACAATGTTAGCTTTTGTAATTACAAATATTTAAAAGTTTGTAAATCCTAGTTTTGTTAAAATATAATCGTAGACGTAGTGTAGCCAGTGCAAAATGAAAAATTGTTTAAAGCAAGTAACAACAAAAAATTCAAAAATGGACCTGAGTAATTAACTCAGAAGAAAGATAAAGATTTTGTTTGTTTTTACATTGATACTGAATTAAACTTTTAATTGTCTCAAATATATATTTAATTGAGAAATAAGTATAACATTTTCTAATTAAATAATTTATTGAATCTATTAAAAAATTAATTAAAGTTCAATCTGAAAGCAAATAAAAGAACTGATATCTGCGTTAATATAAAAGTAGAAATTAAAGAAGAAAGTGTTTTGCATAAAGTTAAATTTTGAAACAACTTTGAAGGTTGTTGCTTTCTTTAAAAATCATTTTGGAATTCCTTGCCATATTACACGCATTGAGCGGTCAGGCTATATCATATCTCTTGAAGATTTTTTTCTTCCTTCTAAGCCTTTAGATATTTAGTTTAAAGGACGACAACGTTCTAGAGCATACTGTAGTAACCAGATTTAAAACCCGATCAAAAATGGAAACACTGTAAACACAATTGCAAAGTCTAATTATTTACCAAATCGCTTATAAACATTTACACCACATATCGGAGTCGAGTGTAAACACATGTGTGTTCTTCTATCTTTTTATAAGTTAAATTCAAATATGGATTAGAAAAATCTTAAGATGGTATAATTACTTGTACGTAGTGCATACAAATATATTCAATGGCCTAAGATCACTTGTTACCAGCAATTAAAGAAAACACACTTCAAACCAAAACTGAATAGACAACAAATAACCATTTAAGTTTGAAACATATTTGTCAACTCTAATGTCTTCTGAAACTGTACCAAACTGTTAATTATTAATAAAATATATATATTGTGAGTTGTATGTACATATGTAACATAATATGATATAAATAAAAAAATCTTTTAACAAGATGTTCAAGACTTTTAATAGTGAGAAAAAAAATATTTCAAACAAGATAAATTACACGGAATTTAACATTGGAATTATAACACACTGGTACGTTTATTCAATACATAAATACAACTAAAACTAAATAATTTAAAATTTACCGGAAATTTGTTAAGAAATGAAGCATAAACTTGCAGTGTAAAAGGAAAACCAGAAAAACTTTATCAAGATTGATAAAAACAATACACATGACAAAAGCATGACAATGAAATTGTGTAATGACAAATAGTCATAAAATGTACTAATAATAGTTGCAATGCCCGACTTCGCTAAGCAGCCGAAAATCTGTAAAAATGACCGTCACCAAACTAGATTTCGTCAAACTAGATTTCGTCAACAAATTAATGGCCGTATTTTTTAACCGACTTCCAAAAAAGAAGGAGGTTCTACAATTCGGCTGAATGTTGCTTTTTTATGTTTGTGCCTCCAGAACTCCGTCATTTCTGGTCCGATTTTGAAAATTTTTGGTAATATGATAGATTATGCTTACAGATTGGTCCCGTTTTACAAACAGTTCATAATCTTAAAAATTAAAGGGTGTCCCTATACAACATACATATTTTTTATGTGTATTATGAATATGAAAATAACTGCATATTACTATAGCTCCCAATAACACAATGTTGTACATAAATAAATCTAAAAATTAAAGGGTGCACCCATAATTGATGTAAATTTACTTATATGGGCCTATCTTTTGAACCGTTATAGACAAACGCTTGCAAATTGTACATAATGTCGATTGCTATGACCGTTATAGTAACAAGTATTAATATTAAAAATTATAAATTAAAGGGTGCGCCAATTGTTCATTTAATTTGATGTTTATTGCCATACTTTTAAACAGTTGTAGACAAACGATTGAAATTTACAAAGAACCTGTATTAATAACTCCTCTATAACAAAAAGTATAAAATTTGGATTTGGAAATAAACGGGTGTCCCAATAGTTGATATAATATGGTGTACGTGGCTGGACTTTTAAACCGTTGAAATTTACAAGGTACATATTTTGCTAAGAAGCTTATAATTTTAATTTAGAAATTAAAGGGTGTTCCCAAAAATAATGTAATTTGTTCTATCTTAATTTTAGACAGAATGTCCACTACTTTATTTGGTATAATAAGAAGTATAAAAATATTATATTATAAATTAAATAGTTGATATAATCTGATGTATATGGAAATTAAAGAGTGACCCTATAGTTGTTGCAATTTGATGTAAATTGCCAAACTATTGAACAGTTGAAAAAGTATAAAGTTTGGAGATATAAGTGTGTTCCAAAGTTAATGTAACCTAATTTATGTGGCCATACTCTTGAACTGTTATAGGCAGACAGATGAATCTGTTTTGAATTCGGTTTTTTTTCGCAAGAATTATTATTTTTGGATTTTTTAATGTGCTCTATAGCACACTGGACCCATTTTGCTGATCACTTCGAGTTATCGGCGAAGAATAATAAGAAAGTAAAAGAGATAGAGAGCAAAACGAAGAGAATAAGTTCAAATAGGAAAAGATGCAATGAGCAACTGTTTTGAAGGAAGGTATGACTATTTAAAATAATATGTCGTGCCATCTAGGAGTGATATAAAAACCAACAGCAGCTATTAAAAAAAACTGATTTTAATCAGTTCCAATTATGAATCATCTGATAGGCCCCTATAGTTCTGGTGCTAAAGATACTAAAATCGACGGTATTCTATTGCAGGGCAGAGATAATGTTCCAAATTGTCCTTGCATTCAAAGAACACAACTCGTTAGACCATGTAAACTGCTGCTCCCTTTCAAAGAGGAAGATACGCACTATGAAACAATGCCCCCTTCTTTATTTGTTCTTCCACAACACAATTGCCAATGGTAGTCTAATCTTTCTGCTCCAATTTAGGGTGGCTGTTGAATTTTTCGTCCCTATAATTGAGGATGTCAGGTATTCAAAGGCGAGTGTCGATAAGCTTGACACACCTTTAAGTAACATGATTGCGTCTTTACTTTCGGTACTCACAATTTATGTTACCTTAACCAGTTTGGATGAGAGTGAGCCTTCGACGGAAAAACTTCTTGTGAAAGTAAGATTCGGCAGTGATCCCATAGAATAGGTCGGAAATGATTTTCGTGATTCCAAGAATGCTAAATTGTCCCCATAATCTGTGGCGTCATGCATTAAATCTAACTGCTGTTCTTAGTGCCACCTTCATAATCAGTAGAACTACTGATAACCAGTTAAGCACGGCAAGACTGCCTTAATAGGCGTTGTTTTCATTTGGACGGTTAATAGTCACCGCCGACATAAAAACGGCTCAGCGTAGACCGTTATAGTGCGAGATTTTATTTCCTACCATATTATTGGTTAGGGAAGCTCTTGTTTTAGACTATCAGATATCGTCCACAACTGATCCAATGATGTTTTAGATCTACGTGATAATATTTCTTCTTTCATTTAATTTAAAATTATCGCTCACTTGTCTCTCTCCTGGGCAACTTTTTTTTTTTTTTTTTTGAGTACACGACTTTTCCCGTGATATAATTGAGAAAATAAGACTACTATTTGAAAACGAGTGTAAAAAGCAAACAAATGACTAAGCAAGAGAACGTAAAGAATTTGGGTTGGATTTATATCAAAAATAATCTCTTACTTGCTGATATCTTAAAACATAATTAATTTGTTTTGTTCTAGTTCAAAAAGGCCGCTACGCCATGTTGGATACATTGCTTATAGCCGAAAAGGAAGGTCTTATTGCCCATGCCGGTATATGCGAAGAGGTTGATACATTTATGTTTGAAGGTTTTGATACCACTTCAAAGAGTCTAACTTTCAGTCATGAATCTATCGTTTTATCCAGAAATGCAAGAACGTTGTTATCGAAAGATCGTCCATGTTTTGACAAATCCCTGTTTTAATTTAGCAAAACGCTAAACTTATTCGAATATGTTCCCGAATATTTTCACCAAATGGTCGATTTGTAACATATTGCATCGGTTCGTCTCAGCATATAACAGATACATTTCTTCCATTTTTTCTTTATTTTTGTACTTTATATTCCAAAAATATTACCGAATGCTCCCAATGACACACAATACAATACCAGCTTCTAGCTGATTTAATTAAAAAATATAAGTACATTTTCTGCTCCTAAACTAGACGTAATTATTTTTTCAGAAACCAATTCTCTATTAATTTTGGTGTTTCTTGTAATACTTTTCCTTTCAGTAAAGTTTATGGAATCCTTAATGCGTCCGATAAGCTTGATTATTTGTTTAAAAAATTTGCTGTGCGTACACTTCTGCAAAATATATTAAAACCTTAAATTGTATTTATAACTTCTCCAAACAAATTTTATTTCGAAATGGTTCACTAAATCTGCCGCTTTAAAATCACAACAAAGTCTTCAAATGATTTTTGCCGTCGGCAAAAACTTTTAATATCAAAAATCTTATTTCTTTTCAATTCTTTAAAGTAAAAGAAATTTTGGTTTTATTTAATCATAAATATAATAGAAGAACAAAACAATCGTTAAACCACTACTTTATTAAATGATTTAAGCAAAAGGTTGAAAAAAAATTTTACATATTTTAAGATTAAATTCTTGGAATTAAATTGATTCTAAGCAAAAAAAGGAAGCAAAAAATAGATAAATAAAAAAAACTTCGTAAAACTAAAGAGCAAATAATACGATTCAGTAAGAACGTATAGTGTCCGCCGCGCTCCTTCGTCACCACCCAATATGTTGGCATAAAGCTGCAAACAAAACACGACTCATCTTTTTATTTTCTTTTTTTTTTTTTGTAGCTTAAAATCTAGAACAGTAATCTTTAATGTTCTTTAAGTGTTGTTGTTGTTATTTTTACAAATAATATCAACAACATCCATTCATTCAAACAGTCATGCATCCATCTGTTCAGCCAGCCATCCATCCGTCCACACCTCCTTCTAAGCCATAATATACATAAGTACATACAAACAACTTTCACACAAATGGAAATTATACTTGAGTAAAACTGAGCATGTCACTCTCCCATATTTTTGTTTTTATTTCATTCTTTTTAGAATTTTTTTTGTTTAGTTTAGTGTTTTGTTTAGGTCTTTAAGCGCCATCTATATTAAAATATTTTAACTTTATTATAACGGAACACATGCACACACCCACCCATATAAACTTGCAAAAGCAACAACATCAATAAAAAAAAAACTATGAATGCCAAGTTAAATATATGTAAGTATGTATGTATGTACGACGGTCTTCGCTACCAAGTTCGTATGTATCTCATAGATACATACATGCTACATATACGCACAAAAATTCCAAATATTTTAGAAATTTACCGGAAAAATGCGCTGAAGAATGTGCGGCGAAAACTGTTCTTCCTCTTCTCGATTTTACCCCAACCTCAGTTAACAAATGCAAACATCAATTGAATCTTTTACCAAGTTCACGTGTGTATGAACAATACCACTATATATAAGGCTATGAGTGAAAAAGAGTTGGCATGAAAACAATAAAATTTGTATTTGTTGCTGAATTCAGCCATTGTTGTGTACGGAAAACGACAAAAAATAACAAGTCGCTATCAAATTGGATGTGTGAAGCGCATGACTTATCCACATGGCTAAAGCGAATTCACACTGTTACACACTTCTTATTACCTTCAGCATGATTGTGTTGGATTTTAATTGTTGTTGTTGTGTTTAAGTGCTGTAGTAATAAGATAGAAGTTGCCAACAGAGTCAATGCATAAGTTTTTTCAGTGGGGCAAAAGCAAGAAATAGAAGTTGCCTATCGAATCAGTGCATATGACTGTGCAGTGGAGCCAAAGCAATAAAACTATTATTACATTTTCTAAATTTAATTGTAAAATACAGTAAATTTTATTTTAAAAAAAGTACAAGACGAAATACAGAGAGAACAGAAAAGAAATACGTTGGTTTGTGTGTAAATTTCGTCTAACCAAATTAATGTTGATATAATTATTCTCGTATTCTTATTTACAAAGTTAGTTGGTTAAATAGATGATGTTTATAAAATACACAACTAAGGTAGATAGATGCGAAGAATGATGATAAAGGTCGTAGCGGTCCAGAAAGTGTAGCATTTCATTCTGCTAGCGTCTAATTTTTCTTGTTTTCTTTGGAAAACGTCTGCATACATTTGTAAAAATAAATTTTCTTTCTAAAAAAAGATTTTTAGAAATTAAAAATAAATGAACTTAAGCCAAAATAATTTCTAATTATTTAAAAAATGTACTTTTCATTTTTTGCTTACGAAGTTTGGCTTGAGTCAACCTTACGGGGACATCATGAAAACTAAAAAGAAGTTTTTGTAAAATGCAATTTTAAGAATTGTTAGTGGTAACTTGTGTCATATTTTAAGAAAACTTTCTTAGTGTATTATTTTTTAAAAAGAGCACTGAATGTTATATTCCTATTAAAAATTAAAAAAGCTTGTTAGGATTATGAAATGGGCTGACACAAATTACTTATTTAAAAAATCTAATTTTCTCAGATCTTGTAATGTAGTAGCATACATAATAATATGTATGAATATATACATTCTGATATAAATGGTGTCTAAATATTTTCCTTAAATTAATCCTTTAGAATAATAATACATAAAATTTAAATTTTGGAAAGAATTTATTTTCTCCATTGTTTTGTTAATAAAAAATGCTGTTTCACATGTACTTGATGACTTATTGAAAAAAATCATTAAATGAGCTGTCAAGACTTCCAATTTTAAGGCATTTACCTTTTAAACCTGAGCAACTTACTTCGTTAAAAAAAATTATCGTTTCGATGATTTGTTATAATTTATGTTTTTTTTTTTTTTTTAATTGGCCAGATTTTTATGACTTTTAAAAGTAACATTTTCCTTAAAGTACTCATCCAGCGCTTTTTAAATGTACTGGCTTAAAATTTTTATTCAAAAACTATACATCACCAAGAGTAAAAAACTATTAAATTTGTTCTTGGTTTTAACAATTGGCCATCTAAATTCGGCTACTTTTCTCATCTAGAGTTAATGATGGCAATTCTTCGATATCTAACATTTGAAATAAAGTTGAAAAATGATGTAAAAAACTCATTGTACTAAATATAAGAAAATCCAAAGCTGTTGCAGATTATCTTCTTGGTAACGTAAACTATACAGCATTAATTGTTCGTTGCCGATATCTATCCGAAAATATGTAGCCCACGCTGCGCTCATTGCTTCATGGTTTAGAAATATATACTGTGACAACTGATAGTAATATATGTATGTAGCTCGATTAAAAAAATATTTAAAACCACATGACCATTTAACTGCGTTTGTTATAAACTTCCTAGAATGCTCATTCGAGAACTTTCTAAAAGCGAGAATAATGATATTATTTTATAGGTTTTTTAAAAATGGTTCATCAAATTATATTTTATCTAGATTTAAATTCGGATGTTCTTTCAGATCACATATCTTGGTATGCTCTAGATATAACTCAATGAAGATGCAACGTTCTTTTGTAGTTAAAGTTTACCGCATTTGGAATTCTTATTTACCATACTTTGATAGAAATTTCGCCTAATAAATTTAAAAGCAAGGTAATGTCAATTGTTAAATATTTTCTAAATCTGTGTGGAGATGGTAGATATCAGTATATTATATTTTTCTGTATTTTTTTTTTTTTTAATTTTAATTTTTAATAGAAAACTGTTAGCATTTAATGAAGTAAGTGATATATTATGCTAGTTGATAAAAATAAATTAGAAATTTATTAAAATTAAAAGGATAATTGTAGTAGTTTTAAATGTCACATACAATTACTATGTAATCATTTTTCGTCTTTCTTTGGCTGACGATTATAAATAAACTGAAATTGAACTGAAACATAACACTTGTCAATAAAATATTGAGCCTTGCATTAAAACGAAATTTGTAATTTGTCTGAGTACATTTATTTGCCCTGTGAAATCATAGATATTCTCCAACTGCATGGCTTTGCTTACAAGGGTTCTTTACTTTTGTTTTACTGGAGTTTGATCTGGCGTAAAGATTTTCACCAGCAAACTTCAGCTTTGATTATGATATTTTTTGTATATTAATACTACTGTTTCGCCAGCTTCTCGAACATATACTTAAAGATATCACCTAATACATATACATATGTACTATGAATTGAATAATCTCTCGCATCACTGCTTTATCGACATATCAGAGAATAGAAAGAAATGACGCAGAGCTAGATATTTCTCATTTGATAGCTGTTTTATAACTGTTATATATAAAATATTTTTCAACTCAATCGAATGTCGAAAAATGATGACACATTTGTACATAAGACCCTAATGTACAAAAAAGCATTTAAAATGCTATAATACATTTTTAAAATTAATAAAGTATATAAAAAAAATGCTCTTAACTATCAACTTACCTATAAATATATACATATAATTAAATCGGTTTGATTTTAATTTAGGGCATATTTTTGTTAAACTTGAATCACTGTTATTTTTACTCACACTAGCAAAAAGCTGCTATTAAATTCAGTTCTTTTTTTACACAAAAAAGAAAGAGACCGCGATATATGTATCTTTAAACTTATTGTAAACATATGATTTTCTATGCGGCGAATTCATCAACTGTTGCAAACATTTTTTGTTTATAATCAGATAATCAAAACAAACGCAATCATTTATAACTAAAAATTTCCAAGAGAAATGTTGTTAAAATAAACTTTTACTTTAAGAAATTCTCAAATTACTGCAACTTTTACAAGTTCAAGTTTCATTTAATTATCTATTTTTATATTACTACTTTTTCTCCTTCTGCTTTTAAGTAACTCACAAACAAAACATTCTTGCATGCAGCAACATATTTTCATTTTGTTTCCTAAAACAACAATTTGCTTTTGCAAAGAGCTCCATGCAACCAACAACTTGAAATCATTCGGAATTTTATTTTCTTTTTTTTTGCCAATTATTTGGAGTTATGTTTTTTTTTTTCTTGTTATCTTTTTAGCAAATGCTCAGCATTAACAAGTAAATGAAGACGGTTAAAACAAAAACTAAAATTCTTTTGCCGAACACAAAAATTCCAAAAACGCAAAAGAAATATGCGCGCGCTTTACTAAATGCAACAGACCGAACTAAAAATTTCATAACAACATAAAAGTAAAGTAAAGAATAACAAAGAAAATATGAAAAAGCATTAACCAAACAAAACGTTAAATAAACAAATGCTACAATAGTATTGACTGTAGGGATGAGGATGATTTTATTACAGTGATGACTAGTGATATTGGGGCAAATAAACAATTATGGAGATGCCAGATTTCTTTTTGGGAAAGAGCAAAATTGTAGGGTTAATACTTTTGTAAGTCCAAAAGTCAGTGTTGGTAAAAAGAACACATCTAAGGTTGCGAACTGAGACATGGTTTAGTGACTTGTCGGCACAGTCAAGTAATCAACATATTTAGGGAAATGCAAAGTCCAGAAAAGTATAGACATGTTATGAACGTTGAATACAGCGGACTTTACAGTAAATTCTTTCAGTTGCCAAGCGAAGTATATTTCTCCAGTTGCGAATAAATAAATGAAATAAAAAGCCAATCATTGCCATCTACAATCTTCTTTGCGATTAGCGATTAAGCACTTTATTTTCGGCATTACAAAAAACTCCTTACTTTATTTATACCGAGCCTTTTAAAATATCAAATCATTTCAGTTTTGGATGAGATCTTATTAAACGCATTAAAGGTTAATTCCAGAGTACCACAAGACTTTGCTATTTTGAATAACGTATTTATTACTTCTAAGATTTTGATTTTGCACTAGAAGGATGACTTAACCGATTTTTTAACCTCCTCACTACAAAAAAGTTGAAAGGGAGTATATTTACGTTTGTCATTTCGGTTGTAATTTCTACAATATCCAATCCGACCCCGTAAAGAATATATATTCTGCATCCGTCAACTTTGCAAAGGCACCAAATGAGCTAGAGAAAATTTTAATACGCCAATCGATCAAACATAAATTAAATTAACTCCAATCAAATAAATATATGCGGCAATAGAGAGTTAAAAAAAACAGCAAGTGAAAAAATTGGCTCTCGCCCATATTTTCCGAGTTATGAGTCTCTGAACTTTTCATAGAAAAGTGCGATTATGCACCATATTTTTTAAGATATCAATATTAGTATCATTTAAAAGCTTTTGAAGAGCTATTTTAGGAAATACTAAAATTTTTAAAAAATGCTTAACCCATTAAGATCCGATAATTAAAGTAAAATTATATATATTACTTGATTTCTTGACTTCTCTGTCACCCCAACATTAGTCTTTTTGATTGGAGCTACTTCACTAAACTAGATTTACGTTTATTTTAAAGTGTATATAAGATTCCGCATAGCCGAATATAGCACTCTTACTTGTTTTTTTTTTTTTGTTTTTTTGCCAAAAAAGGGTGGTATTTCAGTGACTGGTACTGGTGCTATATACCGTCATATATGAGTAATATCATGTGGGTTAACAAAACGTATTCACTTACCTCTTGTTTCGGTTTCCAAAATTGGCCCACACTATGTGGATGATTTAACTTTATTGCATTTTTAATATGGTTTTTAAAAGTTAAGTATTTGCGCTCATAACTGTTGTGAATTTAAGCCGAAAATGTAAGTCTACATTAACGAAACCTAACCGCATTTATAAAAAAACGGCTAGGAACAATCTTAACAACAGAGGCTAAAATGCTTAAAAAGCAATGGGACGATTTTGCAATCCCTCACAAATCTTGAGAAACTCTTCACACTCAAGTATCAACACTGACATTTATTGCTATACAAATTTTTTAGATTTATATCAAGAAGTGTAAAATATCGAGTTTCTTAGACTTCAGTTGCGTATGTTTAACTCAATTATACCGATCCTAAAAAGGCTTTTCGGTTGCAAGATTTTGCGTGATAAATTAAATCAAGAAGAATTGCAGTTTTTATCTACAAATTTTGTTTAAGACTTTACGTTAAACTGTTTTAATATAATACAAATAATATATGCTGTAGGTAACTTCCCTTTAACAGGAAACACTTAATTTTTGCCAATTGGGCAACTCTGCTGCAAGATAAACATAATAAATGGCGGCAAATATAGTGAAATACAAGCTAAAAAGCTGTTTGTTTCTTAAAACTAAAGGTGATATTTTTTCCAGTCTGTTGTATTTTAACTTAAACTTTTTAATTCACAAGAAAAATACAATAAGAAAAAAAATTAAAATAAAAGATTCTACAACAACTTTAAATGCCAATCAGTTTGTTTTTCTTGCTCCATGTAAATGATGCACGATGGTACCAACCAGCAAGAAAGCAACTGTAGCAGCAAGAAACGAAATGAAAAACTTTAACTTGTAACAAACAGACAAACATTTACTTACTTAGTGGACATAAGTACAAGACTAGTACGGATGCGGCTGCTACAACAAAAAATACGTAAAATCGTACATACACATATACATACGACACAACAATTCGAAGAACGTTCATATAGTTAAAGTAACAACGTCAGCATACATATGGTCTGCATGCCATCATACAACGATATTTTTCAGATATCGCAAGAAATAAGAACGAAAACAAACAACAACAAAAACACATTCGCCATTCTCCACTTAGCAAGCAAGTTACTGTCCTGTGTCTGTTTACATATGTGTGTGTGTGTGTGTGTGTATGTTTGTTTGTGTAAATTAAGATAGTATCTGTGCGCTATGTGTTCCGACTGGATTTGTATCTGGTAGGTTGGTTCGCTTAATGCATTCTTAAAAAGCATATGTTTGACCAGTTTTGTTTTTATATCAAATTCGCAACATGAAATTCTTCTCAACAATCTTAAGAATGTATTTTCTCGTTTCTCTTCTTTCCATGGACGGCATTTTTCTTAATTCTTGAGGCATTAAAGAATTTCTGGAATTACATTAAATTGTTGCTTCACTTTGCTTTGCTTTGCACAGCAGTCTTGCTGCCTCTCAGTTCGTAGAACACTGCGAATTGTGCACGTATCCAAAGAAATACAAACGCAATTTCACAATC
This sequence comes from Gymnosoma rotundatum, assembly GCA_916610165.2. Taxonomy (NCBI): domain Eukaryota; kingdom Metazoa; phylum Arthropoda; class Insecta; order Diptera; family Tachinidae; genus Gymnosoma; species Gymnosoma rotundatum. The sequence goes on along the minus strand of OU744340.1, from coordinate 113,473,456 downwards.
ATGCATTATGCAAAGATACTTCTTTCGTTGTTGTTGTTGTTGTTGCATTAATATAAAGTGGCTTAATGCATTTTTGCTGCTGTCGTCGTCGTCTTGCTTATTTTATTATTTATTTATTCTTTATTTTTTTGTGTGTTAAGGGAGCTTCCACATAATATATAGCCGTTTATCATTTAACATGAAGAGTATATGATCATATATGATTGATCATACTCGTATGAATGGAGCCGTGTGAACCAGTTTTGATTTATTTCCAGCAACTGGTTGTCCACTTCAGTTGATAATTATTAAGAACAAGTAGCTTAATCGAAAATAATGGTGAGCAATTTATAAGTGATGCAGAAAAGAACATTTTAATTTATACACACATAAAAATATACAACTTGATTTTTTAATCAATATTTATTTTATTTACCAAAACTAAAAAAAATTTACACTTCTACTCAAAATTAGCAATAATAAAGTTTTACTTATCCTAAAGATCTGAGTAAAAGTATTTTCTTTTTGCAATATTCATAGAAAAATAATTACAATAATATTTAATAAATATAAAAAATAATTGGACTTAAAGGTCACAACTAGCTACGAGTATTCATTGTTTCCAAACTAACAAATTGTTGATTTTTATCGATTTGCTGATTTTTAGCAGCATAATGAACTGTTATTTTTAGTTATGCTTAAGTTGTGCACGTTAATTTTTTGTGTTTTGTATTAAAAATATAACAAAATTTTCTTAATTTAGCTTTTAAAACATAACATTGTATTCTAGTATTAAATAAATCTAAAAATAATTAAAGTATTTTTCGATCGGTATTTTTGTCGATTTTTTATAGCGATTTTTTTAATCAAATTTGCTATTGTACCCTTCACCACAAAAAGTGGAAAAAAGGAATATCTAATTGTGTCATTCCGTATGTAATTTCTACAATATCCATTTTTGACCCCATAAAGTATATATATTCTGACTTCTTGTGCATAGCGAAGTCGATTGAGCGATGTCGGTCTGTCCGCTCGTGTTAGTTTTGAAATCATGTTTGCCGCGGCAATCAATCGATCAGATATAGTGTCGAAAGAGATGCTATTGGAAATCGGCATAATCGGTCCATGTCCTTCGAGGCAGCAGGGTAAACAGGCGACCTCTTATTTTTCATGTCACTTGGAACAATAAAGTAACTCCACACAAAAAATAAATATATGGGGCGATAGAGAATTAAAAAATAAGATAAACACATCAAGTGTAAAAATTGGCGCTCACCCATATTTTCCGAGCTACGGGGCTCTGAAATTTTAAAATTTTTTTAAATATTAATATGTATATCGTTTTAAAGCTTTTAAAGAGATCTGTAAGGAAATACTAAAATTTTGTAAAAATGCTTAACGCATTAAGAGCCGATGGCATTTTTATGTAAAATAATATATATGCAGTACCATATTTTTTTTATTTATTTCTTCCTCTGTCACCCCAATATTTTTTTGATTGGAATTATTTCACTAAACTAGATTTACATAGATGGTGAAGGGTATATAAGATTCGGCACTTTTATTTTTTTTCACCAAAATTATGTGGCAACAATGTAGCTACCCATCATATTCTAAAATACTATTTTATAAGCTTTACATTATTGCTAAACACCCTGTTCAGACATGTTTTCTTAATTGAGCTAATTTAATTTTAATTGCGCAATTTAATTTTGTGTTCACACATGCTCAATTAAGCTTATTCAATTAGCACAAGGCATATTTATTTTACTAGGTACTGTCGTCCGCCCAGCTGATTTATCATTTTATTACAAAAACAACATGGCTTTTTGTTATTTTTTTGAAGTTGGAAGTGTCAAAAGCTATTTTCGTATGACCCGATATTTTCTTTTTATTATTTTGTTTATATTTTTTGCTTGCAGCTTGTCAATTTAGTGAATTTTTTCTTCTCACTGAACATAATTCCCAGAGTTAACATACTTGTTGGCAAGGGTTGCATTTCGCATCTTATTCAATTAGTGAATTGCTCAATTTATTAATATAGTAAATTAAGCTCAATTAAGGCTTTAATTGCCTAAATTGCTATATTGCGCAATTAAAGCGTATTTCTGCAGAGGGTATAAAAGAATAACCGGTTCATCTTTGCTCGATTAACTCCTACTTCGAAAATGTGAAATGTGAAAATTGAATATTGCCACTTAGGAATATCAACCTATAAAACTAAGAAATTTTAATATAATTTTTTTTTCTAAAGTTCAATTGGAATTTTGTTCTAAAGAGACCAAATGAAACGTTAGAGAATTTTTTCACTTAACAAAATTTCTGGAAGTGCTTAAAACTTACCCTGGAGTTAATGTCGACGTTGTTGACGGCGTCAAGTGTCAAAAAAAAAGTTGAATCGTATGAAATTGTATGAGAGCAGTTAATCTCAACGCGTTGCAACGCCGTAAAAGTTCAATCTGTTTCAACTTTTTCGGCGTTGAAACGCCGTCAACGACGTCGACATTAACTCCAGGGTTAAAAGCATAATACTATGTTGGAGGTACACACGAAGGGTGTGGTAGGGAACCATTTTAAGCTTTTGTTTTATTTTCGAATGATAATAGTTCAAACGTTAAAGCCACATTATGTATCTAAAACTCTTTAATTTTAAGTTTTGTGTTGTATACTTGCCCTGATAACGCACCACATTTGAAAATCCTTTATGTATCTGCCCCAACAAAAGCTAATGTTGTTTAAAGATCGATTTATTAATGCACGAAGACTGCTATAGCTTTCAAACAAACATTTAGATACTTATCTCAAAATAGGCTGAATAGCAATAGAGTAGAAGCAGTGCAGCCAACCAAACACAACAATTTTTATCAGTCGGCGTAAAGTGTTGCAACCTTAAAAAACTAATAATTAAAACGAAAGTCTAAAACTTGAAAGAAAATTAATTTTTAAAATTAAAAAAAAAATATTATTAGTTTACAAGAAAAATTCACAGATATAAGTCAACTAATAAAAACAATTTTAGTGTACAGTGGGGAAAATTTTAAAAGTTTTCAACGGTTTGTTCGATAACTGCTTATAGCAAAGGCGCCTTACGCTTAATTAAAAACCTTACAGGAGCCCATTGGATTCCTAGATTAGGGCATTTTATTTTTATAAGGTTTGCTACTTTTTGTTGTGTTCTAGCTCTCGACAAGGCCGTAAGTTTCCGAAACAATTCTTCAAGAATCCAAAATTTCCAAAATTCTTAAAAAAATAAACATCTCATATATTTAAAAACGTTCTTTTCCTACTTATTATAAGAAACATTACAATTTTTAAAAACAAACAACAACAACAAAAAACTAAGTAAAAATTTATAAAGAAAAATAATATCAAGTAGAACTTTAAGATATTGATAATAATGCAACAAACAAAGATTTTATAAAAATAATGACCACAAAGAACAAAAACATTAAAGGCGACAATGACCAAACCAACAACAATAATAACAAACGGCAAAAAAAGCAACAACAAAAATATATATTAAAAAAAAATTGATGCGAAAATGAGACCGGCGGCAATATAAAATGACAACAAAGTTATCATCGGTGCCAAGTCAAACAAGCTGCTCAGTCAGTTAGTATATAGTTAGCCAAAGCCGACAGAGAGTTAGTAAACGAGTCAACTAACCAAAGACCAACCAACCATTCAGTGGGAACATAATCATTTACTTCTCCTTCCTATTTGTTTTTAATGCCTCGTAAGAGTTAATAAGTGCTGGTAGATCGTGTTGATATTAAAAACCAACGAAAGAAAAACAAAAACAGAAGAACGACAAACGACAAACTGAACATGAAGGCAGATTTTATAGATGCCACGAATAGTTTAATTGGAAAAGAGAAGGGCATGACGTACAAAAGATGACGATAATGAGATTAATGAAGAAGCGTAATCATATATGGAGGATTAAAAAAGAATTGAAAAAAAACATAATGATAATGATGATGAAAGAATTAATTTGGATGATACAGAAGCGCTACTGTAAATTAAAAAAAATATATAAAGAAAATAAGACAAGAATGGATGGATAAAAAGGATATATCTGCTGTGTAACTTGCTTTTATAGTCCTTTTACGTATAGTTTTAAATACAGATATATAAATCATTTATAAACGAAGGCAGTTTGAAAATTTACTAAATAACAAATCAAACTTTAGAAATGAATGAGTTCTGCGGCCACAAACAAAAGAAGCAACATTCAGACGAATTGATAACCTACTTTTTATACATTTCACCATAACAAAGTTTCTCATTCCGTTTGTAATTTTTACAATATCCATTTTCGACCCTATAAAGTATAATATATATTCTGACTTCTTATGCATAGCGAAGTCGATTGAGTTATGTCCGTCTGTCTGTCCGTGTTAGTGTTGAAATACTCCAATCGATCAGACATAGTGTCGAAAGAGGTGCTATTGGAAATCAGCAAGATCGGTCCATGTCTTCAGACGCAGCAGGCAAAAAACCACGTCTACTTCTATTTATTCCACATTATTTGGCACAATGAAGTAACTCAAATCAAAAAAACAAATATATGAGGCGATGGAGCATTAAAATTAAAGACAAAAAACATCAAGTGAAAAAATTGGCACTCGCCCATATTTTCCGAGTTACGGGGTTCTGAAATTTTCAAATTTTTTTTAATATCAATATGCGTATCATTTTAAAGCTTTTGAAGAGGTCTATAAGGAAATACTAAAATTTTTTAAAAACGCTTAACCCATTAAGAGCCGATGACATTTTTATGTAGAATTATATTTGACATTTTGTATTTCTCTGTCACCCCAATATTTGATTTTTTGATTGGAGTTACTTCACTAAACTGGATTTATAAAGATGGTTTAGAGTATATAAGATCCAACATAGCCGAATATAGCACTCTTACTTGTTTTGAAGTAGTTTAAAAATAAACTTCAACAATTTATTGGTTGTTCAATAATAATTTTTTTATTTAAAATCAAAGTTTTTCTTCGTGTCTGTCATTCATTGCTTTTACAAATGTAATATTTTCGATTATATTTGGTTTTATTTTTATAACAAAAAACAAAAATTGGTTGGAACAATTTGTATCGGTTAAATTAAACTAAATAAAATTAACAATTAAATAAACTGGAAGTTATAATAATAATATTATTATTCTGAAATACTTAATATAAATTGGTGCGTTTCAACTATTGCAAAGTAAATTAGATATTTTTCCATAAAAATAATTTAATCAAATGTTAGATTTAATTATATTGTTAATATTTCTGCTGTTTAGACCTGACATAAATTTTTCAAGATAAATGTCAAACTCAATATAACAGGTGGCGCAAGAGTAATGTTATAATGTTCTATGTTATAATCGAGAAACAGTTCTGAGGCGTAACGGGTTTTTCTATACAATTTCACCCTAATTTCGTACGTGCAAAGCGCTTTGCATTAAGAGCGGATCCCTTTCTGATCGATTGGCCAGTAAATTGAACTATGCATTAAAGAGAAAATTCATTCTCTAGCCGACCAGTTCGTATGTGGAATAAACTTACGGCAGAGGACTTTCCTATCACTTTCAGTGTGCAAAGATTCAAATCAAATGTTCACAAGCACTACTCCCTTTATCCCCTGTCCCATAACCCAATTTCCTGGCACAATGCGTTGCATAAGTAGGAGTCATCCCCTGAGTGCTGGTTCTAATAAAAATATATAAAAATAAAACGTCGTAGAAATCTGTCATGAAATAGAATCTATTTTATATTTTAAAAACATTTTTTCTTATCTCTTATAACCGATATACACAAGGGAACATAGAAGGAAACATGAACATGTTCCACTTAATGTCACCTCGTGTGTAGCAATATTTCTTGTTGAAATTCATGTTTCCTAAAATATCAAACTTTTTTAGATACTTCATGTTGCCTAGCACTATGTTCCCTCGTCTGTATTAATGTTGACGATTTTTCTTGCATTATTTGGATTTAAAAAAAGTAGTGGAAGTAATTTTTTGAAATTATTTTACTTTTCTTTTTTAGTTGCATCTCTTCTTCATACAACATTTCTCAATAAGAATTATTAGTGTTATAATTCTTTGTGCGTCGCTCATTTAAATTTTTTTCCGCTGCATATGTTTTTAACGCATTAAATACACATAGAGCAGATTTTAATTTAAATGTTTTTTCACAAGTTGCTTCATGTGTGCTCAAAAAAGGAACATATTTTAAAACCAAGTTCCAACTGATGTTGCCTCGTGTGTATCCAAAGTTATTTTGAGATAAGTATTCTCTCAATCATGTTACCATACTTTCAAGAAATTGCACATAAAGAAATAAGGAAAAATACGATTTAAAGCCAGATGCTGTAAAACAATGATCAATATTAACAATTTACTGTCATCAGTTTTAAATTTTCATGATAACAACAAAGCGCATTACATATTTAAATTTCTAAAATAAGAATAGTCAATTTCAATATCACATGACATTACTTTTGTGCCACCTTGTAAAAATTTATTTTATAAATTTTATTATTATTTTTTTATAGATAAATTCATAACAGATCTAGTCACTAGTATACTTTGGATTTGCTATTTAAAAATTTTTTTGAGACGTTTGCAATATTTGATTATATATTTTGTCTCACTTTTTATGATTTTTTTTTCTAAACTTTTTTTAAACTACTTTTTATTTCCTTTATATTTTTCATTAAATATTTTACTCGTATTTCTTTTTATTTAATATTCTACTTAAAACCATAAATTTGGATTAATATTCTTTAGTTATTATAAATGAAATCTACAAATTTATATTAAAAATTTTTCGAAATCTTTAATTAAAAAAAGCTTTTTGCCCATAATATTAAAAATAAAATTTAGTAACTTTTATTTAATTAGAGAGAAATGTTAAATTTAGTCATTTTTTGTATTTAGGATCTTGTTTTGTTTTATATTAAGTAATCGATATGTTAAGTAAGAATTGGAAAAAAGTTGTGTTTTTAAAGTTTTAATAGAAAAATAGCCTGAATAAAAATTATTTGCAGTTTTATTGAATTTTTATTTTTAATTAAGTAGAGAAATATGTTTGCAAAAAATGAACATTGGATTGAAAAGTAGATTGAAAATAAAAAAAATAGAAACTCCGTGCGATTCAATGTTTTACGTTTTTAAATTTTTTTAAATCAGATTTTTTAAACTTCAAATTAGCTTAAAATTTTGATTGAATTTTGTTATTCAATTTACATATATATATTATTTAAAAGTTTTTACTTATATTTATAAATATGTATCTGAATTGAGTTCGATTATGTATTATTTCTCACACATGTAGCAGTTGAGGTGAAAAATTGACTCGCGAAAAGTTGCATAAGAATTAATTGCAAATAGCAAAAAATAGTTGAAATGGCTAAACTCTCAGTTTTGGATGTTAAAAAAATATGAAAAAAACTTAAGATTAAAAAAAAACAAAAGCGTTACACATGATACAAAAAATTTAAAGGAGATTTTTTATTCTCCGTTATCTGATGTTAATAGAATTTAAATAAAATTAAATATGACAAACATTAATTAAAGGAAATATTTATGGATTTTAAAACTTCACTGTTTCGGCAAGATATGAACGAAAAGAAAACATACATACATATTGTTGCGGAAACGTTAAAAGTACCATCTTCATTTAAAACAAAATTGTTTTTGTTTTAAATGTAATTATGCGAACGAACGAACGATTGCGACATAGTGAAACTGGCCCTTAGTTGTCGTTAGTTTGCGTAATAGAGTTGGGTTTATACTCGTATGCTCCTTAAAGTGAGCGCTCTTTTCATCTCAGCTCATTAGAACAAATTAGTTCGTTCAGTTAGTTCAAAGCTTACTTAGTGAGCTAAAACAAATGATGTAATTCAGTTGACATGTTTAGCTCAAAATTCAATTGCTCAATCAGTGAGTATAAAACAATTAAGCGAATCCAGTTGATTTGACACAATTTTTAGTGTCCTGTGATAAATTTTTCAAAAATTTAAAACATATTTACACATTCTTATGAAAAATTGTGCAACTGAAAAAGAATTTTAAGATTAACTATATGTAAGTATTCACTTTTATCTGACGTTATTTTTATAAACCTTTAAAATTAAAAAGAATATTGGTTCATAATTATTTGATTACAAAAGGATGTTTTTCCTTAATTTGTACCAAAATAAGTTTAAGGTTTTACTCAAGTATCGCTTTTGATATAAATAATGATGAACAATAAAAGGAGCTTAGTAACTGAGAAAAGAGTTCAGTAAAAAGACGGCTCCATATAGTTCAAATGAGTGAGTAGTTCAATTAAACTAGGTCGTTCACGAACTACACAACTCTTTTGCGTAAGAAATAGAAAAAATAACTATCGTTACGCACGACAAATTTCGTCGACGCATTTTTATAAACACAAATGTATTTTATTTTTTTCGACGAATATTTGCAATACAAAATTCGTCTTTCGTCCCAGGTGTTTTTATACCATTAATCATGCATGAGTTCGATTTCTTAAAATTTTATGATGAAGATATCTATTTAAAAGGTTTAGTACAACACAATAATATTGAATTTTTATAGTGTAGATCTTATACAATCAATCGGTCAAACTCTAATTTCTGAAATTTTGTTTAAAATAAGCTTCAAGCTTTCACTTAGAAAGTGTCAAGAAGAAGAAAACATAAAATAAGGGCTTGTTTGGAGATTCGAAAATCCACCAATTGGCATCACTGCAAATGTCTTGTGTTCTAAAATGCATTAATGAAATATATGATGCCCAAACAGACGTCAAACACGCATCACACAAATGGCTGATGCATTTGATCTTTATAAATTTTGTTTTGTTAAATTGATAGTTCTTTACTATAATAACATAATCCAGAATTTTTAGGACTCGTCTGTTGTTGGCACATACCTCTTTTAGCAGTGCATTCATTATTAAAATTTTTAATTTTCTATTCTTTTGTCGATTGCACAACTTTATTTCATTTTTGCTTTCATCTAAACCAAGAAATAAAAATTATTATTATCTTCTTCATTAGTAATGTTTAAGCATTTGAAATTTCAAAACAAATGATAGTTTATTTTTTATTGCGCATCAAGTAAGTATCAGCATCAGCTGTTTTGCATCGGCATCGCAAACTAATTACACATGCGCATCAGATGCAGTGCATATAAAACAACTTGGCGAAATTATAAATTAGAAATTTAAGCAAAAAATACTTAAACAGAAAGTATTTCCTCAAAAAGAAACTAATATTTTCTATTCAATTATTTATTTTTTAATTTTAATAACTGTGTTTTTGTTTAAAAGGAACTTTAACTTTAAAATCAAGTCATTTGCTAGAAGTTTAGAAAGAAAGATTTTAATTAAAAACTAATTGAAACTTCAAAGAATAAATTAATATAAAAACAAAATGCGAATGATATGGAAGCGCTTTTTAATGTCAGGAGAAAGTTAAAAAATTCAAATAAACAAATTGCATTAGAAAACAGTGCTTGATTTCGAGTTTCTATAATTTACGCATAATAAACTTTTTCTCTATAATTCTTGCTATAATTACGAGTCTTTAAATTATTTTTATATAAATATTCGAAGACTTTTTTGTATCTTAAATTAAATTAAAATATTTCTTTAAGACCTTTTGTTAATCTTAACATTTGTTACGTGCAATAAATTTACTCCAACTTGTCTAACGATTTACGAAACATTTCTTCCAGTTTTGTGCGTGATCCTTGTACCACCAACATGTATTGGCAGGGAAAGTCCCAAACAATTGTGAAATGAAACATCAAATTGGCAATTGCAATTAAATATTCAAAAAATGCAAACCAACTGAAGGCTAAAATAAATGTAAATTTTTTTATTATTAATAAATAAAAGGCATACGAAGAGAGAAAAGGAAACAGCGACTTACTTACCCAAATCATGACAATAGAAACGATGTTTGGCAAAGAAGACCAATAGACCAATTGTGCTCAGAATTGAAATAGCAAATAGAATTTTCTTCCATTTAATAGAATCCCTTTGTAATTGTGTTAACTCGGTATGATCCTCATGGATGATGGCATTCAGCTTAATGGTGGCCAACATGTGACATAAAGAACAGATCATAAAAGTGATAAAGATTTTTTCATGAATCGCTAAAAGTAAGAAAAAAAACATTTTTTTGTTGTTAGAAGGCATTTCTTTGTAGAGATTTTATATCTTAAAGTGCCTGATCTAAAAACAAGCAAACTTGCAATTATAGAGAAAGTTTTTCGATTTCCCTTTTTTTGATGACAAATCTTAGGACTTCGATAAAAAACTTTTGGATAATTTTTAATTTTGGGCTAGATTTTTGAGCTTCTAATGGACTTTTATTTATTTGTTTAAATTTTGAAAAATATTATTTTTATAAAATTTTTTTTAATTATTTTTTTTAATTGTTTTTTTTTTGTTTAATTTTAAATTTTTTGCGTTTTTTTATAAAGTTTAATTTTTATGTAAAATTAATATTTTCGGAAAAATTTATTCACTTTGATATTTTTTTTTTTTATTTATATTTTTGATTATTGTATTGTAATAAATTTTAACGTTTTGTAAAATTTTTATTTTCCCCGCAAAATTTTAATCCCTAATAGTTGTTGCATTTTTGGTAGAAATTTTACTTTAATGTGTATTTTTATCAAATTTTTAGATTTCACTAAAAAATAAATATCGATAATTCTAAATTATGAATCTTAATAAAAAAATGTAGATTTTTTACTAAAAAATTATTTTATTTATTTCCGAAAAAAATATTATAAAAAAAATTTAATTTTATAATGAAACCGATATTCCGCTAGATGCACCCCGAAAAATTTAATTTAATTTTAGCACAGAGAATTTTTATTAGTATAAAATCAGGACGCGAGCGAGCTATAAGCGAAGCAATACAAAATATGTATTAGTTTTTTTTTTATATGAGCCCAATTCACAATCTAGTGCAAGTGGTCTTGCATCATAGCATTTGCAAAATTGTGTAGCATATTTTTAGTCTACACCAACAAAACATACAATAAGGAGTAAAATATGCTACACAATTTTGCAAATGCTATGATAAAAGACCATTTGCACATGATTGTGAATTGGGCTATGGTGTTTGGCATTTAGCGTTTACGGCGAACATTAATGAATTCGCCATCGAGACCACCTGCATTATTTCGCCACCTCCCATTATTCGTCCACCTCCTTCGAGGCAGTAGGCAAAACACCACGCCCACCTCTAATTTTTGCATGTCATTTGGAACAATAGATTAACTCCAATCAATGGGGCGATAGAAAATTAAAAAATAATAACATCAAGTGAAAAAATTGATGCTCGCCCATATTTTCCGAGTTACGGGGCTCTGAAATTTAAAAATTCTTTAAATATCAATATGGGTATCTTTTTAAAGCTTTTGAAGAGATTTTTAAGGAATTATTTTTTAAAAATTTTAAAAAACTTTTTCCATGTCTGTTTCAATTATTGATTTTAAAGTAACTATTTTGATAACATTTTCACTCTACTTGTTTTTTTTAACTTTTATTGTAATTTCCATACTTACGATAGTTTTCTCGATTTGAAATATAGGTGACTCCTCCCAGTGAGAAAATTTCTATACAGTTTAATATCAAAATTAAATACACGACATAAACACTTTTACCGACTTTTTCAGGATGTTCTTTTTGCAACTTGGCCAACATAGTGAGATAGTAGTTTTTATAGATGAATGCAATGGGCAAACGTGGGCCCAAATTGAAGGCAATACTAAAACGCCAAAAATAACGTTGAGGACTTACCCCAGTTATAGCACTTATTGAGGGTACAATATTATAAACCTGGAAATTCACAGTTAATTATTATAAAATTGAAATATTTTTAAATCTACTTACTCTACAATGTGTTTCATGTACGTCATCATATTGGAAGACATAAGCGGTTACGAAACAGGTAAATAAAGTCACCAATGGCAAGAGTGCTGTTACTACACAAATATGATGGAAATTGGCAAAAAAGTTTACAACGAAAGGGTGATCATTGGATGCTTCAGTTGCATACGACTGTAGAACGTTTGACTGTAAGTAGATGAAAATAAATAAAAAAAAAATACTTTTAAAAAGCGTTTCACAAGATCAATAACTGCATTCAAAATGTCAGCCACCAGTAGATTTTTACTGATAATGAAAGTTAATTTTCATTACCAGTAAGTTTTAAGTGATTACTAAAAAATGCAGTAATCAGTTAATTATAACTGATACTGCAATTCAGTTTTCATTAACAGTTAGTTCTTACTTATTACTGAAATTGAAGTTGCATTACAAGTGAAATTCAATTGACTACTGCAAGTTTTTTTAGTAATCAGCAAAAAATTTGCTGGAAATTAAGATTAAATTGCAGTATCATTTGCAGTATTTATTTTTACTGCAATTTTACTAGTAGTGCAAAGTCTCCATCTCTGATCAGTAGAGCCCGCCAATTTGTAGGTATTGTACTATAAAAATTAAGGTAAAAAGGATAACATAACGTCTACAATTAGAACTAACTTCAGCATAATATTTTAGAGAACGCTGGCAGAGTAACGTAAATAATTATTTAATGAAATTACATAACAATCTGTAATTATAAAACATTTAATTGTTTCAATATTTATATTAAATTAATGAATAACAAAATTTTTAATTTCGTTTATTTGTAATTGTTTCCTTTTAATTGACAGCTTATTTCAGGAAATTGATTTGTTGAGATCTTTCATGAAAATTTTCTCATGACAAATATCATCCCAACCAACTATACTTGTTCCATTTAGTTCATTCTAGTGGCCGCTCATTTTAGTTTAAGTTTAAAAATGAACTAGGTCAATATATGTATTTTTTTAATTCTAAGCTCCTTTAGTTCTAATAATGATTTAGATAAAAATTTCTTTTTAGTTCAAATCAAAACAAAATTTAACGACTATCGTAGCCTCTTGCGTTATTTGATTTGCATTTGCTTTCAATATATGCTATCTATTTAATAAGCAACACATCGATTAGGTGATACGAGGGCTGCTCTATATATTTCTGGCTTAATAGTGAAAATGTGAATATTTATAAACAAAAATGGTTTTATTGTTTTTCAAAGTATTCTCCAGCATGATTTATACACTTTTGCATGCGCTCAAAGCAGTTGTCGAAGCACTTTTTCCACTCCGATTGAGACACCTCTAAAACATGGTTTTTGAACTCTTCAACAGCTTCTTCTGACGACGAAAATCGTTGACCACGCATTTTTTTCTTGATGTGCAGAAACAAGAAGAAGTCATTAGGTGCCAAGTCAGGGCTATACGGCGGATGACCCATTAATTCGACGTTTTGGCCGGTCAAAACAAAAACGCTCTGGTTTGAGCCGATGTGTGAGAGCTGGCATTGTCATGGTGAACAATGATTCGTCTTCTCTTGTTGGTTTTTCGAATTTCTCCGATGACTTCAGGCAAACAAATTGTAGTGTACCACTCAGAAGTGACCGTCCTTCGTTGCTCAAGCGGAACAGTCGCCACATGACCAGTTTTGCCGAAGAAACAGGCGACCATTTGCTTCGAAGTGCTTCTTTCACAAACAACTTATGTCGGATTTTGCTCGTCTTTGAAGACCCACACGGTCGATTGTTGTTTCGTTTCGGGCTCATACGCATAGATCCATGATTCGTCACGTGTGAAGATCTTATAAACGTCTATTGAAGCACCGCAATCGTATTTTTGCAACATTTCTTTGCACCAACCGACATGAGCCTTTTTTTGAGCGACTTTTAAATTGTGCGGGCTCCAACGAGAACAAACCTTTTTTACGGTCAGGTGTTCATGCAGTATCGAATGTATGCTGGTGGAAGAAATGTCCAAGGATGTCTCTATCTCTCGGTATATCGTATGTCTATCTTGCATTATGAGTTCACGCACGGCATTAATGTTCTCTGGCACAACAGCCGTTTTTGAACGACCTTCCCGGAATTCGTCTGTGAGCGAGCTTCGGCCACGATTAAATTCATTATACCAATCTTTCACAGTGCTATAGGATGGTGCTTCATCGTCATACAAAGATTTAAGTTCATCAATGCACTCTTGTCGTGATAATCCACGTCAAAAGTTGTGAAAAATGATGGCAAGAAAATGTTCACGAGTTAATTCCATTTTTTTCTATATTAATTTTTTCAAGTCACTGTAAACAACACAAGTAATGGTCGTACGTCAAAACGTTTTGAGTACGATTATGCTTAAAAATGACAAACTTTCCAATGGAAATGTCAGATTGCACTTGGCAGCACTCAGTGTTGCCAGGCCAGAAATATATATAGCAGCCCTCGTAGAACAATAAAATTTATATTCATTTAATTTCTAATATAATTATAATAATATTTAATATTCTTTTAATATTAATAAAGGCAAAAAGTATCTATCGTTTTAAATCATATTAAAATTTGTTGCATTAATAGTGTCAGAAATAGTGACCAACGAAATATACGTGGAATTTAATCCATCTTGTGGTAATTCATATACAAGGTACAGTTCAAAATTGAACTAGGTATACGTAAAAATTTAAACTAGTTCATTAAGTTTATGCAATGGGATAGTTCTATTGAACTAGTTCGTTTATGAAATACTCAGGCCTACAGATAACCATTGAGTGAGTATTCTGAAAAACGACTAGGGATCTTTACTGAGCAGCCTTGAAATGGCTCACACCATGGCAGTCAAATATGTGTATCAAAGTAGCTGTTTTGTTGCATTTGTTAAATTTTTTCTAACTTTAAAAGGCTCGCCGTAACATGTATAATTTTGTTTTATCTGGCCAAGTTTTGTAACTTTTGGCGCAGACACATAATAAAGCAATATTTAAAATAAATAAAAAATAACAAACAATATCTTTATTTATAATCTGACCTAGTGCTTAAAAAATTAGTAAAGAAAATTAATTATAAAGGTCAAAAAAAAAAAACAATTACATACAATTACCAGAAAAGGTTCTCGTTTCATAATTTGTGGTAGGAACCTGTCAGACAACTGTGTCTCTTAACATATTAATTCTATTTAAATAATAAAGGTTACAAACATTCAAACAAAAAATACCAGTGCTGAAGTTTACTCTTTCAATCAGTGAAAAATAACGAAATGTTTATAAACAGCAAAATGTTTCTGGCAACATTTTTTCCCAACTCTGAAATAATATGAGCTGCGGAAAACTAAGTATGTACTCGGTTCAAACTTGCGAATATTATTAGCAACTTTAGTTATTCCGCTTGAAAAATTTGATTTAGAAGAAAGTTGTCTTTTATTTGCCTTGAAGAAGTGCCGGTTTATATTACGGAAAAAATGTCAGTAATTTTATGTTGAAGTTTTAAGCAAATAAGACTCAAATTTATCTTTAATAACGGTATTTTAAAAATTATTAAAATAGTAAATTTTATCAAATAAAACTTTCGAAAAAAGATGACATTTAATGACGAACATTATTGTGCGGACAAATCTCTAAACAACGCTGTTTGAACATAAACATGAAATCGACAACGTTGGTCTTCATCGATGGCTCTTCATGGTGGTATGTTAATATAAAACAAGAAAATTGATAAAATCTGTGAACATCGAAGCATTATAACTACGTCTCTATATAGCAAGCGGACTGGCTGCACCACAAGAATGTCCATAAAAAATTATAATCAAAACACTTGGTTTTAGCAAAGAGAGACCTCAAATACATCAATACTTAAGCGTCATTTTGTGCGGAAATTAGTTGTAAGTGTAAAAATCATGAGATGTTTTAAATGAAAGTTTTTTAATGGGGAGCAGCATTTTCAAAAAAACTCGATATGAATGCAAACGTATTCAAACAGCGATATTAGATTGTTAATAATAAAACATCATCAGTAGTAAAGTTCACTAACTTTTAACAATACGACAATAGTTATATCTATTTGTTTACATTTTATGTTTTTTGCAATAACGATTAATCGATACACTAACTTCAGCTTAACGATAATAGATACAAATTGAAATGGAGTGGCATCTTTGTCAACAATTAAACGAAAAACACAAAAGAGAAGAATAAAAACATGTGAATTCAAGCGAGGAACATGCATGTCTTTATCTCTTAGGGGTCACTTTACACACATGATTACCTATTTTCCAATAAATGTACGTCTGAAGAAACCCGAACGAAAAACGCAAGTCATGAATCTTTATCCTGTCATAAAGCACGACTATTTAGAAATGTCATGGTTTGGGACTATATGTGTGCCTGGATATCTCCTTTTTATCGATGGCATAATGGACTAATTGAAGTAAAAGAAGTAAAAGGAAAAATTTGAACTTAAAGTAAAAAAAATGACAATGATCTAAAGCACAATGATTTCAATACACAGATCAAAGGCTTATCTGAAATTCAGACTAAAGTTGCAGAAAGTTTTAAATACCTGTGAGCTAAAGATTTGTCTATTTATCTAAAGGTGGAATGGGAACATATTAATTAAGCTTACTGTAAAATAAAATGGTTAATTTAATTCTAAACGTATTGCATTATTAAAACTTTTCAGTGTGATGGAAAAATCTTGTGTATTCACTCGGACTTTGTGAAACCCATAACTTATCCGGTTCTGAAATTGAGCTGCTGTATTTGTAGCTAGAAATGTTTGTACTCAGAAAATATTTTCTTATAGCCCGTTCGATTTGTTTTCTTAATTGAGTCAATTAAGTTTTAATTGCTCAATTTAATTTGGTGTTCAATTAAGCTTATTCAATTAGTCCAAGGCATATTTATTTTACAAGGTAGGTACAAAAACAGCATGGCTTTTTGTTGTTGCTTTGAAGTAGGAAATTTCAAAAGCTATTTTCATATGACTCGCTATTTTCTTTTTATTTTTTTGTTTATATTTTTTTACTTGCGGCTTGTCAATTTTATGAATTTTTTCTTCTCACTGAACATAGTTCTAAGAGTAAACATACTTGTTGGCAAGGGTTGCATCTCGCATCTTATTCAATTAGTGATGCAATTAAGTACTAATTGCTCAATTTATTAATTGACTTCTTATATAGTAAATTGAGCTGAATTAAGGCCTTAATTGTGTAAATTCCTAAATTGCGCAATTAACGCGTATGTCTGAACAGGTTATTATTCTAGTTTTAAACTCTTTTGTTTGGCTTTTTTCTTTTTTCTGTTGTTACTATACACAAAGAAAATGTTGGTACGCATTAAAAGTTTTAAGACTACAATTTTAATTTTATTTCAAACTAAAAATAAACAAACGCTCATAAGTGCAAAAATTATTTTCTGTGTATTTTTAATAGTTTTATTGATTTGATTTACTTCATGTTTATCAGATATTTATTTAGGCGCTGTTTTAAACCTTCAATTAAATATTAGGTAATTGACCTTGGGACTGCTTAAGCTTCTTTAATAGACTCAATCCGCTTCTTTCTTTTTTTTAATAGGTTTATTCGCTAATATGAATATTAAGATTTAAAAAAAATTCAAAAAATGGCCTTAAAAAAACAAATAAAATACGTTTAATAAAGACTAAATTAAATTAATTTTTTTTTGCCCAAATACAACTACAAACCATACTTTGCTATTGTTTTTTACAAATCACATAAATTTTTAAGCACTTCTTTAACGGATTAAAGGCCCAACTATAATGTGCATAAGCTAGCTTTAGCTTATGTCAAAAATTCAACGAAAAGCCTGTCAAATGCTTAGGTAACTTATCAAAGAAATTTATGTGGCTACAATGTACATATATAAATTTAGTAACTTATTTGCCACAGTTACACATTTATGTTTATTTCGTACTTTTGCCAAAAATAATTTCTATATAAATTAACAAAATTTTAAAACTAAAAGGCTTTAAAGAAAATATTTTATATATTTAATAACATTCACAGACACATTTACATATTTTGACACATTTGTTTTTGTGGCCAACCGTACTAAAAAATGCAACGATGTTCATCGTTTATATGGTATACATATGTGTGTATAAATACAAATTTAATTTAAATATATTATAATTGTAAAAAATTGGCCATAAAGAAATATGTTGTTTTTTTCTACATTTTTTATTGAATTTAAAACTAAAAAATTTAACAATTTAGGTCTTAATTATTAATATATAAACCAAAGCACAATCAGCTGTTTCCGTACGGAAAGTGCGATCAGTTTCGTACCTTGCATTAAGAAATGAAATTTAACGAAACTTGACGAAAAGTTATCTTATTCACATTATAGTTTACCACATATAATTTAATGTATTTGCACAGTTGTATAAGTTGGCATAAGCTAGTTTATGCACATTATAGTTGGGCCTTAAATTGGTTAAACTTTGTAGTTCTCTAGTTCGATGTTCTATTACTATTCAAAACAAAGAAGAACGATAAAAGAAAAAAAGATATAGTTCCTTTAATTTTTAGTTTCGATCGGAACGATTCACTAAATGGTTCGATTATGCCCAACTCTACTCTAAACTGACTGCAATCCCAAAACGTCCACTGTGGTTACAAAAAAATTCATTTTTACTAATTTTGGTAAAAATTCTTTAATTTGATTAATAACATTTAAAGCAGAATTGTATTTTTCAAATTTAATGTACTTGTGCACTCACTTTAGACATGACTAACTACATACTATTAATGTAATTAACTAACTTATGTAATTATCTATGTATGTATTTACGTAATAAAACAAACAAATAAGTTAAATAATATTTAAATACTGCTGAAAAAAGAAACATTTTATAAAAAAAAATTCTTAAAGGTATTAGAAAAAATCAATAATCTTTGAATAAAGATGCTGTTTTAAAAAATAACAGCACCTGTTTTTATTTACATTTGTATACAAAAAAAACACAAGCTGCAACAAAGAAAAATGGCGGCAAATTGAGAAAAAACAACAAATCAGAGATGCAGTAAAAAACAATCGGAAATGGAGCAAGAAAAAAAACAAAACTTTACAAATAACGGCAATTACGGGATAGTGAAGTAAATGCACAAGAAAACCAAAAAATTGGAGATAAAAATAGAAAATAAAAATAAATGGGCTCTTTATTTACTGCAAAATAAACAAAAGAAAATTGGAATGGGGGTAACGAAAGAACTTGACCGCAAGCTATGAAACGGCATTGTTAAATATGAGAAAGTAAAAATGAATGAAACAAGAGATACAAAAAACACATTATAAAAGAACACAGAAGGGGGTTAAAAAAAATAAACTCATACACATGGCAGAGTGCCCCGAAAATAAAAATCATTAAAGTATCATTTGTAAAAAAAATGGGGTGTAAATGAAAACTAAACAGCCATGAAGCATTGTTACCTAATCTTATATAATAACGGTAATGAAAAAATTCTACACATGTATTTATATATGTATGCATATGAATTAACCTACTTGTTTAACTGCTTTAGTAGTATCAGGCTTTTGCAGATTTTTTTCTGGTGCTAAATCTAATTCATTGTTGTCCTTCGCCGACATTGAGTTGCTTAATCGAGTTTTTAATTTAGCATCAGTTTTACTGGCTGGAGAGGCACTTCTACCAAAATCTTGAGAGTCACCCATATTTGTAATTTCTTTAGTGAAAGTAAATATTTTTTATTAATTAATTAATTATGTATTAAACACATATGTATGCAGGTTTTTTTTATTTTTTTTTTACCGATTTACGTTCACTTATTTGTAAGAAAAATTTTTATTATCACACCCACGTGCAGGACATTTTTCACTAAATCTTTGATTAAAAAATAATATAAATTTTAAAGTAGGGAAACTTATTTATGTCTGTTTGTTATTCTTAATTATTCTATTTTTTACAGTTTAATAATTTTTGATTACACAAAAATTTTCTTAAATGAGATTCTTTACACTTTTATCAGCAAAAAATTAACAGGACGACAAAACGTTACAAAAAGGACAGTTTTGTAACCTTTAGTGATTTATTTTCACTTTTTTATGTATTTTCCAAAACGGAATAACGGTAAATAAAGGAAGATATAAAGTCAAGTATAATAGTGATGCCACAGTTGCAAAATTAAGCAGACTTTTCTTAATAGGGTATCCCGTGAATTTAAAAAAAAAATGTAAATATAGATAAAACTATAAGTTCATTTAAAATTATGACAGGAAGCAAAAAGATAAATGACAAATTAAATAAATAAAAATACAACTGAACCGAATTTCTCTAACTAAATTAATTTTGAATCTAATGGACTGAACATTAATTTTTGTTTCAGTTTTCAGTGGTCGCAGAAAAGTTTTAGTGTTCCTTTTCACCTGTGTACTACCAAAAGCAAATGAGTCCTCAAATTTTCAAATCTGAATTTCAGACGGGTGTTTTACATACAAATCTTATGGCAACCTGAAGTTCAGACAAGGTGCATACTGGCCCTAAAGCGTTTCTGTATATCGTTTATTTATATAAATTATTGTATATAAACCAATATTAATGAATTAATTTGTTATTAATTAAGAGTTTAATCAGTAAACTCCTACCGGTGCAGAGGTAGTCATTTAACTATCACTGTTTACCGAAATATCGGTCATTGCTTAGAACAAAGTTCTTATCACACTTTTTATGGTGAAAGTCTGTAATAAATACCATTGCTACTGACTTTTTTGCGAAAAACTAACAAAACTCCCTTAATACCTATTAAATTAAAAAAAAAAACTATAACTTCAGCCCGATCATTGGAACAGATTTAACTACAAAACATTTTATAAGCGGCATTTTACACTTTGCTAAATAATTGTATATAAACCGGAATAGGGTCTGCTAAAAATTTTATTTTATTGCATTTTACACTTTGCTGAACAATTATCTATAAACCGGAATTGGGCCTGCTAAAAAATTCATTGAAAAACCAGCTGATTCTACGATTTTTTGCATATTCACTTGCAAATTCGTTGTGAATTATTGCAAAGTATTCAATTTTAAATTAATGAGAAGACTAGCATATCTATTCTGGAATACACGTCGATGATTTAAATATTTACAAGAATTTTGACGCCCTTATTCATGTACTGTGAATATCGTTTAAAAACTTTTTTGCGATTTTGATTTCCATGTACAGTAACCTTTTATGGAGCAGCCCATAACTAATAAAAGTGCTACCCAGTTCATTGTATTTCAGCCCTTGCTCTAGTTTGATAGTCAGCTGAGCATTTTTTTGGTTATGCATTGCAATAACTTGAGAATAAGTTTATTTTAATTAAATTACAAATAACTATAAAATGAATACGTTAACGAGGCAGTTGATCCGCATTTCACTTACAAAGCGGAGTTTTTTGAATGCAAATAATATAGTAAATGTTGGGTCGCCCATAGCGGCAGCTAATTTACACACGACGTGCGACGTGATGGCTCGGTATAACAAGCACAATACAGGACCACAGAAATGGTTGCAATATAATAAAGTTGTGCATCCGCCACAAAAGCCTGATGAGGAACCACGAAAAGCGGTAAGTTTTTTTTTATCACAACAAAAGCCACATATTTTATTCATACCCAGCAGTTTTTCTATTTTAGTACATCTGCCATATGCGAACGAATATAAAATATAGTCCCGATAAAATGTGGTATATAGCCTGCCTCGTAAGAGGCATGTCTGTTGATGAGGCCATAAAACAGCTTAGTTTTGTGTTAAAGAAAGGTGCTGTGGATGTTAAAGAAGTCATTCAAGAGGCTGTTGAAATGGCACAGAGAAGTCATAATGTAGAATACAAAAGCAATCTATGGGTTGGTAAGTTTGTATTTAAAATTTGTTTTAACAAAAAATTCTATTCATAGGTATTATTCTTGCAGCTGAATCGTTCGTTGGCAAAGGACGTGTTTTCAAAGGTTTTAGACGTCATGGACGTGGACGATTCGGAGTCGTAGAATATAAACACTGTCACTACTTTGTGCGTCTAGAAGAGGGTGAGCCTCCAAAGAACTACTATTTACCAAATCCCAAAACACCATCAGAGCAGTTTGAGGAATGGTTGGAACAAATGCGTAAACGTAAAGTTATCAATTCACTGTAAATCGTTTTTGAAACAACATTAATAAAAAATAAAGTTTATAATTCAAATTGGACACAAGAAAAGTTTGATTTATAAATAGAAAATTTGAATTTATACGCCGGAAGAAATACATTATCTACATTGTTTATGTTAAAATTGTTTATATTAAATTACATTCAATGTAACTTTATTCTAAAAGTTTTATTTAATTAATATTATTATTAAAACGGTTTTCATTCATTTTTTATCAATACCTTCTAGTCTTAGTTCTAAGGAACTGACTGCTTGTAGTACATGGATAAGATTTTTCTAATGTCACTTCTTTTCTTATGTTGTCAAGAATTTCGTTGTCATCTGAACTAGAAGTAATATCCATTTCCTGGGACAAATGTCTTGTTACTTCCTCCAATGCTTTTTCCTCTCTGCATTTGAGTCTTTTATTTAACTCTCTGTCCACTGCTATACCAGAAAGCTGGGCTAAATGAGAAAGTTTTGGCATGCCAGCGTCTTTTCTTTTTTTCCGTTTAAGCGACGATTTTAATGTGTGATTTTCATCATCTTTAGATTTTATTCCACAATGATCCTTATCAAAGTGTTTTTGGAGATTTTGTGAAGAACTAAATTCTCTATTACAATCATCCTTAGAACACTTGAATTTCTTTCCTTCGTGAGCTGTAGTAATGTGTTGACGTAAATTTCTCTCATAAGCATAGGACTTTTGACAACCTTCATGAAAGCATTTATAGGCTGCTGATGTGCCATCATTAACTTCTAAATGTTTGGCCGCTACATGTTTCTGCAGTTCGATAGGTTTAACGTAAACTTTTTCACAATATTCACATTTATAGTATTTGCGCGAATGTTGAGTTTCCTTACAATGTTTCATAAATAAGGACCACTTTTCGAAAGTTTTTGCACAAGTTAGACATGGATACACTTTACAGGTTTCTTTGTGTTTTTCCCATTGCCACTTCTGATAGAATCCTCTTTTGCATTTTTCACAATCAAAAGGATAGACTCCGGTGTGTTTGCTTATCTCATGCCTTCTCATTTTAAGTTTTTGTGTAAATTTCTCTTCACAAAAGTTGCATTTATATACTTTCGGATTCTCATGGACCTCACGTATGTGCCGTTGCATATTGCTGATACTCGTAAAAAGTTTTTCACATGTGTCAACCTCACAAGGAATATTTCTAATGGCATGTTTCTCCTGTTTTTCATGTGTTGATCGTATGTGCCTTTTTAAATGCGTTAATATTGTGTACATTTTGGAACAGTCATCATAATGACAGACGTGCTTCTTCTTTAAATTTAAAAAGATATTAATACTTAATACAATTTAATTAATTTCTAGGAAAATCACTTACAATTCCTGTATGCTTATATTCATGTCTATCCAAATGGTCCAAACGCTTAAAGGTCTCACTACATCCTTCAATGCTACAATAATACTTCGGGCCTACACTATTGCGCCGAACTTTAGGATTTTCAGTTTGCAGTGACAAGACACTTTCGATATCACTATCAGATGTAAGTGGACCACCAGGAGGCATATTGGCAGTTTTTTTTTATTTGTTTGTAATTAAATCTCACGTTTTTTTCTAGTTGAGAATATGTGTAAAAGAGAAGAAAAATAGATAATCAGTGATGCCAAATGTGTAAAATTTTATAGCCTCTCTTTTGTGTTCGTAAAATTTTATATGAATAATTTTCGAATAAAAAATATATTTGGGTTAAGAAGAGCAAAGAGTTTTAAACAAAAAACATAGTATTAATTAAAGATCTGCTATTCTTTAGCACCAAATTCAAGTTTTTAAATATTCTGTAACAATTATTTTTTAAGCCACTTTATTTTTAAGCTACTTTATAAACAAAATGAAATTTGTTAAAACTTTCCGTTTCTCTCAAGCTTTAAAATGTTGTGATTAACAATTTTTTCAGTGGATTTGCAATAATAAACAGCGCGTTAAAAACTTTATTTAAAATGACAAATTTTATTTCTATTAAATGTTTTAGTTAAGTGTTTAATTAAAATATAAGCAAATACTAATTATATATGTATCAAGATTGGAAAATTGAAATTATGTCAGGATCATCAGCTACATCAAGACATGTTTTCCCATTATTATCTTGTATGTTCTTATCAGCACCAAATTGTAGCAATAATATTACACACTCCAGATGACCACATGACGTTGCATAATGTAAAGCAGTTTGCTGTTCAGCATCACGTAAATTAACAGGGTAGCCAGATGATAAAAGAAATTTTAAGATTTCCACATTATTAGCATCCGTAGCCCAGTGTATAAGGCCCATGCCATGTTCATCTAACAATTGAAAATCGGAATTTCGTAAGGTTTCCTTAATACGCTCAAGATTGCCGTCCTTAACAAAATCAAAAATATTTTTTTCATGCTCTGCTTTCAAATTATCATTAGGAGGTAATTCAATAGAATGCACCACCCAACCAGTGCCACCTGCAGTAGATTTAATACCATGTTGTATATTTTCAAACCACTTGGGATCTAATTGCTTGACTTTTTCTATATATAACTCCTTGGCCTTATCACTCGCCATGTCCGCCAAATCATGCCAGGCGCACCATTTGGCCCTAGCCTGCATACTAAACATTCCCGGCTTAGGGGTGTTACAACTACCCACAGTGGCTTGTTTATATAGCCCATATAATTCCAACAAATCATTCGGTAATAATTTGTCATGTGTTCTTTGTACTTGCTGAGTAGCTTTTGTGAATAGTTCATCATTTTCATCATTATCTTCAAATTCCCAATCACTATCGTCCTGCTTTTCATGACGTTTCATATTGTATTTGCTTGCGTATATATTTTGTTTAAAATGAATAGTAACTTACTAAACTAAGTGCTGACAAAGATTATATATTGATATTTTAGGATTTTCGTATGTTTAAATAATTGCCTTCCAAGATGTGCCTTTGTTCGTTTTCAATTTTTTCTACTGCTTTCAAGCCGTTGACTACAACAAATCCATAACCCCGTGATACACCAGTCTTTTTGTCAAATATGACATTCGCATTTATCACACGTCCAAAATCTTTAAAATATCCTTTCAATTGCTGATGACTAACTGTCCAAGGTAAATTACCCACAAATAGTCTATACAAATTTTTAGTCGCCTTTGTTGCTGTGGCCATTTGGTATCGATTACTTTAATAAAAAATGTAATTATTAATTTATATTACCTAATAGATTTTGTGCTAAAGTCTTACCTATTGCGTAAATTTGTCTGGATTAACTAACCAACTAAAGTTTTTTTCTTTTGTTTTACAATGGCATGTATAAAATTATTTGGCTTAGCATTAGTTTAAGGTTAGAATAAATTGACATTAAAACATCTGCCTCTTGACAGTTTTGAACCGATTCATTGCCAATGTTGTACGTTATAGTGATTTTTTTTAGTCTTAGGAATGTTAAACTTGTTTGAAATTTAAAAGAAAAAAAAACATTAAGGGGAATTTCGTATCAGACAGTTTTAGTTCGATTAACCTACAGTTAATTGAAAAAATGTATTAACTTTACAACTTTTTAGTCCACACCAATTTTTTTTTAACGAAGTTACTTTCTTTATAAAATTTTTTTATATTTAAAGTAAACGACAGCTAGGAAAATCCAAAAGTAATCATGATTTATTTTGATTTCTTAAACGTATTTGTTTTTAGAGTTGGTCATCCGAGCAGAAGTGTGGAACGTAGCAGCTGATATACATACATACTTGATATTAGTTTCTTACCATCAATGTTTTGGATTCCATCTATACATTTCCTTGTTCTATAAATAATAAGTTAGGAAAATTTTGACTACTTACCCGGTCCGTTAGAATTACCTTGTGATTTCTTTAGATAAGCTAAATTGTTAATCCATCAATGCCATTTGTAGTTATCGCTGTTTGGATATAGCCCACAAATCACCCAAATAACCAGGCGTACTAAGAACAAGTGTTGCTGTTTTCTTTAAACCATTTTTGCGTAAGTTCAGCAATAATCCCAATCGTTTTTTAAAAAACGATATCCGCCATCTAAAATCCGACGGTAAAATCTCGAAGTAGTATTGCAGTGCAGTAATTCTGTGTATTGTACACAACATGGTCACGGGTTCTACCGCCAAAGTTGGTCTGACATGTTTTGCCTTTTTGTTTCTTTTTTATGGTTTTCACTAACACCATGCCCTTCAAACCGACCGAGGACTAATTATTTTGGACCCATCTGTGGTTCATCAACTTTGCGCAGTCTATGAGGTATTTTTTTTTTTGGCAAATTTCAATCGGTTTTTCATGCCTTTTGGCGTTGGCTATTAACCTTGGGAAATCCCCTTAAGCCAGCTAACCTCGGTTGACTTCTCACCGTTTATTTTTACTTTTTGCTTGCTTTCTTTAAATTTGAGCTGTATTTTCAACTTTCTGCTTTCCGAAAATGTCTCAGAATCTCTTACGTCGCAGATAATATATTTTTTGGATGGAAGTGTCAAATTGCCAAGAAATCTCGCACCTTTTCCTACAATCAAAAAGCAAATATTGGGGTGACAGAGAATTAAAAAATAAGACAAAAATTAAGTACTATAATTTTACATGCCATCGGCTCTTGATAGGTTAAACAATTTAAAAAAATTTAATATATCCTTAAAGATCTTTTCAAAAGCTTTAAAATGATACCCATATTGATATTTTAAAAAAGTAGAAAATTTCAGAGGATCCTACTGGGAAAATATGGGCTAGCGCTTATTTTTTCACTCGACGTTTATTCTTATTTTTTAATTCTCTATCGCCCCATATATTTGTTTTTTTTTTTATTGGAGTTACTTTATTGTACCAAATGATATGGGAAGAATTAGAGGTAGGCGTGGTGTTTTGACCGCTGCCTACAAGGGCATGGACCGATGTTGATGATTTCCAATAGCACCTCTTTTGACATTATGTCTGATCAATTGGCGTATTGAATTTTTTGTAGCTCATCTAGTGCCCTGGCAAACTTCATTTCAACACTAACACGGACGGACAGACGGATATCGCTCAGTCGACTTCGCTGCATAAGAACTCAGAATATATATATATATACTTTATGGGGTTGGAAATGCATATTATAGAAATTACAATTGGAATGACAAACTTTTTCCTCTTTTTGTGGTGAAGGGTATAAAAAGAATGCAATAAAGAAACAACGTAAAATTTAAAAAGATTTCATTTATCTGTCTAAAACGGTTTAAGAGTATGGCCACATATGTAAATTAAATTAAATGAACTATTGGGTTCATTGTAAATGTCAAACTTTTCAAAAGTTTGGCCATATACATCATATTAAATGAACTGTTTGGGTACCCTCTAATTTATAATATTGAATATTAATGCCTGTTACTATAACGGTCATAGCAATCGACATTCTGTCCAATTTTCAAGCATTCGTCTATAACGGTTTAAAAGATAGGCCTTTATAGATTAAAGAACGTCACTTTTTGGGACACCCTTTAATTTTTATTTTTCTATTACTTTTTGTTATTGGGAGCTATAGCAATACGCAGTTATTTTAAATTTTAAACAAATGTCCTTTACTGTTCATAATACACATAAAAAAATATGTATTTTGTTGGGTACACCCTTTAATTTTTAAGATTATGAACTGTTTTTAATCTGTATGCATAATCTATTAAATTAAAATTTTTCAAAATCGGTTCAGAAACATAAAAAGCAACATTCAGACGAATTGATAACCTCCTTCTCTTTTTAAGTCGGTTAATAATAAAAAGGCACGTCTGCTCATAATTTTAAAAATTTATAAAGCAATTAAGTATCATGACTACGAGTAGTAGAAGTATATCAAACTTATTTCGAATTAAAGTTTTTTTTCGTAAATTACACCCTTTTTGCTTAGCCAGCTATTTTTGGAACCGCTTTTGTAGTTTTTATAAAAAAAATAATAAACACACCGTTGTCATTTTATTTGTTTTTATACAAAAACTTGAAAACTTCAAATACCATTGAAAAAAAATATAAGTCAAATAGATACAAAAAAAAAATAATTAAAATTTTTTTGATACATATTCGATATTTTTATATTGAAATCAATTTATAGATATAATCTTTAAAATCATGATAAAGAAACCCTTTAAGATACTCCGGAATAAAAATTTATTAGTCGAAAAAAATTGTTATTTTCTAACTCTATTAGAAGTAATAACAATTGTAGCGATATTTTTCATAGTGCACAATATTAAACCCCAAAAAAATGAAATGGTAGCCAAAGGTCATAAAGATATCAAATTGGATGAATTATCTGAGTTTAGGTAAGAAAACCTTATGTGAAAAACTCTTGGATGTAAAATGTATATGTTTTTGCAGTGAATTATTATCTATAAATCAAACCACTATTCCTTATAAATTATATTTCACGCCCAAAAATGGAACCGAAACAATTTTCAAAAAAACTGTTGAAAAATTAAAATTACTAGAAGCTGTGGGATTCGATAATGAAGAAAGTATGATCGAACAATTTGATGATTCCGAAGTACTGGCTTGTGTTATTTTGCAAGACCATGATGTAACTATAAGATTCCCCAACTATTTTCGCTACAGGCCGTATACATACTATTACAGTTTAAATGATTTTTGGTTAACAAGATCCACGGGAGGTGGTGACGATAATAATATTGACTTGTATATACGAGAAGGATTTCTACAACTTTTGTACACCATTGTTAAAACTCAAATGGAAGTTGAAAATAGTCCAATGGCCACCAAATTTCCTGCTATAATTTCTTCTCTGTTTAATAGCACCAAGCCCAAAGTTGGCTGTGTCAATGAAATTTCCGATAAACCCATCAATCCTCAGGGATTTTTACAATGGTCCTTGTACTGTTTTATATTCATTGTACCATTTATAAATCTGTTACAGGTAAGCAATATTTCCAATGGTTTTATGTCTTTTTCTTTTTTAATATTTAATACTTTTTTTAAAGAAATTATCCCGAGAATACGAAGAAAATATATTTTCTCATCATTCTGCTTATGGTTTTTCATACTACACCCACATATTTGCCCACTTTGCCGTGTCACTTCTACATTTTGTAATATTGGACGTAGTAATATTAATTGCAATAGCTGTGAGTATTTATTATAGCACATTAAGGACACATAACCTCAAACAGATCCAGCAAACACCAAGTCAGAGATTTATGTAATATTTTTATTTTTCATTAACTATAACATCTAATTCTCAGTCCTCTTTTAAGATCACCATTGTGTATCAAATATTCAAGTCACTTTTAACATTTATAAAAAGTTGAATTATATTGTATATATTTACTCCTATCGTGA
Source organism: Gymnosoma rotundatum (assembly GCA_916610165.2). Taxonomy (NCBI): domain Eukaryota; kingdom Metazoa; phylum Arthropoda; class Insecta; order Diptera; family Tachinidae; genus Gymnosoma; species Gymnosoma rotundatum. The sequence continues at coordinate 113,444,102 of OU744340.1, read as the reverse complement.
ATAAAAAGTGAAATATTTGATCACGTGAAATTTTTATTCCACCCAAACTGAAACCAAACCAATTGTATGGGGAATTTCACGTCAACAAATTTTTCCACTATATACTTGAATAGTGTTTTTTAATTGCATTTGCAAAAATTAAAAATAAAATGTTTACGGGGCATAAAAAGCAAACTTAAGCAAAAAACTTAAAGTGAAAAATTTTGGGCTGACCCAAGGCACATTTATTTTACTAGGTAGTAGCTGGTCTACAACAAATACAACATTGGCAAAAACAACATGGCATTCTATTGTTGTTTTGTGCGTGGGAAATGTCAAAAACAGAAAGAGAAGTAAAAGATAGTGTTTGTTGTTAGTGTTTTTTGCTATTCGTAAACAAACGTAGTAAAATACAAACAAATTTTGACATTTCCAACTACAAACCAGCTGGGCGGACGACACTATCTAGTAAAATAAATATGCCTTGGGCTGACCCTTAGATTCGGCGTTACGGACCTCCACAGCTTGTATGTATAATATTGCATATATCGAAACAATTGACTTGTTATCTTACATCTTAATTATTATTAATTAATTAAATGGACTAATTTATTGCCGATTTCATTACCATTATGTGATAAATAATGCTAATGATTTTTTTTTAGCAATTTTTTTTTTTTTTTTTGCAAAATCATTATCATTACCATTAATATACGTCTCTCCTCCTCTCCTCTCTTGTCTTTGTACACTAAATAAACGCCTTAAAGTGTAGTAGTGCATAATTATAAAATGGCATTTATATCACAAAAAATTGGTGAAACTTGCAGTTTTTACATTCTCAGGAAAAATAACACGATAGGAATTTTTATTTTCTTTCGTGTAAGGAAACCTTTACCCAAATTTATAGAACATCCAACACTAGTTAAGCTAGAGAAAATTTAAATACGCCAATCGATCAGACATAGTTTCAAAAATTTTGCTATTGAAAATCAGCAAGATCGATGATCCAAGTCTTTCGAGGTAGCTGGCAAAACAAATCATTTTGAAGTAACTCCAATAAAAAAAAAAAAACAAATATATGGAGCGATAGAGAATTGAAAATATGTTAATCTAGTTTAGTGAAATAACTCTAATCAAAAACAGCAAATATTGGGGTGGCAGAGAATAAAAAAATTGAAAAAAAATTTTGCTACTGCGTTTTTATAATTTTACATAAAAATGACATCGGCCCTAAATGGGTTAAGCATTTTTAAAAAATTTTAGCATTTCCTTAAAGATCTCTTCAAAAGCTTTAAAATGATATCCATATTGATATTTTAAAAAAATTTTTAAATTTCAGAGCCCCGTAACTCGGAAAATATGGGTAAGAACCAATTTTTGCACTGCATGTTTTTTTCTTATTTTTTAATTCTCTATCGCCCTATATATTTATTTTTATGATTGGAGTTACTTTATTGTTCCATATGACATGAAAAAACTAGAGGTAGCCGTGTTGTTTTGCCTGTTGCCTCGAAGGACATGGACCGATCATGCCTCGGCAAACTTGATTTCAACACTAGCACGGACGGACAGACGGACATTGCCAAATCGACTTCGCTTTGCATAAGAAGTCAGAATATATGTACTTTATGGGGTCGGAAGTAGATATTGTAAATATTACACACATTTGGCGCTCGTCTAAATTTTCCGAGTTATGGGCCTCTGAACTTTTTATAGAAAAGTATGATTGAGCGCCATATTTTTTAATATATCAATATGGGTATCATTTTAAAGCTTTTGAAAAGGTCTTTCAGGAAGTACTAAAATTTTTTAAAAATGCTTACCCCTTAAGAGCCCATGACATTTTTATATAAAACTATATTTTTCGTTTTGAATGGAGTAACTTAACTAAACTAGATTCACACTATTGAAATATAGCACTCTTTCTTGTTGTGTACTAATCTTAAAACCATAAAATGTTGTTTTCTATATAGTAGCTTTAAATCAGAACAGTTGACACACTAAAAACGAATCCTTAATCAGTTGCATTAATATTTTTATATCTTTTATCAAATCTAGTTCTTATGGCCTCCTCTTGCTAATGGAAAATTCAAATTATTGAAATTTTTAGTCGTGTACAATATGTTATTAATCCTTTATGCGATGATACTAAGTTCATTTTTTAAGAATACGAAAACAGCTGTGTGGTGTGGAGTCACCTTATGGATCTTTTCATATGCAGCGTTTTTGGAAATATTATATACCAGCCATTTCAATATTTTGAGACCCAAAATTTTAATAATTTCCGTATTATTTATTAACAATCTGCTTCCCAATGGTCTAATGAATTATTTCGAAGAAGAAGAAGAAAACTCATTTCCGGGTTTTTATACTTTTCTTGGCGTTCAATTGCTAATATTATTATTCTATGCGTGCCTTTTAATATTTGTTGATTATCAATGGCCCGTGTTTTATAGAAAAAGATTGGGTGATATTAGAAAAAAATCAAAGTGTGAAAAACTTTGCATGAACTTAAAGCCTAAAATAGATGAAAAAAATTTTGAATATGGTCCTATAAGAGGAGGATGGCTGCAGCTGAAAAATGTCTACTCATACTGCGATCATTTAAAGGAAAAGACTCAACTAAAAAATATTTCCGTAAGATTTATCAAAAACGAAATTTCCGTAATACTGGGACCGCACAATAGCGGTAAAACGATTTTCATCGGTATATTAGCGGGATGGGAAGACCATCAGGGAAGTATTACTTATCAGGGTCATGATGTTTCAGAAAATTGGGAACACTACAGGCAACATGTTGATGTCTCAATTGCCAACAATGCTCTCTTCGATTGTCTAACAATACAGGAGACCCTTAATTATTTTATTTTAATTAAACATACAGACGACTTTCAGTTGAGTGAAGAATTGAGAAAATGGCTTCATATTATAAAGCCATTTGCTAATGGTCAAAAACTAGTGAAAGCATTAAGTTTTAGCGAAAAACGCATACTAGATTTGTGTTGTACATTGGCCTGTAATACTGCAATAGTTTTATTAGATGAGCCCACCGAACATATGAGACTCGAGGAACAGATGATGTATTGGGATATTTTGAAGAAAGAGAAACAAAATCGTATCATTATTGTCACTACGATTAATGTCGATGAAGCAAATGAAATTGGCGATCGTATTGGAATTTTAAATGATGGATGTTTATTAGCCTGGGGCAGTTCATATTTCTTGAAGAGCAATATTAGTTCACAAGTTTTTTTAGTAAGTATATATTCCATATTATACATATTATTATTAACATGAGTTTTCTTATTCGTTTAAGGTATGTTTTCATGAACCAAAGGCAGACATTAGATCTATAACAGACATAATGGAAAAATATATACCAGACGTTCAGGTTCAAAAATATTTAGTAGGTCGCATAATTTATATAATTCCAGCTAATAAAAAACCCATCCTTCAACGATTATTAATCGAATTAGAAAAAGTTTTTTCAACACACGGCATCACTAAATTATATGTTGTGGGCAGTGGTTTAAATGAAGTCTATATGTCCTTGACTACTATACCAAAAATCAAAGCTTATCCGCCCCATATGAGAAAAACATTGAATGTTGTACACAATCAGAGAGTCACACTTAGAAGACGTGTCATTGAAGCATTGATGTACAAAAAAATATTGTGCCAAAGTAGAAACCCGCTACCGATTTGTTTAATTTTTATATCATTTTTCGTGCTGTTACTATTCGGTCGTTTATCGCCGGCACGATTCAATGCTAAAAGTGTTACGATTTCTGGAAATGCTTTACTCAATAATTATGGCAAAATATTCGAAGTATCAAATGTTAATGATATTAAAACTGGGTCATTCTTATATAAAAACAATGATGTTACAAATTCCAGTATTAAAGGAAGTTCTGACAGTTTGGCTGGTCTAGAAGTGAATGATGATTCTACAATTGGTGTGTGGTTTAATGAAAGAATTTTTCATTCGGCACCATTAGCACTTAATTTGGCATTCAATTATTTATCTCAGTAAGTTTTTTTTTCTGTGTAAATCTAATTTAAACAATTTTGGTTTCTTTTGTTAATTTAAACATTTTGATACAAACATATCGATCGCACTTGATCGACAAAAGGGTATTAACTAGTGATTAAAAATGCTTGACTATTTTCAATGCTTATGTAGCTGCTTGACTGTTGCTGTGGAAAAATGTGCAGCAAAAGCAAAAAGCAAATGTAAAAAGAAAGAAAGAAACGCATTTGCTTCAGCTGACTAAGTGTTTCTTTCTGCAGCAAAGCAATCAGCAAAGCAATTAATTTGAAAACGTTTGCTGTTGCTTGAGTCATCAGTTTTTCTTTATTTTTGCTTTTGCTTAACTCTTTACTATGAAGTTGTGGCTAACTACGATTGCTGTTTCTTGCTGCTACTCGCTGCTTTTTATTCCTTTTAACATTGGAAACGTATTTATGTATGTATTTATTACTTACAATACGTAAGAAAATACATACAATAAATATATACAATACAAATACAAACGTTGTTTTTTTTTTTCTTAAAAACAACAGCAAAAGAAAAAACAAATATCAACTTATTGCTTAAGCAACAGCAACCGATTTCACACATCAAATTACATTATCTACCAATGGAATTGAAAACGTATCACCTAAATGAGATTGATTTATAATTTGATCGTAACAAAAAACTTACAAAAAAAAATGTCGCGTTGTACTCGTAACAGTAACATACGAGAATAATTTGTACTACAAACAAATATATGTATATAATAAATATGATTTTTAAATTGTTATTTTTATAGCGGAGGCACTTACATCAATAAACCGATAGTCATACAAAGCAATTATGATATCCATATTATTCTCGGTACAATAATGCCCTTAACAATGTCAGCCGTTTTTGTACAGCTGCAGGAAGAACGATCCAGTAACATGATGAGATTGCAAAAAATTGCTCGTGTCAGTGAGAAAAGTAGATGGAGCTTAACATTTCTGTGGGATTATTATATATTTTTACTTGTTGCTATATTGTACTTAATAATGTTAATATTATTTATTATCGTCAAACCAACCTTTCTTATTGTAGCGGGTAAGTTAATTGAGTAAACAATAGCATTTGCTATTAACAAATTTACATACGAGTGCGGTCTCAGAATTAACCCTCTTTATTTTTCAACATTATTTTAATAGTGATATTTCATAACTTTAATACTTCCTAATAAGACCGTTTTTTCAAACTTCTTGCATGAAAAATTGTTAACCTCCATTTTACAAAAATATTTACTCATCATCTTCTGTTTAACGGTTTGGAAGGGAAATAAAACATCCAGTTTTATGTCATTGTTGATTGTCGATTGTCTGAATGAGAGTCTTTTTGATAAAACAGCTCTATCTTTTTATACCCTTCACCACAAAAAGTGAAAATCAAGTCTGCCAAGGCACTAGATCAGCTAGAGAAAATTTAAATACGCCAATCGATCAGAAATAGTGTCAAAAGAAGTGCTATTGGAAATCAGCAAGATCGGTCCACGTCCTTCGAAGCAGTGGGCAAAATACCCCGTCTACCTCTAATTTTTCCATTTTATTTAAAACAATGAAGTAACTCCGCTCGCCCAAATTTTCCGAGTTACGGGGCTCTGTCAATTTTAAAATTTTTTAAACTATCAATATGGGTATCACTTTAAAGCTTTTAAAGAGATCTTAATGAAAAAAACTAAAATTTTTTACAAATGCTTAACCTATTAAGAGCCGATAAAAATTTTATGTAAAATTATAAATAGTACTTAATTTTTTTCTTATATTTTAGTTCTTTGTCACCCCATATATTTGCTTTTTTGATTGGAGTTACCTCACTAAACCAGATTTAAATAGACCGTGAAGGGTATATAAAATTCGGCATAGCCGAATATTGCAGTCTTTTTTACTTCTTTATAAATCACTTTGATTTCTTAATTTTTTATTATCTCACCATTACCCTTTTGTCTTGGCCCTCTGTAAATACAGTTAATAGTTACAGAAATTTAAATCTGAGGGAACATCCTCAGTGGACTGGCAGTTTGTAGCCCAAATTGTAACTTTATTTCATGGCTACCACACAAATTTCAGTCGCTGCATTGCCATGTCAAATTAAATCTTTTTAATATTTGTTTCACTCTCTCTAAGAAAATTAACGTCAAGACCACCTCGTGTATCCATATCTTTGCTAGTCGACAAATCCATATTGTTTTGTTGTAAGCGATACTCACTATCTTAAATGTTTCTTGGTTTCTGGCATTTTGTGAAGGATCTGTTTTTTTTTCGACGGATATTAGCGCTCATATTCAAGTGTTAAGAATCGCCTTACTGATCGAATGGATGCTTTTTATGGCCAAACATTTCTGTGTATTGTATAATCTTAAGCCAATTGCAGCACTATCATTTTCCGATGGTCAATAACCGATTTCGAGGCGTTGCAGAGTTCAAATTACCAAATAACACAAGTTGCTTAAAACTAAATAATTGTTTATAAAATGGTGGTAGTTGACAAAAGCAAAATCAAGTTGAACGAGGAGATAAATTTCAAGCAAATTTTCTGAATCTTTTTTTTTCATTTCTGACGTTATCGCCGAACACAACTGGGACGAATGACGAATTTCGTCCAACACAACGAATACGTTGTCAAAAATTCGTTTTGTAAATTCGTCGTATGAAACATAATAACGACGAAAAACACAACTGTTATAATTTTTGAATTTGTTTACTTTCTGTAAGCTGCTAAGGTGACCATCAGAAATAATATTTAAAAAGTTAAACATTAGTAGAAACACAACTAAAAACTATTTTTATATTTAACTTAAAATCTGAACGCTTATTATAAATGCTGCTGATTTTTTCGTCGTTCGCCGGCGTAAGAAATAGAAATAATTCTATTCCATAGTTCGCCGCGTACGACGAATTCCTTTCCTTTTATATTCCATTGAATTGTATGTTCTGTTTTTACGCCCCCTCCTAATCACATGATTACGTTTCTCGAGACTAACATTCCTATAACTGCCAACGAATAACCTAAGATAGTTCTAGGTTCGCACTCGTAAAATTTATGTCAATAACTTGAATGACTTTAACCTTTTTATTTTTATTTCCCTTTTAAATTTTCAGCTGCCTTAACATTATTTATTCTCTGTGGCATGGCTTCTTTATTTTTTATTTATCTGGTTTACTTATACTTGAAGGAAGACAATCCATTCAGAGCCTTTGTTAAAATCTTTTTGATACAGATCTCTTTAGGTAAGTTTCTCAACTTAAGTAAATAAAGTCGTCTAATAAAAATTTAATATAAAGAAGACATAAAAAGTTAATTGAAACTTTAAAAGATAACATTCATTGTATCTACTTACTAAATTAAAAATTGAATTTCGTATTAACCAACCAATGAGGGAAAAAATAATTTTCATTTTTTTTCGTCACCTTAATATAATGTTCGCTAAGGCCATGATACATGGAGCGGTCATAAATGGCATGTATGCCAAAAAAATATGTTAGTAAAGATTAAATGTGTGTATGACAATGTTGTTGACAGGTCTGTACGATTTTATAATCTTTGAAAAAAGTTCATATAATAATAGTTTCTATACGATCAGAGTTGCATTTTAAATTGCATCTTTTTTGTGTAACAATGCGCCACCTAAACACTCTTTTTCTTACGAATTTTCTATGCGGGATAGAATTCTGTCAGATTTTCTTGTGAATGAATTGTACGATTGTGTAGAATAGTCAGTTGTGGTCTTTGAGACCATGACATGCTAAGTGATTTAATGGTTTGATCTGTCTTTGATTTGTGCCTTAAAATTAGGATGGATATAAAATGTGTGACAGATTATTTGACAGGTCTGTTTAAATTGCTAGAAAATCAAAAATAATAGTTTCTTTACGATCAGAGTTCCATTTCAGTTGCATCTTTCTTTTTTTTGTGACAGTGTGTCACCTTAAAGCACATTTTGCGATTTTCCTAAAGGCCAGGGGGTTTACTCTCTATTCCGATGCGAAAGCAAGTTCGATGCATTAAGTAAATGCGATAAGAGTACAATTTGATACTCTGTAATGTTTACGCAAACGCTTTCGCAAAATAATTTAAAAAAGAAGCACTCTGGCACAACAAAATAAGCAATAGAGAAGAATGACAAAATAAAATGTCAAAATTTGTAAACAAAAACATTTATTTTATTAAATAATGCACAAAGCTTCGCGTCTAATGCAAAATATTATTAATTATAAACATTTAATGTAGACTACAAAAAGATCTTTGACGAACAAAATGTTGTAAATATAATTTTGTGTGTGTGTGTGTTTTTTTTATTAAAAAATAAAAACTAGTGATGGATTCAGTGGCATTATGGATGGAGACGGAAAATGAACATAACATTTAAAATGTAATTTCCATTTTGCGAATATAGTAAAACTTCTTCTGCAGGCTTTTTGTTTGCTGTAACATGTTGGGTAGCATTTATACTTGCACCAAAGCATTTTGATGCTTACCTTATTCTTCCGCATAAATAAATATTTATGTTGTGTTAGTTTTATATTTATCAAAATACATTACTTGTTTTCTACCCTATTCATCTCTTTAGGAAGTCCATTATAATTAAGGCCGTCCGTCAGTTTTTTGACGCGTTGTTTGGCATTCCCACACTGCAATTGTTCTTTGGCCAAACCGATTTGCTGCATTATAAAATCAAATTTCGATATTAAAATTTAGATATTAATATAAAAATTTATTTATGCTTACTTACATGATTCGTTCCCTTTGCGTTTGATATTTTGTTAGCGCAAGATATTTGCGTATAACGAACGATTTTGACATAAGCTTTCGTATTACTGAGTGCTGTGATACCATATTTGCGAAAGAGAATAAAATTATATGCGAAAGAAAATACGAAAACGCAATAGAGGGTACCAATTGTTTGATTACTTGCCATTTTTCTTTCGCATCGCAATAGAGAGTAACCCCCCAGGATTCACTATCATACACAATCGTACGATTTTATCACACAAAAACCTGACAGAATTCCGTCCTACTTTAAAAATTCTTTCCAAATGGTGTCGCAGGTGCCACACTATTATACAAAAAAGATGAAAAAACATATGGTTTTAATACTTTGTTGTGGTTTTTTCATCATCTTAAACAACTCAACCCTGATCGCATGAAAAATATTTTATGAATTATTTCGAAAAGATTATAAAATCGTGCAGATCTGTCAAAAACTCTGCCACACACATACATTTTAAATCCACACTATCATACTTTTTAAGCACACATGCATTTTTTTTACATATCGTACGACTAAGTATGATAAAGAATCCTGGCCTTAAGGACAGAATTTTATCAGAATTTCTTGTGACTGTGTGGGATATTGCTTACAGCTGAGAGTAGAAAGATGCTTTAACATTAAAGTCCACGTTTATACTATGCGATTTTTTGATGCAACTTTTTTTCAATTCTCTTTATAAGTTGCAGTGATATTCGTTATTTTAAACAAAACATAATCAACATAAACATTCCATCAATACTGAAGGTATGCTATATTGCTTACCCCTCTTGTTTCACCACCAAATAAAAAATTCGTGCTAGTTTTATGAAAAATTGCTTAGTGTAAATGCCGTCAAAGACAATTGTAGAAAAGAAGAAAAATAAATATAAAATTACGAGTTTCAAGTGGATTAAAATTATTTATTTTATTAACATTAAAACACTTTTTATTTTTATCATTTTAGGACTTCTTCCTTATGTTTTATTCTCAAATATGTTCCTAAATATATCTCAAATTTTATTTTTGATATTAATGCTTTTGCCTGGCTTTAGTGTCTTGCATGGCACAACTAAAATTTTCGACAACAATCAGAAACTGGAGTTTCGTAAGTCTTTTCTTCTTTTTCCTTTAACTGTGTAATTTCCTTAAAAACTGTTTATTTATAGATTCGTATTTGGAGTTTAACAATCCAGGCATATTAGACTCTGTAATTTGTATGATCATAACGTTTTTTATATATTTAACTGCATTTGTAGCTGTTATTATATATCGTAGAGCATATTACAAGTCGACACCTAAGAAGTAAGTTTGTCACATCAAAAATAAAAGCCAAAAGTAAAACAATTCTTATTATATTTTAAAAATAAATAGATAAATTCTACATGAGAAGAAATTTTATATATTTCTTGCATTATTACTGTTAATTGGAAATTCATTTCAGAGTCAAACAATTAGCCTCCGTTTGTTACCCATATGATGATGAACGTGTGGTTAAAGAAAAAGTTCGCATATCAAATATGAGTATAGAGGCGTGTAAAATCCAAATTATTTTAGTGGATCAATTGGAGTCTTCATTGCCGAAGACAGGGAATCGTGTTAATACAGTATCTTTTGGTTTAAACAAGTAAGTATTTTTCTAAGTGTATGTACATATGTTCACTTAAAGGACATACACAAATTTCCTTAAGTTTACTTAACTTCATACACTGTTCTCTTTTAATATGGCTTTTTTTAATACAATTTGCAACTGTGAATTTTCCCATTATTCTTGCAATAAAAGGATTCGGCCAGGATTTTCAAATTGAACTTGGGATTAACAACAAATTAGTAGGTCAAAATATAAGAGTATTTCATTAGTAAACAAATAAAGTATTTTCAAATTATTTAATACTAGCTAATCCATGCAGCATTTTGCAAGACTATACGAGGGCTGCTATATATATTTCTGGCCTGGCAACACTGAGTGCTGCCAAGTGCAATTTGACATTTCCATTGGAAAGTTTGACATTTTTAAGCATAATCGTACTCAAAACGTTTTGACGTACGACCATTATTTGTGTTGTTTACAGTGACTTCAAAAAATTAATATAGAAAAAAAAAGGAATTAACTCGTGAACATTTTCGTGCCATCATTTTTCACAACTTTCGATGTGGATTATCACGACAAGAGTGCATTGATGAACTTTAATCTTTGTATGGCGATGAAGCACCATCCTATAGCAGTGTGAAAAATTGGTATAATGAATTTAATCGTGGCCGAAGCTCGCTCAAAGACGAATTCCGTGAAGGTCGTCCAAAAACGGCTGTTGTGCCAGAGAACATTGATGCCGTGCATGAACTCATAATGCAAGATCGACATGCGACATACCGAGAGATAGAGACATCCTTGGACATTTCTTCCACCAGCATACATTTGATACTGCATGAACACCTGGCCGTAAAAAAGGTTTGTTCTCGTTGGATCCCGCACAATTTGAAAGTCGCTCAAAAATAGGTTCCTGTCGACTGGTGCAAAGAAATGTTGCAAAAATACGATTGCGGTGCTTCAAAAGACATTTATAAGATCGTCACAGGTTATGAATCATGGATCTATGCGTATGAGCCCGAAACGAAACAACAATCGACCGTGTGGGTCTTCAAAGACGAGCAAAATCCAACGAAAGTTGTTAGTGGAAGAAGCACTTCGAAGCAAATGGTCGCCTGTTTCTTCGGCAAAACTGGTCATGTGGCGACTGTTCCGCTTGAGCAACGTAGGACGGTCACTTCTGAGTGGTACACTACAATTTGTTTGCCTGAAGTCATCGGAGAAATTCGAAAAACCAACAAGAGAAGACGAATCATTGTTCACCATGACAATGCGAGCTCTCACACATCGGCTCAAACCAGAGCGTTTTTGACCGGCCCAAACGTCGAATTAATGGGTCATTCGCCGTACAGCCCTGATTTGGTACCTAATACCTTCTTTTTGTTTCCGCACATCAAGAAAAAAATGCGTGGTCAACGATTTTCGTCGCCAGAAGAAGCTGTTGAAGTTTTTAAAAACCATGTTTTAGAGGTGTCTCAATCGGAGTGGAAAAAGTGCTTCGACAACTGGTTTGAGCGCATGCAAAAGTGTATAAATCATGCTGGAGAATACTTTGAAAAACAATAAAACCATTTTTGATTATAAATTTTCGCATTTTCACTATTAGGCCAGAAATATATAGAGCAGCCCTCGTACATATTAATAAGAAACTTTCTAGTGCAATAATTCTTGCAAAAAATCCGACTTTAAAACAGATTTCATCTGTAGGTCTATAACGGTTCAAAAGTATGGCCACATACTCTTGTTATTGACATGGCCACATACATCAAATTACATTAATTATTGAGACGCCCTTATTTTCCATTTCCAAACTTTACACCTGTTCAACAGTTCGGCAATACACATCAAACTAGAGCAACTATAGGCGCACCCTTTAATTTCTAAATTCAAATTATATACTTGCTGTTGTAGTAGACTTAGCAATCAGGTTCGTTGTAAATTTAAACCTTCTGTCTATAACGAATAACGGTTCAACGGTTTGGCCATATACATCAGATTACATCAACTATTGTAAAACCCTTTAATTTATAATTTAAATCATTTATACTTCTTAGTATACCAAACAAAGCAATAGAAATTCTATCTAATTTTCAAGTGTTTGTATTTAACGGTTCAAAGGATACGGACATGTAGGTCAAATTACATTAATTTTGGGAATATCCTTTTATTTCCAAATTTTATTCTTGTTGTTATAGCGGAGTTAGCAATACAGGTTCGTTGTTATTTTAAACGTCTGTCTACAACTGTTCAAAAGTATGGCCAAACACATCAAATTAACTGAACTATTGGGGTACCCTTTAATTTATAATTTTAAATATTAATACTTGTTACACTATAACGGTCATAACAATCGCCATTCTGTTCAATTTGCAAGCATTTGTCTATAACGGTACAAAAGATAGGCCCACATAAGTCAATTTACATAAATTATGGGAACACCCTTTAATTTCTAAATTCAAATTATAAACTTGTTGATATAGCGGGCTTAGCAATACAGATCCCTTTTAAGTTTCAGCGTTCTGTGTATAACAGTTCAAAAATTCGGCCACATACATCAAATTATATCAACTATTGGGACACCCTTTAATTTCCAAATCCGAATTTATACTTATAATTATAGCGGAGTTACCAATACAGGTTCCTTGTAAATTTCAGCTGTCTGTCTATAACGGTTCAAAAGTTTGCCCGCATATATAAAATTACATTAACTATTGGGACACCTTTTAACTTATAATTTAAAATTTGTATACCTATTATAACATTCATAGTAATCGATATTGTGTCTAATTTTTAATCATTTGTCTATAACGGTTCAAAAGATAGGCCCATATAGGTCAATTTACGTCACATGTGGGGACACCCTTTAATTTTTAGATTTCTTTGTATTCATTTTTTTATTAGGTGCTATAGTAATACGCTGTATTTTTAATTTTAAAGGAGTTCCCTACACGCCATAAATATGTATGTTATATTGGGAAACCCTTTAATTTTTAAGATTATGAACTGTTTTTAAAACGGGACCGATCTAATCTAATAATCTATCAAATTACAAAAAAAATTCAAAATCGGTTTAGAAATCACTGAGTTCCGCAGGCACAAAAAAAGCAACATTCACACGAATTACGAGTAATAAACACCTTTCAGTGCTCTACGTGTTATAATTCTCTAAAAACACAATGAACATTTTTTACTTTTAATTCCAACAATTTGTTTCAAGCTGTGCGCATTAACAGCAGAACAGAACTATACCTATTATAGTTCTCTAGCTATACGGTAATACTCTTTCACTTTGTATGGGGAGGTACCACGCCTATTATTTCAATCCAGCCAGTTTTTTGCTACACTATGCATATTAATAAGATTGTTGTATTTTTTACCAAGTAACACAATGAATGATAAATATTTGTTTCGTAATGAAAGCGCAACATCCACGTGAAATGTCAAAAAAAGTACCATAAAATTTAAGGAGAGTGATTCACTATTGTAGGCAACTATAGAGTTCCAACAAACAAACATACAAACACATTTTGTGCGAGGGCGGGTCATTAAGTCCATGACTTCTTTGTTTACCCATGCCTTCACAACAAAAAGTAGAAAAAGGGTATATCTAAGTTTGTCATTCCGTTTGTAATTTCACAATATCCATTTCCGACCGTGTTAGTGTCCGTCCGTATTAGTGTTGAAATCAACTTTTCTAAAGCCCTAGATGAGCTAGAGAAAATTTAAATACCCCAATCGATCAGACAAAGTTTCGAAAATTTTGCTATTGAAAATCAGCAAGATCGGTCCATGTTCTTCGAGGCGGCGGGCAAAACACCACGCCTGCCTCTAACTTTTCCATATCATTTGGAATAATGAAGTAAGTCCAAATAAAAACCCAATACATATATGAGGCGATAGAAAATTGAAAATTAAGAAAAATAACATCAAGTGAAAAAATTAGCGTTCGCCCATATTTTCCGAATTACGAGCCTCTGAACTTTTCAAATTCTTTAAAAAATCAATATGGATATCATTTAAAAGCTTTTAAAGAGATCTTTAAAAATGCTTAACCCATTAAGGGACGATGACATTTTTATGTAAAATTATATATAGTACTAATTTTTTTATTTCTTAATTCTCTGTTACCCCAATTTTTGTTTTTTGATTGGAGTTACTATCCTACACTAAACTTGATTTAGATATATGGTAAAGGATATATAAGATTCGGAATAGCGGAAGATAGCACTCTTACTTATTTTAATTTATAAACGTCGTTATCGATTTGAGAGGCTAAAACAGTTGAATTTTTTAAACTCGCCGCTTAAATTCCTACGTATACTTTTTTTTTTAGTATTAGAGTCCTGCACAAATATAATCATGGAAATTTTTAATTGTTTTCTTTCACAGTTACTGCTGTTTAGCTATTTACGGTTCAAATAATTCGGGAAAAACTCACATAGTTAAACAACTAGTTGGCGAAGAGGGCTTTTGGTTTGGCGAAGTTTATATAGCTGGCTACAATATTAAAAAGCACACGGCAAAAGCTTTAAAGCATGTTGGTTATTGTCCACAAAATAGGGGTTTTAACAGCCTGCTAACACCAAATGAATTATTCAGATTCTTTTTAATACTTTACGGCATACGAGATTCAAGTCTCTTAGAACAATTAAAAAGCCTTTCTTTGTCGCTGCAGTTACGTGGCTATATGAATACCAGAATTGGAGACTTACCGGAAAATATAAAACGTCGATTAAATTTTGGTGCGGCTTTAATTGCTCGTAAAAGAGTTTTAATATTTGATGAGCCCACCAGAGGTTTGCCAGCTTATGACAGGATCTTAATGTGGAATATTCTTAGATTCTGTCGCAGCATGAATAACACAATAATTTTTACTACAAGTGAATCATTAGAGTTAAAGGAATTAGCAGATTTTGTGGTAACAGTAAATGATGGAGAAATGATAAGTTTTGACAATCCTCATAATTTGGAGTATTATTATAATATCGGTTTCTATATAGAGATCAAACTCTATGCGGATGGTTTAACTTTGGAAGAGGTGGAAGAGAAGTATAAATGTTTAAAAGGCTTCTCATGTACATATCTTTTTTCAATTATGGCCTTATTTCTAGTTTAAGCATGGATGTGGAAAATCTTAATCGTTTTGTCAGGATCTTTCATGAAGAATCGGAGTTGATGTAAGTATACAATAACTTTAGCATAAATATAATCTAAATATATTTTAATAGTGTCGAGCAAACTTATAGAAATAAAAGCAATAAAATATTATATATAATATATCATGAACTCGGTTGACATCTTACGAAGATTTGCAATTTAAAATTTATTTCGTTTACTTAAATAACTCAAATCTTTATAACTCAGAAACGGCTCGACGGATATTTTGCACGGTTAGCAAATTTTGTCCAGAGCATCGTAGGTTCTATGGGAAAAATCAGCAACATTTTTGTGTGATTATTAAATACGCTTTTTTTAATACCCTTTACCATAAAAAGTTGAAACATAGTATAACTAAGTTGTCATTCCGTTTGTAATTTCTACAATAACCATTTCCGATCCCATAAAGTATATATATTTTGAGTTCTTATGCATAGCGAAGTCGATTTAGCGATGTCCGTCTGTCCGTCCGTGTTGAAATCAAGCTTGCCAACTCAATATAAAAAATTAAAATACGCCAATCGATCAAATATAGTGTCGAAAGAGGTGTTATTCATGTCCTTCGTGGCAGCGGGCAAAACACCACCCCTTCCTCTTATTTTTCCTTATCATTTGAAACAATGAAGTAACTCCAGTCAAAAAAACAACTAAAGGGTGATTTTTTAGCTGTTATCTTTTTGGCAACACTGGTTTAATCAGCTGACGCACGTTTCGTGTTTTGTTTCACTGTCAAACATCTTCAATTTGGTCTATAATTTAACCATGAATCGTCTTACAAACGAACAACGCTTGCAAATTATTGAATTTTATTATCAACATGCGTGCTCTGTTAAGAAAGTTCATCATCGCGCGCTTCTTCCATTTTATGGTCAGTTGAGTTTTGGCTCAATGGGTACGTAAATAAGCAGAAGTGTCTATTTTGGAGTCAATATCAGGCAGAAACATTGCAAGAGCTACCAATGCGTCCAGAAAAAGTCACAGTTTGGTGCGGTTTATGGGCTGGTGGCATCATTGGACCGTACTTCTTCAAAGATGATGCGAATCGTAACGTAACTGTGAATGGTGACCACTACCGTGAGATGATATCCAACTTTTTTTTTGCCCAAAATGCAAGAGCTTGACTTGCATGACATGTGGTTTCAACAAGACGGTGCTACATGCCACACAGCACGCGCAACAATGAACTTATTGAGAGACGAGTTTGGTGAACAAATTATTTTACGTTCGGGACCGGTCAATTGGCGGCCTAGATCATGCGATTTAACGCCTTTAGACTATTTTTTGTGGGACTATGCTAAAGCTCATGTCTATAAGGACAAGCCCGCTTCAATTGACGCATTGAAAGACAACATTGAAGTATTTATTCGTGAGATACCGGTCGAAATGTTGGAAAGAGTATGACAAAATTGGACTATGCGCATGGACCATTTGAGGCGCAGTCAAGTTCAACATTTGCATGAAATAATCTTCAAACATTAAATTATATGGACCGTACTATCGATTCAAATAAAGATTCATGCATTTTTCTGAATTTTATGTGTTTTTTTTAACTCTTCTATAGCTTTTAAAACTTACCCCCTTATATGGGAAAAAATTGGTGCTCACCCATATTTTCCGAATTACGGGTCTCTAAACTTTTCAAATTCTTTAAAAAATTAAAAAACTAAAAATTAAAAGCTTTTCAAGAGATCTTTAAGGAAATACTACAATTTTTAAAAAAAATTCTTAACCCATTAAGAACCGATGACATTTTTATGTAAAACTATATAGTACCTAATTTATTTATTTTTTTTTTCTTATTTTTTAGTTCTCTGTCACCCCAGTATTTAGTTTTTTTATTGGAGTTACTTCACTAAACTAAATTTACATTGATAGTGAAATTTAGCACTCTTACTTGTTATAACTATATTTTAAATAGATAGATTTTCTTTATAATTTACATAATTATAAATAAAATGTAAACGATCATGCACACGAACAATTTTTAACGGCATTTGCAAACTACTAAACGAAAATTTTTGAAATTTAAAGAAATTAAGTGAAAAATTATCACGTTTTCACAAAGAACATATTTAAAATAATTAGGAATTAATTGAATACGAAGTATTGGTGGAACAAAAAAAAACTATCTCCACAAAATTTGAAAAATTTGCAATAAATAATTTTTGTTTTAAGAACCATATTTATACCAAAAGTGCAATATCTGCTGCGATAAAAATATGCGTAAAATAACACATGATTACAAATAATAAAAATCTAAAGTTAAAAACTAAAGTGTGTTTGATTTATTTCAACCCCACAGAGATCCTGCATTGGTTAAGTTTTTAAAACACAATACGACTTTATTGCAGTGACAATTGACAGAGTATTCTTAAAAGTAAATTACAAAAATTAAAAAAAAAAACTCACACAGACAGTCTAGAGTCAACCAACCACTCAGAATTCAAAGATAATACTTCCCAAATAGAGAAATTATGCAGCCCTAACAAAAACACACTTTTGGTATTTTCAGTTTTAGATTTTGTATCATTTGAAATTCTTTTATTTCAGATATCGCTGTGATTGTGTAGTCAAATATTATATACCCGTTGAAAATGTTTTATATTCGTATATATTTGGAGTCATGGAAAAACATCGTCATCGTCTTAATATTGCCGACTACTCTCTAGGTTCACTTTCTCTTAACGGAGTATTAAGAATGTTGCGTAAATGTCGCAAAGAAAAGAAACGGTTTGAAAGAGCACCTCTAAACGTTTTAAAGGATCCAAAAACTTTACCAAGAAGAAACTAAATAAGAAAACTTATTAGAATAAATATTCATTAAACATGAGTGTGATTTTTTATAAAGAAATTTTCTGCATTTTTATGATTTTTGTTTAAAATTATAGAGCTGTACTTGTTTTTTTTTATTATCAAAAGCATTACGTTCGGTTTTATTGAAAACAAAATTCAACGTTTTAAGTTCAGTGAAGTAACATTAAGGACTTCACTCTTTTCGTAACATTTATTTTATCGAATATTTTTATATAGTTTTTATTGTATACTATACTTTGAAAAAAATTTTATTAAAACAAAATTTTTATAGTTTTTATTTTTTTTAAATCAGAATAAAAAATGGCAGGGGTACATAACCACAGCGCCAGGGTATCCCACGAGTTTTCAGATATAAACAGTCTCTGCAAGAACTGCACATCGACTTATACCTTCCTATAGGAAGTGGTAAATCCTAAACAGGATATTGAAGTCTTAATGATTATATATATATATATATATATATATATATATATATATATATATATTTTTAATATTTGTTAAAAGGATGACATTTTTATAAAAGCCTGTTGAGAAAAAACGTGCGCTTTGCATCCTTAATTATAACCTCACTTTTTTGAAAAAGGAAATCTGCTCGCACACAGATGTTTCCCCTTCGAGATAAAGTAATAAACTAATTTTTGTTTTCGCTTGATATTTAATATACAGTGTTGGAAAAAACAATAGGAACACAACATATTTTTATTATTTAATAAAAAAAAAACGTTCAAAACTAAGAAAAAACTTTTAAATAGTCATGATCGAATCTTTGTATTCCATAAAAGTATATAATATTAAAAAAAAATTAACGATAACTCAAAAAACTACTGAATCATAAAATTCAGTAATAGTAGTTGTCCACTACTTACCAATAATTAAAATCAAACTGCAATGGTAGACTTAAATTTTAACTTAAAAAAACAATAACAACAAAAATAGAAAATGTTATATTTGGTCTATCGTAACATGTACTTTTTGCCGTCCGTACACGCGGTTTATTTTTTCATGTACGCTTTATTCGTTCACGCAGTTATTTTTGTTTTTCAATGTACGTTTTTTTCGTACACGGTTTTATTTTTTTCATGTACTTTTTTTCCAACCACGAAGTTATTTTAATTTTTCCATGTACTTTTTTCCGTGTGCGTACTGAAAATAGAGTACGTGTACGCAAATAAATATTGTGATAAAACACATTCGTGGATGTGTACGAAAAATTTCGAAATTTCAATTGTTATGAAAAATAATGTACGGGTTGGTTTTAGTTGTGTGTTTTTAATTTATGTACGAGACTTTTGTACAGTGAGTGTACTTTTTTGAACTCTGGTAAAAATATTCCCTTAAAATAAACTACACCCATTGCCGAAAGTTTTATCAAAAATTTCGTGGTGGTCCTTAGAGTTTCTTCAGACGTACCGGTGGCAAAGAAGGTCACCTCGGTTTTATCAACTGTCCACATTGAGATTACCTTGAAAAAAGAAAAATACAATTAATTTTTTCCAACGTTTTTAGACTGCCGTTTTTTTTATTTAAAAAAATCCAAACCAAGATTTTTTTTATAATATTATTAAAACAGTATAGGACACCCAAAGAAATTAGAAAGAAAGCTATACATAAATAATCTTAAATATTAAAGGATATCCCCTTTAGTGACATAATTTGCCCTTTATGCCTCTTATGTTTCAAAGCATTATAATCAAACACTTGAAAACTACACAGAATATGTACTTCTATATCTGCTATAACAAAAAGTATTAAATTGAAAATTAAAGGGTGTCCCATAGGTGATTAATATTGATGTATATGGTCTTATCCTTTGAGGGGTTATAGAAAGAGAGCTAAATTTACACAAAACCTGTGTTAAGTACTTTATAACAATATAAAATTTAAAACTGGAAGTTAAAGGGTGTCCCTGTATGTGATGTTATCTGATATATATGGTGCTATCTTTTGAGCCGCTATATACAGAGACTTGAAATTTAGTATATAAACTAAAGGGAAGATGATCTCGTCTCTCTGTTTTAAATTATTTTTTTTTCAAGAATTGTATCCATTTTTCTATTACTAAATTAAATACAACTTTGCTTGACGGAAAGATATTCACCCTTATCGCGAATCTCAAGGGAATAATTTCTGGGGAATAATTTTGTTAAGGAATAAAATAAACATCTGTTACAATTCGAACACTCTATTGTGAATTGATGTAATTTTATTTTTTACGCGTATTTTTGTAATTTTTTTTAATTCTTATTTTCTTGCAAAATGAATAGTATTTCGATGAGATACAAGTTGTTAGAAGAAAAAAAATTATTGTCAAAAATAAAGAGAGGAAATTTGAGAGATGCGTCAAATCCACTGTATTTATCAGAAGCAATGTAAGTGAAAACAGGAAGAATTGTTGGCATTATGTACATATGTGCATACGAGAATATAAACAAATTCTTTGCAGCTTCCAACAACATTATAGAGTAAGCAAAGTAGCTTTCAAGTATCTTTTAGATATATTGGTACAGAATTGCTTACCTGATAGCGATTCTTTCGCTAGTGAAGCTTGCAGCATGTCTACGCTTTTTTGCAAAAGGAAGCTATCAAAAAGGTGTTGGGCGGCAAATGGACGTTGGTGGAGCGCAATCTACTTTTCGTGAGTTGTTGGCAGAAATTTTAACGATTTTCGAAAACAAACTTTGTCCGAGGTGGATTTGTTGGACAAATATAGAGCAACAAAAAGCTATTGCCAGGGAAATTTTGAAAAACATGGCTTATTAGGCATTAAAAAAACCAAACAATTAATAGCTATTTTAAAAAATACCAAGAAAACTGCTGACATAGCGTTTCTTTTTTATTCCCAATCAAAATATTTGTCAAAAAATTCACATAACTTTTGTGGAAAAATCCACGGGAATAAAAATCAACGATACCATATTTTTTCGAACATGCGAGTTTTTTCATGTGGAAATAAGTCAGAATTGCAACTTTAGTGAGCATTGAGTTAAAAGGAGAAAACACAAAACACATATTCCACTTAAAGCAAAAAAACCGTCTTTCAGCCTTTCTTTCAGTCTTTTCGATCCGCCTTAGCAACCTGGAAATAGAAAAAGTTTTGTTGTAGAAGCTATGGAGCTCCTATTACCTTTCTTACACCATGTATATAAATATTTGTTCTTGATATTATGTATTTCCAATTTAATTATATATATATATAAATAACTGTAGACATATTTTGTTTAGATTTTGTTCAACTTACTATACATATGTATGTTTTTATTTATGTATATATGCATGTGTATAGACCTTTTTCCTTTACTTATTTTATCTAAGATTTTACCACATTAATTTTTCTTTTTTTATATATTGAAAACAAAGAAAAATTGTTTTAAAACTAAACAGAATTTAGATTAATACTTAAATAAATTTATTTTAAAGTTTTAACAAAAACATAAGTACACGCAAAGAAATTAATGATAACAATTTTTAGAGGCAACACATTAATTATAAAATTTTATTTTAGCTATTATTTATAAATACCTGCGTTTAGAAGTTAAACAATTAAAACAAAGCAGTGATATATGTATGTATATATATTGTCTTTTTGAAATTAGAATTAAAACTTCCTAAATAAAATATTAAATAAAATTCATTTGGGAAAATAATTAAATGACTGACTGTTTTATAAAATAGATGAATGACTTGAAAGAAAAAAGATTGATTTGCAAAGGGATTTTTTAACGGGCGCCCCCATTGTGATATTTAAACGGCTTTAAACAATTTCGAGAACGTTCCTAAATGCAAGAAAGTACTTTTATTTAAAGACTACACTACAATCTGAGCTAATGCAAGTGGTCATAGTGAAAAATGACAGATGAAATCTGTTTTGAAGTCGGTTTTTTCGCAAGAAACAAAATAACACACGTTTTTTCTTCATTCTTCTTATTGTCGGTAAGTAGCCAGAAGCAAATATTTGTATTACATAGCTCCAAGCATAAAGTATTCATATAAAGTAGCCAAAAAGTATGTTTATTATCAACACAAAGTAGCCAAAAATAATGTTTTCGTTTTTGGCTACTTTTCAAATTGCAGCAAAAAATTGAGTAGAATATTTTTGCTTTTTGTACCCCTACCAATACTTAACTGAAGTAGCAAAGAGGCTACTTCTACATACTGCTTTATTTTTTTGAAAAGTAGCTGTAGCTCAAAAATTTTAATGCTTCGGAAAGAAACGGCGTCTACCGCTATTTCTACTTGTCGCCTTATTTTTTGGAAAAGTAGCTGTAGCTACTTGAAAAAGTAGGAGCTGTAGCCGTAGCTGTATTTAAAAAAAGGTAGGTAAAGTAGGAATTCAAACACTGGTGGCTTGTCACCTACTTAGTCACCCTAACCATGAGATGATAACTGCTGCCTCCTCGGTACATCCGGCAAGACTTTAGGCACTATAGCAATGACATCAGGGACATTATTCCATACACGATAAACAGGATGGTCATTGCAGAAACCTAAAAGCTAGATGCAATATGGTCCTGAATGAACGTAACCACCCCCGCGTTTTTGCAAAATGAGAAGCTTTTACACAGGCAAACGGGATCAGTTCTAAAACAATTAATTAAGAGCCTGTTGGTGCAGCATACTCAACTGCTACCATGAACGAATAATTGCTGGCACTTTAAACCGTTGCACAGTGTATTAATTGAACTGTCCCATTTAACGTCCTTTAGAACTATGGGTACGACCGGTTGAAGTTGAGCAATTTTTCCAGCTCCAAGAACCATCTGGTGACCACACATGACTAAATTTTTTATATCTTTTCAGGAAAAAAAAAACTCTCGACAGCAGCAGAGCTATTACGACAACAAGGCTAATCTAAGTAAGAACACAAAATAAAAGTAAAATTAAAAACCACAAATAAGAAAATTTCCAATCGAGCAAGCGGTCATGGCTTGAATTTTGTGAGGATGTTTTTACATTTGCTTGGTGTAAGTTCGCTGGATACGTTTTGTTGTTCGTGTATAATTTAAAATAAAATGAGAAACTAAAATAATGAATATTAAATTAAAATGGAAATGTTAAAACTCCAATGCTATTAAAAATTGTATCTTCAAGGGACGCGATGAAACTTTAAGACAGAATTAAAAAAATTACACATTGTAAATCTGGAGTAAGTATGTAAACTATAAAAGCAGTTTGCTTAAAATACTTTTTTCATTTGCATCGACATTATACACAAAAAAAAATCGAACAAACATAAAATTATCATTTGCTTTTATGTTTGCGAACAGTGCAGACGACGATTCTGTTGCGGCTTTTTTGCAAGCTTTTCTTTAATTTTTCATCAAATACATCATAATAATTTTTCGTTTTTTTTTATAACATTTATCGCCTCCGCAAATCAACCCATATTTCAAAAATACACAAAATTTTTTGAAATAAAAATTTAAGATTTAAAATTTAAAATTTCAACCAATTTCAAAAGCGTTTGATTACTACTTATAGTTTATTTATATATTTTATAATATTTATTATTTATTATATTTTATTTATTGTATTTTAGTTTTTAGTATTTTACAAATTACAACTTTAACATATGCCTTAGTATAAATTTGTTTTTGTTTTCTTTTTTTTTAATTTTATTTTATTTGAAATATTCCTTTTGTTAAATATATAGTAGATTAGTCAGTTAAATGTTGCTGTCGTTAATAAATATAATTATATAGAATATAAAGTGTTTAAGAAAACTGGGTGTGTGGGAGGGAACAAGGGAAATAAGAGTATACAATATGAAAAGTGAAAATGGTTTATGAATTTATTTTAAAAAAGTTGTTTTTTTTTATAGAAAAAATACCATTGTTACATGCATTTATGTTGTATATTACAAAAAAATATATATTATGTTTATTTGTTTTTTCTTCATTTTTTTTCCAAAGACATTTTTGTTACTATATCGCAAAAAGGGAGGGAGTTTGTGTTTTGGTTTTCTTTTTTTGAAATTTTTATTTAGTTAAAATTCCAAATTAAATACCTGTTGAAATTAATGATTTGATTTTGCTAAAGGTGTGTGGGTGTGTTTTTTGTAGTTTTAGAACATAATTTCTCCATCACTATATTTATATATGATTATTTTTATAAGTTTTGTTACTGTTGTTTTTTTATACTGTTATATTTAAATTTTAGTTTTTACTTAAAAAGTTATTCCTATTCTGGTGTTGTATCCGGAAAACCACTAACTTCTGACTGTTCGAGTACATTAACACCATCAACAACGTATGATATGCGTATGCGCATGCGCAGGGTTGCCTAAAAGAAAAGATTTATTTATTATTATTTTTTTAACTAAAAATTACAACAACTAGTTAATGGTTAACTTACACTTGATGTACTGACAACACGCATTTCTTGAGTTATAACACCGCCAGGTGGTAAAACAGAACCAGATGGAGACAACATCTGTAAGGTAAAACTTTTGGGAACTGCCGCCTGAAATTTATAGAACAGAAAATTTTAGTTTTAAAATCGCAAGTGATGCACTGAGATATTTGGTGAAAATATTATGTGAAAATAAAAATTTCGTTTCATTAGTAATTTTTATAACTTGTATATGCCACTCCTAATCAATAAAATTTAAACATAAATTCTGCATTTTTATGAGGAAATAGAATAACAACGAAATGGATCTTTTAAGCACTGCAGTTAACTAACGGACTTTTAATTGTATATTAAGCAGATTATGCAACTAAAAATACTATCGAAACAACCATGCAAAACTTTCAAAATTTATAATTTAAAAAAAAAATTCAAAATTAATCTAGCGATATTTCTAAAAAATATTTTACGAAAAATTCGGTATCAAAACTAAACATTAAAATCAAAATTTTAAAAAAATGTTCAATCTAAATAATCGAAATTTTTCCTACAATAATAATTATAATTTAAAATCGACAATTAACAAAATAAATTTAAATAAATTTTCACCCAAAAATGCGAGTAATCGAAATTTTAAGAAAAATCGAAATTTAAAAAAAATAACACAACAAATATTCCAAAAAAAAAAAATCACCTAAAACTTAATTTCAGAATCACTCGAAATTTTAGAGAAAGCAAAAACTTAACTGAAACATTAAATTTGTTGCCGAAAATATTTGATTGAAATAAAATCGAAATTTCACCAAAAGCACTCTGAACTCACAAAGACATAAAGAATTGAAATTTCGCTTAAAAATGTATTCAAATAATTGAAAAGTATACAAAAATTAAATTTTTTTACCAAAAAAACTATATTTTGCCGCCAAAGTGAAAAAAAACACACAAATTCGATTTTTAATTAAAAATTAGAAGCGAAATTCACGCTTTGCTATTTTAGAACTTTTACATCTAGAAGTTTTAGTAAATCTTGATAAATTTAAAACACGAGAATAACAAAAAAGCCTACATTTTTAATTTATAGTGATTACACCATTTACAATACTAAAAACTGTAGTTTTCTGTTGTTTTCTGCTCTTTCGATTTCTTTATGATACAGAAGAAAAGCCGCTCACACTTAGAATATGAACCGTGAATACCGCTAGAGTTTCACTAAAAATATTAATATGTATACAAAATTCTAAAATTTCCAATTAAATGGAAAACTGTAAATCAAAAGTGGTGTTCTTAAATATTATTGTAATATTGATTTCCCATAAATTCAAAAGACTTTTAATCGTCCGAAAGGACTTGAAATATCGAAAAAGTTTCCGAGTAAATTATTATATTAGGATTACACAAAGGTAAAGTAACAGTTTTCTATAATGTTCTAAATATTATTTAAATTAAATAGAAATTTAAAGCAATTTCGAATCTGAAACAGAACAAAATTCTTTGTTTAAGTGCTGTTAAGGGCTTATGCTAAGCAAAATATCATAAAACATTCAAAAATCTCGCCCCAACAAAGTTAAAAATATATAAAACAAAGTTAATTTTCGAAACAGCAGACGCTTTAAGTCCAGTCGAAATCTTAGTCTGTTATTATACCCTTCATCACAAAAAGTGGAAAAAGGGTATAAGTAAGTTTATCATTCCGTTTGTAATTTCTACAATATCAATTTTCGATCCCATATAGTATATACAATCTGAGTTGCAAAGCATAGCGAATGCGATGTCCGTCTGTCCGTCCGTGTTAGTTTTGAAACGAAGTTTGCCAAACCACTAGATCAGTTAGATAAAATTTAAATACGCCAATCGAAAGAGGTGCTATCGAAAATCAGCAAAATCAGTCCACATCCTTCGAGGCAGCGGGCAAGATACCACGCCTATCTCTAATTTTATCCATATCATTTGAAACAATGAAGTAACTCCAATCAATATAACAAATATATGAGGCGATAGAAAATTAAAAAATAAGAAAAAACATCAAGTGAAAAAATTGGCGCTTGTTTTTACTTTCAATTAGGGCATATCAAAAAATATCACAAAAATTTATTTTTTTTCTCTGATTAAATTACCTGAAATAGATATTGTTCCAATGTTGATGTCGAACTATTTGTAGTTGTCATATAAATTTGCATTGAATCATTTCCTTTAACTGGTACTAATTGAACCAAAACACCATTTTTATTTAAAGCTGTCAACTTGGGTCCTTGGGGCTAAAAGCAAGCAGCAAATTTATGTATTTTAGCTTAAAGTAAAAATTGTAAAATAAATTACTTACCACACTGACATTATTTAAAGCTGTTGTTGCAGCTAAAGGATCATTAATTAAAGAATTGTGTTGTGTTAAATCAATTGACGGTGTAGTTATACTAGCGGCAGCCATAATTGATGATAAATCATTACCATTTGTAGGTACTACGGTGGTTGTTGTGTTAGATAAAATACTATTTAAATCACCTAAACTGCCAACCATACAACCGCCACCACCACCACCAGCCACTAAAACATTATTCATATTTATATGAAGGGCATTGGAGGTAGCATTTGTTGTTGTGATAGCATTTGATGATTGCGTAACTGTTGACATATCCAGACCTAATAAATCAAGAAAATCTTGATTATTAGCTGTTGCATCATTAGCATTGAGCGAATTTTTCTTTTGCACCGATAAATCTGTTGATGTTGTGTTAGTGATTGTTAAATCAGAACCTCCCAAAAGATCTAAGAGAACGTTCTAGACGTAGAAAAGAAAAAAAGTGAATATTTCTTTTTTTGTTGTTGTTAATTAAACTTACGGTATTATCACTCATTGTATTCATATTGCTTTCTGTATTCACTTGTTCATCAGTTAAACCATTTTCGATTAGATCAGGACTATTGTCATCATATGAACCGCTACTTTCTCCATTTTGTGAGGACATACGACTCACTTGCATGGCTGGCATTTTTTCCAAAAGGGCTGGACGCAAATGTTTGTAAGTGCCAAAAAGTTGTGAAAACTCTACACCTCTTTGTTGTAAGTCAACATTTAAATGACTTCCAAAGGAGGTAATCAAAGCCTGAACTTCTCTGTTTAAAAATTTATAATGAAAAATGTTAAAACTTAAAAATTATACTGAACAACGGAAAAATAAAATATAATTTATGCCAATTAAGCAAAATTTATATTTTCGTTACTTTTATGGCCCAATTTTGTCTAATTTTTAGAGATGGGACAATTAAAATCATTAAAGCGTAAATCTTTTTTTTAATAACCCGTTACTTCATGTAATTTTGTAAGTGTGTCTATAGGTATTGCAAATTTGTTGAAAAAAAGTCCAAACAATCATAAAATATCCATCTCAGACTGCGATAATGACAGAGTTTTTTTTAATGTCTGACGGAAATTCCGGATGATTGTCAAATTATTTCTAACATCAGACAAAAAGTTTTGACCAATTTTTTGCATAAAGTTAGTGGTTTGTTTTGTTGTAGGACCTTTCTTTCGACTTGCAATCTGGCTTTTGTTGGACAGGGGAAAAACTACCGAAGATGCCCAAAATGCAATTACCTAACATAGATACGCTCACTAGAAAAGGATCGGTCTTTCGTGCAATGATTTCTGCAGGAACTCTCATGATGATCGAACATATTAATTGCTCAGGATACCGGAGTTTAAGAAGCCTACCCAAAGAAAACATCATATGAAAATAATGAACTAATCACCCCTCCTATCGTGAACAAAATGTGAAATTTTTGTTCCCATGAAATTTTTATATCCCATGAAGGGAAAATTGCTATTGTGATTTTTATTTTATTTCAAAAACGTAACGTGTAGGACGATTAAAAGCCTTAGCTGCTGACCCATTTCAATAAAAAAAAATTTTTGATTTTTTATACCCCCATTTTTGAAAATATTTAAAAATATTTTTGATTATTTTTTGTTTTGCATCTTGACGAGCATAATGTAAGTCTGCACTGCAGTAATTGATATCGAATGAAAAAAATGAGTTATTGATATAAATATTCTAATTAAAACATTTAAAAACTGGCATAATGTATGCAGTTCCCCAGCAAAATTTAGGTGAACAAATCTAAGGGAAAAGTGCTTTCGAGAAAAAAAATCAATCACGATAAGCGAAATATTTGTTTACGTGAAAAATTGTTCACGCGAATTATTCACGATAGCAATTTGGGGAAAAGAGAAAAAATTATGAGGGAAAATATATTCATGATAGGGATGAATTTCTTTTAAAAAAACTGTGGCTGGTTTTCTCTTCCACTCCGCGTAGGCCTCACTTAGTTACTTAGCTAGGCGAATGTCTTGGCAGATGGGCATTTTTACTTCACCTTAAACTGTCCTTGTCTTTGTTTTGATCTTTACCCTTTTTCGTAGTTAACACAGAAGCATCAGCGTTTTGGATCTAAGTGATTCGTAGAAACAACACAGTTAACTGCTAAACCTAGCTAACATGGTCGTGATGTTGTAACTGTTGATCATAACGTCAACCTTGACTCCAGTGCTGCATTAAAACGAAGAAAAAATTAATCCTATTTCAGCCTTTCTGTCAAATTTTTTGACAAAATGTGGCTCATATGGACATATATCCAGCTAAATCGTTAGTATCATTATTAATAAAGTCTGGTTGCTGTGACCGATCAGTTTAATCCGAAGTTTTTGATTTACAACGTAATTTCTTTTTAGTAATAACTTTAGGGACAACTAAGGCGAATTAATTTACAGGTGGTTTTAGTAGCCCAGCTGATTTTTGTTTATGTTCGACGTTGTTGTCAAAATTCTAAAATAATTTTAAAAATAAAAAATTTTTGAAAAAATAAAAATTTAATTTAATTTATTTATTAAATATTTCATAATATTCTCATGATATTCTCAGTAACTAATAGAGTTCTCATTTAATCAATTTGGCTTTTGATAAAAGACTTTCTATTTTTCTACACAAAATTTGGGTAAAATCCACTGATGAGCTATTTGAGCAGTAGTGAAATGGCCATATGGATATGCTTTCCCCGCAGTAATACATTTCATTTTTTAGTTTAGTTTAAAATAATAAATATTTCATGAGAATATCATGAAATATTTATATTTGAAGGAATCAAGCACGAATAAAGTTAATTAAATTTTTAAAGATTCCGAATAATAAATTTTCATATTGAAAAAATAAAAAAATTTCAAATTTTATAAAATCAAATTTCAAAAGAAAAAAATGAAATATGAGGTATTGCTGCACGTGTAGGAGAAAAAAAACCAACTGTTACAACTGAATTTAAAGCACGAAATTATGATAAAAAGATAAATTAAATTCGGTTTCCTCTTATTTCGTCAGCTCTTTTTGACATCAACGTGGGCCTTGGGGACAACCATGGCGAAATAATACTAGGTAGTCACAATGGCGAGTTCATTAATTTTCAACGTAAACGTTAAATGTCAAACACCATAAAAAAAATTATACACATTTTTTATATATGGAGTTTGACATTTAGCGTTTACGGCGAAAGTGATGAATTCGCCATCGAGACCACCTTAATTTTTTCGCCATGGGGACAACGAAAATATACATTTTGATAACCAACAACAAAAAAGACTAGTTTTTAAATAATTTTTCTTACTCGACACAGCTTTGTAGTCTAGTGCTTAGCTTAGCTAAAGACACTAATGCATATTGCTTGCTAGTTATAGAAACTTGAGCAGAAGTTAAAAATTTATGGAACATTGCAATTAATTCACTTTCTGAGGGACGTTCAAACTCTAAATTAAATACAAATTTTATATTCATTACTTTCGCATCAACTTAATTGTATAAATCTAGAAAATAAAATACTCACCATCATCATTTGAACCATACATAAACATATCACCATATTCACCAATAGCCCAAACAGCAACTTGTAATAAAGGCTGTTTATCTTCACAGTGATTGGATACTTGTAAAGATTCCCAAAAACGATTGGTTATATAAGTTTGTTCTAAAGCTGGACTGCTGGACACAAGTTGTATAGTAGACGAGACTACATCGTCACGGACATAGTTGCCAGCCTAATTGAAACAATATATTATTTGAAATGGAACAAATAAAATTAAAATTTGAAAATAAATGCAAAATTTTTTACCGCTATTAAAACACTTAATTGTGTGTCTAAATGCCATCTGGTATTGGGCGAATAACGTTCGGCTGCCAAAATCATGCCCGAACTACATTGAGCTTTGAATTCTGCATCGGCCTTTTCCAAAAACAGCAACAATTCTTTTGTCATGGTGCGTATATTTTGGGCATTAATTAAAGCAAATGATAGTTCCATAGCACGTTTTCGTATTGAAACGTCTGGATCTTTTAGGCACTCCAAAATAGTAGTACGATGTCTTTGTACAGCCGATGTATCTGCATGCACTGTGCGCAGTAAAGTATTTAAAGCCACATAACGTATATTTTTATCCGAGTTTAAAAGAAAACGTCCCAATATATTAACAGCCAAAACACGAAGACCACCCTCGGATCTTTGAAAGAAATTTTAATTCTTTTTTTTTTAATTTTTTTAATTATTTAAAACTTACCTTATATCCATTATGGATAGGACCGTCTCATACAGTATAGTGTTGCCAACATTTTTACTTGTTTCGGTATTGGTGGCCACCTGTGCCAATATATCGTTCATGGCTTCCGAAGCATCGGTGTCGTTATGGCCCAAAATACGTAGCAGCCGTAAAATTTTTACTTGCAGAAATGGATCACTTACACCGCTAACGTCATGCTCCGGTGAGTAACCGCCCAAAATAAGATTCTTTAAGATGCGCACCAAATTCGGCACAATCTAAATACAGAAAAGGAAAAAAATAGTGTTTAAATAAAATTCAACAAAATTAAAACGAAAATAATTTTATATTCGATAATTTAATTTTTACAATACTTTCATTTCTCATCACATTGCACATATGAAGAGTTTAACTAAAAGTTAAAGTTATTGAAATATTTTTTTTTTCATTTGTCGCCTGTTAATTGCCAGATTATCAGAAACAATTTATTGTATACATACCTAAAAGTAATTAATAAGATGGATTAATTGATTGCCAATATCATTAGCATTGATAAATGATGCTCATAATACTTTTGTAGCTTTACCATTATTTTCGCTAATAGTAATGATTTTCAATAAAAAGTTTACATTGATAATTAGTTAAAAAGCAAAGTCATTATCATTGACTAATGATTAAATAGTAGTTAAATTTTTTTCATTGTAACTATTTTAAACAATGCCAATGAAACTTCAATGGCTTATTGTACATTACGTTGCCTAGGTCAATTTTTTAGGGTGAAAAATTTTACACTACAAAGTCTCTTTCTCCCCTGTGGCCGCACGTCAACACAGTAGAAACAATTTTTATAATCGAAAGAGTAATTATGGAAATAAAACATTTAGATACAAGAAACGGCGCCACCTATCGAAGCCATTCTACTAAGTCTATCACCAAAAAAAAAAAAAAAACACAAAGCAAATTTTTAATTTGATGTACCTATAAATTGATAGCAGAGTATTTTCCTTGTTTTAGATAAAAATTGTGCTATCTTTTGAATTTCATTAAAATGGATTCAGACACACAAAATAGCTCGTTCCCTTATTTAAAGTTTGGGTGCACATTTTGAAAAAGGAAAAAAAAAAATAGCCTATTACACCCGCTAGGTAAAGAGCTATGTATGTTTCATGATTCAATAAAACCGGTACAGCCATACAAAATTTCCCTGATCCTTCCTCTATGTAAAAACAAACACTATGTGGGTTAGGATCTTTTAATGTTTCAAAAAGAAAATCGGGTCAGACTTCACCTTATATACTCTCTATTACTCTCAGTCAATATGGTTTCTGGTTTTCGATTGATAAACTTATAGGAAAATGCATTCGTCAGTTTTTCTCACTTTCGCTGTTTTTGAAAAATTGAAAAAGTTAATTTCAAGATAAATAAGTAGTACAAAGCTCACGGTACATCTGAAACCGCAATTTAGCAAAAGCAAAAATAAAAACAACAACAACAAAATATTTTTTTTTAATTGTAATTGCTATTACCATATCAGTGACATACGAGGGCTGCTTTATATATTTCTGGCCTAATAGTGAAAATGCGAATATTTATAATCAAAAATGGTTTTATTGTTTTACAAAGTATTCTCCAGCATGATTTATACACTTTTGCATGCGCTCAAACCAGTTGTCGAAGCACTTTTTCCACTCCGATTGAGACACCTCTAAAACATGGTTTTTGAACACTTCAACAGCTTCTTCTGGCGACGAAAATCGTTGACTACGCATTTTTTTCTTGATGTGCGGAAACAAGAAGAAGTCATTAGGTGCCAAGTCAGGGCTGTACGGCGGATGACCCATTAATTCGACGTTTTGGCCGGTCAAAAACGCTCTGGTTTGAGCCGATGTGTGAGAGCTCGCATTGTCATGGTGAACAATGATTCGTCTTCTCTTGTTGGTTTTTTGAATTTCTCTGATGACTTCAGGCAAACAAATTGTAGTCTACCACTCAGAAGTGACCGTCCTACGTTTCTCAAGCGGAACAGTCGCCACATGACCAGTTTTGCCGAAGAAACAGGCGACCATTTGCTTCGAAGTGCTTCTTCCACGAACAACTTTCGTTGGATTTTGCTCGTCTTTGAAGACCCACACGGTCGATTGTTGTTTCGTTTCGGGCTCATACGCATAGATCCATGATTCGTCACCTGTGACGATCTTATAAACGTCTTTTGAAGCACCGCAATCGTATTTTTGCAACATTTCTTTGCACCAATCGACACGAGCCTTGTTTTGAGCGACTTTCAAATTGTGCGGGATCCAACGAGAACAAACCTTTTTTACGGCCAGGTGTTCATGCAGTATCGAATGTATGCTGGTGGAAGAAATGTCCAAGGATGTCTCTATCTCTCGGTATGCCGCATGTCGATCTTGCATTATGAGTTCACGCACGGCATCAATGTTCTCTGGCACAACAGCCGTTTTTGGACGACCTTCACGGAATTCGTCTTTGAGCGAGCTTCGGCCACGATTAAGTTCATTATACCAATTTTTCACAGTGCTATAGGATGGTGCTTCATCGCCATACAAAGATTTAAGTTCATCAATGCACTCTTGTGGTGATAATCCACGTCGAAAGTTGTCAAAAATGATGGCACGAAAATGTTCACGAGTTAATTCCATTTTTTTCTACATTAATTTTTTCAAGTCACTGTAAACAACACAAATAATGGTCGTACGTCAAAACGTTTTGAGTACGATTATGCTTAAAAATGACAAACTTTCCAATGGAAATGTCAGATTGCACTTGGCAGCACTCAGTGTTGCCAGGCCAGAAATATATATAGCAGCCCTCGTACATATGACTGAGGATCATTTTGAAATTAGGCAGTACTTTATGTGATTGGAAAATATGTACATACGTAGAAGGTATTCCGCTCTTTTACTAAAACTGTTATGGCAAGTTTTTGACTTCATATTTAAATGCTCATTTAGTTAATTTGTATTTAATCGATCGTTTTTATTTAACTATGATAAAAATATGGCAGCATTACGAAATATCAAAATAATTATCAATAGCTTATGTAAAACAGCTGCTAACAATTGAATGAATTGCAAATTTTGTTAAAAATATTTGAAATATATTAAAAAATGCCAGCAATACTCATTTATTCACCACCTAAACTAATTTTATTTACTATTTTAACCTTTTAATTACTATTTTCATTAAGAAATGTGTGCAAAACACAAAATATTGCTATATCAATGGCGAAAATGTTTGTTTGCTGATAAACGCTTACAACCAAACATTTATCTGTATATTTTTTGTGGTCTTTGCAGCTTTATTGGTTTCTGGAGAATAATATATTCGTAACGACTGTTTCGTAAGTGCTTTTTGCTGATTTATTGATTCCTTATTTTTTTTTTTTTTTTTTTTTTTTTTTTGTTAGAGAAAATTATGCTTGCTCTCATTTTCGCGGGTATAATAATGCTACGTAAATTGATGATCGGTATATATGATCGATGTTTATATAAATTTAAATTTAATTGCTTTTATTATTATTATTTTCTTTTTTTATTAAAGATAAATCAATGGCCAGTTGTTGACTTCGTTTTTAAATATCATTTAAATTTAAATTTTATATTTAAAATTCAGTTTTTCAATGCACACTTAAATCAAAATTAAATGATCAATCTTGCGCATTTAAAGTCCATTTAAATAATACCGTTTTACCATATGGTTATGGCAGTTTTTGTTGTTGTTTCGCAAAACTTAACAAAAGTAAACAAACATTTCAGTCATTGATAGAACAATACTTTATGTTTTGTACACATTTCTTAATAAAAATGGTAAATAAAAAGTTAAATTAATAAATTAAATAAGTTTGTGTGGTATGAGTATCGCTGACATTTTTAAAATATTTTAAATATTTTTAAAAAATTTGCAATTCATTGTGTTTGTTAGCAGCTGTTTTTCATAAGCAATGGAGATATATTTTGATAGTTAAATAAGAACGATTAAAGATGACTGAAAAACTGTATTTAAATACAACTTACGAGGGCTGCTATATATATATATTTCTGGCCTGGCAACACTGAGCGCTGCCAAGTGCAATCTGACATTTCTATTGGAGAGTTTGTCATTTTTAAGCATAATCGTACTCAAAGCGTTTTGACGTACGACCATTATTTGTGTTGTTTACAGTGACTTGAAAAAATTAATATAGAAAAAAATGGAATTAACTCGTGAACATTTTTGTGCCATCATTTTTCACAACTTTCGACGTGGGTTATCACGACAAGAGTGCATTGATGAACTTAAATCTTTGTATGACGATGAAGCACTATCCTATAACAATGTGAAAAATTGGTATAATGAATTTAATCGTGGCCGAAGCTCGCTCAAAGACGAATTCCGTGAAGGTCGTCCAAAAACGGCTGTTGTGCCACAGAACATTGATGCCGTGCGTGAACTCATAATGCAAGATCGACATGCGACATACCGAGAGATAGAGACATCCTTGGACATTTCTTCCACCAGCATACATTCGATACTGCATGAACACCTGGCCGTAAAAAAGGTTTGTTCTCGTTGGATCCCGCACAATTTGAAAGTCGCTCAAAAAAAGGCTCGTGTCGATTGGTGCAAAGAAATGTTGCAAAAATACGATTGCGGTGCTTCAAAAGACGTTTATAGGATTGTCACCGAATGAGCCCGAAATGAAACAACAATCGACCGTGTGAGTCTTCAAAGACGAGCAAAATCCAACGAAAGTTGTTCGTGGAAGAAGCACTTCGAAGCAAATGGTCGCCTGTTTCTTCGGCAAAACATCAAGAAAAAATGCGTAGTCAACGATTTTCGTCGCCAGAAGAAGCTGTTGAAGTGTTCAAAAACCATGTTTTAGAGGTGTCTCAATCGGAGTGGAAAAAGTGCTTCGACAACTGGTTTGAGCGCATGCAAAAGTGTATAAATCATGCTGGAGAATACTTTGAAAAAAAAAAACATTTTTGATTATAAATCTTCGCATTTTCACTATTAAGCCAGAAATATATAGAGCAGCCCTCGTAAATTTAAATAAAAATATTTGATATATATTTAAAAAATGTCAATAGTCACTACCTAAACTTATTTTATTCAATAATTTAACTTTTTAATTACTATTTTCATTATGAAATGTGTGCAAAACAGAAAATATTGTTCTATCAATGGCTAAAATGTTTGTTTATTTTTGTTAATTTTTGCGAAACAACAACAAGAAATGCCATAACTATATGGTAAAACCGTATTATTTAAATGAACTTTAAATGCGCAAGATTGGTCATTTAAGTGTGCATTAAAAAACTGAATTTTTTATTTAAATATGAAGTCTAAAACTGGCCCTTATAGTTTTACAAAAACAATCTTAGGAAAAGAGCAAAAGAAAAGACAAATTTTATTTTAAAAATCCCAGAATTTTTTGTCGTTAAGAAATCTTAAAAGTAGAGAGTACAGGAATATATATAGAAATTTCTTTTTTAGCTAATTATAAATATCAAGACCTTAAAAGTGTAAAAAACTTTTTTTTTTAATTTCTCAATTATATGTCACATAAAATGAAAAAAAAATACAAAATACTTTAAACAGGTTGACAGGTGTGCGAACAAGGATTTAGCATACTGTATGTGTTACAAAGTTATTAAAGACTTTAAAAAAATTTGTTTTATATTTTTTTAACTAAAGTATCTCTTAAGTTCATTATTTAAAAATACTTGTACTTCATCCCCCAACTAATTTATTTCAATTATTTTACAGAAAAAATTTTTACACATTAAAATTACACTAAAATTATATTTGTTTTAAGATAGAACTTTAACTAAATGTTTAATTAGTTCAATTGCTTATTAAATTAAAAATTTGTTTTTAATGAAAAATATAATTTAACAATTAATTATTTAATTAAATAATTTTATATTTATTTTTCAACTAAATATGTAATTGAAGCAAACAAAAATTTAATTAATTTTTAATCTAAAAACAAATAAAATCTTTAATAGTGCAAAAACACTTTTCTCTGTTTATAAAAAATATAAAATAGAATATTAGAAAAGTATTAATAAAAAAGAATTTGTTGCATAAAGGAATGTGATTAAAACAGTGTTTTGGTGCAGGCGGATTAAAGCAAAAATTATGAAAGTAAATTCTCTACTGTGCTGATCAATTTTTAAATAGTGCGGATAAAAATATTTTTATTAGCGATTAAAAATAAATAAGCTTAAAAGCTTCTCAGAAATCGAGAATAGACAAAAATACAAAATTTTATGGTTTTTAAATAATATTTAATTGATGTTCGCTAGCTAGATAATAAACAGATAAATATAAATGAAGTTAAATGCAATTTTTTTGAAAGCTAAGGTTCTTCTTTTAGTCGCGAAGTAACTCAGGCTGCAACAAAAGAAAAAGTCTGGGCTGTTTCGTACAGAAAGAAGAAGAATTTTATTCTTTTAAAAGCTTTCTCTTCTACCCAAACTTGTAGTACGGGAACAGTTTTCGGTAACATTGGGGACCTGAGGGATCCCAAAGTTGAGTACGGGAACGCACCTAAAATATAGCAAAATTATTTTTGGAAAAGTCAAATTGCTATCAAACCGTGCTGTGTTTTCTAGAGAAGAAAAAGAAATTGCGCGTATTTAATATAATTTATAATTTTACTACCAAATTTATTAAAAATTTTTAGGACCACCGGAACCTTTCTATAATTTCTGTGTCATTATACAAATTAAAATCGTTTTTAATATTCTTATAAACGAGAGGCTTCCTTATTATTGTGTTATTGAAGTTCTCAAATATTTCGTAATCACTTCAATTTTCATCAGCACTAGAAAAATTCCATGTAAGTGTAGGAACACAATACTCGACGGTAACGATAGTTTCATACAAATTTGACATAAGTTATAGTTCAACGACAATACCGCTGAGATAAAATTTATTTTATTTTCTTCTCGGTTTTCATTATTCTCTCACATTTAGTCTCTCACTCTCCTAAAAATATTGCCACATATTTCCAAAAATATTTGTATTTTATAAGCATTTGGGTTCACAATAATAGCAAAGGCACATTATTTAATAAAAATAGAATAAAATTTCAGGAATAAAAATAACTAAAAAAAAACGTAAATGAAAAAATAATTGAAAAGAAAAAAAAATATGAGAATAAAATTGATTGGAAAATAACTGAAAAGGTGAAAAATATGAGCCAATGTATCATCTCAAATCAGTCATCATTTATTCTGCGTCCCTATCTTTAATCTGTATGAAGGTTTTGAAAATTTCCATTGAATTCCTTGCAAGATTAACCAGTCCAATAGACTCTAATGCCATGTACATGTTAAATGTACTTAATATCCTTTAAATTTCATGAATTTTGTTTTAATAGAATTCATCTGATTCATTTAAATAATAATAAAATATTTAAATAAAATATTTTTGACAACAAACACAAAACTGAAATGAAAACAAATATTATTAATGCCATCAGAGAATCGTCGTTATTTTGTTCACTAACTCTCAGTAACGATAAATCGTTCCGTTACCGTCGTCTGTTGTGTTTCTACACTAACTAGATTTCCATAAAATTATTTGTTTATATTTTTAACAGCTGTTTTGTATTTTGTTATGTAAATGTGAGTTTAAACTAATAATATTTTCCGCTTGAACTAGAAAATTTAAGTAAAAAATAGTCAACTGAAAAAGTAAATACAAAGATTAAAAGTAATCCTAATCTCTATTTTCGATCCCAAAAAGTGGACCGATCTAAATTTTATAAAAAAGAACTAAAAAATTTTATTTATATTTTTTTGTGATTAGAGTTACTGATGGATAATTGTTACCGTTTTTAAATAAAATAACCGCAATGCGAGTTAATAATTATATGTTTACCACTTAGTCCCCCTCCAGACTTTGCAACTTTTGTTGCACAATTCTTAGGCAATCAAGACCCAAATTTCAGAATGCAATTTTAAAAGTCAATTTAAGAAAGGTTTAAAAACAAATTTTACATGTCTTAACGAGGACTTATGAATATAATAAAAATAAATAAATAATTTACTAAAAAAAAATAATACAAATTATTGTGCAGACCGATTTAAAGTGATTTCTTTAAGGAACTGCTAGTTTCGGTTATATAACTGTATTATTAATTTTATAGCCACTGTATTTTCTGAAATCCAGAGAATCCGCTAGCCTCTAGCTAAAAAACTTACATCAAGTATGAAAAATATAACAAAATGTTTTTTATTTTTTAATACAAATTCTAAATCTACTGCTTACTAAGAATCTAAATTAAAAAATAGATAAACATTCTAAATTATTTTCTAAATCAACAAAAATAACTAAATTTAAAAAAAGTGCAACAATCAAAAATTAAATTTGAAAAGTGCTGCAAAAATTGAGAAAATATAAACTATTGATTGTAACAACTAAACAAAATCAACAGGACAAGAACAAAGCAAAAAAAAAAAAATGATTATTACCATACCTCTCGATTTCCACTATCCTGGCAAGCAAAATACAATTAAGGATTTAATGTACGTATAGGTTTTTTGTTAGTTTATGTTTTTTTTTTTAGTTTGAGGAAAAAAACAATAAATTAGCATTATTTTTTAGCATAAAAAATAAAAACAAAAAATAATGAAAAAAAAATTTAAAGCGAACAATTGCAAATACTTAAATAGAAGTAAAATTAAATTTAAACTTAATGAAGCATAAATGGAATGCCAATTATTTCATTGGAAAGTTTTTGAAGTAATTGTAGATGTATTTTATTGATTAATGTATATATGTATGTACGTATGTTTGGTTATTTTTAGTTTTAATTTTTGTCTCAATTTTTTTTTTTAAACTAAAAATTCCAACATGCCAACACGATGCTAAATTTTTTATCTCCTGTAAGTTTGTTTTCTCAGGAGTTAGAGGAAATATTTTTTTAAGAAGTTATACATTTAAAGTAAAGAGCAGGTGATGCAGGTGTGCTTTATTGAATATAAGTACTGAGATACAAAAAAATATGTTAACAATGATCAATAGGCCTGACCAGCATTCCAATTATTAAGATATCAATTTTTTCATTAAATACAATTTAATTGTTAAAACAAATAATTTCTTAATGAGATTTAATATATGTTTGATTTATTTTTAAATATATTTATATTTATTATATATTTAATTTACGCAAAAAGTAACTAACCTTTTTAAAATGCATCAGGGTATCGGCACTGTTTTCACACATTTCTGTTATTAATGTTACACCCGTTATCAAAATACCTAAAAGAAATATTTAAAATGTTTGAAATAAATTTTAAATACAATAGATGCCTGCATAATACATATGCATGTATGAGGTCTGATCAAAAAATAACCGTTATTTTAAAATTTCGTAAGTTACGTACGTTCGATTTTCACATTTATTTCTGTTATGTTGGTACACATGTTTGTTATATTTGTTGGCAACATCAGCCATTTTGGATTGTCAGTTTGTTTAAACAGATCCAAAAATGGATCGAAGAAACTGTATTAAGTTTTGTTAAAAAAATACAATTTTAGGGTCCGCCAAATAACTTTTTTTGGAAAATTCTATAAAAAAAAACGCATTAGATAGTAAGTTGGCTTCAACTCTTAAACCAATTGGACTTTGTATTGTATTGGTATGACACTAAGGTCTTTATGCAAAATTCGTCTCAGTGATCTCTCCGAAATGTTCAATTGTTGAGAACGACGGTGAGTTGATGTTGATGGCGGTTCACGCACACTTTCTGCCACAGCAGCAATGTATACGCACGGTTTTTGGCTTTTCACGCTTTGATTTATTGATGAGGATGCCAGTTTCCTTCACTTTTTTTCACAATATAACGAACATACAGAACTGACGGTGCTTCTCTTCTTCCAAAATCGGTACGCAATTTTTGCACACATTCTGCAACATTAACATGATTTTCGAAGTAATGTCGCAATATTTTCCAGCGTTGTTCAAGCCTTCAGCGGAAGGATAAAACTAATCTTTCAAATCAGACATTAGCTAAGTGTTGCCATTCACGAAATAAGCACTAGTCGAAAAAAAAACGTTACATTGCGGACCCTTTAAATGGCGAGTCTACTATGAGCAGAACACAAATTCAATTGTGGTATAACCGGTTCAAGAAAGGCCGAGAAAAGCAAATCAAGTTCGTTCAAATGTAAAGGTTTTGATCACTGTTTTCACAGACTTGTGGAAAAAAAAATCATGGATTTTGCACCAAGATAACGCACTAGCTCACACATTGATGCTTGTGCGTGATTTTTTGGTCAGAAACAAAACCGTTATCACAGTGTTCACCAAGCTTGGCCCCGCTGACTTTTTTCTCTTCCCAATACTGAAGATACCGATGAAAGGAAAGCGTTTTGCTACGATTGAGGAGATAAAAAAAATCGAAACAGGAGCTGTTGGCGATATCAAAAAGCACGTTCCAGAAGTGTTTCGAGGATTGAAAAAAACGCTGGCATAAGTGTATTTTATCTGAGGGGGATTACTTTGATAAATTAATAAATAATTTAAAAAAAATGAAAACAACGGTAATTTTTTGATCGGACCTCGTATGTATGTAATACTCGTACAATGTACAAAATACAACTTTCTTATTTTTAGACTCAAGGGAAAGTGAAATTTTTTTCTTTACTTTCGACTGCTAAAATTTTACTGCAAACGGAAAGAGACTTTAAAAAAAAAATAACAACATTTATAACAACAAAAAATAAAATCCGTTTTTAAAAGGACACAACAAATTTACAGTATTTTTTCGTTTATTTGATTAACCAAATTTAATGAGCCCTAAACGAGACAACAACCGACCGTGTGGGTCTTCAAAGACGAGCAAAATCCAACGAAAGTTGTTCGTGGAAGAAGCACTTCGAAGCAAATGGTTGCCTGTTTCTTCGGCAAAACAGGTCATGTGGCGACTGTTCCGCTTGAGCAACGTAGGACGGTCACTTTTGAGTGGTACACTACAATTTGTTTGCCTGAAGTCATCGGAGAAATTTGAAAAACCAACAAGAGAAGACGAATCATTGTTCACCATGACAATGCGAGCTCTCACACATCGGCTCAAACCGGATCGTTTTTGACCGGCCAAAACGTCGAATTAATGGGTCATCCGCCGTACAGCCCTGACTTGGCACCTAATGACTTCTTCTTGTTTCCGCACATCAAGAACAAAATGCGTAGTCAACGATTTTCGTCGCCAGAAGAAGCTGTTGAAGTGTTCAAAAACCATGTTTTAGAGGTGTCTCAATCGGAGTGGAAAAAGTGCTTCGACAACTGGTTTGAGCGCATGCAAAAGTGTATAAATCATGCTGGAGAATAATTTGAAAAACAATAAAACTATTTTTGATTATAAATATTCGCATTTTCACTATTAGGCCAGAAATATATAGAGCAGCCCTCGTATATATAAACATTTTTACTAGTTCATTTAGTTCAAGCAATGGAATCGTTTAATTTAACTAGTTCGCTTATAAATTGCCCAAGTTCGCTTTCAGGGCCTTTCAAATTAAAACTTTGTTCATCACTAATCAAATATAAACATGAACTCTTACATTCAAACCTAAATTAGCGCGTAACGCGAAATCTATCTGTCAACAATTCTCGTGTACATACAAAATGTATGAACCAAACCATAATAGCGCGGCGTCAAAGCCTAGCAAATGGAAAATCCGATTTTGAGAGTGAGTTAGGAAGTGAAGTTGGCTGCTTGTTTTGGTTTTATTGAAATGGAATGACAATTTAGTTATTTCCAAGGCAATCTAGCGGTTTTATCTCTTTTTATAAAATAAAATGAGTCAACATTACTGTTCCAAACACAAAGTTAACGCTCTTATTTGGGAAAATTTTTATCGATTTTCTCTTCGCCATAATTCAGAAGCGTTTTTTTCTGCCTATTTTTTATTAATTGTAATTAATTTTGTACCGTTAAGATACTTGCCCGAACATCAGCTTGAGACCTAATTTTAGGTAATGAAATCTCTTTCATTAATTTTTATAATTTTGATGCAATTCTCAAAATTTATCTCTTTTCGGTTGGAA
The DNA here is from genome assembly GCA_916610165.2 of Gymnosoma rotundatum. NCBI lineage: Eukaryota > Metazoa > Arthropoda > Insecta > Diptera > Tachinidae > Gymnosoma > Gymnosoma rotundatum. The sequence goes on along the minus strand of OU744340.1, from coordinate 113,400,786 downwards.
CTCTTCGCTGTAATTCTTTTCATAGTTTTAAACGTCTCTTAAAAACCAAAACACAGTTTTTCAACTGCGCCCAAACTCCGCTATTACTAATAGTTTGATATAAAATCAAAGTGGTTCTAATCATATCAACGAAAAAATAGTATTTTTTAATACTGTTGATTAAACAATAATAATTTTCTTGTTATTTTTGTAATCTTAAAGAAATGTTTTTTCCGATGATAATAAATTTTTAGCTTTCGACATAAAATTCAATAAGATATGGATTACTAGAAACAGAGACTGTAACTCAAAAATAAGCTGTTTAATAAATCACCCCTACCGCGAATTAATTTACACATGACATTTTTCCACATTTCACTGAAAATTAAATTTCCCTTATCATGAATAAGACGCAGGACGCAGCTCAAATACTTAAGAAAAGTTGTGTAAGGGGTGTAAAATTAAATTGTAAGCAAAAAATGTAAGTACAAAATTGGGGCTGACCCTTAGTTTCGGAGTTACGGGCCTCCGAAATTTGTATGTATAATATGGCATATATCCAGTATTTTATGGCGGAATGAGACAATATGGGTACAGGTTAGGTTGCACAGGCTGCCGGTATGAGAAAATCGACTCACTTGGATCCTAGATTAAAAAGACATACCAGCATGTCACAGAATTTAATTCCGATCGAAAGTGGTTTCATTTCCGCAAAAAAAAAATTCTTCGAAATGAAACCACTTTTAAATTTCAAAGTGAAGGGCATTGTTTTTGTAAAAACTATTTTTTTATTTTTTGAAAAATTTTTAGTTAAAATTTCGTGTAGAATTTAGAACAAGCCTGATTATGTGTCATTATTTAGATTAGCCTTGTTATTTGCTTTGTTGTGCGCAATATTGCCGCATTTAAATAAAAAGATGGAGATTTAGAATTTTTTAAAAATAAGAAAAATCGATCGGAATCTGAAGAAGGTAAAACGGAATTAAAACCATTCCAATCGGAATTTGTGACATGCCTGATAATTTTACATAAAAGTTTCATCGGCTCTTAATGGGTTAATAATTTTCTTTTTTTAATTTTAGTATTTTCTGGAAGATTTCTTTAAAATCTTTTAAATGATACCCATATTAATATCTTAAAAAATATAGTGGAAAATTTTTACTTTTCTACGAAAAGTTCAGAGGCCTTTAACTCCGATAACATGGGCTTTATGTTGTTTTCTTATTTTTCATTCACTAACGCCCAATATATTCATTTTTGTTCAAAATGATATGGAAAAATTAGAGGCAGGCGGCGTGTTATGTCCGCTGCTTTGAAGGAATGGACCGAACTTGCTGATTTTCAATAGCAAACTTTTCTAAACTATGTCTGATCGATTGGCATATTTAATTTTTCTCTAACTCATCTAATGCCTTAGCAAACTTGATTTCAACATTAACACAGAAGGACAGACGAACATCGCTCAATCGCACATAATATTTATACTTTATGGGATCGAAAATGGATATTGTAGAAATTTATAAAGGAAGGTAAAAACTTTGGAGGTCCGTAACTCCGAATGTAAGGGTCAGGCCCAAATTTTTCACTTTATATTTTTTGCTTAAATTTGCTTTTTATAACCCGTAAACAATCTTTTTTTCATTTTTGCAAATGCAATGATGTTCAAGTTTTGGAAAAATTATTCACGTGAAATTCCCGATACCAAGTTTCTGTTCGGGTGGAATAAAAATCCTTATAAAAAAACAGTAAAAAGCCATTTAATAAAAGTATAACAAAATATATATTTACCGTGATTTTTTTCACTCAACAGGGAACGAGTGGCTGGTAAGAAAATTTCCATTAATTCGGGTACGCGGCGAATGACACGAAAAGCACAAAGAATTGCTTTTTTACGTATATAAGTATTTGGCGACTTCATAAGACGTTCCACTTCGCTGGCTAAGTCACGTGCCATTTCAGGTGAGGCAATGGCACCCAAGGTGCACAAAGCCAAACCTACCACAAATTGTGTTGAACTATTTAAATCACTATATAGCACAGGAAAAACAGTAGAAAACAAACATGCATTAAATGAAAAAAAAAAAGGAGAAAAACAAAAAACAAGAAAATCCCTTATTTATAATCCAGCAGCTTATTGATTTTAAAAATTTAATAAAATCCTACTTTAGAAGGAAAACATACTTTTTTAAACAATTTGTTATTAATAAATGAACATCTTGACGTTCGTCTAGCAACAGCATGGCTCCCAAATAACCAATTCGTTTATCTGTGAAACGTGGACTGGCTGTCAATTTTAAACATTCCAATTGTCCAAAGTGCGCCGGATAACCCAACATGTGTATGTACAGCAACTTGGCAATATTGCGACATCTGTAAAATACAAAACGTAAAAAGGAAGTTTATAATAATAAAAAAAATAAAAAAAAAACAGATTAAATATTTGTTTTATTACGTTTGCATCTCCATTTATAGCAAATTTTACAGTCTAATCGTTAACTAACCTCCATACTGGATCCTCTTCTCGAAATGTGGTGCGTATGTAGGCACATTCTTTATTAACAACAGCACGTTCTTCTGCAGCTGTGCGAGCAGCACGTATCTGTCTTATAAGATCTCTCAAACGTGTAGGTGTAGGCATCCTCACTAGAGAAATAGGATAAAAAACAAACAAACGAATATACAAATACAATAATAAAAAAATGACACAAAGGCGGAAAGCAAAAGATAACTAAAAGTTATGTACATATGTAAATTTGTTTCTTTTTTTATAACAATAGGGTTTCTCGAAAGTTACTATATTAGAATATTGTAAAGTTCACACTTTCCATTTGATACCTGGAGCCTGTTTCTCAAAACTACCAATTACAAGTCTAACACTAAAATAAAAAAACAACCAACTGTAAAATTGCTGTTGTTGTAGTTTTAAGAAACAGCCTCCTTATGTAAAACTATGCGTATTCTTCACTTCAGGCAGAGGTCGCCATCCAGAGAGTGTACACCGAAAAAAGTTTCTGCGTTACAACTATAACAATATGTCATGTTTTTTATATTTAAAAACACAAAATGAATAATTTTATGATTTTAAGAGTAATAGTAAAAATTGTATATTTTATGATATTTATATATATTTAACGTGTACTTACACTAGCCAGAATAACTATTCGTACACTGCGACATGTAAATTTTAAATAATTATAAAAAAGTAATAGGAAACGATTTGTGGCAAAATTTAACATTATTTGTTCTTCATATAGTTTTCTTTAATTTTAGTATATTTTCAAATCTTTATGCTTTCACAGCAAAGTTTTTCAATAAAAAAAATGCAGTGTGGCAACGTTTTAGTACCATGCATTTTTTACTAAGCTATAGTGTGCCAAAAGCAACAGAATAATAAAAGCTCTACTTAATTCAGGTTAATTTGTCTCAGTGGTAAAACTTTCAAAGTACAAATCAAGTATAAATCAAGATGAGTTCTAAAACAAAAGAAATTTGTGTAGCTGAACGGGAAATTATTATAAAATTGCGCAATGAAGGAAAATCTTTGTGTGAAATTGCTAAGACTGTTGGAAGAAGTCATTCTTCTATCCAATACGTCATTAAAAATTTCAAATCTACCGTCTCTATTTTGTCAAAACAACGCACAGGCCGCCCATCAAAATTGGCCGAAAGGGAAAAACAAACTGTTTTGGCGCTGGTAAAACAAAATCCAAGAGTTACGGCTTCTCAAATCAGCAAGAATATAAAAGAATCTTTTAATAAAGACATCCACGAAGACACCGTGCGCAAAATATTGAAAAAAGGCTGATTATCATGGCCGTGTAGCTCGTGGGAAGCCGTACATATCGAACATCAATAGAAAAAAAGGATGGAATTTGCCAACAAATACATCAAAATGCCTTCCGAGTTTTGGGAAAAGGTCTTGTTTTCTGATGAAAGCAAATTCTGCATCTTTGCCATTAAGGAGAAAAAGATGGTTTGGCGAAAAAATGGAACAGCGCTTAATAAAGAAAATCTTGTTCCAACTGTAAAGCATGGAGGAGGTGGTGTTATGGTGTGGGACTGCATGGCAGCTAAAGGAGTCGGAAATTTGACTTTTTTAGAATTCACAATGGACCAGTAAGGCTATTTAAATATACTCAAACAAAATTTACAGCAAAGCGCCGAAAAAACTGAATTTGGGACCAGACTTTTGGTTCCAACAGGATAATGATCCCAAGTATTCAGTGCATAATTTGAAGTTGTGGTTACTCTATAACACAAAATATCAATTGTATTCCCCCACACAATCGCCGGATCTAAATCCTAAAGAACATTTGTGGGATTGATTGGAGCGTAAGATCCGAAAATATAACATTACCTCTAAGGAAATGCTAAAAAGCGTTATTATGGATGAATGGAACGAAATAAGCCAGGAGGAAACATCCAAACTAGCAAAATCAATGCCAAAACGTCTTTCAGAAGTTATTCGACGTAAAGGATATCCTACTAGTTATTAATAGTATTTCCAATATATCACAATCTAATTTTATGTACAAATATTTAATCTGTACGAATACTTTTTCTGATGAATTAGTTCTATAATTTTGTAATTTTAGAGGTAAAAAGGAAAATAATAAAATTGTTAATAAAATTGTTAGTGTCTTATAAAAAACAAATACATCCAACAACAAATCTTTTAAAAACTTTTTGAACAAATCGATTAAAAAACGAGGATTATTATTATGATTAAAGTTTAAGACCTAATGTGTACGAATAGTTTTTCTGATAAATGCCTCTTTCAAACCGACTTGAAAAAAAGAGGAGGTTATCAATTCGTCTGAATGTTGCTTTTTTATATGTTTTTGCAGGCAGAACTCAGTCATTTCTGAACCGATTTTGAAAAGTTTTTGAAATTTGATAGATTATGCTAACAGATTGGTTCCGTTTTAAAAACAGTTTATTATCTCACAAATTAAAGGGTGTCCCCATACAAAATACTTGTTTTTAAATGTATTATGAACCGTGAAGGGCACCATTCTAAAATTAAAAAAAAAACTAAGTACCACAATTGCAGACAAACAGTTGAAATTTACAAACAAACTATATTGCTAATTCTGCCAAACTTTTAAGCCGTTATAAATATATAGCTGCTAAAAATCTGTTTTGAAGTCGTTTTTTTCAAGTATTTTTTTTTGATAAAAACTATCATGAGTTTGTGTGATGTATTTTGCTCTCTTTGTTGGGAGTTTTTTTTTCTGGTTGGCTTGTACACGTAAGCCTGCGCGTGTTTTTTTTTGGCGATCATTGCATTAGGCCGATTTGTAAAAAACACTGATTTGTTTGATTGGCTACACTGTTTCTTTAATATAAAATTTCGTTTCTTTTTACTGTTTCTATGCACCTCGTCTTTAGGTAGGAAAGTCGGCAGTGTATTTTTAAGCAACAACCATTATTGCCAGCTTTAACGTTGACTTAAAAATATCGCTATTTCCCTGTATATTAAAATCTCCTTTACGAAAAACGTTACGCATTCTTTATCAGGTATTAAAAAGAAAATGAAAATTTTTAAAAAGCGTAAAACACAAAGTATTTTATTCTACTAAATTTTTTTCACAACCTTAATTTACAATCTATCCATTTAAGGATAATAAGTAAATTTGATACATAAAAAACAAATAAAATGTTGAACTCCATTGAAAACAGGATTGTGCTAAATTCTACTAAATAAAATTTGTAAAACAATGTGATGCAATTATAAATTAAAATTCTTGTCAAATGTCAAACATTCCAACTAAAGTAATCAATAATGCTCAACAGTTTCGGCAAATTCGAATAGAGTACCAGACTTTTATTTTGAAGAGTTGCTTAAGTTGTACTTAGTTTTACAGCACTGGCAACACTTTTCCAACTGCAGAATATAACTGGCTGAACTTATTTCGAGCGGAGTAGTAGCCAACATTAAAAAATGTTGCAAAGAGCCAATTTACATTAAGGGCATGGTAGCTAACTTTTTTATTGTTTTCTTTTTTGAAGTATCTACGTATGTCATCACGCGTTTACATTACGACTCTTTTGTAGCAAGTGAGAGAATTTTTTGATGTTTTATCAGCAAATCTTTCAAGTGTTACCATAATTAATTTTTCAACAATTTTTGAACAATATAGGGTAAAAAATCAGTTATTTTGGTAACACCGCTCAAGCATAGAACTGCAAAAAACGAAAGAGAGAAACAGGAATGAGAGAAAAATGAGGGAAAAACTGAAAAGAATCATGAATATTCATTTCGTGCTACTTTTGCTACTCCGTAACCTACTCTACACCACTTTCGTAGAAACTTCTGCATCATGACTTCTGTAGCTGATATAATGCCCTTAATGTGAACTGGCTCAAACCTAAAGGCAATTAAAGCGAAAATTTCCTGTGAGTCGTAACTTAACGAAATTTTTTTCAAGCGAATTAAGCAGTTCTTTTAACAACACGATAATAATACTTAGGGCGTCTTAGACCCTACGAAAGAAACACGTTGCTTTCTATAATGTGATGTAAAAACCAAAGGTAAATATTCATAATCATGTTTTTAAAGAAATTTTATTAAAAAGTGAAAAAACAAAAACAAAAATAATAAAAATGAAATATGTAGTTTATTGACAGCCGCCCACACCCCTTTTTCCTTAAACAAGTTAACATGCATGCTTTATTGAAACAGAAAAAAAAAACAAAAACCAGCAAGCAACAGTTTAAAAACAATTATGTGTGTATTTTTGGAAACCCTAATATGTACTACTTTTCGTGATAAACGAAAGGTGTGTGTTAGTAAAGTACTTGCAAGCTGTGGGAGGGCGAGGAAAAAAATATTAAGTGCATGAGTCTGCTGGTTTAATTTCCATTCAGAGACTGTTGATTGCATTAACGTACTTCTATTTTCAAACAGTCATCAGATGTAAACGTAGGTGTTTGAAGATAAATGTGCAAATTAGGGTTTTCTTTAAGCGTTATTTCTTTTTACTTGCATTTTATATTTTATTTCATAAGTAAATTAAAATTTCTTGAATAAACTTGTTAATTTAAAAAAAAAAATCTATCGTCCCGAATGTTAAAAAATACCTTGCATAGTGTCTACAACTAAGATTAACTTTGGCATAATAATTGAGAAAACGCCGTCAGAATAATATAATTTATTTGTTGAAAATCGTTCTCATAATGATCTAATGTAATTTTATAATTATCTAGTTTATTTTTAATTGTGTGCGTTTAATTGAAAGCTCATTTCATGAAATTGTCTTACGGAAATCTCTCATAAAAACGATCTTATCATAAATACAATAGCATTGTAATAAGACTAATTTGATGTTACATTTAAAAAAATTAACACTGAAACGAATATTAAAGTTGGTGGAGATAATTATCCCAAGTCATATGCCAAGTGTAAACAACCCTTTGTTAAGGCCATGAAACGCTATGAGATTTAGTCATTAGATCTGTCTGTTACGTGTGTTCAAAAAGTTGGTTTTTTAACAGGCCTGTCCGATTTGCTAATCTTTTAAAAAAATTTCATAAAATATTAATTTCTGTACGATCAGAGTTGCAATTTAACTTTCGTCTTTCTTGTATGACAGTTTGGCAAATAAACACACTTTTTTTTGTGATTTTTCAAAGAAGAACAGATTTTCATCAGATTTTCTTTTGAATAGTAGGATAGTGGCCTTACAAATACTGTAAATAAAAACTGGTACATATGAGTATACTAGTGTTGCCAGTTAAAGGAGTATCTACCTAGATTAATGCGATTTTTTCATTAACTTTAAATAAAGGCATCGTTGTATTTAGCGATTTAATTGTTTAAAAAAGTATGTTTCGATTATTAGGGTATTAATCGGTTTTTTACATATAAAAAAAGTTATAATAAAATAATTTTGCTTTGTTATTCTGCTGTCGTTTTTGTCTTATAACAAAGATGTATATAAAAGGTGCAGACTCTGTATGTAAATTACTTGTAAATTATTGTAAAAAAAAAATTTATTCTTATATGTTTGAAGGATTCACATTTTAATAAACTGTTATATAAGTGGATATTTTAAAAATCCTTAATTTAAAATAGCTGCGACTAGTAAAATAAGTGGTGGAAAATCTGCAAAGAAATAAGTTTAATTAATATTATTGTGAGGACAACTTTGCAATTCTTAGAAGTTGTAACGACACGAATTCGCTGGTTGCTAGGGTAGCTTCAGCAGAGTCCAGAGTCGTTAAAGAACTCTGAAAATATCTCATGGTTTAGTGAATGAAAGATCTCTCGTTCAATCAACGGTATAAACCTTAACACAATACGATGCACTTAATTACTTCTGCCGGGGAACACAGGAAACTAGAATGATGTATTATCTCGAGCTGGATTACCTTGTCTCACGCATTAGCTATATGTGAAACTGGCTCTTGCCTGATAATACGGATCACCACTTGGAGGTGCAACTTCGGTTGAGTTTAATTTGGATTATTGACCTAACTAAAAAAAATCACAATTTTTTAAAATTTAATTTCCATCAGCCCAATCAAATATATTTTTTTAAGAAAAACGTTCCTCGAGAAAATATTTCTCCAATTATAAATTCGATAAAAACACAAATAAATAAAAAACGGGCAACATATTTAATATGAAGGGTGCTATTTTGCTTATTTACATTTCATTTTTCTTTCATAATTGATAACATAATTGTTTCCCCTAAATATCTTTTTTACTTTTCGCCGTCATTAAAAAAAGGAATAAAATAGGAGAAAGGGAAAAAGAAGGCAGGGGTGCCAGATGATTTGGATAAAAATCGGCATATTGGCACAAAAAAATCGGCTTTATAAGTAATTTTTAATTAAACCGTTTTCAATACAATTGAAATTATTTTTAATAACAAAAAATAACAAAATAAAACAGAACAATTTAGTATTAGATAATGTTAACAACATATAAAATAACACAAAATAAATAAAAATAATAAAATAAATTGTTTCCGTTATTGGTCTATTGACCGTAAAAAAAGGTTTATTTTCATGGGATCTTTTCCATTGGATTTGGCTTGATTCGCCATTGGTATTTTGCACTCTTTTCTTCTTATTGAGGCCTTTGTTGGAATAAAATACTGCTCGGACATTAGTTCTATGAAAAATTATTTCTTTTGCTTTACTGTTTAATCCATTCATAATAATGGCCAGGGTTGCACAGATAATTCTACTTTTCTTATTTTTATTTCTATCAATCACGTTCATTTGGTAGAAAGGAATGACAAGATTATAAAAATTTATGATATATCATTTTAATATTATTTGACAAGTATAAACTATTTATAAGATCAATTTTTAAATTTTCTTAGCTTTACGCATTTTCATGATGGGTGTCATTTCTTATTTTCTTAAAATTTAAACTTATAAGAATTCAACAAAAGGAGGTTATCAATTCAACTGAACATTGTCATTTCTGGATCGATTTTGAAATTTCTTATTTTATTTTAAAGGTTAGTCTTACATATTGGTCCCGTTTTAAAAACAGTTCATAGTTTTAAAAATTAAAGGATGTTTCCCATACAACATACATGTTTTTACGTGTATTATAAAACGCAGAGGCCACTACTTTAAAATTTAAAAGACTGCGTATCGCTTTAACTCCCAATAGCACAATGGAATACGTAAATTAAATATCGATTACTAAATACCGATTACTATGACCGTTATAGTAACAAGTATAAATATTTAAATTTATAAATTTAAGAGTGCCCCAATAGTTTATTTAATTTGATGTATAAACAGACGGTTTAAATAAACAAAAAATCTGTATGCTAAGTCCGCTATAACAACAAGTGTAAAGTTTGGATTTGTAAATTAAAGGGTGTTCCAATATTTAATGTTATTTGATTTATGTGGTCACAGTTTTAAACATTTATAGACAGATAGCTAAAATCTGTTTTGAAGGCGGTTTTTGGTTTTGCAAGAATTATTAAATATTTATTGTAGAGTTCTTTAAACACTGTTAAAAATTATCCCTCTACAATGATAAATTTTTAGTACAATGATAACTGTAAAATTGAGTGCTTTCACACTTCTCTCTGTTTTTTTTCTTGTCGAAGAAATAAGTATTTTATACTCGAACCAAGGTTCTAAGACATGTCCTCACAAAATTTTATTCAAATTCATCCAGTACTTCTAACACGAAGCGAGCAAAGACAGACAGACAGACCAAAAAAATTTAAAAAATAAGTGTTTTTTATTTCATATCGATTACTATCTACACCAACAACAAAATTTGAAAAAATAGTTCATACACAGCAATGACCTCGTCACTATTTTATTATATGTATTGTTACGAAAGTAAGATCTGGCAACCCCTGTTGTTGTTAACAGTATGAGAGTGGTGAATAAAGTTACTTCAAATAATGGTGTGTGTATAGAATAATACCACAATTAGCTAACAAAAGCTGAGCAACCTCGATGCTTGCGTTGGTAAAGGTGCGTGCTGTAAAACAGAAGATCATGAGTTCGATTCCGCATTCGGACATGCGTACAACGGAAAATAATAATTGTTATAATGCAATTAAAAATCAAAAAGCAGCAGTACAAACCTCCCGAGAGGCAAAAAAACAATTATTGTGTGGAGCCAAGGCAGATAATTTAATGAAGACGTCCAATTTAACATAAGTATAACAGATATTTGCCAAGATGCCCTTCATAATAAAGTAAGAACGGTAGCGGTTAGCGCAGACAAATGTAACAGCATAACAACAGTGTATGGAAGACGTGTGTTGTGGCTATTGGATAAAGAAGATGACTGGCTGGGTTAAAAGGAGTATTGGAGATGTCTGTTGATGGTTAAGGTTACTAAACAAGGCATCGAGTAGTTCATGTCTCGCCGGAGTAACGCAGTAGTGTAGCATAGATGGCTGCGTTTGTAATAATAATAAACATGCGTTAGTAAATACAAACCATGGGATTCACAAGACCGGTAGGATCAAGAAGTATAGCCAAAGAAGGCCACAAAGTAAAGAATACGGAGTTTATAATGAGCCACAGTGGTATTTGCAATCAAAAGAATCCGTACGTTTCAAAAAGGGAAAAAACGTAACAGTATGTACAGATGTAGATGATAGTCACATTAAACCAATTACAAAATGAAAAAACCGGCATTTTTGGATCAAAAATTGCAAATCACCACAATCGGCAAAATGCCTATTAATACACAAATATGGCAGGCCTGTTTGAACGTTATTTTTGCTTGTGATTGGACTAAATGTTTTACAAAATCATGACGCTCATACTAACCTAAATGTACATAAACATATGCACATATGTTTTCTTGTATTAACAAACATGCTTTTTCTTTAGCACTTTTGGTACAAAAAAAATTTTTTTTTAAAACATTAAACGTAATGAACTCATTACAACAAAGGAATATACAATAAGAAAAAATATACAATAAACTAACTAAATAATAAAAAAAAAACATATTTTATAAACGGCTCACTTACCTCTTTCAACAGCTTCTGAAAAGGCTTGCCTTATGGTGGCCATATTAAAGGCTGGATTAAATCTGTAAAGAGTGGGGGGAGTACCACGTAACCCAAATTAAAGCAAAAAAGGCACGTGATAAAATACACATGATTAGTAAAGGGTTCTTTGGTTCAGAGGCAGCAATAAAAATGCATGCAAATAATCTAATTTAAGTTGAATACTTAAATACTTATTACGGTAATTTAATAGACTTAAAAAAAAGCACGTACAAATAATATAAAAGAAATTAAAATTACATTTAAATAAAACAAGGTGCAAGAAATATGATAGAAAGTCCCCATTCACACACATGATAAATAGCGCAATGGATCGATCGATCGAAATTATTATTCGTGAGGTAAGTTTTCACAGGCTGCCAGTTTAATCAGGGCGAGAAATCGGCTTACTTGATTCCAAGTAGTACCTTTGTATTACCTGTCGGAGAGTTATAAAAGATGTATATAATGAATATCTATGCAGCCGTGTACACAGACATAAACCAAGCCGATTCCTGGAGAAGTGATTTTATTTTATTCTTCCTCTATCACAGTCCGAAATGTCTACAAAGTATTTAAGTGACGGTCTGTCAAGAAAATCTGCCCGTTTTACAAATTATACCGGGCACTAACAGAGAAAGATGTTCCACAATTTCGTTCTCGCCAACACAGCTTTTGCAGAGGTGGCAGTACGAGAATTTTAGTCTGTTGGCTTTTCTGAAGCTAATCCGATTTCATCTACAATGGCACTGGTACTGGAAAGAACTTGAAATCAGGCAGACAACCTTGTTCTGATCTAAGCGGTTCTTAGATGTTATTGCTAAAAGCTAACATTCCACTAGTTATGCAGAACTCTCACTAGCTTGCCAGCTTGTCAGCAGTTATATTTTCGGCTAATTTTTTATGCTACGAGAAACCAAAAAATTTCGGTGTGGCATTTTTTTCCATTCCTTAGCCAATTGGGATGTCCAGTAGACACCCGATAAGCAGTTTTTCTTAAAAAAAAACATCGTATTCCACATGATTATACAGCCAGCTTACCGATTTCTTTTTTTTTTTATGGTTGATATTGCATCTAAATAACGTGGAACGGATTCAGTAGCAACAGGTGTATTTAACTAACAATTTAATTAATTTTATTGGGTTTTTTACGATTTTAATGTTTTCGGATGTTATATTTTTATTTAAAACTACACGCATGAATTGATATGTTTATCAGAGAAATATCAATGAAACATTAATAAAGTTCCACTTGCAAATTTTAATATGATTTATTCTTTCTTTACATAAAAACACAATCCATTAATAACGAGTCAGGACTCTACCTATAAAAGGCATTTGGAACTTTTTCAGAAGATGTATTTTTTATGGCCGCTATAAAAACAAATACGTGATACGAAAATTTCACGTACATGTCCTTATATTTTTAACCGTTATAGGAGTGTAGTACTAAGTACGCTATAACGATAAGTTTAAAGAATTAAATAACACATTTAAGTTCGTTCCCGTAGAGATGGCGACAAGAATAAAACTCTAAAATTATAGGAAACCCAATCCATACAAGAATTGGCTTTTACGTTAAAAGCTTATTTTTTTAATCGAATCAGGCAGACCTTTGAATTTTAAACAGAGTGTGTGTGTGTGTGTGTGCATTCTCAGAAAAGACCTGATTTTTGGAGTGTGAAGGTAAATAATTCGAGTTAAATAGGTTTTTTTAAATGTAGCATGCATTAAATTTTTTTAATACATAAAAATCAATCCTTGGTGAAAAGCAACCTTACATATTTTGCTATTAAACTGCAGACGCAGTTTATTCAAATTAAATTTGAGAATTTTTTTAGCACGCGGAAAATAATTTCTGCAAATTTCTCATATATAAGCTACTGTGACAAAAAACCTTCGATCTCAAAAAATTAAATCTACTGTAAACTGAGTCTATTGAATTTGAAATAAGAATTTTTCAAATTTGAAAATTTAGACAACTTCAAAAATTTCTATCAGAAGTCCATTTTCTATAGTTGTGAAGTACTAGGAATCATAAAAGGGTACAGTTTCGAAAAAATCTTTTACCGTTTTCCTGAAGTTCATCCTCTAATGAAATTTCAGATTGAAAGTTTAAAAAAATTTCAAAAATGTCTACTAAAATTCCTTTTTCTATAATTGTGAATTACAAGAAATCATAAAAGGGTATAATTTCTATAAAATCCATCAATTTTTGTCCGCCCATCTTATACAGCGCTTTCCAGAATTTAGATTCCTTGTAAAAGAAAAAAACCAAAAAACTTTACATGTAAAAAAACTTTAAAATTTTATTACATACGAGGGCTGCTCTATATATTTCTGGCCTAATAGTGAAAATGCGAATATTTATAATCAAAAATGGTTTTATTGTTTTTAAAAGTATTCTCCAGCATGATTTATACACTTTTGCACGCGCTCAAACCAGTTGTCGAAGCACTTTTTCCACTCCGATTGAGACACCTCTAAAACATGGGTTTTTGAACACTTCAACAGTTTCTTCTGGCGACGAAAATCGTTGACCACGCATTTTTTTTCTTGATGTGCAGAAACAAGACGAAGTCATTAGGTGCCAAGTCAGTGCTGTACGGCGGATGACCCATTAAATTCGACGTTTTGGCCGGTCAAAAAAAAAACGCACTGGTTTGAGCCGATGTGTGAGAGCTCGCATTGTCATGGTGAACAATGATTCGTCTTCTCTTGTTGGTTTTTCGAATTTCACCGATGACTTCAGGCAAACAAATTGTAGTGTACCACTCAGAAGTGACCGTCCTACGTTGCACAAGCGGAACAGTCGCCACATGACCAGTTTTGCCGAAGAAACAGGCGACCATTTGCTTCGAAGTGCTTCTTCCACGAACAACTTTCGTTGGATTTTGCTCGTCTTTGAAGACCCACACGGTCGATTGTTGTTTCGTTTCGGGCTCATACGCATAGATCCATGATTCGTCACCTGTGACGATCTTATAAACGTCTTTTGAAGCACCGCAATCGTATTTTTGCAACATTTCTTTGCACCAATCGACACGAGCCTTTTTTTGAGCGACTTTCAAATTGTGCGGGATCCAACGAGAACAAACCTTTTTTACGGCCAGGTGTTCATGCAGTATCGAATGTATGCTGGTGGAAGAAATGTCCAAGGATGTCCCTATCTCTCGGTATGTCGCATGTCGATCTTGCATTATGAGTTCACGCACGGCATCAATGTTCTCTGGCACAACAGTCGTTTTGGGACGACCTTCACGGAATTCGTCTTTGAGCGAGATTCGGCCACGATTAAATTCATTATACCAATTTTTCACAGTGTTATAGGATAGTGCTTCATCGTCATACAAAGATTTAAGTTCATCAATGCACTCTTGTCGTGATAATCCACGTCGAAAGTTGTGAAAAATGATGGCACCAAAATGTTCACGAGTTAATTCCATTTTTTTCTATATTAATTTTTTCAAGTCACTGTAAACAACACAAATAATGGTCGTACGTCAAAAATTTTGAGTACGATTATGCTTAAAAATGACAAACTTTCCAATGGAAATGTCAGATTGCACTTGGCACCACTCAGTGTTGCCACGCCAGAAATATATATAGCAGCCCTCGTATTATATGTTTTACAATGTTCGTAGAAAAGCAGTAAACCAGGCCGCTCTTTGCATTTTGTTCGATTCTATTTGATCCAAGAATATGGCCACAGCTACAATTTGAATATATACCTTCAGGATTTGTATTTCTTACAGCGCTATGTTAGCCTTTTAACAAAACTATGTTAACGCAATTGGTTTGTGTCTGAGATTTAAATTTTTAAATTTATCTTTACACACATTTCTAACCCTTAACTAGGCTTTTTATGCTTCGAATCAAAATAATTTAAAGGAAAAAAGAATATTTCTTATTTTTTTTTAATTTTAGCCCACCCTTTATTTGTTCTTTAAAGATTGCGCTAAATTAAATGCACTCAGTGCCAACTTAATATTCAGGATTGCATAACTGTTTAATAAGTTTTAAAGTTACATCTTATTTTAATTGTTGTCTAAAGACAGATTCTTATTTAATTAAAAGCGGTTGCTATCCTTTTTTAACAATTAAAAGCAAATTACCGTTTTAAGTTACAGTCTAAACCAAACAACAGTTTGTTTCAAGGTTATTCAACTTTTTGTTGAGAAATTTGAGATGACTGTTTCAATGAGAACAGCCTAAATAAACCGTACATCAACGAAGCATTCCGTACCGAGCGAAGATAACAAAAAATGAATGTAAACAATATTGATACTGAAAAAATGACACCAAAAGATTTTTTTATGGAAACTCCATTTATTTGTTTTGTCTGGAAATGTTAATGTATTTAAATGTTAAAAAAAACGTTACCCTATAAAACATAAAACAAATCAAGTTTCTTACAATAATTGTTTATCTACTCGTTTAGTATAATTAAAATTAATAAACTTTATACTTATTATTTGAATCATTAAATCATATACTTTATTTAAAGAAATTATAACGTAGAAAATAAATACGAAGGAATATTATTTAGCTACAGTTAAACGTAAAAGTGTGTGTACAAAGTGTTTTAAACGGTAATAAAAAGACGTAGAAGAAGGTTCAAATCAAATGGGTACTATCTGGCAGCCTTTGAAAAGCATTACAGTATTTAGAAAATATTAAAGAATTTCACGAAAATGCGAATATGCGAAAAACAATGCAAAATAACAGACATCCTTTTTACACCCTTCATCATGAAAAGTGGAAAAAGGTTATATCTAAGTTTGCCATTCTGTTTGTAATTTCTACAATTTCCATTTCCGACCCCCATTAGGTATATATATTCTGATTTCTTATGCATAGCGAAGTCAATTGACCGATGTTCGTCTGTCCGTCCGTGTTAGTGTTGAAATCAATTTTGCCAATCGATCAGACAGAGGCATGTTCTGAATTTCACACGAAATTTTCACTTTGCATTGTCCAAAGCATTATTGCTATTAAATAATTTTTACAAAACCATGCTTTAAAAAATACAAAACGAAAATTTCGTGTGGAATTCAGAACATGCCGGATAATTTCGAAAATTTTGCTATTGAAAATCGGCAAGATCGGTCCATGTCCTTTGTATGCCAATTTTTCATGGAAAATCTACAGTCTGATATTGTTAAACTTAAGTGTGTGTGAAAATAAATTTTAAAATTTTCAGCTTTGACACTAACCTTTTAATTTAACAGAGCTCTGTTAAATCAAAAGAGCACAGTTTAAGGAATAAAAAAGCGACTTATACATCCATACTGAAATTTGTATTGAAAAAACGAAAGACGAAAATAATTAAAAGGAATAAGATTTTTTGCTCCGTGCCTGCCCGTCTGCATAATTGAAAACTCAAATTTTAAAAGATTTAAAATTCCATTTCATTTTTAAAAATTCCAAATACAGGGATACCTCGCAAGTAAATCCCGTTAATTTTAGCATTGCCATCTTGCATGAAATGAATGCATGAATGAATTTTTAATTCTTTTACAGTACCATGTTATCTTCTTAACAGAGGTCTGTTACATTAAGAGGTGTGCGTTAATGTTAAAAATTTCAATATTTTTCTCACACACAAATTAGGAAAAAGGGGTTGCAAGCAAATATTATATCTTCAAATACGAATTTTCTCAATATTTATATTTTTTTTAAAAAACATTAATTTATCAACACAGTTATTACATACTTTACACCTCCAAGACCGAAAATTAATAACGTATGATAACGCAGCCATATACAACTTAGAAGCATTTCTCACAATTTGTTTTAATTAAGGTTAAAAAATCTTTTTGAATAACACCTTTACGTATCTAAATTTTTATTGCTAAAAAATCTTTCCATTCGAAAATCGTAATGTTTAGGTTAAAATACGGCAAATTAGCAATTTGCCGATAAATCGCCAATTCTGGTTAAAGTAGCCCACTCATACTTTTACGAATGTGATAAATGGATTATTTATTAACCCTTTGCACTCGAAGCTTTTTTTCACTCATAATACCAGCAACTCGAATCAATTGTAATAGAAAAACCATATTCACATATAAGTAAATGATATGCGCATAAAAAGAAAAGTCATAGTTGTATTTTAAATCTTTTTTAATTAATTATAGATACAAATGTTATAATATATTTAATGATTAAATTTAAATTAAATTAAATCCTTATGTTATGAACTGAAAATTATTTGCATTGTCTCCATAGCGGAGCTCTCGAGTTTGAAGATAAATTTTAAATGGCTCCGCTTCGGAGCCCTCGAGTGCAAAGGGTTAAATTTAGAGTAAACTTGCTAAATCTCCCCAGGCTAATACCCAAATATACAAAAAGTTGTACGAGCTATATAGTAAAAAACAAAATTAGTAGTTTTAATCAATTAAAAATATAAATTAAACTTCTATACTTCATAATGAAAAACTTTTTTTTTCTAATTCTTAACACTATAAAAACGTTTACGAACATTTTTTCAATCAACTGTATTAATATTAATAAAGCTTAAATTCATATAAAAAATAAATAAAATTGTATTATAATAAGGAAAATAAAAAATAATTACAATAAATTGTTATATAAATGTAAGTAAAAAAACAATGACATTTACCCATGCTCCGAATTCATATTGAGCTGTTATTTATTCTTGTTCTCTGCTTTATTCCGTTGTACAAAATAATGATGAAGTCGGTTTGGTAGTGATGAATTTATTTATTAATGATGAAGATTATAACGAAACCACAGCACAAGACGATACGAACAAAATATAAAAGGGAGAGTGGAGTGTTTGAATTAAGATTAATATGTTATTGTATCAATGAATCACTAAACACATTGAACGATTTTTTGTTGCTGTTGCAGTTGCTGTTAACACTTTTTTTGGTCATTAAAAAAAATAAAAATATATTCGCTTTTACTTTTTTGTTGCAATCATTTACTCAGTGTAAAATAGCCTAACCAGCTCACACACACACAAATAAGTAACTACATTACATTCACAACGTCTCATAAGTGTGTGAAAAAGGTAAACTGCAAAAGGTATGATGTACTTACTAATTGCTCACTTATTTTTAATAAAGCTGTTTTACGGAGCTTTTATTGTTGTTTGTTTAGTTGAACTGTTAAACAAGCGTTTAAACAAGATTTTTTCAGTCGTAGTACTTGTTAAGAGTTTTCATCTAATTTCATGATGACGAAAAAATGCGATCTTATTTACATTGACTGGCCACAATCACACAGTCAGACTAGGTGATAGAATAAACCAGACAAAATTAAAATGTAGCATTAAACAGATAAATAAATAATAAATAGGTCCGTCCTTGAGATATTCATGGCAGACGAGTATTATTTTTATCTTTAGCTTAGCCCTTTCGTTAGCGTATTTTATATTGTTACTGTTCTTAAGATGAACGCGCGTTTATGTCAAATACATATTGCACAAAATACCTATAGAAAACTAAACGATTATAATGGATAGTTAAAAATCAATAGTTTAATATTAGATATACAAACAGTTCAAGTTAAAACGTATAACATTTTTCTAATTTATGTGTTAATTAATATTTGAAGAAAGAAGATTGTTAAAATTATACTATAATGTTTAAAAGGCAATAATTTTCAAACGAATATTGCAGAGGAAAGACAAAGCTTTGAATAGATGCTTTTTCAATTCATCCAACAGACGCGAGGAGAAAGTAAATCAAACCGTCGTTTATATTTTTACTTCCATATCGCTGGTCTCATGTAGAAAGGCCCTAACTCGCATATATGTAACTTTACAGCAGAAGGTAAAAACATAATAGAAACTGTATTTATCACAATGTAATATTAAATATGCAAATACTAAGAAAACCGTTATTTTTGATACTATTGCTTTCAAATTTTGTAATAAGATGTATCGAGTTAGGACCTTTCTACATGAGACCAGCGATATATATTTCATTTTTTGATAGGATAGTTGTTGTTGTAGAAGCTTTGCTGATGTTAGTTTTTCCCTGAGAAAAAGATACCGGTTGGTAAAGCTCTTGCTGATTTAACAGTCTTTAGACGATTGTAACTCGAGACTTTCCGAAACCCAGATCATATGATCCTAGGAACGAGTTAGCGGAAATAAGTCGAGTGAATTTGTTTTTTTTTTTAACACAATGCAAAATTATAAAAAGAAAAGAATTCTTGCTTACAGCGGAGAAAACTAAAATAGGAGAAGCAGTGGATGTATCGGTAAAGGGTGGTTTACATGTTCACAGAAGTCTTACGACATGTCAAATTTTTGTGCAAAATAGTACCTGTGGGATCGTCTAAACAAAATATGTAACGAATCTGCACAAATTAATAGCAAATACTGATGAAAATTTTACAGTCGTGTGGCTCTCTTTGTTTTTGGAAATTTTCAAAAAGAAAACGAATCATTAATTCAGGAGTGCATTTTTCTGCAAGCCGACAAAAAACCTATGTACGTATACCAATTGTGTAAACGCAAAAAATATATATACCTATTAAGATTTTTACTCTCATTTTTAAAACAAATTGAATTTTATATTTTCAAAAAAAAATTTATATTATTCTCCTTAGATTTTACGTGTGTAAAGTCGTACCGTCTAAACCGCCCTTAATCTGCACCGAACACCTGCACGGCTGCGCCACATTAAGAGCATTGTATCAGCTACAAAAGTCATGATGTAGAAGTTTTTAGGTGAGAGGTGTAGAGAAGCTTACGGGGTAGCAAAAGTACCACGAAATGAATATTCATGACTCTTTAGTTTTTTTCTTTTCTAATTTTTCTCTCATTCCTGTTACTCTCTTTTGGTTTTTGCAGTTCTATGCTTGAGCGGTGTTACCAAATGTCTGTTTTTTTTTCTATATTATTCAAAAATTGTTGAAAAATAAATACATTTAGTTTATGGCAACACTTGCAAAATTGGGTGATAAAACATCATAAAATTCTCTCAGTTGCTACAAAAGAGTCATAATGTAAACGCTTGATGACTTACGCAGATTCTCCAAAAGAAGAAAACAATAAAAAAGTCAGCTACAATGCCCCTAATGTGAACTGGCTCTTACAAATTCAGCAACGGCGGCTGAAATTCTTCACAATTCCGGTACATCAAAGAATGAAAAGTAAAACTACGACTTTGCTAATACCAAATTTTTTAATACGAATTTTTTTTAAAGGAAGGATGTACCGACGTCAGCAGAGCCTGCGTGAGCTTGAGGAACAAGATTTTGCATTAATTTTCAAAATTCTCGGATGGTTCCGGATCGATCTAGTTTCCGTCTAACCATTCCCAAAAGGAACGGTTCGGACTTTTATTATGATCGTTTATTTATGGTTCATAGTTCTGTACAAATTATAAGCCAGTTTAAAAATAAGAAAAAATTTTCTGTATTAAAAAGAGCTTTCCAATTTCGAAGACTATTTTAAATGATTTGTTTGCTACCGAGATATAACAACAAACAATAATGTGCTGTTTATATTACTTTATATATTCTTCTTGGAATATTGTGTTTGCTAGTTAAAAAATATTTTAAATACTTTTTTAACACATCAAATTGGTTATAGTTTGTAGATCTGTCGTTAGTCTTTCATTTACGGTGCAACGTAAAAAAAAAGAAACGATGAATGAAAGAACAACTTAGTTCTGTTAACCATTCAATTTTAACGGAGCAATCCACCAAACGGAACGATTATGCTGAACTCTACAATAGAATATTTGCATGACGAAATTTGTTTGTGTAAAAGCACGTTATTCATAAACAAAAACAGAGCACGAAGTCAATCCATTTTTTCGACTAGCGCCGGCTAAATGGAATATAATGGCGGTTGCGAAAATCGAAAAAAACTGAAAAATTTTAAGACACAATTATAGTATCTAAGCTTTTACAACCTGAAAATTACGCATAAATGCTTTTTTATTTTAACAAAATGCGAAGTCAACTAAAGCCAACAGGTCCTTTCACGGTTTTAATATATAAACTTACAATGAATTTTGTTTATTAAGGTAGGTTGTATAGGCCGTCGGCGCAAAAGAAAGACCGACTCACTTGGGTCCCAAAGGTCCCATTGTGTTTTTTTTCTTTATCAAGGTAAACCAAACAAAAATTAAAAGAAAACTGGCCCCAATAATATTTTTGTGTGACTTTAGCTTAGCAGCAATCCTTTTGTAATTATATATATGTAACTTTGAGACGCACATTTACATTTTTAGGTTTGTGTACAAATTTTTTTTATATATCAATTTGCACTTACACTTTTGTATATTTCATTTGTTTAAATCAATTACTTTTCTTTGGAAATTTTTTGATGTGAATGTAGAAATTCATCATTAATGCACTTCATAAAACGAATAAGTATTTATTAATTACAATAACATGAATAATCTACAACTACAAGAGCAGAGGACGTAAATTTTTAATTTCCGTCCGAATGTTCGTCCATTTCTTTTTCTGTTCAATCACTGAATTAATTTCATTCAATCGTAATTAAATTTCTTTATTTTTGTACTTTGTGCTTCTTCCGTTTCGTTAACGAAAAATGTTAGTCAATAACTAAAAAATATTAGTCAATAACTGTCGTTAATATGTTCTGTTGAACGCGCCATACATTTTTTATTTGATTTATACAAATGCTTTTGATGTTAAAAGAATGATTTATTTTTCCTTAGTTAAGTTTTTACTTTGCTTTTAACAGTACATAGTCGTGGGTTAATTACTAACTAGTTACTACTAAACGTCTTTACATTGTTGGCCAAAACGATTCAGCAACAACACATATGTATTTGACAGCTAACGACAGAGTGGAGACTTATAGCAACACATCCCGAAGGTTGCCACATAAAATAAGCAGTTAATAATTTTATAGCGGGTATTAATCAGAAATCGTATAGTCTTTAATTTTACCTTTAAAACGCAAAATACTTGTATTAGTATTGTGCGTATAGCCAAAAAAGTTACACCAAAAGCCTTTAAAAACATGAAATAAGAGTTTTACCAATAATTATTCCAAATTGGTGTTTTGGTCATTCTAAGTTGAAATATTTATGTATATCACAAAATTTTGAATTTCCAATGAGGATTTTTTTTTATTTGGAATTACTTAAATAAATAAAGTAAAACCTGATTAAAAATTGATCATTTGAATAATTAAAAATATTAACACTTTTGATGGCGTTTTGTTCCTTTGGACAAGCCAAATAATTCTCCTGTCCTTCAAGATTCTAGAAGAGCACTATTTTACATGGTGAGTTTTAGAATATACAACATAGAAAGTTTTACGTTTGAAAAATAAAAACGTTATACATTCGAGGATTTTTTTTTATAATTGGAGATAATCAAACAAGTTAAGTGTTAAAGTTCTTACTTCGCTTACTGTTACTTTTCTGATTTCGGCCATCGGCTTTACAAATAAGATAATTATTACTTTCAGCATTATTTTTATATTTAAAGCACTTAGCTCATGCAACACAAAAATCAAAAAGAACATTTAACTTTGAACTTGAATTTTAAATTCCAACATAAAAACAATATCCTCAAACGTAATTTAATTAACAACACTTTAAATAATTATAAATAATAAAGCACACTTTAACTTTATAATTTTTTTATTAAGGCGTTTTTGTTAACAAAACATAAGTAATATTTACACACTTTTGGATCGTAACGTCAAACTAACCGCCTCTTAAATGTTATTGGAGACTTTAAGTTACGTTAAAATGACTGTAAAAATTAAATTAAAAACAAAACAAAATATGACAACAACAACAATAGCAACAAAATTCAGGGGTAATTGGTCAAAAGGAGGAAGGAAATAATAAACATCATTTAAAAAACAGAAACTGGTCAAATGTGAGTTAAGAAAAAGGTAAGGAGTAACTGCGCAAGTTAAAAATGCACTTTAATTCTAAAATATAGTTTTGTAAAAAGTTAAGGAAGTAAACATAAGGCGGGCTACTGGCAGCATAAAATTTGTTTTGTTTTTATATAGCCTTTTAAAACATGACAGGTGTTCGAAACTCTTGAGTCGAGGGTTTGTGATGTTATGGCATTTTTAAGGAGTTACTCTTATTATGCCAGGAACGTAAATTTTATTGTAGGGAAAATGACTAAAATTGTGTTTTTTTTTCATTTTACCGTTTTTATGTTTTTTGTAGATAATTGTGCTTTAATTAAAATTAGCTCCGTACAAGTTTTTTGCTCTAAGTATATTACTTCATCATTTGTCCGACACTTGCACTCGTATTATTCACGTTATACACTACTACTTTTTATTACCCGTTTTCTTTTACTTGGCTAATTCTACCTTTTAACAACGCGACACTTTTTCTTTCCTTGACTTAATTTTAGATTCTTCACTTTTTCGCTTTCTGAATTTAAATATTAAATATATTTTTAGCATTCAGATAAATGTACTACTGCTTACACTTTTGCTGTATTTTTCATTAAATTAATGCAAATAAATATATTTTTTAACATTAAAAAAAAATTCCGAAAATAATTTTCAGCAGCTTGCATGAAAAAAGAAAAAACCACTATGTGTCAAATCAGTGTGGTGTAGCCAGATGGGCTGCAATTTTGACAATCACTTAATAATGGGATACTTTTATAAACAACGAAAAATAACAGTGGGCGAAAAGAAATATAATTTTAGAACTTAATTTTAAGAAAATCCGCTTATAATCTACCTTTTAAATAGAAAAAATTTTAATAAAACTACAGCAGTATGTTTTCGTATAGAACGTATTTTTGAATGACAACTTTTGTATTTAGAGTAAAGATACAAATTTCAGCTACTAAGTTGAAGCTGTCTCATAAGTAAAATTGTATGTAAAATTTATTTGCTTTCAAAATCTCCGCCGGTTTTTCATTTCTATTTTTAAAAATCTAGCAAATTTTTTTATTAATAAAGTTTTTAAAATTGACAATCATTTTATGGCATTCTTTATCTAACAAAACTAATTATTGAGAGGATGCTCGCCATATGGTAGATTTTATTTATTTATTAAATTCACGATCGTTCTTTTTCTCCCACTATAGGCCAAATATAAAAGCGGATTCCAGAATATCACGCGTAAATATTTATAAAAATATGCCAATTTTACCCAAATTTAGCAGGTATTTTTGACGCAACCTTAAATAATCACATAACAAAATAACAATAACCAAAAAAAACGCTCATTAAATTAGAGTGACGTTGAATCGAACTTATAAATTAAGATTTTAAATTATCAAAACATTTAAAACCTGCGGAAAGAAGTTTGTACGTCAAAAATATATTTATAATTAACACAAATTAATTATAATTAATTAATTACTAACAACAGTTTAGCTAGCATGACTAATAGAAAAGTATAAAATTACGATAGCAGAGGATAGTGTATCTAAATAATTCGTAGAATAAGACTTATAATTAATAACTAATAGACAGATGCGAAGAATGCTGATGACGGAAGTAGGGATACAGAAAATTTTGCATTTAATTCTGGTGCCATTTTCAAAATTGAACACAAAAATTTGTAAATAATGTTTGCTTCATAATAAACTTAGTAATTAAAATTTTCTTGAACCTAAGTCGAATTAAGAATGCTGATTGAAGAAGGCTGTGGCAAACCAGTAGGTGCATTTCGCTTTGCCGGTATCTAAATTTTATCGTTCATAAGAATAGAAATAGTTATTTTTTTACTTTTGATTAAAAAATGCATATCCATCTTGTAAATTTTAGCCAAATTTAGCAGGAAATACAACGCAAAACATAACTGTAACTAAAAAACCGGTCATTTCACATAAAGGGACGCCACTCGACTTTTTTTAATATGTTTGTAAAAACTAATTATTAATAGAAATAAAAAATAATTCAGTCAGACTCTGATGGATTATGTTCCTTTTTATTAAAAAAAAATGTATTTTGTTTTCAAATGTGCAAACAGGTACCGGGTAGTACCGCTGAGGATTGCAAGTTAGTGGAATAAATTTTTTCTCAACGGATCTTCTCTCATTTAAATAACGTTTTTTTATACTGTTTAGTTAGTTCCATACATGTGAGTATTTTAATTTTGATTATCCCCTGAATGGATGGATTCATCAGGTAAGTACAGTAGCTATTTTTGATCGGATGATGATCAACCGCTCAATATGTCGCTCGATTTTAAAATGTAGCCGAAAAAATATAAAAATGGGCCCAAGTGGTAAAAGTTAGCAGTAAAGTTTTTTTTTTTAAGTTTAGATAAATATTTTAATGTTTAACTTAAAAATTTAAGAATATATTGCGTATCGCATTGAATCACCACGTCATCACGCTGTTATCTTTCTTAAGAATCTGACAATTTATATTTGAATATTTAAAATACAAAAACAATACTTTACAATTTTAAGTTTTCAAAAAAATAGGTCTGTTTCTTTACTCTACTTTGGGATCCCGTGTGATTCCAATTTGCGCGAAATTGTTTTCTTACTTCAAAATTGGGTAAATGAGAGCGGTTTTGAGAGAATAAACTTCTTCTTCTTATAATAAATTATACAGGCATGTCACAGAACTCAATTCCGATCGAAAGTGGTTTCAATTCCGCAAACTGGTTCTTCAGAAAACGAAAATTTTTTCGGAATGAAACCATTTTTGAATTTCTCCCAAATTTTGTTATTTGCGGTCTTCCAAATTTACTTCTATTATGTGTCCTTATTTAGATTAGCCTTGTTATTTACTTTGGTGTGCGCAATATTGCCACATTTAAATAAAAAGGTGAAGATTAAGCATCTTTTAGAAATAAGCAAATTCGATCGGAATTGTTAATACGGAATTCAAGCAATTCCGGTCGGAATTTGTGACATGCCTGATTATTACTTTTTTTTGATTTATTAAAATTATTTTCTTTATTAAGTTTTTACTTTGAGTTTTTATTTTGTGCTTAAAATTTAGATTTTGTGTTCTCGTACTTTTATATAATTTTGTCTCTTTATGAGAGAAAAATACGCTTGCGCTAATTTTCACAAACTTAACACAAAAAGTAAAGAAACAGACCTTATGTATCACTCAAATCTTTGTAATATTTTTTTCATTTCAATTAATAATAATTTACTAATTTGTACTCACCTACGATTGTTATCCGGTGGTAAAACGCTCCAGTCTTGTTCATAGTAAGGATACATGTTTTTCTTTTATTAAGCAAATTGTCCTCAATCGGTTTTTTTATTTCTTAAGGTATTGTCGAAGAAAGTAATATTTCACAAAAAAGCATATGTATATTAAAATAGACAAGCTCTTTCTTCAAAACTTAGGCCCAATTAAAATCTTTTTTAGCTGCACTGTATCTGAATTAAATAAAAATTGCTAAAAAAAAAAAAAAGTTACTCTTATTTTATATTTTTTTTTTTGCCCCATCTGCCTGTACCCTTACACTTAGCTAATGATGATTTTTAATAAATTTAAAATCTAATTTTGGAAGTCTTTTTACATCAATTAAAAATATTATAACTGATAAAATAGTCGTTTATTTGATCTTATCTTTTACTAATTCCTTTTGTTATAAAAAAATTTTTTTTTACAAATTTTGTCGGTACACGTTGGAAGCTTTCAAAATAAATTTTAAAGTGGTATACATATTTAATTATTCTTCTTTTTTAATAAGCCGTATGAAACTTTATATCGAAATTACCTTAAATGTGTTTATTACTGTTAAGTGAACAAATTAAAAAATAGAGAAAACCTCATTTGTTCTTTTTGGAATGGAGCTTATCTTTTGGAGCCTTCCATATGTACTATATAAGAGAATAAACAATATTATACCTGACTGGTTAGTTGAGTGAGTATCTAGTTAGTTTGTTATTTGGTAAACTCTTATCAGTACGAGCATTATAATAGTAAGTGATAAGAAATTGTTTTTCTTTCTTTTTGGTAGTGAGTGGTGAGCGAGCATTTTACAAAGTAGAATATTTGTTTTAACTTAATTGAAAAGGTAAATTAATTAAAAAATAAAAGTGTGAGAGATAAATAGAGCAATTGAGCAACCAATATGACATGTAGGAAATTTATTCAACACTACTACTACTCACAAGATAATGAACAACTATTTCCAATGGCATATTATTGTTATTACTGCAATAAAATAGAATTGCTTGTTGTTGTAATAGCATTGCTGCTATCAAAAGCAAAAAGCTTTTTTCAACTATGATTGAAGTCGTTTCGTTACAAAGGTCCAATTGCCATGTAAACGAATTAAAATTGTGAAATTGTGAAATGAAATTAGTCTCTCCAAAATCTTGTTAATTTGTTTTTCCAAAAACAATTTTTACACCCATATATACAAAATTCTCACAAAATGACTTTAAGTTAATAATGAAAAAAGGTAGTAAAGCCTATAGGTTAAAGAAAAATGTGTTATTTATAAGTATTCCTTTATAAGTTAGCTTATATAAATATTTTGTACATTTACAAAAAAAAAGTAATTAAATAAAATATAATCTGGAATATAATTTAGCATAATGCTAATTCAATTTAAAAGCTTAATAATAAGATAATTTTTTAACTATATAAAAAGTTATCATCAGTCGTTCACGCGGGGAGGTCGTACAATTGAATGTCGTTTTATGGCTTCAACAAGCCATTTAATGCCTTCGTCAACCCCTTCGCTGTTAAAAAAGAAATAATAAAATAAATTTATTATAAAGAAAATTAAATTGAAAGCAGTTATAATAATGCATTTTTTTATATTTATTTATGTAAACTAACCCTGTTAAGGCAGAAACTGGTATCGTAAGACAATCTCGTCGGCCAATAAAACCGCCAGACTGTTGAAAAACTGGTTTTATATCCCTTACACCCATTACATCAGGTAGATCTTGTTTATTAGCCAGTATCAGCAAAGGTACACCCGATAATAAATCATTTTGGATCATTTTATCTAAATAAAAATATATTTGCTTTTATTTAACAATTAATATCATTCGTTGTTGTATGAGTGATGAAGTAAACACATATAATTAATCTACATTTTATTTATTTCAAATAAAAAATAGATTTCAGACATAAATAAATTGCATTCATAATTATTTAAAAATGTAAATTTAATTGATTAAAAAATAATAAACCCACACATGGACTTTTAATATTTTGAAAATGAAAAAAAATTACCTTATTATTTTAAACAACAACTACAACTCTGTCTAAATTTTAATGAAAGTATATTCCAGAAAAGACAATGCTTTTAAGGACTAGCGTATGTTTACAAATTTATATCCAAAAGTTTAACCTCGCTTTTTGTTGTTAAACTGGTTTTTTCTGAATTACAATTTTATCTAAGCTTATCGGAAGCTTATAGTATTTTAAAGACTTTATTATTTTCCTGTAAGCCTAATTACAACATCAACATGACCAGAACTGATTGTATTAAGTTAAGTCGTTTCGGAATTGTGAAAGCTAATTTTAAAACTCAACACTACTAATAATGGCGCGGACCAGACTAAATGTACTTTCTGTAATGTTATCCTTTCAATTGCAAATATTTTAGCAGAGTACAAATATCCATATGAGACGAGTCGCAGATCGCAGAAGCAAAACATTTAAGATGTATAATTTTATTTGAACTTTACTACTTAAAAATCTCACTTATTATTTTCTTAAAACAATTTTTTTAATTAACTTTAAAGTACATATCGCTCATTTACTAATAGAACTCTATAACTCAAAAAAATTAATTCCGAAATAATCGCGGTTTAAGTTTTTGAATCGTTATTAAGAAAACTTTCATCAATTATATATTAAAGGGGAGGTCTTTGACAAACCATGTGGGATGTTTGAATTATGACGTTATTGATGTAAAAGGATATCAATCCGCTACTGTTTTATAAACTAAAATGTGTCATTATTTATGAAAAGAACCAGCCATAACTCAAAAAAGATCGTCTTTTCATATATACAGTCAAAAAACAAAATGTGACCATGTTTTAAAAAGCGAAGTTTACTCCATAACTCAAATGAATCGTTCTTTTTGACAAACAAAGTTTCCAAACAT
Organism: Gymnosoma rotundatum; assembly: GCA_916610165.2. Lineage (NCBI taxonomy): Eukaryota > Metazoa > Arthropoda > Insecta > Diptera > Tachinidae > Gymnosoma > Gymnosoma rotundatum. The sequence continues at coordinate 113,371,298 of OU744340.1, read as the reverse complement.
GAAATGAAATAACGTTTTATTCCTTAAAACGCGTAAAGTATAAAAGACATAGATTAAACGTATACACAATATAAAGCATGAAATTTAAATTTATGTATGATTAACTCCAAAATTTTAAATTCTGAGCTATGATGTTGTGTTAGTAAACAAGAAATACATATATTGTATACAAATAGGTTAATATTATTAATAAGTAGGTATATTCCGTTTTTGTTAAAATTACATATGTATATACGTGGCTTAAGAAACGTTTCGATTATATTTTATTAATATGTTACAATATATGAATTCTTACCAAAAATTATTTTAGACTCGTCCATACGATCTCTATCATTCGAATCTACAACATAGATAACCGCATGAGATTCTTGATAATATTTATCCCACAGTGACTGCAGTTCAGTTTGTCCACCTAAATCCCAAAAATTCAAACGCACTCCCTGAACATCAATAGTACCGATGTTAAGGCCAACTGTCGTTGTTATTTTGCTTGGATTCATGCCTTTATAGTTTTTAGTAAATTTTGTTTTGGCTGCTTCTAAATAAGTCTAAATTTTAAATTTGTATAAGTAGTTAATTAATTCTATAAAATTAATTTGTTTATATTTTACCGTCTTCCCAGCATTGTCCAAGCCCAAAATGACAACACAATATTCATCTTTCTGTGTTAAATATTTAAAGAAGCCATGTAACAATGTATACATAATAATAAACTAAACCAAATTGCACTTAAATTATACAAAACCCTAATAATTTTGTAAAAATTAAAATAAAGTGTTTTTTTTTAGTTGTATGGCGGCAGACGAAAAATAGTTGTTGTCATTAATCAGCTGTTTTTGGTTTTATCAAACGTAAACAACAGAGTTGACATTAAATAGAGTAGTAGACTTTGCTGATTTTTAATTGAAATATACAGCACAGATAAATAATTATTTATCTGTGATATACAGCGTGGTAATGCATATCGTTAGCAAAAATGAAAAACCACGCATTTTACAAAAGAAAAGAAAACTGTTTTCTTTATAGCAGGAAAAAACATGTCATTTAATACAAGAAACTTCATAGAAAAATCTTAACTATAAAAATTGGCAAAGATCTACATAAAAAAAAAGAAAATTAAGAAACTAAAAAATACCCATACTTACAATGTAACTTAAAAAAGATTAATATTAATTTTTTTAACACCTTTAAATTTGAAAATATGTGAATAACAAAATACGTTCTGGCGAGATAAAACACAATCTAGTTGCACATATCTTTCCGCAATAAAAATGGCATTCGAAAAAAATACATTCAAATCACTATTGACAATCTCTTTCGTACTGCACAGTTTAATTTCCGAATGGTAGTTTATTGTTTTGCAAACATTAGGAAATTTTACGAATTCGTATATATTCCAATTCGAATTACATAATAACCCTCCAGTTTTAGATTTAACGTTGCTAAAACTAGATGAAACCGTTATTACTAAAAGGTATAACAATAAATGAATCACGTAATGACTGTTTGGAGTTTTAGCATTGCCATCGAAATTTAATGCACCCTATATGCCGTAGAATACACAATTTCACTAAAAATTTTGAAAAGGAAAGGGGTCTTAGGGAAATACCTTAAATTAAATACCTTTTTTTATTCTCATAACTGAAGCTACTTTTTCTATATACCTAATATTCAGTTTTAAATGTACACATCAGTATTTTAAATTAACAGATTATAAGGCATGTCACAAACTCCGATCGGAATAGTTTTAATTCCGTAATAACAATTCCGATCGATTTTGTTTTGCCTTCTTCACAGTCCGATCGATTTTGATTTTTTTTTTTTTTTTTTAATGTGGCAATATTGCGCACACAAAGTAAACAAGAAGGCTAATCTAAATTACTGATCTAAATAAGGACACATAATAAAAATAAGTTTGAAAACCGCAAATAACAGAATTTGTAAGAAACCAAAAGTGGTTTCATTCCGAAGAAATTTTTCGTTTTCTGAAGACCCAATTTGCAGAATTGAAACCACATTCGATCAGATGCCTTTTTAATAAAAAAATTTCAGTAAGAAAATCTTTAGAGCAAAACCGCTGTTCAATGCACAACCTGTTGTAAATGTGCTAAGTAACCGGATTCCGCAATATTTGCACAAATTTTATTGCAACTACTTGGTTAATATTTGCTACAACATTTTTCATATGTTTATTAAATTTCATATCTGGATAAAATCCATATTTGAGTAATTTTTTTATTGATTTTTTTTTTTAAATTTAGTTACTTTTAAAATATTAACTTTTTTTAAACTATGTTGTAAACAACAAGTTTTTAACAGGTTCAGTGTTTGCATTTGATTCAACATACATTTTACAACAGGTTGTAAGTTATAAAATTTTTAAGAAAATAAAACAAGTTATAAAAATTACTTTTTCATTTGCGTTTATTTTGAATACTTTTTTTGTTTCAAATAATTTGAAATTACACAGTCCTTTACTGATAAACTACAAGATCCGTTTTATTTCAATATAAAAATGGGAATGTTCAAATAAAAACAAAACTTTAGTTAAATATAAAAATATCATTTTTTTTTTTAACTAATATAATTATGATTTTTATATTCAAATATATAAACATTGTATGTGTATCTTGTGTCGTTTAAACTCGTTTTAAACTATTAATTTAAGCTAAAAAAATCAACGGGCGTTATTACATCAAATAAGAAAAACATTATTGCGTGGAGAGTATAAGAGAGCCATTCTTAAGAGAAAGAAAAAAAGCTTTTATAAGATTATTATCATTGTGTTATTTTAACAATAAGTACAATTTTTACACAAATGTATATAAATAATATTAAAATAGTTTGTTGTTGTTTTTTATTAGTTGCTGAAACTGTTAAGTGCAGTTATATTTAATTGAAAGAATCAAATAAAGATCAACGTGTAGAATTAAACATTTGTTTGATTTCAATTTTGTTGATTATTTTAAAACAAATGTTATTTTAAAATAATTTGAAAATGTTCAAGCTTTTTTTTTTTTACACAAATACAATTCAACTAAATATAAAGATTTAAATATTTTGCTTTTAACACAATAAAAAATAGTATAGATTATTGGGTGACGATTAATTTCAAGAATTGATTTACTTTCTGTTGCATATTTTTCATGATTTTTGAAAAAAATTCTAACAAACTTATATTGAATTTCACCCTTTTTTGTTTTCTTTATTTATTTAATTTATAATAACTAATATATATAATTTTCTTAAATTGTTTTTTGTTAATTTTTTATATGTTTATATATACTTTGTTAAACATTTTAATTAAGATTTTTATAATTCGTATTGTGTCCTCATTATGATTTTATTATTTATTATTATTTTTTAATTTTAATGTTTATTTTTTCAATAAACCTTAGACAAGCTTTAGGCTTAAAATTAGAATTGCACCCAATTAGCGTTTGCAGAACTCTGTTGAGGATTTTGACCCGGTGCAGATCTGAAAGTAAAAAAAAACTCATGAAAGAAGTTCGAAAAATTAAAAATAATAACAATTTTGGTTTTATACCCAGCTGATGCATAATCCGTCCATTCTGTGTTCGCATTGCCGGGTACCTTATGTGCTGGCGATGTACCAGAACTTTGACGAACAGAACCAGTGGATGATGGCGGTGGTGCTATTTTACCCATTCCACCCGGAGGTGGTGGCAATATACCAGTGCCAGTTTTAGATTTTGTGCGGCCTGTTCCTTCCGAACCATCTTTTTTCTAAGTGAATTAAAAAAATAAATAAATAAAAAATAACATAAGCAAAGATAAAAATGCAATTTCTCACCGTTATTCTCATATTAATTTTTATAGTTTCTCCTTCCTTGAAGCCTAAATCTAATTCTTGTTTTGGTTGTGTTTTTTCCTTTTCTATTTGTTCTTGATTTTTTACCCATTTAAAATGATCCTGTAGAGCAACATTTAAATCGAAAGAATCTGAACGATCACCAAAACCTAGGCCCAGAAATGCAGAGCGACCTATTCGTCAAATTTAAGATAATCTTTAATATAAATTTAGCGGTATTTTTAATTACCTCACGGAAAAAAACATACCATTATCATCTTGCACTCTAATTACGAAATAACGTGAGCTGTCTGCTACTGCTTCGATGGCTACACCAGGATATGTTTCAATCGGACAATTGGCAAATAAAGCACCAGTTGTTTTATCTTCTAATTTAAGATTACATTGTGTACCTTTGGCTACCAAACGCATGCGGCCAGTCCAGGTAGGTTCTCCCAAATTCCAATCAGCGGCTCTTAAATAGTGTTTATATTATTTTTATTGTAATTTAAAGCAATTTAATAAATTATCTAAAAAGTATACATAGACAATTTAAAGACTTCCGTTAACTTAAGTAAATAAAAAAAAACTAGGTGGATTGGAACTGCGCACCGCGAATTGCAAGTAATTTATTAAAGACCACATAGCATGTATTACAAAGTATAAAATACACATCCTGAATAAATATTTTATTTATTTGTACCTTATACTGTACAAATTTTACATGGAATTATGGGCTAACCATATGTCATAATCGGTCCATATACACCGATATATAAAAATAAAGTAGATTTTATTAAATTGCTTATTTCTTTACCAGCTCTTCTTGGACCTTTTTTTCAGTTAGAGAAGCAAAAACAGAAAAGAATCAAAACTAATAAAAAAAAAAAAATTAAATTATCTTTAAAGATTACTTTAGATTATTTTTAGCGTAAAAGAAGCTCTAAATAATGATGAAAGCAAGGCGAATCCATAACCGTTGAAGCATTACCTCATGCAGCCTAGAGGTTTGATTGCATTCTTTAATTTAAAAGTGTCAAAATTGCTTCTGTAGCCTTGGGTGAAAAATTTTTTATATCGTATTAATACTTTTGCAACGTACCTCGAATAGAAGCTCTGCCAATAATACATTAAGCACTGAATTAAGAAAATCTCTAATTTTAACTGCAAAAAAATCACTAAAATCAAAAAATACACTTTTGGGAAAAAATATCGAAATTAACTGGTTAAAATTAATTGTTAAATTTTCAAAAAGAAAATAAATAATAAAAAAATATTAAAATTATACATCATCACTAAAAATTGCGTATAAGATCGATAAAGTAAACACTGGCATAAGAAAAATCAATTGAAATTGAACTTCAATTGTAATTATATTAACATTGGATGTTTTTATAAAGAACAAAAATTTCAATTAATTTTTTTCCTTTTGAGATGTTTTTAACCTTGTAAGAACAATAAAATAAGAAGAAATGAAAGAAAATTTTTCACAACATACGATTTGGACAAATTTCTTTATTAAAAAACAAAGTACACGCAGTGGTAGTACACCCATACTACGTGTAAAGAAGTACAGGAAAAAAGCTAAAAAAAAATGCACACATGCACTTACATATATTTACGCGTATATATGTATATATTAAAATTACCAAATAATATAATTTAACAATATAAAGTGAAAAATTGAAGGCGTAATTTCGTTAACAAAGCATAAAAACATTTCAATTTTTGGGAAAGTATTTTTCGCTAACATTTTTCCATGTAAAGATTTTTCTCTTTTAAAAATATACAATATTGACCTCACCGAAAGTATTAATGTTTTATATTCTCCTTACCTATATCCACGATTATTGGCTCTAGGAGGAATTTTATATATAAATACTTCTGGTTTAACAATTAAAACACTTTCATAATCCATATTTACAATTTCACTTTAAGAATTATTATTTCTTCGTCCCAAAATCAACGAAAATTTCAAGATTGTTTTTTCCAAAAAATATAAAGTAGACTTCTCCGCTGACACTTTTGCACAGGGTTGGATAACACTGATATTATTACCCAAGGCAAATTGATAACAGGTATACTCACGGCGAAAATAAATACAACACTGCGATAGAAACATGTACATTTTGTTTTTGTACAAATAGTTTTCGGCTGTCAAAATCAAAGGAGATTTTAACTTTTGACACTCGAAGAAGGAAAAAAATTTTCGCCGTGAGTATACCTGTTATCAATTTGCCTTGATTATTACCATAACAGAAGGCGAATCCATGGCGAAATAATATCAATTGGCCGCAATGGCGAATTCATTAGTTTTCGCCGTATATACTAAATGTCAAACACCATATAAAAAAAATTATACATATTTTTTATATATGGAGTTTGACATTTAGCGTTAACGGCGAAATTAATGAATTCGCCATCGAGACCACCTGTATTATTTCTCCATGGGCGAATCTACACTATTTGGTCGCGATGGCGAATTCTTAAACTTTCGCCCTTAATATATATTTTATATTTATATATATATATATATATATATATATATATATATATATATATATATATATATATATATATATATATATATATATATATATATATATATATATATATATATATATATATATATATATATATATATATATATATATTATACAAATGACAAATATTGCTGATAAAGTAAATAAAACTTTGGCCACATACATCAAATTACATTAACTATTCGGACACCCTTATATTCTATCTCTAAACCTTATACTTGCTTAACTCTTCAACAGTTTGGCAATATACGTCAAATAAGAGAACTATAGTGCCACCCGATTTAATACAGGTGACCGCACGGCTACAACAATCCAACAACACAAAAAACAACAGGCAATTTGTTGTTACAAAATTATGTATGAGTGGTTTTACATTAAGGGCATTGTAGCTGACTCTTTTATTGTTTTCTATTTTGGAGCATCTCCGTAAGTCATCAAGCGTTTACATTATGACTCTTTTGTAGCAAGTGAGAGAATTTTATGATGTTTTATCAATCAATTTTTTAAGTGTTGCCATAAACTAAATGCATAAATTTTTCAACAATTTTTGAACAATATAGAAAAAAACAGCCCTTTGGTAACACCGCTCAAGCATAGAACTGCAAAAAACGAAAGAGAGAAACAGGAATGAGAGAAATATGAGAGAAAAAACTAAAAAGAGTCATGAAAATTCATTTCGTGCTACTCTTGCTACCCCGCAAGCTTCTCTACACCTCTTGCCTACAAACTTCTGCATCATGACTTTTGTAGCTGATACAAAGCCCATAATGTAAACTCCCTCTATGTTGTCAAAAAAATATTGTAAAAAAACAAGCAAAATAAAAAAATATATTTAATGAAAAAAAGTGGTTGTAATTATCAGAATAAGAAAATTATAAAAATTAAGTTACATAAAAATAAAAATACAGGAAAAGTGACCAAAATTCTTTTGTGCCACTAGTTTGCCCAAATCACATGCATCGTTTCATTTTTGCCGGTTGACCATTTGAAGACTAACATAATATTCCACAAAAAACCAAGGAATTATAAATGTGTTAACAATAATTTCACTATCTTTTTACGCATAGTTCGATTATACATATCAGGAACTGCAAATACGGTTCCATGTTGTAGTTTTCTCTAGGAATTTAAATTGTTTGTTTTCTATTAGCAATCAAAAAAAATTAAATTAAAAAAAATTTAACAAATTATTTATTTTTGACAAATTTTTTTGACAACTGTAATGTATACAGCTGATGGGCTTTTTCGCCCGTGCATTCACCTGTATTATTTCGCCATGAACCAAACCTTAATTAGCGCGTAACAGCCAAACCATGACAAATTATTTAAATGCATGTATATATTACTCTTGAAATTGACACAGCAAATCTAAAGGCACACCCAAGGCGAATGAATTACCAGATGGCAGCGTTAGAGAATTTATTATTTTTTGCTGGTAGAAACGAATGTCAGACTTCATATATAAAACATAGTACACAGATTTTTTATATATGGAGTTTGACAGTAGTTTTCACGGCGAAAATTAATGAATTCGCCTACGCTTCTAAACGTTTTTTCATTATATTTACCAATGTTTTTGTAGTTTCGGCACTAATGTTATTCCAATTCTCTAAAAGCACTTCCTACAGTTGTTTACTACGAATTTCGTGTTTTCGAATACTTTTTTCTAAAATTTCCCAAAGGTGCCCAATTGTGTTGAGATCCGGACTTTTTGAAGGTGTTACAAGCATATGTGGATTATTTTACAGAAGCTACATTTTTAAATTCCTGAAAGTAGTAGCTGTCAGCAAGACTTATTTTTGACGTACTGTCTTGAAGATTTTTAAAATATCGAAATAGACGTAGTGGTTCACTGTGTTTTCATCAAATACAAGATTTGCAGCACCCGCAGATGACATACACCCCCATACCATAACACCTCCACCACCATGTTTAACCATCTTAAACGTATTTTTAGGGTTTAAGGATTCGCCTTTTTGCGCCACACTTTTAAACGCCCTTCACAACTAAATATATTATACTTTGATTCGTCCGTAAAACATAGTTTATCCCAAAACTCTTGAGGCTTACTTATAAACTCTTTGGCGAAGTCTATGAGCTTTTGTTCATTGACCTTTATTATGAGCGGTTTTTTTCTAGTTTTTCTAGCGTTTATCTTTTTCAGTTAGCTTTTTTCGCCGACCACTTACAGGCTTATTTTCAATACGATTTTCTTTTTTTTTCGTTGAATTACTTTTCTTATTGTAAAACGACTATGGGATACTATTTTTCTATTTCTTCGTATGATTTTTGTTGCTTTTCAAATAAATCAATTATAAATTTTTTTCCTTGCGTGTTAGCTGCTTGCGGGGCACTATTTTAAATATTTGTATTAAAGAAATAACTAATTGTATTTAGTTGTCCATCGACGCGTAAAGATGAATATGAAGAAAATGATATTAATTATGTACATGATTGAGATTTTTTATGATTGAATTCAATTTTCTTACATTTTATTAAGGAAAATTAATCTGCTGTTTCTATATTACAGGCGAAATAAAAAAAGAGTGCTTTTCATATAATTTTTTTCAGACGCGTTGATCGCCTGTAATACAGAAACAGCACTTAAGTTTAAAGTTAATTGAGTTGATTTTTATATGTATTTTACAGGGAAAAACTTTGAAAACGAACTTTTTGTCAAATATGAATAAAATATTAATTGAAATCTTGTGAAAATGTGGCATAAGTTAATAAGTTAAGAAATTCCTCCTAAAATTAATTGCCAATTCATCATAACTTATTTTAGCCAAGTATGTTCCGCAATTTATGCATGTGTTTAACGAACGAAAGGCAAACGTGAAATAAACAAAGAAAATACTAACACACACAAAGCTGTGTATACGTGCACAATTTTATGCCAGCATAATTAGTCTAGTGTAAATACGAAAGAACAAAAGTTGTGCGGATTAAAAATTAGTCTTGTGTGAAAAGCCTCATTAGTATCATAATGATGTGCTTGATGTTTATACTGACGGGTCAAAGTCGGACACGGGGGTCGGGGGGGCGTCTTCATTCCTAGATTTCGAGTCAGAATGAAGTTTAGGCTACGGGATCAGTGTAGCGTGGTACAGGCTGAGATTTCAGCCATCAGAAGGGCGGCTTGCTGGATGAGGTACCACAGGATATACGGAGAGGATATCCGGATCTGTACTGACAGCAAGGCCGCGATTAACTCCTTATCGGGTGTCTATACGACATCCAGATTGGTTCGTGAATGCCGGACATCTCTTAACGAGATGGCGAGACATTCCAACCTGGAACTGTTTTGGGTACCGGCTCACTCGGGCGTACCCGGGAATATAACTGCGGACGAACTCGCCAGATCGGGAACCCGGTTGGAAGACCGGGAGACAGATCCACTGGTGGGAGCTCTGAGGAGTTCCTGCTGTAGAGCTTTACTTCAGCAGGAACTCCTCAGAGCCGCACAGTCTAGATGGTCTGAGGAGGTTACCTGCAGAGTCTCGAGGACATTGTGGCCTCAGTATGATAATAAGAGAACCGCAAATCTACTGAGGTTTCCTCGGGGGCAGCTGGGCACACTGGTGGCGGTGCTGACGGGGCACTGTGTCATTGGTACCCATGCTAGGAGATTGAATCTTCCGCATCATGACTACTGTAGAAGTTGTCAAGATGAGGAAGAGGAAGAAACGGTTGAGCATCTGCTCTGCCACTGCCCAGCTCTTTCTGAAAATAGAGCGGCCATCTTCGGCAGTCCGAGACTGCATGGTCTTGCAGACTTATCTGTCTGCGACGTTGGTAGGATAAACTTGTTTATCCGGTCCTCGGGGTGGTTTGGATTGGGATCTGTGACGGTGCCGTAATGGCCTGAATCTGATCCCCTGCAAATCCTGTTTCCAGGCAACACAACGGGACCTTTGGGACCCAAGTGGGTCGGTCTTATGCCGACGGCCTGTGCAACCTAACCTAATGTTCCAACTGGGATTTTACTAAAATGTGAAGTTGACAATAATCCATACATCTTAATGCCGCCCTAATGTTTATAATTATGTTTATAAACAAACACACCTACATACGTTTTACATCCCTTATCCACTAGTTCTCAATTAAAAAGATATCCATATATATGTATGTCCATATATTTATTTACATATCATTTCATTTAAACTTTAAAATATTCAACGTTGCTGTAGATAAAACAACACATCTGCACACACAACGGAAGGAAGTGCTGGAAGATATACATGCATATACACACAACATATGCATATGTATGTACAGTAATAAATAAAATCATCTGCAAGGCGAATTAATTATCAGGTGGCAGCGTTAGAGAATTTATTATTTTTTGCTGGTAGAAACGAATGTCAAACTCCATATAAAAAAAATGGTAAACAGATTTTTTATCTATGGAGTTTGACAGTAGTGTACACGGTGAAAATTAATGAATTCGCCTACGCTGCCACCTGGTAATTGATTCGCCTTGATCATCTGCATCAAACCTGATTCAAATCAAAAATCAGCAACAAAAACTTTTTACAGCAATTTACAGTGCTATCTTATTCATGTTTTACCTTTATGTAAAACATTAATTTCAATTTTTTAAAAAAAGGCGAAACCTAATCTCAAATTCAAAGACAAAAATTTTATTTCTGTGAGAAAATTGTATTTTTAATTGAAAATTTTTAATATCTACTTTGAACTTCTTTTAAAGTATATTTATTCTGAGTTCTTATGCATAGCGAAGTCGATTGCGCGACGTCCGTCTCTCCGTCCGTGTTAGTGCTGAAATCAACTTTGGCAAGACACTAGATCAGCTAGATATCGGGTATAATTTAAAAGCTTTTTAAGAGATCTAAATACTAAACCCATTAAGAGCCGATGACCACCGAGTATACAGAGGCGACACGAGAATATAGTCATCTCGTTTTTTCTATGCATCTCTTTCTTGACATCCTATCGACTACTACAAAAAAAATTGAAGTCGATAGGATGTCAAGAAAGAGATGCATAGAAAAAAAGAGATGACTATATTCTCGTGTCGCCTCTGTATGCTTAGTGCCGATGACAGCGGATACTTATATTTTTTCTTATTTTTAATTCTCTGTCACCCCCAATATTTGATTTTTTGATTAAGTAACTTCACTGAACTAGATTTTCATGTGTATATCTATGGTGAAGGGTATATAGATTAGTCGATTAAAAATAATGCAGACGAAGCAGATAATAAATAAAAGACAAGAAATAGTTTATTTATCACAGGAAAATATACTTTAAATAGTTTTATCAAAATATAATATTCTAAGCAGTTTTGTTATCCACTAAAAAAAAAGCATATGAGTAAATCTATATTAACTTAAAATATACATACAGTTAATCAATAAAGTTTAGGCACATCATGATTTTCAACAGTGATCCCAGATCGGTACTGCATTTACGCACTTTGATCGCTTGTATAACGGAAAATAATACCTTATTTTTATTTCACTTCATGTTTCTGTACGTGTTAAATTCTAGTTTATAAGATAAGTAGGTTTAAATGTAAAAAAGTTTTTTTTCGCGAAAATAATTATTATTATTCATGTGCGGGGAAAATCCTACCGCGAAGTTGTTGTACAGAGGACATATACTAGTGTATGAAAAAACTAACAATTTAGAGCTTGAGAGGAGAAGTGGACGCCCAAAAAAATTTACACCACGCCAGAAGCGGATCATTGTTGCTGCAGTGTCTCAAAAACTTAAAGAAAGGGATACGGAAACATCTCATTATATCGAAAGAATCACTTAAAGCAGCACTTGGCTTAGAGTGGGAAAACATTGCTCTTGATGAAACGCCTAACCTAGTAAGAATTATGAGTCGACGATTAGAAGCAATTATCCAAGCTAAAGGAGGTTTCAACTAATTTATAGACATGCAACAACCACGAATAACCCCAACATTTTCACTTGTGTGCCTACTTTGTTTTTTAATTTTATAGCGTTGTATAGTAGAAGCAAAAAGATATGATTTATTTTTTATGTTAAATAAAACTATAATAAAACTATCTATCCTTAAAACGGCATCATTATTACTTTATTAAGTTCAGCAGATCCAAAATGATTGAGGAATTACTCTTGAAAATCATGGTGTGCGTAAACTTTATTGATTCACTGTTTATATTTGTGTATATAAATACATACATATTGCATACACTTAGAGTGCAGTTGGTCGCGTGGCGCTGATGATAAAAAACCATTGTGTAAATTCACAAACATACATGTGTATGTATGTAAGTATATATGTACATATATATATTGCTACATTGAAGAACTATTTGTTCGTAAAGTAATGCAGCTGCTACCAAAACTACTCTCTCGTTGATAAAGTTCGATTAACGTCAACAACTAAAAATGCTGTTATTACGATCTTCTAGGGTTGTTTTATATGGAGAGTAAAAAAATTGAACTAAATTCAACATATTTTTTTTAGCAACCACTACTTCTTCAGCCAGTTTCATTAACAGCGCTGCACAAATGTACATTAAAATAGAAGATACACATGCATACATTCATTGTCATAATAAATATGAACAGCTGTCTCAGCTGTTTTTTTTTTTTTTAATGAAACGTATCTTTTCCTCTATATTCAAGCGAAAGGTGAGGGGATGAGCTGCTGTCAATCGCCCTTATGTTATGAATTGTATTTTCAGGTTTTTTTTTAATTTTTTTTAAGGGTTCAAATACGAAACAAACCTCTTGCATCTGAGCATAATGAATACTGCAGGTCAGTCGATTTTTGGATCAGCTATAGTGTGTAACGTCGCGCAACTAAAATACAAGTACTATTAAGTGATCATTACAAGCGAAATTAAAACTTTAACTAAGAAATTAAAATGTCGGGCAAACTAATAATGAAACGAAAATTGGATAGAACTCAACAGACCTCAATTAATAATAAAATAGATGAATCTTCATCATCATCATCAAATTCAGCAATAAACAAACAGAGTAAACAATTTAATAAAAGCGATGAAGCTTTCCTCACACAGCCGGATAATAAACGCATTCGCTGCGATACACCACCCTCAGAAACAGAAGATTCCGATCAGCCTCCCCTGCCACAAGTTAATGAACGAAATCGCCATCTACTCGAAGCCATACAATTAAAAATTTTAGAACTACAGAATGAATTAGATGCATTCGAACACGATGTTGAAGCTCGTGAAGAAGATTATTATTATCTTAATGATTCTCACAATAATCGTCAAAACAATCAAATGTCCGAAGAAGATGCTGAAGCATTAGGTTTCGCCATGTGTGCTCAAGAGACAATGTTGTTTTTACAAAGAGAAGGTATTCCTTCAGATAGTCTTCTTTACACACGATTACACGATGCCTTAGTAGGACGTTCTCAAACTGATCGTATATTTCAGCTTTAAAACTATTTTAATGAATAATTTTAAAGTTTCTAGTCATTGTTGAAACATGTTTCTGTGAAGCATACAAAACTAATTTTAATAGAATTTCTAGTCATATTCTTTATAAGTTTACCATAAGAATGTTATCCAGATACAACTTAGCTTATAATCTCGATAATATATATTTATTATTAGACATAGATTAACGCCATATGAGCAGTTTTGAACTTTTTTATATATGTAAAACATCGTAATATAAAAAAATTTACTATTTATTCTCTATTGTAAATTAAAAAATAAGATTTTAACGGCAAATATATTTAAATAAATATGTATTTCTATTTATAATCCAGTATGGGAAAATACGAAATTAATTTTCAATTAAAAATATGTATATATTAAAAAATACCAAATTTCATTACCCATTACAGCACAAAAAGATGGAAATTGGAAAAATGTTTTTAAACATTAAAGGCTACTTAAAAAACTATAATAAAAAATCGCTAATAATAAAAATTGCTATTTTAAAATTTGCAAGTCTATTTGAATTAAATTTATGATATAAAATTTTTTTCCTGTCGTTTTCCTGTAACAAAACCGTCATAAATTATTTTATTTGTAAATTTAAAAACATTAAATTTTGAGACGAGTTATAAGTTATAGACACAAATTATCATACTTTGGATTTTGTTATTACCATTGAAATTTGACAATGAAAAAAAAAAATTAATAACCATTTAATGCTAATGATTTTTTTTATTATAAATTGTTATAATTTTTAATTACAATTGGAGTAATTGATTTTGTGAAAAATAAATTTATGATAGCAGAGCCTAGAAAGAACCGAAAGATGGATCTACATTTTTCTTAATTTAGAAATTTGAATTAAGTTTAGTAGATTGCAGAGAAATAGGCAGTTGATGATTCTGATGTTGACTTCCTTATAGAAGCGCAAGGGATTTAAACATTTGACGGCTTCGTTAAGGTTTAATTACTCTGTTGGTATTATTGTCCCTATGCCAAAACTAAATACTGAAAGATTAATTTTGGTACATTTTTGCCCATTGGCTCGGATTTTGGCTCATGGAATTTTAGATTTTGAGTAATAATTATTAAAAAATTTCTACTTAAGTAGATTACATTTTATGCTATTATCAGGCATGTTCTGAAAATCACAAGATTTCAAATCACTTGTGATTTTAAAACCACAATTGTTATTTGATGGTGTTCTGAAAACCACAAAAGTTTTAACTTTTCGTTGTGATTTCACCTCTTCGAAAACACAAGAAAACAGCTGGTATTTTGTTTTATTTTCACGAAATTTTTTATGTATTGAAAATTATTAGTGTTTTTCTTAAAACATAAAGTGAAAATAAATTAAAAGTATTGTTTTTATAAAAAACTAAAAAACTGATAACAAAAAAGTAAATGCAAAATCACAAAGCAAATAACAATATTTCTTGCAATAGAAAGTGTCTTTAATTTTTTCATAATTTTATAAATTCTTTGGTGCCAATTGCTAATTTTGCTATAAAAATCAATGAAAAAAACATTTTAAGGTATTCATATTATTAATTTACTGCGAAGTTCAAAATAAAGTGGTTGAAAAAATAACCAAGTGATACTAAATCGGCAGGCATTTAGCTGACTGGTTTAAAATCACAAAAATTTTAAAAGTTTTGTATGCAGAACAGCTTTCTTGTGATTTTAAATCACTTTCACAAAAAGTGAATTTCAGAACATGCCTGTATATATATGTTTTAATTAGTTTATAATAATAATTTTTTGCTGAATTTTTATCAAACATTTATTTATTTAATATTTGGGTTTTGTATTTTTAACGGCTACATGCTTTTTATGATATTTTGATGTTATTAAAATATTAGTATTATAAGTCTACTTACTTATGGTTTGATTTTCGTATAACTATGAATGAAACCTGTACGGCATTTACACTATGCAATTTTTAATGAAACTAGCATGAAATTTTTGTTTGTTTGTGCAGCAGGAGGAATAAGCAATATGGTATTGCTTGAGTTTTGAGGGGATGTGACTGTTGCTAATGTTATTATTTAGATAACGCATAACGCTGTAACTTAAATAGAAAATTGAGAAAAAAAATTGGATAGTGTAAATCAGGACCTGTTTATTAAAATCTCCAATCAAAAAAGCAAATATTGATACGTCAAAAATAAGAAAAAAATTAAATACTACATATAATGGGATAAGTTTTCCAAAAAAAATAGTATTTCCTTAAAGATCTCTTCAAAAGCTTTTAAATGATACCCATATTGATATTTTTTAAAATATGGTGCACAATCGTACTTTTTCTATCAAAAGTTCAGAAGCCCATAACTCGGAAAAAAAGGGGGAGCTCCAATTTTTTCACTTGTTTTTTTTTTCTTATTTTTTATTTCTCTATCGCCCCATATTTGTTTTTTTTTGTATTGGAGTTACTTTATTGTTCCAAATAATATGGTAAAATTAGAGGAAGCGTGGTGTTTTGCCAGCTGCGTCGAAGGGCATGGACCGATCTTGCTGATTTCCAAAAGTCCTCCTTTCGACACTGTCTGATAGATTGGCGTATTGGTTAAGGGATTTGCAAAAAATCGACAGTTACTCCATTTACATCCACTATTTTGTAAAAAAATATCATTTAAATTTTCTTTCCATTAAAAGATGTTTGATTCTACTTAAATCTTGAGTGAATACTCTATTGTTGCACAAGTGCAACATGTGGTAACGATTTTAAAAATAAATGGGTCTGTTTCTTTACTCCACTTTTTGGATCCCGTGGGATCCCAATTTGCATGAAAATTATTTTCTTACTTCAAAATTGAGTAAATGAGACCGGGTTTGAGAGAAAAACGTGTTCTTCTTGCACGAGCCAACAGCCCAAACTTTTTCGTAGTGCAAGTTATTTAAACTTTAAACTTAAAACACAAACGAAATAAATTATTATTTCTTTTTGCTGATTTATTATCATATTTTTTTTTTTTTTAAGTCAAAGTACCTTAGAGTTTTCATTTTGTGTTTAAAATTTGAAAATTTCTGTTCCCGTACTTTTATATAATTTTGTCTCTTTATGAGAGAACACAATGCTTGCTCTCATTTTCACGAACTTTAGCCAAAAGTTAAAGAAACAGACTTAATATGTTATTAAATAATGATAATAAATTTTTTAATAAAAAACATATACAAATAATTACACAAGAAAAAGTTTTTAACTTTATTTCCACAATTTCTTAATCGACATATTCTTTTCGGAATCCTTTTGCATGACTTTAGCTACGGCCATTTCGAAATCTTCTTGAGTTACGTGAACACGTCTCTCACGCAAGGCATACATACCAGCTTCCGTGCATACACCTTTCACCTCAGCACCTGAAGCACCAGGCATAAGTTCGGCTATTTTACGTAAATTAATACCACGAGTTAAGTTCATTTTACGCGAATGAATTTTAAGAATATCCAAACGAGCCTCCTCATTTGGTGGAGGGAATTCAATTTTACGATCAATACGGCCAGGACGTAAAAGAGCAGGATCTAAAATATCGATACGATTTGTAGCCATGATGACTTTAATATTTTTAGTAGCCTCAAAACCGTCCAGTTGATTTAATAACTCTAACATGGTACGTTGAACTTCAGAATCACCACCTGAACCAGACTCAATACGTGAGGATCCTATGGAATCGATTTCGTCCATGAAAATAATAGAAGGTGCGTGTTCACGGGCCATAACAAAAAGCTCACGTACCATACGAGAACCTTCACCAATAAACTTTTGCACCAATTCCGAACCTGAAACTCTAATAAACGTGCATTCCGTATGATGAGCTACTGCTCGAGCCAAAAGAGTTTTACCCGTACCAGGCGGTCCGTACAACAACACACCCTTAGGTTGGGCAATGCCCAGGGCATCGAAAAGTTCTGGATGCTTAACTGGCAATTCAATAACTTCCTTAATTTCTTTGATTTGTTTATCTAAACCACCAACCATTTCGTAAGTGGAGTCTGGCACTTTTTCTACCATCATAAGTGACACCAAAGGATCAACTTTATTGGGCAGAATTTTATGCAAGGTATAGCTCTCGTTGCGCAATGCGACACGACAATTTGGAGTAACATCATTGATGTCAATATTTTTGTCAATGTCGACTACAAATTTACCTTCTGGGTGGACCTTCACCAAAACTTTTTTCTTATCCATGGGCTTTACTACTTCCCCGACATAGCTTCCCTGTTCCTGTAACAATTGCAACTCTTCGCGCAACATACGAACTAATAAAATAATGTTACTATTAATTATTCCTGAAAATAAAAATCTATAAATACCTTTGGCATTTAATTCATTACGCTGAGCCTGCAGACGTCTGAGATTTTGCGATTTTTCAGCTACAATTAATTGAAGTTCTTCGATTTTTTGAATATAATATGAACGAAAACCCTCACCCTTACAGGCGGCATCAATGTCCATCTAAGAATTTTTTAAACTTTAGTGTAATTGTAAAAGAAATCGGCCATGATCCTTACCCGATTAGTGACAGTCATATTTTGGAGCGGCTTTAGTTAGCTTGATATTTTGTAGATTTAGTTATAAATCCCTATATTTAATCTCTTAAATAAAATTGTATGACAGTAAAAAATTTTGCAAAGTCAACACACAGAGTCGTATATTATTGCACTAGCTTTTAAGTTTATAAATAGGCAGCACTGGTCTAAAAAGTATTGAGAAACACAAATGTTATAAACTCGCATTATTTTAAGCAACAGTTTAAAGTTTAAAAAATTTTTTGTTTGTTAATTCATGTTTAATTTTGCTTTTATTGTTATTTTTATCAAAAATTGTTAATTTATTAATGTAAACTGTACTGTCATACTACGACCCCTTGAGAAAGTGAACAAAAAATTCACGAAACGTTGGGGAAACATGTAACAAAAATAGTTTTTATTTACATGGATAAATTTAGGCCTTATTAGCTTAAAACATAAGATTGTACACACAGAAATAGAAATTTGGTGGCCAAAAATAACAACAGTAATAACAACTGTTTTTAGTTGAAATTGTGAAGGCATTACCAACTACAAATATGCAGTTTGACAGAAAATCATGTAAAAAGTTAAGAAAATTTAAAACTAGTAACAAGTGTTTTATTTGAAAGCAAATAATTTCGGCTTAAATCTAGTTTACGGACGCAGCTTAAAAATTAGAAAAAAGTTACCTACCGGGTGTAAAATTTAATTTTAAGCAAAAAATTGAATAGATATTGAAATAACCTTTTCAATGATACTCATATTGCCCCATTTCACCACTAAATACTTGATATATTCCATATTGTCCATACAAATTTTTGAGGCCCATAACTCGGAAACCAAGCGTCAGTCCCAAATTTGTCACTTTACATTTTTTGTTTAAAATTAAATTTTACACCCGGTAGGTAACTTTTTTTTTAATTTTTAAGCTGCATCCGTAAACTAGATTTGTTCCATAATTTCAAATGGATTTGTGTGTAGATTTCTTTATGCTAGGTGCAATGAAAAAAATTCGAAATACGACCCTCTTGAACTACCAACGGCAAAGCAAAAATATTCAAAATACAACTTACAATTACAGTAAAAATGTTTATTACAGATTTATTTACTATATAATTCCCATAGATTTTACCATGATTCTTGGTTTCCCACGAGCAATCTCTGGATTTTTTCCATACACTGAACAAAGTCTTTCAAACTGGGCTTTGTAAATACCTTCATACACTAGGCAGCATAAGTCTGCGTAGAACGTCGAAATTTAAAATGTACACTTTAATTTTGAATCTAAAAATATATTTTCCATTTGAACTTTTTTATGCATTCATTTGCTATTTGGAACCGAAATCTAGAGTAATCCTGTAAATCTTGATCCAAGTGTAGATCTTATCTTAAGTAATACCCACATTTCTTTTTCGCTATATTTAGTTGTAAAACTGCATGTTATTCCATTTATTTCAAAATTACAAGCCCGAAAAATACTTTTCAAGAAATAAAGCAAAAATATATTGTTTTGTTCTCTTTATTTAAATTCTGTTGGGATTGCATTTTAATCAAAATTTTTTTGTTAAAATTTTAAATAATTTTAAATACGAAGTTGTTTTTTAGAGCATTGTAAAACAAGATAACTTTAGATAGATATATATTTCTTACATATATTTTTGTATTTCATCGTAGAAAGCTAAAACTAAAGCGGCCCCTGTTCCACGCAGTACGTTTGATAAAGCTCCTTTAAAAAACGCTTTAGGTCCTTCGGTTTTCAAAATTTTCGCCCAACAGTGTGCGGTATTCTTGTACACCATCTTGTCTTTAGTTAAGCCCGATTGCATCATCATTCGACGTCGTACAGTGTCAAAAGGATAAGATGTTATGCCAGCGAATGTGGTTACCACTTGAGCTATGGCCCAACTTATATAAAATGGAGTATTCTTGGGATTCGGTAGAAAATCGCGGCAAGTATCATAACATCCAAAATATGTGGCACGATAAATTATAATACCTTGCACTGAAACATTAAAACCGCGATATAATCCAATAATACCATCACTTTTAAATATTTTAAATACACAATCGCCTAAGCCCTTAAAATGACGTTCACTAGCTCCTTTACCAACATCAGCAGCAAGTCTGTAATATTTTAGTAACTTTTATTTATTAACCATTCAACCAGAATTGTAAATGAATCACTATCTTTTGATTTCAATTCATTATGAATTAGCTAAATTTTAAATTAATTCTTTTCACTAAAAAGCAAGAGTTGAATGAAATTTGAATCCATTGAATTAACTTTAAATTAATTAAAATGAGTTAGAAAAAAATTAATTTCAATTCATTTGAATTAATTACGAAATCACCCATTTGTTGTTATTGCATATTGCTCTTTGATGACTGAAATATGTAGAAATAATAAAAATAACAATTATATGTTTAAATTAAAAGTAACTAAAAACTTTAATTTTAATTCAATTTTTATTAATTCAAAATTTATTTAAATGAATTGGAAATGAATTGCAATTTATTTTTGCTAAAATCAAATGAATTGCTTCAAATTTCATTCAATTCGTTTTTTGGCGAAAAGAATTAATTCAAAATTTTACCAATTCAGTGCATGAATGATTCGCGAATTAATCAAGAAATGAATGATTGATTCGTTTACAACTCTTTATAAAACATAAACAGTTCATATTTTTAAATATACACTTACCTTGTTCGACCGAAGTCTAAAGGATAGACGAATACTAAAGAGGTAGCTCCAGCGGCACCTCCGGATGCCAAATTACCCATAAAATATGCCCAAAATCTTTCATGTTTATCAATACCGCCTAAGAATATCTATTAAAAAATTAAGGTATTTCAAACTTTATTCGTTTAAAAAACAAAATTTTTGTCTTTGCTAGCAAACATATCGCTCATTTACTAATATATCGTCGTAACTCAAAAATAAAATCATTTCAAGATAATCGATGACGCGTTCTCATACTTAAGTTATAACAGTCAATATGATACTGGAGCAGCATCTAGTTGTGACCAAACAAGTGTTCATTATTAAAAAATGCCATCTCGTGACTATACAAACACTACACAGACGTAACTCCGAAACTAAGCTTTAGCCCAAAATTTTTTTACTTTATATTTTTTACGCTTTTGTTCATTTTTGAGCTGCGTCCGAAAACTAGATTTATTCCAAAAATAATTTTTCAATAAAATTGGGGTGGATGCGATGAAAACTAACAAATGATTTCACATTATTTCTCAGGACCAATGCATGAAAATAGCTCATTGCTCATCTTTGCTTTAATATTTCTTTTACTGCAATTATTTTTCTTTTTAAAAATATAGTTTGCGAGTTAATGAGCTTTTTGTATTTCAACAGCCATTAATAGAAGCAATTTTCAGTAAAAAATTTTTGTGTCTCAACAAAAAATTTGTCCGGACAAAATGGGTGAATCCACCTTTAGTAAATGAGCGATATGTGGAATAAGCGACTAGTTTTTTATTGCGAATATACGTGTAAGATATAAAAGAACATTTGCTTATATGAAAATGGATATGATTTGTGCGTCGAACGAAGTATTCTGCGACAGATTAGGTGAGTTCCAAAACGTCATTTGCAATGCAACTTAACAAAGTCATGCATTCCTAAACGCAACCATTTAAACATTGACAATGTTACGAATCCTTAAATGTATACTAAAAGTTATTGATACGCAAAAACATAGTTGGTTACTTTGTATTAAAACAGTAGCAAAACCGCATCACTGCAATGTTTTTTGACGTTTTGGAATTTACCCATTTATTTATTATATTTCCTTCGCTATGAACGAGGGATTTCGCATAGCACTACAAAACAAAATAAAAAATTTTTTACTTGAAATAAAAGAAGCATTAATTGAAAAAAGATTTAAATATTGTATAATTCTCATATTAGTATTTGCTACAAATAAAAAGAAATAGAGAAACGGTCACTCTGAAGAGTTCGACTCGCATGACGTATTTCGTTCGTTGCTCTAATTGTGCGCTCTTCATAAACACAAATGTATTTTATGGCCAACGAACGAGGAAAATTCGTAATGAAAAATCAACGGCAGATTTATTTTACTAGGTAGTGTCCTCCGCCCAGCATGCTTTTGACATTTCCAACGCACAAAACAACGATAAAAAGCCATGTTGTTTTTGCAATGTTGTATTTCTTGTAGAGCCGCTACTACCTAGTAAAATAAATCTGCCTTGGAAAAATCCTTGGTCGTCCTAAATGCGATTACACGATTGTCCGTCGAACGACAAATATTTTGGTGCAGGGTGATCTTTGTTATTTTTGGTTTTTAAGTTGTTTTTGTTTTCAAATGCAGATAATTTCTATTTAAAAATTATAAACTTAAATTAAAAGCAACAATAAAGATTTTAGATTTGTTATTGCTTTTAATTTCTTTTAAAACTATTATAAACTGAGGGTAAAGTAAAAATCGATTTGTTAGAAACAGTAAAAAAAAATTCAAACAAAAATAACACCAATAAAATACTGGGTTGAAGTTTTCTGAATTAATTGTCAGGAATTACTATTAGGACATGATATATATATATTATATTATTTGAGTTTGAAAATATATATATATTTTTTTTTTTTTTTTGTTTTTGTTATTGAGGCAAACGATGCAATATACCTCTGCCTGAACATAAACTTATTTTTAATTTTATTTTAAATATACAATGAAAATCCAAACGACAATTATTTTTCCAGGACAAAATTATAAACTTAAAACTAATTTTTGTGTTTAATATTATATTATTTACACTTACAGTTTAAAAGTACTTACTTGTTTATATACATCTTTAAATGCAAAATTTAACGCTTGTGTTGGAAAATAACGTATAACATTTGCTAAGTTTCCACGCCAATACGAAAGGAAACCTTGTTCCCTAGGCAAACGAATAAAACAATCAACTATTCCTTTGTAATGATCAGCTTCTTTAATTTGTGTCGACACATGTTGGACTTGTAACAATAACTTAACACGCTCTATGGGAGCTACCGCTGTTTTGGCAACTGCAGCTGATACGCCTCCAGCTAAAAAATCTTTTAAAAAAGAGATGACGTCGGCATCTTTACCCATATTGTTGCAGTGGTGTCTAAAAATAATTTTTGTTTTACATTGAAAATTAAGACTAAAATTTTAAATTTAAATAAAACGAATCATGATACAAAAAATATAAAGGGTACTGCCACTTTTGAATGAAAAAAGAAGAATGTTTGACGTTTGAGTCTTTTTATTTAACTACAATATTTTTGAAAAATATTAAAAGGGTTACCAAAAAATAAAACATATATTTTAGGAATTGAAAAATAAAGGTTGTTTTTCAAGTTTTATTTTTTATTCGAAAATTTTGCACATTTGTGTTTGAGATTAGAAATTTATGGCCAGTTTTTGACTTGAAGGAAACAGAGCCTAAGATATTCAAAGCAAAATTGGATCGGATAATGGAATGGATCCATCACTAGAAATGTTTGTTTACTTTTGTTTTGCCATAACCATCAGGTGAAACTGTATTATTTAAATGCATAAGATTGGTAACTCAAGTTTCATTTAAGTGTGTCTTAAAAAACTGAATTTCGGTTTTAAATAGAACTTAAAGATTAATGACAAATCAAAAATGAGTTAGTCATTAGTTAGCTTTAATCTTTGTATTCACTTTTCAGTTGACTTTTTTTGTTTTAATTCGATAGTTTATGCGTCCACAATGTTGGAGTTTTAAATTTACATTTACATGCACATAAAGAAATGAGAACTTTATGAAAAGCATATAAAAAGGGATTCCGAAACATTTGTAAACTTCAATAAAACAATAACAAGGAAGCCGAGAACTATAAAAATACGATAAATTTTAGTTAAAAAAAATTATATTCAAGGCGAATAAATTATCAGGTGGTCGCAATGGCGAGTTCACAAATTTTCGTCGAAGATTTAAATGTCAATCAACAAGTAAGAGTGCTATATTCGGTTATGCCGAATCTTATAAACCCTTTACCATATATGTAACTTTAGTTTAGTAAATTTACTCAATCAAAAAAACAAATATAACAGTGATAGAGAATTAAAAATTAAAAAAAATTGGTCTGCCTATTATTATTATTATCAATAAAAATGCCATCGGCTCTTAATGGGTTGAGCATTTTTCAAAATTTTAGTATTTCCTTAAAGATATCTTTAAAATGATACCCATATTGATACTTCAAAAAAAATGTGAAAATTTTAAAGCCCCGTAATTCGGAAAATATTGCCGAGCGCCAATTTTTTCACTTGATGCTTTTTCTTATTTTTTCATATATTTGTTTTTTTTTTTTTTTTTTTTTTTTTTTTTTTGATTGGAGTTACTTTATTGTTCCAAATGACTTGAACTAATTAGAGGTTGGCGTGATGTTTTGCCTGCTGCCTCGAGGGACATGGACATGCTAATTTCGACTCTATATCTGATCGATTGACATATTTTTTTTATTTTTTGTGAAATCAAGTTTGCCGAGGCAACAACAACACTAACACGGACGAACAGACAGACATTGCGCAATTGACTTTGCTACGCATAAGAAGTCAGAATATATGTATATACAAACAAACTTAGTTATACCATTTTTCCACTTTTTGTGGTGAAGGGTATAAAATTTAGCTATTGGCTCCCCAGCCGAAGCAAAAGAGATTTGTACACGATCAGGAATAAATTTGACATTTAATCAGTTAAAAAAAAACAAAGTGGGGGCGAATTACGGCACTCGATATCGATCAAAATTTCCAAGCAAACAATAAAACTTAAAGACAATGCCTTGGACATTACGAAATACAAAGCAACCATAAAGAGCCATGTTGTTTTTGCAATTGCAACGAAAAATGAACTGTGTGAACGGACACTAAAATAAATATGCTTTGTGCCGAAGCAAGTTTGCTATCACAGATGTATAAAGAGAAACAGTGATGCCAGATAGAAATAAACAAAACCCGCTTATTATAAATAAAATACCTACCAAGAAATGAGTGAGCGTGATGCATACAAAATTTTCTGCTAACACTTTTGCAACAGTTTAATACCGAAACGGCGTTGTCGTTGGTATTAAATTGAAATGAAGTTTTTTTTTTGTTATTTTAGTCATGTTTTAGCTTGTGCTTAAACATACTTGATTAGCAAAGTTTAAAATGCAGCTTATAAAGTTTTGTTTTTAAATCTTTTTCAAAGATCAAGCTAAATTTGCCTTCTATTTTTGTAAACAAAAAATCACTGGCAACGTTATTTGCTAGACATTACACACTAAATCCAAATTTACACGTGCGATTATTTCATGCCATTTTGTTCCAATTCTGTTAAAAAGTTTCAGCGAGATTTATCGCGTCCCTATACTATAAGTCATAACATGCCATTTTTTCAATTCTCTTTTAAAACAAGAAACTAGTTTCATGCAAAATCGCTCTAAAATTGTTCATGGCATCGGAATTTGTACATTTCGCTTTTAATTCATATTCGCTACTGTTGTTGTGTCATTTCAAATAAAACACAAACAACAAACCATATGCAGCGAACGCACACAAAGCAAGCCATGCCATTTTTCTACCCCGCTTGCGTCTCTATTCCTCATGGCTACAGACAAAAATTTTATGAAATTAATTTCATCAAAAATGCCGTCGTGTAAAATCACTCTAAGAATGTCTTTGGGCTTGTTCAAAAATGCATAAATGCGCTGCATCTGATGCGCATGTATAATTAGTTTGCGAAGCCGATACTTACTTGATGCGCAGAAAAAATTAATTATCATTGTTTACAACTTCAAATGCTTAAACATTAAAAATTGATAAATTAATAATAAAATGTTTGTTTTGTGTTTTGTTCCTGTAATTGACTGTTACCCCTTCCTTTTGTCTGATGTAAATTCCTCTTCCATGTCCAATTGAACTCTTGTTAAAAAAGTTTCGAAAATTTGAGGTCTAATTTAATTTTAGAAATGCGCAAACAAATGAAATTTTTACAAAAATAAATTAATAAATAACAAATAATAAGTATATTATATATTATATTATTA
This sequence comes from Gymnosoma rotundatum, assembly GCA_916610165.2. NCBI lineage: Eukaryota > Metazoa > Arthropoda > Insecta > Diptera > Tachinidae > Gymnosoma > Gymnosoma rotundatum. The sequence goes on along the minus strand of OU744340.1, from coordinate 113,344,958 downwards.
TATATTATCCATCGCATCAGCCATTTTTGTGATGCGTGTTTGCGCATCATAAATTTCTGTGATGCATTTTAAAACACACGATATTTACGGTGATGCTAACTGATGTGTTTTAGAACGCGGTGCGCATCAGATGCAGCGCAGTGATGCATTTCCGAAAAAGCCCTTTGTTCTACGCAATGATGGATACTTTTCATTATCAGTGATTGTCATTTAATACATCAAATGAGAACATGAGTGGGTGTGAAGCTTATACATAACACATTTGCAATAATTAACAGCGTTGCCGCTGTAGATTTTGGTATTTAATTGAAATGTTATTTTTTCTGCCTACTCGAGATGGAATTGGAAAATTTGGTAAGAACTTGCGCTCTCTCCCAACCACTTGTTGAAAATCTTAAGTAATTAAATCTCAAGACAACTTTTACCTTGGAGTAAAAACACTACACACTACTCCGACTGCGGATTAAAACAATGATTTTTTTTTCTATTTTTATAGTTTTTATTTTATTTATTTTTCTTAGTTTTATTCTAGATGAACACGTACTAAGAGTTGGTAGTTTTTTATTTTTTTGTTTTGCTTGTTTGTAAAACTTTCATCATAATTTAATATTTTCTGTGTTTTTGTTTTTATTCTTTCACACTTCGTTTGTCCGGTACAATAATTAAACTTAAAATACATTTCAAATGAACACACACACTTTTGTTTTGTTCTTACAAAAACTATAAACTTGTTCAATGATTTTGATGTTATTGGTACAGTAAGTTCAATTAAATCTACAATAATAAATGGTTTGTTTATATCTCGATAAATTTAAATAATTAAATTAAAATTGTATTAACTGTAGGTGTAGAGTGGTGTCTATTTTAGGTTAGTTATTTTTATTATTAGTTTACATCAACTTCTTGATTTCATCGTACAATACAAGTACAAAAGCACCACCAGTACCTCTGAGAACGTTGGAGAAAGCACCCTTGAAGAAGGCACCACTACCTTCTTGTTTGGCAATGGTTGCCCAGCAGTGCAATGTGTTTTTGTAAACAACTTCGGTAGCCTTGCGACCAGACTGCATCATCATGCGACGACGTACAGTATCGAAGGGATAAGAGACAATACCAGCAACAGTTGTAACAACTTGAGCGATAGCCCAGCTGATGTAGATGGGGGTGTTCTTAGGATCAGGCAACATTCCGCGGGCAGTATCGTAAAAGCCGAAGTAGGCAGCACGATAGATAATAATACCTTGTACGGATACACCGAAACCACGATATAAACCAACCAAACCATCAGATTTGAAGATCTTGGCTAAGCAATTGCCGAGACCAGTGAATTCACGTTGTCCACCCTTGCCAGTATCAGCAGCCAAGCTAAAGTCAAATACATAATAAGTGTTTTAATAAATAAACAAACAACAGTTCACCTCATATTTTTTATTAGAAATATAATGACATATATTTTTTAACCTACCGAGTACGGGCAAAGTCCAAGGGGTAGACAAAACATAATGAAGTAGCACCGGCAGCACCACCGGAAGCCAAGTTACCCATGAAGTAACGCCAGAATTGAGTGTTCTTGTCAACACCACCCAAGAAAACCTACATACACAACAATTAGTAACGGTAATCCATAAATCATAAATACAAAAATTATATTAAACTTATAAATACTTTTTGTTCGCAGATATTTAATTTGTCTGATTCTTATTTACTTTATGTGACGGCTAAAACTTACTTGCTTGTACTTATCCTTGAAGGCAAAGTTCAAAGCCTGGGTTGGGAAATATCTGATAACGTTAGCCATGTTACCACGCCAGTAAGAAGCAAAACCTTGTTCCTTTGGAATGCGGACAAAGCAGTCAATCATACCCTTGTATTGCTTATCGGGACTAATTTGTTTGGAGATGTGTTGTACTTGCAAGAGCAACTTGACACGCTCGATAGGGGCGACGGCAGTCTTGGAGACAGCTGCGGAGATACCACCAGCAGCGAAATCCTTCAAGAAACTAAGGGGATCAACAGCATCCTTACCCATTTTGCTATAAATTTGAATGAATTAATAACATTTTAATATCTTGCCGTTATCAAATTGCTTAGAGAATATGCTTTTAAGACATAACAAACAGACACCCACATCCACATCTTGCCAATTTTTTTTATCTCATTAGAATCTTTGTTCATAGTAGTTCTTTATTTACACTTCTTCTATCCATTTCTTCTAAATAGGATCTTGAGACTTGCTTACGATATTTCTATTTCTTTCTTATATCTTGAGACTTGAGGATTTTAAAATTGTTCAAATGAGGTTTAATTAATCTCTTGCCAGTTTTGTTTCTTGAATTCTATTTCTTGCTAGTTTTTATATCAGAGGTTCTTGAGGTCTATTTCTTGATTATTTTATATCGGAAGGGAGTTTCTTGATTTTTTAGGTTCTTGAGTTCTACTTCGTAATAAATTTATATTAAATGCGAGTTTAATTCCTTGCTTCTTTTGTTTCTTGATAATTTAATACCAGGAGTAAATTTAGTTTCTTGCTTTGTTTGTTTCTCCTACTTCTTAACAATTTTATATTAAAAGTGAGTTTCTTGCTAGTTTTTATATCACGGGTGAGTTTCTTGATTATTTTATAACGGAAGTGAGTTTCTTGATTTTTTGGGTTCTTGAGTTCTACTTAATAAATTTATATTGAAAGCGATTTAATTTTTTCTCGCTTCTTTTGTTTCTTGATAAATTTATTTTGTTTCTTGAATCCTACTTCTTAATCAATTTCTATTTTAAGTGAGTTCTATTTCTTGGTACTTTTGTTTCTTAAATTCTATTTCTTGCGAGTTTGTATATCACGACTGAGTTTCTTGAGTTCTATTTCTTAATAATGTTATATTAAGAGCGAGTTTAATTTCATGCATCTTTTTTTTCTTGGGTTCTATTTCTTGATAATTTTATACTAAAAGTGAGTTAATTTTTTTTTCCTATTTTTGTTTCTAGAATCCTATTTCTGGCGAGTCTTTATATCACAAGTAAGTTTTTTGTGTTCTTTATAATTTTATACCAGGAGTGAGTTTATTATTATTATTTTTTTCTTGATTCCTATTCTTGATAATTTTATAACGGGTTCTTGAGTCTACTTCGTAATAATTTTATATTAAAAGCGATTTTAATTTCTTGCTTCTTTTGTCTGTTTCTGCTACTTCTTAACAATTTTATATTAAAAGTGAGTTTAATATCTTGCCACTTTTGTTTCTTGAATTCTATATCTTGCAAATTTTTATTCACGAGTGAGTTTCTTGAGGTCTATTTCTTGATAATTTTATATCGGGAGTTTCTTGATTTTTTTAGGTTCTCGAGTCGACTTCGTAATAATTTTATATTAAAAGCGGGTATAATTTCTTACTTTATTTGTTTCCCCTACTTCTTAACAATTTTATATTAAAAGTGAGTTTCTTGCTAGTTTTTATATCACGGGTGAGTTTCTTGATTATTTTATATCGGAAGGGAGTTTCTTGATTTTTTAGGTTCTTGAGTTCTACTTCGTAATAAATTTTTATTAAATGCGAGTTTAATTCCTTGCTTCTTTTGTTTCTTGATAAATTTATATCAGGAGTTAATTTAATTTCTTGCTTTGTTTCTTGAATCCTACTTCTTAATCACTTTCTATTTTAAGTGAGTTTAATTTCTTGGTACTTTTGTTTCTTAAATTCTATTTCTTGCGAGTTTGTATATCACGAGAGATTTTCTTAAGTTCTATTTCTTGATCATTTTATATGAAGAGCGAGTTTAGTTTCTTGCTTCTAATTTTATACTAAAAGTGAGTTAAATTTTTTTTTTTGCTGTTTTTGTTTCCAGAATAATATTTCTATCAAGTCTTTATATCACAAATTTGTTTTTGCTAAATTTGTTAAATTTATTTATTTTGAATTTGAAAGTTCTTAGCGAATTTCCACTTGAAAATACATATTTTCTTTTTATATTAATTAACTTGAGATCAATATTTTATTTTTATTTATCTAATTTTTTTTTTTTTTTTTTTTTTGTAATTTGAGGATTGATTGAGCTGGCTTGCTGGGTACCTGCTGTATTGGTATGTTTGGGCAAAATTGGTTAACGAAATTTTCATTTTCTTTATGAATAAAGTCGCCCAGACATTTCTTAAAAATATAACATTAAAAAATATTTTGCTTAGTTGAATTTAACTTTCATAAATTTTGATAGATATTTTAATTCTTGAAATTTTATCGTCGGTATTGAGGTTTTGGTAAATCTTGATTAGCTACTTATTGATCTTGTAACATTCGATAAATCACTTAAAACTCAAATACGACTTGCTTATCGTATAGAAAGAGTGCAAAAATTTATTTTAACAATGTCTTAAAAGGAACATTTTAAAACATATTTTGGCATAATCACATACATGTTCAAAAGTTATTAATTTAGTTTCAGTCGGTTCATATTTATTGACCAACAACCAATACACAACACTTCGTGGCCATTAAAAGGAGCCAAACTAAACCTTAATGTGGAATGATTTCAAAGTGCAATTACATTTAGAAGTGACTTTAGAAATATATTAATTATATGATAAGTTACTGTCGATTATTAGTCTGAAACATTTCACCGTACGCTGTCCCTAATGCTATTGGCTTTATTCAGTTGCATTAAAATTAAGTTTGTTGAATACCGCCCATTCCGAGACTAACGACAGTATGTAATTTAATTTGTAATTAATAATTTGAGCCTTTTTTTAATACCATAAAAGAATGAAAAACAATTTAAAGAAAAAAAACTTAAGACTATAACGTATTATCTTAATAACAATAATTAAATACAGTTCCATACTTAAACATAAAAATGAAATAATTATTACATGAAAAAGAAAATATGCTCTTGCATCCGAAGCTAACATAATATGAGAGTAAATCTCTAAAATAAACTTATGACTTATACTAAAGCTAAAACTTAACAAAAAACTAAACAACTAAACAAAAAGACAGTAACCTCTGTGCGTACCAGCAGTGCTTTTGATGTAAAAAGAAGGACATAAGGAACTATTTAAATTAAAATTTGGAGGATCTTCATTAATAAAGCCTATATGTGACAAATAATTTAATAGTTTTCTCATGACAATCGCGAAATAATTATGCTTCAACCAGTTAATAAACACCCCTATAATGAATATCTCTTCCCTCGAAATGTTTTACCAAATTGCAAGCGTGAATAATTCACGTGAACATTTTGTTGTACAAACGAAAATGCACCTTATCGTAAATATTTTTTTTCCACGAACTACTTTCACTTTTCCCTTTGATATTTTCACCTTAATTTTGCTGGGAAACTGCATATATTTTGCAAGTTTTTAATTCAAGATCAGCTACTACAATAATGCTGCATGACATTGTGCTCGACAAGCTTCAAATCATAAAGATACTTATATTGCTTGTACATTTGTTAAAATACTTATTTAAAAGCGTTCCAGGAGAGTGTAGGAAAGAGCTCAACAGTGTAGCTTTTTTTTAATATCATTAAATAGCAAAAATTTCATTAAAAATTCAGTTGTTTTCTGTGCCACTGTATATGTATATCTACTCGCGTTTAATTAATAAAAGTAATTAAATTGAATAATTTTTATTTTGACAAAAATTTGTTTAATTAATTACTGCAAAATTACGCCCGTTTTTTTCCAGTTTACCGTAGTTTTTCGGACCAACTACAACAACTACTTTTATATAGAAAATTTTATTTTCTAATTGTGAGGAATCGATGTCTCATATTCAAAGAGAAAAAAACTTGATTAAGCACGTGGTTAAAAAAGTCACAAGTAATCAAGAGAGTGAGAGAGCAAATTAAACTGCTAAAATTAATTTTAAATAATTTCTTTGTATTCGTATGCAAATGTAGTTTTCTTTATAACAATTTAAAACTTAATTTTTTCTTTCTCAATTAGATAATAAAAATATATATTTATTTCAACTACAATATTTGTATTTATACTGCATGTAGATACAGTTGAAAGTAATACAATTTGCTACACAAAGCTAAGTGGCCTTAGAGATAAATACAAATTGTGATTACGTTAATATTTAAAGACTTTCATAGCCAATATAATTTTTAGGTAAAATGAAAAACTAAATAAATATTTCATAATAAAAAAGGAAACAGTAAAAAGACACAATAAAATTACAAAAATATGCTTTACAAGCATATTATATCTACCTATAAGATTAAAACATCATTTAACACAAAGAGAAAATTTCAAAACTCGACATCAAACTCGTTAGAGTTTGTTAAAAAAAAGTTGATTTTAAACTGTTCTACATGGGTATTAAGTTTTTTTTTTATTAATACCTACGTTATATAAATTATACCTACATGTATGTTACATCATCAGTTAAAATTTAACAAAGCAAACAAATAATGAAATACTTAATTTTGATTTAAACTTTTTTAACTTTTTGTTTCAAAATTATTTTTTTTTTTTACTTTTTGTTTTAAATAATTTACTTTTATATTACAAGTCTGGCAACCATCATGATTGTTAATGAATGGGGTGTAACAGTAGTAGTATTCTCTAATAGCAGTATGATGTTGCATAACCTCTGCTGGCTAAGCAAAAAACTTAAGATAATAAGATAAATTCTATTTGAAATATTTTATAAAATCAAAATATTCAGAATTCAGAAATAGTTAAAATTCACTTTAAATATATTATTAAATTTCACTTCATTTATATTATTTCAAATATTTTGTTAGGTTTAAATAAATAATTCACCCACTCTTTCACACAATTTGTTATTATATATTATAATTCTTAATTATTTAAATAAAAGAAATAATTCAATTAAATTTATAAACGTACTGTTATGTGTATTTATCACAGTAAAATAAAAATCCAAAATCTTTTAGAACAAAGGTCTGCTTCGGACGGCAACTTAAACGTTAATAAAACTATATTTTAATGAAATCTATGAAGTCCACATCAGCAACTGCACAACAACAACATCAGGAACAATCAAGTTCAGTTTCTCAATGTACAAAAAAGAAAGAGAGAAAACACATATACAATGCGTAGAGAGAAAAGCTTTTTTTATGACGTAACAATCAATAAAAGAAGTATGTTAAAAAGAAATGTCAAGAATTAAGGCCGTGAAATGTAATAGAATTTGTTTTCTTTCTACATTTTGTTTAAATTTAATTTTCAGTCAAGTTGAAAATTAAATTCATTGCCAAGTTACGTAATTTTTCAAACAGAAACATTGATAAAATTAAACATAAATATATTAGCAGAGAAGAAAAACTTTTAGTGGTGCGGAAAACTTGAAATGCAAATACATAACACTTTTTTTATCTTAGTTAACACTAACGGAGTTTTCATAAAATTTTATTTCTGGAACTACTAAAATGTTTGTTAATTTGGATTTTTTCAAGCTAAAAGTGCATTACAATTTACGAAATTTGATTTCGATCGTGATTCCCTTATTTTCCTTAGCAAACTTAAAAACTACGGTAATTAGGTAACTTTTCTGCCGCCAAACAAAAATGGTCTGACGACGTAAAAATTATCCACCGGCTTCGAAACTTATGTTCAATACGTTATGTAATGATAAAGAGCAGTTAAGTTATCAAACAGATACTGTTGTTAAGAAAGACCTTCGACTTTCGACTTAAGAATTTTCAATATAAAATAATCATTTTTATGGAGATACATATTAAAATGTCGTTGTTTTTCAATGTTTTTTTTTTTTTTTTTTTTTTTTTTAAGAATAGGTACGTACGTATGTTTTGATAAGCTGTTTAAATTACAGTAGAGTTATGCAATTAGTAACTAAACCGCAGATTTGGCGTTTTTTTAGAGGGAGTTACTAAGCAAACAAAATCATTCATTTCGCCGTTGTTCTTAATGTCAAAATCCAGTGTGCGTCCTCTCTGCGCACTTCAAGAAAGAGAAAAGACGAATACCTTTAAAGGGCTGTTTCTTATTGAATTTTTTTTTAAGGAAAAACAAAATCTGAGCAATCAAGGCAGTAATCGCAGGAGCAAAAACACTGCTTCGGGGAAACAATTGATTTTTTTAACTAAAGAATAGAAAGAAAATAGAAACTAGAGCAAACAATATTTAATAAAATTTATGCCTTTTCCAGAAAAAAAAACTGTAAAGCAAATAGTTGCACACTTAAGTGTTTTGACGCCAAGCACTCACAAATTGCATATGTAAGCGGAGATTGTGTGAAAGACCTCTCTATAAATGACTTACAAATCAAAGGAGAAAGTAATGAATTTACCATTTATAAAAAGAGTAATTGGTTTTCTTTTTAACTATTTAACCATAGAGCGAATTTATTCGTACTTTTGAAATAATTATTTTTAAAACTCGACTTAAATAGTGTTAAAAGCGTCTGAAAACATAAGAGAAGATTTAAATCTGATACCAAAAAAATGAAAAACAAACAATACCTATCATCTATCATGACAAATCATGTACCAGGTCAAGTACAATTAATTACCAGATGGCAGCTTAGGCGAATTAATTCGTTTTTACTGGTAACATTACTGTCAAACTCCATACATACATATATACAAAATATTATACAGATTTTTTATATATTCGCCACGGTGCCTCCTGGCAATTGATTAGCCTCGTGCCAGGTGGTGACAGTGGCGAATTCATTCGTTTTCGCCGTCACTGGAAATGTCAAACTCCATATTTAAAAAAAATCTGCATCAACTTTGCCGCCAACCGGAATGTATAAAATATTTTGTACCTATATGGACTTGTGACATTTTGATCACACATGAATAAAATCACCATCACCGAGTAATTGATTCGCCATGATAAATAAAAAATCTCTTGATATAGAAGAATGTAAAATCATATTGTTAATCATCAGCTCATCGTCAGGGCAGGTTCCAACCTCGTCGAAACAACCACAATAAATACAGAAAACTTGTATAGGTAATTAAAAAAAAAAAACAGATGAAAAAATATCACATAAAACAAAAAGAAAACATGTTCTCTTCAATCGAAGAACGGGTTGTTGTTCTTTGAATTATTATCCCTTCCTGGGACTTTTTTTTTTTTTTTTGCTCCAATATACAAAATACTGTTTTTATGTCCCCCAATCACCACACAAACATACATTTACACTCTCCTCAAGAAAAATCGAAATGAAATGTAATTTTTTACTAGATAAAACTGTAACGGGGTCATCTCTGTACATGAAATATTTTTTGAAAATCTTGAGGTTGTTGTAGTTGGTAATCGATGGAGAATACAAAACACCTATTTATGGATTTTTTTCTGTCTGTATTCGCATCACGTTAAAACTACTGGATGGATTTGAACAAAATTCTGGGTAGAGGTCCCTTAGAACCTTGATTCCAATATAGAACACTTTTTTTTCGTAAAAATAATTCATTTTGTAAAGAAAATAGAGATACAAGTGAAGCACCCAATTTTACCATTATAATGGTACTAAAACAGTTGTCTACACATTTTTTTTTTTGTAAATGGAAATTTTTAACACTCTCTACAGAATTCTGGAATAAATATTTAAAAACACATCTTAACTAAATTTAAATTTTAGGAATAACACGAATACGAAGTCGTGGGCACTGTTAATACTAAAATATAAATACCTATGTGTATATTTTAAGGTTTTTACAACCAATATAAAAACCTTTCTTCAATATCTTCTTTCCATATCTATAGACTTAATAAATACAAATGCCCAAATACTGTTTTATTTTTTGTTTTTAATCAAATATAAAAATATACAAGTGTGTATATCTTAAAAAAAAATATTGTACTTAATCACTGATCTTCTAACAAAACAAAAATTGTCGAGAAAAAAGTTCAAGGTGAAAACATTGAACGCAAAAAGTTGGGAATTCTTCTTCTAATATAAATAAAAAATTTCAAGTTAGATAATTAATTAAACAAAAAGATTGGCAAAAATCCAAAATTTTCAAAATAATTTAATTGCCAATGCATACGTTATTTGCAAAAACAACTTCACAAATTCAAAATAGTATTGAGGACTACTGCATTGGTCAGGTTGTTTATAATTAAAATTCTTAACTTTTTTCATTTTAAAAATATAATAAAATCAATTCTTACAGCGAAAATAAGCTTAAAACTTTATATTTAATTATTTATATTTACTGGTAAAATGGGTAAGGGCATATAAATTTGTTAACATAAAAATTGCGTGAATTACATTTTGATGTTAAAAATTATCATCATTTGAACATTGGCCTAAAATTGAATAAAAGAGAAATTTAAAAATTCAAGAGCACAACAGCAATGACGGTTGGCATAAATTTGAATAAAAAAAAATCTCTTACTTAAATGCATAACACATGGCAGGAAAAAATTGTAATGGTCCAAAAATTGTGGAGTTTAGCAAAATGTGCCACGAAACGTTTTTGAGAGACTTCAATTTCATTAATATCAGAAATATGAACATTTTGTGGTCAAAACAATCAATAGCTTTTGTAAAATTATGTTTTCTTCTTAGGTATACAAAATAAAAAGTATATAAAATTTTAGGTTAGATTGAGAATATGAAGTAAAAAACAGCCGTTTGCAAAAAATATCCCATTTGCCTTGTGACTTCGTTTATAAAAAAAAGAGCTCGAGTCAGATACTTTTTGGTGCGGGGTTGGTTAAAAACACTACCTATTCTTAAGTTACATAATCAAGTTTAAAAATTTAGTATTTTTTAATATCGATTCTTTGTTGTTACATAAAATTATATTATGACTTTACATTAGCATTTTAGCAAAATTTTATTCAAACATTTCTTTATCTATTCCATTTTCCACCACACTACACACATTTTTAATTGAATATCCCACAATGCATTCTTTCAATGTTATTTTTTGTATTATTTATAATTAAAAATATGTCTTAAATACCTTTATTTAGATTTCTTTCAAAAGTTACACAATAAAAATTTCTTTTGAAGAATTTCCTTTAATTTCCCACTTGGCGTTGACAAAAAATACGCGTGTGCTCACTTAACGACCGTAATTCGTGAAGTGATGGTAATTAAAAATGGTGGACATTTGCCGAAAAATTTCCCATATTATTTTAATATGGCTGGTGTGGCCACATTAAAATTTCTATTAACATTTAAAGATGCCATCTTTACCAAATGTCCACACATGAGTTACCCCCTATTTACATTAGACAATGCTGTCATGACAATAACAATTCATGCAGTTTTTCACTAATACATGTACGCATTTCAATTGTCTGAATTACTGTCTTGAATATTTTGAAGACAGTAGACAAGACAGTGATTTGACGTATGCCGACAATTTTTTTTATAATTGCTTTAACTAAATGAAATTTTACTTAAATTATTATTTTAACTACTAAAATTTTCTTTGCATATAACAATAGAAATGGAAAAAAAGCAGGAAGAAACTCTAAAGCTATTTTAAATTTTCCGAGAACGTGCTCATAATGAATTGTCATAATTATTGTCTGGATGCCTACACCACAGAAGCTGTTGTCAGTATTTTTGACAACTAATGCGTATTATTTCATTGTCATGACAGCATTGTCTAATGTAAACGTAGCGTTATAATATCTAGGATTATATACGTAATATTTAGTTCACACTTTGTATTTACACCACGTTTACATTTGACAATGCTGTAATGACAATAAAATAATACGCATTAGTTGTCAAAAATGCTGACAATTGCTTCTGTAGTGTAGGCGTTCAGACAATAATTATGACAATTCATTATGAGCAAAAAACCTCACGTTCTCGGAAAATTTCAAATAGCTTTAGCGTTTCTTCCTGCTATTTTTCCAATTCTATTGTTATATGCAAAGAAAATTTAAGTAATTAAAATATTAATTTAAATAGAATTTCATTTAGTTAAAACAATTATAATAAAATTGTCGGCATATGTCAAATCACTGTCTTATTTACTGTCTTCAAAATATTCAAGACAGTAATTCAGACAATTGAAATATATACATGTATTAGTGAAAAGCTGTGCATGTATTGTTATTGTCATGACAGCATTGTCTAATGTAAACAGGGGGTTACTATTTGTTTAATCGAGATGTTTAAAGCCTGGTACTCTGTTCTGTTTTTCACGCGGAATGCTGTCAAACTACATACATAAAAAATTTGTATGAAAAAGTCATGAAAAAATGTTGCAGAAATAGTACTCTGTTTTTACTGTGGAAAAACATATGAAATGTTTCTGGCAATATTTTATCAAAGCTGTGAAATAAAGCAAATAGGCATTATTTCATGTGGAATTTTTTAAACAACAGCTGATCGTATGTCTTTTACATACATTTTTAAAACAATGATACCACACTTTAAATGTCAAATATTTCACATGAAATATTCAATGTTTCTCAACAATTTTCACAAATTTGAACAGAGTACCAGGCTTTACAGACTATTTACAAATGTTCACACTGTAACTTCAATTGATAATAACAAATCGCAGGCAGAGAAAATATTTTGGTTTTGTCAATTTTTTTATATGGAAAGAAGGCAATGATTGTGATGTTATAACACATCAAAACTTTCTGATTGTCCTTCGTTCGTTTCCTAGCTTTCGGCAAATGTATGGCGTTTTTAACTCAATTTTTTAGTGAATAAATAATTTGTGTTTGAAATAAAATATTTGGCCATATTTTAATATTTATCTACAAAAATAATTTCTTTATGTTCTATATAAAAACGTCGATGTAGGAGTGTTGCTCTGATATCGTTGTTCAAAGAACTATATTTGGCCCCTTTCAGATTAGGAAACTTTACTTGCGCAAGTCTTGTTTTTGTGGGTGTGAGGCTTTGGTCCTTAATTAAAAACAAGTGGTTGTTCCATTCTCAAAAAGAAGCAACAGCGACTTTTATGAGTGTTGGCTGAACATTCTTATCAATTAATAGAAACGCTTCCCGCAATTGGTAATATCAATGAAAATTATTTTTAAGGAACATATAAAGTTTACGGACGCAGCTAAAAAATGAAAAATGTTGTCTACGGGGTGTAAAATGCAATTTTAGTAAAAAAAAATGTTGAGGGAAAAACTTGGGCTGACGCCTAGTTTCAGAGTTATGGACCTCCAAAGTTTGTATGTATAATATGGTATATATCGAGTATTTCATGGCGAAATATATAATGTACATAAAAATGATATCGGCTCCAATTAGGTTAACATTTTTAAAAAATTTTGGTATTTCCTTAAAGATCTCTTCAAAAGCTTTAAAACGATACCGATATTGATATTTTAAAAAATTTGCAAATTTTAGAGCCCTGTGACTCGGATAATATGATCGATTTTTTTTCACTTGATATATTTTCTTATTTTTTAATTCTCTATAGCCCCATAGATTTATTTTTTGATTGGAGTTACTTTATTGTTCCAAATGATATGAAAAAATTACAGGAAGTTGACATATCCTGCAGCGAATTCGCCACTGCCAAAGCGAATTAATAACAGGTGGCGTTGACGGCCCAGCTGATTATATTTTGCGCTTGTAATTTTTCCTTCGAAACATGTGTTTTATAATAGTGCTTTAAAAAACAGTTCTATATACTACCTTTTGTTACGTTTTTTTTAGCTTTTAGCAATTACGTTTGCTTAGACATATATTTTAGAAATTTTTCTGTCTTAAAAATTGATTCGTGCGTAAAGGTTAGGAAAAATTTATTAATAATTTTTTTTAATCCTAAACATTTATACATATATATTTTCAGTACATTTACTAGAAATGTCTGGTCGAGAAGGTGGCAAAAAGAAGCCTTTAAAAGCTCCGAAAAAGGAGTCCAAATCGATGGACGACAATGATGTAGCTTTCAAACAAAAACAAAAGGAACAACAAAAGGCATTAGAGGCTGCGAAACAAAAAGCTTCTCAAAAGGGACCTCTAGTAGGTGGCGGTATTAAAAAGTCTGGCAAAAAATAATTTTCGATAAGCATTTATTTAAATACATATGTTACACATAAATCTTAACCAAGTTAACAATAAATGATTTTAGATACTTTTTTTTAAGAAAAATTTTGGTTCATGTGATATTCAGCGCTCAACTCTTGGTACCTATCATGAAATATCTTCATACGGGACTAAGTCATATATAAAATATCGCACTTGTGCAATAAAATATGAATTCAATATTTGCGTTTTTGATAAAAGTTGAATAGAAATTTGTATATACACATATTTTTTAAAGAAGTCTTTTACGGTGGAAAGAAATATACAGGCACGTTCTGAATTCCACACGAAATTTTCATTTCAAATTTTTTAAGGCATTGTTGCTGTAAAATAATTTTTTTTCAAAAAAAATACCTTAAATTATATTTGAAGTAAAAATTTTTTGTGGAATTCAGAACATGCCTGATAAATTTTTCAAAAAAATGAATATAAAAAAATATACTCTTAACACTGGTGTACAAATACGATATTTCTTCATATGATAATTTTAATCTTAACTGTAAATTAACGTTAAATGGTTGTTAACAACACGAATTAAGCAAAAAAATATTTTGTATTGGGACATAAGCTGGATAAAAACTTTGGCCGACTTCCTAAACGCAAGTTGCAATGCATATTTACAATGCATACACTTCGTAAACGCATATCTAAACTTTTTGACAACGTACAATGTCCTAATCGTTTGGCAACTCATTTTAATGAGTATCAGAAGTCAAAATCACGCATCATTTTTATTTTGTATGCAAACATTTTAAAAATGTTATTTTTAAAATGAAATGTGAATAAAAAATGCCATCATCCATTAATTCAATGAATTCTTACAAAATATTTATTTTTGATCACTTGTTTCCGGGATTTTTATTGTCCTTAATAAAGTTGTCTCTTCTTTTTTTTACTTTTTAATAGGTTTCTATAGCAAATCAATATTTTTTGGAAGATTTGACCTGAGATAATTCCTCAGCACTTGCCAACAAAATGGATAAATAATTTTGTGTAACCTCTATTTTTGCAAAAAAATTATTAAATTTTATACCATGTTTTTGACATTTCCTTTACGTATGAGTTGCATAGCGACGTTCCTAAATGCCGATAAAATGCTGAAAATGTCTCTGCAACGCCAGTTTGCGTTCAAAACATGTTTAGCATTGCATACGCATTTTTTAAAATTATGCATTGCAACAGGCGTTTAGGAAGTCGGCCTTTTTTTGTGTGAATTCTGAGAGTAGTCCATTTCAGAATTGTGACTGTTATACGTTGATCGAAATGCCAGCCAAAAAAATCTGATACTATGTACGCATGCGATTTCCGCAGCAACCAGCTTTGACATTGACTTTTGCAAAAAACCTTACAAATTTAGCCTGATCTTTGGAACATATTAATTTGCAAAATATTTATGAGCTATATTTTCTAGAGTCAAAATTTTTTTATTTAATCAACTAAAATGTCATTCCAGCTAAATACCAAAAGCGCTACAACGGCAACGCCGTTTAGTATAAAATTAGAATAGAAAATAATGAAATATCTGGAAAAACAGATCAGAAAAATAAGAAATGGCAGCTTTTATTTAAGAATGGCATGATACCTATCAGGTATGTGATAGAAATCGACCGATTTGAAAACGTTTATTTTAGATCGATTACAGAACACAAACCAATAATCATTGAAAATGTATGAAAACAAATTTAGTTTTAAATTCATCAATTTCCATCAAATACCTACATGATATTATAAAAAAAAAAAACTTTATTTAATACCAGACGGGCTAAAAACATCAATACTAAGAGAATTCCTTTAAAGTACTAACAAGCATTGTAACAAGCTGTAATATTTTTATTGCAAAAGGGTAAATAAAAATATTACAATATTTTAATTCCAAGAATTTTTTAATTACAATAAATTTTACGTGGTAACTAAGGGGTGCCAAGACATTTTTGGGTTACTGTATTTTACTATAGTTCATTATAGGCATAAGTTTGATGTGAAGTCTGAATTTCATTGGCCTTCGGGAAACTCGACTGTGTACCTGGAAATTGCACAGAATAGGATGCTACATAATTCGCAAAACCAATGTGTTGGTGAAGTTCTTTTTCTGGATATTGCGACAAATGAAAGCCCAATGCCCCTAAAAAGGCATCACCGGCTCCTGTTGTATCCACTACTTTTTCAGCCTTATGGGCAGGTACATGCACACATTTGTGTTGTTCTTTACAAGAGGAGTAGACAACGCCCTGAGATCCTAAAGTTAAAATTACGATTTGGGCACCCATCTTCAAAAGATGATTGACAGCTGTTTTAGCTTGACTATTTGAATAGGAATTACATATGTTTAAACAGATGTACAAAGATTGCATTAAGAGTACTCACTCTAAGGTTTCTATATCTTCAGTTTGACACATAAGTGCTGCCTCTGTTTCATTTACACATAAAATTGTCGCTGCTTTTAAGAGTTCAACAGGAGTATTTTGAAGTGCAGGAGCTGCATTCAATATAGAAACGCCTTTGAATATCTTTAAAGCAGCTAAGGTTCCTTCTATAGGCGTTTCCAACTGACAAAGTAAGACTTTGGCATTTTCAAACAATGATTTTGCC
Organism: Gymnosoma rotundatum; assembly: GCA_916610165.2. Taxonomy (NCBI): domain Eukaryota; kingdom Metazoa; phylum Arthropoda; class Insecta; order Diptera; family Tachinidae; genus Gymnosoma; species Gymnosoma rotundatum. Next base: position 113,328,411 of record OU744340.1, on the reverse strand, counting down.
TCATTTACATCTTCTGCACCTAATTTATTATTTGCTCCTACCACTATAATAATATTATTATCGCCCTTAGAACTTACAGCGATTTGGGCAATTCCAGTGCTTTCTTCTTCACACTGTTTTACAAAATCTATATTAACATTTTCCTGTTTCAAGTGCTCAACGTATTGTTTTCCCCAGAGATCTGTACCCAATTTTGCGATCATGGCTGCCTTAGCACCTAAACGTCCTGCTGCCACACATTGATTTGCACCTTTACCTCCAAAACCAGTTGCAAACTTGTGTCCATGTAACGTTTCGCCGGGCTTTGGTAATCGATCAACATAGCTTTAAAAGTACATAGGCATTTGATTAGAAACAAATGTGTACGTACTATATGCATACATACATTTATATGTACATAAGTATGTATCGTCATGTAGAAAAGCTCTTAACTCGAATTTTTACGAAAATAAGTTTTTTCGCGATACCAAAACAGTTCACACAAATACATCTTGCAACAAAAGTTTAATGTATCATTATCAAAAATAACGATTTTAAAAGCATTTACATTTAGAATATTACATTTTCATATATACAGTTTCTATTGTTTTTACCTTGTCCTGTAAAGTTACGATCATGCGAGTTAGGGCTTTTCTATGTGAGATCAAAATCGTTAGTTTAATTTACCATATAAAATCCACAATAGCTGAACCATAAACCAAAACATCAATATTCTTGCTGTTACTCATATTTTATATTTTTATCGCTTATATAAGCTTTTTACATCAAAACGAAGCTAGAAATCCTTAACCGTAAATTTTATTGTTTCTTAAAAGATATTTTTTTATAACTACTTACAATTTTTATTCCATAATGGGCAAAAAAAAAAGTTTATTAAAAATGTAAACATTTTAAAAAGCTTTGCCACATGCAGAAAAAGGCAAAATTCCGGAATTTTTAAACCAGTATGTGTAGTTCGAAAGTCCCCTTCCAGATATGCCATTTTTTTTCTCTTATAAAATTGCAATTGTGTCCACACATTCAAATTTTGTCTCTGAAATTTCGGTATTGATTGCATAAACGAATGACAAAACAAAAGAGAATGAAACAGTATAACCGTTTCTACTTGCCTTTCCTCTCTCACCAACAAACTCAAGATTTGCGCAACAAAAGTTGCAAAGTGTGGACGAGGAGTAAGAAATTTAAAATTAATTATTAACTTCCAATACGTTTTGGTTAAGAGAATGGTGGCAATGGCTAATTTGTTTATTACTAGCAGTGCCCATGACTTCGTAAGCGTGTCATTTCCAATTTTCTTTAAGTTCAAATTTAGAAAAATGAGATTTTAAACATCCGGAGTACTGTACACAGTGTTTTTTATTTACAAAAATAAAAAGTGCTGACAACTATTTTAGTATCATTATGCCGGTAAAATTAAGTGCTTTCACAATGGTATCTCTATGTTGTCAACGAAATTACATATTTTTACGAAAAAAAATGTTTTCTATATTGGAACCAAGGTTCTTAGGAACCTCCTCACAAAATTTTATTTAAATTCGTCTAGTAGTTTTTACGTGATGCGAACACAAAAAGACAGACAGACAAAAATTCAGAAATGATAAATGTTATCGAAACTGGGATATATTTTGAAGAATTCAGAATCGTATCAGGAACAAGATAAGAAAACTTAAGTGAAGCAATAGCATACGTTTTGTTTTTAAATTGGTAATACCAGACAGATGTGGAATAGATTGCGTATTTCTGGAGCTATAGCAAATTCGGAAACACCGGCTAATGTGGATGTTAATGATGTCAATAGCCATTTCATCAGTAAGCAGCTTAATGTTGACGATGAGTTACCTAACTACACCCTTTTCGATACCAATGTTAAAAATTTTTCTTTTTCAAACATAACTGAATCTGACCTTACTCTTGCTTTGTTCAAAGTCAAATCTTTTTTTGTGGGGCCGATGGAATATCCATAACGCGACTTAAGCTTGCCTTTCCCACATTTTGTTTTTTGGTTATACAATATTTACGACTTTAAAATTTCCAGATGATTGGAAGATTTCACGTATTATTCCAATTCCTAAAAAATACGAAATTTTTCCATTGATGACATGCGTCCTATTAGCATATTACCTATAATGTCTAAACTTGTTGAGAATATTATGATAGAGCAAGTAGTTAAGTAAATACAGGGTAATAACATGCTTCGTGCAAGTCAATATGATTTTCGTTTCAGTACTATTTATCTCTTAACTGAAATGGTGGAATAGATTAGAAATTATTAAAATAAACATAATAAACACGTGGCTTGAAAATGATGTTATCACATCGAAAGCGCTCGCCGAACATCCAAAGTACACAGCCAGTGACGACGGTTATTACCGAAAATTATAACAACAGTTTAATATATACTGGCGGAATCAACCCAATTAATTTAATACATTCTTTATTGGTTTGCAAACTGAATAGAAAATTAAGGTTTAACTGGGCGTAAGCAATTTGTATTTCTCAATGGCATTACTTCGGACACTGAGCGTGTCAGGTCAGGGGTACCACAGAGTTCCGTGATTGGTCCCATTTTGTTTTTGCTTTTTTGTGTTCAAATAAATATTTCTCTGTCCTGATGATGCTACACAAGGGAGTAGCGAAATATTGAAAAAAATACAAAATAAAAAATAAAAGACCTTGTGCTTGAATAATAATTTAAAAATAAATAATTAAAAAGGTCAAATAAAAAACTATATTAATATCTTAACGATTTATTTCACTTAAGGCCAGGATTCACTATCATAAACAATCGTACGATTTAATCACATAAAAATCTGACAGAATTCTTTCCTATTATACAAAAAACAAAATGCAAAAACATATGGTTTTAATATTTTGTGGTTTTTGCTCCTCATTATCTTAAAAAGTCAACCCTGATCGCATAGAGAAGCATATTTTATAAATTATTTCAAAGGATTATAAAATCGTACAGATCTGTCAAAAAGTCTATCATACACATACACTTTTAATCCACAATATCATACTTTTTGAGCACACATGCCATTTTTGACAGATCGTATGACTGAGAATAATAGCGAATCCTAGCTTTTAGCTAGCTTAGGTAACTGTAAAACATTTGCATTGGCTGGTAATATTCAGTTATTGTGGTCCTATTAATCATCTGCTCCTGATCTATGTTCAGATAATATTAATTATAATTTAACTGCACTAAGTAATTGTATGATTTCTTACCACCCACATGTTAATTCTAGTAAAACCTTAGCAATGTTCTTTAGATCAAATAGGTTTGATTCATCACAAATTAATTTAAACTTGAGAATTTTTGATTTCCAAATTGATGAAAACTTGTCTTTTAAATCACACATTGACAACATTTGCTCTAAAGTTTGCACTACTTACTTAAACTTGCCATAACCGTTACATGTCCTAAAATATGTAGCTCACGCCTTTCTGATGTCAAAAGTTAAATACTGTATTGAATTATACTTTGGCTCTAATGTGATTAACAAAAGATAAATTAAATATATTATTCACAAAATCATTCGATTCGTATATGGATTTAGGATAAGAGATCACGTCTCACATCATATAAAAAAATTTCTTCTTATCAAATTCGATGAGTATTTTTTAATTTGAATTTGAAAAATGGCAGGGGTTCATAACCACAGCGCCAGGGTATCCCACAAATTTTCAGATATATGTAAGTAGTCTCTCCAAGAACTGCTCATCGACCTATAACTTTCTATAGGAAGTGATAAATCCTAAACAGGATATTGAAGTATAAATAATATTGAAGTATAAATAATATAAATAATTATCTATTTTTTATTTGTTAACACAATGACATTTTTATAAAAGCCAGTTGAAGAAAAAACGTGCGCATTGCGTCTTTGATTATAACCTTACTTTTTTGAAAAAGAAAAATCTGCTCGCAAACAGATGTTTACCCTTCGAGATAAAGTAATAAACTGATTCGATGATTACCTCAAATTTCGTTTATTAATTTACCTTTGCAGAATTTTTTAATGTCAAAAGCCAGTACAGATTATACGTATGATCACTTTTACACGGTCTCTCAGAAGTTCACAAATCAATATTTTAAGAATTTATAGTGCTATTTATGATTGATCTTTTCTGGTACAAGCTGCTAGGTTTTGGAATATCTTACTTAGATATTTACGCTCTCTCACTCTATGTCATTAACGACTCAAATGCAAACTTATTGAATTATTTAATAGATTGAACTCGATACACTAATAATAAGGGTACCATCTAACATCTACATTTTTTTATATTACTATCTATAGTTTAAGTGTGTGAAATTGGCCAATAGGCTATATATAGCGCAAATGAAAAAGTTTCTATCGTTTCTGCAAAACACACCTCCTTCAGGAACATCCCTTCACCAACATCAATCATAGTTATTTTGTAATTGGTACTGCACCACATCATATACATAAGTAAGGTTACAATCCTCGGCTTATGAGTTTTGAATGATTCTACACCAGTAGTGCGATTCACTACTCTTTTTTCACTAATATCGGTTTGTTAACAACTAAATTGTCGATTTGTCTATTCTGTAACACTTTTAACGATATTCGCCATTGTTTTAAACAAGCTGTAAGTTAGCAAGTTGCTCATTGTTAAGAAAGCGACTGTAATTTCTAGGTTGTTAAATCTGTCGACAAAATAAACGACATCCAATTTATGTTTGTGTACATTCATATAAACCTTCCCCGCAGCAATACATTTCACACTGTAGTTTTTTAATAATGAGAATATCATGAAATATTAATATTTGAAGGAATCAAGCACAATTAAAGTAAATTAATCTTTATTTTATTTAAAATATTTGTTTCTTGAAGAGCTTATAATCAATAAACAATATCAGCGATTTAATAAATTTAATCGGGATAAAAAAATATTATTAAAAATTAAAAATTAATTAAATATTCCCGTGGTTTAATTTACTTTATATAAATGCTTATAAATATTGTTTATTTCAAAAATTTGTTTCCAGTAAACTTAAATATAAGAAAAAATCGCTATAATGAAGTTGCTTAAGCAAAGCAACTTAGGCATCAACATATTGGTTAAGCACCAGCAAGCGTTTTCAAAATAAATTTGCTGATTGCTTTGCTGCAGAAAGAAACACATAGCCAGCTGAAGAAAATACGTTTCTTTCTTTTTTTTTTGCATTTGCTATAGCTGCACATTTTTTCACAGCAACAGTTAAGCAACTACATAAGCATTGAAAATAGTCAAGCATTTTTAATCACTGTTGTATAGTAACTTTATGAAAAAATAAATAATTGCTAAAAATAGAAAAAAGAACCAGTTCAATTCATAAAACATTAAAAACCTTTTTAAGTTGTCTCCTTTATAGATCCATAAAGTTTGGTAACCCCCCATATGTGGTTTCAAGTCGGAATTCCAGTATTCTTATCCATCTGTTTTCTAGTGTTAACCTTAATTCTCTTTTTACACCCTTCACCACAAAAAGTGGAAAAATTGTAAATCTAAGTTTGTGCGTGTGTAATTTTTACAATATCCATTTCCGGCCCCATAAAATATATATATTCTGACTTCTTCTTCTTGAGAGCTGTCCGTCTGTCTGTTCGTGTTAGTGTTGAGGCAAACTTGATTTCACCAAAAATATAAATATGTCAATCGATCAGATATAGTGTCGAAAGAGATGCTATTGGAAATCAGCATGATCGGTCCATGTCCTTAGAGGCAGCAGGCAAAACACCACGCCTACCTCCAATCAAAAAATGAAAATATGGGACGATAGAGAATTAAAAAATAAGAAAAAAACATCAAGTGAAAAAATTGGCGCTCGCCTATATTTTCTGAATTACGGGGCTCTGAAATTTATTTTTTTTTAATATCAATATGGGTATCATTTTAAAGTTTTTGAAGAGATCTTTACGAAAATACTACAATTTTTTAATTCTTAACCCATTAAAAGCCGATGGCATTTTCATGTAAAATAATATATATGCAGTACTAAATTTTTTTGAATTCTCTGTCACTACAATATTTGCCTTTTGATTGGAGTTACTTCACTAAACTAGATTTATATAGATGGTGAAGGGCATATAAGATTCGGCATAGCTGAATATAGCACTCTTACTTGTTAATTGTTGGAATCGTTTACTAAAATAGCTTAAATCCTTTTCCCTTCTATAGCAGGTTTCAAAAATAGTCTTGTTGCACATTATAAATCTTAATAGTACTGTTCCTATAACATATCAATTTTAAATTTAAATTAATTGTCAATTTATAAAATTTGCCCTGAATGGTTCGCAGTAATTAAATTTGATATTTTATAGTTTTTATATGTAAACATCAGGCATGTCACAAGTTCCGATCGGAATGGTTTAATTCCGTATTAACAATTCCGAACGATTTTGTTTTACCTTCTTCAGATTCCGGTAGATTTTGCTTATTTCTAAAAAATATATATATCTTTTTATTTAAATGTGGTAATATTGCGCACACTAATGTAAACAACACGGCTACTCTAAATAAGGACAAATAATAAAAGTAAATTTGAAAACCGCAAATAACAAAATGTCAAAGAAACTAAATTCCACTTTGAAATTTAAAAGTTGTTTCAGTCGGAAAAACATTTGGTTTTTGGTCGGAATTAAGTTCTGTGATGTGCATGTATGTCTACTTGATTTGAAATGTTTTTAATTGAATGAATATATAAAAACAAAGTATTAAAATATTTTTTTCAGTGTAACCTTTTTTTTAGGGGTTTGATGTTTTTGGCGATTTTGTTGATTATTGTAATACAACTCTCGATACATTACAGAATACTACTTACTGAACGCACTGCAAAAGCAGGGTTGCCATGTTCCCACAAACTTCAGAAAAATTGGTTTTTTATTAACTTTTATTTAACTTCAAATATACACATTTTAAAAGAAATAATGCAGCTTAACAAATAAACAAAATTTGATAAAATAATCCCTCTTTTTAAATTATTATGAAAAAAATGAAGAATATTTAAATAAAACTGCTAAAGAATTTTTTTGTAATTAAAAATCGCTTTCTGGTTTAAATTGTTAAAAAATTCTTTAACGTTATATTTATACAAATTTAATTTACATTAAAAATTAAGTCGTAAAACTAGGTATATATATTTTTTTATTATTAACGAATAAAACTAATTTTAAAAGTTGTATTTATAGGATTAAAAATTATAAAGTTTTTTTTTTTGACAAATGTGCATTTAGAAATAAAAAAAAAAAAGATTTAAAGACAAGTTTCTTAACATTACAAAATATTTTCATATTTTTATTGTTGGTTTTATATTATTAATATTAAATTTTTAGTTTTATTTAATATTTTTAATTGATTTGTTATTGAAGCGAAATTAACATTATTTACTTTGACGTAATTCAATTACATTTTAAGTTTATGCTTTTTGTTTAATAATAAGATATTTATTTTATTTATGTATATTTATAACTTAAATAATTTAAAACTAAAGGTCTTTATTTTCAACTAAGAAAACAAAAGATAACTAAAAGATAGAGTAATTGATTACACATTAACAATATGAAAGATGAGTTTTGAAATAAATAGACTTGTTTCGTTTTTCTTTTAATTTTTTTTTCCAAGAGGACAACATATACTCCATACAAACGAGTACTTTTGCTTAATTTGTTATTAAATGATACAAAATCATTAAGTTGCTTGGTGTAAAATTTTTACAAATGGTTGTTTAGTTTATGAACTTTTTGTCAGCATTTTAAATTATTGTGCACTGCTAAGAAAACATAAGCCCGAACGGAATGACATAACCGTTTAATGATACAATTTTGCTTTATTATATTTTACTGCACGATAGAAATGTGTTCAACAAATTCACTTTGAAGCGTTAGATTATCGACCACTTCTAGCAGAATTTCAATTTCTTTTTCAGTGTTAATTATACTAGGCGCTCCTACTAAGCGAACATTCTTGCCCTCAATATTTGTATAGAATGTTTTATTTTTGAATATGACCGCCCTATCGTAAGGCATTCGAGACGTTTGTTTTTTCCCAATCGACCGGCGAAACATTACACAAGAAGGCTGATATTTACCGCGGTCTTCTTCGCTAATATTGTGTTCGCTAAGGTCACCTGTGTATGTTGCAAAAGTACCTTTTAAAAGAGTTTGGGGCGATAGCTCGTACAGTGTTACTTTGCTGCTCCACAGATCGCTAGGCAGATGGATATTTTTAGCTAAATTGGCTAAACGTATTAAAGGCATTTCCAGTTGATTTTTCATAATTGTTGGCCGTTTTTGCTCAACTGGCATGTTAATTACGTACCAGGTTTCAAAGCATGTAATTTTCTTTATAATTTTGTCACCTTGCTTGGATATGACGACTTTTTCGTTATTTGATTTTCGCGGAGGTAACGGTGAAGCAATAGATTGTTTCGTACTCGCAGACGTATCGTTGACTTGTTGATTGGTAGCAGCTAAGGAATTTTCTTTTGTCGCAGCCGGTGTCAAACGCTTCTGATTACTACTTACGATAAAGGGAGTATTTGTTGTGGCGGCCGTACGTCTTCTCCGCTGTGGAGCTGTATTTTGTTTCGGTGCTAAGGCGACAGTTCTAGAGGCAGCATGATTAGAGACAGATGTATTAGTCGTTTGTAGCACTAAATCATCATCTTCAGTATTTTGAGACTCGGTGTCTTCGGTATCAACTTCCAATATATGTTTATACTCTCTCTTCCTGGATTTGTCAGCCGTATGTAGTTGATTTAAATTCCGACTCTCTACCTCATCTCCGGTTACTTCCTCTTCATCCTCATCTTCATCTAATGACAGCGGAAAGCTTTCATCAGCCGAATCATCCATATTAGCTATCATTGGCTTAACCGGTTGAGTTTTTTTAGCCACCATTGAATTTAAAATACGTGGTGCTGGTTTATCCGGCGAAGTTAAAGTGGCAGTTAACGTTGTTGTCGTCTTCGCCGTAACTCTTGAGTTTCGTAGACCCAATTTATGATTAAGTATTTGTGGTGCTTGATTAGAGGTATTCGTCGAACTTGTTGCTAGTGTAGGCAACTTTCTCAGTAATTCGTTCGATCGAGGTAATGGGGACGACTTTTTATTCTCCAACACATTTCTGTTAATCAGTGTGGGTAATTTTGGTATTTTCCTAGGTAGAACCTGTTTCGACCGCGTAGGAGGAGCAGCCACCGCCTCTACTTCTTGTACATCGTCGTGCATTTCATTATCGTTATCATCATCATCATCGTCTAAACTAATACTTTCTGAAAATTCTATTACGTTGGGAGTTTTATTGTTATTCGTTTTTGTTTTTGTTATGAGTACATCTCCTTTCTTATTTATAATGTCATTCACATTGACAATTGTAAACGTAGGCATCGTTTCGAAATCATCCATGGTAGAATTGGGAGAATCATCTTTGATTTCAAGTGCATTTTCAGAGTTAATAGCAATCATGTCTTGTGGCGGAGAGTTTGCCACTTTTGATTTTACTGTGGACTGTGAGCTGGATGTTTTTGTCTTATCACTAGTTTTATTGTTGATATTTACCGAAGAAGTGGAGCTGGAAGACGATTGTATCGAAATTGTTGTTCCATTATTTTGTCTTTCTTTTTGTACGGTTAGTTTGGGTGAACCACTTCGAAATCGCTGTGCTTTTGTTGCTAATAATTTTGCTTGAGTTGAAATAGGATTTTGGTTTTGCACTTTATTATTATTTTGATTAGTATTTGTCGTGGATGACAACTGTCTCAAAGAAGTTTTGACACTTGAATCCGAATTGGATTTAGCAGCTATTTCGATAGTCCGACGTGATGTTGTTTGGATGTTATTTATTCTATTGCTACCATTCACTGTTTGCTGTTGTTGGGTTCTTTGAACTTGTGTTGGCGTGACTAAACGACTTTTATTTACAGGAGTGGAAGTGGCACTAACAACTCTATTTTCTCTAACCGGCACTTTAACCTTTAGCCCCGAAGAATTGGAAAGTAATAGCTGTTTACGTCTTGTTGAGTTAGTAGTTTCGTTATCACTGGGATCTTGTATTTCTTCTATTTTTCTTTTTTGGGCTCCGCCACCACTACCCGCCAATAAATTTAAATTGCGTTGAGCATTGGCAGAAGCTAAGGAACGTCTTATCTGCTGTAATTGTGAAGGTGCTGAACGAAGATTTGAAGAGTTTGGAGTACTTGATGTAGGCGTACGTTTCGTAATGGTTATTTGTGTTGGCAATTTATTAAGTTGTTGCGTTATTGCTTGTGTCGATTCTTGTAGTTTTTTTGGACGTCCACGGGCTCGAGAACTCCTTACAGGGGTTTCTTCAATAACTGAAAAATCTGAATCATTTTCATCTTTATCACTGGCTTGATAGGCTTTATCGTTTTGCAGGTCATCGTCATTATCGTCATTTTCCATGTTGTGATTATCATTTTCATATTCATCATCTGAATTACGATTATAAAAATCATCAGAACTTGAAGATGTCTTACGCATTCTACCTTGCCCTGTTGCTCCTCCTCTGCTGACAGAAGAGGTTAGCATCCCTACATTGCGTACAACTTTTGGCGTAACCATATCTTCACTAGCGTATTTTGGATTTGGCTTAATAGCTCTTCTTGATCTACCAGCGGCAATTGTAGGTGGTGGAGTTTCATCTCTCGAAGGTGTTGATGACGGTGTTGTTTTGTTTGATTTCGGTATTATCTTAATCTTTTGGCTTGATCTTATATTAGACATGTTGCTGTTTGTCCCTTTTTGCTGCTGTGGTGTTTGAAAACTTTTGTTAGTACTTGGACTGTTACCTACGATTTTCTTTTTGGCAGTTCGACTGATAACTTTATCTTCTTGTTGTGATGATATTGCTCCTCTGCGCCCTTTACCTGTAGCACCCATAGTTGTTGTAGTTAAACGATCTGTGCGTGTTACGTTACGACTTTGTTCTGTAAAAGTTGATTGGTTTATTGAAGGTTTTGAAACTTTCTCTAAGCGTACTACACAAGAACGTGTTCTTTTAATTTCCACGACTTCGGGCTTTTTTCCAACACGCATTTTTTACATAGAAACCGTCGTGGAGATGTTCTAAAATGACGGTTAAAAAATGTGAATTAAAAAATGTAAAATAAAATTTTAAGTTATTCTTATTATAAGTGTTAATCGTGCTTGATTCCTTCAACAGTTTATTTTCTAACAAGAAAGAAATTCCGTGATATTCTCACAAAATAAACTGAGATTGCGAAATGGCCAGATGGATAAGTATTTTCCACAGTTCATTGTTCTGTATTATCTGACGATGCAGCACAGCTTTTTTTTTGTGGTATCAGGAATTTGTTTTCTGTTAAAAAATAAACAATAAAGCATTATTAACTCTTGTAATGTTAAGTGAAACCAAACACATGTCCTATTTTGAAAATTAGTTAAATTTTGAAGTGACGCACAAAGAATGTACTCATTTATATGTTATGTGTGTATATGTCGGCAAGTCATGATTTAAAAATATATATCAGCAGACATACTTTATTTTTTCAAACAACACTTTTTGAATTCAGAAAAGGCATACCTATAACTTTTTGTAAATTTCGTTCATTAAATATTAAAAGAAATAAATTAACACTAAATCTGTTTTCTTGGTTAGCAAGGAACTGTATTAAAAAGTAGTTTTAAAAATTTAACTATTCCCTTAAAACTCAGAAATTTACTAAGTTTGAACCGCCCTTTTTACATTAAAGTAACTGTATATTTATAAAAAATGTTCTTTGTAGAATATTAAAAAAATATTTTACAAGTCCTATTTTTCAAAAACAACTGCATGTAAAGACAACTATCTGGCAACCCATTTTATTGAAATTGGCGGGAATTTTACGGTAAAATATAAAAATTCATTATCTTCTTTCATCAAAGATAATGGGTTCTTTTAAATTTAATTGATATAGCTTTTAAAACCAAGAATTTTTTATAAGATTTTATTTGTTTGTGTATTTTATTCTATCAGTTTTTGTTGCCCTACTGTACATTCGAATAAAAACAAAAAATGAACAGGCAACCAGGCAGACCAAAATATAATATTAATGAACACATACACACATGCACGAACTTGCAATTCACAATACAAGTATGTACATATTTACGTATTAAGTCAATTCAGCCAGCCTACCTATATTGCGCGGACTTTTTAGCAACAGCAGTGCAAAACAATATAATTGAACTTGGCTATTAAATATTCACTTACTTTTAACAAACGTTTATATATATTTTTGCAATATAAAGCAGCTTTCATTTAGATAACTTTTTCCACAATGTCTAAAATGTACAGCTAGGTAAGTTATTCGCTTTTTGACAAAATTATCAAAGATTTTTCTCGGTGTGATTATTGTCGTTCACAAAGAACTCGAATGCAAGGCCAAAAAATGTCCTTTTTACACTGCCTTTATTTTATTAATCACTGATTGTTAAAATCGTTCTTTAATTTCACTGTTTTAGGTTTATTTATGTCTATTTTTTAGTAAAATTCTGAATAAAATAGCAACTATAAACGATGTCGACCAACGCTTGATGATATTTTGTACGGCAGCACTTAGAAAAAGTGGTAATTTCTCTTTAATTTGTTAAGAAATGGATGACTATCTTATTGTTTACACAAAATTTTGACAGTATAAATTAGATGGTTATACGTTAGAATGCGACAGCGCTATAAATTAAAACAATATGGTGAGTTTGCATAAGCAGTTGTAATAGAATATAATTGACATTTGGGTAGAAAATGGCGGATGAAAATATATGCAATCTATTACATCTTAGTTTATTAATGAATTTTATTAACATTTTCTATAAATAAATGCATACAACACAGTAAGAATATTTGTTTAATAATAATAAAGTTAATAAACCCATTATTTAATGAACAAACTTTTATGTTGAGTTTGCAAATCCTTTTAATTTTTGTAATAGTTGTAGACTCTCATGACAAATGACAAACGTCAATTTGACATTTAAAAAATAGAATAGAATTCAGTAAACAAAACTACGGCAAACAGCAGTAATAAAAGTTGCAAATCATTAAGTAGAATTTTGAGTTTATTTTTTCTAAAGCATCCTTAAGAATTATTAAAAATGTCTGATTTAAAAGAAGTTGAAACTTTGTATAAAGAACTTAGCTCAGAATGGAGTAAAAAATCCCAAAATATAAAAAAATGTGGACAATTGTTAGACAAACTAAAGGTTCCTAAAGATTACCTCAAATTTATTTTGCAGTAATTAAAATATTTTTTTTAGGTTGCTCTCACGAAATTGGCCTTTTTGCCAACAAAAGATGTTAAGTCTTCAAAAAATGAAATGATCTTAGCACGCAATGTTTTGGAAATAGCAGTTGAGTATAGCGTTGTTTCAAAAGACATCCCAGCCTTCGAGAGATACATGTCACAATTAAAATGCTATTACTACGATTATAAGTAAGTTCACGCTCCTACAAAATGCATATTTATAATGGGTATCATTTTGCAGACATCAAATTGGCGAATCTGAAAACATGTATAAGCTTTTGGGATTGAATCTATTGTATTTGCTATCAGTAAATCGGGTTTCAGAGTTTCATACTGAATTAGAATTGCTACAAGCGGAAATAATTCATTCAAACAAGTATATATGTCCTATTTTAGCTTTGGAGCAGTATATAATGGAAGGACGTTACAATAAAATTTTCCAGGCTAAGGTAAATCGACACGATTTTTACCATGATATGAATTCATTTTTCTTCTTTTTAGAGGTGCGCTCCTTCTGAAATTTATTGCTACTTTATGGATATTTTGCTCTGCACTGTGCGTGATGAAATTGCTGCATGCATCGAAAAAGCATATGAAAAAATTTCAATAGAGGAGGCTAGAAAACGTCTCAATCTAAACTCAACTGAAGATGTTAAAACATTTGGAAAAAAGAGAAACTGGGTGCTAGGAGCAAACAATGTGTATAGTTTTGTTGATAAATCAATTAAACCAAAAGAAATTTTACCATCTGTGGAGTTGGCAGAACAGGCCATATTTTATGCTCGTGAACTGGAAATGATTGTTTAAATAAATCAATAAACACTCAAAATAATTAATTTTTTAACAATTTTTTATTGGCTTTTAAAGATTTACTTTTTTAGAGCTGAAGGTTGGGGACAACGGTATTTAGCCATTTCGATTTCAGCCTCAGCGTAGCTAAATCGGTTGAAACAAAAATATTCTGGCACTTTATATCGACCAGATGGTGAAGCTCCAGGTCCCACAGGTTCCGCGACATTTTTTACGCATTTGCTGGATAATCCCTTAACATTACTAGTAGATGATAAAGGAGATGTCTTAGCGGCTCCAGCTGTATGAACGAAACGTTTCAACAAATTTTGGTAATTTCTCAAGCTTCTCATCATTTTAGTTTATGCGAATTCTGTAGTTTTTCAGTATTCACGTAATCTCATGCAAAACTCATCTGTCACATTAGCTGTCAAAAAGCATGTTTATAGTTTTATATACTATATAACAACCTAAGTGGTGAATATCTTTAGTCAACTGATAAAAAAACGTAATTTGTTTATAATTAAATTTTATTTTTCTTTTTTAACTTTGGTTTAACAACACCATAATGCTGATTTATATCCGCTACTGGTGGTCTCTTCCTAGTTTGCTTTTCTACCTTAGTCTTACTGCGACACTTTACTGATGCTGCTCCCGTTTGGTTTTTACCCAACTGGTGGAACTTTTTCCTTTCTTCTCTTGTGTCTTTTAGTCTTTTTCGTTCTCCTAAAAGATCTTTATAATTTTTGTAGTGCTTCTTAGGAGGCTTAGCTCCTAGTTTAACCATTTGATAAATCAACATTTTCTTTTGATTTTTTTGAATCCTTTGATTACGCATTGCAAAATTAAGAACTTCATGACGAGCTTTCTTAATATCAAACTCATTTGGTTCGTCCTTCTGACTATGATTTACAGTTTTCTTTGCAGCTTTTTTTGCTTCGACTTCAGTTGTTGTGATACCTTTTGGCTCCTCAAAGACAAGAGCATGAAATTCGTGTTTATTTTGTAAAGCTAAAGCTGCTTTAGTTAATACAGGTTTAAATTCTGAACAAGGGTTCATCCTGTTATATTTATTAAAGGGTTTTGAGTCCCACACTTTACTTTTTTACTGTCAAATAATTACTATTTTTAATAAAAAGTCACCATATTATAATTCAGAGTTGTATTCCATTTTAACCATTTCTTGGATGCCAGACAAAAATACTCTTAATTGCCCACTACAACTTCTGCAACATGTTAATATAGTGTACAAAACTCGCCATCAAAATTTATACATAAATTTCTTGATATCTTTATATAATACTTTATATCAAAAAATAAAATTTTTTTAATAATTACATCTGAATAAAAAGTTCATATAAAAAAATTATCAATTTTTTTTTCTGAACATAGCTTATGAACTATTGTGTCAGAGTATGAATATAACGAAATTTTAGAAATACCTTATGACATAAATATAAACAATTTATATCGTTCGGCTTAAGGTCGTTTTGGGTAATTAAAACACAAATAAATATTATTTAATTTTTATTCCCAATATTTCGAATAACTTCGCTATCCATCTTTAGGGAAAACTATCAAATATACAAAACAATACAAAAACATTGTTACATTGAAACATATAAAAGTAACGAAAAATATTGTACGCATTAAATGTATAATTTTTAATAGATACAATATAACACAATGCAAAAGTGAAATAATGATAAAGAATTAAGGACTTCAATAATATATTACAATAAATTCCTAATATTCTATAAAATATTCGTTTCTTAAAAATATGGCAACTTAATAATCGCTACTTAACTTTTTTCACCACATGTTGGTGGTTTCATTCTAACTTAATTTTATTAAACGTGTTTTATAAAAGTATAAATCACTCGGTGGTATAAATAATGGATAGTGAAGTTAAGAAATCTAATCAATTAAAAAATAAAATATCCAAAGAACTACGGGATAAAGCCAATGATTTCCTCACCAACAGAGCCAAGGCCAACAATTTAATTGAAATCATTCAACATTTAGAGGTATGTATGTATGATAAGGCATAATGCATGTTTGTTAACTTTTATTAAGGAAAACTCCACCAATTGAATTTATAGAACGGTTTAAAAGAAAAACAATGCCTTACACCATCTCTATTAACGTTAGAGATTGTCTTCATAGAACTTTTAAAAAGAGGAGATTTATTGTGCGACAAAGATACAGACAAAGTAATTGCGTCTTCCGAAGCCGACATTAAATATCGCAACTGGTTAAACTTACGTTATGAAGAAACATGGTCTCTAATGCTCAATTCGATAGATTATGAAAAGCCTCAAGAATCAGCTCAGGCGTTAGTCTCGTGCATGAATTTATTGACCGCAGAGGGTAAAAACCCTCTTACTACTAATGAAGCTTTAAGATTTCCACGACACCGCTTACGTAATATTTTGGAAAAACTTATTTCTCCACAGCGATTGCAATCGGCAGCTATAGAAACCTTTAAGAAATATGTATCTTTTCTGGATGTGGTACAAAATTGTTGGCACATTCTGCAAAATCTGGTAAAAAAGCCGATGTTTAAAAATGAAAACCTAGCCTTAAATTATCTTCAACTATTGCAAAATCTGGCGGTCACTGAACGTTTACAAGAGCAGAATAAGCTGTTATGTCCCTTAGCGGAAAAAGCTCCCGGCTCAGAACTATTTAATTATGTTAGCACTCGAAAGTGTATTAATAAAATATGGGCTAACTTGACGTTATGGCTGGATGCTGATACATCAGAAAGTGTACACAAGCAAATGCTAGTTTTGTTATTAGAACGTATACTTCCACATTTGGAAAAACCTGTCCTGCTAACTGACTTTTTAATGGATTCGTTAGATTGTGGTGAGTATTAAATACGTATCTGTTCAAAGAATTTAAATATAATTTTGTGTGTTTTGTAGGAGGAGCAATATCCCTGTTAGCCCTCCAGGGGGTATTTACCCTGATTCAAAAGTACAATATTACTTATCCAAATATTTATGAGAAACTTTACAGCATGTTTGAGCCAGAAATATTTCATACAAAGTTCAAAGCGCGTCTTTTCTATTTGGCTGATATATTTTTAAGTTCAACATATTTGCCTGAAAATTTAGTGGCGGCTTTCGTCAAACGTTTGGCTCGCCTAAGCTTGATAGCACCACCTCAAGATGCCATCATAATACTGTATTTCATAGGAAATTTAATTTTAAGACATAGTGGTCTAAAATCACTAATCTGTAGCCAACAGCCACAGGATGGTAAGCAAAAAATTTAAACAAATTATTTTTTAAAGACACATTCTTTTTTTTAAATTAAGTTGCTGAAGACCCTTTTATAATGGAAGAACGGGAACCAACAAAATCAAACGCTATTAAAAGTTCGCTTTGGGAAATTGTAGCTTTACAAAAGCACTCGATTCCTTCGGTGGCTACGGCTGCCAGATTTATATCTCAGCCATTGCCCAACCAAGAATGGGACCTATCGTCGGTATTGGAACTTAAAGAAGATGATGTAAGTATTTGCTTTTTTTTTCTTTTATATAAAAAGAAATTACCATTTTATTTTAGATATTTGATCAAGAAATAAGCAAGAAATCTAAACTGTATGCCCTGGCTTTTGAACGTCCACAATCAATGTTTTTGCCCAAAAATGATAAAATTCAACAACACTGGTGTCTGCTTTAATAAAAGCTAATGAAACAATTAAATAAACGTTTTTATTACTTTATTATTTAAACTATCGTCTACTATTGGATGTATTTACTCAAGTATGTGTCTGAGATAGTTCATTTTCAAATTAGGTGTAGGATTTTACATTGATTAAAAATGGAAAATGATTAGGACATGTGTCAATGGTCAGAAATACTAAACGTGTTTTTGTGTAATTAAAATCTTACAATAAGTTGTATAACGGTAAAACTACTACGTTAATTGTTTGGCTTAGAATTGGTTTAGTTACCAGCTGCAATCTCTGTCTTCATATCAAGTTCAAAATTTGTATTGAACAATGTATTGCAAGCCAATGCGGCCACATTGCGGCGTGCCAATTTCTTAGATCGTCCAGATGCCACAAAATCCTGGTCATCGACTGTTACACCCAAAGTTTGTAAGATGTGAGGTTTTTCCCCAATGCAACCCTTATCGACATAGGTAATACCAGGGCGCATCTGTGAAATATGAATACTTATTAATTTTAATCTAAATGTTTTGCCGACGATTCACTTACCACACATAACAAAGATGCCGGATGCATAGCCTCCCAGTTCTGTGGCAATTCATTACGTATAGGCGGCTTTTTAGGCTCTTTTTGAGGAGAAATTCCCTCATTTTCACTATTATTACCGCCAGCTGATGGATGCATTTCGGGTATTACATATCCCTCACTTTCCCAGTCAGAAAAAAGTTTGTAGATGGCAAACGCAGCCAAATTAATCATTGGTACATCATCCGCATCATCATTAGCATTATTTGAATTTTGTGTGTTGTCATCACTCGTATCCATTGGTTCATTGCAAACTGAATTATTGGAGCTGGCTCCCTTTGGATTACGTGGTTTTTCACGCAATTTAGATATTATAAAATCGCGCAAAGCTTTTTCGCAAGCATTATTTTTAGCTGCAATCTTAGAATTTCCAACACCCTCATATTGACTGTTATTAACTGTAACGAGTGCTGTAAAACCACCTCCATTATTGCTGTTAATGGTGAATTCACTTATTGAGACTCCCTTCAATTCGTTTAATGCCATCAAACCATTTTTGGGAATAAGTGTTTTACGCAAGCGACGATTTTGTCGAATACGTTTCTCTTTAGCACGTACTTTTAAAAAACATGAAGAGAAGAAACTTTAAATAGTTTTTTTTACATATTAAATGAAAAGCAAAAATATAAGACAACCTTAACTCAAGGGCTGAGAGAGAAGATCGAAAAAAACCCTGAAATAAAACTGATTGAAAGGAATTAAATATTAACATACCGGAAGCCTTCTTGCGTGTCATAAAGATTTTCTTGAATCTAACTTTTCCATTAGCATCCAAAACATCGGAATTATCAAAATTCATGTCACTTTCCTTGAAGGGATTTTCTGGTGGCGGTTCCAAAGGTGGAACATCTTCAATTTGTTCCTCAACTGGTGCAGAGACAACCCTCTGTACCACCTGCTTTTGTGGTGTGTTTTGCTGCGGATTTGACTTTTTAATTGCGGAACTTGGATCCTAAATTAGTTTAGTTTTTTTTTTAATAATAAATTTTTCATGAAAAACAATATTACAATTGCAAGCAAAATATTTAATATCAAGACAAAAAACGTTTAATTAAATTGTTAATTCTAAAGTTCACATAAAAATTACCAATAACACAAATAATGGCGATATTAATCCGGTTCAGATGACTTCAACACCGCTTTCATTTTAATATTTCATTTACTTATGTTACAAGATCAGGCCCGATTGCTTTTTCTGTTTTCATGTACATTATTACTACTGAAACTATAGTTTAGGAATAGTTATGAACATTTTCTGCAGCTTAAAACCCAAACGAACTTACACTACACATTACTCAATACAGAATTAAACAAAATCCAAAAGCGCAATCACACAAATGTAATCTGAATTTATTAATTGCCCAAAAAAAGATTTATTTACAACAAAATTAAAATAAAACTATGTATCTCGCTATTAGAATTTTTAGCAGCGGTGTGGTATTGCACACAATCCTTTACCATCTTCAACTTTTTGTTTTCATTCTGTATTTCTTTTTAACATTTTGTTTAAATATTATAACTGTATTGTAAAATTTAAATTTTACTAAATTTGTCATGACAAATGGTCCTGCAGACTTTTTCTGTAAGTCGCTAAAGCTTAATCTCCATCGCTAAAACTAAAAAATTTATTTAGAGATTTTTGGCTACAACACTTTATGTCATAAATTATTTTCATCCTTTTAGCGATCGAGATTTAGTTTTAGCTACGAGAGTTACAGAATAAGACTGATATTAGCAAATTGTCAGCTACTGTATTTTTTTTATAGTAGTAATTATTCTCATTACTTGTTGCTTCAAAGATACGCCCAAGGCAAATTTATTTTACTATTACCTAGTAAAATAAATGTGCCTTGGATACGCCTGTAAATTTTTTTGTAAACAAACCCTCTTATAAACAACAGTTAAAGCTAACAATTTAATATTTAACAGTAAATCACAATATATAAGCAAACTGTTAAAAAATGTAATGCTGCAGGTTTTCTACAGAAATATTGGATTTCTTATCTTGTTTGAGTAACAAGCAAAATAAAATGTACATAACTATAGGACACAAAACTAGTAATTTAAGCAAAAGTTCACATAGAACGATTTCCAATAACCGTTCAAAAGCGCTAAAATCTAGCTTACATATTAAAGTCGCAAGAAAAAATCGCCAAGTTGATATAACTCACAGAGAGTAAGGCAGAAATTAAAAAAAAGAGAATAAACACAAACTTTGAACTCTCTCTTAAGTTATAAAAACCAGATACACACAAGAAAACATTAGCGCTTCTAAAGATTATTGCAAAAAAGTCTAAGAATTTGGTTTATTGATTTTTATTTTTAACCATAAAACCGACTTTTTCGCTGCAAAAATTTGAAAAAAGAAACAAAATAAAAGAATTAATTTTAAGCCCACACGATGAAAAAAAATTATGTATAACAATATTGTCTTTATATGACCTGCAGACAGTCCTAATTTATTTTTTGTAAAATATATAACTTTCTACTTACATAAACACCACCAGACACAAAATTCTTTTGATTGTTTACTGTTACACGCCTGCGATTCATTTTTATTTTAAATTATCAAATGTTTTTATTCTTTAAAAAACAAACTTTTTATCTGAACTCAAAATGTATGCGCTATGTTCCACAAATCCGATTGAATGACAAATAGCAAAGATGGCTACCAATTACAATGTATGCGGCAGGGATGGTTTAAACGGTACAATTATACTTTTATTTTCCGGTGCTGCAGTACCAAACTGAAATGCACCAAATAACATATATGTTTGAAAAAGTAGCCAAGGCGAATTAATAAATGGTGGCCTTGACAGCCCAGGTGACTATTGCGATTTTTTCATGGCGAAATAATACAGGTGAACGCACGGGCGAAAAAGCCCATCAGCTGTATACATTACAGTTGTCAAAAAAATTTGTCAAAAATAAATAATTTGTTAAATTTTTTTTAATTTAATTTTTTTGATTGCTAATAGAAAACAACAAATTGAAATTCCTAGAGAAAACTACTATAACATGGAACCGTATTTGCAGTTCCTGATGTGTTTAATCAAAATATGCGTAAAAAGATAGTAAAATTATTGGTAACACATTTATAATTTATTTTTTTGTAGATTATGTTAGTCTTCAAATGGTCAACGTGCAAGAATGGAACGATGCATGTGATTTGGGCAAACTAGTGGTACAAAAGAATTTTGGTTACTTTTCCTGTATTTTTATGCAACTTAATTTTTATAATTTTTTTATTCTGAAAATTACAACCACTTTTTTTCATCAAATATATTTTTTTATTTTGTTTGTTTTTTTTACAAATTTTTTTGACAACATACATAATTTTTTAGCAACAAATTGCCTGTTGTTTTTTGTGTTGTTGGATTGTTGTAGCCGTGCGGTCACCTGTATTAATTCGCCTTGGATTTTTTCTTCTTCGAATGTCAAGTCATAATCTTTGTTTTTGTTGTATTCATTGTCGCCGTGTATGTGTATTGTATGTACGCGGTCAATCGCTTGCTTATTTTTCACAAATAGATACACTCATATTGGCAGACAAAATACACGTAAAAGCCAATGCCACGGCAAATTATTACAGGTGACAGCATTAGCTTTTACGTGTATTTGTATATATTTAAAATAAATTTTCTTTTCAAAAAAAGGTTTTTAGAAAATAAAAAAATAAACCTAAGCCTGTTTCCGAAAGAGCCACCTAATGGTGTGGCGAAATATTGAATAAAAATAAATACTTTTATTTTAAAACCTGACTTAGGGTATATAAATTAGAAAAGAAAATGAATTTAAAGGTCAAATAAACATTAAAATACCCAGTTTATATGAAACTATTTTTATTAAAGCAATTTTAAATCCCAAAGAATCAATATTCTTTGGAATAATCTTATAGAAACGTAATAATATTTAATGTTTTATATGTGGATCATGAACATTTAAGTCTGATAAACAAGGTCGAGTTTCTATCTGATTTTTACAGTATAAACCAGCATCTCTCTCACCACTCTCCAAAAATGACCTAATTTTTCCTTTATTCGCATTTGCTATAGTTCGTATTAAAAATGGTATAAACAAATTTGCTAGTACTGGAGTAAAAAAACAATTTTCTCCTTGCACATTTAGGAGCATTTTTATAGATATTTTCAAGGTCTAAACAAATTAAACAAATCTTAACATTTGAGTTAAAAATAAACCTTTTATAACATTTTCAAAAAATTATGTGTCCGAGGTACACAATTTTGGTACCCTACCCAGAAGTCCCCCTTAACCCTAGGCGTCTGACCATCCCTAGATTCACTGAGAAACACCTCTGCCAAATTTCATTGGTATATATTAAGCGGTTCATAAGATACCGAATTTTGTTAAAAAGAAAAAAAAAATCGTTTTTAAACCACTGTGCGTCATCAGTTGATTTGACATCTGAAAATATATTTTACAAAAACAAAATACATGATGTTTACTTTTTGTTGTAGTTGTTTTAGGACTGTTATTACCTGTAAAATTAATGTGCCCTGTACTCTGTTTTTACTGTAGAAAAACATAAAATGTTGCTAGCAAGGCGAATTGATAACCAGGTGGTATCATCAGCATGAAGTACTGTTCGAAATAACGTCAAAGTTTGTTTTGTTTTTCGTTTATTGTGTTTTTTTTATTTGTTTATATACATATGTAAATACACTCTCGATCAAATGATTAGAACCACTTTAATTTCCGTGTTTAGTACGCTTTTTCTTCTCCAGAAAGTTTTACTACTATCCGAAATAGAATTTTCTTAATATTCCAAAAATAAATACAAGATCAGAGTTTAAGGCAACTGTTTTTCTACAAAAAAAAAACGTTATATATACAATTTTCTTCCCTTCATATGCTTGGACCCATTTTTCGTTTTTTAATTTTTTTCCAAGTATGTAGTCGCATTTAATTTAAACATTAATCTAATATTAGAAAAAGATTACTTTCTACTAACGTAAGTGGAAAATGGGCAAGAACAGTATATAATAGTTAATGACTATTAGGCCATTGCGCGTTAAATTGGACGATGTCTCAAAATTGTGCTCGGAAACTTAAAGAAAAATTTTAAAACTATGAAACGCAATACAAAGTGTTATGTAAAAATAAATTTATATGTATTTTTAAGTGGTTCTAATCATCTGTTCCAGAGTGTATGCATATACATATAAACACAATTAAAAATAAAATTTTTGGAATTATTTCAATAAAATGGGTTTTTTAGGATTCCACAACTTGCAATGTTATGTTAACTTTTATTAAAAATGATAAAATTAAAAAAACAACTTATTTTTGTTTCTTCAATTTTGTGCTGTTTGGTTTTTTCAATATTATTCTTATTTTTAATTTTTTGACTGTTTGCTTTATATTTAATTCGCCTCAACCACTTATTTTTGACAAGGACTCGTACCAAAAAGTTGCTTTGTTGTAACAATTCGCCGATGACTACACTTTATAGATGCGCCTTGGTTGCTAGCAACATTTTATCAAAGCTGTGAAATAAAGCAAGTAGGCATTATTTCATGCGAAATTTTTCAAAAAACAGTTGGTCTTTTGAATTAATAAAATTGACTTATTTTCGGCGTTTTGGTTCATTTTTAAAATTTCTTAATATTTTTAGAAAGAAAAATTATTTACAAATGTATGAGACCCTTTTCCAAAGAAATAAAGGCTGGTTCACCCACAAAAATTTTGTTCCGAAACATTTTTTTTATATGTAGTTCTCTCTCTCTCTCTCAAAAAATAAAACGTCAAACTACATATAAAAAAAAATGTTTCGGAACAAAATTTTTGTGGGTGAACCAGCCTAACTGACATCCCTAAATTAGCGCGTAAGACGCAAAGCAATGTAATTCATAGCTTTTGCGCTAGAATGTCATCCCTAAATAACAGCGTCAACTTTGTGTCTTTAACAGTAATGTTAACTAATTTTATTTTATAAAACCCGCTGTATAGAAATAAAAACAGAGATAAAACCGCTGGATTGCCTTAAAAATAACTAAATTGTCACTACTTTTCAGCCATAACAAAACAAAACAAAGCAACGAGCAGCCAACTTCACTTCCCAACGCACTGTCAAAATTGGATTTTCCAATTGCTAAGCGTTGACGCCGTGCTATTTAGGGATGCTTCATACATTTTGTATGAACATGAGAAATTTTGACAGTTATCTTGCGCTTTACGCGCTAAAGGCGGGTTCACCCATTGTTTCGGAACAAAATTTTTGTTGTGAGAGAATTTTAGTTTTGTGAGAGTTTGTTCTGAAACGATTCACCCACTTCGAACAATTTTTCTGGAAAAACAAAGCTACCATATGAAACATATGTGTAAGCGAGATGTGTTACTTTACAAGCAGGCAGCACTGTGATAGAAAATTAAAATCACTGAATGCCGTTTTGTTATAAATAAATTCTAAATTAAAAAAATTTCATAATTAAATCAAAAAATGAGATAAAAAAAATTGAGGTAAAAAGTCATACAAGCATTCTCTACCCGGCTTTTTCATTCCTGAAATAAGCTCCAAGGCAAGGGATTCATTCGTTGAGATCCATGACACAATTTTTTAAACTTATTTTCTTTTATTTTGTGTTTTATTATAAATATACCAGGCAAATTAAGGCAGGTAATCTTAAGAACAAAACAAATTTTAAAAATAATTATTGAATATCAAACAAAGAACGAAAAAGTATGTAAAATATATTTTTTGCTTGAATGATTTTTATCACATTAATTAATGAAGTGGCAGCTCAGTTAAATTTTCTTTGAAAAAAAAGTAGTTGGCAGCACAGTTTAGGCTGGTTCACCGGCAAAAATTTTGTTCCGAAACTTTTTTTTTTATATGTAGTTTGACATTTTATTTTTTGAGAGAGAGAGAGAAAAAGAGTAAACTCACTTCGGAACACTTTTAGCTTGAATTGAAGCTTGCCTTGAAGCTTATTTCAGAAATGAAAAAGCCGGGTAGAGAATGCTTGCATGACTTTTTACCATAATTTTTTTACCTCATTTTTTGATTTAATTATGAAAGTTTTTTTTAATTTAGAATTTATTTATAACAAAACGGCATTCAGTGATTTTAATTTTCTGTCACAGTGCTGCCTGCTTATAAAGTAACACATCTCGCTTACACATATGTTTCATATGGTAGCTTTGTTTTTCCAGAAAAATTGTTCGAAGTGGGTGAATCGTTTCAGAACAAACTCTCAAAAAACTAAAATTCTCTCACAACAAAAATTTTGTTCCGAAACAATGGGTGAACCCGCCTTTAGGGATGGCAGTTAAGAAAATTAGAGGCTAGCAGAATAAAATGCAGCATTATCGAAGCTCAATCTTTTAAAGAAAAATGCAAAACGGATTTAATGGCGAGAGCATGCACTCTTTCATGACGAAATATTAATGTGATGAGTATCATCGGTATGAAATTTTTTTTCATACCTTTTTATTTTTGTTCAGTAAAATAATTTTCTGCTTCTTATTTTCCCTGACATATGAAATAAAACTTTTTACTATATTTTATATGAATTATATTAAATTACTACTTATTTAGAAAAATTTTCAAAATGTAACTTTAAATAAAAAATGCAACTTTCCCTGGGAATACTGATGAAAAGATAAACAGCTGATTTAAAATCCGTCAGCAAAATACTCATTGTGCCAACCTCATCCGTCGTTACTTTGACTTCAGCTGAATATGTCAAAGTACAACGTATGACGGATTCTATATGCCCTTGCCTTGAGACGACGGTACAGCAAAGGACGAGTTTAATTTTTTTTCTCTATTGAAATAGCTCCCCTATTACTTTAATCTACAACACTTCATCTGAAACATTTTTAACATTCGAAAAAAAGAGAAAGGCACAGCCGGTTAGTTATTAAAAGTAAATAAGAGAACAAAAAATTAACAATCATGCCATATGCATGTAAGTATCTATATATCTACAATGTTGAGGGACCCACCATTAAAAATAAAAACAAAATGCAAAGAAACCGGAGATATGTTTCTACATACATACATATAAACAAACTACATAAAAATACAAACGCTCTTCTTGTCTCTTCCAAGCTAATAAAAGAACACACACAAACAGAAAAAAGGCGCGTAAAGTACAGTCATACATTAAAAAGAAAATGTAGGATTCCTAAAAGAAAATTATGAATTTATGTAATAATTAAACATATTTTTAATTGTAATTAATGTTTACACTAATGCGTTTCAAAACAAAACTACCTACCTACAATTTTTAAGTAAATATATTTAATAAAACTGTTCCCATTGGCAAAATATTTATTAAAACATTACCATTGTTATGTAGATAACCTTTTATGTATGTGTATGTATTTACTTATTTGATGCAGACTTTATAAAAGAGGTTCTAAAACTCTTCAGTATTTTTTATTATAGGATACATACACACATATGTATGTACATACACATATATAGCATATTGGTATCTACCTATTCATTCCTTTTAAAACTAAAGTTTTTTCAATTCAAATTTATTAAATTGTTATAATATACATTTTTTTTTCACACAGTAAGTACAAAATATGCAAATATGTATGTATATCGTTTAAAATTCACTAAATACGAAGGCATTAAAATTTATGAAATCATTATTTCAGATTAAAACTCCACAAGCACTACCTGAAAAAAAAAAAACATTTTCTACTCAAATAGATATGTACATACATATGTATGTATGTACATATGCATCTGTTATTATTTGAACGTAAGTAGTTTCGACAAGAATTTTACGTCCGATTTGTTTTATCCAATAATTATGTTATCGTTATCCCCAAATGTAAAATACAATACTACTTTTATTTCTTTATGCAGTTTAGCAACATACAACTAATAAAATGTAATAAGTTGAAAAATTATTCCGTTAAAAAAAATGAACTTGCTTGCAGCGTAGCATTCTCGAATTTAAGTGAAAAATCTAAATTTACAGAAAATGAAATCTTTTTAGCCGTGTGTTACTTATTTTTTTTTTGTAGTAGGTATTCAGAGTTTGGTTAATGTCTGTGATGTGGGTTTTGCGTTTTTATAATATAACCACATACAACTTTCTCTACAATACATTTTTTCCAATAATGAATAGTAAAAACATGAAAGTGCAAAATAATGCCTGAGAATATTATGCTTGTAAGTATGTATATAAATATTTATTTACATACTACTATATAAATATATACATCCATCTATAGGTATGTTTTGAGTTGTTTTTTATATATACTACTACATTAGACGCTTCATTATACAATACGCCATTTGTACGAATGAGATTGTATAAACAGAGTTACCAGTGTGTAATACTAAATTATTAATTGAAAAATATTGAAACTATTAGTTTAACAAGATTAAAACGCCACCGTTTAGTATTACATTTTCCTTTTTTATTTGCTATTGAACATTTAAGTTGCATGCCTATTATGGTTCAAAAGATAAGACAATATGTAAGTATCTTTATCAAAATCAGTTTTTATGAGAACATCCTTTGAGTTTTATTTTTTTATACTTCTTATTATGACGGGCTCATAGTCGTATGCAATTTTCTACTGTCCAAAGGTTTGAATTGAGGTTATGTAGGTATACGCAAGTGAAGGTGAGGTCTCAATGAGGACACCCTTTAAATAATTTATAATTGCTGTTATAGCGGAACAAGTCTAAGTAAGTTGCAAATATTTACCTATGACAGCTTAAGAACATGTTCTTGAAAATTACGTTTCCATAGAGACACCTTTTTATTTTATGTTTTAAACTTGTTCTTATAGGGAACACAGTACTAAAAATGTTTAAATTTCAAGCGTCTGTCTATAATGGCTTAAAAGATTTGAAATCACTTTTGATTGCAGACTCCCTTTAATTTTACAAAAGCAATAGGGTTATTTTTAAAGTAGGAAGTCCTTAAAATCTACACTTGTTTCCGGTGTTAGTCCAAATATGATCTCAGGCATTTTTCTTTTCAGAATCGCACAAGACAAATTCGTTTTTCATGGACCATCAGAAAAACAAATAATTTGTGGACTTGGCCACCTGCTTTTTTATATAAAATAAAAATTTTACTAATCATTGTGTTTATAAAAGCATATTAGTGATCCTAACTTCTACTTTTACAAAAAATTACCAATTTCAAACAAAATGTCCCTTCGCATATTAAAAAATATGGAGTGGCCTACACTCAACTTTACCATTCCTCATGGAAATACATAAAAGTTTTAAGTATATTCGAATCGAAAAAATAATGATTTTTGGTTAAAGGTGTCAAGTAACCTACCCCTTCCCAGTTATGGTCAAAAACTATATAGCTCTTAATCTCCATATATTATTTTTGTTTCACTACTTTTATTTAATTCAACAACTGTTTACAAAAATAATAGTGACCAACTAAAGAGGTCACTCAAAAATTTTACCGACTTATCACAGAAAATTATTTAAACCTGAATAATATTTCCTTCTATTTTAGCATTTTGATTAAAAAAAAAAAAACAGTTTGTATTGACAATTTTTTATATTTATTTGCCAAAGTAAAGAGATTAAAAATATTGAAGCATTGCGTAGTTTCTTTTTACGCAATAAATAGTTTTTTATATTTCGAAAATAAATAAGAAGCATGTTTGCGATATATTTAATTAATTTTAAGCTACGTGTTTTATTTTCTTTAAATTTTTTTTATATAGAGAAATGATCTGATGATTTATATCTAATAAGTATGCATATCAGTAACGTTGCTAGTAAGAATTGTACTTTAACAATAACTTTTCTTTTTTTTTTTTCTAATAACAGTAAAATTTGAAATATAAATAGTTTTGCAAACTACCGTACGCATATGTAAAATGTCTTTACTATCGTGAGGTATCTAAATATTCCTAGAAAATTGTAAATACAACACAGTTAGCATTACTGAAGCATATTCATATGACCATCTCGCTTTTTGAGTTCATCAGAGTATTTTACCGAAATTTTGAATACAAAATTTATATTCTTATGCCTAAACTTATTTGACCATGTATTCAGTCAAAAAAGCAATTCCCCACAATTAGTCATATTATTATGAACATGTGTAAATGTATGGACATGTAATTAAGTTCATTGCACTAATGTATCGGCTTTAGTTTTCGCAATTGCATAGATTTCATTTTTAATGAAAAAATGGCATCAAATGGTCAATTAAAACACGTTCATCTTTTTGTGAATTTTATAATAAAAATCTTGGTAACACTGTTTAACAATGATTTGCAAATGTTATACACATTTCTTTAGTTGGAAAAATACTGACGTATATAACGTCAGAAAGAGACAGTATCCATTTAAAGTCAAGTAGAGCGACTAAGACGGCATGTTACGAAACATTTAACTGTGGTATATAGTTAGGAGAGTGATTTGTTTTTGAGAATTTACTTTCGGTTTTTGTGCTCTTTTTCTGCACTCTTTATTTAATATGAAGTTCTTTTTTTTTAAAGGCAAGCAAGCTAAACAAGCCAAGGCATAAAGAAACTCAATTCAATAGCATTTGTAAAGGCAATTGCCATAGCATTCGTTGTTGGTACGTACAACACAGTGTGTTTTGTTAATATACCAGCTACGGCAGCATTATAATATACAATAGTATAGTGAGTTAAAACAAAAAGAAAAAAAGAACAGAAAACAAGAAGAAGCATAGCTACAGAAAAAAAAGAAGAAAACAAAAAAACTAGTGTTTTCACAAGTTTAAAGCAAGCTAACAAATAATAAAAACAACTGCAACGACGAAAACGATAAGAAGACAACAACAACACATAAAACGTATTAAAAAAGCAATAAATATTTACACTACTTTGTTTAGTGATGTTTTGATGGTGACTCTTCTTCGTTTTTTTTTTAATTTCTGTTTGATTATTATTTAATATTACTTGTTTGCAGTTCATTTGATTTAGAGTGTATGTGGGATGGTTTTTGCATTTCAGTTAACCCTTTCCCCTCCCCTGAGCATATGCATCTATTAATAAAATATGATCTTTTAAAGGGCATTTTGAGTTACTAAGTCAACAACAACAAGAAGAGGAGTCACATGTAATAGATGTTAAATTGTTTTTGTTCTATTATAACGTTTTCCGATTCTTTACGTCGTATGCGTTATTTTCTCTTCTGTAATATTGTGTTTACGTGAATTCGTCTTTATGCTGTTTTCATTTTTCTTTGTTATAGCGAGTTGAATCTTTTTTAGCAGAAAAAGGCTTAATAAAAATTAATAAAATAAACAATTAAAAACAAATGTGAATAATACTGAAAATGGTATTTAGGAAGAACTAAAACCGGTGTAAAAAAAGTGAATAATAATAAAAATACATACTAAACCCAGACTTTAAACACAACAAGGCTAGAAACAAGAAAATCATCGACAACCTGAGTATTATTGGGACTGATAGACAACATTACGAAGTATTAAGGAAAGGAGTCTTATATGAGGCCGACTTAAAATACCAAGAAATACCTATACTAACAAAATGGAACATTTTCATCAGATACAGGTAAGTGGAAGTGTAATGTTCGCAAATTGGCTTTTTGTTGTTTAAAAATTATCTTTCTCGAATTGAACGTTTTTTGGCACATTGCAAACCCAGTCGTATCGGCTTTTATATGCAGACAATGGAATTCGTTTGTAAATTTTAATGTATTTCTTGTTTTGACTTCGACATGTGCTTTTCAATTGCAGATATGTACCAATAAGTAAAAAAAAGTTGGGTTCTATTACAAGGTTGGTAACGCATGTAGACAAAAATTTATGGCAAGTGGTGCAATATACAGACCTGGCTTACATATGCAATTTGACGTTGCAACATTAGGCACACAACTAGTTTTATTTTAATGTTTTCATGGGTTTATTTTTGTAAGGAACTGATTAGACATTTCTCTTTTACGCCTTCAGCATTTTTTTACTTTTAAAATGAGCGCCGGTGTTGCCAATTTGGAATATTTTCTAATATATTTAGAAAAATTCAATATAGTGAAAACAGAGTGAAAGATGAATTAAAAAAAGAATTTAAATATTTGTTCTCCAAATCCGCTTATATTTGTCAATCGCATATTAATTATCTTTTCTGTGTGAAAGCAAGTACAAATGAAAAAGTATCAGTATAAATCGCTATTAAATGACATCTTACAAGGAAGGACATAATCTGGGGGCTTATTCTGAATTGCGATGCGCAAATGAAATGCGATGCGAAAGAAAATTGGTATTCTGTTAGACTTTCGCAATTTATTTCAAATCGTTGGCAACGCTGCTCAAATAAACATCAGTATCAACAAACGTCAAATTAAAAATAAATAAATTTTTTGTGCTTCGCTGTGAAAATTGTTTCTAAAATTTATTTAGTAGGTCCAAACCTATTAAAATTTAAGTCAAATATTTTTGAATTTCTCTAATAGGTGGTCCATTAATATTTAGTTCTTCAGTTAAAGTTTGCCACAAAGTATTTGCAGACTAACGTGCATTTGGTGTTTTTAAATGGCCTCTTGCCAAATGGCTGTGCTTATTCATAAATTCTATTTTTATTTAAAGTTGACGCGGTTTGTTGGTCTTACTGCTTACTTCCCTGAATTAAATAATAAATATATGATGAATACATAAATAAAATATTGTTTTTTACTTACATGTTTGTACTTTGCGAATGCTACTTTGTTGTCGAATAAATTTTGCGAATTTGACATGTGTTTTCGCAATTTAGAATACCGATTTACCACCTTTTCGCATTTGAAATGCGATTAAAATAGAACTTTGCGAATATCGCAATACAGAATAGCAATTGTTCGCATTTATGTATTTTCGCATCGCATTGACTTTCGCATCGCAATTCAGAATAAGCCTCCTGATTTCGGATTATGTTGTTTTTTTCAATTAGCAAGTATAGTAAGAACTGATATTAATAAATTAATGCGTAGACATGTCTTCTTATCAAACTTTAACATTACTCTCTTAAACAGTTAATTTAGAAATATAACATCTTAATAGCAATAAATTAAAGTCTTTCAATTTCAAAGGATACAAAAAGTAATGGTAAAAAATTCTGAAAGATCTTCTCAATTAAGTTTCATTGAGGATTGAAATTTTGAAAGAATGGTAGAGGTAGACATGTCAATGAGCACTTTAAAAATAACGGTAGGTGCCTATAAGGCAAATTTACTTGTCTTGTTTAAAAAGGGATAATAGGTAACTAGTGACGAACTATACAAATTAATGTGCCAAAAGATGTTAAAATATTTAGATCTATTAACGATTTATAACAACAACAAAATAAATTTCGTTATTACACAAATACAAAAACAAACAATATTAGTTCTTAAGTACGTATTTAACCCTTTAAAGCGTAATGTTCTGAAGAAAAACAGATATTGACTAAAGAAAATTTAACGAAATACTTGCCTTGTAATGCGCGATAATTTACGTAAAATCTATAAAAAAAGTTTTCACTTGTATATTTACATGCCTATACACATTAAGTTATTTTACCTATGTATGTATTAATCAATTTAAAGAAAAATTTCTCAGTTATGTACATCAAATGATAAATACTTAAATTTTTTGTTTTGTTAATTTTCCTATGATAAAGAATGCAAAAAATTCTAAAAAACGCCAAATCGTCTACACCGTCTAAGAAAATTAAAAATAGATAATAATTGGCAACACAAAAATCAAATAATGATTCACTCTTAATTTAAATGAAAACTACTTTTTTCTTTTGTATATTTTAAAAAATATAGAAAAGACCAACTAATTGCGTAATCTGTATATATGCAATTGCATTTTTCATTACTTTACGACGCAAAACAATAACAAAATCAGCTATAGCCTCTTTATTTATATGCCTACACGCATAACATTGCCTTCCAATACTCTCTTGACAAAACAAGGTTAGAAAAAACAGACTATCACTTGTATATAAATGTATACTCAGATATTTATTTACAAAACATGTGCATGATTTTTTTAATTCATAATTTTAATAAAATTTTCCTGTTCCCTATAATTACATGTAAACAAACAAGCAGATTTTTTTCTCAGAAAAAAAACATTGTGTTTACTAATTGCCACAACTTTTTGTCAAATATTGATTTCTCAAAAAAATATGAATAAGCAAGAGTCGTCTATTTCGCCGCTGAAGCAACAACAAAATAAACGAAGCCTGACGAAGTAATCTAAATTTTTTGCAATACTACTTTGCCACCATTTTATATACAATGGAATAAGAGAGAGAGAGAAAAGTTCTCCACTCTCTAGAGATTGAGAGGTTTCAGAAAAAGAGAATGTTAAGTTTTTTATCGTTTAAATACAGTGTTGCCGTTTACTTTTGCCAATTGTACTGTGAATCTAGATTGGCGCGCTTTTTATTTAGTGCTGCTTTTTTATTATATTAGCATGCAGGTACATACGTATGTATGTATAAATATAGGTCCATCTTAATGTTATTATTGTCAAGATAAAAATACATTTTTTATATGTAGGTATTTGTTGATTTTAAAGCTTAATAATACATGTCTTTTTGTATAAAAACATAAAATTTTTCATTATAAAAGAAAAGTTATAAAATTGGCGGGAAAATAGAGCTCGTTGTTTTCACTCACAAATGTACGATAAAGACAAAATAAAACATTTTAAGCTTTGGATTGGCTATTTATTTACAAACATAATAACTTCAGTGTTTCATGTGGCACAATAATGTTTGGTATTGTACCTGTCTATCAACTGTCAGAATTGTTTTTTTTAATTTCTTTGTTAAATTTTTAGTTTAAGTTTTTCATCACAAACAAAGTTATTTAAAGTTCGAACGTCCAGGAAAATTCAAATAATAGAAAAAATAATTTGAAGGGACATTTGAGATACGGATTATATTATTTTGTTTGTATAATTAAAGCAACAGTATTCTGGTAGTTAGCGCAGGGAAGCGTAACAGCATAACAACAGTGTATGACAGACGTGTGTTGTGGCTATTGGATAAAGGGGATAACTGGCTTGGATAAAAGGAGTAGTGGAGATGTCTGTGGATGGTTAAGTTACTAAACAAGGCATAGAGTAGTTCATGTCTCGCCGGAGTAACACAGTAGTGTAGCGTGGATGGCTGCGTTTGTAATAATAACAACGCATGTTTAGTAAATACGAGACCATGGGATTCACAAGACCGGTAGGATTAAAAAGTATAGCCAGAAAAAGCCATAAAGTTTGAGTACAGAATTTATAATGAGCCACAGTGGTATTTGCAATCAAAAGAATCCGTGCGTTTGTTCTAAAAGGGAAAAACGTAACAATATTTAAGATATCAATATGGGTGTCATTTAAAAGCTTTAGAAGAGATCATTAAGCAAATAAAAAAACTAAAAAAAAAAAAAAATGCTTAACCCATTAAGAGCCGATGACATTTTTATGTAAAATTATATATAGCACCTATACTATACTAGATTTACATATGTGTGTGGCGATGGGTATATAAGAGTCGGCATAGCCGAATAAAGTATTCATAACTAAATTAAAAAATAAAATTTTTGAGAAAATTTTACTATGGATTATTAAATAAATAAATAAAAGTTAAAATAGAGATTTTCTGCCATATTCATAAAAAATTAAATAACTTTGAAATGTATTTCGTGACAAACTTTTCATGCAAATTTTTACTAAAATACGTTTTAAAACTATTTTAATATTTTATGAATATACCCCTTTGAATTCTTATTCAGTCTTTGTTAATCATATCAGTAAAATTAATCTGTTTTTACTGAGATATAAAAGATTTGACAATTGCTTACTTCAAAATAATTCTTTGCAACAAAAAATAAAAAAACGCTCGGAAATACTAATTTTGGAAACTAATTTTTAGAGCTCCAAATGTAATGAAATTACAGATTCTAATTTTTTAAAATTTGAATTACTGAGAGTTCAAATTTCTGAGCGTCTACTGTAGTGATTTCAAACTTGAGGTTTTACTCCATTCGCTTTTTAATTGTAATTAAATTTGTTTTCGCTGCTAAACAATTTATTAGAAGCGTAAACTTTTTTGTTGTATATATTTATGTAGGTGTATGTTCTACATAGTGTGCTCCATGGCCAATTGATTGCAACAATTATTAAGTGTACAGTCTTGTTTTAAATTGTCCTGCGTGAGCGTGGGAGTGAATTTGTAAACTGGCATTTGTTAGGTACTTTAGTGTTATTTTTTTAAGTTTAAATTAAAAAATTCATGTTAAGAAAAATAATTCTTGAACATCCAAACTTCTCAACTGCTATATCAAAACTAATATCGAAAATGAGAAATTTCCAGCGGAAATGCATCGCTAATATGTTTTGTTTTTCTTTTCTTCTACATTACAACAACTTAACAGCAAATTTGAAAACGTAATTATACATTTTTAGTTTATAAATAAACTACATGGAAACCTTCAAATGAATAAAAACAACAATAGACACATACATATATATTTAGGTGCATATGTATAACAGTTTAGATATATTAATGCATGCCTACCTGTTGAATATGTATCACCTTTAATATAAAACGCCAAAACATTACACTGATAAACTTAGATCTTATTCAGAAATCCAGGCATAAAAATAGCAAGCGCGTCAATTATAAAAACACGTTGGAAAATAACAAGAACATTTGAAAATGGGAAATTTTTTGGCTAAAAGTAATGGGTGTTAGAATGAGTTCGCACTCAATGTTGTTGCTCTCGAACTTGCGAAATAGAGCGATGATTATGTCTGACATAAAGTAAATAAAATTCCATCTAAATTAGGCTTGCCAGATTTGCCTGATTGTCAAGTTTTTTAATGCGCGTCAAGTGACAAATCAAGCTCTTTTGTAAGTTAATTTTTTTCTCACATTTTTTATAGATTATGTAATAATACTTAAAAAAAGTAAGTTTATTTTTCTAAAAAACAAATCTAAAGCCCAGATTTTTACTATCAATAGAACAAAGGACTAAGAAGTTCCAAGTTGATATAATAGTTTTAGAAAGTGACTCCTGCACAATTGTAGAAGTATATAATGTAATGGCCAATTTTATGAACAGTATTCATAGCCGTATGAATGATAATTTTTATGGAAGCAAAGTTCCTACAATTATGAAATCCCTTTCCTCTGATGAAATAAATACTTTCAAGTTCGAATCAAATGAGTTTCTTAAAAGAGCTACCAGTTATTAAGCTGAAAGGTATTGGAGAAACATCAATATACAATCAAATTTCCTGTTTAAATATAAAAAAGTCCCTTGTGACTTGGAGTAAGCTGTAAGAGCTTTCGCAAAATGGTCATATATTTTAAAAAAGTGTGCTGAAAGCGATCTTCAAAATTTAAAAAAGTTGATCTCATTTGTGTTTTCTATCCCAATAAGTAATGCCTTTTGTGAAAAAGCATTAAGTTTTCTAAATAATTTATACCTATACCAAAGATAAGAATAGACTTCGATCTTATAAAAGCCGAACTATTAATAAGATTAATTTTTAATGAGGATTGCAAAAACTTAAAATTTTTTTAACAACACCCGATGGTAAAGAATTATTTAATTCTGTATCTAAGAATACGAAATATTTGTGTCAAAATAAGTAGAATCCTAATTTTTTTTTAAAATGACATTGGGTAAACTTAAAAAAGGTACCATATGGAATAAAAAAGTAATTAAAATATTTAATATTTACATGATGCAAAACTATCTAAGCACCCATTATATTTATGTATATTAATTATTTATTTAAATATTACCGGAAAAAGTCCAGGTTTTTCTATGCTAATAGTATGCCAGCCCTTTTTCGGATAATCCTGGAGAATTGTTGAGAACGTTTGAGAGCATAAGAGAGTTTACATTTACTTTTTATTTAACAGTTCAATAAATCCAATTATTTTGTACCCCATTCACACTGGGAAATTTTACTTTGCAAAGTTTTGATTTTATGTGAGAGAGAGGGAGAAAGCATGATAATCAGTACAGACTTTGATGTACTCGCAAAGTTGCTTTGGTTTACTTTCATTGCTTATACACAGTTGTATATATTCACATATACATATAAGCACCACATACAAAACGTCCAAAAATAAGGAACGATCAAAGAAAAGAAAACAAAAATTTTCTGAACACCAAACAAAGTTTAAAAGAAAATTAACAAAACTTTGTCAAAGTAAAATTTCCTTGTTTGAATGCAGTCTTGTTCAATTACTTTGTATGTTTTGTGTTTATAAAGTAAAATATTTTATATCAAATTCCCCTTAAAATACCTGTCTTCTCTTAAATATGTTCTATATGAGAGCATTTTCCAAAGTGATTTTGGGATTTTTTTTTTCATATTAAGAGAATATTGTAGTGGAGGAGAATATTATTTTTTTTTTATATGCAGAGAATAAAATATATATCCCTTTTTATTTGGTGTGCGTGTTTATTAATTAGAGAGTATCAAAACCGGTTTTTCAATTACATAACAATAAAATAAAAAATAATAAAACAAATATACCTACTACGTATATAGTTATGTAAATATATATTTACAGGCTCAAGATTGTATAAAATTTTTAAACCATGTTGCCAAAATTCAAAGCAATTAATTTTTGTATTATCTACCTATTTACGTTAAATTAAAAAAAATGTGTATATATACAAATTGATACATATACATACATAGGTATATATATATATATATATATATATATATATATATATATATATATATATATACATATATATATATATATATATATATATATATATATATATATATATATATATATATATATATATATATATATATATATATATATATATACATACGTTCTTATAATTAATTAATTAAATAAGCTTTTTATTAATACTTTAAAATGCATAAATACATATGTACATGCATGTAAATACATGTAATTATTAATGTATAAATACAAAGCCGTACATACATGCATACATGTGCTCATATGTATCTATATTCGTTTGCATGTATAATGTAGTATGTACCTAAGTACATACATAAGTATCTATTTACATGTGTATGTTCGGATGTTATATTTACAATTTTTTTATTATGCAAATTAATTGTCATCTTGTTTATGTATGTATGTATGTACATATGTATGAATGTACGTTTGGCATAAAGTCAAACTTTTTTGTATTTTTTTTTAACGCGCCATGCTGACTGCCGTTTTTATTGGGTATTGATTAGTCGCTAGCTTTTTTTTTTATTGTTTTAGTTATCTTTCCATGAATGAATAGTAATTGACTGGACTTCGCTGCTGTTGTGCGTACAGTGACTCAAAATTAGTCTGGGACAACCATTATTATATTACTTTCATTACAATTTAATACCAAAAGGAAAACAAATTTAAATTTTATTGAGCCTCTTTTATTTCTTTATATGTATAAACTGTAATTATACATAATTAGGAATAAAAAGCTTAAGGCGGTAACACCGTTCTGTTTAAAACTGTTGCAAAAGTGTTAAAACAAAATTATGTATTTATTAGTTACATTTACATCGAGTTCACACACGATAATTTTTCTTGCAGCAATTTTGATTTTTGTATGTGGGAAAAAGAGAAAACTATTCTACACTCTTTTCTCTTTCACAAAGAGCAGACTTGCTTCAAGAAAAGTTGACGTGTGTAAATCTGGAATTTCTTATTTATTGCTGGGTTAGGTTACTCAGGCCGCTAGTATAAGAAACCAACTTGGGTCTTAGAGTGTACCTTTGTGATACCTGAAAAGGGTTGTGCAAAAGAATTTAAGCCGATAAATCTGCAAGGTTATGTACTCTCGGACTGCCTAGAAAATCAGCTCTGACACTAGATAGAGCTAGGTAATGGCAGAGCAGTTGCTTCACCGTTTCCTCCTCTTTCTCATCCTGACAACTTTTACAGAAGTCATGGTATAAAATATTTAATCTCTCGAGGAATCCCCTGCATATTTGCAGTTCTCCTTCTATCATACTGAGGCCATTGTGTCCTCGAAATAGTGCAGATGACCTTGTTAGAACATCTGGTCTGTGCGTCCTGAAATATAGCGTTACAGCAACTTTACGGGCCGCCCCCCAGTAAATCTATCTTCCGATCCCTGAGACGGGTTTCAGACCTAGTAAGATCGTCCGCAACTATGTTTTCGGGTATGCCTGAGTGTGCTGGCACCCAAGTAGACCCAGGTTGGAATGTCTCGCCATCTTATTTAGAGATATTCGGCATTCACGAACCAATTTGGATGTCCTGATAAGGGAGTAACGCGGTCTTGCTGTCGATACGGATACCCTTTATGTATAACCTGTGGCACTTCATTCACCTCACCGCCCGTTTTATAGCTGAAATATTGACCTGAATTGTGCTACATTGTTTATGAAGTCTAAACTTAATCCTAATTTGAAATCTGGGCATAAAGACGCCTACCCCAACTTCAGTGTATGACTTGGATCCCTATTTAGACTAACTGGCAATTATTTGGCAATAAAATCGGTAGTCGGTAGGCATTGCAACACAGTAAATAGGCCATTTGATGGTTTGATGCGTATTGAACCTGTGACTATCAAAGCTGAAGTACGCAGAATTCTTTTTATAATAACTCAGTTAGTCTGTCCAATGCGGGCAACCAAACGACAACCCCATACATTAGTAAGAGTTTAATCACTGTGCTAAAAAGCCAGTTCGCTATGCCAACTGGCTTTACAACATTCTTCAGTGGATAATAGTACGGTACGCCTTCAAAAGAACAACTATGATTCGGTTACAATACAATATTTCTTTAACGTTAATGACATTTTAAAGATTTTAATCTGTGAAATCCTAAATGAAGGGATGACGTCTTATGTGGAATGGGAAATGCTTTTTAATTAGGAACTTAAGCAGGCAATGGCTTGAGAAAAAGAAAATGAATCAATAAAATCTAAGAATATAGACAATTTCTGGAAATAATTTTCAAAGGTTTTTTTTTATTTATTTTTAATTATTGGGATTCCTTCTTGATAAAGGAAAATATACT
The DNA here is from genome assembly GCA_916610165.2 of Gymnosoma rotundatum. Taxonomy (NCBI): domain Eukaryota; kingdom Metazoa; phylum Arthropoda; class Insecta; order Diptera; family Tachinidae; genus Gymnosoma; species Gymnosoma rotundatum. The sequence goes on along the minus strand of OU744340.1, from coordinate 113,288,101 downwards.
CTTCATATTGTAGAATATTATTGCTTATCTGTGATAACATTTGAGGGCCATTGAATGATTTAGAATATTCTCTAGCTGAAATACCACGATTTTGCGAAAATTTTAAAATTTGTTCTTAACAAAGACTTTTGTTTCAAAAAATATTATTTTCACTAGTTCTCAAGCTTCTAGTCTAGGAATTAGTATTTTAGAAATCTAGAAATAAAAAATATTAAGTAAAATTCATTAAATATCAAGCGTTTTCACAAAAAATTAATACTTGCAACCTTGATTATACTTTGTTAAAACATTTTTATGGAACCACCCTCGTATGAAATATACCTACACCATTCATATCATAAATATGTACATATGTATGTATCTAATTCTCTTCTACCTTTTATTTTTATTCATAAAATAATTGCAAACAAATAATTCATAAGCACATACAGGCCTACCTATTTTCTTTTTATTTTACTTTCCCAATAATTGGGTCATTTTTATTTATTTATTTAATATTTTTTTTTTTTTTTTTTTTTTTTTTTTTTTTTTTTTTTTTTAAATTCCCTTCAAGTCATTGAACTTTTTGCTGCTAAGAAATTGTAAAAAAAAGAAAGGGAAAAACAAAAATGTGAGCACAACAACAATACATTAACATTAGCTCAATTTAAATTTACACCTGCAGGCGTCATAATGTATTTTTTTTTATTGTTGCCTTTATTAGGTATTGTAAATTTTTTTCTTTTAACTACTCAATAATAAACTGCAAACAAGACACAAGTCATAAAGTTGTATTTTCATTTTGTAAACGAGCATGGCAACAACAAAATGTAAATATTTTCTTTTTTTCTCATGCTCAAATTGCAACTGACAATCGTCATAAGTCAGTAAGCTGTATGTTAATCATTCAAGCTGAATGCATGCACACACAAGCATTTATGACGGAGGAAAAACAAACACTTGCCACCATAGTTGCCAGATAAAATTATTATAAAATTGTTTATTTTGTAAACAAAATTGGCAGGCGACTTTTTTAACTCAATGATTATTTTTTTAAAACAAATATTGAAACATTTGCTGTTCAGCTTTGACTTAATAGGTATTCTTTCTATTATTATATCAAACCTTTAAATATTTTGACTTTGTGCACTTTTTTTAAACTCATTTGTTTTTGGCGACGTTGAACACTTGTAACGATGTACCAAGCGTCGCTAAATAATTCGAAAGGTGAGAATCCTCAATTCCCCAGAACAAATGGGAATAAATATTTTTCAGATTAATACAGTTCATTCATGATCTTCTTTGGCCTTTGGTTCACGACGTGCAATTAAAAACTCCAGGCTATTTTGAAAAATGTTTAAATATTTTAAATGATTTTTGCTTCAAAAATTTGAAATAACGTTAAATCTTTACACCCCGTGTATTATTATGAAATTTCTTTAGAATTTAAAACATTGCCTGGAAAAATTCGAATTAAATTATTATTATTTATTCATTTAGTCGTATTTGTAATACTTTATAAAAATATTTATCATAATATATCACATGTTCGAGCTCTGCTTATTGTTGAGTCCTTTATAAAATAATGTTTTTTGCTTGGCGCTTGTATCTGCTCTTTGGAGCCCAAAATCTAGGACTTCCTTAGCCTGTTCGGTTGATCTCCTCGAACATATCGCGTCTCCCCCTTTTATTTTTTTTGTAAAATTTATAGTATTAAGTATTGTTCTTTTATGTATATTAAGCCATCTTAGTGTATTTAGCATTAATGTTATTGACGTGAATCTGTTGCACTTTAATATTCCTCGCACCGCTTTATTTTGTAATTTTTGCAGCCTTGATATTGGTTGCTCTGTGCAGCATGATGTGTATAGTATAGTGAATCCGTATTCAAATGAGGCTTTATAATGGTGTTGTATATGTTCATTGATGTAGTAGTTGATATTCTGTTTCTTATGCGCTTAAAGAACCCGATTTTTTCCGATTTTCTTATAAATATATTCAATATGTTCTTTTAATTTTAATTCATTGTCGATTATGAAACCCTGATATTTAATTTTATTAACTTTCTCTAATGTTAAATTATTCATTGAATTGTCATCCGCATATAATATTTCACATTTGTCAAATATTTTTTTTCATTTCTTTAAAATGTATAGTATAAATGAAAACTAAGAATTGAGCCCGGAGGCACTATATATTCATTTCTTATTGCAGTAGATTCTGCATTTTATTTTTTGCGTACGGTTTGTTAAATATAAATATTAAACCACTCAAGTTTTTTATTCTGGATACCATTTATTAAGTTTTTGCAGCAGAATATTGTCTCAAAAGCTCTTTTGAAATCAAGAAAATGGAAATTGTCTAATCGAATATTTATAAATACTTGGAAATTGATGAAATATTTTTAAAACTTTGTGTAATTCTTCAAATGAAAAGTTTTGGATATAAAAATTTGTAATTCGACACATTTGTATTTTGTCGGGTTTTCTTAAAAAATTTTTTCATTTTATACTAAATTCATCTGGCAACGACTGCTCTGATTAACCTATTGTGTGTCTGCATCTTTTTGTATTGTTGTTAGTTTAAATGAAGACTTTTACAACCTTTTTTTTATTGTTTATGAGCAACTTTTTTGCTACTTTTGTTTATTTGTTGATTGTTTATTTACACAATCGTTTTTATGTTGTTTATAGATATGTATGCACATTGTATAGATGTATGCATATGAACTTATTTCTAACAAAAAGTTTTATTTTCTAAAAAAAAGGGTTTTTTTGTATTGCTTAGACAGCATACAAACACAGGCATTTATACATGCATACATACAATTTATTTATAGTTACATACATTCATACATACTAATAATGTAGGTAAAAATTCAAGGCTAAGTAATTGTGCAAAAAAATGTTTTGTTTTTTTTGTTGAATGTATTTACAAAACCAATAAGTTGAAAAAAAAAGAAGAAGAATATAGAATTAATGTCCTTTGCCGGTTGTTTGTATTCTTACCCGCCTTAAATTATAGCAAAATACTTTTGAATTATTGCTTGATTGCTCTAATCGCAAATGACAATAATTGAAAAAGTGCTTCTTTTGAGTTAATTTTCTCACAAGGGTCAATTACCCTATAATGCTTAATACTTAAAGTTGCCAGACTTTTTAAAATCTTAAAAGTCTTCCGGACGGGAATTCCTTGACGTCGCTCTAGATTTATAAACATTAGACGAAGTTACAACGCTTTTCTGCTTCTAAATGTACCCTTCTCTACATTCACCAATTTCATTTACAGTTAAAGCATTTTTTAATGGATTAACTTTAGTGATCAGTCCTCAGTCACCACGATAATATCTCCTTCCGTGGTTGAACTGAGTTTTTATCCCTTAACACATTTCCCGATGCTTGCACTTTTAATGTTAAATTGAATATCTATTCGAAAACTGATTTCCTCCTATGATAAATTCTGCCGTCCGTCATCAGCTAGAGTTATGTCTAAATTGAAAGTTTTCATCTCTATGCGAACCCCATTTCTTTTCATTTTAATTTGTACCTCTAGTCTGTGTTAGCAGTAAAAGTTTCTTAGCAGAAACACGGTGGTGCTGGAATCATGGTATGGGGATGTATGTCGGTGGCTGGTGTTGGAAAGCTCTTCATAGATGAAGTAATAGAAAAAATCCTTTATCTAAATATCCTTAAAAAAAATCTGCAGAAAAGTGCTCAAAAGCTTGGCATTAAATCAAACTATTACTTTCAACATGACAATGAACCCAAGCACACCGCAGGAATAGTTCGCTTGTGGGTATTGTACCCAACTGTCCCCATACCCTGAAAACTTTGCCACAGTCACCCGATCTAAATTCAATCGAGCATTTATGGGACCATTTGGATCGGCGGGTTCGGGAGCATCATATTATGCTTAAGCAAACGCTGCAAGAGGAATGGCAGAAAATAAGCCTAGATTTTACAAAAAAAAAAATGACTCATTCAATGCAGAAACGTTTGGCAAACACACTTTATACTAAAATAATAAAATAAATAATAATAAATAAATTTTTAGCATAAAGTGGCGGTGACTTTTGTCCAACAAAAATCCACACTGTAACTATTATATACTATTTTTTTATAAATAAAGTTTGAAAATGTCTTATTTTTTAACTAAAATAGAATTTATGTAAATAATACTTTTTGTTAAATAGACTACTTTTTATGCTTCCATTATTTTATTTGGTATCTTTTAGATACCAAATGATGGTGTCTTTTGTTCATCTGTGTATATATATTACGCAGCCAAGTCACATGCTTCTCCACCGTAGATTAGTGTTAAAAAGTCTACTTCTCTTTTCTCAACTTAACGGATTTAACAAAAAGCACCGACAATCACAATTTCGGAAAATACCTACCATATTTTGACAAGAAGTTAGAATTAAAGCAAAACGTAACACAAATTTAAAATCGAAGTTTTAAGCTGTATGACAAAAATTATGTAAAAATTGTCAGCATTTTTTAATAACTTAACTACATATTTGCTTTTAGTCTGTTTATCGTTGTAACGGCATAAATTATAACTACACTAAATTAATTTCCGTAATTTCATAAAAAATATATTAATTTGTAAAATATTTGGTATTTAGGACTTTCAACTTAATATGCAGTGGCTTTTGCATGAACTGACGATCTGGCATTCCCATTAAATTAAATAGCCCTCGTAAAATAATAAAGCAGCCGGTCGGTTTTTGTTCGCTTTGTGTGCTGTGCATAGCGGCCACAAACAAATATGTACTTTTTTGTGCTGCATGTTTATATCTCTTTATTTTTTCTTAAATGCTTTTTTTGTTTTCTATTGTTTGAAAAAGTATATTTTTTTTGCAACATTAAAGCAAATTTTATAAAAAGCACACAATAATAACTTCATTATTAACAACAAAACATGTAAAGATTGATAGCGCAAGGGCTAATAAAAGATTTAAAATTTTTTAAATGTACAAATGTTGGTAAGTACGTATGTATATACGTATATATATATATGCATATGAACATGTATTTAAAAGTGTATGGATGAATGCATGTATGTATGTAGGTCTAAAACGCACACCAGGCTTTTTTAAGGAAAGATATCAAATAAAGGCGAGTTCACCGGCAAAAATTTTGTTCCGAAACATTTTTTTTTTTATATGTAGTTTCTCTCTCTCTCAAAAAATAAAATGTCAAACTACATATAAAAAAAAAAATGTTTCGGAACAAAATTTTTGCCGGTGAACTCGCCTTAAAACACCAGAATAAAAGTTTCGAAGGGCAACAGTACGATGAGTAGAGCAAAAAAATCTTAAAAAGTAAAACCAGAAGTAATAACAATTCAGGCAGGGCAAGTTAGAATATTGTATATAGAAAAAAAACAACAAAAACATATTATGAGCACACAATAGATATACACACTGATGTTTGTATCTGCGATACGAAAACACGAAGCTAAACAACACCACAAAAAGAAGAAAAAAAAAAAGAACCACCACTCAATTGAAAAGAGTGTGTATAGGAAAAATGCTCCTGTTTTTTGTGTTTGGATAATTTTCAAGGTTGTCAATAGTGATTGTTAAAAACTCGACAGAGACTTGAGGAAAACTTAGCGTTTTTTTCGGACATTTTTTTCATTTAAGAATACAAATATTTTAAAGCTTTTTTATTTTCAAGATTTACTTTGTTTTGATAAGAAAAACCCTAAATTTTGTTTTCTTTATTAATTTTTGGTAATTGTTTATATCCTCTTATATGAAAAAGAAACACGTTTTTCTTTAACACTCTAAAGTGGATTTAAACGTTGATTTTTAAAGTAATTGACAGAACTTACTTCCTAAATGAGATTCATTTCACCAGTTGTGAATGTTCACGATCTCGTTAAATTATTTTTTTAAAAAACCCCAAAGATTGGTCATTAGTTACAATAACGGTACAGGCGGATACTAAAACACGCACATTATCAACAGTATTAGATTTTAGATTTTTCAAAAAAATTTTATTTCGTAATTACTATATCGGAATCGGAATGTGTTTCCAACTTATTTGATCAATTTATAAATTACGGCCCTTTCTGAACGTAATATATTTGATTTGCATTGGAGCTGCTAGTTAAGGTTGGTTAAAATATCATAATCTTAATTTCTTTTTGTAAGTTTCTGTTTTTTGTATGCTGCAATAGTTTTTAAAACACGCTTTGGTCAAGGTTCATTTGAATATTTAAAACATCTTTGCTAAACTTTGTTGGTATGTAGCTAGCACATTTTATTCTTTCAGTTTCAAATACGTAAATTAATTGTAAATAATTAAATCAAAGCAATACCAAAGTAATTAACGATTGTTGTAATTTTGTTTTAAGCCTTGATGATTTTGAAATAAATTCCATCTCAACGTTTTGTACCTATAGAATTATTGTTTTTGGGCAAAACAAATCGCTCTAAAACAACACTTTTTTGTAGTTACGTCGTTTTTTGTTCGTTGATTCGGTATTGTTTGTTGTTGTCTTCTTATTGTCGTCGACACAACGACGATGATGACGATGTTTGTTGTTAATGGTTGATTCTTTTTTCTTCTTCATATATAAATGGCAACATATACACAAACACATATCCAACCTTTTTCGGTGTAGTCAAACACACACACAGATACTTCATTAAGCAAAAAAATTTTATAAAGGGGAAAGGGAAGTTAGCAGCGCTGCGCGCAGAGAGTACACAAAACCTAAATAGCAAATACAATACACAAGCGTGATGTACGGCAAATAGGCTAGTGTGCACATACACATGCAAACAAAAACAGCAGCCGCCGCAACAACAAAACATTCTATCAACGAATGTATATGGATGGATGGTAAAGGCAAACGTATTAGTGGCCAAGGGCTAGTAGTATACTACGGCAGGCAAGCAATAAACATACGGTAAGGAAACGTCGTTTGCATTGCATTGTGTGAATTGTGTGTTTTACTGCTCTTGTGTATTATAATAGAATATAGTGTGTAGAACAAAAAAAAAGTACAACAAAAAAGAAAATAAACCAAGCAAGCCAAACCAAAGAAGTTCCTCGTAATTTTAAGCGCGCCCTATTATAATAAACCTGCACAAAAAGTTTCTTTTCGTAAAAAATTTTGTTATTTTTTCGTATTAAATACCAGCCAGCAAGTAAACCAAAAAAAGAAAAAAATTAACAAGGAAAAAAGGCATAGCTACCGTGAGCATTGTGTTGTTGTGTATTATTGTATGTAGAGTATGAAAAAGAAAAACAAACAAATATTGCATGAAGAGTATGTTACGTGCAGCTTACATACATATTCGCACATACATACCTTTTGTAATGATTTTTTGTTTCTTGTACAGTGTGAAAAATTACTTTTTCTTTTCTCCTTTTAAGAATTTTCCGTCTGTTTATCCATTAAGAGCATTAGTTCTTCATACATATTGTGTTCACATTGTGTAAATGCGTGCTTGTTGTTGTTTTTTTGGAAGGCAATAAGAAAAGTTATTGTTAGCCAAAATAGAATTGATTTTTTTTTTTTTTTTTAAATATTTTTTTGTTTTTCGTATAAATATAATTTGTCCTTATTTTAATGTTAACATTTTTTTTTTCTTGGTAAAACGCACCCGGTCTTTTTCTTGCGTTTTATTAGGTTAATGATTTGTTTTTGATTGTGTTTCTTTTTGATGTACAAACAGCAAGAATAGGAAAACTATTTGCTTTCGAAGTTTTGTGGTTTCTTACAGTAACACTTCAAAGGTAAAAAAAAAAAACGTTTGAGATGAATCGAGCTTATGGAAATTTGTAAAACATATGCTTAGATTAAATTGTTAATATGTGTACATTCAAACGTAGGCAAAAAACATAGAAGCAGCAGGCGTACATAAATACGCAATTGAAAAAATGCAGCATATGCAGCTGCATATAGATGTAAATAAATACACTTACACCAGCTGTTAATAGTGTCCTAATAAAAGTAGAAATTTTTTCAAACAATAAAAAATTGCCCAATGGCAAGAATTCAAAATTCAAGTTCATTAATTAGAATTTCCAATTTTTCTGATGAAGTAAACATACCAGTTAACCGGTTAAGGTTATGATGCTATATGGGATTTATATTTAGAAATACCTAGGTATTTTCGTTATTATGATTAAATTAGGTCTATTAAAAATCTTATGTGAGTCTAAAAAGTTAGGATAGTGTGTATTAAAATAAAATGTACAACAGATTTTGGATAATATTCATTCTGATTTGCAAATTGTTAATAAAAAAAATTTAAATTTTGTTTACGATCAGAGTTGCAATTTTAGTTGCATTTTTTGTGACAGTGTGGCAGCTTAACTATTTTTTTTTTGGCGATTTTCATATTTAGGACAGAATACTATCAGATTTTGTTGTGAAAAATCGTACGATTGCGTGGGAAGTTTGTTGTGCACTAAGTCATGATAAATTCAAATTCATTGTAGGTACCTATCTAGGCATTCAATAATGTAACAAGATAGGTAGATAGATAGATAGGTATCAATTTAATTTAATAATCTCTATTCATTTTTGTATCACAACAATTAAATTCATAGATACTTTTCATTTTGTTTTTGAAACACTTTAATTATCGGGCACATTATCGGCAAGGCTCATTACAGATCTTTTCGATGAAGTCTATTTTACATTATTGATAGGTACCTACTATATTGAAATATAATTAACCCGAAAAGGTAGCTAGTTCGTTATTATTCGTTTTCGACAATGGATTTTTCTAAACTTGAACCGGACATGAAAATTCAATTTTATCTTGTTTTTGGGTTTTTTGGACATTCTCTTTTTAATAATAAAGGTGTAGGTGTCGTCACCAAAACGACACAACATCAAAAAAAAAAAAAACGTTCAAAATTTTAAAATATCTGCTATCCAAAGTTGTAACCAAAACTCAAAGTAATGTATCGTCAAATTCATAATTTCTTTTAAGCAAAATAACTTGTCACTTTCAATACTAATACAAAATAAAATAAAAAATAGGTTAATGATTTTTCTTAGAAGACCGCGCTAACTTTGATTTTGTTTCAAGATTTTCCATTTTCCTACCGTTCTAGTCTGAAAATACAGTTAAAAATAAAGTAAAAACCAAACCTTAACATGTACTTTGAAAAACTTTTTTTTTAATTTAAAATAAACTTATTTTTATTTTAATCCAAATTTCAAAGTTTTGTTCTATCTCAAGAAGTTTATTTTTTTTTAACTATTGCTATTTGAATCTCATATTTCTAGCGCATGCGAACAGTAATTGGTAACATAAACAGTGCAACTGAATTATCAATATTACAACTTTATTTATTTAGGACATCAAATATTTGTATTCATGTTTTTATTTTTTTTAAGATTTGATCTTATGCTTAGTTTTTAAGTTCAACTATATTAAAAACGATCTGGTATCTTTAAAGGGTTTCTTTTTTTTGCCTGCCCTTTATCCACAAACGAAATGTTATTTTTTTGCTTGGGAACATGTGTATGTATGTATATATTATTATTATGTTCCCTTTTTGCATTACTAACACACATACACACACGAAGAACGTATTTCTCTGGCTCAAGCCACACAACAAGAACAATAATGTATATATCCATAAAACAAGAAAACAAATAATTAAAAAAAAGAACAAAATGCACAACCAACAACGCTGGCTGTTGTCATATACCATCATTGATGTCCGTCTGTCTATCTGTTTCTGGTACATAATTTTTGTGTTTTCCTGTTTCCCCCTCTTTCTTATTGAAAATAAATGGTGGCTGCAAGTTTGTTTTTTAAGTTTTTAGCTCGTTTGCTATCAAATTAAACAAATTTCAAATAAATATTTATTAAAATTTTCACTTAAATTTACAGTTAAATTGTTAAGAAAATAATAAAACACAGAAAATACCTGCGCGTGCAAATTAATAGAAAGCTAAAACTTAATAAAAAAGGAATAAAAATTAAAGCAAGAACAAAAAACAATGAAACCCACTAACAGTGTTGGATAATGTAAAAAGAAACAAAAACGAAAATTGCAATTTTGTTTTAAAAGTGATAAATTATAGTTTTAATTAATACCAATGTTAAGGAAAATATTATTAGTAATTAATAATAAATATAGCTCTTTAAAAAATATTTCCGACAAATTGACAAAGCTACTAAGTTTTAAGATTGCTGCAACAAGTAGCATATTTAGTAACAGCACAATAACGTAATACAAAAAGTAATAAAAAAAAAGTAGAAATTTGAAATAACCTACATAAATAAAACATATACAAGTGAAAACTTCTTTTATAATTATTTACATAAGTATGAAAATTGTGTATATTAAGTATAAAAGGTTGAATATTTTAATTCCATTTAAAAGTGTTCCATTTCAACTAAACCAACTCACAAACAAATTAAACCATTAGATAATTTTGTTTAGTGGAATTGTGATAATATTCATTTATACCTACTCGTTATTTTATTTGTTAAAATACACACGTATTCCCAACCCCCGCCCGCTCGCTCCCCCCTACCTTGTAATTTAATATCCTTGGGGTTATAGTTTATAAGCGAAAAAATTACAAGCAAAAGTATAGAGAAAAGAAAACAAAAAAGACCTCAAAAAATTATTATGTCAGAACATAGCGCTTGGGGTCAACGCCAAGCGACTGCTGCCGAAGCTGCCTTATGGTGGCCAGGCGCTCTCGCTGCGGCTGCTACACAACACCAACAACAACAGCAACAACAACAACAAACAATTGATCAGCAAACTTTACAACATTATCAGCAACAATTGGTTGCACAGCAACAACAACAAGCCGCTGCCGCAGCCGCTGCTGTCCAGCAACAACAACAATTGCAACAACAGCAGCAGCAGCATCAGCAGCAACAACAGCAAGTTGTCGTTCAACAGAATCAACAGCAAGCGCATCAAAATAACGCCAACACAACGTCTGGCGTTGGTACTCAACAATTATTTACCTACAAAATGGCCAGTAGTTTTCCAAATCCAGCCACCACGATGGCGCAAGTTGTGGCGACATCAAATGCAGCCGGAACACCCGCCTATGATTATCGTTTAAATATGGCACAGGCCGCAGCAGCTGCTGCCGTACCCGGTTCCCAATGGTGGTATTCGGCAGCCAATCAAGGACAAATCGATGCTAATACAGCCGCCCAATTGCAACAGCAGCAACAACAACAGCAACAACAACAGCAGCAGCAACAGCAACAACAGCAGCAACAGCAACAACAACAGCAGCAGCAACAACAGCAGCAACAACAACATCAACAGCAACAACAGCAACTACAACAGCAGCAACAGCAACAACAACAGCAGCAGCAACAGCAACAAAATGCGGTAAGTTTTTATTTTTGATGTATATAATTTCTTTTTACATATTGTTGTTGTTTTCCTGACCAGCTTTTTTTTAGCTTTCCTTCGCCTAAATGTTCCATTTACTCCTCATGTTCATGTTCATTAATTAATTTATTAATTTGATATTTATTTTAGTTTTTTATCATTTACCACTACCCACTTTATTTAATACGTTCTATTCCTAATTATCAACAATACGCCTTTTATATAAATGTGTGAGAAGGTTACAACAGCATTTTTTAAAGTTTCTGTAATAAATGAAAAAATGTTGGATTTGCATTTCAGTGACTATTTTTATAGAGTTCATATATTTTCACCTGTAAAGTATGGAATACAAAATCTAGTTGAAATTATTTTAAACTATAAATTTGTCATCAGTTATACTGGAAGCAATAAATAACACTGAAAAATTTAAGAACGTAATTGGGAATCTACGATTTGCCATTAAAAATTCCCATTATGCCTGCGATAGACATTCTGTGTGATTGTGTTCGTACTCTATATTTAAATAAGCATCCACATGGCTGCTCAACATGTGTTACACGGTTATGACACATTTAGAGATTTAATCGTTAGATCTGTCAAAAACACTAGGAGTTTTTTTCGGTACTACATTTATGACGGTATATTTACGACATAACAGGACTGTATAAAAAGATTACAAAAAAAAAAAAAAAATTATTTCCATTTTAAGACTTCTCTACCCAAAGAGTCTAAACGTAACACTTCAAATCAGTGTTGCCGTTTGGTTACTTTTTTTACATTTCTTTTTGTAACTTTTGAAGGCTCCCGTATCATGTCAAATTTTGTTATATTTATCCAAATTTTCGTAACTTTTGGTACAGACACGAAATAGAGTAATATAAATGAAAGAGAACTGGTTTTAGTAATTAAGGTAAGAACCTCTCTGGCAGCTGCTTATATTAACAAATCAATTTGTTTTTACTCGCAAATGCTATCAAAATTCCAGATAATAAATTTGTTTGAAATAAACAAAAAATAATGTTGATGAAGTTTAACTCTTTTCTATTAGTAAGAAATCACGACATGTTTTTTGCTTCATGTTTAGAAACAACAAAATATTTCCCAACTGTGAAATAATCCGCATTTCGTGCGGAAAAATATGTATTCTGATCAAACTTGCGAACATTATTTCCACAAATTATGGATTAAACATTAAAGAGTGTTCCTCATAATAATGTGGTATTTACGTAAATGGGTTTATCTATAATTTATACGGAGGCACTTCAAACTTACGTATTTTATATATCCGCTATATCAACAAGTATAAAAATAAACATAAAAGGGTGTCCTCATAAGTTATAATTTACACACAAATGGCTATCAATTGCTATCCGTTATAGGCAGACACTCAAAATTTGTGTTACTCTCTACCAACATACGAGGCAGAGATTTTAAATGTAAATAATTAAAAGGTGCCCCATACATAGTAACAAACTTCTCGTGGGTAATTCCAATTCTCATTTGGTGAATTTAAAGTTGTGAAATGCAGTAAAAATAAAATCGGTGAAGTTTTCGCTTTGGCAAGGCTGACTGTGGTACATGGGTCGTAAAGTTTATTTTGGCCCGTATATTTAGCTTAACTTTCGTAATTAGGACGTTTCAATCACATATTGTTGGTAATGATCCTGTGACATTAGAAAAACCCGAAAGGAAAAAAGTGTCATAAGGAGCCATTTCTTCGAAATCTATTCAAAGCCTCAATAGTGGTGTTGGCAATATGGCATATCGCCTTTATTTCACCTTTATACCAATATCGTCTTTAGTAGGTTTTATTTCAACATTTACAGGGTGTCACTTTTTGTAGTATTTTCTTCAATATTGAAATATTTGTTGTTTCAAAAAAATTTTCATTTTAACAAAGTTTGTTGGAATAACACATGTTTTATACCCTCTACAGATGTCAGTGCAAGGAGTCTGATATAAGACGCTCCAATAAATGTTCCTTTGGTTTGTTTGCGATCACTTGCAGAAATCTATCTGTAGATCGTAGCAAGCCGGCTGGAGCAGCGGTAATAAAGATTCCGTGACAGTTTATCTGTTGCGGTTAACAACAACAACAATTATTTTTCTTTATACTCAAGATTCTGTTGGGATTTGAATTCACGATGATCTGCTTAATAAACAAGTAGACGGTTCTACCAACGTTTCCCGACACCGTAGTAATTAGAACTAGTCTTCGGTACAACCAGAGTAACGAAAACTTGTCAATTTAGCAACAGCTCTACCAATCGAAAATTTCTTTCCTCAGATTTAGTAACAACACAATACGGTATCCAGCTCTATTGACACGCTGGATCCTCTACGCATGTGTTACGATGTGTATCACTGTTTTATTGTTATTTCAACGGAGTGAGATCTGATGATTTCAGGGATATTCATCAAGAGCGAGCGCATTCCTTTGTGGTCGATTGTTCAGTGAATCGCACCAGTACAGAGAAAAATAGTTTTTTAGCCGAACTGTTCGTTTTGGAATAAACTTTCTGCAGAGTTAAGACCTCTCTGTCTCTTTCAATGTGCAAAGATTAAAATTAAATTTCCACAAGCACTACTCCCTACATCCTCCTTTTCACAACCTAATTTTCTTGTTTTCGCACAATGCGTTACAGGAATAGGGGTCAGCAACCGAGTGCTGGTCCTAATTAAAAAAAAAATCACGTTCCCAATACAATTGGATCTTCGCTCTTGGAACGAACGAACGATCCTTAAAATATTATAACCTTCATTCGTTTGTATTGTTTATTTGAACCTTGAGATACCAGTTAACACCTAGGTATCAAAGTCAGTCGTAGGCGTCTTTATTCCAAGCTTTTAGATCAGGTTGAAGGTACGGCTGCAGGAAAAGTATGGCCTTTAACAGGCTGTGATTTCAGTCATAGACACAGTAGCGGAGTGGCTGAAGTACTATAGGGTATAGGGTGAGGATCTCCGGATGTGTATCGATAGCAAAGCTGCGATAGGATCCTTGATGGATGTGTGCATACGACATTCAGATTGGTTTGTGAAAGTCGGGTATCTTTAAATGAGATGACGAGACATTCCAAAATGGAATTCTTTTGGGTGTCGGGGCACTCTTTGGTGCCTGGGAATATAATTGCAAATTAACTGGCCTCATCGGGAACCCTCGTGAAATACGGGGATTTAGAGCGGCTATTAGATTTGCCACTGAATTGCTGTACGTAGGAGTTTTAACGTGAATTACTGGCAACCGCATAGACCTTATGTATGGTAGCAAGGCTCTTGTGGTCGGAGTATGCCCGGGGAAGGAATGCAGATTTGCTGCTAACCCTTCGGGGGCAGATACACAATGGGTGCACATGCTAGGAGTTTGAATATCCTGCACGAAGGATTTTTCTAGAAATTTCCCGGACGAGGAAGTTAAGGAGACTGTCTCCTCCTCTGTCATTATACAGCACTCTCTGCCGAAATGTTGGATTTTTCCGCAATTCGAAGCTGCGGAATCTTGCAGAACCCTCGGGTTGCGATGACACTGCGATAAACTCGTTTAACAGGGTTCGGAATCGTTTGTCACTGGTCCTAGTGTAGCTCTAAAGGAATTCAAATGAGCCGATCACAAGGTTGCCTTGGGTCAACCTAGACCAACCTACAACAAATAACATCAACTTTTGTAACCAGCTGTGTTGTGTTATATTTTAGTTCTAACGTTATTTGTTGCGATTATGTAGACAGTCGCTTTTTAAATAATTTTTTTATTATATTACTCTCTCCTTTTTTTTCTTTATATTTCGTATGGCAACAGCTGTGTTGCTTTCTTGAACATACAAAAGTAGTTTAACACTATTTAAATAAGGGGCACAAGTCATAGTTAATTGATAAGAAATGGTGCTCAGACGTGTGTATTTCATATTTGCTTCAAGTTACACACATATATACAACGCATTTTTTTATCAAGAGGAAATTTTAATAAAATTATTAAAGAACTTTGCTAATAAGTTATTTTGACACATTTTGAACCATTCATAGACAAAATCAATTTTTTACAATTGAACAGTAATCTTCTCCTGGCAGTTTTGTTTTAGTTTGAAATGTGAATAATTGTTATAAAAAGAAAGCTCCTACAAATTAGTCATAAATCCGTTATGGTCATGTTTTAAGATGGCGAGCAAAATTTAAAGCATCCTTCATGCTCCTAAATTGACACTAAATTTGAATCAACTGGAAAGGAGATCAACCGGGGTAGCGTGTGGAGATAAGCAGTCTGACACTAAAATAATCCGTTACCGTTTTTGGTTCTTTTTCAAAATCATTTCGTTTTTCTTCTGTGATGAAGAAACATTTCGACCGAGAGCAATGATCTAAATACTGCGCCACCCAACAAACAGTTACTGTGAATCTGGTTCCTCTAAATAATCAAGTTTGTTAATTTTTTGCGAAACATCCTTAACACACAAGGAGGCCTAACAGTGATCACGTCCGAAGATCTCACTAAATAATTCAATCGGTGGTAGCGACGGGCGGTGTGCACAATGGGGCAGGGACCAACCATTAGAGAAACCTTGTTATATATCATACCGCCCCATTAAACTTTTCTCGGCTGTGGTCTACCAAAGGTATTAGTTTTTGTTGCCTTAATATGTCCTTTCAGGCACGTCTACGTTAATTTATTTATTGAGTCATTCCTGTTCTTTAGGAAAAATTCCAGCAACAATTTGTAAACTACGCCGGCTTCTTCCTTAGTTTGTTTGGCTTTAAACAAAGAGGCCGATTGTAAACGAATTGTTATCGGTTTATATGTTGCAGAATGAAAAATATTGAGAAACATAGGATGAGCATGTAAGCAACCATTAATAAATAGTAGGAACATATATTTCCGGATGAGAAAATTTGAGATGAACCAGCTTTTTACCTGAAACGTAATTAGAGAAGGGATTTATTAAAGTATCCTACATATTAAAGGTTAGCTTAGCTCTTTCCCGAATGGCCTGCTGATAGATTGTTGCATTCGCTTATTATCGATTTCGCTTTGAAACTCAATGATTCTATGAAATTTTACTCTTGACACTACAATCCACAACAGCCTTAAAATCTGCATCAACGCTTAAAAAAATTATGCTCACAAAAAACCAACCAAACTTACAATCATTTTTCAAAAAATGTCGACGTTAGAAATTTTTTTGATCTGTAATGAAAGCTTCTCTACATTCATTAAAAATATTCTTCTAATTCTCATCAACTGAATGAATGAATATAAAACATAAAACAAAAAACATCTTCAAATGTAATCTGGCTACTTTGATAGCGGAAAGGTATCTCATAAAAGCCGGTAAAAGTTACACACACACACATAAGAAAAGAAGAAGAAAGAACAACAATAAAACAATAAAAGAAAAAAATTTTAAGTACATCTATTGTGTACGCAAGTATGAATGTAAAACACATATCCATACATACATCAGTATGTGAGTTTTTTTTAAAGAAAACTTTTAATACACGTATTCATTCTCACTTCAAAATATGAACACACACACATGTGTGTATAGGAAATTATGTATGAGAGTATAAACAAACAAAAGTGTACGGAGATAAATAATGATGTCAAATAAATAGCATAATAAAAAACGACAAAAAGTAGTGAATGGTAGATAAGTATATTTGTTTATACAAGAAAATATACAAAAAAGTTGAAAAAGTACTTACTTGCATTGTTAATATAAAATTATGTTGTTGTTGTTGTAGCTGTGTTTTTTTTTCCTTTTGACGTTTCTGCTCAT
Source organism: Gymnosoma rotundatum (assembly GCA_916610165.2). Classification (NCBI taxonomy): domain Eukaryota; kingdom Metazoa; phylum Arthropoda; class Insecta; order Diptera; family Tachinidae; genus Gymnosoma; species Gymnosoma rotundatum. The sequence continues at coordinate 113,270,997 of OU744340.1, read as the reverse complement.
ATTATCACTGGTTTACCAATGAAAATGACATTGACATTGAATCTCGAATAATAATACAACAACAAAATATAAAATAAATCCAAACAATAACATATTTAACAATAAAACAAAAACAACAACAACAAAAGTTATGCATACCATAAACAATTTTACACATTTTATGAAAATAAAAATAAACTGTAAAATGATATGTATTTTTTTTTATTGGTCACAATAATAGCAATAGTAATTGCGATAATTACAAAACAACCGCCACGTGGTTTTTGTTTATTATGGTCTGTTATGTTAATATTGCAATTAATTGATGGAGATACATATTATGTAGGTATGTATTTTTATTTTGTAGGTAAATATTAATGAATAGGTATTACTATTTTGTTTTCGTGCCTTTTACGTCTCAAAGTGACTAAGTCCAATAGAAATAAAAAATCATTTATTACAACAGTCGCTGTAAACATTTGCGAAAAGTTAGGTTTTGAAATGGTTCGGTTAGGTAAGGAGGAATTGTGATGTTATATAGACATATGCCCGGTCGTTCGTTTCACTGACCGGCTTTTTTCGGTCAATTATCTAAGATTGATTCGTTCGTTCAATTCGTTCAATCGGTCAATTTGAACGAAAGGAGCCGGTTAAATATCTGGCTCATTTTGTTCAATTAACAGTGCAGTCACACGGCCAAGTTTTTGTTCAATTCTCTTTCAAGAAATTTACACATACTGCTTGTCAAAATTCACAAAAATTGAAAGCTGTGACGTAGGCTGCACGCAATTTCAAATCAAGTTTTTAAGCAAGATGTCGTAGAGAAAACAAAAAAAAAATAATTTGAAGGAAAAAACTTCAATCAGCTGTTCTCTTGAATGAAAATTTGAAAGACTCAATTGAACGAAAATTTGAAAGCAAATTCTCAGCAAGTTTTTAAAGTGAGAGTGCATTGGTAAATAAATGAGAGAAATTTTAAAAATTGAATGAAAACTTGATCGTCTGACACGCTAGTAAGTCATTCGTTCAATTTCACCCGTACACTATTGAACGAAAAGACCGGATTTAAATGACCGGATCATTCCGTTCACTTGATTGATTCGCTAAATTTAACCCTTTGTTCGCGAACGACACAGCTCTAATGTTATGGCACTTTGACTCGTAAAACTAAAGAAAGGTGAATAACAAAAACTCAATACAATCAGGCACGCATCAACCGTATTGACATTCACTCAGCTACTTCATTCCCACTATAAAGCCTTGACATATTGCTTAGGTAGTCTATCGTCGGATCTTTCGTTCAACCATCTGAGCCCATGGCTTCACAAAACTGGGTAGTAACACATTATGTGTTCTGTAGTTCCAATTCTTGCTCATCCCCGCATATTTTGCAGACCCTGCCCTTATTCTTTCTGTTCGAATCTGTAAGTAGTTTTTTTTTGTCTTGTCTAACGTGGGACAAGTGGCTTGTAAGATACCACAATCCCCCTACTCCTCCAAGAAGGATTAGCTCTGCTTAAAACTGCATGCTGAAATAATGGCTAATCGTTAGTTTTATCTACTTTACCCGCCTAATGTTGTTTTTCTTTGAACCAGCTCTTGCAAGTTCAGCGCCAACTTCGTTGTTCTCAAAAAGTGTAAAGTCCTGAATCTCTTCAGTACCTAATGTCACATACCTATGTTTATAAGAATACTTAGAGCTACTTTACATGCCTTTAATCACTTTGACCACCCTCTTGCCTTCTGTTAGGTGCTTTGACAAGACCGCTTATAGCTTTGTCTAGAGCATACTGTACTCAGTAAGAATTTTGCATAATCTAAATATAGCTTATCAGTGTCTAAATAGAATGTGGACACCAGAACCCTTACCCTGACCATTCATCTGCAAACGATCTGTAAGAACTACATAACTTTCATACAGTTTTTTAGTTCACGATCTAGCGACACTATTAGGGATTTTCACCAAGGACATCCTGTAGAAAACATTGACCTTATAATCCTTTTGTCTAAAGGCTGTTGAAAAGACTCCATAATTACCTAGTTCGTTTAGAATTCTTCTTCTTACAGTAACTGTCGTTACCAACCACAATTCAAAAACCCGAAGTAAACTTTTTGTCTCCATTCCGAACACGAAATTCTGAATGAGACACAGATGAGAAAGAATTGTTGCTGAATCTGTGATGCAACTATGGTCTTTGACAAAAGTTTTCCTGCAAGATTCCTTACTCAATGGCGCCCACCAGAATATACAATTCGTTTTGCCGAAATCTATCGATGTAGTTTTCCCAGACATAAGTAATTCGAATACTCCTGCTCCAGGACAGTTTGCTGCCTAAATGGATACCTAGGTATCTACCGTCATTTGCCAGCTTCAGTTCAAAACCTCCACGTTCGGGAGGTTTAAAATTTTCCATCTTATACGAGGGCTGCTATATATATTTCTGGCCTGGCAACACTGAGTGCTGCCAAGTGCAATCTGACATTTCCATTGGAAAGTTTGTCATTTTTAAGCATAATCGTACTCAAAACGTTTTGGCATACGACCATTATTTGTGTTGTTTACAGTGACTTGAAAAATTAATTAAATAATTAATATAGAAAAAAATGGAATTAACATTTTCGTGCCAACATTTTTCACAACTTTCGACGTGGATTATCACGACAAGAGTGCATTGATGAACTTAAATCTTTGTACGGCGATGAAGCACCATCCTATAGCACTGTGAAAAATTGGTATAATGAATTTAATCGTGGCCGAAGCTCGCTCAAAGACGAATTCCGTGAAGGTCGTCCAAAAACTGCTGTTGTGCCAGAGAACATTGATGCCGTGCGTCAACTCATAATGCAAGATCGACATGCGACATACCGAGAGATAGAGACATCCTTGGACATTTCTTCCACCAGCATACATTCGATACTGCATGAACACCTGGCCGTAAAAAAGGTTTGTTCTCGTTGGATCCCGCACAATTTGAAAGTCGCTCAAAACAGGCACGTGTCGATTGGTGCAAAGAAATGTTGCAAAAATACGATTGCGGTGCTTCAAAAGACGTTTATAAGATCGTCACAGGTAACGAATCATGGATCTATGCGTATGAGCCCGAAACGAAACAACAATCGACCGTGTGGGTCTTAAAAGACGAGCAAAATCCAACGAAAGTTGTTCGTGGAAGAAGCACTTCGAAGCAAATGGTCGCCTGTTTCTTCGGCAAAACTGGTCATGTGGGGACTGTTCCGCTTGAGTAACGTAGGACGGTCACTTCTGAGTGGTACACTACAATTTGTTTGCCTGAAGTCATCGGAGAAATTCGAAAAACCAACAACATCGGCTCAAACCAGAGCGTTTTTGACCGGCCAAAACGTTGAATTATTTGGTCATCCGCCGTACAGCCCTGACTTGGCACCTAATGACTTCTTCTTGTTTCCGCACATCAAGAAAAAAATGCGTGGTCAACGATTTTCGTCGCCAGAAGAAGCTGTTGAAGTGTTCAAAAACCATGTTTTAGAGGTGTCTCAATCGGAGTGGAAAAAGTGCTTCGACAACTGCTTTGAGCGCATGCAAAAGTGTTTAAATAATGCTGGAGAATACTTTGAAAAGCAATAAAACCATTTTTGATTATAAATATTCGCATTTTCACTATTAGGCCAGAAAATATAGAGCAGCCCTCGTATTTTCCGATGAGAAGAACAAGTTCCGTTTTATCTTGCTTAACCTAAATTTCTTGAGTTGTTGCCCACCTAAAAGAAAGGTTGCGTTGGGCACCTCGTATGTCTTTACTGCTTGCAAAGAGAAATTTTTCTCTAAATAGAAATTTGCAGGATCAAGTCAACCCAATTTTTTTTCCATGAAAGGGAACAATAATATTAAATATCCCCAACTTCAAAGTATTAGACTAGAGGCGATTGTTGAAAATAAATGAGCGAGTGAGATAGAATTTAAAAGTAAATACGAAATCAAGAGAGAGAGAGAGTTCATCATGTTTTCAATTTCTTTACTTAAAGTCTTTAGAGTAACGTTTTATTCAGTGATAATATCGGCACTAGACCCGAATCTTTATTATGGCCGATTGAGTCACTTTGACATATTTGCAACGTATCAGAAGAAGAAAAGGTCAACAGCTTTGTATTGCGAGGGATTTAAGTTCATTACAGTGCGAAGGATTTTTATCTTGTTTTTTGTGTACACATCGCACGGTCAGATTTCTTATGTTTTAAGTTCTTGTACGTGATTACCTCTTGAGGGCAAGTTGAACGTTCGAACCCTCGTATCCAGAACTGAATTTTATATTTCAAATTAATTAGTCAATTGGATAATTGGATCGGGGCAAGAGGCTCCACTACTGCAGTTACCAAGGGGTCGACTGGATGTATTTGTGGCTGCGCTCACTGGGACCTGTCTATTTGGGTCTTATGCTGGCAGAATGGTTCTCCCATTTAATGACTTCTGCAGATGTTGTCAGGACGAGGAGGAAGAGGAGACGGTGGCACACCTCATCTGTCTCTGCCCCGCGCTGGGATATATACAGCTGAGATACCTTGTCAGCGGTACTACAGGGGCCTATCTGATATATCGTCGCTGGTTCCAGGTAGTGTTCGTTCCTTTTTGTGGTGCAACGGGTGGTTTACTGACCCACAACCGAACATCGTGACTTATTCAAGGGGATGAGCGCACACTTTGGCTGACTGGCTTCATCTAGCGTGATCTTCTCTGCATTTTTCGTACCTTCTCTGTATCCTCACACCTGCGGTTAACTCTTTCCTTCTCTTCTTATCTTCATATCTTTTTTATGCCCTGCTACTCTTCTCTCTCTGTTTCTTTTTCTTTCTTCTGACAGCAGGTAATACAAAGGGACCAATCAACGGACCCAAGTTGGCTGTGGCAAAACGGCTGACTGCCTAACCTAACATAACCTAATTGGCCAATACCGTTTGTAAATTGGTATTTTCGAACTTGTTACTAAATAAATTTTGAATCTCTAAAAAAAAAGTTCGCGCAACAAGTTTCGCCATTATATCTTTTGTTGTGGGATGTTGTTAAACGTGTTGTCTTGTGTCGTTTCGGAACGACTTAGTTCTGTTAAACAATTCGTTAAAAGAACCGGTCCCGTACATTTACTAAGGCTGCTTATATATTGTCCATCGTTCTTGCCAAATTGTTATCAATCAATATTGAAATTAATGTTTTTAAAGAAGGTTAATTTAAATAAAATAAAGTCAATAACTAAAATAATTAATATTTTTTTGTGACCAAGATGTGGGTAATGTGCTATTTCTATTACCCATGAAGTCCATCACTATTGGAATATTTTTTTTGCAAGTTACAAAAATATTTTAAATGCTCTTTTAACAGATCAAATTGGCTGTTGTATTTTGTCCGTTCTCTCGTTCGTTCACGGTGCAAAGTAAAAAAAGAAACGAAGAGCCAAAGGAATGACATAGCTCCTTTAATCTTTCGGGATCATTCGGAACGCTCAACTCTACTTGTTTTACTCGTAAAAAGAGTTGCTCACGCATCCAAGATTGACCGTTTATATAAAACAATTTTAAATAAATTAGGCCGTTATAATTATTAAAATTTTAATCACGAAATATGTAAATTTTTTTTAAAAAACGCTACGAAAGTTTAATGACGATTTTATTCCCAGAAATTGTAAATGAATTTTTTAATGAGTTTTATTTTTTTTTAATTCCAAATGTGGTTTTTCTAATAAAAAATTCCAAAAATGTTTATACAAATTTAATTTATGTAAAATTTATTAAAACAAACACACGCATTTTTAAAAATGTGCCTAGAAATATATATAAAACCAAATAATAAAGAAAAAAGCAGAAATAATTCTGGTCAACGAACTTTTTGCATAAAAAATCAAATAATAAATGTTCTGCCAACTAACTTACTGAATACAAGACCGCCGTCATATTTCATTGTTTTAATAAAGTTTTTTTTTTTTATTTTATACGTTTTTTTGTTCAGAACCAAAAGAAAAAAATTAAAGAAGGAAAGACATACATTTTAAAAAATTAAAGGAAACTCAAAAAAAAAAAAAAAAAAAAATAACGATATTAACTGGTAACGAAGGAAAAACGAAATACAGCAGAATAATATTACGCTGGGATTTCTGGTTGAGTGAGTTTCCAGGCACAAAAAAAAGAAGAGAAAAAAAACGACAATAAACTGGTAGTTGGTTGGTAGGTAATAATAAAAAAACAACCTGCATTCCTCCCCTGCTTCTTGAACTAAAGAAAAAAAAGAAATACATACATTTAAAATCAAGCATGTTTTCAACTAAAATTTACTACAAATAAAACAGAAGAAATACAAAAAATTTTCATTTTGTGCTTACTTACAGTGTGGTGTAAAAGTATGCCGCCAATAATTAAATTAATAGAAAACATTTATCAACTGTGTCACAGACTGATTTCGCATTAGATTCCCGATTCAGTTTTAATAACTCCGTAGTTGCCAAAAACGTTTTTTTTTTTAAATAAAAAAAATATGGCAATATTATTTTGTATGAAAGTAGTACGTGGCATATTTTTAGGCGCTTTATTTTTTTTTCCTTCCTTATTTTCAGCCGTTCCAATAACATAAATTGCAATCCGCTTTTTTAGTTCTTAGGTTCCGTAACCAAAAGGTTTTAAACGTTACCGTAACGTAATCGATCATTCTCAGGCCTCTATCTATGAAACCTTAATAGCTAGACGTTTGATATTTTCACAGCAGTTTTAATATTAAGGTAGCGAGCGTGCTTACAACAACAAAACATAAAATTACAGGGAGAAAGAAAGAGAGCTGTAATTTTAACGTGAAAGCGTTACAAGTAGATACTTTAAATATAAACAAAGTGTGTGTGTATTCTGTATATACATATACTTATATATATAAAATTGTTGGAAGTGCTGTTGTGACCTTATAACTCACGATCGGACAAATCGAATTCGATTAAATTCTTATGGTTTTTTCGTATGGTAGTGTAGATGGTTTATCTAACAGCCAGTTTACAGAACACAATTTGCCGTATAGACGCACAAAAACGTTACCGTTTCCCATGTTTGGGTTTTAAAAAAGGCGAATGTCATTTTGTTTTTGTAAAAAACGTAACAAATGGCAATTGTTTCTGATTTATGTATCGCCCATTTTAGTGTCAGACACGTCAAAACTGATCGAAGGAAAAAAAACCATTCGTCAGGAGTTAATATTGTTGGGGCAACTGCCCATCATAACACTTTCACTTATAAAAACATTTATTAGTATTATACATACATTTAAAAATTATTGTTTATTTTTATAACTATTGTTTAAACTTTTTTATTTTCACAAATTTTTGTTTTGCAGATAAAAATTTTAACTTCATTGTTTGATAATTTTGTTTTGTTTATTTAACTCAGCTTTTTCTTTTTAAGCGCCGAAGCAGGGTTACCATCATTTAAGGCAAAAACAAAAAATGTATAAGAAGAAAAGTAAATAAAAAACGTTAATTAATACAATGGCAATACTACGATTTGACACAACATTTATTTATACGAAACGCAACGTAAGTTAAACGAAAAAACCGGAACGTGTTACACGGACGCTATTTATTATGTATTCGTCCACATGCTATCCGGTTTCGTTTCGCTCTTGACGTGTTCTACAAACAGGCTGTAAAGTTTGCACGAAATAGGGCAACGAGTTCGTGAGTTATGACCAGTGTTGCCGTTTGGTTACATTTTGTCTAACTTTAACATTTGGCCAAATTTTCGTAACTTTTGGTACAGACTCGAAATAAAGTAATATAAATGAACTAAATTGTTTTATTATTTGAGTTAAGAACCTCTCAAAATTTTACACAAAAAAAAAAAGTTTTTCCAACCTTGGAATAATAAGAGCTGTATTTCGTGCAGAAAACTAAGTTCAGATTTATACTTGCGATTATTTCATGCAATTTTTTTTTCAATTCTCTTTTAATGGCATCTGTTTTTGTACACAAAACAAAATGAAACTAAAAGAGAATTGAAAAAATGGCATGAAATAATCGCACGTATAAATCTGGACTAAGTATTCTGTTCAAACTTGCAAACATTATTAGCAACTTTAGGTATTCCGCTTGACTAATTGGTACCAGTACCTCGATTTAGAAGAGAGTTGCCTTTTATTTTCTTTGAAGAAGTGTCGGATTATATTACGGAAAAATTGTCAGTAATTTAATTTTAAAATTTTAAGCACACAAGACCCAAATTTGTCTCTAATAACGGTATTTTTTAAAATAATTGAAAATAGTAAATTCTATCTAAGCTCAATACTTCTAAGAAAAAGGTCTACGTATTTATTACAAAGAAAGTCATACTTAAACTATTTTTGTTGTATGGCGAGAGCATGAACTTTTCCATCCCGGAACGTTAGTAATGAGTCCGGATTTAAATACTCATGAGTATCATCGGTTTCATTTTTATTCGTTTGCTATTTTTTTATTTTCGTTTTGTTTTTGTTCAGTAAGTGAATTTGTTGAATTCGTATTTTCCCTGAAATACGAAATAAAACTTTTTACTTTATTTTTTATAAATAACATTGAATTACTATTTATTTAAGGAAAATTTGAAAATTTTACTTTTAATGAAAAAAATTAACTTTTTTTTTTTTTTTTTTGAAAGAAAAGCGTAATTTATTTCTGCATTTTCCTGGTAACACTGGTTATGACCTTTCATGACAGCATGTGATTTTGTGCGATTATAAAAAAAACATGGATTTGATTTAATGTTAATATTCATGCATAGCAAAGCACGCCGAGATCCGCTAGTAATTTTGTATTTATATAACATAAACAAATTAAAACCTTCAAGGATGTGCTGATGGATCGACTGATTTCGTAATATTTTTTTTTTATCTTTTAAACAGGCAAACATTTTAAATTTTCAATTACAAATGAATAATAAAAACATAAAACTAAAAATTAAGTGTGAGCTTGAATCGCATTACTGGTTCATTTATTTTAATTTTTCACAAAAAGATACTGAACGTATCCCATAATAATAATGGCTGAAATTTGACTATTTAAGTACCGTTAAGAAGTGACCTTATGGACTTAAGTTTAACAAATGATTATGTAGTTGATCAAGAATGTAGAACAGCAGTCAATATGATACTTGATCATTTTAATTTTTGTTTAAAAATTGTAAAAAGTTCTAACGATTTCAGCACTTATGAAATGCACTGTAATTTTTTTTGTATTAACGTTTAACTTAAATATATATTTACACATTTCATTATTTTATTTAATCTTTATTATTTAGGTCAGTTTAATTTTATTTCAATTTTATTTTTATTTCTTTCAGTTTAGTGAAAGTTATAAATTACTAAATGAATGAATGAATAACACAGAAAAAAAAGAAGAAGAGATTATTGCATGTTCAGTTTTTATGTGTTTTATCATAATTCGTTTTAATGGCTAAACAAGTTCTTGACAATTTTTTTTTCTTTTTTTGCTTTAACTTTATTAGGTATTTAAATATTTAAAAGAACGTGTCTTGTGTTGAAATTTATTATTTTGTTTGTTTTCGTGATACGAATTTAATATTAATGTTTTTTTTTAACAGAACCTGAAAATTTTTAATGTTTGTCAAGTATTTACTCAAATGCCAAAGAAAGTATTTTAATAAATAATTAAATGCCGTTGCTCAATAAATTTATGAGGAAAAGAAATAAAATTTTTGTTTCACTCTTAAACGTGTCAAAATTATTATGATTTATGTTGAATTTTAAAAAGCATGATTTTAATTTAAATCCACCTTCAAAATATTCAAAAATATTTAAAAGCGTAATACATTTTTTATATACAATTATTAGGCCGTTTTCTTTGAAAGTGGTATAAGTCTATTTAATATTATATTAAAATATCTTAAATTATTAATTTCTGCAGTGAGTGCGTATTTTATCATAAAATAGGCGCACCTCCATTATTTCTTAAAAATTCTACAATCGTTTTTCTTGTTTAATTTTAAATTTCATATGTGATGACCTTTAAACAATATAATCTAATACAATAGATTAAATAAACAAATAATGAACTTTAATAGTTATTTATTTAAAAGTGCATTTTTTAAGAATTGATGAAAAAAAAAATATGGTTTATATGGTGTTTTACATTTGACGTTTACGGCGAAAATAATGAATTCGCTATCAAGACCACCTGTATTATTTCGCCATGGGTGTAACTGTTAACCCACCCGGTTCCATTTTTTGGTCTGAAAATGTTAAATTTTCTGAAAATTTTAAGTTTTAAAAAATAAGTGGTAAAAAGTGTTTTAAATTTATTTAAAAATTTATGTTACAAATTCTTTCGTTAAAATTAATTTTTCTTTGTATAAACTTCGCTTTTTTACACACTCTGCCCAGCAAGAATAATTATTAAAAATGCCTTGAAGGCGGATCAATTACCAGCTGGTAGCTATGGCGAATTCATTAATATTCGCCGGTAACTGTCAAATATGTATAATGATGTTTTATATGGAGTTTGACAGTTATATTACTAGCGAAATAAATAATTCGCGGTCGCTACCTGGTGATTGACTTGTCTTGGTTTTTATGGTTTCGACCATGGTGAAATAATACAGGTGGTCATTAATTTTCGCCGTAAACGCTAAATGTCAAACACGATATACAAAAATATATACATATTTTTGACATTTAGCATTTACGGCGAAATTAATGAATTCGCCATAGCGATCACCTAGTATTATTTCGCCATGGTTTCGACATTAAGTGCAACTGAGAAAATATATGAATTCGCCACTGCCACCATCACTCAAAAGCTCCCACTTTGGTGTCGTCCGCCCAGCTGGTTTGTAGTTGGAAATGTCAAAAGCTGTTTGTATTTTCCTTTGTTTGTTTACGAATTTCAAAAAACACTAACAACAAGCGTTTGCGAGACAAAGCAAGCATGTGTATGGAAAGCAATTATCTTTTATTTCTCTTTGTGTTTTTGACGTTTCCAACGAATAAAACAACAATAAAAAGACATGTTGTATTTGTTGTAGAGCCGCTATTACCTAGTAAAATAAATCTGCCTTGGAATATTATTTTTTTTTACTTTAATTTTTTTTTACATTTTGATTTTTTTTTTTTTTTTTTTGTTTAAATCTAAAGGTAAAATAAATATTTAAAAGTAGATTTTCTTGATCAAAATTTTCTTCATGAGAAAAAAGTTCATGAAGAGAATAAATATGCACAAAGTAGAGACCAGGCCTGTCAGACAACAGCCTAAAAGAATAAATGCAATTTTATCTCCCGCTCTACAAAAAAGTTTTCTTCTAGCCAACTGACTTACAAAACTAAATGCTGTTTTATGCTTTTATATGATGCGGCTTTTGGTATAGACTGGCTTTTACTAGTTACTGTGTCATTGTGAAGAATAAAGGAATAATAAATAATTGACGTGTTGGCGCTTAACTCTTTATATTTTGTAATGCTTTCTTGTTGGCCTCTTTTTTCCTCTGTTAGCTTCCTCTCTATTCACTTGCATAAATTCTGTTATTAACGATGTTATAAAAATGTACACACAATGAGGATTTTTTTTCATAATGTAAAGCAAAATGCTACATGCAGCTGCCTTAAAAAAAGCAGTGCTTTAATAAATTGCAATATTGGATTGGTCTTGGAATCGAGGGAAGATTTTATTGTTCTGTATTATATATTTATTTAAAACAATCAATAATACTCATGCCTTCATTTTAACAAAACTCCTAATAGCTTTTTAAAATGTTCGATATCTCAACTCTCAAAGTAGTAACTAACCACTCTTATGGAGCAGGCTTTTAAATATTTTAGGAAAGGAAGACTTCTGCTTTCTCAGTGTGATTCTTTTTTAACGTGAACTTATCAAATTGTTTTTTGATTTTTTAAACAGAATTTAATTTTTCCTACAATCTTGTAGAAATAGCAAACATGTTTGTTTATCAGTAATGTTTCCTTATCTTAAGTCAAATCAGCACAAAAAAAAAAACATTAACCAGCTGTCTTTCTTTAATTTTCTTTTCTGTTTAAAAAATTGCACATTGCGTCAATATTTCCAGTTTTGTCAGCGTGTATAAATTTGTGGTTTGGTAATACGAGTATAAAAAGAACATAATAGACAGAAATATCACCTTTTTATGTTGTTTTAATGAGTTGTTTTCTTTCTTCTTCTTTTTCAATAAATTCACTTTGACTTACGAGTTCCCAGATTTTTTTAAGTCTTATCCACAATTAGATAAATTTTATACCAATTCGCCAAAAAAACTATCAACTATCCCCAAAAATCCCTTACTACAAATAATAGTATATTTTCTTTTACCCTGGGTTTAATGTCGACGTCGTTGACGGCGTCAAATGTCAAAAAAAAAGTTGAATCGTATGAAATTGTATGAGAGCAGTTAATCTCAACGCGTTGCAACGCCGTAAAAGTTCAATCTGTTTCAACTTTTTCGGCGTTGAAACGCCGTGTACGACGTCGACATTAACTCCAGGGTTAATTTTATTTAAGTGTTAACATACGTTATTTTAATATTCTATTTGTGTTAAGTTAAATTTATTAACAAAATAGAAAAGTTCTGAGTCATAAATCGTTCTATCTCGTTGTTGAAAACAATTTTTGGTCCATATTTTGGAGTTCAACATTTAAAGCATTTCCGAGCATGGAACAAAAGTGTCATAACAAATTGTATTATTTTTCAAATTAATTCACAATAAAGATTTGACCAGCTCGTATTGCATTTTATTTTTTTTTTTGCATTGATTTCATTTCTTAAAAAAGGCGAATTCATTTTTTAAAGTTATGGAGAGCCTTACATGTCATAATTTTTAACAATGTTTTGTTTTACCATACAAGAATACTTGTAGAAAAAAAGTAAAATTTATTTAATTAGTATGTTGCCAGATTTAGCGATTTTTAGATAACTTATGAAAAACGCTGCTATGTTGTGGGTTTTTATTGCCTACAAATAAGACGGCAAAAGAAAGCATCACTGTGTTTACTTTAATTAAATAAAAATTATCAAATATCTAATTCGTTTTAGTGTTTATCTCTTAATAATGTTTGTTATTCCTATAAATTGATACATAGTTGCTTTTTTTTAAAGCTGCATTAAAAAAACAAATCGGAAAAAATTAAACACTTAAAAATTTAAAAAAAAAATATAGTTTTTTTTGTGATATTCAGGTTATGTTAAAAATAAAATTAAAATATTTCTTTAAGCGAAGAAGAAAGTGTATTCAAACTTCGAACGGCCTCCGAAAATAGGGTTTTTTTTTACAGAAAATAGAAAAAAATTAAGTCACAACACTGATTTTATAAATTTGAAATAATTACTTCGTTTCTCTACCTTATGCTACACAAGTAGGTCGAGCGAAGAATTTCGCCCAACACGACGAATACATCGTCAAAAATTCGTTGTGTAAATTTTTTAAGTAACATCACTTTTTACTAAAGTACTTCAAAACTGAAGTCAAACAATGTCACACTGCGTTGATGTGTTCGTTCTTCGCCGGCATAAGGAATAGAAATAATTACATTGCAAAGTTCGCCGCGTATAAAGAATTTCGCCCGACGTTATAATTGTGTTCATATTTATAAACACAAATGTACTTTTTTTTTTCAGCGACGACGAACTTCGCGACCAAAATTAGCCGTTCGTTCCAGTTGTGTGCCTTGCAATAGGTGAGAAGTCTGACACATGAAATTAGTTTTACACAGGATGAACTAGAGTTAGTAATGTTCTTTATAATAAATAAGTTCATGAATTATTCTAGCTCACTATGTGTAAAATAGGGACCAATCAATGAATCCAAGTGGGCCGTGGCAACACGGCTGCCTGCTCAACCTGTGTGGAAAATAAGACAATAATATTTTTATGTGAGAATGTTCCCACTAACGTTGAAAAAACAAGGTTTTTCGAAAAAAAAAATATAATGAAACTTACGTAGAATTTGAAGTCAATATTTCAGTTAAAAACACGTTTTTGCTACTAAATCATTAATAAAAAAATTCTCCCTCTCAAAATTAAATGCACGCTGAATTAAAAAAAAAAATAACAAGTTCAAAAACAAAGATCTCTAAAAACCTGCAAGATCAAAAAAGTTCACTTAACAACCAACCAAATTCAAAGAAATCTTGAAAATTAAATAAAAAAACAAGTCATGAAATCAAGTAACAAAACAAGTTTACTTTATTAAATTTTTTGTATACTTCTGTTCAAACAAGAAATATGCCAGCCATAAAAATAATGGAGATTTTGTTGTACAAAAAAAAAAAAAAAAATTAAACAATAAGGCAAAGAAGAACAACAACAAAATAATTTAAAAAAGGGAAAGGTTGATAGACCAAGAATAATTTATCACCACTGAACAGATAGAAATTTATTGCTTAAGTTCATCTTATAGGGAATTTCTTGTTTCAGCACAAATATGGGAAAAGTAAAGAATGAATACAAGTTTTACGCAATTTAATAATTAACTTTTTTTTGTAACATAAAAATTTTTAAATATTTTGGTTTAATTAGAAATTTAATATTCGAAGAAGCAGCACTTGGCGATGGATTTTAATTTTATATATATTTGAGTTTCTGAATTGTAAAAAGAGCGGGTGTTATGGGAAAGTTCCAGTGTTAGAACTTACACAAGAGATCACAAAGAAACTTTAAATAATACTTGTGCCAGTATGCAAAAAAAAAATCGATAACTTCTAACACTAAAAAAGTGTGACAACTGAAAAATTATATTATCTGGCAACAGCGTCTTTTAAAGCATGTAGAGCAGAGTGGTAATAAATGGTATTAAAATGAGTACACAATTTCGATACTATAGTTCAAAATTGTTTGAAACGATGCAAACGTTAAAATGCTATTTGTAAAGATGTTTGGTCATTTTAACTTTCCTGAAGATTTAAAAATTTTTAATTAATTTTAATGATATTTTATTATGACAGGTCTTAATTTTTTCAAAGCAAAATAAATACCTTTATATTTTGTTGTTTTAATTGTGTAAAATTGGACTTGAGATATAGCGTAAAGGCAACTACAAAAAATTTTGCAGCCAGGTGACAATTTAGTTTAAAAAGTCATATTTTTTTATGACTTTTTAAACTACAAAACGAAGAGCACGTAAAGATAACCGAAAACTCCTTAAAGTAAATCAAGTCATATTTTTTTCTTATTAAAATTTAAAGAATAAAACTGGAAAAACAAGTGTAAAAATCCAAATTTTAGAAAAAGTACTAAAAATCTAAAATGTTGTAAAATATTAAAAAAAAAAAAAAAAATACCGTAAGACCGCAGCTTAAGCTATAAATAAACAAGATTATTTTATTTTTCTACATACATATGTATGTTTTTCTAAAAACTTATTGACTTTCGTTTTTAGGTATGCATGTACATATGTATGCATTACATTTTTTATGTTCTAAACATAAATAATTTTTTGTTAAATCCTACAAAAAATAAAACCTGTTGCATTACATTTTTTTGTAATAATTTAATTCATACTTTATGCGGGTACAACACACAAATGGACTGTTTACAAGCAACACAGCAGAAAAAAAATACACATTCACTTATGATTATTTTAGATTGTTAGAGAGTAATTTGCATGTGTGTATGTATATTCTCTTCTCAATATGCAGTAGTTGTCATGTTAGATTTTTTTCAATGATTCTTTCTCCCCCAAAAAGGGGACCTTGATTATTAAATAACGTTTTATTCACTGTTATATTTTCATCGTACACAATTTAACATATTGAATGATAGTGTGTACAAAAGAAATGTACAATACGTACTTACGGACAGACAGACATGCATACCTACGTACATATGTACATAAATTCTTTTTTAAGCATTAACTACTAAAAGTTATGTATGTATGAGGATTAAAAATGAAGACGGTGGGGGAGGATGTTTGCTGCAGTTTTCAAACTTTTTCTTGTTGTTGTATGAGTTGCCATTTGTTACTGTTTTGTATAAGTTTTTTTATTCCCATCCCTGCAAACATTTTCAATCGCCGAATCTTCGCCCGCGAATCGCCGGCAAGTTGTGTACAATCGCGGCGAGTAATCGCGTGCGAGCCAAAAATTACCCTTAAGCGATTCGCTAAAACGCTCGCTTGTGTGCCTGTTGCGATTCGCGAATAGAGATCCGCTGGCGATTCACAACTAACGACTCGCAGGCGAATCACAAATAGAGATCCGCCGGCGATTCGCAATTATCGACTCGCAGGCGAATCACAAATAGCGACTTTCACTTATTTCTGCATAAGTATTTTCAACTGCATTTAAATTACGAATTCTTACTACTAATTTAGCGGCTTCTCTCTTACTTTTCAACCGCAGTGCTTTGTTTGACAACATTTTTATCAATATATTACTTTTACACACCACACCTTTCACTGATCACTACTTATTTATTTATTTCTTTTTGATATTTTATATTTCCGATGTAATCTTATTGTCTTTTTAACAGATCACTTGTCCAACTGAAATGAAAATTTTGTTAATTGCTTAAATATTTATTTTCTCGTTACCTCTAGAAAACAACAAAAAATAAAAAATTCCATCGAAAGTTATGAAAAAACACAGATGACTCAACTCAAATGAATAAAATACGTTGTTAGAAATTTTTCCCCTTTCCGGTGTACGCTCGCGTATTCATCGCTGGTTGTAAGGCATAGGCGATGGCACGCGATTCATATCGTAAACGTAATCAAAATTGTTTTCAGGTTTGAGTGTTTTTAGAACATAAAATGTCTTCTTGTGTACGCTCGCGTATTCATCGCTTAGTTATAAGGCGTAGGCGATGGTTAGCGATTTGTATTCCCTGAGCAGAATCGCGTAATCATCGCCAAACAAACCATCGCCAACAAAATCTCAAAAATGTTTGCAAGGATCATTTATGTGGGTACATTTAGGCGTGTGTTTGTTTGTTTATTGGGATTTATTTATTTTCCAATATTTTCCTTGTTGTTTTTATTATTATTTTTTTTTTCATTTAAAAAAAAAATTTTACAGAAGCAACAGTTAGCTTTTTGTGGTTATTGTGTGTGTTTGTGTTTTTTTACTTGCTTATTCATAGAATGCTTATGATGACTGCTAAATTTACACTTTTTATTCAGGTTTTCTTTTTTTGTTTTCTTGAATTCTTATTTATGAGTGTTGTTTTCTTTTGTTAATGCTACTTTTTTATTATACTTTTGTGTTTAAGTTTTTCTATTTTACCATTGGAATGACATGCCAATGAAGTGACGATGTGTTTAGATTTTGTTAAAAAAGAGCCGTTGTCTGTTGATTAAATTTTTTACCTCATTAAACTTGTCTGTCTGACATTGTTACGGTTTTTTTTTTTTCAATTTTTGTTTAGTATAATCTAGGACAGGGTGTAAAATGTCCGGGATATCTGCCACAAACTAATCTTAAGCAAATTTTCAACAAGGAAAATTATAGCTTAAGCTGGGGGCTTATTCTGAATTGCGATGCGAAAATCAATGCGATGCGCAAATGAAATGCGATGCGAAAGAAAATTGGTATTCTGTTAGACTTTCGCAATTGCATTCGCAATTTATTTCAAATCGTTGGCAACGCTGCTCAAATAAACATCAGTATCAACAAACGTCAAATTAAAAATAAATAAATTTTTTGTGCTTCGCTGTGAAAATTGTTTCTAAAATTTATTTAATAGGGCCAAACCTATTAAAATTTAAGTCAAATATTTTTGAAATTCTCTAATAGGTGTTCCATTAATATTTAGTTCTTCAGTTAACGTTTGCCACAAAGTATTTGCAGACTAACGTGCATTTGGTGTTTTTAAATGGCCTCTTGCCAAATGGCTGTGCTTATTCATAAATTCTATTTTTATTTAAAGTTGACGCGGTTTGTTGGTTTTATTGTTTACTTCCCTGAATTAAATAATAAATATATGATGAATACATAAATAAAAGATTGTTTTTTACTTACATGTTTGTACTTTGCGAATGCTACTTTGTTGTCGAATAAATTTTGCGAATTTGACATGTGTTTTCGCAATTTAGAATGCCGATTTACCACCTTTTCGCATTTGAAATGCGATTAAAATAGAACTTTGCGAATATCGCAATACAGAATAGCAATTGTTCGCATTTATGTATTTTCGCATCGCATTGACTTTCGCATCGCAATTCAGAATAAGCCCCCTGGATTTTAAGAAAAAAGAACCTGTTTGATACCCACTCACGAGCTTTAGCCTTCGCGAAAAGCTCCAGATGATTTTAACGAGCCAGAGATCTTGGGGTTCTATTGAATGCTATGGGGATATTGGGGCATCACAATGGGCCGTTTTGGCATCCGAGTGAACTCGGGTTTATATGGGCTGCCCACCTAACCTACAGCTCTCGTTTACCATTTCTTGCAGGGCAGAGTTTCTGTATTTTGACCGAAAAATTTCTCTTTTTTTATACAGTGGGAGCTACAATAAATAAAAAATTTTATAATATAAACTAATAATAAAGTTCGTAGTTTTTCTGGCTCACTTAAGTTATAGAAAGGAGTTATAGTGGCATCAACAATCAGTCTTATTGGAAATGGAAAAAATTGCAAAGTTTCCGTTTAAGCACTGCTTTAGATTTGTCCTCTGAAAAATTTCTTTAACTGCTGCAAGGCACAGGGTGTTCAGCATTTCTAACTGGTCCAGTTTTCTTTCTTTAATTTTCCTATTTGTTTTTTCTCAATATTATAGCAGCATAAAAAATTTAAAGTCTGTCCGCTTATAGTGATCATAAACTAAATTGTTAAACTTAGATGACGTTAGGCGCGATTTGACATTTGCTAAAGTAATGGGTATGATACACAAAACTTTACTGCCACTCAGTTGCCAGTCATGACGAAATCTAGTATCAGGTGGTGCCAGTGGTGATTTGTATAATTTTCGCCGTCGCTGGAAATGTCACACTCCATATACAAGGCAAATCAATACTAGCTGATCACGTTGGCGAATTCATTAATTTTCGCCGAAACGCTAAATATATATGCATGTTTAGGGTTTCGGCAAAAATTACTGAATTTGCCGTCGCGACCACCTAGTTTTATTTCGGTGAAAAATTTTTTTACAGGAAGTTTGACATTTCGAAATGTACGAATTCGCCAGGTCTTATTAAGTAGAACCAAGGCGAATCTATTACCAGGTGGCAGCGTAGGCGAATTCATTATTTTTTGCTGGTAAAAAGTACTGTCATACTTCATATATAAAAAATATACACAGATTTTTTTATATATGGAGTTTGACAGTAGTGCTCACGGCGAAAATTAATGAATTCGCCTACGCTGCCACCTGGTTATTAATTCGCCTTGAATAGAACAATGTATTAGAACTCGCAGCGGAGAAGCCCACATGCCAGTGAGTAGAGTAGTCCGGCTACCAGATTTGTCAATAGATTGTTTAAAATCTGCCAGTTACTAGTGAATAGTGTTTTACTGAGCGAGTTTTACTCTTGCTCAGTTTTATTGACGCTTAACTTATTTTCGTTTGAAATGGGGTCGCAATTCTTTCGATTTAACTTCCGCCTTTCAAATTAGTTTATTACCGCATCAACCAATTGTTTCACCAATTAACTAAAAATTAAAAATAAAAAACGCTAAAACTTTTAAGATTCAGCAAAAAAATTAACGTCTGTGCTAAATACCCTGAATGATGTTCACAATTTTTTTGTAAAAGCACTAGACTGAGCAGAGAGCGCATCGCTTTTCTCTTCTAAATTTTAATATTTATTTATATCATTTAAAGACAAAAAAAAAAAAACTGTCTTTAAAGTGTTTTGACTTTATTTATCTGTCGGTTTTTTTTTTTCAATATTTACGTTCTTTTTTGTTTGCTACTTCAAAAATAAAAACACCTAAACGTACCTTGACTTTGTTTTTATTTTACTACTAGTCAGTCATTTATTATTTTTTTTTTTTTGTTATTTCTGTTTTACTACTCTAGTCGTTTAAGCATTTTATTTATTTCTTATTTTTTTAAATAAAATGTGTTTTTGTTTTATTTCATTCATTCATATCTAAACAAAACGCTTGTACGTGTTTGTTTGCATTTAATTCATTCATTCATTGATTTGAAAACAAATGAATTAATAAAATACGACAAAAAGTATTTAAAAAACTCATTAAATTATTTATTAGCCACAATCAGTGGCAGCAAAATAGCAGTAGCCACCAGCAGAAGCTCGTCAATATCACCACAACAGACAGACAGACGTGTTAATTTATAGAAAAGAAATATCATCTTTTCTTTTGTTTCTTTGTTTTGTACGCGTTAAAACTTCTTTTGTCAATTAAACATTTTAATACCGTTTAAAAAATTAATATTACTTGAATGGGGCTTGACAACAATAAATTAATAAAGGTGTTTTACCCCCCATCCCCATTGAGGTAATTTTATTACGGCTCTTAAATTGAAATTAATATTTTTATTGACGAAATTCTAAGCCACTTTTGCCCCTGTTCGATATTTCATTTTAAATAAAAGCGTAAATTATTTTTATTGAGGAGATATCTTATTTACGAAGAAAAAATAGAGTAAAAAGTAAATGTGTGCTATTATATCGATTAAAATGACACTATTAACTTGGCAGCACCTTGTTCTGTTCTATGTAATAAACATTTAATACAATGTTGTTAAATTTTTACTAGATAATTGTCAACGCCGACGAAATTACAATTATAATAATTCAAAATAAATCGTAAAAATGTCATATTTGTTGCCATAGAAAAGTGATAAATATTTTTATTAAAATCAGCATATTTATAAAGAGTTAATTCTTGACACCAATAAACTTTAAGTTGACAACACCTTTAAATAATCATTTTACCAATTCGCTTTGTTTCTTCAATTTTTCCTTACACACTCGATAGCAAGGCGAATCAATTACCAGGTGGCAGCGTAGGCGAATTCATTAATTTTCGCCGTGTACACTACTGTCAAACTCCATATATAAAAAATCTGTTTACCATTTTTTTTATATGAAGTTTGACATTCGTTTCACCAGCAAAAAATAATAAATTTTCTAACGCTGCCACCTGATAATTGATTCGCCTTGCTCGATAGTTATGAAAATGTTTAAATATTTGTGTATGTACATCATTGAGTGCAATTAAACAAAAGTGGCGCCAAAAACTATTGTTTGTTTGATTTGTTGTTTTTGTTTTCATTTCGCCAATTTATGATGAGAGAATTATACATACATTCATACTTATGTACGTAGGTGTGTGCGTATGTAAAACTTAACTGCAGTGACAGTTTTTATATCATACTTGGGATTTTTTCATTACCACTAAAATTTCATTGGCATTGTTTGTAATAATGACAATTGAAAAAAACTTAACTACCCTCTAGTGCTAATGATAATAATAATAATAATTGTTTTAACAAGTGGAAATAAAATTTTAATGAAATCGTTTAATAACTAATTACAGTAGAACTAAAAATAATTTTTTTTTAACCGACTTCAAAAAAGGAGGTTATCAATTCATTTGAATTTTTTAATGTTTTTGCCTGCAGACACAGTCATTTCTGAACTGATTTTGAAAATTTTTTGTAATTTGGTAGATTATGCTGACAGATTGATTCCTTTTTAAAAACAGTTCATAATCTGAAAAATTAAAGGGTGTCCCCATACAAGTAAGCGTATTTGAATTGTAAAGCGCACGTCTTTTAAAATGACTGCGTATTGCTATAGCTCTCAAAAACAAAAAGTAAGATAGAAAAAAATGTAAAAATTAAAGGGTGTGCCCATAGGTAACGTAAATCTACCTATGTATATAGGTGTATCTTTTGAACGCTTGAAAATTTGACAGAATGTAGATTATTATGAAAGTTATAATAACAAATATAAACATTTAAAATTGTAAGTTAAAGGGTGTCCCAATAGTTAATGGAATTTGATATATGTGACCAAACCTTTGAACCGTTACAGACAGACAGCTGAAACTTACAGGGGACCTGTATTGCTATGTCCGCTATAATAAGTTTATAATTTGGATGTGGAAATTAAAGGGTGTCCCAATAGTTGATGTAATTTGATGTATGTGGCCTAACTTTTAATACGTTTTAGACAGAATGCTGAAACTTAAAAAGGGATCTGTATTGCTATGTCCGCAATAATAATAAGTTTAAAATTTAAATTTTGAAATTAAAGGGTGGCCTTATAGTTGCTCTAATTTGATGTATATTGCCAAACTGTTGGACAGTTGAACAACTTAACTTTTTAAACTTTGGAGATGGAATATAATGGTGTCAAGTTATCAATTTTAAGTGAGCTACGCTTAAAACTTGATGACTGAGATCTAAAGTCACCTTAACACCCCAGCTAGCAGATCTTATTCATTTAAAGAAAATAAAAATATGTTCCCGTAGTGTCTCATTTTTCCTGAAAAAGTCAAAAAACATATATCTTTCGCAAAATTTTTGTGATCAAAATGTCATTTTAAAATAATGCACTACTATAATTTAAGATGTGTATTTAGTGTACAAAGATAAGGAATACATTTATTAATGATAATATTTTGAAAACATTTAATCATTATACAATGCTAATGATTTAGTTTTTTAACTAATTGTCAATGAAACCTTTTCAGTCAAAAGCATTACTATTAGTGAAAATAATTATAATAATAAAAAATCATTAGCATTATTTACCGTTTAATGCTAATGAATCGGTAATTAATAGGTCCATCTAATTAAGTACTCCCATGTATGTTTTATATAATGAATGACGCATTGTTTGATTATTTCTATGAAAATTAGTACTGAAAATGGTTTTTGTTAAATTGTAAAACACATGCACGTACATTATGTATCTACATACATATTCGTCTGAATTCATTCAAATGAAATATTCTTTAATATCTGTTAAGTAGTTGTTTTGTCGCTGTTGTTGTTTATATGATTATTTAAAAGGTTGTTGACATAGTTTTTTCATAACTTGCACCATTAAAGTTTTATGTGACGTTTTATACTATTATTAGACTAGAAAAACAGCACAAATGAAAGATTTAAATTTTCCAATATGATAAATAAACCATTAAAAGAATTAAATAAAAGTTAATTAACAAAAAAAAAAAAGTTAAGGAAAATGGGAATTTGGACTCTATTATATTTTCAAATCTATTTTAGCAGTGACTTTATTCCATTCTTATAGAAAAGCGTTGTACAGAATATTTTTTTGTGCTGGAAGTTATATTTATTTTTTCTTCTTTACAATAATTTCCAAAAATTTTCATTAAAGTTCACTTCTGCCCGATTTGCTAATCTTTTAAAAAATGTCATAAAATAAATATTTTTATACGATCAGAGTTGCGTTTTTCTTGTGAGACTGCAACATTTTCTTGCAATTTTTTTGTAGAAAGATTCCCATCAGATTTTTTTTTTCTAAATGAATCGTATAATTGTGTAGGACAAGTCAGTAGTGGCCTTTAGGGACACCCATGTTTGGAAAGATTTTTTGATATTTTTGAGGTTAAGCGGAATTCTTAAAAATTTATATTTTGTAACTCTGTGATCTTTTTATGAATTTCTTTACACATATTGACTTCTCGTGGATTTTTTTTATTTTGTCGAGTTACTTTAGAGCCTCACCCGTTTTCCTAGTAAACTTTGTTTCTAGTAAACTTTGGTAGGAATATATCGTAACGTTGTCTAGCGCCCAGATCAAAGTTGGGTCTTCAACAGTAATTTTAATTTGTTTAATTTAAAAAGTTTAAAGCGCTTGATTTACCTAATAATAACTAAATTTTCATCCTTTTTAACAATAACAAAAAAAAAAAAAAAAGATATAATAAACAAAATACTAAACCGCGAACCAGACATCTTCACTATTTAAACTGTTTCAAAATCGGACTTTCCAATTGCAAACACTTTGACGCTACGATATTTATTCGAAATTTAAATATTGAAGCTCTTAAACAAAAATATTATTTTTTATTTTCAATATTGATTGATTGTGAGCACCGTTCCTTTTCAGCGGAACTACTTCATTCCGCAACCGACCCAACACTACTTTTCGCGCTGATATATGTTTGTATCAGTGTTGCCAGAGAAAGACAGGAAAAAATAAATTTTTTTTATTACAAATTACATTTTGAAACTTTATTTAAATAAATTGTAATATAATGTAATTTATAAAAAAAATATAGTAAAAAGCCTGTTTTTCATATTTCATGGAAAATAACAAGGAACTAAACGAAAACAAATAAAATGAAAAAAGAAGAGGATTTAAATAGCATTCAATACTTGCATTTCGGTATGGAGGAGTGCATGTTCTGGCCATACAATAAAATTAAAGTTAAGGTTATACCCCGTTTGACCTTTTTCTGTGAAAGATTGAGGTCCAAAAGAATTTACTGCACTTTAATTATTTAAAAAAGAAAGATTATATTAAAAAATAAATTTGAGCCTTTCTACTTAAAACTTCAACATAAAATTAATGAGAACTTTTCCTTAATATACTCCGGTCCTTCCTAAAGGAAATTTAAACACAACTTTCTTCTAATTCAAGATATTGGTACGGTAGTCAAATTCTTCAAGCGGAGTAACTAATGTTGCTAACAATTTTCGCAAGTTTGAACAGAATGCTTAGTTTTCCACACGAAATGCAGCTCATATTATTTTACAGTTGGAAAAAATTGTTGTCAGAAACATTTAACTGTTTCTAAACATTTCATAATTTCTCACGAACTGAACAGAGTAAGACTTCACCAATGTTATTATTTAATTATTTCAAACTAATTCTTTATGCGAGATTTCGATTGCGTTTGTAAGTAATTTTTGTTATTAAAATTTAAGTGATATGTTAAGAAAGGTTAACATATCAAAGAGAGATTCTTAGCTCAAAAAAATGAAACAAGTGTTCTTTTAGTGATATTACTTTATTTCGTGTCTGTACCAAAAGTTACGAAAAATTTATTACAAAAATATAACAAAATTTTACATGTTACTTGGAGTCTTCATTCAAAAGTTCCAAAAAATGTAAAAAAATGTAACCAAACGGCAACACTGGATTGTGTACCACTAACATAAATCGTTTGCGTAAAACGATGCAAAAGCAAGAGTAAGAATTATTAAGGTTGAGTTTAGTTTTCTTTCGGTGTATTAAATAACTGTTATTTGTTGTCTATCACAAGCATCAATTTCTTATTCCTCTATATTTCCACATTTATTTGCAAAAATGACGATGAAATGATAACAACAATAAAGATTTGATTTATTTTATGTAGATATCGCTGGTCTCATGTAGAAGGGCACTAACTCGAATTTTTACGAAATTGAGTTTTTTTCTTCGTAATTTCAACACATTTCCAACAGATACCCTCGTCATACAATTTAAATGTAATAGTACCAAAAATAACGGTTTTATAAGCATTTGCATTTCAAATTTATATTTAATACAGATTCTGTTATGTTTTTACCTTCTCCTGAAGGGTCTCAATCAGGGCCTTTCCATATTGGACCAGCGATATGTTGCTATGTACGTATAATATTATGTATGTATTAATTATATATTCTCGATTGTATTTATTTTATTTGTATTTATACGTGAATGTAAAATACTTTTGTGGTTTAATTAACGCCTGCATGCCTGCCTTTCTATATTATTTTTTCCGGTTTTTATACATTTAAATAAATGTGGATGAGTCATTTGAAATAATGTTTTTGCACGTTCTCACACCTACATTCACATTGTACTATTTACATACTTATTTTGAACTTGCCAAACAGCTGTGCTAATTAAAATGCAAATAATAAATGAATTAGAAACTAGTGGACGCAGATGGATATTTGTTGTGTATGTAATTAAACAAACAAATATAACAATTAATAAGTGAATACATATTTAGGTAAATTACAAAAGGCAATTTTGAATACTTCTGTAAAAAAAGCGTTGAAATAGTGAGGTTAAAATGGAGAAAGCTTAGCTTGAA
Organism: Gymnosoma rotundatum; assembly: GCA_916610165.2. Classification (NCBI taxonomy): domain Eukaryota; kingdom Metazoa; phylum Arthropoda; class Insecta; order Diptera; family Tachinidae; genus Gymnosoma; species Gymnosoma rotundatum. The sequence goes on along the minus strand of OU744340.1, from coordinate 113,245,081 downwards.
GAGGTTAAATCAAGGCTGATTAAAGTTTGTAGGAGAACTGAGAGATCCATCAATTTAAGAAAAATTATAATGGAAAAAAATGAGTAAAATCTACATATTTGCTAAAGCTTAAGATTTTTTTTTTAAATAACGTCTATTTTGTTATTTTCATAAAATCTGGTAACACTTAGACTACCGCAAATAAAGATGGCAAACAATGAAAATACAGTGTGTCTTAAGTTACTTTTAACAATACAACAAAAAAAAATTTTGGTTAATTAAGAAAATTTATAATAGAAGTACTTTTAGCTGGATAACTTCGTTAGTGACAGACCGTGAAAGTGTCATCTGCCGTGGACAACTAGCGATTACTAGGGGTGAGAAAAAAGGCCGATAGTCTGGAATCACTAAATTCTAAAGTAAAGACTGACTTAAATCCAAAATATACACAGTTTATCTACAGTAAGTTGTAAAAAACAGTTGCACCCATTTGTGACTTGTGTTTTAATTTCCTTTCTTGATACTCTAACTCTAACTGAAGTGTTTAACTCCAAAAATATGGACCAAAAAATTGCTTTAGACAACGAGATAGAACATTTCTATTCAGAACTTTTCGATTTTGTTAATCAAATTAATTATATATAAATATATAGTAAAATTTTTACTAGCAAGAATTAGTCAAACATGCCACTTCCAAGTAACATTGTGAAGGCAGATACTTTCGTAGCATCAGAGGTTAGCAAAGTAGATAGACGATTGCAGATAGGAGATGTTAGGATCCTGAGTAAAATGCATTTGAGAAGTATTGGGTGGATCGTCTGTACGCGTCTGTTGACGGGAGAGGAATGCAGCACATCTTGGATTAGGTAGCCTACCCGATTATTATCGGGTAGAGGCTTTTGTACAATTGTATAAAGTTGCGTATCATCGCCCTCCCTACCCGGTCACGTTGTTCTCTTGGGAGGCCATCGGAAAGAAGATGTCGTGCAGGTTGTGAGGGACAGGACCAAAAGACATGATAGTGTAGTTAAATTTGTCGACCGTTGTTTAAGAAGTAAGGGATCTCGAACAATAGTAAACGAACGGTTGCAAACAGTCGTGAGTATTAGAAAATCTGATGTTAGGGCTATTAAGGGGCAAAAAGACCTATTTGCTTGATGCGAAGGTTGTTCCAGATGTTCGGAATACGTCTGAAATGCTCAGGGTTAAGATAGACAAGTACCGCACTCAGGGCGTGATTAGGTCTTTGACAAATCTTTGCGGACTAGACCAAGTGCACTTTGGTGCCGTCACTTTAAATTGGCGAGGAATTTGATGTAGGGATTCAGTTTAAGATTTGCTCGGATAGGGGTGATAGAGGTAAAAGACACCGCTTTAATTAGTACTAGGGTTATGATAGGTAGTGTTATCTCGGATCGTAGTTTCTGTTACAGCGTCAATTATAGAGTGGGAATCGGGTAGCCGGTATTCTACACCACCCCTGCAGGTATCTCTATTGAGGTATTTGCAGGGGAATATTAATTTATTTACGAACGTGCAGCCTGCGGATATCAGGAGGCCAATTGCGGCATTCGATATCGATCGAAATTTTGAATAGAATTTAAATGTTAATTTCGATCGATATCGAATGCCATAATTTGCCCCCAGGATAATGTTTTGGAACCCTATCCGTGTGACTAATTCATGCTAGTAAAAATTTTACAAGCCAACACTTGCAACAAATTTTTTCCCCTCTCACATTTTTACGCTCTTTCTTGACTCTCTTCTTGCAAGTTTTTCGAGTACGTGAACACGTTTTAGTGTTCAATTAGTAACAATTTTTAGTTACTGAACAGACTTTTTTTTTATAAATTTATTTTTGTAACTACATTTTTTCTTTCATTAATAACGTCTCTTTTAATTATTATTTTTTTCGTTGAGTTTTAAATAACACACTAGATTTTTGTATCATATTTTAAAATTTTCTTCTAACAACATTTCAACTTGGAATTTATGTACATACACACATTCATTTTTTCTAATTGCTTTGTCAGCTTCCTAGCAACAATAAAGCAACAGAAATATTATATCCGTCATCATCAATTTTATTGTTATTGTAGTTGTTATCATTAATCATAATAATAACTTCTTATCAGCTTTATGAATACATCTATTTTTTTTTTTTGTAAATTCTAGTGATTCCGTTTTAATAAAATGAAAAAAAATCTTCTATACAGGGTGGTGGTAAAATGGTGATTGATTTTATAATTAAATTTAATCTTTTTTATTGTGTAACGAATTATACCTTTTTGATAAAGCAAAAACAGTTGTCATAAATATGTTAAATTTTATATTTTAATATTAAATTAAAATTACTGTTTTCTAAAAAAAAAGAAAATCTTATGATGCCAAATGTTTTACTTTGTGTTTGCTGGGTAAGTTTGTTGCTATTGTTTATCTTATAACTCGACGTGTGTGTGTGTGTCTATTTACATTTTCTGTTCATCACTGTGCTGCCATCCATTTCGCTCGTAAAGGTGTTGCCACACATAGTAATTTTTTGCGTTTTAATGTAGTGACTAATTTTATTAACCTTTATGATTTCTTTTATTTTTTTCCTGGCTTCCTTTTGAAATCCTACCACAAAAAAAAAACATTATGAAAAATTATAGACCAGTGCAATTGCCGAATTGCCCACAAATATTCTAGAAGAAATTTTTCCTATTACATCAAATGTAGAGACACAAACACAACAACAATTACGACGAGTACGAGTGCAACAGCAGCAACACTTAGATAAATATAGAGAGCAGCAGATTAATCAAAACATAACTACAAATAATTCCTCAATTTTAAGCTCTAATACAGCCATTAATAATACAACATGTAATAACTCCTCTACCTCTAATATGTCTGCAACTGCATGTAGTTTTATTAACACAAGCAATTCTTCTTCCATTCCTTCTACAAATCCTACCACTATTTTGACTTTGGCAAATCCTATGCAACAACAACAATTACAAATTGAACAATCATACATTGATTTGCAACGTTTAAATCATTTACAGAACAATATGGTGCGCACTGGTACTGGTGGTGGAGGCGGTAAAGCGGATGCTAAACCTCGTGGTCGCATGACAGCCTATGCCTACTTTGTACAGACATGCCGTGAAGAACACAAGAAAAAACATCCCGATGAGACAGTTATATTTGCTGAGTTCTCCCGAAAATGCGCTGAGAGATGGAAGGTGAGTTAAACAAAAACAATAATTTTTGCTCTTTTTTTTTTCTTGAATATTTTTTGGTTTTTTACGTTTTAAAGAAATTGATGGTCTCTCATGTGAAAACGATTTTTTTGTTTTTATTCAAGATCGTTTTTATATGATTTTTGACCATATTTTTCTTTTATCTGACTTAATCGCCAGAAACTTTTTCGTTATTGTCTTAAAAAAAAGTTCAAACTTAAAAATAAAAACTTTTACAGAAACCATTCTATTTTAAATGGGAAATTAATCAATTAATTAATGCATCACCTATTTTCAAGTTAAATTTTCTTGATAATTTGAATAAAATTATCAATTAGACAGCGTTGTTCACAACAACAACGAAAACCTTCATACAATTTTTTGTGCCAAATATAAATTTCATTAAATTCACTTACAAATTTTGGCATCTGTTACATTTCCATATGGTTTCTCTTTTGGCCATAAAACAAAAACTTGTTAATAAATATAAATATTGTTTGTTTATATTTCAAGTTATGCCACTTGTAACAAATTTCAATACAATTCAATAGGCATTTTTTTTTTGCCTATTCGCACTCAAATCAGTCAATTTCTATTATTTTCAAAAAAAGCAACAATAAAAAAACAATTCAAAATATTCTTAAATCTTATAAAATCTTTATATAAAAGAAGCTTTTATTTAAACCTTAACGGTTATTTATTAACTACGAAATTTCCGAAAGAAAGCCCTTTGAAAATCCTACAACAAAAAAAGACAACCAATATTTTTATTGTCGTAATTCAAAATTCCTAATTCATGTTTCTGTTCGATTTAAGAATTAAAACTTAAAAAACAAACACAAAAAAAGTAGAAATTGACCGATTTTTTCCCTTTTTTTTCATTCCTAGATACTCAAGTCCACCGAGGAAGGAAAAGATGTAAGTGATTATAGGGCCCCCATCTCGTGGTATTTATACACAAACACACTAACAACTTTGCGTGAGTTAAACTAAATTGAAAATATTGCAAAAAAAATAATTTGTTTCTGTAAAAAGTTTTGCATACAAAGAATTAAAAACAACGAACTTTAGGAGGAACTTAACAGAAATCAAGGTTTTATAAAATTTTGAACACTGTTGTGATCTTCAAAATATATATTTTTTTATTTATTATATTATGCTAAATCCCATAACATTTTTAAATAAAAATGCATAATTCGCCGGTTACTTAAGCCAATTGATCAGGAAACCTTTATACAAATTTTCGGCCAAAAACATTTTCCACTTAAGTATAAAAACGTCAAAAACAACATGAAACATGCAAAGAAAACAAAAATTGCAAACAAAATACGCTTTTATTTTTTCTCATATGCCGACTCTTAATGCAGACGTAGGGTTATTAAAAGTAAAACAGTTATTTTTGTTAATTTCTCAAGAGAAAGAAAAAATAACAGTGATGCCAACAGTTTGCACAAGCAATTGCAATTGAAGTTTTTATACTTAAAGGAAAATGTTTTTGAATTTTCTAAAAATTTAGATAAAGGTTTTCTGATGAGCTGGCTTAAGCAACCGGCGAAATAAGTAAGATTATTTAAAAATGTTATGGGATTTAGTATAAAATAATAAATAATATTAAAAAATTCCCATAATATTTTTATTAATAATTTTTTTTATAAATTTACATAATTTAAATTTATAAAATAATAAATAAATAATATAATATAAATATAAGAGTAATTTGGTTTTTACAAATTGGTTATAATATTTTTTTAATATTATTTACAAGCAACAATTATATATTAGAAGCTTTTTGCAATGAAAATTAGTGTAAAAGACATTGCTTATACATTATTAATGAGTGGGTAAGGAAAAGCTAGTGTTGAGAAATTTATTATGAAAAAAATTTTTTTTAAATTACAATTTTTTTTTTTAATTTTTAAATCTTTTTAAAACTACTTTTTATCTGTTATTATTTTTTCAATTTAAGTTTACTAATTTAATTTTTAATTATAAAACAAAATTTTTAATATTTGTATTTATTTCTTTTAGTTTTTCTCATTGTATTTTTTAAAAATAATTAATTTATTTAAAAAATTTTTAAATGGATTATTGAATACTCTGCATTATGTTTTAACTGCATTTAATATTGCAGTTACTAGTAAATGTTTACTAATAACGTAACTTACTAAGCATTACCAGCCAATCTTTTAATGGTTACTGAAATGTTTTTTTTTACTGGTAATGCAAATAAAATCTCAGTAAAAATTACTGTGTACTGATTTTTTCAGTAGTCAGTAAAATTTTATACTGGTAATGATAATTAAATTGCAGTACTGCGAAGTGCAAAAGATCAACCAACATACATGTTCGAATGCCGATTATAATAAATAAATCGGAATGAAATTATTTTCAATTTTTAAAACACAATTAATATTTTCTGTTTATTAAAGTGAAAACAAAAACTATTCAAAGCAATTATATAATTAATTTTATTCTTTAAGTTAATTATTTTAAATGAAAATGAAATCAGCATCACAAAATATACAAAAATTTTTTATGTAGCATTTTTATATCTTTATTTTGTGTCACAGAGAGCACAATTAAGAAACCCCTAAAATTATGTGACATTCATTTCTTTAAAATTATATTACCACGTTTTTAATGTAAAAATGTTTAAAAAATTTGTTCGGACTGATGAAAGCAAACGGGGTTTAAAGCACTGAAAATAAGCTTTTTCGAAATACAAACACGGAATTAAAAACAATCTGAAGGAATTTTTATAATGTAATGTAACTAAAAATAATTTTTCGTGTATAGGTATTAGCGAAAGTCTCCGAATTCGAAGCATATTATTGCATGTAATGAAGCGAATTATAAACATTTCGTAGCTTTCTTAAAACTCACAGTTTGAATTTTTTCAATTTCCTAACAATCTTTAATCCTTGTTGTAGTTGTTTGTACATAAAACATCTCTAGTCGTATTTTTATTATTGGTATTATTTAATACTGTCATACCATTTAAAGATGCTTTTTCTATTTATAGGCGAGTAAACAGGCCTAGATACTTCTAATATGAAAAGATCTGGCAACTTATTTTTTTTTATGTTCGTGCAAGCATGAATTATTCAACGGAATTCTAAAACAACAGCCAAAAGCAAATTTATATACGTTTTTATATGTGTGAATTGATTGCATAGAAACTTTAATTTTATTTGCTATTTCCAATTTAAAAAAAAAAAAAAAAAAAGAGATTTTTGTTTGCAGTTATGTAAAGATATAAAATTTACTTTCATTAAAATACAAACTTCCTTATTGTTTAATATAGCATCTCTTAGGTTGTGCAGGCCGTCGGCAAAAAGAAAGACCGACTCTCTTACTTTTCATGATAAATGACGTCATATACATTGCAAAACTTAAAAATACACTAAAATGAAAATAAGTTAAAAAAAGAAGAAAAACGCAGTCACTTTTTTATATTCTTCATACAAGTTGTATGTTTAACTTAAAAAAAGTGATAAAAACAATTTCCACTAAAAGTCAAAAGTTTTACAAGTGTAAAAAGTAAAAGTTCTCTTCATTTGTTTGTATTTATATTTAACAAGTAGATTTCTATTTTTTATTTTGTTTTTGTTTAATACGTCCTTGCAAAGAATTTTTTCTACATTTGCTCTGCTGTATAATTTTTATTCACTATTTTTTATCTCCCGTTTCTTCTATAACAACTTTTTCTTCCCATCTATAGACATTTACAAAAAATAAGAAATGTTCATTATCATTGTACAGCACATAGAGATTGCGAAGAAAATGAAAAATATGAAAGCAAAAGAACATAAAAAAATCATATTTATGATTCTTAACAAACAAAAAATATTCCCAACTTTGAAGAAATACATGATAAAAAAAAGAGGTCTTCTGTCTGTCTCGTCGTTAACAGGAAACAACACCTTAAAAATAAATTCAAGTTTTTCTTTATGTCTTTGTCTGAAAGTTTATTCAATGTAAATCCTTACTAAAGGGTCCGCCAAATAACTTTTTTTTTTTTGGGCACAGTGTTATGAGTTTGCATTAAAAGTGGAAGCTTTATGTTAGGAATATCCCAAAAAAAAAAAAGGAATTTAACTAAGAGACAGTAATACGATATTTACACTATTAAATTTTTCATGAAACTAACACGAAATTTTTGTTTGGTGGTGGAGCAAGAGGGGTAAGAAATGTAGCATAGCTTTAGTTTTGAGGGGATGTTTATGTTGGTTATGTTTTGTTTAAAATAGCGAATATCGCTGCAACTTATAAAGAGAATTAAAAAAAAGTTGCATCAAAAAAATGGCATAGTGTAAACGTGAACTAAATAGAAATATGTGTTATTGCGCTGCATCAGATAAGCAAACCTGACTACAAATCCAATGCGAATGTAAAACTTGCATTACCGCGTATTTACCGAGTTCTTTTAAACACGAAGGTTAATCATGACATAAAATACTGAAATTAATATTAAATTTCTGAATGCTAAATTATTATTCTCTTTATTTAAAATTAGCTTTCGAACATTAAGCAGTGAAACAGATTCCATTAGATTTGGTTTGGCGCATCGTTCGGGTTTATCAATCACCGGGCAAATTCTTAAAGTTTTTTTATGTTAAAAATGCAATGTAATTTTAAAATATAATGTGGCATAGTTTTAGGCGTTTTTAATTCTCTTCACCACAAAGAGTAAAATAAAAGTTTATCATAGTTTGTCATTCCGTTTGTTATTTCTACTTAGAAAAAAACAAAACTTTGCTTCTTTAACAGCTTGGAGTCTTCTTGGCATAGAATAATCTCAGTATCTTGTAACCTCTACAGGTATAGATTCCCAGATGTCCCTTAGAGCGTTTTTAAGGGTTTTTTGTTCGATAAATGATATTCTTTTTTTCCTTTCATATAAGCCCACATATGCTCTATGGGGTTCAAGTCTTGGCTTTGGGGAGGGTGAAGTCAACCTTTTTTGTATTATAAAGCAGCCATTCTCTGACTACAACGGCACAATGCTTTGGGTCGTTGTTTTGAACAAGCGAAATGCTGTCCGCCAAGCCCATTTTTTCAGCAGATGGAATTAAATTATTTTTTAAAATATTTAAATAATCAATCTTGTTCAGGGGACTTTATAAAAGCAAGGTTACCTACGTCGTTTGCGCCCATTGCACTTCCACCTCCATGCTTAGCCGTATGTTCAATGTTCCTTGATTTAGGGCTTCGCCTTGCTTACTTACTCCACACACTAAGTTCCGACCATCACTGCCAAATATGTTAAATTTTGTCACGTCTGTGAACATTATTGTGTTCCAGAAAGCATTGCCGTTGTGTAAATATTCATTTGCATAAGCTAAGCATTTTTTAGCGTCGTTTGATTTTAAAGGAAGAGGTTTCATATGAACAGAGTATCCTTCTAAATCTTGCGAGTGGAGAAAGTTTCTATAATAGTCTGCGGTGTTACATGAACTATTTCGCGAATTTTAAGTTCATTAGCTATTTTTTACAGCGGAAATTTTTGGATTTTTTTTTATTTACAGATTTGTCGCTTAATTTGGACAGTATTTATTTATTTATTTTTTGGTTGACCAGATCCACTAGGAATTTCGCAAGATTCACTTTTTTGAAAAGTTGTAATGATATAATGGACTGCGCTATGAGTTTTATTTAGAATTTTCCCGATTTCACGCGTTGATTTTTTTTCCACAGTCTTGTTGTTTGTTAGTTTCCTTTAAATCTTTCGACATTTGCTTTTTCGAAATATTTGCTTTTATTCACAGCAATTAATGCACAGGTTAATTAAAATAACTAGTTTTAAGTATTATTAACACAAACTTATCAGCATTTGCATATAAAATTATAACGGAACCTTCAGTAAACACAACAAGTTTGCAAGTTTTTTTTTTTTTTGGAGTTGCGGTGTTGTCAACTTTTTTATTTTTAGTGATCAAATTATTACGGTTAGTTTGAAAGATTAAAATAAACATGTATTAAAAATAAACAAAATATACTTTAGTTTATATTTTAAAACTAATTAAACTTAATCCCTTATTAAAAGCCAGTAGATTTTAAATGAAAGGGTGTACATTTTCCAAAGTTTGGCTACAAATTGCTTACGTGAAAATTCTTTTAAACATTAAATTTTCTTTTCTTCATTTTTTTTGTGCTTTCTTTTCCAAATGTCTTTTATACAATATTATCCCAAGCAATTTATCATTGTTTAAATCTTGCTTAAATATCAAAAATATTTTATCACTATCATCTACTGATGAATGGCTTTGCGTGTTGGATGTGTACAAACCTATCATCAGATTTTTTTTTTGTTCTCTTTATATCAGTAATGTAGAGCTATCTAATTGCGATATGTTACTTACGTACGTTATGGGTTCATACACATACATACATACATATTTAATAACATTAAAAAAAACATAAAAATATTACGGTAAAAACGAAAATTTCTACTCATCGCACTAATTAATTTTCAGCGATGTATTTTTTTATATCTTGCTCTAATAATTAAGACGATGTTTAATAAAAGATGACAAGTTGTCTTTTTATTTACATGCATTTTAATTGATGAAAAAAGCAACCTTTGGTAACTTTCATTTTTTTTAATAAAACTCAAGAACTATTTTTTTTTGCACCTTTATGTACAACATCATTTACCGCAATGCTCACTAAAATTTTTGCTTTATATCGTCATACCGCCCGCTACTGTAATTTCTAAAAAAAGGCGAGTTAAAACGTCTAAATTTGTCTAATATAAAAAGATCTGGCAGTTTGTTTAGCCGTTTACTTTCACTTGTATTTATGTAAGTGTTGGTATGAGCAAATTAAGAGAATGCTGTACAACAACTAAAAGAAACGCAGTCATACGGCTGAATTTTTGTTGTTGTCAAAATTTATTAAGAGCATATCTTTCAGTTGCGTAAAGTTATTACATCTACTACTTCTCTAACAAAAACGATTTAAAACAGAAGCACGTTTGGGCATGTGCTCAAAAAAGTTTTCGCAATAAAAGGTTATAGCGGCCATTATGAAACACGCTGCAGAATTTTTAAAAATCTTTCTTCATATACATCTATAGTTTCCAAGTTTCTGTGTGTTACTATTTGAATCATAACTTCCCATACTTCAAAATAACGTGTTATATAGAACACCCTTTATATTTTGATTTAATGTTTTTAGTACTTGTTGCCGTAGCAGATGCAGTAACACACCTTTTGCGTAAGTTTCAAGTGTCGTGTATATTACAGTTTAAACTAAAAGACCACGTACGCCAAAAACACATATATTTGAACACACCCTTTCATATTTAGTTTAAATTTTAATAAATTTTAAAAATCTTAGTCACATTGACTTACCCTCAGATTCTGTTTTTTTTTTTTTTTTTTTTTAACAAAAAATTTTAAAAGATTTAGTAGACATATGACGACTTACCCTCAGATTTTGTTTTTCTAAACAAAGATTTTGTGACTTACTTTCGGATTAAAGATTATTTCAGAACTTCAGTTAAAAACTTTTTCGTTTTAAAGGTTGGCTAATTGAAAATTAATTTGAAAACAAAAAATTGAACAAAACGACAATAATAAAGTTTAACTGGATCGAGAACCCATTTATTTGTTTTGAAAATTAAACTTTATTGTTTTTGGTGCAGTATTAAAACTAAAGGAAGATCTTTTGTGAAAGATATGTCACGTTATTTTTTACTATCTCTAGTCTTCAAATTTCAGCTGCTCTCTTATTTAATAATGTTTGGCATTTTATATTTTATACTGTTATCTTTCCTATTTGTCTTTAATACATTTATATTTTTTTTCTGAAACCTCCTCCTTCTCCCTTTGCTTTTCGGTTTTCTTCTTCATCCTCTTTCTGCCTGCTTTTTTAAATTATTGCATGACATGTCTTTTCTGCTGTATTGCAGCAATATGAACGAAGAAAAAGCAATTTATAATGTGTCCAAAATGATGGCTCACAAAGGGGTTACAGAAGCAAGGAGAGAGAAAACGATTTTTGCTTGGATGGTTGGTTAGTTGGATGAATGGCTGGCTAGCTGGCTGCCTGGCTGGCTCGTTTGTTCATTCGTTCATTACAGTGTTATTGTTGTTGTTATTGTTATTTTTGCATTGCAAAGTCTGTAGACAATAAAATGCAATGCATCGGAGCGTAGTAAATTGGAGGGTTCTTGGGAAATATTCATAAATATAAAATATTTCTTACTTTTTGTGGGAATATTTTATGTAAAATTAAATTTTGAGTATAAAAGAGAAGATTATTATTATGCATATTTAGTCGGATGCAATTTCTGTGACTTTAATAAATGGAATCAAATTATTTTTTGTTTCTTTTTATAACCTTCACCACAAAAAGTGGAAGAAAGGGTATAACTAAGTTTGTCATTCCGTTTGTAATTTCTACAATATCCATTTCCGACTCCATAATGTATATACATATATTCTGAGTTCTTATGCATAGCTAAGTCGATTGAGCGATCAGACATAGTGTTAAAAGAAGTGGTACTGGAAATCAGCAATATCGGCCCATGCTCTTAGACGCAGCGGGCAAAACACCACGCCTACCTCTAAATTTTCCATGTTATTTGGGACAATGAAGTAAATTTAATAAAAAAAATAAATATATGGGGCGATAGAACATTTAAAAATATGCAAAAAAAACACCAAGGGAAAAATTGGCTCTCGCCCATATTTTCCGAGTACGGGGCTCTGAAATTTTTAATTTTTTTTTAAATATCAATATGGGTATCATTTTAAAGCTTTTGAAGAGATCTTTAGGGAAATAATAAAATTATTAAAAATGCTTATAACCCATTAAGAGCCGATGTAATTTTTATGTAAAATTATGTTTATGCAGTATCAAAAATTTTTTTTATTTTTAATTCTCTGTCCCCCCAACATTTAATTTTTGGATTGGAGTTACTTCACTAAACTAGATTTACATAGACAGTGAGAGGTATAAAGGATTCGGCATAGCCGAATATAGCAGTTTTACTTGTTTTAGATTAGGATTTCGAGACTTTCATCTTATTTTTATAAAATATAACATAACGCAAATCGGCACAACAATCCAGCTGTTCTTAAACGACTAAACGGTATATATCGTAGACCTATATCGTTGGAACCGAAATAAATGAATATGCGAAATTTTCCCAGACGTATAAAAATAAAGGGTACAAAGGTCAGTAAGGCGCTCAGATACAATAGAATACCTTAAACTGGATAACTGCGTTAGTGACAGGCCATGAAAATTTCAAGTATTATCTGCTCAGTATGAGGAACGTTGATACTTGTAGACTGTGCCTAGAAAAGGCTAAGACGGTATCGCACAAAGTGTGTGATTATTCGACACTGGCTGTCGCAAGACTTAGAATTACAGGCAGAAGCTTGTTAAATATTGTTTGTAGCATTGAGGGCGTTAGGAGTTTAAAAACAGACCCATGAATAAAGCTGTCTGTTTCGATATCTCCCTACATTAATAATAACAAAATAGTGACATTTATGTATGTATCACTAGGTCCATTAAAATATAAACTTAAAGCGTGTTTTATTTTCTTTTGAACCGTAATAGGATGACTCTTCAAGGCCCGTATGCTACTTTTTGTTATTAAGTTGTGTGATAGGCGACAGCCTGTTAAATTTCTGCACTAATGGCAATTCCATACTGAAGTTTTTGTTATGCAGAGACTGCTATAAATTTTCAACAACAAATGATAAAAAAAATAAAATTTTAATTTAAAGGTGCCTGCCCCATACATACTACTGAACTCCTTGTGTTTGAGTCAAACTCGCACTTGACACATTTATTGATGGTAGATTGTTTAGTTTTTTGAGGTTATGTTTGTACAAATTTTGAAAATATCTTCTTTTTTCAGCAATTACTTTATTATTATAAATTTAATTTGCTGTTATAATTGTTTTAAAAAGCTTAAAGTTAAAAACAGGTTCAATTTCACATGTTCTTAAAATTATTTTTGGTTTTTATTTATTTCATTCTCTTTTAAGAAAACCAAATTTTAACTTTTTATGTATTTTTCATTACTAAAGTTTTAATTTAAGCTCTTGCAAAAAAAATGAAATAAATAAGAAAAATCCAACTAAAATTAAAATTTATTACTATTTTTGTTGCTTTTCTGAAGGCAAACAAACTCCCACCACCAACAGAAGGGTACCACCACTACACTATCACTGTTAAAAATCATTAAGATACCAACCCCGCTTATCCGCCCTCCTGCTGGCACTGGTTACAACAAACACAATTGTGGTTGCTATTTTTGTGTTATACAGAAAGAATCATTCTTGTTTAAAAGATTTTAAATTTAATTTTTAAATTTAATATTTTAATTTTTAGAAAATTTTGTTCTTTTCGTATTTTATTAAAATTACTTTTTTCTCAAAACTGTATGATTTGACAAAATGAAAAAAAATGGTCAGCTAAAGAAGGAAATTTTTATTTTTAAAAGTGATGAATTTTAAAAATTTATTTAAAAAATATTTATTAAATTTATTTATTTGAATGTTTTTTTTTTCTTATAACCAACCATCCACATCTTCTATGGTGTTGGTTTTCTTCATCATAATCATCGTCGACGTCATCCACTTTTTTTCTTTCTCCACTCTTTTACATTCTGTTCACTGTTTCATCCATTTAGTTCAGTTCTTCGGTGCCTTGAACAGTTCAGGCGTGATTAAATAAATTATGTTGTCGTATAAGTCGTTGTTGTTGTTGTTGTAACTAAAAGGAAATGAGGTGGTGGTGTTATGGCGTATATATATATTGGTGATGGTGCCGGTGTGTGTGTCTGTATGTCTATATGATTTATATAAATTGTGCAAAGTTCACGAAGGGCTCACAAGCAATTTATCCAAGCTGCTGAAATTGTGTTTTCTATATCATTTTTGCATACAAAATAACTATTCATAGAGTTGCCAAATAATGGATTGAGAGGGGGTTTACCATTCTAAATTCTTACATCTTTAAGAAGAACGAAAAAAAATACAAACAATTTCAGAATAATAATTTTAAATATAATCATACAAATTCACATAATTAAAACAATAAAAAATTATTTTACCCAGTTTCTGATTTCAATTTTAGAGCTTCTAATGGGGCAAATCGTCTGAAATATTTATACTAAAATAATAATAAAAAAAAAAGCAAGTAAGAGTGCTATATTCGACTATGCCGAATCTTATAAACCCTTCAGCATCTATGTAAATCTAGTTTAATGAAGTAACTCGAATGAAAAAAGCAAATAATTAAAAAAGTAGAAGAAAAAATTTAAGTACATAATTTTACATAAAAATGACAGATCTCTTTAAAAGCTGTAAAATGATACCCATATTGACATTTTATAAATTTGAAAATTTCAGAGCCCCTTAACTCGGGAAATATGAGCGAGTTCCAATTTTTTCACTTGATGTTTTTTTTTCTTATTTTTTAATTCTCTATCGCTACATATATTTACTTTATTGTTCCAAATGACATGAAAAAATTAGAGGTAGGCGTGCTGTTTCGCCTGCTGCCTCGAAGGACATGAAACGAACTTGCTGATTTTCAATAGCACCTCTTTCAACACTATATCTGATCGATTGACATATTTATTTTTTTTTTTGCTGATCTAGTGCCTCGGCAACACTAATACGGACGGACAGACGGACATAGCTCAACCGACTTTGCTATGCATAAGAAGTCAGAATATATGTATGTGGGGTCGAAAATGGATATTGTAGAAATTACACACGGAATAACAAACTTAGATATGCCCTTAGAGCTGGTGGTGCTGTAGCTTTTATGTTTACATGGACTAAGAGCCCTAATTCTTTAATATAACTGTACAGTTGTTTAAATAGTAGTCGCATCATTCAAATGCCTTTGTTTTCTTAAACAGTGCAAGAGATATTTCACTCGATCTTATTTTCTTACACACCGCAAATGAAATACAACTGTCATGTATGGGCCGGTGCTTCAAAAACTATGTGGAAGCTACTAGACTGCGTAGAGGAAAATAGCAATCGAATTACTCTGGTGCCAGTAGGATATCCAACACAAACAGTTCACTATTTTATCGCTACTCCAACGGAATGTGCTCTAATGAAATCAACTTGTTGTTATTAAAATCTCTAATTTCTTACGAATTTCTTACCTGCAACACGTTGTTCATCAAGAGCGCATCCCTTTGTGGCCGATTGGCCAATGATTCGCACGTTATTTAAATGTAAAAGTAAAATAAACTCCCTGCTGAGTTGTTTTCTGTTAAGCCTGGTACTCTGTTCAAATTTGTAAAAATAATTACTGAATGTTTGCTGTGTTTTTGTGTCGAACTTTTTTGAGTTGTTATTGTCTTCTGTCTTATTGATTCAATGGAGTACTCATTTAATCAATTTGGCTTTTGATATAAGACTTTCTGTTTTTCTATACAAAATTTGGGTAAAATCCACTGATGAGCTATTTGAGCAGTAGTGAAATGGCCATATGGATATGCTTTCCCCGCAGTAATACATTTCATTTTGTAGTTTAGTTTAAAATAATAAATATTTCATGAGAATATCATGAAATATTTATATTTGAAGGAATCAAGCACGAATAAAGTAAATTAATTAAATTGTTGAGCAACATTGATTATTTCATGTGGAATATTTGACATTTAAAGTATGGTATCATTGTTTTAAAAACGTAAGTAAAAGGCATACGATCATCTGTTGTATGAAAAATTTCGCATGAAACAATTGCCAGAAAAATTTCATATGTTTTTCCACAGTAAAAACAGAGTACTGCTTCTGCAACATTTTTTCATGACTTTTTCAAACAAATTTTTTATGTATGTGATTTGACAGCATTCCGCATGAAAAACTGAACAGAGTACCAGGCTTTACTTTCAAAGATTCAAATTGTATATTTATAAGCACTACTTACACAACCTAATTTCTAAGTTCTATGTTATCTCCTGAGTGCTGGTCCTATTCAAAACAACAGCTTCTAGATCAGACTCTTCAATCTATGATTATGCCATCGATTAAGTCACAAACAAACACAAAAAGAAAATGTTTTCAGTAGGGAGGCGTATTTCTTTAGTGTTTAGTAAAAAAAAAAAAAAAAAAAACAAGTAAAGAGTGCTATATTCGGCTATGCCGAATCTTCTAAAGCCTTCATCATCTATGTAAATCTAGTTTAGTGAAGTAACTCCAATCAAAAAAAGCAAATATTGGGGTGGCAAAGACTTAAAAAATAAGAAAAAAATTAAGTGCTACATATATATAATTGTACATAAAAATGCCATCGGCTCTTCATGGGTTAAGCATTTTTAAAAAAATTAAGTATTTCCTTAAAGATCTCTTTAAAAGCTTTCAAATGATATCCATATTCATATTTTAAAAAAATTTGAAAATTTCAGTGCCCTGTAACTCGGAAAATATGGGCGAGCGCAATTTTTTTTACTTAACGCATTTTTCTTATTTTTTAATTTTCTTTATTTCTTTAGTTTTCAGTAAAAAAAAAAAATGGCGTTTCAGATGCTTATTTGTTTCATGCGCTACCTTATGAGACCGATTAGACCTGGGTATATCACATAATGTTTAGTTGAAAAATTGGCTTCGATAAAGCTAAAGGGAAGTGGTGTAGGTTTCCGCTTTTGATCACAAGTACCTCCAGCGTAACATAATTTATATTGCCATATTTATTTTAAAGAAAGACGCCAGATTACAAAAGTATATATAATTATTTTTCCCCCAGAACATCACAGATTGGCAACTCTATTGTTTTTTTTTTTTTTTTTTTTTTACTCACACATACACATATTAAGTATGATGGCAATAATCCCTCTCTTGTTTTATAATTTTTGTTGTTGTTTGCATTACTGTCATTTGTTCCTGCCTGACACTGCTGTTTGCTTCCCTACTACTCCTCTATTCCCTTAAGGAGATTAAAGTGCTGGCTGGCTGACGTTGCTCTGTGTGTTGAATTTGTAAAATTAAAGTACAGCAGCAGTGTGTGGCGTCGTGTGTCCCTACGAATACTAAATTTTAAAACAAAACGAAACGAAAGGAAAGGAAAAATGGATTAAAAAAAAAGCAGAACGTTTTAAAAATTTATTAAAACTCTGGGGGGAGGAGTTGGGCGTTAAATTAATTGGTATTCTTGTATTTTACGTCGTTAAGTCGGAAAGTTTTCATTGTTGTTGGTTGGGTTGAAAGGTTGGTATGGATGGTGGGGTGGGGTATGTATGGTGGTGCCCATCAAAACTTAAAAGTGTTCTATTTTATATTTTTATTTCATTTTTTTTTACTCTGCTTCCTTTATTTAATTTTCTTAGGAAATTAATTTAATTTTCACTATTTGTTTTTATTAGCAGTTTTTTTTGCAGTTTTATTTTAAATTAATGTGAAGAGATTTTAAATTGAGGTTTACAAAATATGTGTTTGTTAAAGTTATTGGTAGAAAATAAGCAATTTTATAGTTATAAACTTTTGTTGAAGTTAAAGACCTTAGACCTCTGAAAGATGCTTGAGCCTTTATTTAATAAGAAATATAAGCCAAATAGCAATCATTTAAAACTTGTTTAACTAAAAAAAAATATATAGATAATAAAACTTTAAATTTTTGGGAAATATATAAATTCATGCAGAGAAAGAAGAATGGGTGCCTTCCAAAATCAAATAATTAAAACAGAGTTACCCATGCATACAAATAAATATTGCGCCAACTAACTGTATATGTCAACCACGTCTGAAAAAACAAAAGCCCTTGAAACAATTTTTAAAATGACTTAAATTATGGCAAAAAAAAGCGACTAAATAATAAATTTCATGAGTTAAGTATGTTCGATTTTTAATTTTTTTTTCTGTTATGTTTTTATACATGTCTGTTATATATGTTGGCAACATCAGCGATTTTGGATTGTCAGTTTGTTTTTGATAGATAAAAAGGTTAGTCTTGTTTTGGTGTGCTCTTCGATTTTTTACTATTTAAAAAATGTATCGAAGATGGGATGATTGGGCTTTGGTTTCAATGTCACAGCCATACACCGATGATTCGAGACCAGTTATGACCTTTTTGAGGAAATCTGAATCGTCGTTGACGATGTTCAACAGCTACTGAGTGATGTCCATGCGACGATTAGGGCGTTAGATCATTTTTTTAATTCGAACATATACTATTACGGCATTTACACTATGCAGTTTTTCATGTTTTTTTTTTTTTTTTTTTTTTTTTTTTTTAACTTAAATATAAAATTGAGAAAAATATGCCTCAAAAAATTGCATAGTGTAAATCGGGACTATGTGTTTTTTTAGATTTAGAATATCTAAGTAAATACTAACATCTACAATAATATGAGTAATACCGGATATTCGTCAAGATATAAGAAGTTTTAAAACGAAAATCGTCAAACGTCAATTAGTGACATTTATATTAAAAAATACTCATAATGACGTAAAATTGTCACATCTAACTGTAGTGTGATTCAGAATTATTTTTTAACGATTTTCGGTTTGTTTACAACAAAATTCTTGATTTTGCTATGCAGTAACAATTTTAACGATATTCGCCGTTATTTAAAACAAGCTGATACAGTTAGCAAATTTCTCATCGTTAAGAAAGCAACTATAATTTTTGCGTTGTTAATCTGTCGACAAAATAAACCATGTACAACCTGTGTTTATGTACATTCCTACATACATATAAGCATAAACACAAAACATATAAATATGTATATTAGAACACAAAATAAACACAGTTTTTTTTTAATTAAAGACACGGGAATATTTTTTAAATGTTGATTTTCCTTTAAAACTTCGAGCCATTTTTTTATTTAACTATCCCGATTAAATTAATTAACGATATTGGTTATTGAGGATCAAAGCACTTCTCGATGTCCATTTCGCTACCGCCTACTTAACTCTTCAGAAAACTTCTGACAAATATTTTAAATAAACTAATAAATTTTGTCCAAACAATATAGCAAAGACAAAAATCAAAGTTTAAGCAAAAATAACAATAACCAAGAGTAATTCTATTTTTCTTTCTCCACTGTATACGGCAGACTTTTTTTCGGCTCTTTTATACAGTTGAAAGAGGATGAAAAATAAAATATCAAAAACACTACGATAATTTATTTTTATGCACAGGCACTTTGCAAATTATTTAATTAAAGACACGGGAATATTTTTTAAATATTTAGTTTTCATAATTTAATCGGGATAAATAAATTAAAAAAATAGCACGATTTTTTTTATGAAAATTAAATAAACACAGTTTGTTTTCATATTAATTAAATTAAACATACTTGCCTTTTGACTAAGTAAAAATTTATTGTTGAAAAAAAAATGCACATAAACATATGATATAAAAATAGAAGGTAGTTCCACTTCAAAAATTTGTGACGTTTGCCGGAATTATTTAAAATATATATTTTGTAAACAGAAAAAAATTTGCGTTGCCACAGGTATAAATAAGAAAAAAATATGTTGGAACTATTTAACAAAATATGTGTAATTTACATAAATGTAAATAATATAAAGTTACACAGAAAAAAATCCTTAAAGCTGAATTCACCCATGATATCCAAACAAAAATGTTGTGCGGACACCCATTTCGAACATTTTGTCTGGACAATCAATGCTGCCGTATGTAAACAATGGTTTTGTAATGTGGCAGTGTTACAGCTGATTTTATGTTATTGTTTTTTTTTTTTTCAATGTACAAAAATTGTAATTGGTAAATTTCACATCCACTCGTTCGCTGCCACTTCTCCAACCACTATTGCGTAAAGCTGTTTAATGTTGCCTACGTAACTTTTTCCAAAGATTTTGGCATTCATTTCCTGAAAACAAGCAAAATTGATTAAAAATTTCGATTTCTTACTATCTATTTCAATGGAGTTTGCAATTTGTGTCCAAATAATTTGTTTTTTTTTTGTGGTTATTTTTGTATGAGCTGTTGCTCATATCATACATACACTTCCTTTCGGGCTTCTTCATTTCCTCGATAAGCTTTTGAGCAATTGAATTATTATTTTCCATTTTACATACACTTTGAATTGCAATACGAAACAAAATCGTGCAAATTTTATGTAAATGGGCAACTCGGTTCAACTTTAAGATGACAAATTTTAACTTATTGGCAACACAGTTCCAAGTTTGTCTGGACAAAATAAAAATTAAACCAATTCGAGCTGAGAGCTGGTCCCACAAAATATTTTCTCTCTTTCTAAAAGAGAGCCCTCAAACTTCATGTAAAAAAAATGTTGTGCGAAATTTGAATTGCGCAACAAATATTGCATTTAATTGGGACCAGTATACAAATCACTTCAATTAAAAAAACAGTGACAAGGCATTATTATTTTGCAAAACATGCTGCTCCCAACAACCTTCCAATCCGCGTATCATTGCAACTTGGACCATTTTTCGTGGCTCCATTACGAAATCATTTTTGCGATCGTATGCCCATTTCTCTCTACATTTTATTTCGTCAACACAATTTTTCTTCAAGTGGCATTTCTAACGATCTCATTTGCTTGTATTCCAGGCTATACACATAACAAAGAAGCGCAAATTCGAAGGGTTAGTGGCAAATATTCTGTTTTTCTTAACAACTTGTAGCAGCGAACTCCTAAAGAGTATATACAAGCGGCTTTAGAAAATTTTGTCCAGGTTATACCTTTTTTGTTGACTAGCAATGTATGTAGTTAGTTTTAACTTAAACTAAAACTGGAAAGCACTTTTCTTCAATTGTACATTTCTCTTGCCCGTAACAATATCATCTTTTCCAAAATACAATAATCACACTAAAGGTGGCTTTGGCAAGTCGGACTCTGTGACATTACAAGCACTAAGCCTGTATTCTCTAATATATAGAATTGTTGGAAATTTTAAAAATCTTACAGCAGAGTTCTTGAAAATATGTTTTGTACTGCCGCAGTCAGGAAAAAAGCAACTCATTTTATTTTTTTTTTTTTTTTTTTTTTTTTTTTGTTAAATTTCAGTAATAAATTTTATTTATTTTGTTTTATTTCTTTAATTAAATTTGTTTTTACTTTAATATTAAGTCTGTTTTGAGTAAAGTTCGTGAAAATGAGAGGGAGCATTATTTTCTCTCATAGAGAAACAAAATTATGTAAAAGTACGGGAACTCGAATTATAAATTTTAAACACAATATAAAAAAAATAAGTATTTTGACTGTTTTAATAAAAAAAGACAATGTCAATAAATCAGCTGTTTCGTGCAAGAAGAAGAACTTTATTCTCTCGAAACCGCTCTCATTAAACCAATTTTGAAGTTAGAAAATTTTCGTGCAAATTGGGATCCCACGGGATCCCAAAGTAGAGCAAAGAAACAGACCTATTATGTATTTTTTTTTTTTTTTTCGAAATGACATATAAAACGAATAAAAACAAAACAGAAAACTGGGATCTTACAAATTTATATGGTAGCACAATTTTCCATAATTGCCGCAAACGTCATAATATTAATATGGCGACGAAAAGGGAAAGTAGAGTGGAACTACCTTCTATTTTTATAGAAGAGGTAATCGCAACTCTACAACCAAAATAAATTATGTTGACGGAGATGCCACTCAATTTTAACTTGCATCTATTATTGTTAAGCTAAAGTTAGTGTATCACTTAATCGTTATTGCAAACAACATAAAAAGTAGACAAATATAACAATTGTCGTATTGTTTAAAGCTAGTGAATTGCACTACTGGTCACAAATAAGATTACATTTTATTTTCATCATTTAAATATAACGAATTAGTTTCTTATCGATAAAAGAGTTAAAAAAAATATTTAATTAAATATATCTCTTTATAATGTTTTGTTATAGACAATGGTAGACAAGGAAAAGAAACGCTTTCATGAAATGGCTGAAAAAGACAAGGCTCGATATGAATTGGAAATGCAAAACTACGTACCGCCCAAGGGAACAGTTGTGGGACGTGGAAAGAAAAGGAAACAAATGAAAGATCCTAATGCGCCGAAACGATCATTGTGAGTTCGTAGATAACAATCTTTTAGAAATTTTTTGCAATTTAAAAAAAAAAAATTTAAACTGAATAAAAAAACAATTTTTTTTCTCCCTAAATCTCATATTTTAGATCTGCCTTCTTTTGGTTTTGTAATGATGAACGTAATAAAGTTAAAGCTCTTAATCCTGAATATGGTGTAGGCGATATTGCTAAAGAGCTGGGACGTAAATGGGCCGATGTTGAGCCTGAGGTTAAACAAAAATATGAGCTGATGGCTGAAAAAGACAAGGCCAGATATGAAAGAGTAAGTTTTCTATTTTTAATTATTTCTTTAATTTCTAAATAAAAATGTTATAATTTTTGTAGGAAATGACCGAATATAAAACAAGTGGGAAAATTGCTATGTCTGCCCCCTCCATGCAAGCACAACAGCAAGCGGCGCAAAAAGCCGCTTTACTAGCAGTGGCTGCTCAACAGCAGGCAGCCCAGCAAGCAGCCCAACATCATGATGACCATGATGATGACGATGGCGAGGGTGACGATGATGAAAATCAATAGATTTAAAACAAACAAAAAAAAAAACAAACAAAACAAAAAATATTAATATGCCCAAAATGTTGCTTATGAGATACAAACAAAAACAAAAAAAGAAAAATTACACACACAACAAACCAGGAAAAAAATTCACTAATTCCACCATAATTAAACAAAAACAGCTTAAAGTTTCCTCTTTCTCCTCCTCCATATTTTGACATTTTAATCTTGTTTATTTTCTTTGCTTTTTACCTCAAATTTTTTCTCTCACTTTTTTTTTATAGATATTTTATTTAATAATTCTTTTTTTTTAATAACAGCAGCATTATTAATTAATACATTCTTAACTTTCTGCATTAAAATGAAATCGACGACACAACAAAACAATCTTTTTTATTTTCCTTTCATCTTTCCTTGTTTTATTTTCCTAAATAATGAAAAATAATTTTAAAAGCAAAACGTATTTAAAACTCATTTTAAACGAAGAATTACTGTGTAATTTTTTTCTACATTTTTTTTTTTTTGCAAATTACCTCAAGTAATTGATTTTTTTTAAATATATTTTTTTTATTAATATAATACATTTCTATTTACTTGAAAATTTGAAACATAAATGATTTTGAAATAATAATAAAAAGAAAAAAATTCCCCATACTCTACTATTACACTCACTCTTCCCCTGTTGAAGAAATTCAAGTTAATAAGCAAAATGAATTTTAATTCCCGCTTCCTTTTTTTAATTCATTATGTATTTTTTTTTTAATTAAGAAATGAAGTTTTTTATTTTAATTTTAAATTTAAATTTTAAATATAAATGAAAAAAGAAAAACAATATATTGCATGATGATTAATTATTAATTCCATTATTTGTTTTAGATTTTTTTCATTCGATGCGGCGACCGATTGATTGTCTTCTTCCTCTTCTTCTAATTTTTTTTTTTTTTTTTTTTTTTTGCCCTTAAAAAATGTAATGTTTATAAATTTTGGTTTTTTTTGTGCAACACAAAATCCCATCTAAAAAATTGTAACAAAAATCATATGCAGCCATCTTAAAAAAAAAATTGTAAACAACAACAACAACATTTAACTAACAATCAAATACGTTTATTGGATTATATGGACAAAAAAGAAGAATATTATATAGAAATTTGGGAAATAAAGACAAAAGTACAGCAATAAATACAACAACAACAAAATTAATAACATTAAAAATCTTTAATTTATGTACAACGTCCGTCGTACGTATTATTTTACACTGAATTCAAACATGAAGCCCAAATATTTTTTTATATTTATGCAAAAACGATAATTCAACCAACCAATCATTTTCACAAATTTCCCTTAAAATGATTCCTTTAGACTCCCAAAAAAAATTTTTTTCTTGTCTTTTTTTTTTTTTATCAATATTTAGTTGCCGCCAAAAGAAAAAGTAAAAAATGATGTTTGTCTTATTCCATTTTTTTTTAATTATTATTATTTTTGTTTAAAAATTTGTAATTTTTTATTGGAATTTCAGTTACAAAAATATTTATCTACGTAAGACTAAAAATTGTAAGATTTTAAAATAAAATTTTCACAAAAAAAAATTTAAATTTTGCAAATTTTATTTTAAAAGAGTTTTATCAGTTATCAAAATAAACAAAAAAAATCTTAATTCGTTTAAAAAAATAGCGGCTTCTTTCTATTTCGATTCGAAAAGAATTCGTTCGAAATTGGGTAATTTCTCCCTAGTGTTTCAAATGTAAATTCTTTCGAATCTGAATTAATATCCCTTGAATTATTTGAAAATTTTCAACTTTAAATTTCAACAGTAAACTATTGCAAAGCTAATGTTCTAATTCATTAAAGGCATTTTAGATGTTGATTTGTGTTTCGAACTCATTTGCTTTATGGGCGTTTTTACAAACGTGAAACTCTTTTTTTCTTCACACATTTTTTGAATTTTGTATTATAATATGTATATGTTTATAAAAGCCTCTTCGTTGACAGTTTTTTTTTTTTTTTGGACATTCATCCTTTATTTTGAATAGCATTATTATGATATAATTTTTCGAATAGTTTTCACATACTGCCGATTTCACTAAATGCGAACGAACGCTTCGTTCTCGCATAGTTGTATTGAAAACAAAAACAAAATATAAAAATTTGTTTTTGTTTTCAATATATGCGAAAGAAATGTTCGTTCGCATTTAAAACCGGCAGTAAATTTCATTTCAGCATTTTATAGTAGCACAGTCGAGCCTCGATTATTCGTGACGATCGGGACCAGAAGAATTACGGATAATCGATTTTCATGGTTAATCGAATAAAAATTTTGAGTATACTATTTTTTTTTTAATATTTTTATTTAACAACAAGTGAACATTGTTGATCATACAGATTTACATTAAACAAGCAAGAGTGCTGTATTCGGCTATGCCGAATCTTATATGCCCTTCACCATCTATGAAAATCTAGTTTAGTGAAGTAACTCCAATCAAAAAAGCAAATATTGGGGTGACAGAGACTTAAAAAATAAAAAAAAAAAAAAATGGTACTCCATATATATAATTTTACATAAAAATACCATCTGCTCTTAATGGGTTAAGCATTTTTGAAAAATTTTATTATTTCCTTTAAGATCTCTTTAAAAGCTTTAAAATGATACCCATATTGATATTTAAAAAAATTTGAAAATTTCAGAGCCCCGTAACTCGGAAAATATGGGTGTGCGTCAATTTTTCCACTTGATGTTTTTTTCTTATTTTTTAAGTCTGTATCGCCCCATATATTCATTTTTTTTTATTGAAGTTACTTTATTGTTCCAACTGACATAAAAAAATTAGAGTAGGCATGGTGTTTTGCCTAATGCCTCGGAGGACATGGACCGATCATGCTGATTTCCAATAGCACCTCTTTTGACACTATATCTGATTTATTTGTTTTGTGAAATCACGTTTTCCTCAGCAATAGACGATCTTTGGCCATAACGGTTAATCGGGGTTACCTACCGGATCACGAATAATCGATCCCCGACTGTAATTAATTAATTTTTATCATTTGTCATGACTCTTGTGTGGAAACTGTTTTCATTTTTATAATATTTTAACAACTGGCAAAAGTTATTTTGTTGAAGTCTTCCTTCGTATTATGATTTTAAAAAACGAATGAAACACCAAAAGCAGACACCCACATAAAACTCGACAATATTTTTTTGGAACTAGCAAATGAAACTTAATAAATTTTAATTTTACCTTCTTTTTTGTTTCAATAAGTTTTCAATTCGAAAAAAGAAATTAAATTAGACGGCGAACTAGAAATTGATTTGAAAAAGCTCAATCTTGTAAATTTTTTGCAAAATCGAAGTTTGATTTTATATTGGTAAAAATTTAATGAATATTCAAATCCAAACTACGCTGCATCATTTAATATACATATCGATATTAGCTAAATGAAAAACCATGTGTAAGTTGAAAAACAAGGCAGACTTCCA
The DNA here is from genome assembly GCA_916610165.2 of Gymnosoma rotundatum. Lineage (NCBI taxonomy): Eukaryota > Metazoa > Arthropoda > Insecta > Diptera > Tachinidae > Gymnosoma > Gymnosoma rotundatum. Next base: position 113,218,902 of record OU744340.1, on the reverse strand, counting down.
AAATGTGTTAATACAAAGTTTGTATACAGTTTTGCTGCGGTATTTAGATCATGTATATATACAAAGTTGCGAAACAAAGCATCAATTTAGAAACTGATGCGCTAGTTGCTCGGTTGCAACATTGTTAATACTTGTCTGCGACATTTTAGAATGGTATGGAGTTAGTAACACGGCATTATGAAAAAAATATATTGTTCGAATACAAAGCAACTGACGTTTTGGAAGTCACGCCAACATTAATTTCTATACCGCAGAGAAATAGATTTTCATAAACCCAACGAAATCAAATAATAGTTTTAATTTTTTTTTTTTTTTTTGTTAGTTTCACATGATTTTTGATAACGATAATAATATACTGATGCAAATTCGATGACATAACAACAACTTTTAAACTGGATATTTTACAGATTTTTTTGGTCTACATCGGCTGCATTAATGCATTTTACAGAATTTAAATTTTCTGATGCAACTCAGAGATGCATTTACGAACAGACAGGCTCGTGAGTTACTACACTACCGATAACTGCTTAATTGACCACAGAGCCAAATGCTTTAAATATATTTTGACAACTATGCCTTTTTAAATCTTAATTGCGATATTTATAAAAATAAAATATGTTTGAAATGTGTGTTCTTAAATACAATTCAAATCTATTTTAATGTTTTTTGAATACGGAGGTAAAAATGTTCATTTCTTAATCACATTTATCCAATGCGATTTGCTTCAGAACTAAAGTGAAGAGAAGAATTTTTAAATCAATTTTATTTGTGACAATCGTACTCTGCCTAAAAGTTATCCATACTCGAATTTGAAATTAAATTAGGCTAAGAAAATAAAATGATGGAAAAATGAATCAAAAAAAATTAATAATTTCACAAAATTGTAATAAAACATTGCTTAATTTCACCAAATGCTTTTCTAATTACCGGAGGCGGCTTTAGTCGTTTAAAGAAGATGTAGGGCCTATTCGTAAATGTATCACTGCGGTGCACAATATGATTATTCTGCACTGTCACTGTTAATCAGCTGTTGCATTTTAGTGTTTGCATTTACGAACGATGAAGTATTAGAAATTCCATAAGAGACACAATTTTAAAAACAACGTAACGACAGTTGGTTTTCGAAATTAGAAAACTTATTTATTTTAATAATTCGAATTAAAACATTTTATTCCTGTATTTTAATAAAATTTAAATATTTTTTAAAGTGTAAAGAAAGTAATTTGTGAGAAAATGTTTTTTTATTCTAAACTACTGCTACCGTTCGAAAGATTTTAAAAAGTTTACGTTTTTCTCTAAATGGAATAAATAATTAAAATCGTTAAAAGACATTTTTATGGACAATTTTTCAGTTTAGTTTGGAGCCATGTTGATAAATCTTGCGTATCGTATGGTACTGTAGGGGTGGGGTGACTGTATTACAGCATTTTCGAAGCCATACAAAATCAAAAGAATTTTTGAAAAAAAAAACAGGAGTTATAAGAAGTATTTGAATGTAAAGGTTATAAGTAAAAAAAAACAAACGTTTGAAACGATTCGTAAACCAGTATAGATTTTAAAATGTTCCAAACAAATTTTTTGAACTCTCACCAGTTATCATTTTTTTCGAAAATGTTTTCGATATTAAAAACAATTAATATTTTTAATTGCTGTGTAAATTTAAGTCATTTCATTCGTTGTCAAACGAAAATCAAGGTACATTTCCCTTTGTTTAATTATTCATTTCCTAACTTGTTTTCTAAACCGATTTTGTGTTTTATATGTTTTTTTTTTCATCGAATTATTTTGTTCGAACTTTGTTTCAATTAACGTATTTTGTTTTAAATATTAAAACTGATTCGATTTACACAACATAGACGATTAGTGTTGTTGTATATTTTAATCGAAATCAAAAAAGTTTAGAATATTCAAAGCTTAAAAAAATTTCGATTTTAAGTAAAGAGAATACAAAATACGAGACAATATATAGAGAAATAATTATTTCGCATAATTATTTTGTTTGAAAACGTTGCCATTTATAGTAAGTTTTAAATTTTTTGTGATTTTTAAAATAAAAATTTAAAATAAATACGGAATAACTACAAGAGTAATTGCACTAAAAATTCTTATTTATATAAATTAAGTTGACTCAGTAAAAAATAAGAAATGAAAATTAATTTAATTTAAAACTACTTTAGTGTCAGTTCGAAATACACAAATTTGAATATATTTTCTTTTCGAAGATTCAAAGCTGTTACAGCTTCCGTAGCTCATTTTAAAAATTGTTTAAGATTTTGATCATTGATTGCAGATGATTTTTAAAAGCAAATTATGCAACTCGATTTTAAGAACTTTAGGTCTGCATCAGATATACAAAAGTAAGACTTACTTTCAAAACGTCAGTTGCTTTGTATTCGAACAATATATTTTGTTTCATAATGCCGTGGTACTAAATGTTTACAATGCATACCATTCCAAAATGTCGCAGACAAGTATTAGAAACTTTGCAACCGAGCAACTAACGCATCAGTTTCTAAATTGATGCATTGTTTCGCAACTTTGTATATATACAAGATCTAAATACTGCAGCAAACTGTATACAAACTTTGTATTAACACATTTTGGAAGTCAGCTTAACTTTACAATACCGATACGAATCTAAATCTATGGAGCGCAGTGATGCATTACGAACAGGGCCTTGTAGATTTCAGTCGATATCGAATGTCACAATTTCCTGCTTGGTTTTTAAATACGTGCCGATTTTTATAATCTAAAAAAGGAAATACAATTCAATTAGTTTAACCCTTCGTGGTTGCAATTTTTTTTTCTATTAATTTTAATTGTTCATCATTTTGTCGTCTTTTCAAATTTCAGTGTAAGGAAAATAATTTAAAGGGAAGTGTTTTACAAGTAAAAGAAATACCGCTGTCATACTTTACAATAAAAGTAGAGACGGTCGTCACTGGGTGTTGGTCGGGTACGTACGGTTTGCGATTGGGTATTTTTTTTTAAATTTTTAAGACACGTTTTGAATTATACCCAGAAAGTATACAAAGCTCACCAGATGTTATGAAAAATAAATCATCGAAACTATATGGCGATTTATAATCGCCAAGCTTCTAGCGATTATGATTTACAGAACACCAAACATGTGGTTTCAAAAAGCATCGAAACTTTTAGCCGAAATATAGATTTTCAGATAATTAAACCTTGAAATTGCAAAAGTTCATAATTTATGTTCGAAATTCTTCTAGCGAATCTAAAATTTACGTGATTTACTAAAACGTTAATTAATTGTTGTAGTTTGTTGGCGCTAGAATTGTTCTTAACAGTTTTCTGTTTGTAATGTGTGAATTTATGACTCTATTACGGTTTACAACTCAACTCTACCTTTTAGTTAAAATTTGGTATTATCAATTACAACTCAACCTTCCAAAAATTTTATGTTGAAATTACACTGTGTTTCAACTTTGTTGTGGTATTACCGTTTAAAACTATGTGTTAATACGGTTGACAAAAATTTCAAAAAATTACAACTCATCGGTAGCAATTGTAAGAATTACAACCAAAAAAGTTGAGTTGTCTTTTAAATGACCAAACTGAGTTGAGTTGTAAACCGTAATATGTGAATTAAAGTTGAAAGTTGAAGTTTGTGTTAGTTATGCTGGTTTTAAAATCTTTATTAATTTTAATTTATTAAAGGTTTCTTTTTTATAAACTTTTAAACCTTTAATAAATATAAAATTTTGTAAATTTTTTAAATATATTGTAAAAACAATTTGGAATAAATTTTATAAATTTCAAGTTCGAAAAATTGATTAGTCATTCTAAAAGAAATTTGTGAGTATTTTAATGCAGAAAAATTTACAAAAGAATTTTTCTTAAATTATGAAAATTTTTAAAACACTAATCGTTAAATGTAAATTAAAATTATTTTAACCAATTTTAAAACTTTAGTTTTTTTAACCAAATTAAAATTTGTTGTTAAATTGAATTTGTTTTTTAACTCACACTTTAATACTCCCTCCCATACATTGCTGACAATTTTTGACATTTTTATCAAAAAATTATAAATCCTAATTTTGTGAAAAGTGAAAGTAAACTCCATTAGCAGGTTATTATAAATACAATTTATATAAATTTTTTTTTTAATAAAATGTAAATATTTTTTTATATATAAAAATAATAAAACTTTACAAAACCAGCTATAAAAATTCACATAAGAAAAATACTACAACATATTTTTGTTTTGAGTTAATTTTAACAAAAGCATCTTGTACTATTTTTTTTGTTTAATAAAAAATGGGCATTTCATATTGCAGATTTTTTTAATTTTATTTTCTTTAAAAAATATAAATAAAAATAAATATAAAAAACAATGCAAACAAGTTCAGGCTCGAAAGTATTCCTATTTGAAAAATAATAATCATTTTTAGGAACAAATTTATATCTATTAATAAAAAATATTATACAATAAATTATAAATATTATGGAAAAACAAAAACAAATAATAATTATTAAGAATAATGTACTAAACCGTATTAAGTATATAAAAGAAAATCAATATATTCATATTTATATATAGAATTATATTTATATAACTATAATTAAATACACACAAACATATATATGCTGCTGGAAATAATTATATAACAAACGTTTTTTTTTGTGAATTACAAAAAAACTCACTTATTCCTCATACTTATATCTAAAACAACTTTCACAGGTATTTAGAAGAAATATCTATTTAAACTATTTTTTATTTAAAATTTATTTTAATTATCAGCCCAATTATAAACAAAAATTCCGTTCGAGTTTTTTCACTTTTCCCTTTTCTCCAATTATAAATTTTTCCCCTTTTGATTGACTGCGGAAAGTGAAAAAAATCCGGGGGAAAAAAGTAAGTATTCTAAATTATAAAATAAAAATTATATGAAAATTAACAAAACAAACTCCATTCAAATTACTGTGATGACACTTTTTCATTATTTTTCCCCACGGAATTCATAATTGGAGGAATCTTTTCTCGAGAAAAATTTTTTCCGTGGGAAAGAAATTCCGTGAGAATATTCATAATTGGGCTGTATTTCTTTTCTTATTTCCTTATCAGGGTTGCCAGATTGTTTTCGGCCCAAATCCTCCAATTAAGAGTTTTTATTCCCAAAAGTCTCCCTGAAAATAATGCGGTTTAACATAAATTTTACTTCTTAGGGCCAGTTTTTGACTTCGTATTTAAATGTCATTTATTTTTAAGTTCTATTTAAGTACAAAATTCAGTTTTTCAATGCACACTTAAATGACCAATCTTGCGCATTTAAAGCCCATTTAAATAATATAGTTTTACCATGTGGTTATGGCATATTTTGTTGTTGTTTCGCTAAACTAAACAAACATTTTAGCCATTGATAGAACAATATTTTATGTTTTGCACACATTTCATAATGAAAATAGTAATTAAAAAGTTAAAATATTTAATAAAATAAGTTTAGGCAGTGAATACTGGCATTTTTTTTTAAATATATTCAAAATATTTTTCACTAAATTTGCAATTCATTGTGTTTGTTAGCAGCTGTTTTTCATAAACAATGGAGATTTATTTTGATATTTCGTAATGCTGCCATATTTTTATCATAGTTAAATGAGAACGATCATAAATGACTGAAAAACTGAAACTGTATTTAAATACTACTTAAATTTAAATGCAAATTAACTAAATGCGTATTTAAATATGAAGTCAAAAACTGGCCATTATTCACGATAGAGGTAATTCTTTAACAAACCTTGTTTTCAAGGCGAATTAATTAACAGGTAGTCTTAAGAGCCCAGCTGAGTTTTGTTTATGTTCAACGTTGTTCTCAAAATTTTAATATAATTATAAAAATAAAAAATTTTAAATTAATTGCAAAAAGTAAAAAATATCAAAAGCAAAAATTGAAATGAGTTATTGCTGCATACGAGTATACAGGAGAAAGAAACCAACCAATTTTATTTGAAGTACCAAATAATAATAGAATTCCTTTTCTTCCTTACGATCTGACTTCAAGGGTTGTGAACACTAACACACATACGTAAATAAACACTTATGTTTGAAAGGAACAATAATCACCCCTATCGTGAATAAAATGTGAAATTTTTGTTCACGTGAAATTTTTATTGCACCCGAACTGAATTTGGGAATTTCAAGTGAACAATTTTTTGCATAACTTGAATATTTTTATCATTGCCTGTATTCGCTATAGTAACTATAAATAAAAATCAGAAGAGATATTGTCAAAAAAAAAAATTATCAGAAAAATTATAATGTTACATGTAAAAAAAAATTAAATATAATTTTGGTCTTATAATTATTTCCTTTAGTGTATGTATGTGAAATGCAAAAAAACAACAAATAATCTTAAAGACATTTAAAAAGAGGGAGAAGAATTTGATTAGTGAATTAAAATTTTTATTTTATCATAAGATTTTAAATAATTCACAGCCACAACTTACACTTGAATTTAGTTAAAAAACCGTTTCATTGCCTTGTTAAACTTGTTTAATTAAGTGAATTTTAAAAATTCACGGATAAGCGAACGTTAACTTCAAAATCGATGAAAAAAAATACACAACGGTAAAAACAACAAATGAATTTTCAAATCCATATTCCGATATTATTTCTCCATGATAGAAACCTATAAACAAGGCGAATAAATTATAAGGTGGTAGCGATGGCGAATTCATTGATTTTTGCCGGTAGCCTTACTGTCGAACTTTATATATAAAAAATCTGTATACTATTTTTTTATATGTAGTTTGACATTCGGTCTAACGGCGAAAACTAATGAATTCGCCATGGCTACCACCTAATAATTTATTCGCCTTCCCATAAGACTGTCAAACTTTTGTCTGTATTTTTTTTTTTGTTGCATTTTATAACACATCGTATCTTTTACATCATCACACTTTGAATTTTTGACAAGTCGTAGCTTTAAAAGTCTAAATAGCAAGTGTTAAAAAGAAACGCTGGAAAAAAAGAAAAGCCTGTCCGGAGAAGACTAAGCCATTCCCAAAAGAAACTTAGATCCTCAGTTTATGTTTTTCTTTTGATATTTTTTTAACGTATGACAAATTTGTTTTCTACATTAAAAGGCCGCCTTCAGAAAAATTCTCCAGTTACTGTGTGTAGCAATTAAAAAAATCATGTATTTCGAGTAATTTTGTTTTTAGTTTTAACTCTTAAAAAGTGAGAGATAAATTTGCTAGAAATAATTTCAATGAGGATTTTATTTAAAACATAACATAAACTATAACAAAAAGAATCCTTTAAAATAAACACCAATATATTGCTTAAAGACAAAATTAAAACTTGTAAAAATAAAAAAATTAAAAAGCTGAAATTAGATTTAAAAAAATAATAAAAAAAAAATATAAACATTAGACTTCCACAGCAAATAAATTTAAATAAAAGCTAAGAATAATAAGTAAACACACACACCCACACACATGTTCTTATTAAGCAACAATAACATTTTTTTTTCATTTTATTTTCCATATGATATTTTAATATTTCTTATTTTTATACTTAAAAAACTTATTTTTACATTTATTAATATTTAAAGAATATAAAATTAAAAAAAAACAGAATTGTAATTTTAGGATTTTATTTCAGCTGCATTTTTATTTTATTTTTTACAATTTAAATTTAAAAAATTTCACATTTATTTTGCTAAAAATAAAACGTTGATTCTTTTGCTTAAAATTAAAAAGACTTTCAAATTTTATCTTAAATAAAAAGAAATACAATAGTTAATAATTAAAAAAAAAAAAACCTTTAAACAACTCAGTAATTATGTTCTACATATTTAATTTACAAAAAAAAAAAAAAAAAAAAAAAAAAAAAAAAAAAAAAACACAAATATACTAAACTTTCAAAATAAAAAAAAAATGATTAAAAAATTATTGTGAAATTATAAAAATTTTTATTAGTTTATTATTAAATAAAAGCAAACAGCAAATATAAATTAAAGGAAAAGCAGAAAAAAATCTTTCATACTTTAGAGCATAACATAAGAGAAATTAAAAAAATAAACACACACATACTTTAAGGCCTAAAAACTAGTTTAATTTCTAAAGAAAGCTAAAACAAGAACATAATTTAAAAAAAAAATAAAGTTTGTTAAACGTCAAAAAGTGTAAACTTTACAATTTACACAGAAAATAAACAAAACTAAATTCCAATGAAAATATATTGTATTTAAAAAAAAATTGTGTTAAAAAAATCGCGTTTTTTTAATTTTGTCATTCAATAATATTGCAAACAAAGATCATTAAATAAACTGTAATTATTAAAAATAAAAAAAATATTTTTTTTTTTAGTATATAAATAAAATAAAAAACAAAATCCTCATATTTGAAAAACTTAGAATAAAAAGATTTATTAAAAGAAAAAATAAATAAATGCAATATACAAAAAAAAATGTCATTATACTTTATATACCATTAAAAAAGCAACAGCAACATACATACATACATTTATAATTATTATATACACACAGATACATAAATATAGGTTTAAAAATAAAAACAAACTTCTAAAACTTATATACTAAAATACAACAACAACAAAAATGTATGACAATTTGAATAAATAAATACATACAAAATATATAAAACTACATGCAGTTCTTACTGATAAATATCGCAGATCTATATAAGTTTAACGAGAGAAAGTAAAACTTAAGTAAAAAAAAATAATAATAAAAATATGAAATAAAATGAAAAAAATAAATAAAACATCAAATAAAAATATGTGTTTTTATTTAACAAATTTAGTAGTAAAAATTTTTTTTATTAATTAATTTCGCTGGTCTTATGTAGAAAGGCCCTAACTCGCATATATGTAACTTTACAGGAGAAGGTAAAAACATAACAGAAACTGTATTTATCACAATGTAATACTAAAAATGCAACTGCTTAGAAAACCGTTATTTTTGATACTATTGCAATCAAATTATGTGACAAGGTGTATCTGTGTGAAATGTATTGGAATCATGAAAAATTTCAATTTCGTAAAAAATCGAATTAGGGCCTTTCTACATGAGACCAGCGATTTGTAAAATCAAATATTTACGAGCAACTTGTAGAAATTTTTAGTTACTTGAGATCTCAAATACGGATGGCTTTTATTTCAAATACGCTGTTTCTAAGTTTTCCTTTTCTTTAGTTTTTTTTTAATTTATTAAAATAAGAAAAGTTAAAAGTTGCCCTAAATTTTTTTTAATAATAATTTTTCATAATAAATTTTTATGTTGCCATGAGAAGCTTACGGGATAGCAAAAGTAGCACGTAATGAATATTCATGACTCTTTTCAGTTTTTTCTCTCATTCCTGTTTCTCTCTTTCGTTTTTTGCAGTTCTATGTTTGAGCAGTGTTACCAAAATGGTAAACACTTGAAAAATTTGTTTATTAAACCTCATAAAATTCTCTCATTTGCTACAAAAGAGTCTAGATTATGACGCGTGATGACTTACGGAGATACTCCAAAGAAGAAAACAATAAAAAAAAGTCAGGTACAATGCCCCTAATATAAACTGACTCTTACAGAAACGAGTCATCTATGCTGATGACATCCTTATTGCTTCTTCAGGGGCAAGGGCAAGGACTGTTAACGAACGAGTTAAGGCTGGTTCACCGGCAAAAATTTTGTTCCGAAACATTTTTTTTTTATATGTAGATTGACATTTTATTTTTTGAGAGAGAGAGAGAGAAACTACATATAAAAAAAATGTTTCGGAACAAAATTTTTGCCGGTGAACCAGCCTATATTTGACTGCACTTACAGACTATTTCAAAAGGTGGGGCCTTAACTTTAACATCAGTAAGACTGTCGCTATGATGTTTAACGGAAAGCGTAAATACATTTACCCGAATTGCAGATCATTCAGACCGTGGTTAAGAGTTGGAAGTGACGTTATCAGGACCTCGGATAGGTTAAACTACCTAGGTGTCACCTTCCATGAAAACTTTTAGTTTTATCGGCATATCGACAATGTGCTTGAGCGCACCAAGAGGGCTTACTTCGCGTATCAGGGCGTGCTAAAGCGCAGAAGTTGATTCGATACAAAAGTACGCCTTTTGGTGTACCGCCAGATCATACGTCCTCTCATCTCTTACGCCTTTCCAGCTTGGTTTAGAATTTCCTCTGCCCAGATGGAGAGACTTAGGAGATTGGAGAGGCGGATCTTAGTTGCGTGTCTTGGTTTGAGACCGTATATAGGGCGTAACGGAGAGTTCCGTATGCCCTCTTGTAGCTCTATACACAGTGCAAAAAATTTTATTACTTTTAAAAATGTAAAAGTAATTGTCCCTTTTTCAATAAAAAAAAAAAAAACATCTAATATGAATAGATAAAACGGAGTTGAACTTGAATATCCTAGACACAACACAGTGTTGCGGAGGACAAATAAGTTCGAAAAAATACATTTTCGACGCGCTTTCAAATATATCAAGCGTGGTTTTGACAGCATGAAAATGTATAAAAAAACAAGTAGCAAAGCATTTTATTTGAGCAAATCAAGTGTTTTGGAAAAAGTCTCGTCAAAAACACGAAATTTTTAAAAATTCGATTTTGACCCCAAAAAATGATTTTTTTTTTTTATTAAAAAGTTCAAAACTTGTTTTTTTCATAAACTTAGCGTCCTAGAGCTTAAATAAGCAAAATCTGTGATCATCTCTTATATGTATAAAAGTGGATTTTTATAGTAAAAAAAAAAACACAAAATTTTTAAAAATTCGATTTTGACCCAAAAAATGAATTTTTTTATTAAAAAGTTTAAAACTTGTTTTTCTCGTAAATAAAGCGTCCTAGAGCTTAAATAAGCAAAATCTGTGCTCATCTCTTAAATTTATAAAAACTCGATTTTGACCCCAAAAAATTAATTTTGTTATTAAAAAGTTTAAAACTTTATTTTCTTGTAAACTAAGCATCCTAGAGTTTAAATAAGCACTATTAGACGTTTAAAGAATATGGTAGTGCCTTACATTTTGCAGAAACTAATTTTCTGTGTGAATTTAAGCATATTTCTTATGTTATTTATTAAGCACTAGGTCAGTTTTATAAATAAAAATTTTTATTATTTATAAAACTGACCTAATGCTTAATAAATAAGAAAATAAAAACTATTTAAAAAGGTCAAAAAAACATTTATACATATTTCTTATGTTTCATGAAAGTTCTTTCAACAAAAGACAAAAAAACGGGAAAGCAAAAAATTAAAATGAACAGTCAAATGACACATCCTTTTTCTTTTAATTTGATTTTTAATAAGTAGATATTTTTACATTAATTTCTTTGGTGCACATAAATTTTTCATTTATTATTTTTTTACGCAAAATATTGTCCGAAAAGGTTGGGAAGCACTATTAAATTTATGTATAAACATTGCCAGCCTGTACAATATATATACTTAAGTTGGCAACGTACAACTAAAGGTTGACACTCATAATTGACAGAATGTAAATATTTTACTAGTGTTTATTTGTTTTCTTTATATCGCCCAGTTTTAACATAAATTGAAAACTTATTGCAAATCAATAGCAAAATTGTCGCAACATTCCTCATAATTTAAATAAACTAAACAAAATGGCTGTAAACTAACTGAAATAAAGAAGATATCAAAAATCTTTAAACATGAATCAATCTTTTAGTAAAAAAGGAGAAAATAAATCTCCAGAAACACCACTAGCAACACATATCTCATCGTACTCTAACAATTCATCAAATGATATCATTGAAACAACAAATGAATTGAGTAAACTGCAGTCTAAATCATATTCAATAATGCAACAGCAGCGAGAACAACAGTTAAAACAATTGCACCCTGCTCATTATTTTTGTGTTGCAACGATAGCGCAGCAACCACGAAATCAATGGATGGAAGTTGACGGTAATAGAATTGATGGCATGGATTCACTTTCAAATGCCTCGATTAGCTTTGGAGAGATATTCTCGACATTCATTTCCATTATACTTAGAGCTATATCTATATGGATTAATATTAAATTGGCTATAAACTATTATAGTCAAGGACATCAAGATTACTTTATATGGACTGTGATATGTATAGCAACTCCCATGTTTGTAACAATGCTAATACATGCCAACATGTTAGTAAGGATTTGTTATGTGACCTTAATATTTTTTTCTTAAAATGTTTTTCTGTTGTAGGTGCTATCAAGATGGTAAATTCAAAAGTGGGTTTTACCAAATTTTAAAAACTCTTTGTCTAGTCATAATATCTTCGTTTTTATTTCGATATTGGAGTTCTCTAATGTTTGCCATTAAATGTAAAAGAGCTGAATTGATGGGTGATAAGGAAAAGCAATTAAAGTAAGTAAATTTGAATTTATTTTAAAAAAATATTAGTTTTTTTTTGGTATGTGATGCGTTTTTCATTCATACGAACAGAAAACAAGTAAGAGTGCTATATTCGGCTATGCCTAGTAACTCCAATCAAAAAAGCCGAGTGACCGAGGTTTAAAAAAAATTTAGTACTGCATATATATACAATTTTATACAAAATGCCATCGGCTCTTAATGGGTTAAGCAATTTTAAAAAATTTAAGTATTTCTTCAAAGATCTGTTCAAAAGATTTAAAATGATATCCATATTGATATTTAAAAAAATTTGAAATATTCAGAGGCCCTAACTTGGATTTATGGAGTCGGAAATTGCTATTGCAGAAATTACAAACGAAATGATTAACTTAGTTATTCCCTTTTTCCACTTTTTGTGGTGAAGGGTATAACTGTACTACACATTTATAATTTTACATAAAAATGCCACCGGCGCTTAATGGGTTAAGTATTTTTAAACATTTTTAGAATTTTCTTAAAGATCTCTTTAAACGCTTTAAAATGATACCCATTTTGATATTAAAAAAAATTGGATAATTTCAGAGCCCCGTAACTCGGAAATATGGGCCAATTTTTTCACTCGATGTTTTTTTTTTCTCTTAATTTTTTAATTCTCTATCGTCCCGTATATTTGATTGGAATTACTTCATTATCATCATACTACAGGTAGGCGTGGTGTTTTGCATGCTGCGTCTAAGGACATGGAGCGATCTTGCTGATTTCCAATAGCACCTCTTCTGACACTATATCTGATCGGTTGGCGTATTTACGTTTTAATTTTGTTATATCGTGTTTGACATTTAACGTTTACGGCGAAAATTAATAAATTCGCCATTGCGACCACCAAGTATTTATTCGCCTTCAAATTATACTTATGTATCATATATGGAGTTTGACATTTGGGGTTTCAGAGAAAGTTTCAATTCGCCATCGCGACAACCCAGTAATTTTTTCGTCTTGGTTGAGTCAGATTTTTATATGGAAGAGCTTACATTTTCTTTATAATTAAAAATTTTATTATTTTGTAAATTACCATTTTCAAGGAAATCAATATTAAAAATTTTACGAAATATTATGCTGTAAAATTGGGAAAATATAACAGCCTAAAGCAAAAATCTAATATCATCAAGGTGAAGGGTACATAAGATTCGGCACGGCGAAATATATTACTCTTACTTGTTTAATATGCCATTTTAAATGAACAAATATTGATTTTTTTTCAATTTAGAAACTACAAATTAAATATAAGAGAAGAGAGCGATGTTGCCCTCATACGATTATTCGAATGTTTTCTGGAAGCGGCACCACAAAAAATTCTACAAATATCAATAGTCTTAGCCCACATTGATAAAATGAAAAGTAAGTTAAATTACGTTTAAGTCAATAAAAATAATAAATATTTTAAAATATCTCTCTCTTCTTAAGTTTTACAAGTTATAGCTATTATATCGTATTTTGGTAGCATGGCCTGGTGTCTCTCAGTCTATCATCGTTATAATCGTTATTCACAAAGTGATAAATACAATATAACTACAATTGGCGTAATATTACAATTATGTTGGCACTTTTGTATATCAGGTAAAGAAGTCCTATAAATTATGAAATTTTTTAAAGTGTAATTTTATTTGTTTTTTTCAGTGCTGCCACAACCGAAAAATTTTTACAACCAAAATTTGCTTTAAAAGTTACCAAATGAGAAAAAAAATAACCAAATTTCAATATTTAGTATTTTTATTAAATAACATTTAAAATGGATACAATATTATAATGTAACTTATTTGATTTAAATTCAGTTAGCAATAATAATAACAAAAATAAAATTTTTTTACCTACATATGTATGTATGTAATAAGTAACGATTGTACACGTATGTTTAAAAAAATAAAAGTTTGTTTAAAACAAAGTAAACAAAACTTGCAGTTCACAGTATAACAGTTTGAGACCATAGATTTACTTATTAAAAGTTCACTGCATATTAAAGTGAAATTTCACATTTAGCAAAATTAAAAGTTGCTGACAGTGTTGTAAAAGAAAAGTATTATAAGCAAGTGAGTAGCAATAAAGTCGAATTCATAACAGGTGGCTCCACTAGCGATTTTAGTCACAGCTGTTTTATTTTCAGTTGTCTTGGTAGCAATTCGAAAAATTGAAGAATATAAAAGCTTAAAAAGTATAACATAAAAAATATGTACCTGTGTATTATTATTTTGGAGAAAAAATAACCAAAATCCTAAAAATATTCACATCTCCACATTAAAGAAAAAATAACCACTTTTGGTTAGAAATAACCAAAAACGGCAGCCCTGGTTTTTTTCTCTCTCTTTCTCTCTCTCTCTCTCTCTCTCCCTATTTCCTTTTAGTTTCTCGTACACTTTGTATTGCTTTTGTAGCCAGTATATTTCCCCTGTGGATTTTAATCGCTTGTTTAATTCATGCTTTATTATTTGGTTTTGTCACCTTTATTGTAGACCGACCTAAATTTGCCCGAAACTCTTTGTGCAATTTTCTTTTTTGTTTAATCTTAGGTATAGTATATATTTTTACTTTTATTCCGGTACGGGATACTCCCACTCGTTATAAATATATTCTTTATTATATATTTTGTTCGCTCGAAAATATTATTTGTGTTATATTATTTATATTTAATGCTAAAAACGATTTACGATCTCTATCTATACTGTTTTATTCGTTATGTTTAATGGCTTTAGCATTTTATTATGTTGGCATTGCATTTATGGTAATTTATTATTTATATTTTCATCCACGCATAACAGCGAGAACTTCGAAACGTATTATAAATGTTAATTAAAAGAATTCCAAAATTATTTCGAAAACTAACATTAATAATTTACAATATATGTAAGTATATATGTTTGTATATCACAAATTTATAAATTTAAGTTAACAGTCAGACTAAAATATGTGTAATTAATATTTATTATAATGTATTTTTAATATTTCGAATTTTGTAATAAAGTCAGTGTTTTGATTGCATAACATGTTTATTGTTTTATTTTAATATTGCAACGGAACATAAAAATAATTTTCGATCAGTATAAAATGACAATATTGAATAATTATGGTATGTAGTGAAAAAATATCGATTTAAAAACTATGGCCTATAATCATAGCCTTAAATAAAGTATACTTTTCGAGTTCTAAAGTACAGTGTTCTTTGAAGTGTACTTTTTGTGTACTATCGACACGTAAAAGTATATTTTAGAGGTAAAAGTCAGTTTTAAATATAAAACCCAACCAACGTTTCCAA
The DNA here is from genome assembly GCA_916610165.2 of Gymnosoma rotundatum. Classification (NCBI taxonomy): domain Eukaryota; kingdom Metazoa; phylum Arthropoda; class Insecta; order Diptera; family Tachinidae; genus Gymnosoma; species Gymnosoma rotundatum. The sequence goes on along the minus strand of OU744340.1, from coordinate 113,203,260 downwards.
TAACTATCTGCTTTAACATTATGATCATGACGAGTTTTGAATCAAATAACATTTCGAGTTAATAAATTTAATACTTATTATTATCAGCCCAATTATGAATATTCTCACGGAATTTCTTTCCAACGGAAAAAATTTTTCTCGAGAAAAGATTCTTCCAATTATGAATTCCGTAAGAATAAAATTATAAAAAAGTGGCATCATCGTAATTTGAAGGGAGTTTTTTTTGCATATTTTCATATAATTTTTATTTTATAATTTAGAATACCTACTTTTTTCCCCCGAATTTTTTTTACTTTCCGCAGTCAATCAAAAGGGGAAAAATTTATAATTGGAGAAAAGGAAAAAGTGAATAAACTCGCATGGATTTTTTTAATAATTGGGCTTTATTATTTTTGTTTGTTTTTTTTTAATGACAAAATTCTTAAAAAATGATACTAATATTTTTGTGTGAAATTATGCCTTTAATATTAAAAAGTTTAGAAATTCATCTACAACGGCGAAGAACTTGTAAAGTGACTAAATTTAGAGTCAATTTTAACGCCGAAAGGATATTTTATGAGAGTCGACTCTTCAGTAAAACCGACTTTAGTTCTCTTAAAGTATACTTTATATTTCACTATGAATATGGGCCATTATTGTTTTTATAGTTTTAATTTTGGTTTTTGTTTTGAAATCAGTTGAAATTTACCACACTCTAAAAGAATGTTCGATCCTTTTGGAATAAGACGGTGTTTCGGTTGAAAACAAGCGGTTTTAAGTCTCTAGATATAGTGGAGACCTTAGATATCTCTAGAATCGTAGGCTTTTTCGAATTTATGTGTATGGTTTACGATTTCTGCAAACAAATTTCAAAAAGCAGAGCTACTTTAAGGTTTAGTCAGCAACTCAAAATTAAGTTTTGTTTTAATAGAATTAAATGATTATTAGCCATGTCACAGAACTCAATTCCGATTGAAGGTGATTTTAGTTATTTAGAAAATAAATAAATATTTGTTTTTTCTGATGATGCTACACAAAGAAGTAGCGAAATATTGAAAAAATAAAAAGACCTTGTGCTTAATAAACAAAATTAAAATATAATTAATTTATATCTCAAAACCGATAAATAACTTGAAAATTATTTTTGTTTCGGATCAAAAAATTAAAATCAAACATTAATATTTGGTCGAAAATTTAAAAATCATATTCAATTTCATCTAAATGGTTGCACAAATAAAAAATTTTACAATTTATACTACATTGCAGATAGATACAAAGAAGGCTGAAATGGTTGTAGCGAACCAGAAAGTAAGCATAACTGAAAAATAAAATGTCATTGTAAAAAAAACCAAATTAAGAACAATAAAAAATCAAGTAATAATAATAGTTATTAATGCTTAAAGAAAAAATGAATTAAAAATATCTCTCGACTCATCTCCTAATTTTTATGAAAAAAGGCAAAACTATTAAAGCCCCTGGCAACTTCTTTGGGAAATGTACACATCTTAAATTGGGCACAGCCAACCGAATATGCCATATTTAATTAAATTAAACTCAGCTTTTAGTTTGATTAACATAAAATTCTAATTTGCTTTGTTATATCTCACTGTTAAACAATTCTACAATTTAAAATTATTTTCGATTTCTTAACTTTAAGTTAAAAAAAGCTTAATTCGAAACTTTAACAATTTAAACAATTTTAAAAACGAGAAATGAGAAGAAATAAGCAGATGGTAAATGTAAATAAATCTTAAATGGCAAAAAAAATCTGTTTCAACTATAAATTATATTGACAATAAAGTTTATTTTTGCTTAATAATTCATACAATTGAGCATTTTCATTCATTGTATCAATTTATTTTTCTATAAATATTTGTTGATCTAAAGCTTAAAAAGGATTGCTATTGTATGTAGTCTCGGTACTAATTTTTAGTACAACCGTTGTTTTTTTTTTTAATTTTTATTTTTCACTTGTTTTAAAGTTAACTTAATTGTTTTAAAAATAATTATGTTTTAAATAATAAAGTTATAATAGCACATCATGGTGTTGCAAATTAATATGCAGCAGTATTTTAGGACAATTAAAATATAAACTAAATGAAGAAATTATAATAAAATTAATTTGTTTAAGGTTATAGGATTTCAGTAAATTTGTTACTTCTATTTTAAATGTTTAAAATATACATATTAACATTACCAACGTTTCCATTAACTAACTGCTTTAAGATTATGCTCCTGACGAGTTTTGAATCAAATATCACTTCAAGTTAATAAATTTAATACTTTGAAATTATTATTTTTTCTTTTTTGTAAAATGTTTACGAAAGCTAATGACAAATTTCTTAAAAATGACACTAATAGTTTTGTGTAAAAAGATACCTTTTATATTTAAAAGTTTAGAAATTCATCGTTAAGGTATTTCTGCCTCTTTTTTGCTACAAAGGCGAAGAACTTGTAAAGTGGCTTATAATAAACTTCATATTTTTCAATAAAAAACTATGAAACAAGTTACATATATTAAAATGATTCAAACTGTGTGTGTTTATAGGAAAGGGAGCTACAACAGTAGTGTGTAATTTATTATCTTTTTGTTTCGTACTTCGTTTTGTTTTTATAATTTTGTTCTTTCAAATTAAGTTTAATTATGGCCTTTATATTAGGAAGTAGACGGAGTTTTAGAATATTTAAAAGAATTAATAAAATTATCAGTGCAATGTTTTGCTTGCAGGAGCAGTTGAATATGTGATGTTAGAAATATTTGTTGTGGTAGTAGTAACATTTTCTAAGTTTACTGTTGTTTCTAATTTCTGTTGTTGCTCATGTTGTAACTGCAATTTAAGCCTCTTTTTGGCCTGTAAATCAGCCAATGTCTGTTCAATTGACCTTATATCCTTTTTATTCTTGCTGGGTACAATACCATAACTAACATTTGTTTCAGTTTTACGAGCAGCCTCTAAGGCTGCATCCTGTCCAATTAAATGAGCATATTTATCCTTATAATTAAATGTGGGTTTAATTTCAGTTTCTATTGCTTGTTTTGAATTAGAAGATTGTTTGTTGTTATTAGACGATAATGAGGATGATGAAGTTTGGGCAGCTGAGGCATTAGCAAGGTTAGCGCGAGCCAGTCTTTTTTGTTCCAATTCTAGTTCTTTCTGTTTGAGCCGCCTCTCAGCATATTCCTTGGCTACTTCATCATTCCAACCATCACCATTACGTCTGGCAGACAATTCATCTTCTGTGGGAGTATTTTCCTTTTTATACACAACAGAATAACGATCAACATCTTCACAGCCAAAGCTCATGCATATGAAGCCACCATATTCAGCTACTTCATGTATAACAGCACGGTGTACCTTATCTACGTGCTGAAATTCTATATGATGGCGATCATCCTTAGCAAAGCGACCTATTCGCTCTTCTACATATTTTCTAAATCTTAAGAGTTCCTCTTTTTGTTTATTTTTTAAACGTTCTGCCATTTCCTTCTGTCGCTTGATCAATTTTTTTTGTTCCTCACTGGCAGTTGGAGGTTTGTCCATAGCATTTAGTATTGAACCCAATAGATCCATGGCTATGATTTTTGATACTATTTTATTTTTAAATTCTAAACAATTTATCTCGTAAAATTTTATTTTTTCTTTAAGTTCGCTTAATGGCTGATTATGTTGTGCACTTTTACGGCGAATATTTTTTTCCTTGCATTAAATCAAGGCAATTTGCCTTGGCATTAAATTCTATAGTGACAGCTGTTTTTCTATTCTTGTGTTCTAGTGGTGGATTGTTGTAAATTTTTAAAGTTATCGATTATATTTGAGCAAACGATTTTTCATAGTGATAGTTATCGTAAACGACCGTGCAGTAGGGTGTCTTTTTTTGTTAAATCGGCTTAAATATAGTTAACGGAAGCAGCTCAAAAACGAAAAAAGTTGTCAAAAAATGTGATGCGAAAATTTAGGTCTGACATTTAGTTTCTGAGCTACTAGTTTTAAACCGTCTTCGAAAATTCAATTCGTCTGAATGTTGCTTTTTGTAATGTTTGTGCCTGCAGAACTCAGTCAATTCTAAACCGATTTTGAAATTTACAAAGAATTTTTATGGCTAAGTCCGCATTAACAACAAGTGTCAAATTTGTATTTGAAAATTACATATATATATATGTATGCCTTTTCTTTTGAACCGTTATAGATTGACTAAAACAAAGCTTTCTCTCATTTCAGCGAACTTTATCCAAAAAGTGAAGAGACAGACTTATTATCTTTGTGAAATAAAACTCTTTACTTTTATCAAAATGCTTAAATTTATTGTTACTTTTTTTTATTAAAAGGCTATTTGACATATTAAATAAATTAAAAAATGCATTGTATATTAACATATTAAATAACAAACGAATTCATTGACTAATTATTTTTAATCATTAGAACATTAATAATCCTTAAGTTTGTATTATACTTAGTAAATAAAGTACAAAATTTATTTTGCAAATAAATTGTCAATTAATCAGCGCCTTACTTCTTATGAAAACTTGGAAGGTCTTTAGTTTTTTCCATATAACGGCTAGGACGTATAATTTCTAAAAGTCTTAATATTAAATGTAACATGGAAATGATTAAGAGCATTGACCAAACATTAGCTTTAAAGTAAGAATATAAAATTTCTCCAAAACTGCGTGTTGGCTCTTTCATGACACATTCGTAAACTCTTTCTGTTCGTTGTGTGACATTGTCCCAATTATAAAGTGAGGCTACAATTTCATTACATTTAAATGGGCAAATTATTTCTTGGAAGTCATCAGCATCAGATAGATTTTTTTGTTTATTTTTTGTGTATGAATTATTTCTTTTGTGTCGTTTGCGAGCATAATGGCCATTTCCCATATTTTTTATTACAACAGTTGAATTGTTGTGATTGGAATGATTTGTTTTATTGTTAGTTGTACTATATTTTCGTTTATAAGCCATTTGACGGTTAATGGCTTTCATAACACCCTCATAAATTGAATCACTCTCCGGTTCTGTTAATATTATAAGATTATCTGGTAACACCTCCGGTATTCCACCAACACTTGTCGATACAACTTGTAGACCACATGAAGCTGCCTCAACTATAGCCATGCAATAGGCTTCGGTCAATGATGTATTTACAAAAATATGACCCTGTACGAGATAGTCCCGAACTTTTACATGATCTACTGCGCCTATCATTTCAACACGCTCTTGCATATTGGCCTTTTCACGTATCTCCTCTAAGAGTTCTCGCTTTAGACCATCGCCGACGATAATGAATTTTATGTTTGGCATAGATTTAAATCGTGGTATTACATTGGCTAAGAGATCAATACCTTTACGGTAAACTAAACGGGAAGCCACAACTATATTGACTGTCAAAAAGTAATAAAAAGCAGTTCTTATATCACACAGACTTCTTTTGCAATTATACATACTTGTACCATCATTTGGTCTTTGACTGGGATCTGGTGTAAAAAGAGCAGTGTCAACAGCATTAGGTATCACAGAAACTTTTTCCTTAGGTACACGGGCTCTTAATACTGTATTTTCTTTACCTTTGAAACAAAGTCAAATAAAACATTGTAAAAGTATTAAAGTACCCTTTTCGTTGAGGGCATCATGTTTTCTTACCTATATGAGAAACACATATACAGTGATTTACACAGGTTAAATCAATTTCCAACATTTTATTAGTAAAAACTGCCGATAAGTCAGCAAAACCAAACAAACTATGGTCGGTGAAAACGGTCTGTCAAAAATAATCAAAATAATATTTAAAGCACAATTTAAGGCTTACTTAAGACAGTTTTATTAATCACACTAACCTTTAATCCCAATAATGATGCTATTGTCATAGCTTCATGACCCAAAGCACTAAATGCTGAATGGCCATGAACTATTTCTATCTGTTCTCTTATTAAAACACTTCTTATTAGCGGAGCATTACAAATATACGTTGGCAATATCGATTGTGCATAAAACACTTTAATGGGCAGGTAATAAACTTTAAGGCCATTTGTCAAATAACGTACTCCCTTGCAGTCACCATAGCAGTGCGTTAGAATTATTACCTAAATGCAATTATCAATTTGAATCATAGATTCTATATTATTACTCCTACCTTGTGACCTCTTTTTAAAAGAATTTGTGATAAATTAAAGATGTGTTCTTCTACTCCGCCTATACTGGGATAAAAAAAGTCAGAGGCCATGCTAGATATAGACGAATAAAATTGTTTTCTCTTAAAAATTTAAAATTTTTTAAATTTTCTTACCATATTCGCATCGCTTGTGGAGGTATTGTTTACTTGAAAATTATTTCACTGACAATAACTAGATCAGCTGTAGTAGAGATGGTACTTTTTAATCGATACAAAATAACAGTAAAAGATTACAGTCAAGGCAGATTTATTTTACTAGGTAGTGTCGTCCGCCCAGCTGGTTTGTAGTTGGAAAAGTCAAAAGTTGTTTGTATTTTCCTTTGTTTGTTTACGAATTTCAAAAAACACTAACAACAAGCGTTTGCGAGACAAAGCAAGCATGTGTATGGAAAGTAATAATCTTTTATTTTTCTTTGTGTTTTTGACGTTTCCAACGCACAAAACAACAATAAAAAGACATGTTGTTTTTGTCAATGTTGTATTTGTTGTAGAGCCGCTATTACCTAGTAAAATAAATCTGCCTTGATTACAGTAGTGTTAAAAATAATCAACGTTTCTTGTCAAGAATTTGTTTAATTTTTTATTCATTGTTGAGACCACACAAAACCAATTAATTACCAGGTGCCAGCGTTGGCGAATTCATAATTTTTTGTTGGTAATCATTGCTGCCAAACTCCATACATAAAAAATATGTGTATATTTCTTTATATGCGAAGTTTAACAGTAATTAATTCGGCGAAAATGAATAAACTCGTCTACGCTGTCACTTGGTATTTGATTTGCAAAATGTACAAATTCTGATGGCACTCGTGGAAACTTTAAAACAAATTAATTACTTAACAATATTTAGATTTTGCATTTTATAATTTTTTATTAAACCCGAGATTACAATAGGTTAGTTCGACTGCTCGTCATTATAATACATTAATATAGTAGCTATTTCATAAACTAGAAAAGGAAACAATTTCCATAGATATTTTTTTAAGAAAAGTAGCGCAACAATGCCTATTTAAATATTTTTGTAACTGTGCTCCATTCTTTAGGAAAAGGAAAGAAGAGAGATAAGACAGATGGCCGTCAATGCAATGGACAGTGATGAGATGCCTGCCAAATGTTGTTATTTAGGTGATTGTTTTTTGAAGCAAATAGACATTTTATTAGTTGTTTTACTTCGGATAATAAACAACATTTCTTCAACAAAACACAACAATAAATAATATGTATGTATACATTAAACACAGTTAATACTCGAACGTATGTCGACTTTGTAAATCAAATTGAAAAAGCAACTATTTTGAAACTTGTAGCTAACGAATTCGTTTGTTACACAAAGTTATACTGTCAATCATTATGTGTATGGACAGTACGTATATATATTCTTGGTTCAGAATTTTAAATAGTTAGTCTTATATGGCCCATGCAGTTTCCAAATTTTTGTACGATTTTATTTAGTTTGAGGGCTGCTTGATCAACGTTTAAATAATAACCAAAAAGTATTGATTGTTGTTTCAACGGCCGACTTAAATGACTGAATTGGAACATATGTGTGTAATTTCTGTGTAATAGTTAGTAAATAAAATAATGTTGGCCTTAAAATTGAAAGCAACCAACTGCTTTATGATTTATCTGTTCTGATTTGATTTGTGATAAATTCTTCAGAATTGAAAAAAGAAAAATATGATTATTGCATAAATAAAAAAGCGCAACGTATGCCATGTGTTAATTTAATTCTAACTAAAGCTACCATCTCTAAGAATACATAAACATTTTTGTTATTACGTCTTTTTGTCATCTCAGCTTTGTCAACTATTTTTCTTCATAAAATGCAAATGCAAAACTCGAGGGCGAAAATGGACGAATTTAAAACGAAATTTATGGATTTGTTACACAAACAGGTAGATGTATTTTAAAAAGTTGGTTAATTGAAACTGTTATAATACTTTAATTGCTTTCCGTTTATTGAAAAGACTAACCGACAATTAAAAATACCTGCAATGGGGTTTTCAGACTACTTTATACAAACAGTGTCTGCAGCAGAGCCAAACAAAATAGAATCTTCCAAGAAATCCATAGATGAAACAGATGGAACAAATGAGGAAGCACAAAAATCTGATCAGGAAATATTAGAAAGTATTGAAGAAATATATTTTCAACCAGAAAGTAATGCACAAATGTATGAACTACAGGTAAGTGTGTAAAGTTTTTGTATGTTGTTAAAAAGAGTTTGGAAAGTGAGAGGGGGAAAATAGGTTGTATTTAATGTGCGTGACGTATTTATACATTTATTTGTTTTCAGAATAAAACCTGTTTTAAACACTTTAATTTTATATTTTTTCGTAGTAATTGTTTTTATTATGATTGTTATTCTTGTGTTTTTGTATATTTGTTTACACAGAAAGTCTTAAGCAATGGTGTCGACTATGAACTAATAGAAACTACCATGTTTCAACTTCGTACCCAACATAAGGTCTTATCCAAACAGGTTTTACAAAATATTTTAGAACAACGTAGTGCTTGCAATATTGAATTTGCTGCTATTAATGAAACTCAAAAGGAGTTGGAGGAATCTTTGTGGACCTGTCGCAAGGCTCGTTCATACTTAAATTATGCTAAACAAAATCTTACTACTACAAGTCTGGAAATTCTGGCTTCATATCGTAAACGTGAAACACTTAAGGAACTGTTAAATACCTTGCAGGCGGTAAAAAAATTGGTAAGTTTTTTTAATGCTTTAATTTTTTAGTAAAAATAGTTTAAAGGAATTAAACAATTCAGACAACTCAGCACATTTGGCTGATAAAAACTTTATAATTTAAATCTGCGATAATTATTTGTTCTTTGGCAAATTAAATTATAAATATGAAAGTTTTATTTTTTTTTTATAAACAAAACTTATAAATATCAAATAAAAAATTTTATATTAATTACTTCTGTTGGTTAATTTAAAACTAACTCATTTAATTGCTATGAAATGTTTCTTTTTACATTTTCAAGAAAATAAATTTAGCAGAATTAAAGCAATTTGTTTAAATTATTTTTTATTAAAAAATATTTTTAATAATTATTATTACTTTTTTTTAGAAATCGACTGATGTTGAAGTTGAAAAGCTCCTAAGTGACTGTAATTATTCTGGAGCTATTTCCGTATTACTCACATGCAAAGATTCTGCATCGGAGTTTATGCAATACAACTGTGTTCAATCCTTAAATAAAAAACTGCAGGAAACTCTTTTACTCACAGAATTTCAGCTGGACACAGTGTTAAATGAGGCAAGTGAAAAATTTTTTTTGAAAAATATGATTGTGAACAAATTTCCAGTGTTTACGGTTTCATGAGTTAAAATTTCTAACTGGCGAAAGAGCTCGCCAAACGTACCCAGTAAACAGCCTAGGATGACTGTTTTCACCGAAAGATATAACAACAGTATACTATTTATTGGCGGAACGAACCCAATTAACTTAATTGAAATTATTTTTCATAATTTTTTAATTATATTAAAAAATAATTTAACTGATATTTTTAACTCTGAGCTTCAATTAAAAAGTTCTTTAATATAAATAGTAAAAGAATAAAAAAAAATTAAATTCATGAAACATTTAATAATGAAACAGAACTAGACGCAACTTTAAGCAACTGGAATAAAAACAAGGCCCATAATTAAATCAAAAAATCGCAAGCACATTTCACGTCGATTTTTAAATATCAAATGGTAGGAAAACAGCGTTATGGCTAAGTTCTGTTTTACTTTAAATCGTGCTCAGGTTATAGCAATTGAATAATTAGTAATTTACTTTTGTTTTTATAAATTTTTTAGATGATTTTAAACTTTGACATGCGAAAATATGCTAAATTACAAGAAGCTTATAAATTACTTAATAAATCTTTAATAGCAATGGATCAGGTAAGACAGAATTTATTTTTAATTTATTTTTTTGCTTATTAAAATTTTAAAACTTTTTATTTTCAAATAAACAGCTTCATATCAATTTTATATCTGCCATACATTCCTCGGTCAATTCTGTACTCCGTGGCTACAGTGATCCCAACCTTGATGAAAATATGAAAATGTTATACGAACAATTGTGCGAACAAGTTGAGGCCGATAAATACATACCCTGCTTAATAAGCCTGTGCAAAACATTTTGGACAATATTAGCATCCTATTATCAAATAGTTATATGGCATCAAAACTACAAACTATATTCACTCGATATGCCCGATTCACCAGACGTTTATATACAGGAAAAATTGAAAAAGGGTCAGTCGCGTATATGGAATGATATTTTAACTAAAATTTGCATATTTTTACAAAGTTCTAAGCTGAAAATGTTAAAATATGATCAGTTTATACAAGTTTTATCGATAATACAAAGACTTAAGAAGGTGGGTTTGGAATTTTGTGGTGAACATTCCGAAAAGCTAATTGAACTTATGCAACTGCAAAGCGAGGAGTTTTTTCAACGTTATCACAGCTCCTGCTTGGAAGAAATCTGTCTTTTCTTGGATAATGAATCTTGGACTGTGGTCGATTCGTTTGCAAATATATTGCAATTGCCAGTAAGTTTTATTTTTTTTATTTTTCTAAAAATTAAAATTAATTATTTAAATTTAAATCTCTAGGAATTTCGCTCAATACGCCATACTTTAAGACGTCACAAATCGCCTCCTATTGCATTGTTGGTAACAAGTTCAACGTCCGCCAATAATTCTCCTACTAGCAACAATAACTGTGATGAATTAGTTTCAGTACATTCTCAAGACGGTGGCAGTTCCATTTATGGTTCCTATGGTTATTTTTTACGTTTTAGTGAGAAAAGTTCTCCTTTTGATGGCGGCCTCGATGTGGCCATGTTGGAAGAAGACATTCTATCGGGTATTGTAGATGAGGCATCCTGTTATTTTAGTGAAGAGGAAAGTGATGAAGAACACAAAAGTTTGCAGAGTAAAGATTTTGAAGAGTCATCCGCCTATAGTCAACAGCTAATAATTAACAACACCACATTAAATGTGTTTCGCTGCATCGGACGTTATTTACAAATGTGTAAACTTTTGCATTGTATCTCACCAAAAATAATAGCCAGCATGCTGGAGTTAATGGATTTTTATGCGTTTGCAGTTCATGAAATATTTGCCAAAGATGCGGTAGGTTCATTAAATATTTTAATTAGTAAAAAAGAAAAATACTAAACGATTTTCGTTATGTTTCAGCCTGTACAAATGGATAATTTTTATTCTGCTAAATTAGATGAAAAATTGGAGAATGTTAAACGAAATATTCTACCCAACATTAAAATTTGGCCTTTAAACTTTTCATCATTAGTAAGAAATAATTAAATTAATAGTAATAAGACAAAATAACTTTCTAGCGTTCAAATATTATTTTGCAGGTTAACAATGAACTGGCAAGTCCTGATACTTTGTATGGACTATTTCATCGTATTGTGGCCGTTGAAAGTGGCCACTGTATGACTCAACAGTTCAAAATTTTACAAAACTATTTAAATCATTTATTGCCTGTTCAAGAAAGATCTTTGTTAAATTCTTATTTTCATTATATCGACTTTATGAATGATGTGGCACGTCCCGTTTATACCTGCGTCACTTCTAGAATTTTCGATTTACCAGCCATTTTGGCTATGATAGCTAAAGTTAAGTGGGATGTTAATCATGTCAGCTTTCAGCACAATTCATATATCGACATAATGAATAGGGTGAGAGTTTTTTTTTTTTTTAATATAATTTCATAAATAAAATGTCATTCATATGTTTAATATTTTTTTTTTTTCTCTTATTAAGAACATACAAAACTTTGCTATGCGATTGGAAGAAATTGCTAAGGAAATCACAATACCAGCTTATCCTGTTTGGCAGTCTATGGCTCATGTGGCAACACATCTATTGGTGGAAGGGTAAGTTTAAATCAAATTAAAAATACTTGAGAATAGTTTTAATGTACAAAGATAATTTCACCACTTATTATTGTTTATTTTATCACTAAAAATTGAAATAATTAAAACGACAACTCATTACAAGACTTAAAATAAATCGAAGCATTGAAATTCCAATATCAAGAACACAATATTTCACAAAAAAAGAATAAACTTACAATGAATTAAAAAAAATAAAAAGTCTATAATTTCATAACAACGTTTGAAATAAAAAAAATCAATGTGATGTTTCTTTATTTCAAGCGAGCGATTCGTCTAGAGAATTTGTATAGGAATCACTCAAAAAATTGGGTGCTTTTCATACAAATTTTCTAGACGAGTCGCTTGCTTGTAATACAGAAACCGCACATAAAACTCACAAATAAAAAAAAAAAATTAAAAAACCGCATAAAAGAAAATTGCTCTTAGTCAATTTTCCGCGTCTTATAAAAAATTCCTTGAATTCAATTTGAATAAACTGTGTTTACAGTTTAATAGCTATATATGTGACCTTGATATCCTAATAGGTATGCTTCTCAAAGGGTTTCGTCGCTGTAATCGTATTTGTTAATAAAGTCCGGAGTTTACTACACAAATTGTACTGTATGTCTGGGGAAAAATTTATCGCATGCTACATTAAATTTAATTAAATTTACGTATTTATCTTCACACACATTAAATTTTTAATTACCAATTTAAATTAAATTTAATTTAAAAGACCAATAAAACCAAGAGGGAAATTAACAAAGACACGAAATATATAAAGAAAAATCGAAATTTTCTGAAAACAAAAAAAAAAAAAAGGACCAAAAAAACAAAAATTCGTAAAAACCAATCACGCATTAAATAAGAAAAAGTAAATAAAAAAAAACGTTAAGAGATCTTTAAATCATTAAATTGAAAAAAAAAAAAACAAAATACGAAAATCCGAAAAATCCACCAAAATTTTTCTTCGAATAAAGTTTCTATTTATTTTTCTTTCCACAAATAGTTAAGAATTCTCTTTTAAAATTTTTTTTTTAAATTTTGATCTCATTTCATAGGTTTTCGAATGTAAAAAAATGTTCGGCTGGCGGTCGAGCTCTAATGCAACTCGATTTTACAAACTTTATGTCAATACTCGAATTAATTTCGAATCAAAAATTTACCGAATATCGTTTATATGTTGATGTATTCATTAAAGCCTACTATTTCTCAAACGATCAGTTAGAAGAATGGATTATGGAACAAAAGAATCTAGAAATACCACAATATTCGAATAAACAATTAATGAATCTCATACAGTGTGTGTGTGTAAGTGATAAAAGGACACGACAAAATCTACTTAATTTATTAGGCAGCAGTAATGGAAGTGTTGGAAATTTAAATACAAGTATAGCTAGCACATAGCTAAGCACAAAAAGTAACAGCAGCAGCAGCAGTAACAACAACAACAACAATAATTTTGAAGTCGGTGACATGTAATGTAAAAAGTAATATAAAGAGTAAGCAAAAGTTTTTTAATTTGTTTATTTTAAGATAAGTTTTCTTCTTGCAAGAAACAGAAAAATATTCATTTTCTTTTAATTAGTTAAAATTTATTTTTGATATTATTATTTGTGTTATTTTAGAATCACAAAAAAATTTATATTTTTTACAACATTTTTTTAGAGCGTGCGAATAGAGCCAGCCAGTACTTGCTTAAGAACTTTTTTCTGGCAATTACTAATTATTAACAAAAAAATAATATTTTAGTGTTTCAAAGAAGTAATGTAATTACTAAAAAAAAGGACTTTATAGAATATTTCAAAATCAGGAGAATATATTTAATTTTCAATTATGTCCATTTAATGTGCTAGTGGTGGTAGCCCCATTTGATCTGTCTTGCTGATCTCTCTAATTTTTAGAATTTATGAAAACTCATTACACAACAAGCTGAATAGGATTTGCAATGATTGATATTTAAAATTCCGTAACATTTTACGCTTTTGACAGAGACTGAATCAACCTTTCAGATGATTTACCTTTTTTAGAGTTCCATACTTTAAGGATAAAATCGTAGCTTCATTTTATCGCTATAATGTCTCTCTCTCTCCGTCTGTCATGGATATTGATCTCAGAAACCTTAAAGCATGGCGGCTGTAACAAAAATAATTAAATGAAGTTAAAATCTAAAAAGTGTTACCCTTTGTTAAATTCGTTCTTAAGCTTTAAAAATTCTTCTAGTTTTGCATTTTCAACTTAAGTATGTTTTATTTGAAAATACCGCCTTAAAACTACAAAAAACTGATGGGTCACACTATTCGGGGTCCTTAGCCAACTCAACCCAACATGAAATGAGTGAGCGAAACTAATCCATACCTCATTTTGCACTAAAACATTGGCAACAATTTTATACTGAACGGCGTTACCATTAGACTGCCTATAAATTAAAAAATTTTTTTGCAGTTTTAGAAGCTTTTAAATAAGTTTTGTAATTAAGTCTCTTCGAAAAACCAGGTAAAAATTGTATTAAAGTTTAAAAAAAAAATCACTGGTAACGCTGTTTGCCTTCATTATTTTTTTATTTTGCTTTTAAGAATGTGATGAAAACTTTGTTTTACAGAATGATGAATATTTTTATCATTAATTATTGTCAAATGATCAATCAATTGACGGTCACTATTCTTGTAGGGTAAAATTTGTTTATATAATTTTTTATTTACTATGTGTGATTTTTAAATGTTTTTTTTTTACTTCTTAAAAGGATCAACTCTATTTTTAAGTAGTTAAAAATAAAAGAAGAATAAATAATAAAATGCTTTTAGAGTTTTTTTAATATTCATATTAAATGGACGATATTTTAAAAATTCCAAAAAGAGTTTTGCAATTAATATTTACAAACAAAGAAAAAAGGAGTTGATCGATTTAGCAATTGAAGTATTTAAATATGAAATAATATTATCTCTATTTTAAAAATTTTTATATTAGAATAATCAAAGAAATTTTACATTCCATTTTTTTATATTTATTTTTATTATTGTTTATATTTTATTATTTAAACTTGAAATTTGTTTAAAAACAATTTGTGTAAAATATTTCCAAAAATTGCTTCAAATATTAAAGGTTTTCCTGATGGTTATTGTGCAAACTTGGATATTAGAAATTTGCTGTGAACATTGGTACATTTAATTCGTGAGCATACTTTTTACATACATCACATTTTTGTGAAAAAATTTCTAATATAAAAAAAAAATCTGGCAACTTTAAAAATATTTATACAATTTTTTTTTTAATTTTTCTTATAACAATCATTATAAATCTTAAAAGTTAAACAAAAAATGTAACGGTTGATATGTTGAAAGCAGTTATTTATTTACTTCTATTCCAATTAAGCAAATTGTTGTTGGTAATAAAAAAAAGAAAGCATTTTTGCATAAATTTTCATTGTTTGCACTACTCATCGTGGAAACCTTCATTTTTGTTTATTATTGACTATTAAAAGAATCTCTGTCTCTGGCTCTCTAAAAATTATTTTTATATATATAACATTTTTTCTTGTTTACAATTTACTTAATATTTTTTACACTGTTTTTTTTTTTTTATTTTTTAAATTATATTATTGTTTATTCAGACTATTTTATCTTGTATATATTTTTTTATAATTATTTATTTTCTTTTTTTTAACGTCTTCATGTACCTTATAAATATATTTTTAATTATTATGATTAAAATAAAATGAAAACGGACAAATAATAATTTTTAACTCAACTTTAAAGTTATTGTTTAAACATATTATTTTATGTATGTATGTAGTTTATAATAAATTTTCATTTACAAAATCAAACTAATAATGGAACAATATAAAATATTATTTGGCGCAGTATATGTTTTTAACATTTAAAGTATTCAAAACAAACAAAATATATCAACAAAAGACACATTAAGATGATTACTAACTAATAAAGAAAAAACAAATAATAATAAATAAAATATATATTTTACATAAAAAAATTCAAAAAACTTATAAATAAAAAATGCTTGAATTTTATGATTAAAAAAAAACAAAACTTTTATTTGAAAAAAAATTAATAAATAACTTCATTTTGTTAACCGATTTGAAGTATATCAAATTGAAAAGTCTAAACTGACGACAATGAATGTGTCAGTCGGTAGAATAGCGCTCTTTCACTTAAAAAAGACAGCATCCTACATCAAAAACCTTATAAAAGCTATAAACTGCTGTTGCATTAAATTAAGGACATTATAAGCGCCCCTATAAACATCAAGGCTTTCCTCTGCCACCAATTCTTTTCAATGCTATTATCGTTAGTATAAAAACGAAACAGAATCTAGACTACAGACAAGATGTTCACGTTAATAATCAAATAGATTTGATTACGTGTAATCAAAAATAGAAGAAGCGAAAAAATGTGGTCCGAGAATCAACTCTTAAGAAGCAGAGTTGATGATGAAGATATATTCAACATACTCTCGAGAATTTGTATTGGACCAACAATACCTTGAAGGCGTGAAAGACATTCTGTTATTATGCAGCATATATCGGCACCAAATGGTTCGGTTATGTTTTCTTTAAAAAAGCGACAATCGCTGCAGCTTATAAAGAGAATTGCATCAAAAAATGATAATAACGGATATCAAATTAAAAGCAAAACTCACGACAAGGCGTTGCCAACTGTATAAGCAAAGCTAAGCAAACCTATAGCCAACTGAGACTTGTCTGAAATTTAAGTTTCTTATCTTAACAAGTGGTATAAGATCAATGAAAAATCTGTGCTTTTATAAAGTAACGAAATTTAGGATGCAGATCTCCAAAAATTTTAAGTCCTACATATTTTTCAAACCAACGGCCGCGTCGAATTCTTTGATTTTTCTGAACAAAACACTGTTCGCAACGAAAGACTATGGTTGGCAGTGACTAGTCTTACAGTAAGCAGACCCCAGAACTACATCACGAAAAATGCAATAAAAAGAAGTTCGATAGAGTTTTGGCGCAGGCAACTTGAGATTGACGAAGCCTAATCCGGGCGACACGCTGCCTTTCGATTCGAACAGAAAATTATTCGAATTTGTGTGTGGCTTAGACATTGTGTTTTGAAAACGTTTTCTCCCTAACGAAATACAGAGTAACCCCATGGAAAAACGTGGAAACAGCTGAAGAACAATGCAGCAGACAAGCGTAGGTTGAACGATATCATTGATGTCCAATTAACTTGCGATAAGTACTTAGTTTCTCTAAGACCCAACCAAAACGATGAAATTTTTCATAAAAGTAATTGTATTAAATCTGTCTTTTACGGCATTTAAACTATGCAAATTTTTGTTTGGTGGTGAAGAGAGAGGTGCAAGCAATATAGCACAGCTTCAGTTTTGAGGGTATGTTTATGTTGGTTATGTTTTCTTTAAAAAAGCGACAATCGCTGCAGCTTATAAAGAGAATTGAAAAAAAGTTGCATCAAAAAATGATAATAACGGATATCAAATTAAAATCAAAACTTTAAAAAAATACCGATGGCATCAACAATTTTAACGTTAACACGCTAATGAAATTCGCTGGAAGTTTAAAAGAGAATTGAAGCAAGTAAGGGTGCTATATTCGGCCATGCCAAAACTTATATACCCTTCACCATATATTTATAAGCACATGTAGATATAAGTCGGCATAAGAAATTCTTTCCTACCATTATGTTTTTCGGTTTAAAACAAGTAGCGGAAATTGTAAGTATAGCTTAGGGTTGTTGTCCCAACTAAGCAGGAGGTAAATAGGTATAAAAGCTAGCCGTAGTATAATTGTAGTAAAGACAACCGACTGCAAACTAAAGTTGAAATATATACCCTTCACCATCTATGTTAATCTAGTTTATTGAAGTAACTCCAATCCAGAAAGCGAATATTGGGGTGACAGAGAATTAAAAAATAAAAAGAATTTTGGTACTGTATGTTTATAATTTTACATAAAAATTACATCAGCTTTTAATGGGTTAAGCATTTAGAATTTCCTTAAAGATCTCTTCAAAAGCTTGAAAATGATACCCATATTGATATTTTAAAAAATTTGAAAATTTCAGAGCCCCGTAGTTCGGAAAATATGGGCGAGCGCCAATTTTTTCACTTAGTGAGATCGGAAATGAATATTGTAGATTTTACACACGGAATGACAAACTTAGATATACCCTTTTTCCACTTTTTGTGGTGAAGGGTATAATTAAGGAAAAATGAGAGGCAGGCGTGATGTTTTACCCACTACCTCGAAGCCCATTGACCGATCTTTTTGATTTTCATTTTTTTTTTATTTTTCATGAAACTAGCAGGAAATTTTTGTTTGTTAGTGAAGCAGGAGAAGTAAGCAATATGGTATTGTTTGAGTTTTGAGGGGATGTTACTCTTGTTACGCATAAAATTGAAAATTAAGAAAAAAAAGCCTCAAAAAATTGTATAGTGTAAATCTGGACTTATAGATATAATAATACCCTTTTCCACCTGTGGTGAAGGGAATAAAAATTGCATAAAAATTTGGTGAAAAATTAATTACGAAATAAGTTCAGTTCATATATTTTCGAATTTGGAAAAAATTTACTGTCAGAAACATGTTTTATTATTAAAATGTTGTCAGAAATATTTCACAGAATAGAAACAAAACAATTTCAGCAGAAGAATTTTTTATTAATTTCGCAATAATTTTTTATATTTCTTTTGATAATAAAACATATGAAATCATGTAATTTTGATTTACTGAATGCAGAACAAATTTTAATTCGTCTTAAAGTCGAACATTTTTTTTTTCAAATATGAAAGTGTAAAGTTTTGAACACTGCGGAAATAGGGACAAAAGGCAAAAGTAAAAATTATAAATTTAATTCAAGGTTATCACGAACTTTTTAATTAGATGGATTTAGATTTCATTGTGACGTCCAAGCTAACTTCCAGTGTAATGACCAGACTTGTATGGGGTTTCATAAACTTTTTTCTTTTAAAAGTTTTTATCTACTTGTGCCTTCTCAGCTGGCATAAGTTTTTTGTAGCTGCGTCTAAAGGTGTGATTAGATTAGTCAAATATTTGATCAAAAAAGCATAACCACTATATTTACAAATGTATTCAATCCTTCCTCGCACGATCATTACAAATAATGATTTACGATATAATAATATTAAAAATATTTTTTACCATAATTTAGTGGTTACGTCTTTTTGCTCAAACATTTGACTAATTTGATCATACCTTAAGCCAGAATTGATTGGCAACAACTACCTTGAGATACCAAGGCCGCTAGCCGTAGCTAAAAGCACAGATAACTAACCAGATAAGACACGAAAAAAGAAAAAATCAGTGCGGCCAGATTTCAGCTTTCGTTAGAGAGGGATAACAACAGTTCTTGAGTTTTTTATCTTTCTTTTCATATTTTAACACAGATTGTAGCCATACATTGGCTTGAAGTGGAGACTAGCAAATTTGGCCCTCATGGAATTGCGGCATCTTTTTTATTGGAAATAAATAAATAAAATTTTGCATATTTTAAATGATAATTTTTTCTCTATATTTATTGCATAATTTAGTAACAAAAAATAATAATCATTAAAGTTAAAGAATTTTATTACACCAAATTGTATGGTTTTTCTTTTATTTATATAAGATTACTGAAATTTAAAAGTTAGTATTATTATTAATAAAAATGTTCACGTTTTTTAATTTCTTCCTCCGCCTTCTTTATGGACGTGAATTGTTTGCGCACATCGCTGTTGCCCTAGATTCCATATTTTCATAGTCCTGTCTGAACTGCCTGATACAACCGGATTTGCATCCGGTGATACTACTAAAGCCCGTACATTTTCCGTATGACCCCGAAGTTTCATATTCCGAGTGCAGATATGGGGGTCCCATAGGAGCGGTTTTGCTACTGTTTTAATACAAAGTAACCAAAAAAATGTTGTTTACTTTGTAAAAAATTACTTTACAAATTTTTTACATTTAGAAACACTTTTTTGCAATGTCAACAATTAAAACTATAATCTTAAAAAATTTGATGGGATTATTGTACGAAACACCTTAAAGCAATTATAAAATTGTACAAAAATACATAAAAAGTCCGAGTCAATGGTTTTAATTTCCCGGAGCACCTTTTCCCATTAAACAAATTTTTTCTTTTTCTTAGAGGCAAAATCACTTTCATTTTGCAAACGTGTTGTTAACAAAAGCTGCTACCACTCAAAAGTCCACTTTTTGTCCCTGAAGATGTAAATAAATTCTGTTTAAATAATAATTAAATTTAAAAGAAAATTTTCTTACTTTTCTTCCGCCATGATTGATGTGCTTGTAATTTATTTTGCACTAAATATCAAAAAAGCAGTAACAAAATTAGTGATGCACAGTTTGCTTTTGTTTGCGTGTCAATAACTTTTATTATACATTTAGGGATGCGTAACATTGTCAATGTTTTAACGGTTGCGTTTAGGAATGCATGACTTTGTTAAGTTGCATTGCAAATGACGTTTTGGAACTCACCCATACTCTTAAAATGTTCTCTGTTGAGCCACTCAAAATAACTGTGCCAGTTATATTCATTGCTGAACTATAAATGGAATCTTTTGAACTATTAAGACTACAAGCTAGTGAAAAAAATACAATTAGTACAGGGGCCTTGTAAACTTTTTACAAAAAATTCTTACTGGAGACTGTTATTACTGGCAGTTCAAGCTCTTAATGTATTAACATTCCAAAAGAAAGATGGCTTTATCCAAACCAGCACTGGCCACTTGCTCACGATCTTTGGCGTAGGCTAATGATTGAACATAATCAATTTGTGGTCGCAAAATCGACAGCCAACAGCCTTTGTGAGCGTTACATACCTTAACAATAGCATCACGCTAGCATTTATAACTAAAAAAAAAAACAGAAAATAACTTAGTACGTGTACATAAACAAATGTAGCACTTAACATACAATTTCTACCATTACAGCAAAGAACAATGTCATTGAACCAATCGTTCTGATGTTCCATTGACTGTATATGTATACTTTTTTTTTGATTCGTAACGTGAGTTCCATACACGTATAATCGCATCCCTGCCAGCACAATAAAGTTGACCGTTACTTGGATCTAATTTCATTGCATTGACTCCATTTCGATGGTGTTTCTCTTCCGCAGTAATGTAATTTTTTATGATTAAGACGCGATTATAATTTATTGTGCACACTGTAACAGCTGGCTACGTCTAGTCCAGTTGTATGAAGGTATTATCATTATATTGCCCGGGACCTAAAATACAATCAATTTGACGTAAACACATTTTAATGGCTGAAAGGCCGCATGCCAGTGACATGGCAACCCTCAAAAGCGTTTATGCATTTTATTTTAACGATTAAGTCCAAATTTGCACATGCGATTATTTTATGCAATGTTTTTTAATTCTATTTAAAAGTGTCAGCGAGTTTTATCGCCTTCTTATACTATTAAATTTTTCATGGCATCGGAATTTGTACATTTCGCTTTTAATTTCATATTCGTTATTGTAGTTTCATATGTTATTTCAAATAAAAAAAAATCCCCTTAAAATTCAAGCCATGCCATTTTGTCTACCCCTCTTGCGTCTCCACACTTCTTGCCTACAAACAAAAATTTCATGAAACTAGTTTCATGCGAAATACAAATACACAAACGGACAAAAGTCATCGTCACACACCTTGTTCACCCTTTGAAGAGCTGCCATGACCACAAAAATACCACAGGAAAAAAAATTATAAATAGGTATAGTTAATACAATGTATTTATTAAATTTTAGTCAAAAATCAAACTTAATTAAATATAAATATCGGCCTCCTTTAAATTCTTTATGTAAAGAAAACGTGTAGCATTTGTTTTGTATCTCAAAAAAATGTGTTGTTTTATTTGCTCATTCTTAAAAGTATCATACAATTAAATTATATTTCACAATTACATACAAAATACAGTGTCCTCTTCTGGTTTTTTTTTCTTTTTTTTTTTACACAAAAAGAGAAAACATCACTTAAAATCTAATTTTAAAAATATAATTTAATTTTACAAATAATTTGTTTAGATCATAGTTTTTTTTCACTCAGTGATACTTTTGTTTTGTCTGAAACTATTTTGGTTTTAAAAAATATTTAAAGATGCCTGCATGTATGTATGTATAAATGTTTTTAAATAATGATACTTATCTATTAGATAGAAATCTTTGTAGAAGTTTGTTTATATAGTTTCTTTATAAGAAATTAATTGTTAAATTAATTTTTTTTAAATATCAAAAACTAATGCATTTCTAATAAGTTAAAAAATAGACATAATGAAAATATTAAAATTAAAAGTTTTAAAATAATCTGAAGTCACCGGTCGTTATTTAATAATAAGCACCCACCCACTGGGCCTGCTACTAAATAATAAGAGTGACTTTCCAGTACAAAACTTAAACTTAGGAACAATACAATGTTTGACTAGTTTATAATAAAAAAAAAAATAAATTCATATAAAAAGAAAAATGGCCAAATTTATTTTTTATCAGTTAAAACTGTTGGAAGGGATGATCGGTCTCTGTGTGTTGCATTTCGTTTTCGCTTTGTTTTATAGATTTAATCGGCTTCGTTTTCGTTTGGCCTATAAGGCTAGGGTTTTTTTTTATTAACATTATTAATATTTTTATTAGTCTTTTAGTTGCTCTTCTTAACATCTTTGCCTTCACCTTCTTTAGCCTGGCCACGTCCCAAAATCTTGGCCAAACTATCCCAAATGCCACCGAAGAAAATGGCACAGCATAAGTTTTCGAAAGGCAAGAAGGGATCGTGTATGCCCAACAAAATCGAAGACAATTTAAAGTAAACCATGAAAATCACAATGCCAAAGTAGACCAAGGCATGAGGAGCAGAAATCCAATCGGTTTTCTTATCCAAAACGAAGATAATGGAAGCCAACAGCGAAGCTTTTGTGTAGCTAAAGAAGAATAAGAAGAAGAAAAGTAAAGTTATTTTTAAATTTACAATAACAAATATATTTTAAAAAAGAAGAAGAATCAAACTTACAAAGATGGTTGCATAAACTCCATGGCTGTAGGCGTCCAAGCACCACGTATTAAACGTTCAAACAATTTAGTAAAACCAGCACCGTTGCCCTTCAAAGTACCAATGATAATCATTATAATCCAAGCATTTGGATACAATTTGGCAGCATGTGAAACACCATCATAAACCTTTTTGGCACGATAAATTTCTTTCATAGCACTGGCCACGAGTTTAATGGGTAAAAATTTGGCAACTTTATAACCAATATCAAACGGTGTGTAAAATACCATGTACCTGATAACGAACAAAATAAGAAAAAAATTAAATTAAATTAAAATTTATTTCATCTTGGAATTTATTAACAAAAATTTACCATACTACTGTTCCCACCATTAGTTGTGGTGTATTTTTAAGCGGCGACAATATAGGTTCACCCAGCAAACCATTAGCAACCATAGCGCCCGAAAATATCACCAACATTGTGGAGAGCCAACAGGCCATTGGATGTTTGCGGGAGAATGCTTGAGCATTTGAACCTAAATCTTCACGTACTGCTAGGGCGGCCAATAAGCTGTGTGCTATATCAAAATACGGAAACATTTTTAATTTTATGACCTGATTGGCCATATCTAAAAATGCTTCGGGATCCATGTTGGTAGATTATGCTTTTTCTTTATCCTTAAATTTATTTTTGCGCTTGGAACTCTGAAAATAAAAGATATAAACAAAATTTTGTATAAAAACTTCATTCCATTCTTTAGTTAAAATTGTTTTTTTTTTGCAAACAAAAAATGCAACACTGTGTCGGTCTTTCAATGTGTGTGTTTATAACGGTGCTCAACTCTTCTGTTTTGTTTTCTAATGAATATTATTTTATTATTTGCGAAAAAAAATTGCAAATTTTATTTGTGACTGAAAAAAAGCAACTGCTTATAATTTAACAAAATCTTTGAAAACATAGAATCTATCAGCCATTTGATAGTTTAAGGTAATCTTGTATCCTATTCTGATTAAAAAACTGAATCCATGAGACGGATATTTCCTGCGATCTTTCCGATTGACAAGCGCCGCCGTCGAGTATGACGGCGGCTACTAAACAAATACAAGCAAACACTGACCGCGGCTATTAGCTGAGTGGCTTCATTCTTTGTATAACAAGCTTTCAAAAAATTCTGGATAAAATAAAAAGATGTTAACGTAGAGCTGCAAAACTATCTATAGCCGGCACCAAGGCAAATTGATACAGGTGACTGCATTCGATAGTTTCGATAGTGTGCTTAAAATAGCACAGTTTCCATAATTTTTTTTAACCATTGATATTATTGTTTCTATCGAATTTTTTTAAGTGCTAATTCCGGCAACTATCGCTATCTGATACTATCGCTTTTGGACAAAAACTATCGATAGCCAGCCAAAAATAAAACTATGGATATTATCGATAGTACTGTCGATTGTTTTGCAGTTCTATATTGACGGCCAATCGAAATCATGCACATCATCATTACTTAGAGGGAGTTTACATTAAGGGCATTGTATCAGCTACAAAAGTCATGATGCAGAAGTTTGTAGGCAAGAGGTGTAGAGAAGCTTACGGGGTAGCAAAAGTAGCACGAAATGAATATTCATGACTCTTTTCAGTTTTTTCTCTCATTCCTGTTTCTCTCTTTCGTTTTTTGCAGTTCTATGCTTGAGCGGTGTTACCAAAATGACTGTTTTTTTTTTCTATATTGTTCAAACATTTTTGAAAAATTAATACGTTTAGTTTATGGCAACACTTGAAAAATTGGTTGATAAAACATCATAAAATTCTCTCACTTGCTACAAAAGAGTCATAATAGCTGTGTTCCCTAACTTTTTGGGTAAACTTGGGGCAAACGAGAATAATGAAAAATTACTCTCAATTAGGGACTAAAATGTTTAAAAGTACGGAAACACTAAAAACCAAATTTTTAACCCGAAAGAAATTTTCAAGTTTTTTTACTTTTTATATGACAAAAAACCATTTTGTATAAAAAAGGCGCCAACAAAGTTAAAATTAAAAACGTTATAAAAATATTTAAAAATGGAAAATTTGGAAATATGTTGTTCTACAGGCATTAATAATTGCGTAAAAAATGGTAAGTTAAAATAATTATTTATAAGGAAGATTTTTTACTTATTTAATTTTTGAAAATTTGTTTGCTGATAATTTCAATTGTTTCCTTTATGCAACAGCTGATTGACTTACAATTTTACCAAATCAGCCCGAAGAAAAACTGCGGGCTGTTTTGGGCAGAAAGAAGAAGAATATTATGCTCCCAAATTCTCTCTCACTTGCCCAAACTTTGTGTACGGGAACGGTTTTGGGTTAATTTGGGAACCCGCGGGCGCACAAAGTAGAGTACGGGAACAAAGCTAATGTAAACGCTTGATGACTTATGGAGATTCTCCAAAAGGGAAAACAAGAAAAAAGTCAGCTACAACGCTCTTGTTTGCAAAGCAATATTAAACTACGTTACAGCCAAACGTAAATTAGCGCGTAAGACGCAATCTATTTGTCAAAAGTTCTCATGTTATATATATGAGGCAAACCATAATAGCGCGGCGTAAACGCTTAGCAATTGGAAAATACGATTTTGAAAGTGTACTCGTATTAAGAAGTGATGTTTGCTGCATCAAAAGGCCAGGACTCACCATCATACTCATGCATGTGTGCTCAAAAAGTATGATAGCGTGGATTAAAAGTGTTTTTGTGTGACAGACTTTTTGATAGATCTGTATGAAATAATTCATAAAATATTTTTCTGTATGCGATCAGAGTAGATTTTTTTATAATGAGGAGAGAAAAAAGCAACCAAATATTAAAATCATATGATTTTTGCCTCTTTTTTGTATGATAGTGTGGCACCAACGCAACATTTCAAAACGTTATTTAAAGTAGGACAGAATTCTGTCAGATTTTTGTGTGAAAAAATCGTACGATTTTGTATGATAGTATATCCTGGCCTTTAGTTTGTTTTTTTATTGTTGAAAAGTAATGACAATTAAGTTATTTCAGAGAAGTCCAGCTGTCCAGTGGGTTTTATAAAGATATGATATTTCAGCTTAAAAGCTGTGGGCCAGATTACGTTGTGCTTTACGCGCTAATTTAAAAATTAGGTTTGTTTGTTACTTTGTTGTTGCTAGCAAAAATTCATAAATTATTAATGTGCTGTTTCTGTATTACAAGGGATCAACTAGTCTAAACTTTTTTTATAAAAAGCACTCAAGTTTTTGAGTTATTTCTGTACAATTTTTTTTTCAGACGAGTTGATTGCTCGTAATATGGAAACAGCACATTAGTTTTTGATAATATAAATAAAATGTTAATTTTTACAGGATAAACATAATAAGATAATATAAATTAGATACTGTTATTTAGAAACAGCCATTTTCGATGACGCAGAGTCGCATTTTTTGTAATCGCAACTGTATCTTAAAAACATTTTAGTAAATGTTTTAGTAAATCATTTAAGTTGTTTAAAATTTCTAAAATTTTTTGTCCTTAATTTAGTCTTTAAAAAATCCTTTACTTCTTTCTACTAATATGTTTAAATATTTCTTTCCAAAAGTGCACTTAAAATTTTTATAAAAAAATCAGTATTAAATAGATGAGTATTATAATGATCGTTGGAAGGATAAAAAAAAAAAACATTAAAATTTTGTACTGAATTATAAAACGTTATAGAATTTCAGTTTTGTAAAACATTTGATTGAGATTTTTAATTTGTTCAACGTAAAGTATTTTGTACGATGTCTAAATTCATTGACGCAAAGGCTTTTTCCAGTAAAGAAAATATAAAAAATAGATATTCTTGTCACACAATCTCGATAAACTCGTTCGTTCAAATCCTCTCTATTATTAAAAATTCCTTTGTGAGGAAATTTTGCTAAAGAGGTGGCTTGAAAAAGAAGCTTTAAATTTATATTATTTATATGAGTGAACTTATCCCTTATCTTGATGAACAGTCCCTTTTTCTAAACTGCAGCGTTAGAATACCATCAGCATGCCAGCGTTATATTCCTGGTAGAGCGTATAACAACTCTGGGTTGACAAACAGCTCAATTTATTATTTTGGTGCTGTTTCTGTATTACAGGCGATCAACTCTTCTGAGAAATTTATATGGAAATAACTCAAAAAACTGAGTGCTTTTCATATAAATTTTAGCCTGTTTCCGTTTCTTTCTCTGTCAGGAGTTTTACTGTGTCTTTCTCACATTGGCTAATGGTTTGGCTCAGGTAAACCAACAAAAAATCAATAGTACTTTGGGTAAGTATTTCGGGAGCATTAGTAATCAGTAAGGACGTAAGCAACCGGCAGCCCGCAGGGATCAACAAATATTGTGAGGTTTTCAGAGAGACATACTTTACTCTGTTTGAGGCAGAATCGGTAAAAAATTGTCCGCGGTCGATGAAAGATGCTGTGTGCAACTTCAAAACTCTTAAACTTTGACCCTGTAGTCCCCGTTCAGACATGCAATTTTTGTTTCTGCATTTTTTTTAATTCTCTTATAAAATTGCATTCGTGTCCACACATTCAAATTTTGTTTCTGGAATTTCGGTATTGATTGCTTAGACGAATGAGTAAACAAAAGATAATTCCAAGTTCTTAAAACAGTGTACCCGTTTCTACTCGTTTTCTACTCTCACCAACAACTTCAACAATTGCGCAACAAAAGTTGCAAAAGAGGATATAGAGTATATGAACAAACAATCCTGCATTGCTCTCATATCTTTATTTTTTATTCTCTATTTCAAATATTTAACGGTTGAAGCATTCTCTATAAAATTTATCGCCATAATGATACTGTTATATCAAGATATTTTTCTAAATAAATTATATGAGAAACCTTAAATTATCTTTTAAGCTGATTTTTTAATTTTAAGGTTTTTTTTTAATATGGAGGTATATTAATGTTCGAAAGACATGCGTTGGTTGCACGTTCAGAATTTTCAAACGGAAAACTTTATTGCCCTTAATAAGTCACCACTGAAGAAATAACACTTTTTAAGCTCTGCAAGAAAAGCTTTCATATATTTTATGGGCCATTATCAGTGTTGCCGTTTGGTAAATTTTTTTACATTTTTTGTAACTTTTAAAGGACGTGGAACATTTGGCCAAATTTTCGTAACTTTTGGTACAGACACCAAATAAAGAAATATTTAACACCTATCGATCCCCTTATCGGGATTGATGTTATCCCTCGAAATTTTATCAATTTTCCCTTAGATTTGCTCACTTAAATTTTGCTGGGGAACTGCATACATTATGCCAGTTTTTATATGTTTTAATTAGAATATTTACATCAACAACACATTGTTTTAATTCAACATTAGTTACTGCAGTGCAGACTGACATTATGCTCGTCAAGATGCAAAACAAAGAGATATATCTATTGATTATAAATTTGTTAAGATTTTTTATTAAAAATATTTTTTAAATGATCAGAAACAAAAAAATTATTTTTTTTTTTTAAATGGGCCAGTAGCAATGTCAAGGGTAGGTTAGGCAGGCAGCCGTGTTGCCACAGCCTAGGGTTGCACGTCACGTTCTTGAAATAGAATTGATCTCTGTTGTAGTATCTCCTCCTCTTGCAACAACACATTATCATTAACATTTTTAAATTTTTTATAAATTTAAAAAATTTTGAATATTTTTTTCCCTTTTTATATCTTATTCTTTGTAATTTGTATTCAGAACGAATACGATAGCAATTTTCCCTTCATGGGGAATTAAAATTTCACATTTTTTTCACGATAGGGGTGATAACAGAAAAAGTACTTGTTTAATTATTTGAGGCATGAAACTTTCTGATAGCCGTTGTTCTAAACATATCAATTCGATTTTAAGATAAAAGTGTTACATGGTATTTTTAAAATTATTAAAATTACAAATCTATCGAAGCTCAATCTTTTAAAGGAAAAGGTCAAACGGACTAATTGAAAAATGTCCTACTTTAGCTAATTTTATTAAATGGCAATAGCGTGTACTTTACCACTACCGAAATATTAGTATTACATCCTAGTTTAAATCCTCATGAGTATCATCGGGCTGAAATGTTTTTTCATACGTTTTTAATCTTTTTTAATTTTCGTATTGTTTTTGTTCAGTAAATGAATTTGTTGCCTTGTTATTTTCCCTAAAATACCTATGGAATAAAACTTATTACTATATTTTATAAAAATTATATTAAATTACTATTTATTTAAGGAAAATTACAAAATGTAACTTTTAATGAAAAATTTAACTTTTTTGAAGGAAAAGCGTAACTTTTTCCTGTCTTTTCCTGGCAACACTGGCGATTATAAATATATTATCTTATAAAATATTAAACTGTTGAATTGTTTAACAATTTTCTTTGCCAATATTATATAATCACAAAAAATATTAAAACACACAACGTATGCATTTAAGAAAGAACATACACACATACGTATGAAGGCAAATTTTTATTTACACGATATTAAAAGTTTATCCTTTTTTTTTGTTGATGCAACATTTCTTAGCGGCTTATTTTTGTTTACACATTTTATTTCTACATCTTGTACACTTTCTTCAAATCTCTTTCATCTGAGTGCAATTTGTCATTTTATTTCGTTACATTTTTATTAGATAAGAAAATGCATAAAAATAATCAAACGGTTGATTGTAAGAAGAAAACGAGATGAAAATAAAGTGAAAAACCCCGCACGGTCTATGAGCTCCAAAAATAAACACGAATATATAGCAAAAGATGTACCAAAAAAAAAACAAATAAAAAATAAAATCCACCCAATCGAACATGCACACAAACTTTTGAATATTTTCACAAAATTGTTGAAATTTTTTCTTAAATAATTTTTCTAAATTGCAAAGTTTTTTTTTTAATTGTTTTAATGACTGGATATGTGTATTTTTATGTAAATAAACTTTAGGAAAACAGCACCAAATGTTAAAGAAAGCTGGAAGTAACTTTTTACCCCCTGTGTCTTATTTAACCCTTTTTAGTTTCACTTCAAACTCTCTTTAATATTATTACGATTTACACTCAAAAAACTGTGTTGATTGGTTTGGTTGAAAGAGTTTCAACATAAAGAAATTAAGTATTACTTTGTATAATATTTTGTCTTAAATATTAATCCGTATTATTAGCCAACCGCAGCGCAGCAGCTCTAAATATTTTTTTTTATTAAATCAAAGAACAATTTAGCAACGTATTCGAATTTACGACAAGCACACGTCCGACCACGAGAGCAAATTCTACAACACAGAGTTTAAAAAACTCAACGATGAATAAAATTCGCCTGCAAAGAAGATAAAAAAATAATTGCTGTTGTATATTTTTTATTTTATATTTAGAATCAGCCATACGGTCAAAATTTTAAAATAGTAATAATTAGACTATTGTTCGCACAGTGGCAAATAAAATGTTTACGTTAATTCAATTTCAACTTGAAAGTTAAGTTGTACCTTAATTTTTTTTTACATTTCGAAAGGTCAATACTCTTGAATGTGAATGACATGTACAGTTGCATAAAATAATATAAATACTCCTTTTAAAATTACTTTTAATGTTTTTAAAATGATAAAAAAAAGAAAATTGATAAAGAAAAGACAGACTGACAAATTGAAACACATTTTTTGAATTCATTATTGTG
This sequence comes from Gymnosoma rotundatum, assembly GCA_916610165.2. Taxonomy (NCBI): domain Eukaryota; kingdom Metazoa; phylum Arthropoda; class Insecta; order Diptera; family Tachinidae; genus Gymnosoma; species Gymnosoma rotundatum. Next base: position 113,172,541 of record OU744340.1, on the reverse strand, counting down.
TTTGAAAAAAACTTAATATTAATATCTTTGTTTCCTGTTTCATGAAGATCCCACCCAACGTTGTGGCGAAATATTAAAATAATAAAAAATAATAAACAATCTTTTTATTTTAATTTTTATTAAATTAGTATTTGAAGTGTGAATATTATAAATGAATTATTAAAATTAAATTAGTTTGGATTAAACTAAAATAAAAATCAGAAGGCAAAATAATTTCAATTCATTTACAATATTTTTATTTTAAAACTGACCTAGTGTTTAAAAAATTATAAAAGAAAATTAATTATGAAGGTAAAAAACAATAATATTTAATTAAATAAGTTGTCCTCTCTCTGTTCGTCATTTTGTAATTTGGGGATTGCAAATAAATAATACACCAAAATATCAGCTTATTCTGGAAAATATAACTGTTATTAATTATAAAAATATTTGTTCTTAATGACGGTAACCATTAAATCTAGCAAAAATATTAATTTTATTAAACTGTCCTTTTTGATTGCTTATAATAATATGATAACTAACTTGTTTAAGTCCGCTCTGGCACTAAAATTAAATTTTATATCATAATTAAAAATTTAATTGCCTTTGCTTTAATTTATTTGTAGTTTAATAAAGAAATGCAGACTGCCAATATTTGTGGAACGTAAACCTATAACATATATTTTTACGTTATCCTTCTACGTACTTAAAAAAAACTGCTTAATTCATTTTCTTTGAGCACTATTGCCAAATTACGTAAGTTTTGATAACTTTGACTTTAAACTCCCATTAACTCTTTACGACTGCCCATTTACTTACTAATAATTTTATTTGCAAAAGAATTTAAAAAATACTTTAATAAAATTTATTATAACTACCAGTGAGTGGTCTAGAATTATTAAAAAAATGTAACGAAATACTTAACGAAGCGACAAAGTTTAATTGTATATATTTAGTTAAATTCTTAACACAAAAAACTAAAAATATATATATTTTTAAACAGAAGATAAGAAGATAAAGTTATAAATTTTAATTGCATGATGTATGTAGTAAGAGGGCACTGACAGAATTTTGTTTGCATTAGTCTTCACTTTTATTCTCTACTGTTAACTTATTTGAGTGTAATAAGAAAAAACTACGTTGTTTTTCTTGTAGAGATAATCATGTAAGCTAAAATTTTGCCAATAGTATAGGTTTTTAACTTTTCCCAGGTATGGTTACCAGACTCAATGTTTTATTTTGGCGTGTTATAATTTCAATGCGTATAATACTGCGTTTCCATTGACTTAAGATCAACTAGTTTTGAGAAAATCATTTCGAAGTATTTCCATTGAGCTAAAGTGTTTTGTAAATTCGAATTTGTGACATAACACTGATATTTTCCGCGTAAAAGATAAAGAACTATTTTATTTTTTGTAAAAAATCATTTTCATTGTTTATTTAATTTTTGTTTTTACATATTTTTATTATTGTCTTGAAAATATTAAAAGCAATTGTCACTTTTTCGATAAAAACATCTAATATGAATAGATAGAACGGAGTTGAACTTGAATATCCTAGACACAACACAGTGTTGCAAAGGCGAAATTATTTCGAAAAAATACATTTTCGACATGATTTGAAATAAATCAAGTTATATAAGTGGTTTTAGTCGCATGAAAAATGTATGGAAAATCAAGTAGCAAAGTACTTGATCTGAGCAAATCAAGTGTTTTAGACAAAACCACGTCAATGGAAACGCACTATAAAGCCAAAGTTTAACTAATTTTGACGCAAATTTTACTATTCTAAAAGCCGACGAATTACTTTTTTTATACTTTATAAAATCATGTTTTTAAAGAGGTATATTTTTCTATTTGTTCTTGTATTTGAAAATTAGTAAATCGTTGCAAGAATTTTTATAAATATGTAAGGAAATACTCGTATAACAATTCGAGCAGGAAACGTTGCCGTTTGTGTTTTTAAATCAGTTGCCTCCATGAAGAAGTTTCGAAAATCTAGTAATATTAAGGACTAAAAAGTAGCTCTATTTTACAAAGTTTTTTGATATTTACAAATTAAATTTGCGGCCGGTTTCTCTAAATGAGAAAGAAAATTTCTTTCGCAGAGATACATTGAAAACAAAAACAAATTTTAATATTTTGTTTTCGTTTTCAATACAAGTATACGTAAGAAGCGTTCGTTCGTATTTATTTAAATCGGCAATTAATATACGCTTAAGAAATTATTAATGAAAAATAAAAATAGCATGTTCTTAAAGTTCTATGTACTTATCGAAGCGATTAAAAATAGCTTGATTTCGGTATAAAAATTCTTGCATACATTAAATACCCTATTTATTTAGAAAATTGACTTTTTCGTTTAGAATATTAACTAAAAATTTACTCATTTTTAGTAGAAGATCGATTTTTTGCAAAAATGTAAAATTAAAAAATTTAAAGTTAAATTTCTTCAGAGGGACCAGTGTGACATATAGTTAAATAAAGACAAGAACTAAGCCCATATTTAATTTAAAAAATGGGTCCAGAATTATTAGACAATTGATGGCAGATATTTATTTATTTAATTTACTTATAGAAGTAATACAAAGCCTTCAAGGCCAAAAATAACATATCATCTGGCAATAAAATCTAGATATAGCAAATCATTTTATGTATAATAAAAAATTAAATATATTTTATTACAAATTATTGAATTTAGAAATGAAAGTTTAAAAATATATATATAAAACTTTTAGTATCTGCACATAAATAACAGCAGCTAAATTTTAATAATAATTAACAGCTTTAAGTTTAATAGTTTTAAGTCTTTTAAAATTGCTTTATGGTTTTTGTTTGAACTTTGGCTGAAATATAAGAAGACTAGTAAATATTTTTACTGAAAAAACGGAGCAACTTACGGAGTCCAAAAGAACATTAGTACCTAATGATCTAGCAACGTCACATTTATCATCTAGCAATTATGGCATTTCTGAATGATAGGTCACTTTTATTGATATTTCCATATATATATATATATTTCATATATATTCAAAATATTTGCATCATTTCAATATAAATGTTTTTCGTAGTCATCCTGTAAATTAGAGATGTTTTTCTACAAATTACAAGATTTAAACAACTCTGTTTATAAGGCGAATACATGACGAAAGATAAATAAAATAACATATTTTCTTATTTGCTTTTTTACTATTCCTTTAATTTCATTTAGTTTTGAATTGGATTTAAGTAAGGAGGGCTGTTTTTTCGTGTAAACTAATTTAAATTAAACGCGTGTGATTAAATTAAACCAGCAAAAAAACTAAAGACACAATTAAAACGTAAATAAAAATTTAATCAACAGCTCACGTTTCAGCATACAATTTTATAAAGTATTTAGCCTATAGAATCATTAATAAATAAAACGTCAACTGATTTATTTGGTAGATTTCGCAGCATAGTAGTTTAATTTTAAAGCATTTATGTAATGCTAACAATAAGAAAAACCAATTTTAGTAATAAGCTTGGCTTGAAATGTAAAAACTAAAACAAACAGCTTTTTATTTGAAACAACTAACTACTCGAGCTTCTGCTGTTTATTTTTATTTGATACAAACCTACATACAAGTTTTGTGTTTTCAAATAAGTGGATGGTTAGTTAGATGGCTAGTTGGAGTGATGGTCATTTGTGTGTGTGTGTTGTATTAAAGACAAGATGCTGTTTACGGCAAATGCTGAAGACAAGTAGCCGCTGTCGTTCATTGAGGTGATGATGATGACGGTAAAGAGTAAAGAAACGGATTTGAACAAACACGAAAAATTCAAAACGGTAGTCACCACAGACAATTGCTGAAAACCGGTAACAATTCTAAGACCACAAGAATAAGTGGTAACTACCTTTATTGCAAAATCATCAGAAATTGAAATGATAATAAAAAATTCAATATAAAAAAACATTTCACTCTTAAATAAACTTATTGAGGTTTTTAAATTTAAAACCTCAATAACTATTAAGGATTAACATAAAAGCATTCCTGGCATTTCTTAAAAGCTTTTCAGTTGATAAAAAAGAAACATTTTGTAGAAAGCCAGTTGAACTGGTTATGTTCGTGCCATTAAATATTATATTAAGTGTGTGCGTGTTCTTTTTTCGTCACCATAATTTTGGCTTAATTTCATTTTAATAATCACATATATTCTGCATAATTAGAGAACGGTGCCCAACAAATAATAGCTGCCGCCGTTTTACATTTTTATCACAGCTGAAGACTGGTTTAGCTTAATTTTTTAATTTTGTTTGGAAAAATTTAATTATTTACTTTCTAAAAATTACTAGCAAAAGGACTTTATATATATATTGTGATATTACAAAAAATAGTATAATTTTTTTGTAATCTTTGTGCATTTTTCCGATTGTTGAATAAACAAACACGTGGGTTTTAAAAAATATTGAAATTTCATTATACGCTGAACAGGCAAAATAAGATCATTTCTGAGCCTAGAAATTAATTATTGGCAAATAAAATTTCTTATTGTTGCATGCAAACAAAATAAAAAATAAATAAAACAATTTTTTGGAAGAACAAACAAAAACATGTTTGAATCGTGTTTTTGCTAACTTCTTTTCTCTTTCTGGTCTAATATATCTTTCAGTGTATTCGTATTATTAATCTTATGTAATTAATTAATGTGATCTTGTGCGTTTTTTTACTGTACGATTAGCGGTTATTTGCAAATAATTTCTCCATGTATAATGTTTTTTATAAATTCGACAACAGGACACAGCAAATAATTACTTTAAGGTAAGTTTAATTAAATTTTTGGTAAACGGATTTAAAAGTATAATGTGCACAAATATATATACACTTAAGTATGTACATTCATAGTATGTACATTTTCATTAACGACATCTTTTAATTAATTAATGAAACATTCATTGTCACAATCATAAACAGTTTTACGCTTTTATCATTTTTCAAAAAACACACATTTTGTCTGTGGAATTTATTTATTAGTGTTTTCTTGTTAAAGGAGATTGTTTTTACGTACAGTGGTCAAAAAAAGTTGACTTGTGAGTCTTATATTTTCAAGTGGGAGATTTGACGACATAATAAAAGTTAAAAAATTTTCAGTTTTTTAACCCTCTAGTTCGCCGTGATGTAAATTTGAATCATACCGAATATCTCTCTGTAGCTTCAAAATTTGAAAACAGTTTTATGTAAATATTCGTTATATGTTGTCTCCATTTAATAGACTTCGTTTTCTCTGCTTTTGAAGTACCGTGCAATTTTGAAGTACCAGCTCATTCGTTTGTTGTGCGTAGAGGAAACAGTGTATTTTTCTGACCTTAAAATTTAATTAAGTACAACAAGTTTATAAACAGTTGTGATTTTTATATAAGTTACACTCTTTTTTTATCACAATGTTATAGTGTGTATTGCTTTTTTATGGTAAGTACTTTGCGCTAAATGCGCAATGATGCAAATTTGCATAAAAGAATTTTTCGCCTCCTGCGCCCATATAAATGAAAATTATACAAACTGCTAGAACAAAAGTTTGCTTTTAAACCATTTCCTTTCGTTTAAGTAGTATTTTACTTAAACATTACTACAGTTCTAAAATGTTTGCGAATTCAGAAAACAATATTTTTTTTGGTGTTATAATTGAGTTATATTTTATTCTTCTAGGATGAACTTTTTATCAATTTTACGTTAGTGAATTTCCTACATGATTACCATCGTAGACACTTACATTTTACATTAAATAGCAATATCTTTTATTTCTAAATAACATGTGTGATTCGACATGAATCACTCATTTCCAATATTAAAACAAAACATTGTAGGTAAATTTAATTAATTTTTTTTACGAGTTCAAAAAGTATTACTTAATTAACGTAACAAGCTAACGGAAAGTGGAGTTAATCGTATTGGCAATTGAAGCTACAACTAATAATGACAAAATCATACATGGGAGTAATTAATTAGATGGACTAATTGACGATTTCATTGCATTGAATGAGAAATAATGCTAATTATTTTTTTTAGCATTATAATTTTTTTTACTAATGTTAATGCTTTTTAATTAGAAGGTTTCATTGGTAGTTGATAGTTACATTTTTTTTTCATTGTCATTATTTTAAACAATGCTAATGAAATTCCAATGGTAGTGAAAAAATCCTTAGTATGGACAAAATAAATTATTATTTATTTGTGCAGAGAATCCTTTTGTCTGTCATAGCTTTGTCGGTACTTATCTATAGCATATTCGCCGGCGAAGTAAAATAAATTATAAAAAGGTGGTGAACCTTTCTTCTCTCTCATCTATCCCTCTCCTAAAGAATGTAGCACGGCTACGGACTAAGTAGGTATTAATGCCTGAAGTGCTACTTAAAAAAAAAGAAAAACTAGATATAAATTTTTAAGGGGCTACTAGACGTTCAAATTTTAGTTTCAAATAGTGTTTAAGTGTGCGATTTTTACGAAAAAGAATCACATGCTTATGCTTGTCGAATATCATACATTCTTTTTGTAAGAGAGACAATTATACTGTTTGAGGATAATAGTTTAAAATCCTTCTTTATTTTTAGCAATTTATTTGTTTAATGTGGTTTTAAACTTTCTGGGACTCGCAGTTCATAAGCTAACTTAACTAGTTCAATTTAACTATTCCATTATGTGAACTAGATGAAGTACTTCAAATTTGTACGTTTACTTCGTTCACTTTTGAACTATGTTTTGTGTTTGAACTATAACATGATGAACTAAATTGCATATAAATCTTCAGTTGTTTACTGTTTCTGACACTATTAAAACAATTAAATTATTAGTTAAAACGATAGTTATTTAAATTTTGCCTTTATTCCTGATATATAGAAAATATTATATTAGAAATTAAATGAATATAAATTTTATCATTCTTATTACCTAATCGATATATAGCTTGTGAAGTAGAGTAGATTTCAGTTGCATTGTAAGTTTAATAGAATGGTACTCATCCAGGAAGGAGCTACAATAGTAATTAATTTTTGTTTAGATTTGAGTAAAACTGCGAAAGAACATTCGAACTACATGAGTCTTTAAATAAAGACGTTTAGAACCAAAAGAAAATTTGAACTAAACTAGCTTTGAACTAAAATTTATTCGAACACTAAAATGAACTTAACGCCACAAGTTTAACGTTTACCTAAGAGAGTAAAAGTGATTTAGCTAATTTGACTGATACAAAAAAAAGTGATTTTTATTTCACACATTTGATGTTAAACTGTATCGCTGTTGAAGAAGGATTGTTGTTATTTAATTCAAATATTTTAAGCTAATCAAAAACAATATTATTTGCATACTTGCAGTGCCCACGACTTCGTCTGAGCTTCATTTTTAATTTTCTTAATATTTAAATTTAACTATTTGTTCCAGAGTTCTGTAGACAGTGTTAAAAATGATCCGTTTACAAACATAAAAAGTGCTGACAACTGTTTTAGTACCATTATACCGGTAAAATTGGGTGCTTTCACAATTGTTTCTCTATTTTCATTACGGAATGACTTACATTTACGAAAAAAAAGTATTTTTTATTTGAACCAAGATTCTGAGGGAGATCCTCACAAAATTTTGTTCAAATCCATCCAGTATTTTCAACGTGACAAAAAAAAAATTGCTAAAATATGTGTTTGCATTACATATCAGTTACCATCTACACCAACATAAAAATTTTCAAAAAATATTTAAAGTACAGAAATGACCCCGTTACAGTTTTATTATATGTATAGATATAGATAAACGAAAATTTAATTTTACTTTTGCTTGTATGTTTATTTCAATTTAAATTAGCAGTTGATTCGTTGATTAGATTAGTATTTTTCCTTGTACCTATATTGTTGACTAAAAAAAAAAAAAAACATTTTTAAATCGGCGTTAATGAACTATAATTGAAATTAAACATGACTTGCTGTAAACATACAGTGAATCCGCGGTAATGCGAACTTTCATGAACAATTTACTGATATGTAAAAAAAATTAAAGTTCATTTGCTTAAAGTTTTGTAAATACACACAATGGAAAGGAAGGCTAATACCATGTTCACATTACAATTCGAATGACGTTATTCGCTCTCTGAATGACTTGTGCTATTTTGAGTGTTCACATTGCATTTAAGTAATTGGGTTTGGCAGTTGTTTGTTTATTTCGTAGAAAACACGTTGGACTGTAAAAAAGTTTTGCCATTTTATTTTAAACAACAAAAACAACCATATTATTTTAAAACAACTATTTTGTTTACCTTTTTTGGTCTCTTCCAGTACTCTAGCCGTAGCTAGTAGGCGCCTTGACATTACAATTTTTTACGATATTTTTATTTTTATGATATATTTCTTTTTCATATTTATTTAAATTTTTAATGTCCTATACAACTTTTCACTTTTTTCTTTGTTTACTGTTTATTATTTTGACACTTGTTCAGGTAAAACTGCGATAAAAATTAGATATGACACTGATTTTTTCGTAATTGGCGTGTTAATTCAAACTCAATTACCTACAAAATTGGTAATTCGCTCTCAAAAATTTATATGGGGAATTACGTTATTCTGTTGGTAATTAGAGGCTGAATTACGAATGGAAGAGCGAATTACGAAAAAACGCTGCAGTGTGAACATGGTATAAAATAGTTTCTGAAAGTATTCAAGTGCTATGATATTGACGGAAAATATCATTATACTAAAAATCAAAGCAGATTTTTTATAATGATTTTAGGGTCATTGTGGACCCCAGTCAGTGTATCGGTATAAAATGATTGGATTTTTATTTTTAGATTTTCTTGAATAAAATTCTCATTTGTTCAATAAAGTTTATAAAATATGAAAAAAAAAACCACTGACGTGCTTTTAAAGCAATAGTGAAATAATGGCCATATGAATATGCCTGTCCCCACAGTAATACATTTAAATTTTTTGATGGAAATAAACACGAAAAAGTCTCCTTTCTTGACGATGTCAGGCTGCCAATGTAAATAATAAAATTAATGTTCCTGTAAAAAATATCGAAATAGATATTCATAAATAAATATCGAAATTTAAAATATCGCCGATATATATCGAAAATTAAAAATATATATATCGATATTTTCTGCCCACGCCTATTTGGCTAGCCAGAAGATGACGGCGATATTATATTGAAACGACTCTGATTTCGTCGTCGCCGTTTATTTTTACCGACTGGAATATTTTACAAAGAGCCAATTTACACCACGAAATTTTTGTTTTTGCAAGAGGTGTATTGAAGCAAGCGGGGTTAGCAAAATGGGGTTGATTTTGCACTTGCTTTGTGTAAGACCGCTGCATACGTTTTGTTGTTTGTTTACTACTTGAAATAACACAAACAACTACAATTACGAATATCAAATAAATAGCGAAATTTAAAATTCCGATGATATGAAAAAATTTATCATATAGGGAAGCGATGAAACTCGCTGAAACTTTAAAAGAGAATTAAACAAGTAAGTATCAAGAGTTAAATTCGCTATGACGAATCTTATACACCCTTCACCATTAATATAAATCTAATTAAGTACTATGTAAAATTTAACATAAAAATATCATCGGCTCTTAATGGGTTAACCATTTTTTAAGTATTTCTTGTAAGATCTCTTCAAATTGATATTGATATCTTAAAAAATATGGAGTACAATCGTAATTTTGTATGGAAAGTTCAGAGGCCCATTTTTTGGAAAGTAATGGCGAGCGCCAATTTTTTCACTTGATGTTTTTTTTTTCTTATTTTTTAATTTTCTATCGCCCCATATATTTTTTAATGTGTGTGAAGATAAATACGTCAAGTTAAATACGTTTTTTAAAAAAATGTAGCATGCGATATTTTTTTTCTCCCATACATACAGTACAATTTGTATAGTAAATACCGGACTTTTTTTAACGAATACGATTACAGCAACAAAACCCTACGATCTCGGAGAATCAAACCAATTGGGAAATCAAGGGCACATATAAAGCTATTAAACTGTAAACACAGTTTATTCAAATTGAATTTGAGAAATTTTTTATAAGACGCGGAAAATTGACTTAGTGCAATTTTCTCATATACGATGAGTTCTGTAAGGGATTTTGTCAATGTGGCCACACCCTTCGATCTCGCGGAATTACACCTATTGGGAAATCAAGAGCACATATAGAGCTATTAATCTGTAAACACAGTTTAGTCAAATTGAATTTGAGAAATTTTTTATAAGACGCGGAAAATTGACTTAGTGCAATTTTCTCATATACGATGAGTTCTGTGAGGGATTTTGTCAGTGTGGCCAAACCCTTCGATCTCGCGGAATTAAACCTATTGGGAAATCAAGACCACATATAGAGCTATTAACCTGTAAACACAGTTTAGTCAAATTAAATTTGAGAAATTTTTTATAAGACGCGGAAAATTGACTTAGTGCAATTTTCTCATATACGATGAGTTCAGTGACGGATTTTGGCAATGTGGCCACACCCTTCGATCTCGCGGAATTACACCTATTGGGAAATCAAGAACACATATAGAGCTATTAATCCGTAAACACAGTTTAGTCAAATTGCATTTGAGAAATTTTTTATAAGACGCGGAAAATTGACTTAGTGCAATTTTCTCATATACGATGAGTTCTGTGAGGGATTTTGTCAATGTGGCCACACCCTTCGATCTCGCGGAATTACACCTACTGGGAATCGTATATACATACAGAATGACAAACTTAGTTATACCCTTTGTTCGCTTTTTGAAGAGAAGGGTATAAAAACGGCATGTTGTAAATCTGGACTTAAACGGTTATAGAATGACAAATAGATATCGAAGTAATGGCGACGATAAACAACAAAGATCAAATAAGAACGACAGATGTAATATGGGTGTAAATTAAGTCCAAAAGTAAATTCATAAATTACAACTATAGCAACTTACCATCCTTGATTCGTTTCGCTTTAAGTCGAATTCCCTTTACATTGCATCTAGAATGCAATTTCCATTTGTTTCCGATACCTAAACATTACTGATTTTGTATTAAATAATTAATTAAAATAATTAAATAAAATGTGCCAGTTTTCGTTGCTCAACCTATATACATACATATGTATATATTTACATACAAATGTATATATACATACATATACATATGTACTCGTGTTAAAAAAAACTTGCAAGGCAATTTCAATAAACTTTTTATTTGTTTTTTGTTTTTAATTAGTTTCTATGAAGGTAATGTGACGTAAAAAAATTTAATGATTTTTAGAACTAGATAAAGTTTTCAATACAGATGAGAAGGAATTGCTACTAACGACACCCGGTTTGTTGTTTTTAATAAAGTTCACTTTGTCAACGTTTAACTAATAAAAAAAAAACAATTGTTTAATATTAACTTGTTATTTTCTTGTTACGAGGGCTGCTCTATATATTTCTGGCCTAATAGTGAAAATGCGAATATTTATAATCAAAAATGGTTTTATTGTTTTTCAAAGTATTCTCCAGCATGATTTATACACTTTTGCATGCGCTCAAACCAGTTGTCGAAGCACTTTTTCCACTCCGATTGAGACACCTGTAAAACTTGGTTTTTGAACACTTCAACAGCTTCTTCTGGCGACGAAAATCGTTGACCACGCATTTTTTTCTTGATGTGCGGAAACAAGAAGAAGTCATTAGGTGCCAAGTCAGGGCTGTACGGCGGATGACCCATTAATTCGACGTTTTGGCCGGTCAAAAACGCTCTGGTTTGAGCCGATGTGTGAGAGTTCGCATTGTCATGGTGAACAATGATTCGTCTTCTCTTGTTGGTTTTTCGAATTTCTCCGATGACTTCAGGCAAACAAATTGTAGTGTACCAATCAGAAGTGACCGTCCTACGTTGCTCAAGCGGAACAGTCGCCACATGACCAGTATTGCCGAAGAAACAGGCGACCATTTGCTTCGAAGTGCTTCTTCCACGAACAACTTTTGTTGGATTTTGCTCGTCTTTGAAGACCCACACGGTTGATTGTGGTTTCGTTTCGGACTCATACTCATAGATCCATGATTCGTCACCTGTGACGATCTTATAAACGTCTTTTGAAGCACCGCAATCGTATATTTGCAACATTTCTTTACACCAATCGACACGAGCCTTTTTTTGAGCGACTTTCAAATTGTGCGGGATCCAACGAGAACAAACCTTTTTTACGGCCAGGTGTTCATGCAGTAACGAATGTATGCTGGTGGAAGAAATGTCCAAGGGTGTCTCTATCTCTCGGTATGTCGGATGTCGATCTTGCATTATGAGTTCACGCACGGCATCAATGTTCTCTGGCACAACAGGCGTTTTTGGACGACCTTCATGGAATTTGTCTTTGAGCGAGCTTCGGCCACGATTCAGTTCATTATACCAATTTTTCACAGTGCTATAGGATGGTGCTTCATCGCCATACAAAGATTTAAGTTCATCAATGCACTCTTGTCGTGATAATCCACGTCGAAAGTTGTGAAAAATGATGGCACGAGTTAATTCCATTTTTTTTTTTATATTAATTTTTTCAAGTCACTGTAAACAACACAAATAATGGTCGTACGTCAAAACGTTTTGAATACGATTATGCTTAAAAATGACAAACTTTTCAATGGAAATGTCAGATTGCACTTGGCAGCACTCAGTGTTGCCAGGCCAGAAATATATATAGCAGCCCTCGTATTTACATAAGTACATCATGCAACATAAGATAAAACTCATCAGGAACTTATGTACAGATAGATGTAGAAATTAAATATCAAATATAGTCATAAACTAAGATTTAAAATTAAAAAGATTTTAGGTGTGTGAATGATTCTTTATTTTTATCATGTTTTAGATTTTCAAACGAATAAACGACAAGTAAATGTGAATTGACAGACTGAGTCGAAAGCTTTAAAAACTGGTTTGAATTCCTTTATATGGATTTATTGAATTGAGTTGTAATTGAGGGTTGTTTGTATAAAGTTTTCTGTAATATTAACCCTTATCGGACGCGACTTTTCACACGTTTGATTCTCATAGGTTGTAGTTATTTTTAACAAATATGAAAAAAAACAATAGTATGTTATTATACATTTATATTCATTTCTTTTCAGTTTTGTTACAAATTATTTATTTATTAAATTATTATTTATTAACGGTAAATACGTATTTTCAAATGGTAACGGTAAATTGAAGAAATGAATGCATTTTAAAAACAAATCTCATCAATAGACAGTATGTTTCGACATAATTCGCCTTGTCACTTCACACGTGCCATACGACCGTTGCAGAAAAGTACTGTTGTCACGTCAGAGGTGACTTACGACCGATAAGGGTTAAATTGCAAATCTAGTTTATTGATTAGATTGAAGAAATTTTTAATAAGGAAAAAAAATGCACTTCTGTAACACAACTAAAGGGTTCTACCCCTGCCATTATTATATTCAGATTAAAAAAAAATCTGAATTTATTAATTTTTGACGCTACTAGAAATGTCTAACTTCATATATACAAATCAGCGTCAAATTTTTTTTAAATGAAGTTGGACATTTCCTGCAAGGGCGAAAAAATATATATTCGCACTGCCACCACCTGGTATATGATTTCGCCATACTTCTTACGGCCAGGATTCACTATCTGACAGAATTCTGTCCTACCTTAAAAATCGTTTCAAAATGGCGTCGTAGGTGCCACAGTATTATAGCAAAAAGATTCAAAAAATATGGTATAGAAAAAAATTATTTGTTGAATTATTTCAAAAGATTATAAAAACGTACAAAACTGTCACAGACTTTGACAGATCGTACGAGTAAATATAATAGTGAATCCTGGCCTTTACTTACATTCAATGTGCACTGATAGCTTATTTATTTTGAACAGCTGTTCAATGAAGGAAGCAAATATTTCACGGGAAATTCATAATACCAATCAGTATTGCCGTATGGTTACATTTTTTGTTACTTTTTGAGGCTCCACGTAACATGTATAATTTTGTTATATTTGGCCAAATTTTCATAACCTTTGGTACAGACACGAAATAAAGTAATATTACTGAAAAAGTCCTTGTTTCAGTATTTGAGGTAAGAACCTTTCTGACAGCTGTTTTTCTTAATATCAAAGGTAACACACTTGCAAATGCTATCAAAATCGAAAATAAAAAATTACTTCAAATAATGGTGAAAGACCAATGCAAGCGGCATGCGGCATGCGGCAAAAGTATTACCTATTTGAAAAAAATAGTTTGTTAATAAAAATATTCATACAAAAGTTTTAATACATACGTTAAATTTAATTTAACTTGGCAATGACGTTCAAATCGGCAGAGCGGCAATTTTGAATTTAGTTTTTTTTTGTTTGTTTTTGTTTCGCCGCTTTAAATTGTCAAATCATCCATAGTCTTCTTTCATTTTTCTTTTTCTTACCTAATCGCTGTTTATTTAATTTATTTTTTCTTTTAAAATTTTTAGCGATTAAATTTATTTATTTCTTCGCCAAAAAACTAAAAATTTTTTATATTTTTTTACACTAAATTCTACTTCAGTAAGCCGCGTGCATTTGATTATGTAAAATAAATTCAAGAACAGCTGATTGGCGCCCGTGTTCGCATGCCGCTTAAATTGGCCTTTCACTATAAACAAAAAGTTGTTGCTAAATTTCTACTCTGTTCAATTAGTGAGAAATCACGAAATGTTTCTTGTTTCATGTTAAGAAACAGCTAAATGTGTCTGGCAACAATTTTTCCCAACTGTTATTATTTGATCCGCTTGAAAAATTTGACAACTAGCTAGTGGCACCGTACAAATATCTCGATTTAGAAGATAGTTTTCTTTCAGTTGCCTTGAAGAAGTACTGGAGTATATAACGGACAAATTGCCAGGTCCCAGATGTGCTTTGACTCTGCTAGGTAATCATGAATTTTTCCTCACTCATATTTCGAATCAGTAATTTTAATTAAGAAGACGATCGTTCTTCGCCCAATATTGCTGCCACAAATTAAATATTTCGTCATACAACTTTATTAGTTTCATCAAATTTTTTTTCTTTGTTCATACAAAATTCAATTAACTTTGATTAATCACGTTTGTTTTTTGGAAAAATAAAAATTTGAAATACCAGTTTCTTTCTGTACAATAAGCAAAACTTTCAAAACTTTTTTTTACAAAAAAGAAAAAAACGTGTTTAAATTTCATGATTTAAATATTTTCTTTTCAATATTTAATTTAATTTTAGTTGATTTTTTTTCGCGCCAATATTTAAGGTGTGTCTAAAATGAGACAGAGAAAAAAAACCAGAGCCAAGTGCTTTAAAATTGTGGCTACATGCTGCTTTGCCGTGCTGGTGCTAATACGAATAATAAAAACATCGTTTCGAATGCAAGAAATTCCTTTCCAAGTTTATTTTTTTTTTCTGTTCTTTATTTTCTAATAATTATTTGGTTACATGGCTGTGGCAGTGGGTAACAACGACATTTACTATCTAGTATTGTTACAGCAAGTAATTGAAATTCATTTGTTTTGGGTCGAACGTTTTTATTATTATTGTTTTTTTTCGCTTAAGATATGTATTATTATAATTTTTGTATTCGTCTGTGGTTCATCTCCACGTTTAGTTTATATTTTAAACAATTACAAATGCAAAAAAAAAACCCAACAAACTGGTTAAAGATCAACATTTATGGTACTCGTATGACAGACAAGACACACTTAAAACACATACAAAACGCCAAAACGCCACAGCTTACAAATACCAAAAATTAAATAATAAAAAAAAAGTAAAAAATGCACAAAACAACGTGCATCTCTTTGAACTAAAGTTAAAATATATTCTGCTTTTGCTGCTGGTATTCCTACTTGATTTTTCAGTCTTGGACTTACTTATTTGTCATCAGCAGTGTTGCCAGTTTAGCTTGTTTTGTAATTTAGTTTTGGCATTTTTTTGCTATAATTTTTTGGAAATAAATTTAAAGTGCTATATTCAGCTATGTCGAACCTTATATACCCTTCACCATCTGTGCAAACCTAGTTAAGTGAAGCAACTCCAATCAAAAAAGCAAATGTTGGGGTGACAGAATTAAAAAAATAAAAAAAAAATTGGTATTGCATAAGTATAATTTTACATAAAAGTGACATCGACTCTTAATCGGTTAAACATTTTGAAAAAAATTTTTAAAAGCTTCAAAATGATAGCCATATTGATATTTTTAAAAATTTGAAAAATGTGGGCGAGGGCCAATTTTTTCACTTATGTTTTTTTTTTCTTATTTTTTAATTCTCTATCGCCCCATATATTTATTTTTTGATTGGAGTTACTTTATTCTTCCAAATGACATAAAAGAATTAGAGGTAGGCGTGGTGTTTTGCCTGATCCCTCGAAGGAGATGGACCGATCATGCTGACTTCCATTTCGACACTATATCTGATTGACATTGCTTTTTTTTGTGACGGACATCGCGCAATCGTCTTCGCTATGCGTCAGAATATATATACTTAATGGGGTCGGAAATGGATATTGTACGAGGGCTGCTATATATATTTCTGGCCTGGCAACACTGAGTGCTGCCAAGTGCAATCTGTCATTTCCATTGGAAAGTTTGACATTTTTAAGCATAATCGTACTTAAAACGTTTTGACGTACGACCATTATTTGTGTTGTTTACAGTGACTTGAAAAAATTAATATAGAAAAAAATGGAATTAACTCGTGAACATTTTCGTGCCATAATTTTTCACAACTTTCGACGTGGATTATCACGACAAGAGTCCATTGATGAACTTAAATCTTTGTATGGCGATGAAGCACCATCCTATAGCACTGTGAAAAATTGGTATAATGAATTTAATCGTGGCCGAAGCTCGCTCAAAGACGAATTCCGTGAAGGTCATCCAAAAACGGCTGTTGTGCCAGAGAACATTGATGCCATGCGTGAACTCATAATGCAAGATCGACATGCGACATACCGAGAGATAGAGACATCCTTGGACATTTCTTCCACCAGCATACATTCGATACTGCATGAACACCTGGCCGTAAAAAAGGTTTGTTCTCGTTGGATCCCGCACAATTTGAAAGTCGCTCAAAAAAAGGTTCGTGTCGATTGGTGCAAAGAAATGTTAATGTTGCAAATATACGATTGCGGCGCTTCAAAAGACGTTTATAAGATCGTCACAGGTAACGAATCATGGATCTATGCGTATGAGCCCGAAACGAAACAACAATCGACCGTGTGGGTCTTCGAAGACGAGCAAAATCCAACGAAAGTTGTTCGTGGAAGAAGCACTTCGAAGCAACAGGTCGCCTGTTTCTTCGGCAAAACTGGTCATGTGGCGACTGTTCCGCTTGTGGAACGTAGGACGGTCACTTCTGAGTGGTACACTACAATTTGTTTGCCTGAAGTCATCGGAGAAATTCGAAAAACCAACAAGAGAAGACGAATCATTGTTCACCATGACAATGCGAGCTCTCACACATCGGCTCAAACCAGAGCGTTTTTGACCGGCCAAAACGTTGAATTAATGGGTCATCCGCCGTACAGCCCTGACTTGGCACCTAATGACTTCTTCTTGTTTCCGCACATCAAGAAAAAAATGCTGTTGAAGTGTTCAAAAACCATGTTTTAGAGGTGTCTGAATCGGAATGGAAAAAGTGCTTCAACAACTGGTTTAAGCGCATGCAAAAGTGTATAAATCATGCTGGAGAATACTTTGAAAAACAATAAAACCATTTTTGATTATAAATATTCGCATTTTCACTATTAGGCCAGAAATATTAGAGCAGCCCTCGTAGAAATTACACACGGAATGACAAACTTAGATATATCCTTTTTCCACTTTTTGTGGTGAAGGGTATAAAAATAATATTAACAATAGCGGGTGCTAGAAATACAAGCAGGAAACGAAGCCGATATAAAATTGCAACCGGCGGCTGCTAAGCGAAACATATACGGCGGAGGCTATAAGGCGACAGAAGTTGACAAATTTTCCGCGACGACGGCTAAGCTCATATCGATATCAGTTCAGCGGCGGCTCGAAGTCGTCTGACCCGGCAGCTGCTAACAATAAAACTCGAAATATTTTTTTTTTTTCATTCAGTTTATTTCAGACAATGTATATGTGCTTATAAGTATGGTAGTAATAATTAAAAAATATCCGAGAGCCAAGTCAAGCACACTGTTTTGATCGTATTTAACAATACTTTCATAAAACCGTACGCTTTTCAAATTTTTATATTGAAGTAGTGAGTGATTCGGAAAAAGTTGAGATCTGTCTACTTATCTTTAAAACACTCAAAAATGTGATATGGACGGACAAATAGATTTGAAAGCTGTATTCTCTATTTTTCAGAAAAAGAAAATAATAATTTCCAAACTATTAAAACGACTTTTTGTGTTTTTATGCTTGCTTTGCATCTTACGGTTTTAAGAGGCCTCCGTAACCCCTTCATCAGAAACTACTTTTTTTTTTTGACTTAAGTAAAAAACGTCCAAGTAATCTCCCTTCAAAGCATGTCGTTATTTAAACGAATTCGAATTTTATTATCTATAGACATCGATCGCAATCCTCTTCAACAAATGCGATTTAACGAGTGAAATCGCACGTAAGTCTTTTGAAGTTTTTAACATACCCAAAATATTTTTAAGCATCTGGCAACACTGATAATCGGCATCATCGTCTACGTCTTACCCAACAAAGATATGGAGATTATTATTTTTTATTACTCTTTTGCCGCCACATAAAAACGAAACAGGCAGGCAAACATTGTCTAAATAAATGACCGCAACTTAAAGAAAAACCCATGGACATCATTTTACTGATGACGATGATTTTTGTGATGATGCAGTTTTTTTTTTTTTTTTTTGAGAAACTTAAAAAGAAATATGCACCGGCAGGAGACAGACTTTATTTGTTTAAGAATATTAGCACATTCAGACCGACATTTCGTTTGTTACCTCAATCAATTAAATATTTTATAATTTAGAAACAGAAAAATGTAAAAGAAATTTAAGTTTAACTAGAATCTCGTCAAAGGCCAGGATTCACTATCATACTCAGTCGTACGATCTGTCAAAAATTGCATGTGTGCTTATAATGTACGTATGATAGTGTGGACTAAAAGTGTATGTGTGTGACAGATTATTTGACAGATCTGTACGATATTCTAATCTTTTGATGAGCGCTGCAGCTCTGGGGCTCTAGAGCAGTTAGTAACTGACCCGTTGTTTTATTGTTAAATTGTTTTCAGCGATGAGGCTCATTTTTGGCTTAACGGGTTTGTTAATAAGCAAAATTGCCCCATATAGAGTGAGACAGACTCCATTGCATCCAGAACAATGCACCATTTGGTGTAGTTTACGCGCTGGTGGCATCATCGGATCTTGTTTCTTCAAAAAAGAAGCCGGATCTCACGTTACGCTCAATAGAAATCGTTACCGCACCATGATTAATGATTTTTTGTTTGAAAATATGGATGACATTGATCGGGACAAAATGTGGTTTTAACAAGATGGCGCTATGTGCCATACGACGACTGCAACCATCGAGTTATTGAAATCAAAATTTGGCGATTAGTTGATTTCGAGAAATGGACCAGTCAATTGGCCTCCAAGGTCGTGCAATTTGACACCTCTCAGTTATTTTCTTTAGGGCCACGTGAAGTCGCAGGTTTATGATGATAAACCAGCACTCGTAATACTTGGAAATTAATTTTTTAACTTAAGAATTTTTAAATAAATGATCAAAAGTAAAGGGTATTAACGATTCGTTTAAAAGCGGCACAAACTTAATTATTTACTGTTCAATAACTTAAAAACAGTTCAATGGCTTGTTATTGTGTGAAGTCGGCCGGCAGTTTGTTTTTTTTTTTTTTTTTTTGCAAATAAAATTCTAAAAACAAATCATACGATGAGCATAAAGTCCTTAAAAAGTTTTCAAATCGATTGGTGCGATCAACAAAGTGGGTATGGTTTTCTATTTATGGAAACGTCTTCTTTCTTTTGCATCGTCGTAGTCATCTTCTTTTCTTATTGTAAGACAAACAAGATGTATTGCTTTAGTCCATGCTTTATGGAGCATTCAATTTTGCATTCTTTGTGTTTGACTTTAATGTTTTTTTTTTATTTTTTTGTGTTACCAACATTTTAATATGGATTTTTGCCGTAATGTCAATGCTTTGTGCCACGTGCACTTAAAACTTAACGTTACTCGTTAACTGTCACCTATAAACACGTAAAGGCTTTTAAAATTCAGTGCATTCCTTGTTTTTAAAACAAAAGTTTCACAATAACCAATACTTTGGAGACAGTGTTTTTTATTGTCACTTGCACTCAAAATTAATAGCGGTGTCGCACTGTGTCACGAGGGTGGCCAAAAATGGTTAAACTCAATGTTAGAATTTGAACGATTTTTTTTACAATGTGTAGAGAAATTAAAAGAAAGTAGAAATAACACTTTTCCTATTCTTTTTTTCTTTTTTTTTTTTTGTATTTTTAGATATTGGCCGATTTCTTTTCGTGATTGTTTTTTAGTGTCACCTCGTTGCGGTTTCGTATTATTTTTCGACTGTGGCTAGAGATAAAGCAACACAGACCCTGCGATGTCATCCAGCAGTCAAAACACCACGCCTGCGTCTAATTTTTCCATATCATTTGAAACAATTAGGTAACTCCAATCAAAAAAAAAAAAAAAAATAAATATATGGGGCGATAGAGAATTAAAAAATAAATAAAAAAAAAATCAATTAAAAAAATTGGCGCTCGCCCTTATTTTCCGAGTTACGGGGCTCTGAAATTTTCATTTTTTTCATTTAAAAGCTTTTGAAGAGATCTTTAAGGAAATACTAAAATCTTTTAAAAATGCTTAACCCATTAAGAGCCGATAACATTTTTATGTAAAATTATATAAAGTAATTATTTATTTTTTAATTCTCTGTCACCCCAATATTTGCTTTTTTGATTGGAGTTACTTCGCTAAACTAGATTTACATAGATGGTGAAGGGTATATAAGATTCGCCATAGCAGAATATAGCACTCTTACTTGTTTACTTTTTTTTTAATTAGGAAGTCAATAAAAGTGGAAATAACTTTCATGTTTCTTGATTAATACAAGGGGATCAGCAAGCAAATGAGCATATGGACCTAAGTGGAAAGCCTGCTGAATCTGTTCGTTCGATCTGTTATTTTAACTACAGGTTGTAATCGAATAAACCGCAGTCCCAAAGGCCATTTTTCACCTTTAATGACTAAAGTACTTGTCTAAGTCTGCGGTAAGGCAGAGAAATCATTTTGTTAATTGATTCCTATTACTTTTTTTTTAATTTTAATGTGATCCTGATCTTTAATAAGCCTTTTTGCGTATTAACTGAAATTTTTAAAGGTTTCATTGCACCCTCAATCTGCGACAGAAATGTTGGTCTTCAGTTCCTTTAAGCAAATCTTAAAAGCGTTTTGGGTAAATAATAAAAAAAGTATCGAGAGTAGCAGCCACTTAAACTCAATTATTTTTGTTTTATTTCTAAACGAGAGATAAGTTCAAGAAAACAAAAAAAAAACGGTCGACAATAAATTTTTCGAACCATTCATCCACCACAACATCACAGAATAGTATTTTGCTGCTGTTTCTTTTTTTTTTAACATTTTGTCTTGCAATTCGCATTTAAGAAATGAATACGAGTACACGCATCACTTTTCAAATCTTAAATCTGGTTATTTTTCATTCTTTTCCCTTGTTGGTGTATCAATGTTGTATGTCTTCTTGTACAACTTTTAAGAGTCAATAGATATTTTCACAATACTTTGTTATTTTTCAACATTCTTCTTGGTTTGGTTTGGTTTGGTTTGGTGACAACACACTACTAAATCGTGTTCCTGATTTATGTCACGTTTAAAAACACGTACCTACATGATGATGATAATGATGTAGATTATAAAGCAAAGCTTCCATATGCTAGTTGCAGGAACAGCAACAACTACAATCCGGTAGACACTTTCAGGTATTTATTAGAGTATTAAATTATTCGAGTTTTCATTTCATTCGAATAAGCAATAATCTGTTTAATCTTCGTGGAAGATTTTTTAAAAAATGACAAAATGGATATTGATGGATGATGAATTGTTTAATAGTTTTAGTTTCGAGCCAGCATCTTACTGTATCAAATTTTCTTCTTTTGTATCTTGTAGCAATCGTCTAATGCGTTTTAAGTAGACTGAATATAAAACATTAAAATTTACAATTGCTTTGCAAAATAGTCACTTCATGGATGGAGCACTCTTTAGTTTTTAATGGTATTTTTCGTCGTTATAGCAGACACACTGCTCCATACGCTGTGTAAATTTGAAGGGAAATGTTTTTACTTATTGAATACAAAAACCTAAAAAATCCCGGTAGAACTTTAAATTCTAAAAAATTACAGAATAAATTAAATTTTAATCAAAACAATTTTTTTATTTGAAAGATAACAAGTAAGAGTGCTATGTTCGGCTATGCCGAATCTTATATACCCTTCACCATCTATGTAAATATAGTTTAGTGAAGTAACTCCAATCAAAAAAAAAGCAAATATTCGTGTGGCAGAGAATTAAAAAATAAAAAAAATTGTTGCTGCATAAATATAATTTTACTTAAGAATGACATCGACTCTTAATGGGTTAAGCATTATTGAAAAAATTTTGTATTTCCTTAAATATTTCTTCAAAAGCTTTAAAATGATACCCATATTGATATTTTAAAAAATTTGAAAATTTCAGAGCCCCGAGTTCGGAAAATATGGGCGGAGCTAATTTTTCACTTGATGTTTTTTTCTTATTTTTTAATTCTCTATCGCCCCATATATTTATTTTTTTTGACTGGAGTTACTTTATTGTTCCAAATGACATGAAAAAATTAGAGGTAGGCGTGGTTTTTTGCCTACTGCCTCGAGACACATGGAACGATCATGCTGATTTCCAATAGCACCTCTTTCGACACTATGTCTGATCGATTGACATGTTTATTGTTTTTTTTTTTTGTGAAATCAAGTTTGCCGATGCAACACAACACGGACAAACAGACGGACATAGCTCAAACGACTTCGCTGTGCATAATAAGCCAGAATAAATATATTTTATGGGGTCGGAAATGGATATTGTAGAAATCACACACGGAATGACAATATTATATATTTTCCCTTTTTCCACTTTTTGTGGTGAAGGGTATAAAAATATGTCATTAGCATTTGATTATTGGCTTATGGCCAACGCAGCTGTTCTTAACAAAGCCCATTTTGCACCACTTTTTGTGCATTTCTGGCCATATGCAACAAATAGCACAAACAATGTTGTCCTTCAAAATGTTGTCAATACTTGCCGATACGGTCTAACCTGACGGTGGTCTTACCACTGGGTGAGATACAATGAGTCGACTAGTTGCAATTCTAAGAACATGGCTGTCAGGACCATACACTACCCGTTGCTTGAGGGTTTAAGACTATTCAACCCTTCTGTTAAAAGTGTAACAGAACACTTGATTAGCACCGAACCTTCCCTGCGGACACCAACCTTCACCAACAGCCACCACGTGTACCCCTTAGGGACCTTAGCAATAACCGGTTACAGAGATGAGTGAATTTCTGTATGGGCTACCGGTTCCCATGGTGCCAGTTTATTAAGGACACTGGTGCATCCTTCGTCAGTATCCCACTGTCTATCCAAATTTGATGACTGCATACCGGGGGAGTGGTTTCCCCTATACTCCGAAAGCACTTCGTCTCTACCTATGTTAGCTCAGCCAGACTGTTAGTGCCCCTGGGGGGATGAGGAAGATTAATGTTTCAGCTCCTCTGGTGTTACAAGGCAAATTAAAGGGTATTTTTTTTTTTGAAGCCAGTACAGCCATTTTATTTATTTTTTTCACTTCGCCAATAATTTGCTGTAGGGGGTAGTATCGGCGAAGAAGCTTACTATAGAAACTTTAAAGTTGTTAAATTAACGGTAGATGGGTTACGAACCCAGGCCATCAAATCAATAAAAGCTTAGTAATCAACTTGCAAACCATCTAAACAACAGCGTGTAAACCGCACTAAATGGCCCGTTTTTCTGCGTAAAATGGTGTCTATATGGTGTGTTGTGGATTGGTTTTACTTCTAATGTAGCAATTTATTGTGTTTCTTAAAAACCCACTAAGCCAAGAATGAACAAAATTTTGTGGCTATAAAATGCACAAATTGATGACTGATTTTCATAAAAGCATCTGAACATATTGGCATTATTCTAACCGCAGTCTGTTTATGATGATTTACTGCTGATCATAAATATCAAAAAGTGAGTATGACAGTTTGTTTGACAATTAACCTCTTCGTAAGTTCTAGCGGCCTTAAAAAAAAAACATTTTTTCATATTCCTAAAGATGCTTCATTCTAATCATATTAATAGCACTAATCTCGATTGGTAAAATGTATACAAAAAAATTAATTTATTATCGCTCATAAAAATAAATTACGAGGGCTGCTTTATATATTTCTGGCCTAATAGTGAAAATGCCAATATTTATAATCAAAAATGGTTTTATTGTTTTTCAAAGTATTCTCCAGCATGATTTATACACTTTTGCATGCGCTCAAACCAGTTGTCGAAGCACTTTTTCCACTCCGATTGAGACACCTCTAAAACATGGTTTTTGAACACTTCAACAGCTTCTTCTGGCGACGAAAATCGTTGACCACGCATTTTTTTCTTGATGTGCGGAAACAAGAAGAAGTCATTAGGTGCCAAGTCAGGGCTGTACGGCGGATGACCCATTAATTCGACATTTTGGCCGGTCAAAAACGCTCTGGTTTGAGCCGATGTGTGAGAGCTCGCATTGTCATGGTGAACAATGATTCGTCTTCTCTTGTTGGTTTTTTTCTCCGATGACTTCAGGCAAACAAATTGTAGTGTACCCCTCAGAAGTGACCGTCCTACGTTGCTCAAGCGGAAAAGTCGCCACATGACCAGTTTTGCCGAAGAAACAGGCGACCATTTGCTTCGAAGTGCTTCTTTCACGAACAACTTTCGTTGGATTTTGCTCGTCTTTGAAGACCCACGCGGTCGAATGTTTTTTTGTTTCGGGCTCATACGCATAGATCCATGATTCGTCACCTGTGACGATCTTATAAACGTCTTTTGAAGCACCGCAATCGTATTTTTGCAACATTTCTTTGCACCAATCGACACGAGCCTTTTTTTTGAGCGACTTTCAAATTGTGCGGGATCCAACGAGAACAAACCTTTTTACGGCCAGGTGTTCATGCAGTATCGAATGCATGCTGGTGGAAGAAATGTCCAAGGATGTCTCTATCTCTCGGTATGTCGCATGTCGATCTTGCATTATGAGTTCACGCACGGCATCAATGTTCTTTGGCACAACAGCCGTTTTTGGATGACCTTCACGGAATTCGTCTTTGAGCGCGCTTCGGCCACGATTAAATTCATTATACCAATTTTTCACAGTGCTATAGGATGGTGCTTCATCGCCATACAAAGATTTAAGTTCATCAATGCACTCTTGTCATGATAATCCACGTCGAAAGTTATGAAAAATTATGGCACGAAAATGTTCACGAGTTAATTCCATTTTTTTCTATATTAAGTTTTTCAAGTCACTGTAAACAACACAAATAATGGTCGTACGTCAAATCGTTTTGAGTACGATTATGCTTAAAAATGACAAACTTTCCAATGGAAATGTCAGATTGCACTTGGCAGCATTCAGTGTTGCAAGGCCAGAAATATAAATAGCAGCCCTCGTACCTTCTTTTTCATTCAAGCACAAGTCATTTTATTTTTTACAAACTCGAAACTCACAATCACAATCGTCATAATGATCAAATTTTTCCAATTGCACCCAATATCTCTAGTTTAATGACATTTTAATTGAACACACTCTCATCCAGCAATAAGTTGTTTAATTGAATTGAAATAAAATTTCTCTATTCAAATATTTTAGTTACGATGGCATCACGTAACAGTAAAAAATCGTCAGGTTTGCGTATACTTTGGATACCGGGCGGTCGTAAAAGTAATCACAAGGGTCGTATTAATTCAACAAATAAACAAGTTTCGTATACGACCAGACAGAAAAAAAATGAGGTTTGGTCTTTGGGTGGCAGTAAAGCACAACAAAACTTGCTGGAAGCGTAAGTTGGTATTTGTTTTCTTCTTTTCTTTCCATCTTTATATTTTTATCTTATGTAAGTATGAAGTGTTTGTTGCCTTGTGTTGTGTGGCATCGTTAATATGAATATCAATCAGTGTGTTGTTATAAGTATTGATTGTTTGTTTGTTTTGTTTTTGTCTTGAATATGAAAACAATCATGATAATGATGTCTAATAATAATAATGATGATGTCTTAAATACGTATTACATGATGAAATTAATGGTCATCAATTAAACCATCCACATTCACACTCACACACACATACAGCCAACATGCAATCATTATTCATCTATTCATCAATTACAAACAGTTATTGTTTATTCATGCAAAATATGATTTCTGAGGCCTCATCAACAATGATCGCCAAACAAGCCCGCGAGGGCTCACAAGAAAACTATCGACAAAGAGAGCAACAAAACAATTTTAAACAATCACCCTACATTTTAATTTCTACAACATCCATTTCCGACCCCATAAAGTGTATACATATACTCTGACTTCTTATTAGCGATGTCCGTCTGTCCGTCCGTGTAAGTGTTGAAATCAAGTTTGCCGAAGCACTTATCAGCTAGAGAAAATTTTATTACGCCAATCGATTAGACATAGTGTCGAAAGAGGTGATATTGGAATTAGAAATTAGCATGATCGGTCCATGTCCTTCGAGACAGCGGGAAAAACACCACGCCTACCTCTTAATTTTTTTATATCCTTTGGAACAATGAAGTAACTCCAACCAAGAAAACAAATATATGGGGCGATAGAGAATAAAAAAATAAGAAAAAAAAACATCAAGTGAAAAAATTGACGCTCGCCCATATTTTCCGAGTTACAGGGCTCTGAAATTTTCAATTTTTTTAAAATATCAATATGGGTATCATTTTAAAGCTTTTTAAGAGATCTTTAAGTAAATACTAAAATTTTTTAAAAATGTTTAACCCATTAAGAGTCGATAACATTTTTATGTAAAATTATATAAATGCGATAGAGTGTGTCGTTCGTGAACGAACGGGTTAAATTGACCGAATTAATTAAGTGAACGAAATGATCCAGTTATTTAACTCAAGTCTTTTCGTTCAATACTGTACGGATTAAATTGAACGGATCACTTAAGTGAACAGAATGAGGAAAATATTTAACCGGCTCCTTTCGTTCGGGACGAATCACTTTCGTTCAGTTGTTGGTTCTCTTTTTTTGCTTCGTGTTCATTTTTATTTGAATTAAGTCTTTTTAAAAAAAATGTTTGATTTAGTGTTTCTTTTTTAATGGAAAATTGGTAACATTTAAATTAATAAAAAAAGTGATTTTAAATAAACTAAAGAAATACCACAAAGCAAAAGAAGCGTAATTTGTGCTTGAGTTATCACGTTTTTAAGCAATTTAATAATTAAATTTTTAATTTTTTTTAAAGATCCTTTGTGCTTTCAATTTTCTTATTAAATTGGAGTTATTTCAATTAAATATTTTTCAATAACATAGATTGTGAAGGGTAAATAAGATTCGGCATAGCCGGCCGAATATAGCATTCTTATTTGGGTCTTCCATTATTTATTTATTTTAAATTGTTTTAACTAAAAATCAAATCAGAAATGCTTATTTATTTATGCATTTGCTTAAGTGCAATTATTTTTAAATTTGTCACATTTTCTGTTGTTTTTGTTTTTGTTTTTTGTTTTTTTTTTTATAAAAACTAACTTACATTTTGCTAACATAGCAATTCCATCAACTACAATGAACCAACAAATTACTTAAACATCAATTTTATTTTTTAGATGTTTAATTTTTGTGTTTTTTACACGAACAGCAAAAATAAGCGAAAATGGAAATGAAAAATTTATATTTTTATGTATTTAGAACAACACTAAATTGACAGTGTAAAGAAAATGCTTTGATACAATTGCATATCATTCGATATATTTTTAATTTTTTTTTTATATGTTTTGTTTGTATTATATTAAAATAAACGGTTGGGCCGGGTAAAAGTTTTTTTATGTAGTTATAAATAGAAACCGAATGTTAAGAAGACCTGGAGCAGGGGCTATTTTAACAAGAGTCCGACTTAAAAAAATCGCCGATGTTGCATCTTTTTGAAATTTTTAAATGCCAAACGAGAAACAGGGTTCCAAACTATTTAAATGAAATTGTTACTTCATATTCGGACGAAGAATTCAGACAACACTTTTGCATATAGTGGAATTTATATAAAACTTGTAGAAAATCCCACTTTGCGAACTGATAAACGCTTACAAACATTTATCTGAATATTTTTTGTGGTCGTTACGGCTTTATTGGTTTCTAGAAAATAATAAATTCGATACGACTGTTTCGTTAGTGCTTTTTGCTGATTTATTGATTTAGTTGATGTCTTATTTTTTTTTATTAGAGAAAACTATGCTTGCTCTCATTTTCGCTACGTATAATGATGATCGGTATATATGAATTTGACTTTAATTGCTTTATTTTTATTATTATTTTTTTACTTAAAGATAATTTTAGTATATTTTTAAATTATTTACGAACCCTGATTTTCATTGCAACTCATTAAAAGAGAGAGAATGAAAAGGAGAGGAAGAGTGTGGTAAAATCTTAAAACTTGAGAAAATGTTAAAAACATAATGTTGTTTTTAACAATGTTTCTTATTTGTTAAAAGTACTTTAAGCATGCAATAATTTGAATTCTAATTCTAATACAAATATAAACTATTCACACCTCCACTTTAAGCCCGTTTAATATTGTGAATGAAATAACAGCATTTGAAAATGAACAACACAAAAATATGATAAATATTCAACATGTTTTATTTTTTAAATCTTTCATTAATAATGAATAAATGTTTGAAAACTTGCAAATATAAAAAAAAAACTAAAAGTATTTATATAACAAATTTATAAGTGTTTTAATCAAAACATGTATAGATGTGTGTAAACTTTTCATTAATAAGAACTAATAATTACCAGAGAAAAGCAATAAGTCATTAAAAAAATCAATCAACAATACATTTAAAAAAAATCTGAGTTACTAAAATTCTATGCTTTGACCGACACCGGATTAACTGAACAGTTACTTCATTTGGAACAATGAAGATAGAGAATTATCTTTGAATGTAAACATTTTAAAATATGCCTGACCCATTAAGAGCCGATGGCATTTTTATGTAAAATTATAGATATAATTTTTTTTCTTATCTTTTAATTTTCTGTCAGCCCAATATTTGTGTTTTTGATTGCAGTTACATGTATAGTGGAGGGTATATAAGATTCGGTATAACCGAATATAGTACTCTTACTTGTTTTAAGTTTAGCCGATGTAAAGTTTTTTTTTTGTAGCTGCTTAGTTTCCCGATTTTGTTGGCAAGAACCAGCCCTAGACAGCGAGCTCTAGCCGATAATTTTTGTGTCAAACTTTTAAGGTTCTAGAGATAGACGCATGTGACAGAGGATCAAGCATAACAAATAAATTGCATTTTTTATATTTTTAAAGAGACTTATTGACTTTACCTCGTATTGTAGCAAATTTGCGAAAAAATTCCATTGAATGTAAACATTAAATTAAAATATATAAACAAATTTTGCCTCATTAGACATTTATTTGAAAGAAATTTGTTTATTAACAACAACACAAATAAAACGGTTTCTTGATGAGGGAATATTTTGTTTGTTTTGTTTCATCAAGCTTAGTTTCCTTCTAACAACATTCTCGAAGACTTCATTCGCATTGTATTGCCAACCAGTATTGAACGGGCACTTAAATGTTGATCATTATTTTCATTTCGCAAAATACTAAAAAGAGATCGGTTTCCGTATTGTTTATTGGTGACCTACAGTGCCAGTCATTTAAAATAAAACGCTTTTAATTGATTTAAACAACAACTAAATTAGACACCGTGATGACAACAAATTAAAAAGAACTTTTGAAATTCAACATAACGTTTAAAACATTTATAAATTTGTCATATGGATACTTTTAGTATTCTAAAATATTTGCAAGTTTACAAGATCATCCTTAAAATCTTTGGAATTTGCTTCAAACATTTATTCATTATTAATGAAAGATTTAAAAAATAAAACATGTTGAATATTTATCATATTTTTGTGTTGTTCATTTTCAAATGCTGTTATTTCATTCACAATATTAAACGGGCCTTAAAGTGGAGGTGTGAATAGTTTATATTTGTATTAGAATTAGAATTCAAATTATTGCATGCTTAAAGTACTTTTAACAAATAAGAAACATTGTTAAAAACAACATTAGGTTTTTAACATTTTTTCAAGTTTTAAGATTTTACCACACTCTTCCTCTCCTTTCCTTTCTCTCTCTTTTAATGAGTTGCAATGAAAATCAGGGTTTGTAAATTATTTAAAAATATACTTAGTGTAAGTTTTTGACTTCGTATTTAAATGTCATTTATATTTAAGTTTTATTTAAGTGTAAACTTCAGTTTTTCAATGCACACTTAAATGAAACTTAAATGACCAATCTTGCGCATTTAAAGTCCATTTAAATAAATACAGTTTTACCATGAGGTTATGGCATTTTTTGTTGTTGTTTCGCTAAACTAAACAAAAATGTTTGTTTATTTTTGTCATTTTTGCCATTGATAGAACAATATTTTCTGTTTTGCACACATTTCATACTGAAAAAAGTAATTAAAAAGTTAAATTATTGAATAAAACAATATATTTCAAATATTTTTAACAAAATTTGCAATTTATTGTGTTTGTTAGCAGCTGTTTTTCATAAACAATGGAGATTTATTTTGATATTTCATAATGCTGCCATATTTTTATCATAGTTAAATAAGAACGATCATAAATGACTGAAAAACTGAAACTGTATTTTTAAATATGTACTACTTAAATTTAAACGCAAATTAACTAAATGCGTATTTAAATATGAAGTCAAAAACTGGTCATTAATTTATCTTTAATTAAAAAAGAAAATAATAATAATAAAAACAATTAAATTTAAATTCGTATATACATCGATCATATATACCGAGTATTATTGTACGTAGCATTATTATACCCGCGAAAATGAGAGCAAGCATAGCTTTCTCTAATAATAAAAAAAATTAATAAGGAATCAATTAAATCAATAAATCAGCAAAAAGCACTAACGAAACAGTCGTTACGAATTTATTATTCTCCAGAAACCAATAAAGCCGTAACGACCACAAAAAATATTCAGATAAATATTTGGTGGAAAGCGTTTATCAGTTCGCAAAGTGGGACTTTCTACAAGTTTTATATAAATTCCACTATATGCAAAAGTGTTGTCTGAACACTTCATCCGAATATGAAGTAACAATTTGATTTAAATCGTTTGGAATCCTGTTTCTCGTTTGGCATTTAAAAATTTCAAAAAGATGCAACATGGGCGATTTTTTTAAGTCAGACTCTTGTTAAATAAGGTTTAGGATGTCATCATCGTCACTAGAATCACTTGAACTGTCCACCAAATCTGCAACAATAGTTTTAACACGTGTTCATTAACCATTAGAGGTTGTCTTTAAAAATAATAGTATAACTATTTTACTCTTTTTTAAATATTGTTAATGGCTTTAACTTTTTTACTTGTCTTTTTTATACCCTTTACCACAAAAATATATATAATATATTGTTACGTTTTACCCTTTTTAGCAGGCAAACGTACGGATTCTTTTGATTGGAAATACCACTGTGGCTAAATTCTGTCTTCGAACTTTATGGCTTTATCTGGCTATACTTCTCGATCCTACCGGTCTTGTAAACCCTTGGTCTCGTATTTACTAAACATGCGTTATCACCACAAACGCAGCCATCCACGCTACACTACTGTGTTACTCCGGCGAGACATGAACTACTCGATGCCTTGTTTAGTAACCTTAACCATTCACAGACATCTCCACTACTCCTTTTATCGAAGCCAGTCATCTCCTTTAATCCAGTAGCCACAACACACGTCTGCCATACACTGTTGTTATGCTGTTACATATCCCCGTGCTAACCGCTATTGCTCTTACTTTTTATTATAAAGGGCTTCTTGACAATTATTTGTTGCTCTTATATTAAATTTGACGTCTCCACTAAATATTTGCCATGGCTTTACAATAATTGTCTCTTGCCTCTCGGGAGGTTTGAACCAGCGTTGCCAAAATGATGATTTTATCATATTTTTGATGATTTTTGAACCAAAATATGATTTGATGATTTTTTTTCCTAAATTATGATTTCTAATTTATAAATACTGATTGTTGTAAACAAAACAAAATTTTTCAAAGCTCATCTTCTCAAATACATAGAATGTATAAGGAACTGCAACGCCTTTACTTAAAAATTCAGACAATTTTATACAAACAGAATTTGTGAACATGAGTCTCAATAACGACCTTGACTTTAAAAAAAAGTCTAGTTCTACGCAACAAAAAAGTCTATCTGGGTGTTTTTTGTTAAACAAAAAATTTCTAGCTCAAAGCTCACTGCAAATAAAAAATGAAATTAGTGAAAATTGTATAGCATTTTACATTGATTTGATTTTAACGACACGTTTTTAAAAGAGCTCTCATGTCTTGAGCCCTTGAAAATTATAAATAGAATAATAAATTCTTTGAAAGTCTTAATACACAATTTTTCAAATTTAATTAGTAAAAGGGATATTTAAAATTTAGATAACGAATTTAGAGAACTCCGTTTTATAAAATTAAGTGATCATTTTACAACTCTAGAGGAATTTCAAAAATAACTCGTGCTGACAACATTCCAGCTTTTCCGGTGTTGTCAAAGTTTGTTCAAAACTTATTAAGTTTTCCCACTTCTTCAGCAATTGTCGAACGAATATTCTCAAAAGTCAATTTAAACAAAACTAAATACAGAAGTAGATTAGACAACAGCACTCTCGAAGGTATCTTATACGCAAAATATTATTTAGCAATAAGAAACTGTTACTCCTTTAATTTAAAAACTAACCAAGATATTATTTAAAATATGAAATCCTGTATATACGAGTATTATAGTAATAGTACTTCGTAAAACTTAGTACACTTTAAACAGTAATAATTTAAATATATACAATGTATCTTAATAATAATTTTTAAATAAAATTTTGTATTGAAAAATTATGATTTTTTTCCGTTAAATATGATTTTTTTTTGCATATGATGATTTTCTTCTCAAAGCTTCTTGCAACGCTGGTTTGAACTGCTGTTTATTAATTTTAATTGCTTATAACAATTATTATTTTTTTCGTTGCACGCATGCGGTATCGAACTCGGACCCCCTGGTTTGTAATTCGCACCTCTACCAACGCAGCCATTGAGGCTGCTCAGCTTTTGTCAGCTAATTGTGGCTTTTATTCTATACACATACCATTGGTTGTTGAATTAACTTATTCACCACGCTCATGCGGAAACAACTACAGGGGTTGTCAGATTTTATTATTCGTAACAATATTATTGCTTCTTTTTTCAATTGCATGGTCCTCTGTCAACTATCATATATAAATAATAAAAGTATATGTTCAAATTAATTTATAAACAATTTTACCATCCAATTTCAGTCGTCGATGCGTAAAGCATAGATTTTTTGATTAGGGTTCCGTAGCGCTTTGCGAAATTCGTAGTTCGCCGCAGTTGCATTCTTCCATTATAAAGAATGTGTGGATTCTTAAATACAAATATAGAAAATAAATTAAAAAGTGTGTCCCCATAGAGAATTGATTTGTAGGTTTATGGTTCTATTTAAGGCGCATCAATACCAGGTGGTCGCGATGGCGAATTCATTTATTTTTATTACAGTAAAAATTTTTCCTAATGGAGGCGCTTGTGCCGTTCCATTTACTTATATTTTTACTTATTTTTTTATATTTGTTTTTTTAAACAAAGTTGAACTCTGCGTTAACTAAATTTATTTAAAATTAAAGAAAAACTAATTTTATTTCTGGAATTTATTTGATTAAGATATCAGTTTAATGTGTTACGACTTAACGTTACGCTCGCACAGTTTTTAGTGTTGAGGGAACAGAAATTTTAAAAAACTATAGCAATTTCTACATTAAATAACTTGTGGCAGACTAGACTTGTGTAAAAAAACTTATTCAATGATAATTTTCTTTCACTATTAAAATTTTTCAGCTTAGTAAAAATGCAGTCATGCTTGCTTCACTCCGAACCCTGATTTTTTATCTTCATTTTTTTTTTTTAATTTTATTTCATTATTTGAATTTAAATATTTCGTTTAGTTTTATTTGTTTAATTAAACAACCAATTCATTTATTTTATACATTCGTTAATCCAGCTTGTCGTTCTGTCGCTGGATTTTTAAATAAGAAGTAATAAATTAGTCATATCAACGAAATTTCACGCAAATTAAAGAAATGATTTTAAAAGAATCTTAAATTTAGCAGTCGTCTTATAAACGACAATAAACAATTCAAAAGTCTGGAAATATAGTGACGTCATCTGCAATAAAATATAAATAAACACACAAAATCGCAAATTGCATCAACATATTAATTGTATTAAAAATGTAATTAACAAAAAAATAGTATTTCAAACCAAACAAAAAACAAACAAAAATTATTTTATTTAACGGGCTGTTGCCAGTATTTGTGATGGCTTTATGAATATTTTGTGGCCAAATAAATCTTCACAAGTGCTTTTATTGCTGTCAGTGGAGAAAACTTAAAAATCAATTAAACAAATAAAATATGTAAATATTTTGTTAAAATATATTTGTTTAATTAAACGAGCAATTCCTTTACTTATCCATTCGTTAATCCATCAACAAAGTCCAACCAACCAACCTGTTGTTCTGTCGCCGAGTTTTTAAACAAAAAGTAATACATTCGTCATTTCCACCAAATTTCATGTGAAATTTAACATTCTTCTTTTAAACGACAATATAAACAATTCAAAAGTCTGAAATGAGTGAATGACGTCATCACACAAAATCGCAAATTGTACGTTAGTAAATCTCTAATAAAACAGAATAAATAATTAAAATAATGACGGACGGCACTTAAAAAACAACTTAATAATTTTAATTGTTTCTGACCTGTAATATGAACTAAAATTTAATTATTTAACTCAACACTAATTATTAATATTTTAGATTAAAAAAAAATACATTTCAAAATTTTAGCTTTAAAAACTAGTTTTCTTTCATTTATAGAGATCCCGATACAACACTTTTAGATGGTCCTTCAACATCTGGCTTATCGTCGTTAGCTCGTGCTACTGCTGTCGGTGGTGCAACAGCAGTTGCTGCAAATGCTAATTCAGCACAATGTTTGGGATCTCGAAATTCACCTGATACAACAATTGAAAATCCTTTATTATACACTAATCAACAACAACAACATTCACCTACGACTCCGAATAGTTCCAGCTCAACAGCACCTTTAGTCTCACCTCCTCTATCGCCATTAGAGCAAAACGTACAGCTTGATAATAATAATACAACAAAACCGTCCATTACAATTAATACAACAGTAACAACTAACACAATGCCTGCTAAATCTCACCAATCTTCACCAGTTATAGTAACAACCACAACAACTGCTGAAATATTAGAGGTAAATTTTATTTTTTTTAATTAAATGTTTTAAATTTAAAAGCCGTTTTGTTTTTTTCTTACTCAAGGATTTTAATGTTTTGCAGGATAATCGTTTTTCTCCATTGGCCAGCAAAGATATGGTAACAGATGGATTCGATGTTTATAGTTTACCCTCACCGCCAAGACATAATTTTAGTTCCCAAGAAAATTTAAACAATTCGTCTGGTACGACTGTTTCACAAACTACAATTTCCGAATCTCCGCACAAAGCAAATAGTGAATCTCTAAATGGTTCTCTCAATAATTCACCTGTTAAGAAAAAACATCAACATGGAATTCAAAATAATAATAAAGTAAGTTTTTGTTTTTTTTTTTTTTTTTGTTAAGTACAACCAAGGCGAATCAAATAATGTGGTCGCGATGGCGAATTCGTTAGTTTTCGCCGTACGCCCGAATGTCAAACTACATATTAAAAAAAAGTCTTGGATTTTTTATATATGGAGTTTGACAGTTAGACTTACGGCGAAAATCAATGAATTCGCCATCGCAACCACCTTATATTTGATTCGCCTTGAGTACAACAAGAAGGGTTTCACTCAATAAATTTGTAACTTGCGAAATTGCCGAAATTCTAACTTTTCTAAATATTTTACCGCCCTTGAATTCGGTGTTACTTAGTAGGTCTAATGTAGTTTTTTATACAAAATTACATTTTATTATCAAGGGTATTCACGTCAGCAATTGCGAATGTGCAAAATTTTGCGCTTGTTAACGTGAGCATCAATTTTACCAAAATAACAATGCAATGCAAGAACAAATAAAAATCTATTTTTAAATCCTTCACCGCGAAAGACCTTATCCTAAAAATCGGTATTTTTTTAAGCAAAAATCGTCAAATTGGCACTTTGATAATATTGAGGCAAAAAATCGGCAAATTGGCGACAAATCGGCAAATATGACAGGCCTGTTTATATCTAAGTTTGTCATTCCGTTTGTAATTTATACAATATCCATTTTCGACCTCATAAAGTATATACAGCTGCGTGCAACTAATTAGGGACACAGGGCTAACATCTCAACTTGAAGTGAATGATATAAGATATTGTATAAAATTCTGAACGTATGTCCCTAAGTTAATTTAATTCTTACTCCTATACACGAAATATTAAAAAAAAATTATTAAAAAAAAAACATTTATTTATTAAAAATAATCAATATTTTGTTGCAAACTCATTGCTATCAATTACTGCTTGACATCTGCGAGGCATCGTAGTAACCAAGTTCTTACCCTACTCGGAATAGCATCCCAAGCTTTCTTTGTTTCGGCAAAGAGATTATTAAAATTGCTCATTTTTTCCAAGCTTACTTTGGTTTTTAAAAGTGGCCACGAATTATCAATTGGATTGAGGTCAGGACAGCAACCAAATTGTTTGAAAACCATTGTTTGACGTAATGAGCCGTATGCTTCGCACCCTGAAGCATAATTGAACCTCCTTCGTGCTTAAAAGTGGCTCGGTTGTACTTCGGATTAATTTCTTTTATTTTTGGTCGACGAATATATTATTTTCCATCAGAAGGAACTCCAGTCTTTTCTTTCGGTTTCTTTCAGGAAATAATGGCTTCTTTCTTCCAAAGAGTCCAGCTTTACGCAATCGACGTTTTACTCTGTCTACAGATAGTTTTGCATTATTTTTGACAAACATACGGGCTCTTTTAGATTCGCTGACAATCAGTGCATCTTTACGTGCTGTCGTAATTCTGCTTTTTTTGTTTACAAGCCACCTTTTCTGTAGTCGAAGGCTTTCTGAATTATTGTACCGCTTGAAAAACCGTAGTTTGAGTAACTTTTAACGCTGTTGCAATTTCTCGATGAGTACTCCTGTCCTTAATTAGTTGCACACAGCTGTATATTCTGAAAACCATGGCCCTCAAGGCAGCGTACATAACGCCTCGCCTACCTCTAACTTTTTCATATAATTTGGAACAATAAAGTAACATCAATCAAAAAAATAAGTACATAGGGCGATAGAGAATTAAAAAATACGAAAAAAAAACATCAAGTGAAAAAAATGGCGCTCGCCCATATTTTCCCGAGTTGCAGGGCTGTGATATTTTCAAATTTTTTAAATATCAATATGGGTATTATTTTAAAGCTTTTGAAGAGATCTTTAAGGAAATACTTAAGTTTTTTTTTTTAAATGCTTAACCCATTAAGATCCGATGACATTTTTATGATAAATTATATAAAGTACTTAATTTGTTTTTCTTATTTTTAATTCTGTCACTCCAATATTTGTTTTTTGATTGGAGTTACTTCACTAAACTAGAATTAGGTAGAGGGATGGTGAAGAGGTTATAAGATTCGGCATATGCGAATATAGCAGTCTTACTTGATTTAAAGTAAAAATTCATTTCTTATAACGTTGTCAACACAATGCACTAACAACATTGAACATACGTTTTATGCGAAATTTTACACAGATTTCATGCACTTTAGTGCAAATTGTAAAGGTTAGTGCGAAATTTTTATGTTATGGTTGAAAATAAAATTTGCACTTACGCAAAATTCATGACGTGAATAACTTTATTGATATTTTAATTTAAACATTAAACTAGTTCACCAATTCTTAAAAACATACATGCGAATAAATGTTGTTTACACATGTACCGAATTTAGCAGTTTACCTTAAATATCTGCCATGATAGTTATGAACGTGTTAAAATAATTTACAGCGACTGGTTAAATATTTGCAAGGTCAGTTTGGTTTCAAATAATAATCATTTCAATGTTTATGGATTGATTCAAATATTTCACTAAAAAAGCATAACCACATATTTTTAAAATTTTTATAAAATTTTTCCTGACAACTGTCGATAGCTTTTCCTAAAGTCTGATTACCTAGTATCCTTACAATAAGTTGTGAATTGAACAAATTGTATCAATAGAATTTTAACACAATAGAGTACAACAAACAACTGTGATGATCGATGAATTATACTAGGAAATCTTCATCAAGAAAACTTGCATAAATTTGACGACTGATGAAATTAAATTGAAAATGCCGCACTGGTTCCTCTAAAGACAGTTAACTCAATTTTCACTTTTTGCAAGAAATCGATATACAGTTTTCATATCTGCCCACTGTAAAGATCTTGAATTATTTTCTTTTTACTTTTCCAACAAAAAAAAAAAAAAGAAAAAAAAAACAGTTTTATTCCTTTTCTCTGTAGATTGAGTCAACTAAAGAGGTAATCCGATGATCGGAAATTCCTGAAAAAAACAACTACCGTTATGTGCTTTCAATATTTAAAAATGAAAATTGTTTTTTGCATCTGCTGGCAATTTAAATTTTGAGTTGACTCTTAAGAGGAACTTATTATGTGCCAGTTTACAGAGTGACCATGTGTTTAAAAAAAAGGACAATAATTAAATACAATAACAAATAGGATTTTAAATAGGAATATAAATATATTATTAAAAATGGTATTTTTTCACACATGTACTTTAGTTAAAAAGAACACAAATCTTAAAGTAAAAAAAAAAAAAAAATAAAACAAGTAAGAGTGCTACATTCGGCTATGTCGAATCTTATATACCCTTTGCCTTCTATGTAAATCTAGTTTAGTGAAGTAACTCCAATCAAAAAAGCAAATATTGGGGTGACAGACAAAATAAAGTACAACATATATAAAAACTTACATAAAAATGTCATCGGCTCTTAATGGGTTAAGCATTTTTTAAAAATTTTAGTATTTCCTTTCAAATGATGTAAAAAAATTAGAGGTGGGCGTGGTGTTTTGCCCGCTGCCTCGAAGGACATGGACCAATCGTGCTGATTACCAATTCCTCTTTCGAAACTGGTTTATTTAAATTTTCTATAGCTGCCTCGTAAACTTGATTTTAACACTAACACAGACGAAGCCGGAAGTGGATAGATATTGTGTGCATTTTCTTATGTACAAACAAATGTGTTTTATTTCTGACGACAAATATTTTCAACGAAAATTTTATTGTTCGTCAAAATTTTACTTTTATAAACTTAACAAAAACAACAAAAATTAAATATAATTTAAACAATTTTAAACTAAACTATTTTTTTTTTCTCTTTTACTTTATTCTTTCTTCGTATGTTTTACTTTTGCTCTGCTTTAACTCGTCTTAGCAGGGTGATGTAAATTCAATTGAAAGTGTAACCGATGATAATCGAAGTGAAAAAATTCCTTCTGGTGATTTAGATTGGATCGATTCAATGATGCAGGAACGGCAAAATCGTGAAATCTTAGCAAAACCCAAGAAGATGAAAAAGAAGAAAAATTCCAAGGAACTGGATCAATTGGATGGCGTACCCATGAAAGACACTTCAATAGATTCGTCCACCAAGCAGGAAGAAGAGGGTGTAGTAAAATGTCTTTATTATACGTTAATGTGTTGTGATTGTACAATATCGTAGACATTTAAATATTTCCATCGAACAAGACATAAAAAAGACATTTCCGTTTTACGGACCTTTAAAGAAATGCATTTAACACTTTTTTTTTTTGAAAAATAAAAATTAAACTAATATTCTTTTTTAATTGACTGAAAACTTTAAAAGCAGAAAATAAACAAATCAAAATTTAATTTAAAATGATTAAAAATAAATACAAAATAAAAATACATACATATATTTTTATACAAAATAAAAAGAAATAAAAGATGTAATGAAAAAAATACACACATGCCAATTCATAAATGTTAACATAAAATTCCTAATAATATTGTAATAATAATAATAATATAATTGTAGTAGATTCTTTATTTTTTACCAAAAGAAAAAAGCATTGAAAGTTTAAAATATAATTATCAATAAAAAAAAACATTTATTACTTAATAGTTTTTTTTATATACATAATTTATATCTTATATACAAAAGAAATATGTATATTTGCATATATATATATACAAACGCACATTTATAATATAGACATATAAAAATATTTACAATTAACTTTAACCAATTTAATTAAAATTAGTTAAAAGTTATTTGATGAAATAACATGAAAAATAAGAATAAATTAACGAATTTTGAAAATAACACAAATAAACAAAAATATATTTTTTAATCTTAAAACTTGGAGTACTCGAAAACAAGTAGCATTTTTTTTTAAATTTCGTGTATTATTTAGTTGTACACAATAAGTTATATTTTAAACAATTACTCTGTTAATAAATCTTTACATTAATAAAAATAAAAAAAAAAAACGCAGCAGAGCAGCTACAAAATCTTTTTTAACAAAACCGAAGATACAAGATTATAAACAAATAAATAAAATTAATGATTTTTACGATTTGAATTTTTTATAAAAAAAAAGCGTTTACTTTTTGTTTTCAATAATAATATTTTATTGTATTACAAATAAAAAACCATTGATCTTCCAATTTTTTTTTTCTATTTAAAAACGAAATCAGTTTGTTTGCTATTCTGTATATCGCCAGGCACTTTATATTACTCGTTTTTAAATCAAGTAAACAAATGTGTTTCAAAGAAAAACCAATGTAATTTTTTAACAAAAACTAGCGAAATGCTTAAATAAACTTGAAAAACTAAAACTAAAGTGAAAAACCATGTAACTAACAATCAATTCCAATTCTGTTTTTCTGTTGAATTTCGTGATTGAGATGAAAATGTAACTTTCTGCAATCAAGAAAAAAATTTTTTATTTATGTTATTAAAGGTACTTGAAAGATATATTTACTGCAGGTAAAACCACGCATGGCTGGTAAGAAACTTAACAAATTTTAATTTTTTTCTCTGCCTCAACGAAAGAAATTATTCGATTCGATTAAACAACCCTTAATGATTGATGTTTGTAATTTTATATGTAAAAACCTGGATGAAGGGTTAGTTGGATTAAGATTCGTTGTTTTTAACGTGTTACGTGCGTTTAAGGAAGATAGTTTCATTTCTTTCAAATTTTGTAACAAGAATTTACATTACAAACTATATATTAAATATAGTAGTAGTAACACAAGCAAGGCGAACATCGAATGAAAAAGTATCTTCGTCGTATCAATTCGGCATGTACTGCACCATGGCGAAATAATACGTAGTACTACGTAGTCGCGGTGGCCTACGCTGCCACCTGATAATTGATTCGCCTTGTACCAGATGGTGGTAGTGGCAAATTTATTTATTGCCGTCGTTGCAGGAAATGTCAAACTCCATACATAAATCAACGCAAAATTTTTTAAATGAATTTTGACATTTCCTGCACGGCAAAAATGAACGAATTCGCCACTGTCACCACCTGGTACATCATTTTGCTATTATAAAATATCATATAAAAAAAACTAAGTGGAATTCATTGATTTTCGCTGGTATCCTGTCAAACACCATATATAAAAAATTTGTATACTATTTCTTTATATGTATTTTGACATTCGGGCTAACAGCGAAAAAAACGAATTCGCCTTCGCTACCACCTTATATTTAATTCGCCTTGGTTTAGCCAAAAATTATTAAATTTTCCATCGCGACCATGGCGAAATAATGCCAGGTGGTCTCGATAGCGAATTCATTAATTTCGCCGTAAACTCTAAATGTCAAACTCCATATATAAAAAATATGTATAACAGTTAGATAAATTTTTTATATATGGAGTTTGACATTTAGAGTTTACGGCGAAAGTAATGAATTCGCTATCGAGACCACCTGTATTATTTCGCCATGATCGCGACCACCTAGATAGTATTGATTCGCCTTGTATCAAACTTTATATTAAAAAATTTGATGCAGATTTTTTTTTATATGGATTTTGACATATCCTGCAAACACAAAAATAAATGAATTCACCACAGCCACAACCTGGTACATGATTTCGCCATGAAACAATTCTTACCTTTTTTATTAACAAAAAAAGAAGTTTGATATTTGGCTAAGCAGCGTTACTAATTTCTTTGTATGAATTATTTTAAAGACCCTTCTGCGCTGAATTTACTACTGAACAACTTTTTATTATAACAAAATTTACAAAAAAAAAAAGCGGTTTTTCTTTTATACACTGTAATAAAACTCTATACTATTTAAATAAAGAGCAATGCCAATCCATAACATTGTATTCCATACAGCTTCCAGAAGTAAAACAAAATGAGTGTTCATAGCACCAATGCGCCAATGCCAGGGCAACATGTTCATGACTGAATGGCCGACGTACATAATAATAGCATTCATGCCACACTCTTCAAACGGATAACCCGTCCACCAATGCTGTACATCAATAATATAGTAGAGCAAGGTAAGTAAGATAAATGCCAAGGCTGTGGTAATACACACAAATGATAAAGACCTGTAAGTAAAATTTTATTTTAATGGCAATTTAATTTATTTCCACTGTTAGTTTAAAAGTCAAATTCCATATAATAGAAGTTTCTGAAATTCGACATTTAAAGTAACGGCCATTGTCGCCACAAATAATCAAAAACACTTTGCCAACCCTATGGTGAAATTTTGTTCTAGTTGATAGCGATGGCCAAATCATCGATTTTAGCCAATTCCCACATAATTTTTTTTGTATGAAGTTTGAAATTTCGAGCGACGGTGAAAACTAATGAATTCGCTTTTGCTATAATGGCCGAGGCCGACGTATATTAGGCATATAAAAAGTATATAAGTTAGGCTACCAGCGAAAATGAATACATTTGCCATCGGTACCAACATGAAATCATGTGCAAGTGGTGGCACCAAGGCGAATTAAATACAAGGTGATAGCGGTGGCAAATTCAATTCTTTTCCCTGGTATTCTAACTGTCAAACTCCATATATAAAAAATCTGTATAACAGTTAGATAAATTTTTTATATATGCAGTTTGACAGTTAGAATACCAGGGAAAAGAATTGAATTCGCCACCGCTATCACCTTGTATTTAATTCGCCTTGTACTCACCCTTATCGCGGTTGGCAATTTTATGTCGGTTTTTGGCGTTTTTAAAAAATCGTATCACGGTTGGCAAAAATGCCAGCAAATACGACACAGATTGTAAATCTATTACAAGAACGGTATCGCAGATGGCGTATTTGCCTGTCAATGGGCTTGAAATTGTCGTTAAGTTTTTTTCTCACGATAGCATTTATTTTTTAACAAAAATTATTTAAAAATGGAGTCAAACAAATTGTAAGTTAAATAAAAAGCAGGTTTAAAGATATTTATTTAAATATTTGTATTTTTGCTTTCTATCTTTTATGTATAAAAATTACCACACCCGTACAGTTTCCCAAGTTGGTAGAAATAATGGGAGAAAACCATACTTGGAAAAAGGGTATAATAAAGGCTTGAATGAAATTAATACGAAAGATGAATGGAATGAAGCCGAAGAAGAACTCAATAGTATAGGCCCTCCATTCCGTACAGGAGAAGGTTGGTTAAAGGTGTGGGGAGACTTCAAATTTAAGATTTTCGGAATTATTAAATTCTTCTTCGTCTTCTGATGATGAAAAAAAACCCAACACTTAGCATATTTGTTTAAAAAAAATATTTTAATTAGCGCAATTGTATTTAAAACGTTTTTGTTTTTTTATAATCAGTTACATAGGGAATTCAAGCTGGTAAAGCATTACCAGCTTCTCTAAATGTAAAAGGGTGTTCCATAAAAAAATAAAATTGAGTAATCTCTTACAATACAAAAAAAAGGAGTCGTAGGCGTAGGCGAAAATTTTTCATGATACCATTGAGTTTTAAATACGACATTCGCCTAAATACGCCTACGCCAACCACGATAAGGGTGACTTTTCTCGGCCATTATAGCAAAAGTGAATTCATTAATTTTCACCGTCGCTCGAAATTTCAAATATAATACGGGTGG
Organism: Gymnosoma rotundatum; assembly: GCA_916610165.2. NCBI lineage: Eukaryota > Metazoa > Arthropoda > Insecta > Diptera > Tachinidae > Gymnosoma > Gymnosoma rotundatum. Next base: position 113,128,057 of record OU744340.1, on the reverse strand, counting down.
TTTCAATTACTAATTCTTTAATTTTCGCCGTAAACGCTGTATGTCAAACACCATAAAAAAAAATTATACACATTTTTTAAATATGGAGTTTGACATTTAGCGTTTACGGCGATTAATTTTTCCATATTATTTGAAAGAATGAAGAAACTAATAAAATATATATATATGGGGCGATAGAAAATTAAAAAAAAAAAAAATAAAACATCAAGTAAAAAAATTGGCGCTCGCACATATTTTTCGATTTACTGTCCGTTGAAATTGTTCAAAATAGCAAAATGGGTATCATTTAAAAGCTTCTAAAGAGATCTTAGGGGAAATACTAAAATTTTGTAAAAGCGCTTAACCCATTAAGAGCCAGCAACCTTTTTATGTAAAATTATATATATGTAGTACTTAGTTTTTTTCTAATTTTTCTAATTCTCCTTTACCCCAATATTTGCATTTTGATTGGAAATACTTCACTAAACTAGATTTACATAGATGTTTTACTTACCAAAGATTTTTATTTAAAGGTATAATTCCCGTTTCTTTGTTAAATCCAGTTAAAAAGACTGTAATTATAGTTAAAATCACAGACCATATTAACCAGTGTGTAATACGTGATTTCCATTTGGTGTGAACTAAAATTGTAACACCAGCCAAAACACCAAAAAGCACCTGGACAACAGTTAACAAACAGCCTATAAATGGAAGAGGAAGGCACATTTCTTTTAACATGTAAATCAATAAATTTAAGTCAATTTTTACCAAATATTCCTTCAGGATCAAAAGGCTTCGAATCATAGATATATTTTGCTGTAGGATATTGATAAATGTGAGAATTCCCCAATATTTGTAAATCTATGTAACCAGTAGCACCTCCTATACAATCAGGATATAAAGCATTGTTGTGTTTACCACCAGGACCTAAATAGCCTCTTTAATACCACATAAAAATTTCAGTTAGTGTGTCTTTAATTTTGCTCTTTAACATACCTAGGACAATTGGGCACATTGAGTCCAAATATTATGGACAAATGTACAACAATTAAAATCAGCATTAAACAAATTTCCCCTTTTAATAAAATTATTTCATGAAATTTGCGTTTCCAAGAAACCTGGAAATAAAAAAAAATTAATTACTTTAAGTGTTATTAAGATGCGTTAAAAATTATTATTTTTTTTTAGGTACAAAGATTTTTATACCCTTCACTACAAAAAGTGGAAAAAGGGTACAACTAAATTTGTCATTCCATTTGTAATTTCTACAATATCCATTTCCGACCCCATAATATCCATATTTTGAATTCTTATGCATAGCGAAGTCGATTGAGCGATGATCCGTCTGTCCGTCCATGTTAGTGCTGAAATCAAGTTTGTGAAGGCAAAACACCACGCCTACCTTCAATTTTTCCATATTTTTTGCAACAATGAAGTATCTCAAATCAAAAAACAAATATATGGGGCGATAAAGAATTAAAAAATAAGAAAAAACATAAAGTGAAAATATTAGCGCTCGCCCATATTTTTTCGAATTACGGGCCTCTTATTTTTTAGTTTTTTTTGTTAATATCAATATGGTTATTATTTAAAAACTTTTCGTGAAATCTTCAAAGATGTACTAAAAATCAGTGATGAGCTATTTGAGCAGTAGTGAAATGGCCATATGGATATGCTTTCCCCGCAGTAATACATTTCATTTTGTAGTTTAGTTTAAAATAGTAAATATTTCATGAGAATATCATGAAATATTTATGTTTGAAGGAATCAAGCACGAATAAAGTAAATTAATTAAATTTTAAAAGATTCCGAATAATAAATTATCATTTTGAGATGTACTAAAAATTTAAAAAATTCTTAACCCATTAAGAGCCGATGACATTTTTATCTAAAATTTGTATATGTAGTAGTACTTAATTTTTTTTTTTCTTATTTTTTTATTCTCTGTCACCCCAATATTTGCTTTCTTGATTAAAGTTACTTCACTAAACTAGATTTACATAGATGGTCAAGGGTATATAAGATTCGGCATAGCCGAATTAGAACTCTTACTTGTTTAAGCTTTTGCTTACAGTACTATGTATGGGTCACCCTTTAATCTTACAGCGGGCATGTAGGACATAATAAAGCCGGAGCACATAGATTCCGACATACGTTATATTTTGTCTTTTTCAACTGACAAGTAATTTAAAATACATGTTTGCTTATGTCACAATCAGTACGTCTCCGTCAACGTAAAGTATGAAAGTTGGGCAACTTTTAACATACGACAGTGTTGTCAGTTATGGCGATTTCTCGCCAAACATGGGAAAAAAAGGCGAAATTCTTGACGGTATATAAAATACATGGCGAAATTTTTGGCTGTTTTTAGTGATTTCTCTACATTTAAGGGTAGTTTAGACGGTAAGACTTCACGTACGTAAATTCTAAGAGAAAATAAAATGAAAATCTATCCGTTTAAAAAGTAGAGATTATGACGAGTTTTGACTTTGAAAAGTTAGCATTAATAAGAAAAACGCAACCCTTTGAAACACCCTTTAATTTCTAAACTTACTGTTTGCAATTAATTTTTTTAGCGGATATATTTGTAAATACTCTGTGTGACTTCTAAATGTCTCCCTACTAAGGTTAAGAAATGAAAGCCGGCTATAATAATACATCTTCTGTAAAATTTCAAGAGTCCACCTAATACGGTTTCAGCGATAGAGGGCTGTGATAAACAGACGTTTTACATATGATGTACATATGTATGTTTCATATTTAAAATACTTTTTGCAAATATACTTTAAAAAAGTGGTACTTTTTTCAAGAACTTTTTTTAAATGATTCTTTTTAAATCAATATCAATGATATCTTTTTGAAATATTTTTTTAACAATTAAAGTTAAAACGTTACACTAATATATGTATAAATTATTTACTTGCGGCTCCATTATATCCTTTTGTGTAAATAAAGTGTGTGCAATACCACATATCAAATAAGCAATTCCAAAACGTTGTAGAACACCCATAATTCTTAAATTTTCCAAATTAGGTCCATTTATGGAATTTAAACAAATACCGATAGCAAACAGTTTAATAGATCTCTGCAAGTAATTTCATATTTTTATTTAAATTATAACATAAATCTTTAAATTAATTTTGTTTCTTACCCACAAAATGTTAATGCATAAATTCATTTTTGTCCTTCCTCGAGCTAATTGAGACTTAATCGATATGGGTATACAAACACCCATTATCCAAAGGAATGAAGGAAATACAATATCGGCCAAATGTAAACCATTCCAAGGAGCATGCTCAATCCACCAATAATCACCACCACCACTATTAACAAATATCATAAGCACAATAGCCATTCTGAAATGAAAAGCTTTCAATTTCAAAATATTCTTTAAGAATTTTACTGTTTCCGAACAAAAAATAATCCTAAAATCACAGAGTTCTTTTCACCAGACTGATTTTAGGATTAATTTAATGTAATATTTTTAATTTTATGTGTTTTATTAAATACTTTGTGTTTTGTCCCCTTTACACAAACTTGCATGTTTTTAACCGATTTAAAAAAAAAGAAGGAGGTTATCAATTCGTGTGAATGTTCCTATGTTTTTGTAATGTTTGTGCCGATTTTGAATTTTCTTTCTTCATTTGAAAGGTGATGCTTACAGATTAGTACCGTTTTAAAAATAGTTCATAATTTAAAAAATTAAATGGTGTCCCCATACAACATACATATTTTTTACGTGTATTATGAATGGTAAAGGGCACCACTTTAAAAATCTGCATATCATTTTAGCTCCGAATGGCAAAAAGTAATACAAAAACAAATCTAAAAATTAAAGGGTGTCCCCATAGGTGACGTAAATTGACATATATGGGCATATTTTTTGAACCGTTATAGGCAAACGCTTGCAAATGAATATTTAAAATTACAAATTAAAGGGTGCTCCAAAAGTACATTTACTTTTATGTATATGGCCATACTTTTGAACAGTTGTAGACAAACGCTTGAAATTTACAAAAAACCTGTATTGTTAAATCCGCTATAATAACAAGTGTAAAATTTGAATTTAGAAATTAAAGGGTGTCCCAATACTTGACGTAATTTGATGTATGTGGCCAAACTGTATATACAGGCATCTAAAACTCACGAGGGACCTGTATTGCTAAGTTCGTTATAACAACAAAATTATAATTGAGTATTTCCAAAATTAATGTAATTTAACCTATATGGCCAAACCATTAGAACCGTTATATAAAAACCCTTCAAAATTAGACAGATTGTCCACTATTTTGGTCAGTTTATTAAGTAGTATAAATATTTTAAATTATAAATTAAAGGGTGTTATAATAGTTGATATAATCTACTGTATATGGCCAAACTGTTGAACCGTTATAGACAGACGGTTGAAATTTACACAGAACCTGATTGCTAAATCTACTACAACAGCAAGTATATAATTCGAATTTGGAAATTAAAGGGTGCCCCTATAGTTACTGTAATTTGATGTATATTGTAAAACTATTGGACAGTGTCCCAATAGTTAATGTAACAGACAGATGAAATCTCTTTTGAAGTCGAGTTTTTTCGCAAGAATTATTAAAGAACAAAAATATGTTGCAAAAGTTTATATATTTCAAATACTAAAGATCCCTGAAAAATTTGGAAAATACCAGGGAAACGTAGGATGGAATAAATTAAAAATAATATTAATAATATTTTATTTAATTGCAATTTTAATATTACATGACCTTGAAAGCCCAATTAAATGCACAAATAAATGTAAGATAAGATCGATTAATTAATAAAGTTATAACAAAATTATTTTATTGGTTATGAAAGACCAACAGAATAATAATTTTTAAGGGTTAGAGAAAACCAAAAAATTTAAAATATTTTATGAATGCTATCAAAAGGCACAAAACTTTTTTTTTTGTTAATTATATTTATACTCGTAGTAGACCAAAAGAAATATTGCTGATTTCTAACCATTATTTAAAGAACTTTTAAAAATTCTTGGCAATTGTATATTTCAGAATTTATTATTTATAACAGTTAAGTACCTGATTACAGTATTAAATTTTAATTTATTTATTTTTTTTTTTTTTTGAAATTTGAATTTTAAAAATGGCAGGGGTACGTAACCACAACGCCACGGTATCCCACAAATTTTTAAATATATGTAAATAGTCTCTCCGGGAACTGCGCATCGACCTATGTATATCTTCGTGTAGGAAGTGAAAAATCCTGAACAGGATATTGAAGTATAAAGGATTATGTTTTTTTATTTATTATTTTATTTATTTGTTAACACGATGGCATTTTTGTAAAAGCCAGTTGAAAAAAACGTGTGCGTTGCGTCTTTGATTATAACCTCACTTTTTTGAAAAAGGAAAATCTGCTCGCACATGGATGTTCCCCCTTCGAGATGAAGTATTAAACTATTTTAATTTATTTAAAATTTTACTACCATATTCATAAAAAATAAAATAAGTTTGCAATGTCTTTTAGGACAACTTTGTATGGAAAATTTGTTATAAAAAAAAAATTTCAAAGTTATTTTATTTTTATGAATACCTTAGTTAATATTAAAAAAAAAAAGATTTTTAGAAATTAAAAATAAATGAACTTACGCTAAAATAATCTCAATTCATTTATAATATTCAAAGTTCAAATAATAATTTAATAAAAATTAAATTCTTTAAAAAAAATTTAATATTATTTTTTTTTTTTTGTTTTTTGTTTTTTTCTCCGAGTAAATTATTAATATATTTCGGATTTAGAAATTTACCCTCTAAAAGCATCCAAACTTCGCATACGATTACGTTTCTTAATAGTGGGTGGTGGTACACGGGATTCGTTTGCCGCCGCATTACTTAAAACTTCCTCATAGCGATAGGAACGCCAGGCACACAAGGAAATCTTCAAAGCACACAAAATTAGGCCGACCAAAACAAAAATCGAGAGAAGAGCTAAAATGGTAAGAGATACAAACAAAATGTTAATAAAACTAGAATGATAAATTCGCCGTGTTGCATTTCATGCCCTTCACTATAGTGAATCAAAATATAACTTATACTTTTTATTATTTCCAATTCTATTTCAATTTGGAATTTAACAATGACAGAATCTGTATTTTAATTTATTCATATTCTTTTCTACTGTTTTTTTAAGAAAAATTTTACATTTTTTTCTTTAATTTAATTTTTTCTGATTATGCATTTTATTTTTTTTTTTTTTTTCTAAAATATTAAAAGTGGCTCGTTAAAAATAATTATAGTTTTATAAAAAAATTTTTTTTTAAATTTCCGATTTTAAAATGAAATCGGAAATTTCCATTCGAAATTGCGGTTTTTGTGATGATGCAATTTATTTTTTTCTAAAATATAAAGAGTGGCTCGTTAAAAATCATTATAGTTTAAAATAAAAAACAATTTTTTTTTTTTGGAATTTTGCGATTTTAAAATGAAGCCGGATTTATAAATAATAATTCATTTTTTCGCTATATATAAAATGTGACTCAGTAAACATAACTATAGTTTTGTAGAAAACCAGTTAACAAGGCGTATCAATACCAAGTGGTCGCAATGTGCGCATTCATGGCGAAATAATACAAGATGGTCGCTATGGCGACGTCATTAATTTTTCCCGAAACCTTTAATGTCAAAGTCCATATATAAAAAATCATGACCAAATAATACTAGGTGGCCGAAATGGCGAATTCATGGTGAAATAATACAGGTGGTCACGATGGCGAATTTATTAATTTCGCCGTAAACGCTAAATGTCTAACTCCATATATAAAAAATGTGTATAATTTTTTTATATGGTGTTTGACATTTAGCATATGCGGCAAAAACTACTGAATTCGCCATTGCACCGAACTGGTATTATTTCGCCATTGTCGAATTCATTAATTTTGCTGTAAACGCTAAATGTAAAACTCCATACATAAGAAATATGTATAACTTTTTATATATGGTGTTTGACATTTAGCGTTTATGGCGAAAATTATTGAATTCGCCATCTAGACCACCTGTATTATTTCGCCATGACAAAAATATGCATATTTTTGTTTTTTTTCATATCGTGTTTGACATTTAGCGTTTACTGCGAAAATTAATAAAGTCGCCAAATCAACCACTTGGTGTTAATTCGCCTTACCAAATTGGATTTATAAATAAAATTTTTATTTTTTATTTGTTTGTTAAAATGCGATTGTGGCGTTGTATAATTTTCTTGGTAAAAAATTATATTTATTAACATTTTCTTTGAGAGTTATTTTTATTTGCTATCCCGAGATTTTGATAAAAGTGCAATTTTAGAATATTCAATTTAGTCCCTTTTAAGTTTAGTTTGTATTTCAATTTATAATTTTCAGATTTATAAAGCAAAAACAAAGAACTTAATGATGTACATCGTTGAATCAATTTCCCTACCTTTAATAATTTGGATTATATTTACTGTACATCTGTGGTGAAGGGTGTAAAAAATGCTAAAATTTTTAAATTACAATAAACCTACAATAGTTTGTATCAACTCCTTCATTATCAACATCCCAACCGCATGTGCCATTTTCATATAAAGTCAAGTTGTAAACGCCAAATTCTTTCAGGTCCGTTGGCTTTAACTCACATAAAAATGTACTTGAAAAAACATTTAAAATTAAATTTTATTTCATTTTTTGTTTTTTTTTTTTTTACAACGAAAAATGCAACTTACTTATTATTAAAGGCATAACGTCCCACATCATACGTCAACAATTTAAATTTTAAACCATGTGCTACATTTACATTGATTGAAGCACGTGTTATGTTGTCATTATTGTTGCCAAGCAAAACTTTCACTTTTGTAAATGGGCACTAAAAATTTGTTAAAACAAAAAGAAAAAAAAATACAATTTATTAAATTAGTAAAGCTGTTGCACTTGAAATTAATTAATCTTACCGTATAGCATTCATCGGAGAGACTATATAAATAAGTTTCTTTATGATAAAAGGTCTTTGACACTATATAAGCTTCATCCACCTTTAATTTACGCATGTCAAGTCCACGCCAACTAGGTTCCGTGTATTCGGTTAATGATGACATTTTTCCTTAAATCTGAAAGATCTTTTAATATTTTTAGCGGCGAAAATGGTTAAAGTGTGTATTTCTGTGCTTATTGAATAAGTTCATGAGCCTACTCTTTAAATTATATTGACTCTTTTTGAAAACATCTAATTATGTTAAAAAATCTGGCAAGTCGTAAAAAAGTCTGACAACCCAACATACCAAATGACTTGTGAAAAATATTTTAAAAAGCTTACAAATAAAAGCCTTAAGCTTGAAAAAGTATTTAGAACCCAGTTAGCATTTGGAAGATTGTTTTTACAAAAATCACCAAAGTGAGTCTTTTAAGACTACCCAAGATGACTTAAAACTGATTCATCAGTTATGCGTTTAAAAAGAGACTCGAATATAACTCCGACAAACGCATAGAAAGCGACTTTCTAAAAAAACAAAAAGTACAAAAAGCAAATGCTTGAAATTCGACTATTTTTAGAATTATTTTGGAGACAAATTTAACGCAGCCTAACGATGAAAAAATGATTCAAATACATATTTTATTTTTATTTTTTAATTTTCGTAAAAATACATATGTCACTTCGTAAAAAAACAGACACACAAATGTAAAATAAATTTTTTGAAATTTTTTTAAATTCATGTTTTTAAATTTGAATTTTAAGAAATTAGGAATAACATGCTAACGAATGTAACATTACGCCTTGACGAGCAATTGATTTGTTCGCACATGAACAAAACGTCAGCAGAATAGGTTACAAACATTTGTTCATGTTTGTCTGCGTGGAGAAAACTGCTTCGTTTTCTCGCTGTTTGAAGCCGACATGACATCGACAACGATGGTCAACAATAGCCATTTTAATGTGCGGACATGAAATTGTTTAATGTTTGAACAAATCAATGGCTCGTCAATACGGCGTGTTATAAAAAATAAGCAAACCGTTGTTTGCAATTTTTCAGTTTTGAGAAAATATATTAGAAATGTTCGTATAATATGGTTCGAAAAAGACTCGCATATGCCTAGTAATATCATTAGAAGTTGACTCGAAAAAGTATCGTATTTGATTACAAGTACGATTGAAAATAGTATCGAAAATGAGTCGGAAACGAGAGTCATAAGGGACTCGTTCAGAAGAGTCGCGGCTAGGGTACCATTTTCTACCGACAAAACAATCATTTTCGACTCTAAAACGAGCGCATAATCGATTATTTTAATCGTGTCGAGGAGTCAAAAAAGACACGAATATGATCAATAATGCTAACTGGGAATGTATTAAAAAATGCTATCGTAACAATTGTAGAAAAATCAAAACGGAACCCTTATGAAAATATTAAATGTACATAATTAATATAAGCTTATCTTTTTAATAGTAGAATAAGCTTACAGAAACAATATTTTATTAATTTTGTTATAGAAAAGCTTATTCCTCTCAATATTTTTATAATCTTTTTTAAAAATAGTGTAGAATTAGCTTCATAAATAAGCACACATATATAATTTTTAATATTAAATATTTTCGTTTTGCTTTTTTGCAATATATTTATTAATTATATATTTTTTTGCAATTTATAAACTACATACATACATACATACATAATTAAAACGTTGTATACAAACGAACAAATTGAAAAATTTTTTCAGAAAAATAATTTTGTAAACACAATTTGTCAAGAAACACAACAAATTGAGAAATAATTGTGTATAATATTTTATTAAGCATTGTTAAAAAATGCTTGTGATTTTAAATTTTATAAATATTAATTTAAGCGATATTAAGAAAAGATTGAAAAAACTATTTTATAAAAGCTTGATCACAAGTTGTGTTGTAGTTTGATTGCTAGTTGGTATGTTGGGAACAAGATTATAAAAATATTGAGAGGAATAAGCTTTTCTATAACAAAATTAATAAAATATTGTTTCTATAAGCTTATTCTACAATTAAAAAGAAAAGCTTATATTAATTATGTACATTTAATATTTTCATAAGGGTTCCGTTTTGATTTTCCTACAATTGTTACGATAGCATTTTTTAATACATTCTAAATACTTTTTCAAGCTTAAGACTTTTATTTGTAAGCTTTTTAAAATATTTTTCACAAGTCATTTGGTATGTTGGGTTATGAGCGATTTTAAATACACATACATACATACATATTTATTTAAAATCTGTATAATTTTTATTTTAATTTGTAATTATATAAACCGGATTGGTATAATAATACCAACAAAATTAATATTTTTTTTATATAATTTATTTATTATTATAATTATTGCTATTACTATTATTATTAATATTATTATTATTTTTTTTTTTTTTTTTTGCTACCCATAACTATTACAAACAATCTAACCATCACAAATAATCTGCACCTGTGTAGAGCAGAGTGAAATGAGTGTTAATGCGACCAGAACGGAACTTGTTCGCTCCTCTAGGAAATACAAACTTCCTTTTTTTGGTTTACTTAGACTGAATAGAGATCCACTTAATCCTTCAAATGTAAATATTTTATGATATTCTCCTACATACGATACGGAAAGTCTTCTCTTTAAAAAAGATGTAGTGTAAATTTTTGAAATTGAAATTTTTAACATAGTGTTTACACCAGGGATAATATATTTAAGATATTTATCTCAACAGCTTAATTGCCAAGAAACATTAACAGTTTTCGTATTGGAGCAACTTAACTTTAACGAACTGTAATTACTTTGTAACAATCACATATGTATGCATGTGTTTAAAATAATTCACTTATATATATAACTTGCTTTTATCACATTCTCTTTTTATCATGTTCTTTTTGTTTTAAAAAAAATCACAAATTTTTTTTAATGTTTTTAAATTCCAGTACTGACAATGAAAAGTGGTAAAATATATATTTTAAATTATATCAAGTAAACAAACTTTGTTATATTATATATAAACATTCATACATATCTACACGAATACATTCATATGTACATATTACCTTGTAAATAAACGTTTTTTATTTCTCGCACTTATAATTGATTAACGCATTTCCAAAAAATTAAATTTTTTATTTTTATTATAAAAAAGAAATCATTGTATTTAGTTTTTTATCTTTATTCTGTGTTTTCTTTTTTTTCTATTTCGGTCAATAAAAACAACTTGATATATGTATGTAGGTATTTTTATTGCGAATAAAAGTCACTTTAATTTTACTGATATTTTGGGTATAAAAATTTGCAGCTTTTAATTATTGAATTTTTATTTAAACATTTTTTGCTTGAATAAATTAATACAACTTTATACCTACAATCAAATTTAACAAAAAATAAAAAAAACAAAAACTTGGTGTTGCTCTTTCAAAGTTTCCAAGCCAAAGTAAACAACACTCTGTGGCTTTCAGCATTTTGTTTCCACGTTTTCTGTTGGTCAGGTTGTAGTTTTTGTTATTTGTTTTTATTTTATTTTTCTTTCCGTTTATTTTTGTGGAGCACAAGCAGCGACTTAAAATAGCGAAGTCTTCAATCAATACTTTCTAGAGAATTACAAAAAAAAAGATGTATTCGATATGTGATGCGTTTTTGTTTTTAAATTTAATTCTGTTAGATTTTTCCCGCCAGAAATTTCTGATTTCTTAATAAACTAAACCTGCATTATTAGTACCACTTTTATGTTTTTTATCTAACCTGTAATCGATTATACTTAAAGAGTTTTCTCAAGATTCACACAAATTTAAAAGGAATGCCTCCATCTCCCTTTGCATATAAAAATATTGTCAATAGAAAGTTTTGCCGCATAAACGGTGAATTAATTTTTAATTTGCGAATAGTTAACTCATAAAAACAATTCCTGATTAACTACATTATTTGTAAATTAGGTGTAAAATGCTGCCACATTTTTTTCCATTTAAGTGTTTTTGCTTATAAGGCCTTATAAAAATTTTAAAAAGTAAAATTTCGAGAAAAAAAATTATATAAAAACAAAAAATTTTTCATAATTAATCTTGGAATATAAAAAATTGAGCGAGAATTATGTTGGCGGGTTTAAATATAAAATGCTCAAATGTTTTCTGTCGACACTTTACTAGTTAAATATTAATTTGCTATCTGGTACCACTAAAATGTCGAAAATATTCTTTTGCGTATAAACAGTGAGTTTCACAAAAAAATAAATATGTCAATCGATTAGTTGAAAATCAGCATAATCAGTGCATGTCCTTTCAGGCAGCAGGCAAAAAACCACGCCTACCTCTAATGTTTTTATGTCATTTGGAACAATAAAGTAACTCCAATAAAAAAAATAAATATATGTGGCGACAGAGAATTAAAAAATAAGAAAAAAGTGTAAAAATTGGTGCTCGCCCATATTTCCCGAGTAAAGGGGCTCTGAAATTTTCAAATTTTGTAAAGTATCAATATGGGTATCACTTAAAAGCTTTTAAAGAGAACTGTAAGGAAATACCATAAGTTTTTAAAAATTCTTAACCCATACAAAATTTTTTTTATTTGTTAATTCTCTGTTACCTCCACATTTGCTGTCTTGATTGGAGTTACTTTACTAAACTAGATTTATATAGATGGTGAAGGGTATATAAGATTCGACATAGCCGTTTTTTGCTTAATTTTTGTCAATTTTAAAATAATTTCCATGTAAATTTTTACACAAATCAGTAAATATTTTTTTAAACTAATAAATTCAAATTTTTAAGTGATACCACATTTTTAGAAAGCGTTTTTAAGTTTGCTTAAAAAAAGATTTTACTTAAAGTCCCCTTGCCTTCGTAAGTAAACCAGTGTTCTATAACATGAACTAGTGTCACTGCTACGCCACATTCATATTCGTGCATCGTCTATGAAAGACAGAGTTTGTGCATCTCAATTTTATTTATTGCTAAACGTCAAAAAATAAAATCAAACCGATTAATTACACACTAACTGATATGACGGTACAAAGGGATTATGAATTAAACGATTTTCTCTAACTCTTTTAGTAAGTTTTTATATAACGTAATTTATTTACTTTTATATCTGAAATTATTTATCAGTCGAACATTTTTAATGTTATAAGCAAATGAATAATTTTAATCTGGCTTAATCGGCTTAGAAATTAAAAGATACGGGAACTTAAGCCAGAATATTATTCATTTTATAATTTCCTTTATTCAAATATCTGGTCATTTTATTGCCTGGCATTGAACAGATTTATAACATTATTTTCTTACTATATTGAAATTTATTCATTTCTGTTTCTTTATGATTTATTAATAAAAGATTCACAAAACAAATATGTAACTTATCCTAGAATTTTATGTTTTACAAATTAAAAATTTTTCTACAAAAAGCCATAAAAAAAAAATAAAAACAGAAAAAACGTTAAAAGACAGTTCATTATCTTCTATGATAAAACTGTAGTCAACTTAAAATAAGAGTATACTTTAAGGCGCAAGAATATAAACTGATTACAGTCAGGTTATTTTACTTAAGTGCTATTTCTGTGTTTCAGGCGATCAACGCGTCTAGCAAATTTTTCAAATGAGTCTTATCGCCTATAATACAGAAACAGCACATTAACTATTCCTAAAGGTTTTAAATACTATTAAGTAAAAGTGTGTGAGTCGTTAAGAGTTTTTCTAGTGATTTATTTGTTGTTCTCTCTTGATTATTTTAAGCGTTAAATAATTCATTAATTAGCAGATCCAATTGCCCAAAATTAAAACTAATAACTTGATTTGAATTGTGATTAATCAAATTTGCTTCTAGATTTTCTTCTAATGACTTTTTCTGTACACAAAATTAAAGAAGTGACGATAGCAGATTTTGATAGAATGAGGTGGCAACCTTTGCAATGTTGTCCTGTTTTAAGAACCTCCCAAACTCTTAGCGAAAGGCCCTTAAAAGTTGGCAAATTGTTGAACTATTTTTTCTTAAGGCGTCTTTAGGCATGCTACAGTTTTACCAATAGCTTTTCACACATCGAAATTAAAAGTATTTTTTATATATTTGATTGAAAACCCCTATTTCTTACTTAAAGCGATGAATGGGAACTTGCAATCAAAATAAAAATATGTAAATTGTATCGAATAATTTTTAAGTATCAATCGTAATTAAACATTTATTTTTTCAATATTAAAACAAATATTTTTTAATCAAACAAATTAATTAACTTATGTATGAATAATTTTGTTTATTTGATAATTTCGTTTGCAGTTTTATGAGACTACATCATAATAATTTAAAGATTATATAGCTAATAAAATGCACACTTAAAAGATAACATGTAGTTTGTCTTTGTAATGAATGGCATATGAATTTTTAAATATAGACATCAATATTTATTAAAATCTTTTTATGTATTTTTTTTTTTTTTTTTGCAACTTCCTATAAATAAACATTAATTCTTTAGGCCATTTATTATATTTAAATTTATGCCACATACCCTATAAATATATACAATGTAAAAAAGATAAAAATTTATTTTTCTGTTGTTTGGATATTTGTTTCATAAAACTTAAATATTTATTTTTCATATACTTGGTGAGTGGAATGATAAAAAGGTATATATTTGTGATTAACTTAGAAAAAGGTCAATAAATAAAAAAGCAAATAAAAAAACACAAGTTTTTAAAAGATGTGGTTAGCAGTTAAATAAGTAAAATCTTTCACAAAACTTTACCTAAATAGAAAACCTAATCAGTACAAATATTATTTCAAGTGAGAGGCGCTTTAAACATAAAATATTAGAATGCGATAATAAAGACACACAATTTTAATTTATAATAAATTAAATTAAAATAAGTCTAAATACAAAATTCGTTATTTCGTTTTCGAAAAAATTAAATAGAATATAAATTTCTTTCAACAATCTAAAACTTTTTTTTTAATATTTTCTTAAGCAAATTTTTTAATGTAAAATAATTTAATAATTAAAAAAGCGGACTTCAACATTACAATTTCAACATTAGATTAAGTATAAACATCTTATCTTAACAGTATAAATGGAAGTTTTGCTTAACTAAAATTACAACAAGAATTTGTTTTCTTTGCCGTTTTATAGAACGCCTTACTCTGTATTGATAAATTTTCAGATTTGATAACCATGTCATCCAGTTTTTCTCCTCTCTCCAGTACCGCTTCAATAGTATTTTTCAATATAATCTTTGTTTCATCTAAATCATTTTGCATTTTTGTAAGTGCATCAGCTTCTTTGGGATCTTGATATTTAGCAAGATATGAGGGTAAAACAGAAAAATCGGCACTATTTTCATTGGTTGTTTCCCATAAATCAGCGGATATTTTTGCTGAAAATTCATCAAGAATTTTTGTAATTAAAGTATGAGCCACTCGCTGAGGATATTCATGATCGGCTATTAAAACGCCAGCTAAATTATCAGACCTAACATAAACATGACACATGTAGGCTTCCTGTTTAACGGATTGACGCATTGCTGGTTGAGTTCTTTCGACTATTGTTTTAGAAGCAAATCTATCATTTTCAGAAAAAAAAACATGTATATATTTTTGCATTTTTAACATGTCCATTAACTGCACTTACGTCATAAATTCCTGCACTGTACTCCTTTGAAAAAAGGAAAATGACTGTAAATCATAGGCGGATTTCAGCAGACGAGCCTCAGCTGAACCCTTATAAAAAACACTTAAGGCAAATAATTTGACCATTTTGATATTTAGTTTTAATAGTTTTTTGTTTTAAAAAAAAACTGGTGGGTTATTGTTTGTAAGTTAATAGCTATTTTATTAGTCTAATAATATCGCTAGTATTTTTTCTTTATAGCCAAAAAATATATTTGTAACAAAATTTGTTTTATTTCTTTTTTTATTCTTGTTATACCTCTGCTGATAAATGACACAGATTCCTTTAGTGCTGTAGAATAGTTCTTAGCTGTCAATGTCAAGTAATCGATTATTTTCCTAAGTACTAAAAGTATATGATACTATTTTACTGTGAATTGCTGGCAGTAATTAAAGAGATCAATGGGGGTTTTCACACTGGAACAATTGTGCTGGCATAAAATCGCAGTTTGTAGGCATTTTCGGTGAGGAGAGTGGTTTTTGGTTGGCACAATTTTTTCAACCAGCTTCAACCCCGCACAAGCAGAACAAAACTAACACATACACACTTATGAAAACACAGGTTCTGCGTGTTTTTTTTTGCAGAGCGATTTTTAGTGTTTACTTGTCCATCGACACCGAGTATACAGAGGCGACACGAGAATATAGTCATCTCGTTTTTTCTATGCATCTCTTTCTTGACATCCTATCGACTACTACGAAACAAAATTGAAGTCGATAGGATGTCAAGAAAGAGATGCATAGAAAAAAAAGAGATGACTATATTCTCGTGTCGCCTCTGTATGCTTAGTGCCATCGACGAGTAAAGATGAATATGAAGAAAATGATGTAATTATGTACATGATTGAGATTTGTTATGATTGAATTCAATTTTCTTAAATTTATCAAGGGAAATTAACATGCTGTTTCTGGCGATTAATATAGAAATAAGAAAACAGTGCTTTTTATATAATTTTTTCAGACGAGTTGTTTGCCTTTAATACAGAAACAGCACTTAAGTTTAAAGTTAATTAAGTTGATTTTTATATGTATTTTACAGGGAAAAACTTTTCAACGTTTTGTCTGAACTTTTTGTCAAATATGAATAAAATATTAATTGAAATCTTGTGAAAATGTGGCATAAGTTAAGAAATTCCTCCTAAAATTAACTGCCAATTCATCATAACTTATTTTATCCAAGTATGTTCCGCAATTTATGCATGTGTTTAACGAACGAAAGGCAAACATGAAATAAACAAAGAAAATACTAACACACACAAAGCTGTGTATACGTGCACAATTTTATGCCAGCATAATTAGTCTAGTGTGAATACGAAAGAACAAAAGTTGTGTGGATTAAAAATTAATCGTGTGTGAAAACCCCCAATTAGTTATTCAGTAACTTGTAATAATTTATTATTTCTAAGTTATTCATTAAATAAATAAAAAGAACATTTAATAAAAAAGAAAACGTTTCTCTGAGAAAAATTTAAAAATTTTTTTTTTAACAAATAATAAATTTTTATTTTTTTATTTTACTTTTCACACAACGTTTTATTCGCACATTCAATGTTTTATCAACAAATTAAATATTCAAATGGCGAGTCAACGATTGTAAACAAAATATGACGTTGAATCGGAAAAATGTTCAAAGCGAATTCGATCACCTACGTTATTAGTTTTAACCGGTATCAAGGCGAATTAATAACAGCCCAGGTGACTATCTTTTGCGCTTGTTAATTTTCCTTTTCAAAAAGTTATTAAGTCAAAAGTTATAATCAAGGCGAATCAATTATCAGGTGGCAGCGTTAGAAAATTTATTATTTTTTGCTGGTGAAACGAATGTCAAACTTCATATAAAAAAAATGGTAAACAGATTTTTTATATATGGAGTTTGACAGTAGTGTACACGGCGAAAATTAATGAATTCGCCTACGCTGCCACCTGGTAATTGATTCGCCTTGGTTATAATCTTCTATTTGACGGCTAAAGACGATTTGTACAAAAACAAAATGTACATATTTTTTCGCAGTTTTGTGTTCATTGTAGCAGAGTATACCTGCCATTAATTCGCCTTGACTAGTACTCAATTTGCTCTGACTGTGCCGTGGCGAACATGATTGGGCACAATCCATGGCGAAATAGTACTAGGTGGTCGCGATGGCGAATTAAATCATTTTCGCCTTAAACGATGTATGTCAAACACCATATAAAAAAATTATACATATTTTCTTATCAATTGTGTTTGAAATTTATCGTTTCGGAGAAAATTGAAGAATTCGTAAATTTACACAAACAAAATTCATACGTTTTTTGTTCTTCTCATGCGACTACCTAGTATTCAATTCACCATGGCCTCGCCTTGACACAGAGGCGAATTATGAGAGTTATTATTGAATTTATTTATTATCTTATGTCATTTCTTTGTTATATTTAGTTATAAGTCATGTAAGAAGTATGTAATCCATATCTGGCCCTACGGGCTTGGTTAATGATTTATATATCAATAAAAAATAGATTGTATATTCTTTATTATTAGGTAATAAGAATGTTGCTTCTTTCAATATTAATACCGCGTTTGGGTGAAAATGTTAGGAACAAATATAATCCAGTCCAAAGAAGAAAAAAATTATATCATAGAAAATGCTAAAAGCTTATCTGTATGTATGTATGTATCAGAAATTATAGACGAGTTGATCGCCTGTAATGCAGGAACAGCGCATTAATTATAATTCCAACAATTTAAAAAGGCACTAGATGGCGCTATGGAAATTGTTTATCGTAGACATGAATCAAGTTTTAAACTTACACAGACTATACCAAGGCGAATATATCAACTCGCCTTGGAATATACTTTAGCCAATCAGTTGTCTTTAAAAGATGTCATGCTCTGCGGTAGTTCAATCACAGGCTTTCACAAACTTTAATTTCCAAAACCAACTTAAACCCAACTTTTACAACGACAATTTTTATGAACAACAATAACAAATTAAAAGCACTAAAAACCATGAAGATCTTTACTCAATTATAAAAAGTTGCATCAGTTATCAGAGAAATGCTTGTTGCTGTTGATGGCATTTTTGTTGATGTAACAGTTCTGCTATTGTAAATAATAATCAATTAATAGGCCGCAGGTAGGACAATAATATAGGACTGGATTAGATTTTATATAGCTTCCTCTGAAACGTTCAGTATAATCTGAATTAATACATATATGCTTTCAGAGCGTTTGCAAAGGGCTCCTTTCAACTCTTCCTTTAAATTTGTTAAAATAGTAATTTTAATTTCTTCGATTATTTTATGCTATTTTGTACTTTTACTATTTTAATTCTTTTTGAACTATTTTGTGGTTTTGTCAAGTTTTTGTTTGCACACAATACCATTGAAAATATGTTGTAGGAATATTTTTGGCTTAAAAAAATTATGGCCCATGTTCTAACAAACGAGGATCTGACGTCTTCTAATCGCAAATATGTTCTGAACGAACTGATGCGTGTCATAAGTTCAACTTCCATCAATCAATTGTGCAACAGCTGTAAGTAGATGCGAGTGGGCCGTATGTTTAAGAATCAAAGGTGGTTTAAAGTAACCTACAGTATACGACAAAACAAATGCACGAACTTCAACCGAATTAAATATTTCTTAGTGACATATACAAACCCAGCTATATATAAATTCTTTTGATTTATTTATGACCACAATGGACCCTTCGGACAAAGCAAAGATTAAATAAGCAAAAAATAAAATGCTGAATTTTATTTACCAGGCCAGTTTTTCTCCGCGACAAAACAAAAGCACGAAATTAACAATCATTAACAGTCTTTATTAATTAAAAAAAAACAGCAAGTACCGTTAGATAATAAATAACTCTCTTTGCATTACTTTAAACATATTTAGAGCAAATGACCACATGTTTATAGTCGTCTCTCTGATCATTTGAAGTCATCGGTTATATAATCAATTTGTTTTATGAAAAAAATGGCTAATGATAAGTACCCTGTGCAAATAAAAGAAACAATTTTTGAAGATTATAGCAGTAGTGAATCAGTTACTTCAATTGCAAAGAAATTTTTTCACGTATTATAAGTCGTTTTCGTTCCTCAGGTTCGTTGACCACCATACACAAAGGAGGTCGCCATCGGAAAACTACCACACGTGACGATAAGGCGGTAATAAGATTAATAAAAAGGGATCCCTAAATATCAGCGAGATCAATTGCGAAGTAGTTGGCATTATATATTTCCTTAAGATCTATCCAAGGACGAGCTGTTAAAGGCGGATTGAAATCTTACAGAAGCGCAAACAAATTATTTATTTCTGCCAAAAATAGACAGACAAGTCAGAATTGAATTTGCAAAGGCACATCTAAACTGGAGCACAACACAGTGGAAGACTGTGCTCTTTTCTGACGAGTCAAAGTTTAATTTGAAAAGTTCTGATGGATTTCCGCTAGTACGAAGGCCTAAAGGGCAACGCCGTAATCCTCCATATACTCAAGGTACAGTTAAACACGGAGGAGGAAATGTTTTGGTCTGGAGGTGCTTTTCTGGCAATGGGATCGGACCAATTCACATAACCAATGGCATAATGGATCGATTCATGTACAAGGATATCCTTAATAACGTAATGTTGCCGCACGCTGAGGAAGACATGCCACTTAAATGGAGATACCAACACGACAACGACCCTAAACACACAGCTAAATGTGTGAAAGAATAGTTCGTTAGTAACAAAATTGAAGTTTTGAAATGGCATGCACAATCGCCTGACCTCAATCCATTGGAAAATCTATGAGATATTGTAGATCGTAAAATAAATCGTGATTATTGCAAAACTAGAGATGACCTTTTTCGACAGCTTGAAATTGCGTGGAACGAAATTCCTGACGAAATTTTATTATAACTAATAGATTCCATGAAACACAGATGCGAAGAAGTTTTAAAAAAATAAAGGCTTTGCAACTAAATATTAGTTCAATTTAGATTTAAATCAGCTAACCTGGAAATGTGCTATTGTTTTGTCGCTTTTAAAAAGTATCGTTTAATATTTAATGTGAATTTTTTTTTTTACATTTAAGTAGAAATTTTGTTAATACGAGGGCTGCTCTATATATTTCTGGCTTAATAGTATAAATGCGAATATTTAAAATCAAAAGTGGTTTCATTGTTTTTCAAAGTATTCTCCAGCATGATTTATACACTTTTGCATGCGCTCAAACCAGTCGAAGCACTTTTTCCACTCCGATTGAGACACTTCTAAAACATGGTTTTTGAACACTTCAACAGCTTCTTCTGGCGACGAAAATCGTTGACCACGCCTTTTTTTCTTGATGTGCGGAAACAAGAAGAAGTCATTAGGTGCCAAGTCAGGGCTGTACGGTGGATGAACCATTAATTCGACGTTTTGGCTGGTCCAAAACGCTCTGGTTTGCGCCGATGTGTGAGAGCTCGCATTGTGATGGTGAACAATGATTCGTCTTCTCTTGTTGGTTTTTCGAATTTCTCCGATGACTTCAGGCAAACAAATTGTAGTGTACCACTCAGAAGTGACCGTCTTACGTTGCTCAAGCGGAACAGTCGCCACATGACCAGTTTTGCCGAAGAAACAGGCGACCATTTGCTTCGAAGTGCTTTTACCACGAACAACTTTCGTTGGATTTTGCTCGTCTTTGAAGACCCACACGGTCGATTGTTGTTTCGTTTCGGGCTCATACGCATAGATCCATGATTCGGCACCTGTGACGATCTTATTAACGTCTTTTAAAGCACCCCAATCATATTTTTGCAACATTTCTTTGCACGAATCGACACGAGCCTTTTTTTGAGCGACTTTCAAATTGTGCGGGATCCAACGAGAACAAACCTTTTTACGGCCAGGTGTTCATGCAGTATCGAATGTATGCTGGTGGAAGAAATGTCCATGGATGTCTCTATCTCTCGGTATGTCGCATGTCGATCTTGCATTATGAGTTCACGCACGGCATCAATGTTCTCTGGCACAACAGCCGTTTTTAGACGACCTTCACGGAATTCGTCTTTGAGCGAGCTTCGGCCACGATTAAATTCATTATACCAATTTTTCACAGTGCTATAGGATGGTGCTTCATCGCCATACAAAGATTTAAGTTCATCAATGCACTCTTGTCGTGATAATCCACGTCGAAAGTTGTGAAAAATGATGGCACGAAAATGTTCACGAGTTAATTCCATTTTTTCTATATTAATTTTTTCAAGTCACTGTAAACAACACAAATCATGGTCGTACGTCAAAACGTTTTGAGTACGATTATGCTTAAAAATGACAAACTTTCCAATGGAAATGTCAGATTGCACTTGGCAGCACTCAGTGTTGCCAGGCCAGAAATATATATAGCAGCCCTCGTATGAGATACTGTAGATCGTAAAATGAATCGCGATTATTGCAAACTAGAGATGACCTTTTTCGACAGCTTGAAATTGCGTGGAACGAAATTCCTGCCGAAATTTTATTATAACTAATAGATTCCATTAAACACAGATGCGAAGAAGTTTTAAAAAATAAAGGCTTTGCAACTAAATATTAGTTCAATTTAGATTTAAATCACCTAACCTGAAAATGTGCTATTGTTTTGTTGCTTCTAAAAAGTATCGTTTACTATTTAATGTGAATTTTTTTACTTTTAAGTAGAAATTTTGTTAATATTTGTTTGCGTTTAGATAATTTAGTTTATTTATTTTGTAAATAAATGAAACAAGTTTGGAAGACAAATGCATTTTTCTTTTTTTTTAAGATATTCTGGATTAACCATAAGTTCGTGCATTTGTTTTGTCGTATACTATATGTTTTAGAACAACAGAACAAGAAAATATCTGGGTAAAAACACGAAACAAATTAAAGCACTGAATGAATATCGATCGAAATTTTTACATAGAAATTTGCATCAATGTTATGCTTTGATTAGCATTGTATTCTTATTAATTATTATCTCCTTTACTTATTTTCTTAAACGAATCATACTTTCTTTAGCGTTTTTTTTAAATAAATAATTAAATAAAACAACAATTAGGGGATGTTTTTGGTTTCTTTTTCTTCAGGTTTTATTTATGCAAAATAACTTTTTTTTTTAAAGAAAAGTTACAATTATTTAATTGTTTGTATATATTTCATTACAAATTTTGTTTTATTTACTTATATTGAACTTGTTTTCAAAAGATTTGTTTATGATTTTGAAATTATATGAAACATACACAAACAATATTGATTTCATTGTCCAGTTGTCTGTAATGGGTTTTCTTATTTTTTTTTTTATTTCTTATTTAACAGACTTTTTAGGACGTTTAGTTTATTTCAACATTTATTATTTATCATTGGAGAACTTATGTCATTGTTAAAAAATATTGTTGCTAAAATTAAATAAGCGGTTCTTTTTATAAAAAAAAGTCTTATAGAATATAATTTCTATTTGTGATTTTAATTCATTTTAAAAAATATTAAATAAATTCATTTTTTTTTTATTTATAATGTAATAATTATAATTTATAGTAGTAATAAAGTTAATTTTTTTAAATGTTAAAAAGAGAAGAGAATGCAAAAATGCTTTTATATTTCAAACTTTTTAAATTGCATTTGACATTTTTTTTATGTATTTTAAAAATATTTACGTCAAATCAGATTCGTTTTGTTGAAATGAATATTTTTATTTCTGAAAGAAAAGATTAGTGTTGAAGAAGCCAAACAAAATTATTATGAATTTGTGTGAAACTTTTCAAGTTTTAGGATAAAATCTCATTTATTTCTTCTTAAAATGCTATTTTCAAATTTTAGAGTTTTCCAAAAAAGAAAACTTTTTAGTAAGTAAAAAATATATATTTCCAATTTGGAATTTGTTTTCCTTATTAGATTTAAGTTTACTTCAATGTTTGTTGTTTTTTAATTTTTGTTGAGTTTTAAATAACATTTTATGCAAGTTTAGTCTAAAGTTTATCACACAAATTATTTGTTCTTGGGCTTTATTTCTTTGTCTATAAATTAAAAATAAATAAAAGTATATTAATTTTTTTGTTATATTTTGCTATTAAACTTTTTACAAATTTTCAAATGCAATTTTGTTTAGATTTTTTTCTTTCTTCATGAAATACATTTTGACATGGAGGTATAAAAAAATATATCTAATGGAAACTATATAAGAGCTATAAAAAAGTATGAACAGTAAAATTTAAAGATATTCAAATTGGTTTTGTTGACTTTTTTTTAGAACCAGCGGGCTTTTATTCTGTATTTCGCTTCGAAAAGAAAATTTTTCAAATTTAAATGTCATATATTGTGTTCCGAATGTCTTTTCTTTTTTATCGAAATACAGAATAAGCCCCCAGGTTATTTAGAAAAATGACAAGAATCTTTCAGAACATCAACATTTTTTTTAGCAGTAAGGAAAAAAAGTGTTGAAATATAAATATAAAAAAAAAAATATATATATATATATATATATTATATGGTGGCTATGCATCAGGATCTGTTTAACTGGCTTTATAATTATAATGGAGCTCTTTGTACATATCAGAAATTAATGACTTTTTTACTGTTGAGTAAATCAAAGTAAAATAGTTTTGTAAATAAAAATGTTTGTAAATAAAAAGATCAGGGAAGTTACTCTGTCTTTTCTTTCGAATTTGTATATTCTAAACATACAGGCATGTTCTGAATTGCACACGAAATTTTCACTTCAAATTTTTCAAAGCATTGTTGCTATAAAATTATTTTTTACAAAAACAATGCTTCGTGTGAATTTCAAAACAGGCTTGATTGTTTCGAAAAGGGTTTTTCGAATCGAAATACAGAGCAACCGCCCAGACATAAATTGCATTACTTGCAACGCGGTTTGCTACAGACAACATCGCATGTTTACGAAATTTTCCATCATGTTTTTTTTTTTCATTTTGCCATTAGGAGTGTGTTCTACCCAGTTCTAGGATTTATCTATCATCAATAGTTGTTCAAATGACTGACACTGTTCTTGTAGGCAGTAAGGCAACCAATGAACTACAGCAATTATGTGGTTGACTAGGAAATTACCTTTTCCACAGAAACGAGCAAGTTTATCATACAAACAATAACCTCAGCGATATTCAAGAGCTCCAATGGCAGCTGGAGGATTTCATACATAATTCCTTTCACTTGTTTTTTGTGCAACAATTCAATCTAAGAAGGGTAAATTCAAGCATATTTACTGACCAACTCATATCACAATATAGACGTCTTTAAGTCGCAATCGTTGAAAATTTGGCTACTTGAAACAACAATTATGTATATGAAATATTAAAAAAAAAGCATGAACATGAAATTTTGTATTAAAACTTCTTTAAGCCATTAAATTTATTTATACTTCGAGATTTTGTGTATTGAGCTTTTTTCGTACTTTCGATAGAAAAAGTGATAGCTCTTGGTTTGTCTCCGACCAGGGGGAGTTACTCTGTATTTCGATTCGAAAAAAGATACTTTCGAAACAAAATGTGCAAGCCATAGAAATTCGATTGATTTTTTTTCGAATCGAAATACAGAGTAACCCCTCAGGTTTGTATACTCGATTTCGAAACGAGTACAGACCACAAAAAATTATTTTATTCGAATTCAAAATTAATTTGGGCTCTGTATAGAAAAGAACTGATAATTTTATTTGATAAATACTTTATTCAACGCTAAGAATTCGCTAGAAAACTGACTGAAGTTATATATTGCAAATATTATGGATAAAAGCGATTGTTTCTTTGATGATGTTCAATTCGTTTAAGGTTATGGCTGCATATTGACACCTCGGTTCCGAACTAAAGTGAAAAATTTATAAAAAAAAATTTTAGACATATTACTCAGGGTAAGTGGCAAAGTTAATAACGCTCTTTATAATATAAAATAATAGACAAGTTTAGTCTGTGTAAAGAAAGATGAATTCATGTACGAAATTACTCTTACAGAAACCAGGCACTGCTTGATATTAGACGTAGAACCAATAATTTTGCTTTAGCAACTATCGATTTTGAAATCCTTATTTTCCCTGAATAATTAAATATGCATGTCAAACTTACGATAGGACTTATGTGTTGTTTGTTTATTCCAAACGAAAATTTGTAATTAGTTTTTTTTAGTTATTTCTACCGGAAATTTCCGAAACGACCTTGCTTCTTTGGAACACAAAAACAACACATTAATCTTAATAAAAATAACAAAAAGTTTATGGTGACTTCAAGCAATATAAATCATATTTGTGTATTTTTGACCTGAATATCTTCTTTACTGTAATGAAATTTTAAATTTTAAATCTTTATAATACAAAAATGTAATTAAATTAAAATAAAACAATATAAAAAATAATATTTCTATTTAAAAAAATAACAATAAATTCAGTTTTATTTATAATCAATCAATTTTAAAGATTATTTTTTTTTTAGATTTTTTGTTTTTGGTTACTTTGTGTAATAAAAAAAATTATAAATTATTGCATATACAATGAGTAATGTAAATAAAGAATACAGAATGTAATAAGAAAAAATAAATGATAATAATTTAAATATTAAATATTCTTTTGTTTGAAATTATTGTTTTCTTTTAACATAAAATTTCCTGTTTTCGCTGAGTTTTATTAAATTTATTTTTAAAATACATTTGGTTTAATATATAAATTTTTTTAAAGAAAAAAATAAAAAGATTTTTTTTTAACACAAAAACAAATGAATTAGTTACTGTCTTTTGTGATTCTAAGTATACAAAAATTACAAAGTTTTTTTTTTAATAAAAAAATGTTATATAATTAAAGTTCAATTTAATTTATTTTTCAATCAATGAGAACAACAATTAATACAAAAAATTGAATTTTATAATTGTTAATATCGTATGTATGTTATAAAACAATTTTCTTTAATTTTATTAAACAAAACAAATTTAGTCTTTTCAAGTTGCTTCTTTTTAGTTAATTCTTTTTTTCATGAGGACAGAAATTACTTTTTTTAATTTGTTATTTTTTAAGTAAATTTGTTTTAGCACCTTGTGTTAAGAAATTTGAAAATATACATATCTTTTTTTAATTACCAATTTTTTTTTATATTTGTTTTGGATTTTTTTGTTGTTGTTGACTAAGAAACTCATTTATTTAAATTTCTTGTTTAGTTTATGTTTTGATTTAATAATGAGTTTTTGGAGTTATGTAATTAAATAACAAAAACGACAACAAATATATATATATTTGTAGCCGTTTTTGTTATTTAATTTTGTTATGGTTTACATACGATACAATCAATCAAAATTTGTTTTATCTTTTAGATTTTATTTTATAAAAGAATTCAGTATTTTTATAATTTTTTTTTTTTTTTTTTTTAAATTTAATATATTGTTTCCAAGTTGTTTTTAAAAAGTAGCAGCTTGTTTTTTGTTGATTTCGATTATTAAAGTTACAAAAAAAATTTTTAGGATTTAAAATTGTAAATAAAAATTATTAAATGAAACTATTATTATTCCTTTAAAAACAAAAAAATTAGTTAATATAGAAATGAAACTAAAAAAAAAAATTATAATAAATTGATGTGCCTCATGTCATCCATAAAAATGTTTATATTTTTCGTTTGCTTGCGTTTGTTTTTTTTTAAATCATTTTTCGTTTTGTTTTTAAGTCTATATCACATAACATTGTTGTATTTTTTGTTTGTTATTTTAATAGTTTCATGTTTTTTGTATCATTTTTCTTTTTTGTTTTATTTTGTTTAACAAAAGTTTTATTTTTTTGTTCGTATAATAAATGCAAAATATTGTTTTTTTCGTTCTTTTTTTTTTTGTTAAGATTGAGACAAAAAACTAAAAAAAAACAACACTCACAGCATTTGTTATAATAGTAAATATTAAAAAAATATATAATTAAAAATACGAGATCCTTCATTATTTGTTTGTTGTGATTAATTTGTTTTGTTTGTATTTTTTCGTTTCGCTAAGTTCTAGGTTTTACAAAAACCAAATTGCATTTTATTTTTTGTGAAAAAAAAAACAAAAAAATTATATGTACAAAAACCTTTATTTCGAAAAACAAAAAAAAAAAATATTAATTTAAAGTTACTTTTTTGGATTTTTTCTTTTTGTTTCAGTTTTGCAATAAATTTTGGATTCAAACATTAAATTTAAATCCTTTATTTTATTTTATCTATATTTATATAAATATGAAAATTGTAAAAAAAATTACTATTTATTTTTTTTACTTTGTGATTGTTTAAAACATCAACTTTAAAGAAAAATTTATTATATATTTTTTCTTGTTTCCAAGTAGTAAAAAGAACTTACAATATTTATAAAAAAATCCAACAAAAGTCTAGAGTTACGGTTAAGTATAACAAAAAGTATGCTGCCGAAGATTTACGATATTGAAAAAATTGTTCGTTACTTCGGAGGGCAATGCTTTTTTTATACCTTAACTGGTAGGTTGATAATTCAGCAGGTCCTTAAAAATAGCTTTAATATAAAAATATTGTTTTTTTTTTAATTTTGTTTTATTGAATATTAAATAAAAAATTTAATTGCGCGCCTAATTTTGTTTAAATTTTTAAAACTGTTTTTTTTTTATAAATACATTTGTTTCTTTTCTTTTTTATTTTTTAAACACAACACACATATAAAAGGATTCTTATTTTTGTTCGATTTCGGTTTTAAACTAAAATTATGGTAGTTATCAGATTCAGTTCAAATAATATGTGTACAGTTATTGGAGATCTGTTCTTCTTTTTTAAAGACAGGCAGTGAAACTTAGAATTATGGGCCAGAGAAGATTTATGTTCAACAGCAACCGACCATCAAAAGTCGTATGCAGGCAATAAAAAACTTAACAAACCAATAAATACACGCATGATGTTCTTTGTAAAAATACTTCTTCACCACTTCGGTTTTCTATTTAAATAATACGCCTGCTGACCTTTTGATGTTTTTTACTTTTTCTTTTTCTAAAATTTAAAATTTTTCGGTTTAATTTACTTTGACCCCAGATCAGTTACGGCAGGCATTCTTTTAGCAATTTAGCAATTTTAATTTTTATATTCACTCATAAAAATTAAATTCAGCAAGTCTTTTTATTTCTCTCCTATAATCTGAGCCTTGCGGAAAGAAAACTTGCCGTGTATAAACTGGGACTTGGCAGCAAAGTTTATAAAAAAAAAACAAGAAATCAATTATTAAAACAAACGGAATGTTGTTAAGGTATGTTAATAAAATTTTAATAATAATAACAGAATAATAAATGTAAATGTTTAAGCAGACAAAATGGAATTAAAATAATTTTTATATTCTAAAGTTTCACCGCCGTTTTCTTTATTAGTTACTTTATTTCCTAACAAATGTTTGCAGCATTTCTTTAATACAACAAAAACAAGTTGTTATAAGAAAATTGTTGTTGAAAAGAAATTTATCTCATTTTATTTGTATGGATGAATGTGGCGCATTTCATTTAAAACTGTTTGTTTTTTTGATCCATTTAATAATATTGTTTGTTGTTGTTAATATAGTTTCAATTTAATAAATTGTATGATTTTCAACATATTTATTTTTATTTTTACATACTCAAACACAAAAACTATAAATCACACATAAAAACAAAGACAAAAGGCGGCTGCGGCGGCGGCGGCTTTGGCAAGTTTAAGAATGCATTTTCGTATTAAGGTATTATTTAGAAATGCATTATTTAAATTAAATGATAACAAACATATCAATTTTAATAAGCTTTTTGATTTAAATTTAAACACACAACAAAATTATTTAATACTTAAATGCAAAAAAAAAAATATATATTTTAGATTTTATAGCTCATTTTAATATATTTTCGAAATATTTTTGTTCAAAAACTTGTATTATTTTTGTATTATTTATGTTTTTGTTTTTTCTTTGTTGTTACTCATTGTAAAATTAAAATGAAATGGTTTAATATAAAATTAATTAAATAAATAAAAAAAAAAAAACAAAAATTCACTTTTTTCAAAATCATAATTTTGTTTTTGTTAAGAATATTTCAATAATTTTTTTTTTTCTTTAAATTATTATTACTATTGTTATAATTATTATCATTAAATTGATGTTTCTTTTTTCTTTTTTTGTTTGTTCTACTTACACAAGGTTTAAAAAAATTTCGTTTTATATATTTAACAAGCTCTGCTTTGTTTAGCTTGTTTTCTTTTCTCTTATTCTTTCTTTTTAAATCCTTGTGGTTGTTGTTTTTAAAACGAATTAATAATAATATAATTTTTACATCAAAATTTCTTTTTTAAGTAGAGTGCGAAAAATGTTGATTTTTTATTATTAATTTTTAAGGAGTCTTATTTCTTAGATGACCAGCATCTCTTAAAAGATGTTTTAAATAAATGCTGCTCTTCTTTCTTGTTATTTGAGAGGAAAAAAACTCCTTTTGCTTTATTTTCAAACTTAATCCTTTTGGATCTTTAACATCATCGTTCATTTAACACGAAAAAAGTTTAAAAAATTCATTTTTACATATTTTTATGTTTGTTTGATTCTGTTTTTTTTTTTTTTTTTTTTTTTTTTGGAGAAAAAGAAATCCTTTTTTTTATATCTTTAGTAGAGTACTGTGTGATTAATTGATATTTTTTTAAATTGTTTTTTTTCCGTTTTAAATATTTAAATTGATTAATATTAATACATATTTATGTTTGTTGGAAACCCAAAAAAATGTATATATATATATATTGTATATGTATGAAAAAATGTACCTTATTAGTGTTGTACAACAATTTACTGCTGTTGGGGTTGGGTTATTAACTCAGCGCCTTGGTTACCTCCATTAGCGTTTGTGGCTACACCGCCATTGGGTGCTGCTGCAAATTGATGCGGATGAGCGGCATAGTAAGCAGTGGGTGGAGGTCCAAATTGACCAGCGGCATAGGGATTACCAGCAGCTGCTGCTGCAGCAGCTAACATGCCACTGGCATCATACATATATGCGGGTGCGCCACTAGCTGGTGGAGATTGGGCTGGCGCAGCATACAGGGCTCCAGCAGGTGGTGTGGAAACATTGGGATATTCAGCGGGTCCTCCAACTTGACCACCAGCAGCCGCTACAGCCGCAGCTATATTTGCAGCTACACTGATTTGTTGTTGCTGAGCTGCTAAGGAATTGGCATCTTGTTGGCCATTCTGATCCATGATTTGCTTGTTGTACTGCCCAGCTCCAGCTTGTCCATTTTGCTGCTGATAGTCACGTTTTTGATATTGCTGGAAACGTGGAGTACTGCCACTAGGTTGCATATATTGGCCACGAGGACGATATTGCTGGGGCGTCATGTATCCGCCACCCTGTTGCTGCATATGTGGTGGCATATGAGGATGAGCTACATAGCCGCCCATCATTGGACGTGGACCGCTACCACCACCAGCATTAAATGGAGCACGGGGACGATAAGGTCGTCCACCATCTTGGCCACCACTACCATTATTAAACTGGCCATTGTTGCGGTTATTCCAATTGCCCATACCACCTGGCTTACCAGTGCTGCCTTGTTGTTGTTGATAGCTACCGCTTGCATTGTTGGCATTATACTGTTGATATTGTGGTTTAGATGCATAACTACCACCTTGACCTTCATTTGCTTGATAATTTAAAGGATTGTTACGTTGTTGCTGCTGTTGGTTGCCTTGATTTGTTGGCTGCCAACGTTTGTTGTTATTGCGGTTGTTGCCTCCACCACCAAGAGAACGAGCCAAATCTAAGAGAGCAGGCGAAGGCTGTTGGCCGGCCTCTTCCAAGACAGATATTAATTCTCTAGCCTGTTTGGCATTGTCTGGTGTAAAGAATGTATACGCTGTACCCAATTGTTGGCAACGTCCAGTACGTCCAATACGATGGACATAATTCTCTGACGAATTTGGATAATCATAATTGATGACATATTGCAAATCTTCCACGTCAAGACCACGCGAAGCCACATCGGTAGCAATCAATATATTGGATTTACCATTACGGAAATCTTTCAATACCGAATCACGTTCAGCTTGGGTTTTGTCACCATGTATTGAGGTGGCTGTGTAGCCTTCGTTGCGGATAATTTGCAATATTTCTTCAACCTGCAAAAAAAGTAGAAAGGAAAAAACATCAGAAAATTTTCTATGGGCCATTAAAAATAAATTAAATAAAAAAAAATTTTTGATTTTTTTTTTTTAATATTAAAATATAACACAAAAAAGACAAATTTTTAAATATATATAAAAATGAATACCCCCTGGCTTAATATTTAAATTTACTTTAATTGAAATTTTGCAATTTGATTTTATCTATTACAACTCAACCTGAAAAAAATATCCAGGTATGTGATGGAAATCGATTTCGAAATCGAGACGACTTAAAACCGTAAATGGTTGTAATATATCCTTACTATTTTCGTTTTGTTAATACCTTCAATATATATTTCAATAACTCTCCATTCAGTTTCTACAATTACTTTGGAGTAACTTCTTTACTTTTGTTTAAAATTTGTTTCAAAACGAATCGTTTTCAAATCGATCATTTTCCATCACATACCTGATCAAGTAGAAATTACATGTTACAACTTTGTTGTGGTAACACCGTTTACAACCAGGTGCTAGTGCGGTTAACAAAAGTATCAAAAAATTACACCTCATTAGTATCAGCTGTTTCAAATTTAATTGATTAAGAACGAGTAAGAGTGCTATATTTTCGACTATGCCGAATCTTATATACCCTTCACCATCTATATAAATCCAGTTTAGTAAAGTGACTCCAATCAAAAAAGCAAATATTGTGGTGACGGAGAAATAAAAAATAAAAAAATTGGTACTGCACATTTTACATAAAAATGAAATCGGTTCTTAATGGTTTTTTTTTTTTTTTTTTTTTTTTTTTTTTTTTTTTTCAAATTTTAATCTTTCCTTAAAGATCTCTTTAAAAGCTTTAAAATGATCCCCATATTAATATTTTAAAAAATTTGAAAATTTTAGAGCCCCGTAGCTCGGAAAATGTGGGTAAGCGTAAATTTTTTCACTTGATGTTTTTTTCTTATTTTTTATATATATTTATATATTATATTTATTTTTTTTATTGGAGTTACTTTATTGTTCCAAACGACACGAAAAAATTAGAGGTAGGCGTGGTGTTTCGCCTGCTGCCTCGTAGGACATGGACCGATCATGCGGATTGTCAATAGCTCCTCTTTCGACACTATATCTGACCGATTTACATGTTTTTTTGTGTGCCGAGGCAAACTTGATTTCAACACTAATACGGACGGACTCAATCGACTTCTCTAAGCATAAGAAGTCAGAATATATGTATATACTTTATGGGGTCAGAAATGGATATTGTAGAAATTACACACGGAATGACAAACTTGCATACTTATATATAAAAATGGAAAGCGGATAAGTAAAGTTTTTTAATTTGTCTTCAAATACTTTATTATTAAAAGAAAAAAAAACTGAAGTTACAACAAAAGAACAGTTTGAAAAACTTGTAGAACTGCAATTTGGATCCATCAAAAATAAAGCCAAAGAATTGCAGGAGGATTTTGAACTTTAGAACTGAATAGTTTATGACTACAGCACAGTGGTTTGATTTATTGTGAACAAAATTCGGTATCTGCCCCGAGTGGAGACGGTTACGTACATAGCTATCTTGCACACAAGTTCAATAGCTGCCATACAAACAGATTTCTTTTAATTGGAATCCAGTAAATAACTAATAAATCTATAAAAATGACCTCATTTTTGTATATAAATATTTCTAATTTTAAACTCATCATTTATTTTCTTTGCACAGGGTAGTTCGAGAAGATTACACTCGAATTTTTCTCCTTATACGTACTACATCTAATTTAGCGTCTTTGGACTCCTCTTCATAAAATAAATCGATACTAATGTGCATTTTAAATAATTTTAATTGTAAAAAAAAAAAACGTATAAAATATTTTTATCTTAATTTAAAATTTCAATACGAGCTTTTCTTTGTTGTGTCAAACTTGATGCTTTCAAGTTGGTAACGCCGTAATAATTTCAACAAAAAAACAGTATTTTATAATACTAAAAGAGAATTTGTTTGTATTCAAGTTGAGTTGTCTCTCAGATGACCAAACTGAGTTAAAGTATAAACGGTAATGCGGGTAATAAATTAAAATAAAACAAAAAGAAGAAAATACAAATACTTACTTTGATTTTCGTCTCAACAAATATAATAATTTTATTATTGTTGTTAGCTGAATTATTTTGATTTGGCAAAATCTCTTTCAAAAGTTTTACAACTAATTGTGGTTTTTCATTGTCCTGACAGATCTCTACAATCTGGCGGATGTTATGATTGGCCGATAGATTCATTGAACCAATATTAATTTGAATATAATCATTTAAGAAATCTCCAGCTAGAGCTTGTACTTCCTTAGGCCAGGTAGCTGACCACATTACTACTTGACGATCGGGACGAATTTGTTCTATAATCTTGCGAATCTGAGGTTCAAATCCCATATCAAGCATACGATCGGCTTCATCCAAGACCAAATAAGTACAGCGTTGTAAATTAGTGGTACGATTTTCCAAGAAATCAATCAAACGTCCTGGTGTTGCAATGATGACTTCTACGCCGCGATCTAAATCGCGAGCCTGTGGTACTTTTGAGGAACCACCAAAAATGCAAGTATGACGAATCTCTGGTTTGCACAAATGACCGTAATCACGGACAACAGATTGAATTTGTTGAGCCAATTCACGAGTTGGTGCCAAAACTAATGCAATTGGTCCTTCGCCGCGTTGTAATGGCTGCTGGTTTGCAATGTGTACCATTGCTGGTAACATATAGGCCAGAGTTTTGCCTGAACCAGTCTGGGCAATGCCGACTAAATCGCGTCCGGACAAAGCAATTGGCCATCCCTGGGCCTGAATGGCTGTGGGTTTTGTAAAACCTTGGCGTTTCATTTCTTCAATGGTGTACTCGGGCAAGGTGCATTCTTCAAATGAACAAATTGGATGAGGAATTTCATTTCCAGATACAGTGATTTGCAATTCAGCACGCATTTCCGAAACTTCTTGTTCGCTCATATTCAAAGTATTTGGATGCGGAATGTAAAAATTTTTCTTAAAAGGCTGTAAGTTTTCCCATTCCGGTTTGCATAAAGTGCGACCCGGATTTTTGGCCTTTTCGCGTTGTAGCTCAGCACGTTCCTCTTTCGACAGGGCACCCACATTGATAGGAGGCTTATACGAATTGTTCGATTGATAACCGCCACTGGCATTTTGTGGTTTCTGATAACGTGGTACAAAGTTAGGATTGTTGAAACGGGGTTTGAAACCTCCAGCCGAGTTGTTATAGAAGCTTTGACCTGTATTAGCCATCATAGGATTAAAGTTGTTTCGATAGCCACCACCATAAGTAGAAGATTGAGGATTTCCTCCATA
This sequence comes from Gymnosoma rotundatum, assembly GCA_916610165.2. Taxonomy (NCBI): domain Eukaryota; kingdom Metazoa; phylum Arthropoda; class Insecta; order Diptera; family Tachinidae; genus Gymnosoma; species Gymnosoma rotundatum. The sequence continues at coordinate 113,093,079 of OU744340.1, read as the reverse complement.
ACCACCGGCCATATTATTTGGAGCGCCATAAGATCCGCCATTACCGCTTCCACCATTAGGGTTGCGCTGATATTGTGGGCGATCTGTGCGTTGACTGGAATTCATATTTCCATTAGAATAATTTGTGTCCGGAGTTCCAACACCTGGAGCAGCTGCAGTATAACCATTAGGATACATGATGCAACTTGTAAACAGCAAATATTCGTTCAAACAATTGTTTCTTGTTTTTTACTTCTTTTTTACAATTTTGGTTTCTTGTGTCACTGTTCTAAAATATTTATAATAGAAAATGTTGAGAAAAGATTAAAGAGTTATTTTGTGAAATATTTATATTTGTTTCTATAAACAAAATAAAACTGTAACAGAATCATTTCTGTACGTGAAATATTTTTTTTTTAATTTTTTGTGGTACCATAGAACCTTGGTTATATTATAGATTTTTTTCGTAAGAATATGTCATTTCAGAGAAAATAGACATGCAAATGTGAAAACACTCCATTTTGGCGGCATAATGGTACTAAAACAGTTGTCAGTTATGTCATTTTATTTTTGTAGATGGAAAATTTTTAACACCGTTTACACTACTTTACTCACTCTTTCGTGACGATTCATTTATTCGTTTTTCTCTTACGTTTTTATGTTCTTTAAGATCTTAGGCGGTTTTATTAAAATAAGTCAAATTATATATAAACTTTTTAAACATAAATAATAAAAATGTACATATCATTCATTCATCTCATGTCAAAAGGAGCTACACCTCGAATTTTTTACTAAATTGCACAAGTTGAATGCAATAGTATCAAAAATAATGATTTTAAGAGCATTTACATTTTAAAATATTTTACTTGACAAATACAGTTTATACTATATGTTTTCTGTAGATAATTAATATTACTATTTTTACAGTTATGTGAATTAGGGTCTCTTTATTTGAGACTGAAAATATACTTAATAAATTTGATCTATAATAAATTTAATCCAAATTTAAGTATTTACTTTAATAATGTAATAAAAGTAGATCAATCAAAATAAAAATGTTGGGAACAGATCTTGGTTGGTGTAAAATGCAATTTTATGCATAAAATGTTAAGTGAAAATTTTTGGGGGAACTTGTCAAATTTCTTGCGTATAATATCGAGTGTTATGATGAAATGAGGTATTAAGTTAAAAAAATATTTTTTTGGCTTAAATACAGTTTACAAACGCAGCTCAAAAATAAAAAAACAAAAAAATAAAGGAACAAATCTAGTTTACGGGCACCACGCCAAAATAAAAAAAAAGTTTACTACGGGGTGCAAAATGCAATTTTAAGCAGAAAATGTAAAGTGAAAAAATTGGCGGCAACCCTTAGTTTCGGAGTTACGGACCTCCGAAGTTTTTGTACCTAATAGGGCATATAGGGAGCATTCGATGGTAAAATGGAACAATATGGGTATCATTTGAAAGGGAATTCAAGGGCCTTCTCAATTAAATACGAAAAATGTAAAAAAAAAAAAAAAAATCAGATAAGGCAAAAAAAAAACGATTTTTTCTATATAAATTTAACTTTACTTAAAATCTTTAATTTAATAGGAATACTTTACAAAAAAAAATTATTTAGAGTATGGAATATAATTTCAAGCAAAAAATATTGTATAATAATTTTCGCAGAAACCCTTACTTTCGTAGTTACGGACTTCAAAAATTTCGGAACAAATCTAGTTTACGGACGCAGCTTAAAAATTAAAAAAAGTTGCCTACGGGGTGTAAAATTTAATTTTAAGCAAAAAATGTAAAGTGACAAATTCGGGCCTGACCCTTGGTTTCCGAGTTACGGGCCTCCAAATTTTGTATGTACAATATGAAATATATGGAGTTTTTTTAGTGGAATAAGACAATATGGGTATCATTGGAAAGGTAATTTAAATATCCATTCAATTTAAAAGGAATTTACTAAAAAAATTAGTTTAAGCTTCGCTTTCTAAAGGTTTCCTGCGTAGCCGGCCTTCGGCCGGGCGCAAAGATTTTCTCCTCTATGGTATAACCAACACCGGCTTCGCTTTCTAAAGGTTTCTTGCGTAGCCGGCCTTCGGCCGGACGAAAGGATTTTCTCCTCTGTGGTATAACCAACACCGGCTTCGCTTTCTAAAGGTTTCCTGCGTAGCCGGCCTTCGGCCGGGCGCAAAGATTTTCTCCTCTGTGATATAACCAACACCGGCTTCGCTTTCTAAAGGTTTCCTGCGTAGCCGGCCTTCGGCCGGGCGCAAAGATTTTCTCCTCTATGGTATAACCAACACCGGCTTCGCTTTCTAAAGGTTTCTTGCGTAGCCGGCCTTCGGCCGGACGAAAGGATTTTCTCCTCTATGGTATAACTAATAGCGGCTTCGCTTTCTAAAGTTTTCCTGCATAGCAAATATATTAAAATCATGGCGAAACACCATAGCATTCGAAAAATAATTCTAATCACCTTTCCAATGCTACCTATATTTTCTCATTACACCATAAAATACTCGTTTTAGAGCACGTTATTCATAAAAACTTTCAAGATTCGTAACTAGGAAATAAAGGGTTTCCCCAGATATTACCTGTTTACATTTTTTACTTAAAATTACATTTTACACCTTTATAAAACTTTTTTAATAAAGTATTCCGAATACCTTAATTTATTTTGTAAAAAATTAAGGTTTTCCTTACCAAATTTTTTAATTTTTTTTTTTTTTTTAATTTTTCCCGCTTCAATAAATAGGCTCTTAAATTCCCTTTCCAATGATACCCATATTGTCCCATTCCGCCATCGACTACTCGATATATGCCCTATTAGGTACAAAAACTTCGGAGGTCCGTAACTCCGAAACTAAGGGTTGCCGCCAATTTTTTCACTTTACATTTTCTGCTTAAAATTGCATTTTGCACCCCGTGGTAAACTTTTTTTTTATTTTGGCGTGGTGCCCGTAAACTAGATTTAAGCCAAAATAAAAATTTCCTTCGGGGTGTAAAAGTCAATTACATATAAGCAAAAAAATGTGAAGAGAAAATTGGGGGCTAACACTAAGTTTCAGAGCTATGAATTTCCAAAGTTTGTACGTGTATATTATGCAAAATATATTTAGCGAAAAACCTTTAGTAAGTGAAGCCGGTGTCATACCATAAAAGGGAAAAACTCTGGGGACACATTTGCCGCTGTTGGTTATACCATAGAGGAAAAAGGAGATTCTGATGCACTCCATTGACTATTTATTGCGTTAGGTTCCTTTTTGCCGTAAATGAAAAATCACAAGCTGCTTCATGATTTCGGCGCATATTGATATCCAAGGTATATAACAGGCATATAGTGAGGGATAAAGAACAGGCCCTTGTGATAGACCTGGTGGTTTTGACATTTTTCTAGAATAATTTCTATCGATGCAGACCACAATTAATCGACTATTTAAAAAACTTTTTACATTTGTTTTAAATAAATTGGAATATTACCGCGTTTGTTACTTGATATCTGAATGATAAGGTATATATTTTTGTTTAGGGTTAAAATCTTAATATGTATGTACAAAACCATTCATAATAATAAACATTAATAAACGTGGCTTTTATTCCTAATCATCATAAAAAAATTAAAGAGCATGCTTTATTTAAATTTTGCTATTAGTTTTAAAAAGTGATTATCAAACTATTTTCTTACAGATTTTCAGTCCGGAATATTTCACTATTTTTTACAAAAAATTACTGAAGGTACAAAACTTTCACAAAACTTTTGCAGTAAACACTGTAATACTCAAATTTAATTGATTATTGCAGTTCGGCTTCTGTCGGCAGCTTTAACATTGGAAATACCTCATCGCTACACAATACATAAACGAGATTTTCTATTATCATTAAGCGTTGCCACTGTTAATTTCACAAACAATTTCTATCACGATAAAATCAAAAACCATGTTAAAATGTTTTCCAATTGGATTTTTATTTTTGTACGTAATTAAAAGGATTGCCAACTTCTACGTACCTAACCAACATACTATCACATGTGGTTAATTCCCTTCACTTTGCAAACGCATATTAACGTTAGAACTCTGGCAACTCTTTTATGTCTACACAGGTTTTTTGAGGCTAGAGAAAAAAATTTATGAACTTACCTAACTTTGCTGCTTTTTCTCTTAAGAATTTTAACAAATTAAGATGCTTTAAAACTTTTTTCAAAAGTATTTACTAAAATCCAATTTCAAGTTTTATTAGTAAAACTTATTTTTATTACCAAAAGCCGCCGCCTTGATTTCTTTTTTCTGTAAGTCTTCGGTTTTCTTCTTTTGTGTGAAAAATGGAAAATCGATTTTTTCACTTACGTAGGTAGTTCAAATAATTTTTATTTGGATTTTATTACTCGAACGAAAAAAGTAATTGTTGCTTTTACGTTTTTCGTTATAAATATATATTAAGTTGCTACTAATATATTTTTAACTACTAATATTTAATAAATTAATAATATTAATACTAATTTATTTAAAAAATATTTGCAGCAAAGCGAGGAACGACGTTGGCTTGACAAAACCAAACTAAAATAAAATGGCTGCTTTGCTAATAGGTTTGTAAAAGTGTAGAGTATATGGGTACCGAAACGAAAAACTTTTTGGGTACTTGGTATTAGGTACCTAATTTTGTCAAACTTTTATTTAACCCCCTGTTTACATTAGACAATGCTGTCATGACATAAGCACTACATGCACAGTTTTTCACTAATACATGTACACATTTCAATTGTCTGAATTACTGTCTTGAATATTTTGAAGACAGTAAACAAGACAGTGATTTGACATATGCCGACAAATTTTTTATAATTGCTTTAACTAAATGAAATTTTAATTAAATTATTATTTTATTTACTAAAAATTTCCTTGCATATAACAATAGAAATGGAAAAATATCAGGAAGAAACTCTAAAGCTATTTTAAATTTTCGGAGAACGTGCTCATAATGAATTGTCATAATTATTGTCTGGACGCCTATACTACAGAAGCAATTGTCAGCATTTTTGACAACTAATGTGTATTATTTTATTGTCATGACAGCATTGTCTAATATAAACGTAGCGTAAAGCATAGTGGAAACTAAAAAAATTATTTATTAGTTATTCAAATTATGCTTTTATCGTTATACCTCCTAATCACTGTGATTGTAATATTTTATTTTAAAAAATTAACAAAAAGTTTAAATTTTTTCTACCTCTCAAATTATTTATTAATTTTATTATAAGAGAAATACTTTCATCAGAGTTGAGTATGAATTGTAAAAGTATTTAAAAAATAAGTTCTATCAGAGTTGCCAATTTTTTAAAGAAAACGAAAAAGCTTTTAGAAGACAATTTTTAATGAAAAAGAATAAAAAAATACGAACTCAAGATTTTATATTAAATATTGTATGTATTTTCAATAACCTAGCCTAGCCTATTGGCGATAATCTATTAAAATGTTCTGCTTAAATATCAATTGTAATTGTTAATTTAAAATTAAAGAATAATAACAAAAAGCAAAATTTGTTAGTACAAAAATTTAAAAATTTACATTATATCTTTTTAAGAACAACCGTCCAGTTGTTTTTAAATAATCTTAATAAGTCTATTTATTTTAAACCTACCCTCTCAATATATTAGATTTTTTCGCTATAAAATGTAATGTTTGACGACCGATCGGCACCTATTCGGAATATTTTCTCCTAGATTTTTTTTTTCAACAAAAACAAATATTTTATTATATTTAGAATTAAAATTTCAAGTAATTATGAAAGTAACCAAAAGTTGGATTGTAAAAATGGGCAAAACTATTATTTATTTCTTGTAAAACTTGGTAGCACCACAATAACACCGTCTCTTTTGTGACATATAGATGGTGCCCATGTTAACTGGACTAATTTTTTATCGATAGTACTACTTGCCTATAAAGTTCACTTTACCCTACGTCTCCACTATATGTCAAATTGGTATAAACATCATGTCACAAATTAATTCGGCTAATGCAGACTCTCAATGTTCATGTTTCGTTCATGATGGCTGCATCGTTAGTATGATTTCTCCATTTCGTATTAACGCCATTTATAGATCAGTGCGAACACTCTCTTTCTTGGGTGTTTTCTTGACGACGTCTTGCTTAAAAACTTTCTTTGAAATTGCGTGCAGCCTAAGTCACAGCTTTCCATTTTTGTGAATTTTGACAAGCAGTATGAGTATATTTCTTGAAAGAGAATTGGACAAAAACTTGACATTGTTGTTAAAAACATTAAAACAATGAATTCAGAACATTAACATCAAAACGTTTTCGCCACATACAATAAGAGAGATCTTACACTATGCCATTTTGCATGAAACTAGTTTCATGTTGTTTTTGTTTTGTATAGGAATTCCAATGCCATTAAAAGAGAATTAAAAAATGGCATGAAAAGATGACATGTTATAAATCTGGACTAACATGGACAAATTAATACCATTGTTCTGCCGGCGTTATGTGCATGGCTTGTTGAATTTGATGGCTAGTGGAGACGTAGGGTTACTTAAAGTAAAGTTTACCTAAATGAACTATAAAGGTTTCTCTATTTTACGTTTTAATTTTAGCAAGGTCACAGCAAAAAAACAACTACGTTTTGACAAACTAGCATTGAAGGCAGTGGCTTTTCATTATTACTATTAATTTTGAATTTATTTTCTCTTTATAGCGAAAAATAAATGAAAATATGGCAACTCAAGTAGCAAATAAACATATCGTTAAAAATTAACGGCTAGATTATTTATCCTCAAGTAGCAATAACCAAAAATTGATTATCTGTCCGAGCTATTGGTATTTATGAAAACGGCCCTAAATCTGTTTGGAAATATCTTTTATATACAACTTTGTGTACGTTCATGAAAATGTTTTTTATTTATTAAAGTATTTTAGTGTTATTAGTTTACTATTATTTAGTTAATTAAATTAAAATTAATGGTATTAACACAACTGGGACGAACGGCGAATTTCGCACAGCACTACGAATTCTTCATTCAGTCATCTTTGCATAAATTAGTCGAATCAAACTCAATTATGACAAAAAAAATTTTTTTTTTATGGTTTTTGTTTGAAATATTTTTTATAAATGAATTATTATTTAATTACAGTTTTTGTATAGCCAGTAGAAAAATATAGAGTTATGATAGAAGAGTATAGTTCTTGCTAGCCGATTTGAGTATTCCTAAAAGAAATCAAACGATAACCTTTGTTTATAGGAAACACCTAGAGACCGGATCTGGTCACAATTTCAGTTCTTCCCACACCTAAGGCTTTTTTAACTTGAAAAAGTTGTGATTTTTTTATTTTGTAATATTGATAGTTTTATTTAATTTCGCTATCATTATCTTATTAGGTAAAATAACATACTATTATTTTTTATTTTAAGAAATGTCTATTGTTTGGTATTTGTAGCATCCACATTACTTTCCTTCAGCTTTAGATTCTTTTCAAATTTCTCGAATTCCTTATCAGCAATTTTGTCTACTTCATCAAAAACTTGTTCGACACCCTTAACTTCTGGGATATAAAACTGCAACATATTTTCTACGCCATTCTTCAAAGTAACTATCGAACTTGGGCATGAAGAGCAAGAACCTTGCATTTTCAACTTGACAATGCCATCCTCATAGCCCATATATATAATATCACCACCATCTTCCTGTACTGTGGGTCGGATACGACTATCTAAGAGTTCTTTGATCATCATAACAATATCGTCATCTTCTTCATCGATTTGGGTATCAGTATTTGGTTTTGCTTCATTTAAAATAGGTAAACCGCTCGCAAAGAAATCCATGATAACAGCGAAGACTTCAGGCTTTATTATACCCCATTCAGCGTCCTCCAGCTTAGAAATAGTTATGAAGTCAGACCCAAAAAATACCGCACGTACTCCCTCAATTCGAAATAAAAGTTTAGCTATAGTAAAATAAAATAAAAAACTTATTTTGAAAGCTATTTCATCACTTACCCAAGGGACTGCAATAGGCCGCTGAAACAGAAGGAAAATCATAAGTACTTCCTTTGCCTAATACCTCGACACCCGGTAAGAATTTTAAGCTGTCTGGATTTGGTGTATCTTGGGTTTGGATGAACATATTTCTTTGGAAATTTTGTAAAACTTGTACATTCCTTGAAACAACCAATAAATTCACTTTATCTTTTGGCGTAGAGCCCCATGTATTTTGAAATAGGTATCGTTTTGAAACGGCATTGCTTAAGATCCGAATCACTGGTTATTTTTTGCGCAGTTTGATATTTTAAAGCAATATTTACCTGCTTGTTATTTTATTAATATGGTTGCTAATATTACGTGAACATTTAATTGCGTTCAATATTATTTTCGACATCTTTTATTTATTTGTTATTACAAAACTAATCTAAAAAAATATTTATCATGTAAAACATATGTGTGTGTTTTGTTTTGAAAACCGCACTGAACGTACGCAACCTTGCACCGTAGACCAAAAGCAGAAAAATGTAAGTGAAATTGAGAACCTTAATTAAAGCAATAATATTTCAAATAAGGTGTTCAACTTCAGTCTTTATACTTATTCGACTTAGCTTACTCAATTTTTCATAAATAATTTATGAAAATAAAGTAGCAAAAAGCTTAATTTGAGCAAAAATAACGTCTATGAAAACGCACTATCATTTAGCTTTGCTTTGAAAATTTGTTAAATATCATATAAGAAACAATAGTATGAGAATTTACTTAAAATTACTACGACAATAATTATAAGTAACTTTATAAAACAGTGTTACGGAAAAGTTTATTTAAAAAAATCCTTATATAAACTTAAAAGTTATAATATATATTATATAGACTATCTGAATTTTTCATTAAATGGCAGGGTCAAGTTCCTTACAAATGAACTAATCATTTTATGTTCTATGGGGAAGTATGTGTATTATTTTTAAGTTTTTATTCTAGATAATTTCAATTTAGCAGTTTTCCAGTGTCAGACTTGGCAACCATAAGTCTAGATCTGTCGGATAAACATTTTGTATAATAAAATTTTGTTTTTTAGGTTAAGTCTTGATCTCCTGTTCAGTAGAGGATACAGTGCGCATCCATACCTAATTTACTTGTCACATATGTATTTAACATGTTGTTTAAACAAAAGTTTTTTATCTAGCATTATAATTAAATTTCCTTGGGAGTACAAGTTTTGTGAAGGAAGTTAAGTTTTACTATTGTTAACTTTAATTTGCTAATTGTTGAAGTATTTTCGGCTTGCGATAGGGTATGGTGCATTCTCTTGGCTATTGCATTGGATACCTTGTCGCAACATATAAAAGCACTATCGTCGGCATAAAAACTTCTAAATTTCTACGAGGTTTATAACGAATATTGTATTGAAGAACGAACAGCTTGACCTGCTGGTATTGCCTTTCACTATTTAAAAATTTTAATACTTTTTTTTTTTTTTTTTGTATAAAAAGAGAAAAATTAAAACTATTAATTTTGAATAACAAACCATCAGGCAAGGCAACTTCTGTACTTTTGCGCTGAATTTTATTATTTTCAATAAATATATTTACCCTCTTCAATTGATAAGTGTTCTTTACGGAATTCAAACTGTTTGTCAATAATGACGTTGTCGAAGTTTGAGAAATCCTCTATTCTTTTGTGGATGATTTTTTCAAAAACTTTAGGATATTTTCCTGCCTTGCGTACTGGCATTTATTTTCCTTTTTAAAACATTGAGGAAAAAGCCAATATAAATATTAAACATCTTACTCAATGTTTCAACAAAATAATCTGGCATGTTTTTAAGAACAATGGGAATTTATTATTTTGTATTGAAAATATATATGACTTTATTTCAATAGCATCAGTTAATACTATATTACTACCACTAAGCAGAGACTCATTGTCAAGACATGCAACGTAATCCACGACGCAAGTATACATAGTTGATGGATTACTTTAGTTATTGTGTGAGAAATAAATCTGAACACCTTCTCCGTAAGTTAGTCGGTCTTCTTGGTATATTTCGTAGCCTTTAAGTTGAAGATTATGATGAGGTTTAAAAAAGTTTCGTTGAGTAAAATAAAATCTACTTTTTGTCATGGAGAACAAGCTAAAGCTCTAAGACTGTTGTACACTATGCTACCATCCTTACGGTTTTTGTTTAAGGAACAATCAGGCAAGTCATGATTACCTGCACACGCCGAGCATGCGTTGAGTCAGTTACAGTTTTTAGCACCGTGACCATACATTGAACATTTGCCACTTTGGCTAGAGTCTTTATTTCTCCGAAACGGTATTTTCCAAAAAGCAAATATATTACAAAAATACCTTATTTTCATTATTTCAAGTTTTGGGACATGTTGTTTGTTGAACTCGATTGAAAAAATGGTTGTGATTTCCTTAACACTTACAGGCTTTTTATTGTACCTCTTAATAAATTCATTCTCTATTATTACGGATGTCAAAAGCAAAACTGTGAGTATAAAAGCAAAACTTTCTGTCCGCGAGTTAAGAAATTTTTTTGTTTCAATGGACATACTTTTAATCATGTAATTCTCACCAATTAATTCAAATAAAGATAAAAAAATAAGGGTGGAATCCACTATTATCGGTGGGACTTTGCCTTTTACTAAAGTTTCTTCTTCATCTTTTTCGGCTAACAAATGAAATCTGTTGGTGTTGTTGTAACAGCATTGCTGCTGTCGAGAGTTTTTCCCTGAGGAAAAACTTTCGGTTTGTACAGCTGTTGCTGAGTTGACAATCTTTGGCCGAGATAGACTCGGGTCGTTCCGGAGCGTAGATCCAATTGTTGTGGGAACGAATCTGTTGTTGCTGGTGGTAGGCCCATCGGATAGTTTAATGAAATTTAATATTAGGAGCTATTGCCCCAGTACTTTTTTCTTTTCTGACTGATCATTGACGAAAGAAAATCAAAAACAGAAGTTTTTGCGTGGAATAAGTTAAATTAAATTTTTTGCACTGATAAGATATCACACTTTGTTTTCTAATTGAAAACAATATTGCCAATATTTTAATCACATCTATTTATATTGTTATTAAAGAAAATTTCAATGATAGAAATAAATTAGAAAAAATTAAAATTTACCTCTTAAGTTTTTTTGTGTTTCAAATTTAAATTTTTTTTTTGAGGAAAGAGATTTTACCTTTTCGGATTGTGTCTTTTTTTCACTTTTTCCCACTGTTATTTACAAGATGTTACTTTATTTATGTGTATACTAAACATACCTCACCATCCCTCTTGCAAAGGTTTATTCAATGACACTTTCGTATATAAAAATGTAAATAGTAAAAAAAAAGAAAAAGGAAGTCTATTAAAATAAATAAATATTAAAACACGATAAAATAAATAAAGATGAATGAACCCAAAGCGGACATAAGTGATAACAAAAAGTATAGAATACAAGGTATGAAATAAAATTTTTTTTCATTATAAAAGAAACGTTGTAAGATTATAAAACAAATTTGAATTCACAGCAGCCGCATTTTTGGGCCTTGTAGGAGGTATATCAGCTTTATTTGGCTTTTCAAGGACTTTGGGTAAAGCAAAAAAATCTGAATCAAAATTGATTGAAAAAGGCGGCAATAAAACACTAATTCTTTTGGACGAGGGTTCAGCGTTAGCTATGAGAGCCTTAGGTTGGGGCACTCTGTATGCTGTGATGGGAACTGGAACATTTTGTTTTGCAGTCTGGAAACTGTCAGGGGCTAAAAACGTAAGTAGCTTGCAGATGAATTAAACATTTTTCCATGTCACATTTTTGCAGATGGAAGAATTCCGCCTAAAAATGGGCAATTCTTTACCTAGAATTACTAGCGACAACCCTCCTACAAGCCGTACTGATTTTGAAAGTCTAACCGATTTAATGAAATACTTAGCAGCCTGGGGCAAAGAATGATACTTTATTGTTTAAGCTACAAAATACTGTTTGAAAATACTATTTTAATAAAAATTTTTTCTTTAATATTTATTTAAATTATGATTGTTGTATTCACTTATGGTTATAAACGTTTGCCAAATTTTCAGCAATTTTGTTGGCCTTTATTAGATCTAATTTATGTTCGCACAATGACTCCAAGTTCTCTATCATTTCCATTACTTCGGCATAGTCATATTCTAAAAACAAAACAGCCTGGTGTCTAAACTCAACAGATTCTCTTATGAAATTTTGTAAGGAGACAGCCTTTTCTAAATATTCTCGTTTTTCAGGTGGCAGTATAGTTTTATCCACTACTGGGTGTTTTTGTTTGGATTTTTTTAAATCTTGGTAAGCATTGAATAACACGGATTTCCAGTCTCTCATTTCTTGATGAAGTCGGCTTTCATAGCTTAAAAACAGAGAGTTTTCAATTATTTTGTAACTTTAAATACAATAAAACACATACTCTTTGAGTTCCAAACTTTCATGTGTTTGTTCATCCCCTGAAAAGATCAAAGTTTTTTTTATTTAATTTTTAAATGTTTCTTAAACTTACAATTCTCTATTTTTAAATCAAAAAGACTTTTTCTCCTTGTAAAGTTATTAGTAACTCTTTCAAGTAATTGTTCTTCTCCATCTTTATCTATACTTTGTTCAGAATCAGACTCTATTAAAATCGGTGAATTATCCATACTTGTTGATTTAGCAATTATTTCTTACAAATTCAAATGTGTGCTTTGTTTTATTATTAAAGTGGAGATTAGGGCACTTATTTCTTTTTTTTCTGAAGATGCCACATGTATTTTCGTATAATTAAATTTTATGTTCAGCAAATATGACCGACTTTACACTAAAGTAGATAAAGCAGTAAAAGCAGTTCGGCATTTCACACTGCAACCTTTCTTACTATTTATTATTATATTCAATTTAACCAGTTAATTTCTTAAGATGGCGAATTAATTTTTCAAGTTTACGGAGAAACCTACATGTCATTATATTTAATTTTGGTACTGCTCTTAATGGGTTAAGAATTTTTAAGAAATTTGAAATCCCTACAAAAGCTTTAAAGTGATACCAATATTGATATCTTAAAAAATTTTAAAATTTTAGGAAAATATGGGCGAGCGCCAATTTTTTCACTTGGTGTTTTTTCTTATTTTTTAATTCGCCTCATATATCTATTTTTCGTTTTTTTAATTGGAGTAGCTTTATTGTTCTAAATGATATGAAAAAATTAGAGGTAGGCGTAGTGTTTTGCCTGCTGCCTCAAAGGACATAGACCGATCATGCTGATTTCCAATAGCACCTATTTCGACACTATATCTGATCGATTACCATATTTATTTTTATTTATTTATTCTAACTAACATGGACGGACATCGCTCAATCGACTTCGCTATGCATAAGAAGCCGGAATATATATTCTTTATGGGGTCGGAAATAGATATTGTAGAAATTACACACGGACTGACAAACTTAGTTATACCATTTTTGCACTTTTTGTGGTGAAGGGTATAAGAAAATAGAAAAATGTATGAACAAACATTTCAACTCAACATAAAATTACAAACAATTTTTCTGTTATATAACCTGGTACATCTTCAAGGCTTAATTGCCTTACTTCTAAAACGAGGTATTTGTACCGTACCAATACCTAGTTGTAAAATTTTTTCCAGCACGAAATAAGCGAAGCTCATATTATTTCCCAGTTAAGAAAAATTGTTGTCGAATACATTCGTGCTATTTAACTATTTGAAGAGAGTACAACTTTAGCAACGTTATTTTTTGTTTATTTCAAACAAATTTTTAATGTGGGATTTTGCTAGCATTTGTCATTAAAATCAAATTGATATGTTACGAAAGGTTGATATGTTAAGAGCGGTTCTTACTTTAAATAGCAAAACAAGTTCTTTTTCAGTTATATTACTTTATTTCGTGTCTGTACCAAAAGTTACGAAATATAAATATTGGCTTGAAATCTGCGAATAAAATGTACACAACAAAATATTAATGGCTTGCGTCAACATTTTCTCTTAAATTTTTTTCTGTTGTTACATATTCCGATGCAATAAAAAATTTCAGTGTATGGGGACGCGATAAAATTCACTGAAACTTTTAAGCAGAATTGATAAAATGTCATGAAATAATCGCACGTCTCTGTGTCTGTGTTGCCAGATAATTTGTCGAGTTCCTAATGAACAAATTTCAACCCCTAAAAATCTCCACAGGCCAGTTTATTTTAACCCCAAAATTCTTCTAATAATAATACTATTTTAATTTAAATCTATTTAATTATTACAAGATGAATTGATAAGAAAATTCAAAAAGCTAGCACTACAAATCATTCCTTTCGTTACATAATTAAACTCACTGATGTATTTTTTCACAGTTAAAAAATGTAACCATTTCTGAAGGTGAACTCGCAACAAATAGAAGTATTACGGAAGTGTGTAATAATTCTCATTATTCTGGGGATTTTATACAATCATTTCTTGTATATTATTAAATAATTAAAATAGAGTTAACACCAATTCTAACTGGTCTTCAAATTTGCCGCTTTAGCGGCATTATCCTTTAATTATAGATAAAATATATAAAATACTAGAATATTAACCAAAACCTCAAAAAAAAAATTATAAAGAAATCCCTAACTCCTAAAATGAATAAATCATCTAATCTGACAACACTTCTGTAGTATTGTTGCCACACAATGTTGTCAGTTATGGCGATTTCTTGCCAAACGTGGCAAAAAAATTTCCTTCTTGGCGATACAAATATTCAAATAGAGAGGCCACATTCTTGGCGGCATTTAAAATACTTGGCGAAATATTTGGCCTTTTCTTATGATTTTTTCTACGATAACCTCGTATTTAAAAAACTAAAAGACCTGTCAGCTTTATTTTATATATTTTATGGTTAACTAAAAATGTGTGTATATCAGCGAATTAAGTATTTTGCTTTGAGTCGTATATAAAAAATTGAAAGAGGCAAAAAATTACAAAATTCATTTTTGAATAGAGACGGCATCGATTTTTGCACAAAATTTTAAACTGAATTGAACAAGACTATTTTAAATGTAACTGACACGTTAATTTTACAAGAGAGTTGTTTTCTATATTTACGAAAGTTGCTAATAGAAATGCTTTACCGACTTCCAGAGAATATTTCAATTTCAAAATGCTGTAACTCTGTATCTCAAATTAATTATTTCTGCAGTTAAAGAAGTTTTTAAAAGATTTGGAAACACTCACTAACTACGCACTTGGCACTTAAGGAAGGTTTAGACGGTTGGACTTTACATACGTAAAATCCAAGAGAAAATAATATAAAATTAAATCTGTATTTTAAAACTGAGATTAAAAATCTTACGACAGATTATTTTTGCGTTTACACAATTGGTATGGGTAAAACACACAAAAACTAAAATAGCGGTTTGAGGAAAAATGCATCCCTGGTCTAATGATTTGTAACTGTCTTTTGAAGTTTTCCAAAAAACAAAGAGAGCCATACGTATTTTGTTAAGACAATCCCACTGGTACTGTTCTGCACAAAAATTTGACATGTCGTAAGATTTCTGTGACCATGTAAACCGACCTTTATGAAACACAGTGCGGAAATCTTCCTTTCATAAACTGGACTCAATATTTCGATAATAAAGTACCAAAAAGCCTATATGAGTTTTGGCCTAAAGTTTACGATTACCAGGATGCTGCTGATACTAAATACATTTTAATAATAATAATTTTATTAAATACAGACGAAATCCCTTGAAAAAGTCAACAAAAAATTGACGAAACGTCGGGGTTAAAAAAATTTCACAAATTTGGTTTTATTACATTTATCTGAACGGGCCTAATTAGCTTATATAAAAAACAGTAACATAATAAAAACGCGTTTTAAAACTAAAATTTCATATTTTTATATATTGGCGATATTTGACAAGCCATTCGACGAGAAAGCTCGAAAAGAAACTGGCAACACTGTTGTCACAGGAAATTAAAAGCACAAAATGTTGAATTGCTTTAGTAGAGCTTTGTGCGTGTAGGTTTGTTTGTGCATTAATGTTTTTTCTTGTTCTATATTTTTATTTAGTAATTAATTTTATACTTTGCAGCATGGTCGGTTGGTTGCATCTAGAAGTAAACAGTCGCACGGAAATATTAATAATACTTTAAATAAACAAAATAAATTTGTTTTTTTTTTAATATTACTATGAATTTGTGGAAGCTATATATGTACATATGTATGTTGCGTGTTTATTTCGGAAAATTTCACCAAAATTCTTGAAGAAAGCTTGTTTTTTTTGTTTTTCTGAACATAAGTTTTTATACATGCATAAGTATAAAAGAATAGATACGTTTAAATAATAAATACAACAGTTACATA
The DNA here is from genome assembly GCA_916610165.2 of Gymnosoma rotundatum. NCBI lineage: Eukaryota > Metazoa > Arthropoda > Insecta > Diptera > Tachinidae > Gymnosoma > Gymnosoma rotundatum. The sequence goes on along the minus strand of OU744340.1, from coordinate 113,076,778 downwards.
CATACATACATACATAATTTCTTAAGTTTAATAAATTGTGTAATAAAAGTTAAAATTTAATTCAGGTGTTTTCCTATAATTTTTCTATCCATTTTAAAGTGTGTGTGTGTGTGTTAATGGAGCAAAACTTATAAATAAATTTAAAATTTACATTTATTACAAAAATAAATACCTTAATAAATAAACCTAAATCAAAATAATTGTTCAAATTTGTGAACAAAACAAACATTTTGTACCTCCTCTTCCAAGCAAAATATAGATGATTGAGATAAGTAACCCACCAAACATAACAAATGTTTCTTTAATTAAAAAGGTAAATTTATTTGCATATGGACCTATGTGAATTCAATAAGTAATACTATGTTTACACGGAGCCCAATATTCTTGCTTCGCTCTCTTTTCATGATTCACAGCTCAATCACGACCGAATCAACGTGCTTCGCCATATAAAATTTTGAGAGCGAAGCATTTTGTTTTGAGACGATTCAGCTTGAATATACTTGCGAAGCATGAAAAATTTCTGTCTTCCCTAATTTTTATCGCAAGTTTATCTGAACTAGCTGTATATAAATGTAAACAAAAAAAGTAAACCAATATTAAAAGTGCTGTGTGAATATGTGTTAATATAAAAACAAATAATTATATTATAATTTAAAATTTTATTAATTACAAACACTAAAAATGAAACGAAAAACAAAATTTTAGAACAGCAGCCAATGTGAAGCATGTAGTATGTGTCGTGGAAACGGCATGCTTCGCAATCATGATTCAGAGAGCGAAGCAAGTGCTTCACATTGCCGTGTAAACATGCTATAAGAGTGCTATCAAAGCAGATTTATTTTACTAGGTAGTGTCGTCCGCCCAGCTGGTTTGTAGTTGGAAATGTCAAAAGTTGTTTGTATTTTCCTTTGTTTGTTTACGAATTTCAAAAAATACTAACAACAAGCGTTTGCGAAACAAAGCAAGCATTTGTATTGATATCAATTATCTTTTATTTCTCTTTGTGTGTTTGACGTTTGCAACGTACAAAACAACAATAAAAAGGCATGTTGCATTTTAAAAAATTTTTAGTATTTCCTTAAAGATATCTTCAAAAGCTTTAAAATGATACCCATATTGATATTAAAAACAAATTTTAAAATGAGGGAAAATGAGAGCGAGCGCAATTTTTTCACTTGATTTTTTCTTTTATTTTTTAATTCTCTATTGCCTCATATATTTATATTTTTGATTGGAGTTACTTTATTGTTCCAAATGACATGAAAAATTAGAGGTAGGCGTGGTGTTTTGCCTGCTGCCTCAAGGGACACGGACCGATCATGCTGATTTCCAATAGCACCTCTTTCGACACTATATATATATACTTTATGGGGTCGGAAATGGATATTGTAGAAATAACAAACGGAATGATAAACTTAGTTATATCCTTTTTCACTTTTTGTGGTGAAGGCAAAAGAACTTTAATGAATCCTTCAAATATCAGATTTTTTCTAAAATTAGTTAAAATAAACTGTAAATTGTTTCTTACCAAAAGTATTGGTGTTATTTTGCGTAGGTGGCATTTTTTAGAAAACTTAAACTGTTGGTAGACAATTTTTTTTGGAAATTTTGGTGAGATTTAGATAGTTTTAATGGATGGATTCCAATTACAACAATAAATCTGAGAAACGTAAAGTAAATAGTGGAGCTCGTCTGTTCGTAAATGCTTCACTGCGGCCCATAATGTGATTATTCTGCACTGCCATTGCTAATCAGCTGTTGCTCATTTTAGTTTGCATTTACGAACGAAGAAATACTGTGAAAATGGAAAAATTAATAATAAACTGGTTTTGTAAACTACGTAATACAAAAAAAATTATAAAAATTTGTTTAAAAATAATAAAAATTAAAAATATTTAACAAAAAGAAATAAATAAAAAAACTTATCAATATTTATACTCACCAGAGAACTGCAAGAGTGTCTGTTTTTAATACTCTAAGTATACTCATCTTAAATGCGGTTGCGGTGTGATCGCCACCGCATTTCTTTTGTGCGAGTATTTACTATACCCATTCCATTTGAGTAAAAGTATCTACCATACTCAAGTAAAATGTTTGCGATGCTGGCTTTACTTTATTCGTACTCATACTCACAACAAACACCAAGAGAGAGATTTTAACAAGTGTAGTGAGAGGAAAACAGAGTTATCAGATCAGAATTATTAAATCAAACACAATATCAAAAGTCGCCAATGTCTAAATTAGCTAACATACATACTTCTTTGAAATTATGAAAGTTTATTTAATATATAGCAGAAAATTAATTTAATAGAACCCGTAAAATTCGCCATATTTTCATTAATTAAGAACACAACAAAAGTTTAATAATAGCTCAAGAATAGTTCATTGTTTATTATATTACGTTTTAGGGGTTTTTTTAAGTCACACAGGAGAGAAATTTAAAAATTCTATTCGTTAAGCAAATAGATTTTTACAATTAATAAATAGGTATAAAAGCAATAATTATATTTAACAAAATAAAATATATAAACTAAAAACTTTATTTTATTTATTATTATTTATGAGGAATTAATATATTACATCAGCGTATATACAGTTTTGTTAAAACTAAAAAATTATGTAATTTTCCTTTTATTCACGGATTCATTTTATCATTTTGTTTTCCCAAATACCGTTAGTACGAGTAGCAAGTTTATGACAACAAGGCGCATAAACTGAAAATAATTATTCATAAAAAACAGCAACAAAATAAGCATACCTGCTTTAAATAGTGTACAAAAGCTGTGCCTTTAAGCGGTTTTTATTGCATTTTATTCATTAAATATGTGGTGTATTTCATACCTATGAAAACGGTTGTTGTCTGTTTTTCTGTTTATAATGTTTAAGCAATAGATTTGATCAAATTTTTTTTTTTATTGTTTATAAATAGATCTGCATACAATGCAGTATTTCACAAAACGGCAGTAAAAAACTTTAATAGGGTAAAAATGTGGCAACGTTGCTTACAAATAAAGAGAATTAAAAAACTCTCGCGTACGAGTATAAAAAATACTTAAAATTCTGATTGCGATATTTTTGATACTCGTTTTTACAAGAATGGATAAAATAAACACCGCAACTTTTTATTGCGGTGTTTAAAATACTCGAGTATGAAAAGTATAGAGTAAGTATAGAGTAAGTATGCGGTGTACTCATGAGTTGCGGTGTACTCGTGCAGTTCTCTGATACTCACACGTTCATTGCATCAGCCATTTTTATGATTAGTTTTTTGCTTTTTTTACGCATAATATACTTTAGTGATGCATTTATGAACAGATGACATTTGCAGTGCTGCCAATTTTTGCATTTACGAACGTACTGCCCATCACATGCAGTGCAGTGATGCATTAACTAATAGGCCCCCGCCACTTAACGATAAAAAAGCCTAATGATTAAAAATTTCTATAGCACGGACAGACGGACGGACAAAGCTTAATCGATTCCCTATGTATAGGGATGAGGAATATATGTACTTTATGGGATTAGAAATTTATAGAACATAATACATTTCTCGTAAGAAGTTGAAACAGAATAAAGCGATATCGAAATGTCATTACATTTAACTAGAATTTGACTGTTACTAAACTCTTTTTAATCAGTCGTAAATATGTATAAAAACGAACTTAACCTCATTTAAAAATATTTATTATTATTAAAAATAGCTTGAGTTTTCTGGTTTTCTAAAGATACCTTTTGAAACGATTTAGAAGCCTTAAAATCATTTTTAAAAAAATTGTAGATCACGAATATGGATGCCAGCAAAGGGTGTTTTTAAAAAGCCCGATAGAAGTTAAAATTTTAAAAAATAACACAAAAAATTAATTTGTAATGAAGAATTTTTTTATACGAAGGATCATTAATATTTAAAAATGATTTCGCGCATATGGCCACCGCGGGTGCTAAGGACGAAGCTCATTTTAGACGTCTATTTTTGGGTCACTTTTTCAAGTACTACGGGCCGTATGTCACGAATAAAACGAACAATGTTGGCCTCTAAAGCGTTAATTGTTGCTGCTTTATCAGTATAAACCAGTGACTTCACGTGGCCCCACATGAAATAATCGAGAGGTGTTAAATTGCACGACCTTGGAGGCGAATTGACAGGTCCATTTCCTATAATCAACTTATCGCCAAATTTTGATTTCAATAACTCAATGATTGCGGTCGCCGTATGACAAGTAGCGCCATCTTCTTGAAACCACATTTCGTCCGGATCAATGTCATCCATATTTTCAAACAAAAAATCATTAATCATGGTGCGGTAACGACCTCTATTGACCGTAACCTGAGATCCGATTATGCCTCCAACGTCTTAACCACACCAAAAGGTGCATTTTTCTGGATGCAATGCAGTCTGTAGGGTATGTTGTAGATGTGTCTCACTCCATATGCAACAATTTGGCTTATTACGGTTACTAACTAACCCGTTGGATGATTTAATATCGTTGTTTAAGCGTGAGTCTATTCATAATGATTTACCAGAGTTTACTGAAAATAAGATAAAATTTTGCATAAAAATTTTTTTTAATTATAATTTAAAGTTCTATCGGGCTTAAATACATGCTGCGATAAACTTCTTTTTTGTTCTTTTTTGAAAGCCAGCAAATTGGCATATACTTATGTATGTGGTATATACATTAGTGCTAAAGGGTGGTTTACATTATACTACAAGTAATACAACACGTCAAATTTTTGTGTAGAAGAGTACAAGTAGTATCGTCTAAACATAATATGTAATGAAACTGTCCGACATTGAGAGAAAATACGGATGGAAATTTGATAGTTGTACGGCTCTCTTCATTTTTTGAAATTTTTCATAAACTTTTCTATTTCATTAGATCAGGGATGCATTTTCTTATAAATGCTAACTTTTTTAAAGGTAAAACTCGTCAAAATAGTACAAAAACCGCTGAATATAGTGCAAAATAAGCTCAGTTGGCATCACCAATATTATTGTAATCAATTATTATTTTAACAACAGCTGCTTCAATTTTACTTCATTTAATTCAACACCAATGGTGTAAACATAAGAAAAAAATCATACGATTTTTAATCTCTGTTTTTTCATAGGGATAGATTTTTATTTTATTTTCTTTTAGATTTTACGTACATAAAGTCTTACCGTCTAAACTGGCCTTAAGAAATTTAGAACAGAAACAAAACAGAGTTGCGATTACAAGTTGAAGAATAAAATATCATTTCTTCTTTAACCCTTTCGGGACTACTGGGATAATACGTCCCAGCAATTTTCAAACTGTCTTTTTTCTTTATTTTCAACGCAATCGCCAGGGAGGTAGAACTGCCAAACGTCCAAAAACGGATAGCATCAATATTGGAGACCACTTGCCAGTAGAGCAAGAGAAGCGTTGTCGCTGTGCCCGCTGTTCTTCACTTGGCATAGAAAAGCGAAGAAAGATGATATGCTCAGGTTCTAACAACGCCTTATGTTACAAGTGGTTTGGGCCATTCCACAAATAAATACCTAATTGCATTCCTAAAATGTTAAAAATAAATGCAAACTTTTATCTTAATCTAATAATATTTATATTTTAGTTATCTTTTTAATTTTGAATCGCTCTTCGAGATCATTGATTGTGATTTTATGCCCGATGAAAACACTTGTTGGGATTATATGTCCCAGGATAAAAGGACGAATTTAAAATTTTTAAGTATGGAGAACATAATACTTTGATCATACCTTTTAGAATATGAAAAAAATTTTACCATACATAATTTGGTTTGCAAAATAAAACTCCGTCCCGAAAGGGTTAAACCACCTGCATTCATTATATTATTCCCACTTCTCTCAGTACTCTCTTAACCAACAAATACAGTTGAGTGAAGATTTATAGTTATTTGTTTTAATTTATTATAGATATTTTGCCTGGCAACGCTCTTTAATATAAAATAAAATAAATACATATTTATTGTTATGAAAGCTATTAAAAGTCGCATGATTTTGTGTGTTTTTTTTTACTCACACAGTTTATAGTATCAATTTATTATAATAATATTTATTTCGGTACGAAAAACAAAAAAAAAAAAAAAATACAAAATGTTTAGAATTTTTATTTCTTTGTGTTTTTATTGTTGTTGCCGAATGGTTAATTGACCTTGAAAAAGTTTGCTCACATTTTTGCATGCACAAGCAAAATTTATCTAGAAATAGATGTCGTTCGTTCACATACATATTTTTGTATTTATTTTTTTTCTTTTTCAAATAATTTGTTTAAAACGTTTCATTGTTTTGTTTGTTTTAATATTTAATTTTAATAAACATCACCTTTATTTAAAGCTAAATTGCAATAATAAATGAACATGTGTTCTAAATTGTAAAGAGAAAATAATAAAAAAAAACAAAACAACAACACAAACACAAATAAACAAGAGATGGCAAAGAATTTGAGCGAATTTGTCCAAACAATGACCTTGTTAAATAAGAATATTTATTTCTATTTTTTGAAGTGTTAAATAAATAATTAATAAATATCACTTTAATATAATTCTGACTTACGGCAAGGTTTTGCCGCCAATTCTAATCAGAAAATCTCGAGTAGACTTCTATGCGACAGAATTTCAATGTATATATCATACTTAAGGCCGGGGCACATATAATCCGTCATACCTTGTACTTTGTTGTATTCAACTAAAGTCAAAGTAACGGCGGATGAGGTTGGCACAATGAGTACTTTTCTGACAGATATTATATCAGCTGTTTATCTTTTCATCAGTGTTACCAGGGGAGAGACAGGAAAAAGTTACGCTTTCCCTTCAAAATAGTTAAATTTTTTCATTAAAAGTTACATTTTGAAATAGATCTTAAGTAAATAGTCATTTTTAAAAATCTAGTAAAGAGTTTCACTTTAAATTTCAGGGAAAATAACAAGGCAAAAAATTCATTTACTGAACAAAAACAAAACGAAAATAAAAAAAGAAAAACTTATGAAAATAGAAAATTTCAAACCGACGATACTCATGAGGATTTAAATTAGGACTCAATACTAATATTTCGGTATAGAAAAGTCCATGCTCTCGCAAATAGAACTTTTTTTAATAAATCTGTTTTACCTCTTACTTTGAAGATTGAGCTTCGATTTGTAAATAAACTGCGCTAAATTTTTTTAAATGAAGTTCAACATTTCTAACAACGGCGAAAATGAATGAATTCGTCACTACCTCATACGTGATATCACTAGGGTTGCTACTTGTCTTTTTGTTGATTTTTAATTTTTTAGATGTTTTTTCTATTATATAACAGTGTTGTTTTTTCGTCGTTACTGTGCTTCACACGACGAATTTTCACAAAGAATGCGTCGTGTTTGGCGTAATTTGTCGTTCGCCCTTATTGTGTTTCTAGCAGTGCATTTTTTTCGTTTGCTTTCTAGCTGGTTGTAAATTTGCACGTCCTTGATAGGAATTTATCGTTTCAAACTTCAATCCATTTCGTCTTTCTTGACTTTCTTGATGTAGATAAAAAGCAAAAAGCAAAAGCACCTCCCTTTAGCCGTGAGTTATTAAACAACTTACAAAGAAATTTATACGAGGGCTGCTATATATGTTTCTGGCCTGGCAACACTGAGTGCTGCCAAGTGCAATCTTGACATTTCCATTGGAAAGTTTGTCATTTTTAAGCATAATCGTACTCAAAACGTTTTGACGTACGACCATTATTTGTGTTGTTAACAGTGACTTGTATGGCGATAAAGTACCATCCTATAGCACTGTGAAAAATTGGTATAATGAATTTAATCGTGGCCGAAGCTCGCTCAAAGACGTATTCCGTGAAGGTCGTCCAAAAACGGCTGTTGTGCCAGAGAACATTGATGTCGTGCGTGACCTCATAATGCAAGATCATCATGCGACATACCGACAGATAGAGACATCCATGGACATTTCTTCCACCAGCATACATTCGACACTGCATGAACACCTGGCCGTAAAAAAAGCTTGTTCTCGTTGGATCACGCACATTTTGAAAGTCGCTCAAAAAAGGCTCGTGTCGATTGGTGCAAAGAAATGTTGCAAAAATACGATTGCGGTGCTCCAAAAGAGATTTATAAGATCGTCACAGGTGACGAATCATGGATCTATGCGTATGAGCCCGAAACGAAACAACAATCGACCGTGTGGGTCTTCAAAGACGAGCAAAATCCAACGAAAGTTGTTCGTGAAAGAAGCACTTCGAAGCAAATGGTCGCCTGTTTCTTCGGCAAAACTGGTCATGTGGCGACTGTTCCGCTTGAGCAACGTAGGACGGTCACTTCTGAGTGGCCTGAAGTCATCGGAGAAATTCGAAAAACCAACAAGAGAAGACGAATCATTGTTCACCATGACAATGCGAGCTCTCACACATCGGCTCAAACCAGAGCGTTTTTGACCGGCCAAAACGTCGAATTAATGGGTCATCCGCCGTACAGCCCTGACTTGGCACCTAATGACTTCTTCTTGTTTCCGCACATCAAGAAAAAAATGCATGGTCAACTATTTTCGTCGCCAGAAAAAGCTGTTGAAGTGTTCAAAAACCATGTTTTGAAGGTGTCTCAATCGGAGTGGAAAAAGTGCTTCGACAACTGGTTTGAGCGCATGCAAAAGTGTGTAAATCATGCTGTAGAATACTTTAAAAAACAATAAAACCATTTTTGATTATAAATATTCGCATTTTCACTATTAGGCCAGAAATATATAGAGCAGCCCTCGTAATGTGTATGAATATATAAATAGAAGTTTATTCTGATTTTAAACGAAAGTATTATTCGTGACTCTTTTTCTTCAGAGTTTTTTTTTTTTTGATCATGATATTAAAAAGTAAAATTTTCAACACTATTTTTAACTTGTCATTTAGTTATTTTATTGTTCGCTAATTCTAAGTTATGGACAAGAAAGAAACGTTGAAAATTAGCAGTAGTGTTTGTTTCTTTTTTCTTTGTTTGAAGCATTTTTTTAATATTTTTTATTCTTAATATTTAAATAATGTTTATTTATATGTACAATATTAATTGTATAAAAATAGTTTCCTTTTTCGCATTACATTGCCACAGTGTAATCATTTGTTGTTGTTTAGTTTGATTTTTCTATTCATTGCTATTTTGCTACGTCAAAACAAGATAAAAAGTGTGTTGAACTGCATTTCAAGTGACCTTGTAGTTGTCATTATTTTTTTCAATTTCTGTTCTGTTCTGTTCTCTTCTTTTCTTTATGTTTCTACTAGGGATGAGCTTTCCCGTGATTTTTGAATAACATCGTTACCTGTGAACGTGATTTTTAAATAACCGTTCTTTTAAATAGTTACCGTGATCACCGTTTGCAGTTCTTCTTATATTTAAACATACATGTTTATATAGGAAGAATATAATACTAAGTAATTTTTTATACAAACTGTAATTATAATGGAAAATGTATTTTGATCTCTACATTAAAAACAGCTGTAATTAAATTTGCCCAAAATTATAGAATTCGTTAACACTGATTGATTGTAGCTTCAAATGAAGGAAGCAAAACATTTTTTGTTTTTTTGCTACATATGTATGTATAAATAAAAAAATAGTCGTTGTTAATAAGTAGAAGCAAGAAAAACCAACACAGCAAAGAAGCTGCATTGATATACATATGAAAGAATGAAAGAGTCAAAAGTACTTGTATTTCTCTTTCACAAAGTAAAATTAAATTTAAGTTTGTGTGTGTGCAAATATAAAAGAACGTTCTTACGCGGAACTGTTATTTGATTAACTCAGTCACTGTAGTGACCAGTGATTTTTTAATCACAGTGATTTAATCACAGGTACTAAAATATCGCTCATCTCTAGTTTCTACTATGCAGTGTTGCCAAAAGTTTGCAGAAAAAAGCTAAATTAAAAATAGAAAATGTGTGAAAACGAATTTATTTTAGTATGTCCTTATGAATTTAAATTTTAGTAAGTCCTTAAAGGTCTCTTCAAAAGCTTTAAAATGATAGCCATATTGATATTAAAACAAAAAGTTTTAAATTTCAGAGCCGCGTGCTCGAAAAATATGGGCGAGCGGCCATATTTTCACTTGATGTCTTTTTTCTTATTTATTAATTCTCTATCACCCCATATACTAATTTCTTAATTGGAGATACTTAATTGTTCGAAATGTCATGAAAAAAATTAGAGGTAGGCGTGGGGTTTTGCCTGCTGCCTCGAAAGCAAAAGTTTGAATTAAAATGCTTTTATCATTTTGAAAAATTAGGTTTTTTATAACTTTGCTATATTGGTTTCTATTACTCAATCATTAAATATTAAAAGTTTGTTAATGTAAAACAAAAACTAAGACAGTTAAATTTTATAAATAAATGAAATTTTAACGAAGTAACTTTTTTTTTAAGTGCAAAATCCTCATATATAATCAGACTCTCTGAATGGCGACCTCTGTACTTAAGCGATGGCTTACGTGCTAACGTTCATGAACTTTCACAAAACTAACCAAAATTCATTTATGTATGTATGTACATACACGCATACATACGAATATACTTGTATATGCATATGTGGATTTTTTATCCCACAAATAATTAAGCAATAAAGAAAATTGAATTATTTCAAGTAATTTTAGTATCAAGCACATACAAACATTTTTATACACACGATTGAAGACTGCTAACTAATAATTTATTAGCGCAAATTGTTAAATAATAAAATAAAACTTATTCAATCAAACCTTTTTCCTCTACTTTCTCTCTTCTATTTGTGTTATTATAAATTTTTATTATTTCATACACCTGCATGCGCAAACAAGTACAAATATACCACTATGATCAAAAATATAGCACTAAATAATGAATTATGTAAATAATTCAATTTTTTTTGTGCACCATGGTCCATTTAATCTTTGTTTCAGTGGTACAATTTGGGAATGAAGCCTACTTATTGAAAGTGCAAGGCTGGACATTCACAGACTACATGTTTAGAAGTTTCTGCTGCGATTAGGAGCCTCTCTTTGCTGAGCATTAAAATATTCTTGGGTAAAAACCCAAAATCACTTGCTTGATGAAGACCAGATATGTGAGATCAAATTCTAACTCAACCAGTCTTCCCAATATAGAAGGAAAGAGAAGAGGATTCCGGTCCTTTGATTATATGTTACAATTCTTTGTAAACACTCAGCGCGCTCCTGACCCGGTACTCAGCTCATTTTCAATAGCAATATCTTTTGAAGCATTATTTTGACCCCAAATTGATCGCAATTTGCGAACTGTAGCCGCAAAACTTTCACCATTTTGGTAAAACAATTTCAAAATGAGAATGCGTTGTTCATTCGTGTAGCGCTGCATTTTTACTAACCTCGTACCTTCTACTAGCAAACAATAACAATTGTTCAAATGTCAAACAATGACACTTCGAATCGCACCAAATTTAAAAATTGCGTTCTAGTTGGGACACCCGGTATGTTACAATTTTTTGTAAACACTCAGCGCACTACTCACCAGATACTCATCATGATAAAAAGTTTAATGTGCTAACTCCTCTCACGTTTGGATTAAGGACTGTAATAGATATGTTAGGTAAGAAAGTAAGGCCTTGGCAGTGTTAGACTTTAAATCTACGAACGATAAAGGTAAGTGAGATAGCCTTAGGCTGGATTGCGAACAATGCGATACAATATCGCTTATGACAACATCGAGTATGAGTCAAGCTTATGCCTAAAAATGCAAAAATACTCTCAAGGCTAACTAAAGAAATGTCTTGCTGATTTTCAATAGCAAGATCGCGCTATTTTCCAAACTCTGCCTGATCGATTGACGTATTTAAATTTTTTCTAGCTTTTCTAGTGCCTTGGCAAAGTTGATTTTAACCCGAATAGGGACGGACAGACGGGCATCGATCACAATTCTTCGATATACACAAGAATTCAGTATATACATATATACTTTATGGGATCAGAAATGGATATTGTAGAAATTACACACGAACTTAGATGTACCTGTTTTCCACCTGTGGTAAAAGGTATAAAAATGACATGCAAAATTTGCATAGTTTAAATCTAGACTAAGTTAGTTTTAATCGCAGCATTCTTTTGATTTGCCCATACCCACAAGTACATATACTCGTATCCATAAAAACAAGAATAAAAATAACAACCTAAAAAAGTTGCCAGACACTTTCGTGTCAGGAGATTCCAGACGTTTTTACTTGCCTATAAAGTCATAATGCAATTGCTAACAAATCTTCGAATAAAGTGTGTGAATAGCAGTGTAGTGTGAATTTCTTAACAGTGTTAACAAGTAAATTATACAGAGCTGACTTAATTAAATGATATTAAAATTGAGTTGTTATACGTCAAAAGAACAGAATGACTTAATTAGATATAACAATTTTTCTTAAGTGATAAAATTTTAGATGCTCATGTTTTATTATGAAGTGATTTGTTATTGAACGTTTTACTTTGCCCCTAACTAATATAAAACTTATTTCTTTTAATTATTACTTATTTTTGAATTTTGCTTTTATTACAAATTTAATTTTTATTATTTTTTTTTTCACAAAAAAGTAAAACAAAATTATTAAGGTGAAGGCTGCTTTAAGCTGAAATAATTTTTGTTTTTTTTTGTGTTATTTTAATTTGAGTTGTTTGATAGAAACAAAATTGTAAGACATTGTCATTATGACATATTTAATTGCTATTTTTGTTTTAAGAAATATATACATATGTAAGTATGGAAGTGTGTATGTTAATTTTTCTCTTGTAGGCCTTAAATACGTCCAGCAAATAGACATATAATTTTTTAAACACTGTGAGTAGGCGTCTTGAAAAAATAAAATTAATTGTGGCGCTTTTTCTTTAGCGTTTAGTTGTTGTTATTTAGTGAATGAATAAAACTATGGCGAAAATATTTCATTGAAATTATTAAATTTAAAAATAAAAAAATTATATTAATTTCGTAAAAATAAATAAATGTCTCTTAGTAAAAAATAAATCGTAAAAATCTCTATATTTTTTCTCTCGAAGATTTTAGTTTGTTGTAATACATAAAAGGAAAGGAAAGGATTAAAATAAAAAAAATTTAGCAAGGAGATACAGATCTTCAGTAAGTGTACGATGTAGAAAGTTGCAATGCTTCTCCACCATGTCGAACTCATAACTATCACTTGAACACTTTGTTTTAGAACGGGTAGTGTGCGTGGTATCACCATTTGATTGATTGTGTCAGTCATATTTTGTATATATTTTTTACTCATTTTAGTGTTTAAATTGCTCTGTTGTCAGTTTTCACCAACAAAAGCCACATTTGTGATGCACTTTGCCGTCTTTCAATAATAATTGACTTTATTATTATTATTACTATTTTTTCTATTAAATTTATACAATTTTGTGCTCTTATCACTTGTTCTGCAAGAAAGCAAATCTATAATAAACGTCATTTTATTTTATTATAAAATTTACACAAAAAATTAACAAAGCAAGAAAAAAGAAATAATAATTTAGCATTAAGAGCGAACTGGTATAAGTAAATTAACTGATGAAGAAATAAAAAGCCAAAAAAAAAAAAAAAATTATAAATTGCTAAAAGTAGAAATGAAAAAATCTCAATGTTAAACTATAAACAGAACTTTTTTCAATGTCAAGATTAGGAAATGTTATTTATTCTATTGTTGTTGGTCAATTTTTCTTCTGGCATTTTGTATTGTTTCTAAAAAATATAAAATTAAAAAAAAAAAATACATACAGTAATGTGCAAAACATAGGAAATTGTATATCTGGCGATAAGTTAGGAGATATTGAAAATTTAATTATTTTTCCTACCTACAAAGGAACCTCAAAAATATAGAAATCAAGAATGTTCAACAGTTTACCTCAAGGATATGTTTCAAACAGTCTGGTTAGACAACATGAATACACCTCGTATGATGATTAAACATAAACATCACTACCAAACCACCTACTGTACGTGTTGTTAAAAGCGCCCAATTTGTAATAAAAAAACAACAAATAATCGTAAGTAATAATCTGGCCGGAGTTATACAGCATTGTGGTTAGAATTGATGCTTTTTAAAAAAGTGATCGTGGACTCTCTGGAACCGCAGATTATTGCAGTTAAGTAGTTAGAGAGGTTTGAAATTTTTGATGCGATAATAAATAAAGCTTATTATCTCTAAAAACTATATTTACTGAAATTAAATTTTTATAAAATTACTGTTCTTCGGGAAACGTCTACAAACATTTGTAAATAATTTTTATTAAAAAAAATTAAAAAAATACACTTATATCGAAATTAACTAATGCATTTGTTATTTACCGATATATTTATTTATTTATTTTATTTTTATTTTATAAATAATTCTAGAAAATAGTATTCTACTGGATTTACATACACTTGCCAGAAAAACTATTCGTACACCTTGGGTCTTAAACTTTAATCATAAAAATAATCCTCGTTTTTCAATCGATTTTTTCAAAAAGTTTTTAAAATATTTGTTGTTGGATGTATTTGTTTTTTATAAGACACTAACAATATTATTATTTGACTTTTCCTTTTTACCGCTAAAATTACAAAACTATAGAGCTAATTCATCAGAAAAAGTATTCGTACAGATTAAAAATTTGTGCATAAAATTAAATTGTGATATATTTCAAATACGTTTAATAACTAGTAGGATATCCTTTACGTCGAATAACTTCTGAAAGACGTTTTGGCATTGATTTTGCTAGTTTGGATGTTTCCTCCTGGCTTATTTTATTCCATTCCTCCATAATAACGTTGTTTAGCATTTCCTTAGAGGTAATGTTATGTTTTAGGATCTTACGCTCCAATAAATCCCACAAATGTTCTATAGGATTTAGATCCGGCGATTGTGGGGGGAAATGCAATTGATATTTTGTGTAATAGAGTAGCCACAACTTCACATTATGCGTTGAATACTTAGGATCATTATCCTGTTGGAACCAAAAGTGTGGTCCCAAATTCAGGTTGTCGGCGCTTTGCTGTAAATTGTTTTCAGTATATTTAAATAGCCGTACTGGTCCATTGAGGATTCTATAAAAGTCAAATTTCCGACTCCTTTAGCTGCCATGCACCTCCATACCATAACACCACCTCCTCCATGCTTTACAGTTGAAACAAGATTTTCTTTATTAAGCACTGTTCCATTTTTTCGCCAAACCATCTTTTTCCCCTAAATCCCAAAGATTCAGAATTTGCTTTCATCAGAAAACAAGACCTTTTCCTAAAACTCGGAAGGCATTTTGATGTATTCGTTGGCGAATTCCATCCTTTTTTCTATTGATGTTCGATATGTACGGCTTCCTACGTGCTACACGGCCATGATAATTAGCCTTTTTCAATATTATGCGCACGGTGTCTTCGTGGATGTCTTTATTAAAAGATTCTTTTATTCTTTGCTGATTTGGGAAGCCGTAACTCTTGGATTTTGTTTTACCAGTGCCAAAACAGTTCGTTTTTCCCTTTCGGTCAATTTTGATGGGCGGCCTGTGCGTTGTTTGGACAAGATAGAGCCGGTAGATTTGAAATTTTTAATGACGTATTGGATAGAAAATGGCTTTTTCCAACAATTTTAGCAATTTCACGCAAAGATTTTCCTTCATTGTGCAATTTTATAACAATTTCCCGTTCAGCTGCACAAATTTCTTTTGTTTTAGAATTCATCTTGATTTATACTTGATTTGTACTTTGAAAATTTTATCACTGACACAAATTAATTTGAATTAAGTAGAGCTTTTATTATTCTGTTGCTTTTTGCGCATTTTAGCTTAGTAAAATAATTCATGAGATTCCCATAAATAAAAGTGTACGAATATTTTTTTTCTGGTAGTAAAACGTTGCCACACTGCATTTTTAATTTGAAAAACTTTGCTGTGAAAGCATAAAGATTTGAAAAAATATACTAAAATTAAAGAAAACTATATGAAGAACAAATAATGTTAAATTTTGCCACAAATCGTTTCCTATTACTTTTTTATAATTATTTAAAATTTAACCCTTTCGGGACGGAGTTTTATTTTGAAAACCAAATTATGTATGGTAAAATTTTTTTCATATTCTACAAGGTATAATAAAAGTATTATGTTCTCCATACTTAAAAATTTTAAATTCGTCCTTTTATCCTAGAACATATAATCCCAACAAGTATTTTTACAGGACATAAAATCCCAATCAGTGTTCTCCAGGAGCGATTGGAAATTAAAAAGATAACTAAAATATAAATATTATTAGATTTAGATAAAAGTTTGGATTTATTTTTAACATTTCAGGAATGCAATTAGGTATTTATTTGTGGAATGGCCCAAAACACTTGTAACATAAGGCGTTGTTACAACCTCAGAATATCATCTTTGTTCGCTTTTCTATGCCAATTGAAGAACAGCGGACACAGCGACAACGCTTCCCTTGCTCTACTGGCAAGTGGTCTCCAATATTAAGGCTATCCGTTTTTGGACGTTTGAGAGTTTTACATCCCTGGCGATTGCATTGAAAATAAGGAAAATACGACAGTTTGAAAATTGCTGGGACGTATTATCCCAGTAGTCCCGAAAGGGTTAAATGTCGCAGTGTACGAATAGTTATTCTGGCTAGTGTACATATGTATGTATATCGGAAGCAGCGTTGCCACACAAGAAATTGACTTCCTACCAATAATTTTTAAAAATCCTACCAAAACCGTTCACAGCCTACCAAAAATTTAAAAATACATTTCTTGCACATAAACCCTGTTATAATCACTTGGTTTTTTTTCCCGTAATTGTTGAGATGGAAGTTTGTCTTTTGATGATTTTTAATATAGGTGTTATGATTTAAAATAGTTTTAGAGCATACTATGCCGAATGAACACCCATCTCTTTCCTGGAGCTAATCAAATTCGCTCAACCATTATGTTCAAAATTTTCTTTTGATTGTTTCTTCACAATGTTCACTAAAAGTGTTATATTATTTAAAAATGTTTTAAAACAAAAATTTTAAGAGTTGTTCTACCTGGTTGAGGGAATGTCGTCTTCTAAAGTTATATTATTTTCATTTAATGTTGGAGTTTTTGATTAAAATTTGAAAAAAAATTACATGCAATATTAGTAAATATTTATGTAATTAATAGGTACATACATATGTATTTACAATTAAAAATTTACTTTTCCATTTTGTCTATAAATTTTTTTAATACATACACTTGAAAATAAACCTTCACTCAAAAATATTGTTATTTCAATTTCATAATATTGTTCGCGTTTCTTAACCCAGAGATGGTTATAGCTTTAAGCATCTCTATGCAAAAAAGCAGAGATGTTTTGTATTGCACCTAAAACAGTTTTTGAAAACATTTAAAGTTATTGTTTATTTAATTCAAAGTTACATTTTTTTTATTTTATGTTCTGAATTTTTAAGGTGAAAAATTTACTATTGCTAAAAAATTGCTACAGGAGGAAAACCTACCAAAAATTTAAAAAAATGCAACAAACCAACCAAACTACCAAACTGTTTTTTAAAAACGAAAAACTACCAAGTTTGGTCCGATTGGACCAAAGCGGCAACGCTGATCGGAAGGCTATACAAGATTTGGCATAGCCGAATGTAACACTCTTTCTTGTTTTCTCTTTATTTGTATTTTGCAATTTTTTAATTTTTTGAGTTTTCTCTCCCAGTACAAATAATAAAAAACAGTTGTACTCTTACTCTCTTGCACGTTGCATACAATACAATCAATAATTCAGTACACCAGTACTGGTTTTTATCATATTTTGTTTTGGCATGCAGCTGTGAAAACCAGCAACAAAAACAGCTACTTAGAGCTCCAACTGCAAAAGCAAAATAACACGTATTTTAAAAAGAGCAACAACTCGAACAAAAATAAAATTTGCAAATACAAATTGTTTTTGCTGTTATTATTATAGCTCCCATTTTAAACATGCCAGACTGATTCACTAGCAAATCACTAGACAATAAAAATAGTGCGGTTTGAGAACTCTGAGAATGAAAGGTTGTGTTTGTGACGGTTTTCTATAATTTAATTTATCAGGCAGCCCTTTATCTCCTTTAGTAATTGGAACTGTTTTGTACAAATAAAAAAACAAATAAAGAAAATAAACAACAATTGTGTAAAGCTTAATTAAAATCATAATCAAGCAAATAATTTGAAATAAATACTTATGTATAATTAAATGCATTATATTTTAATATTCAAGGTGTTTGATTATATGTATATTAAAATACATATGGATGGATGTGTTTAAAAAGAAACTGTTAATATTTTTATTTACATAAATACATGTACATATTGTTTGCTTTAATAGTTGTTTGAAAAAATAATTGTTTTAGAAATTAAAAAAAAATATTGTAAATTATTCATGCGCTTAAGTAAAAATAAGTATCACTTAATTTGTTTTTGACGTTGTGACTGTGGCTGACACTAAGTGAGGTCTACGTGCTATTTTTGTTATCCATTGTTACTGACTGAACTGCTAAAGTTAAACAAGCTTTTAATCTTAATATGTAAGTTCTTGTTCGTTATATAGATGTATGTACATATGTGTGTACTTATGAATATGTTTTCAAAACTTTGATAAATAAGATGGAAAACTTTCTCTTAAAAAGAATTCAATTCTTTTGACAAAATTTTTAAAATGATTTCAATAAATGATCAAATGTTTTGTAACAAACTGTTTGAAGCATTTGGTTTTGGAAATTGTTAATGGAATTGATTTTAGTTTTTATATTTAAAAAGTTTATTTCAATTTAATTCAATTCACTACGTGTTTTTTTGCACTTATTTTCGAATGCGTCATCAAATATCTACTACGTTAAAAAATGTTGTTGGTGATTGTATTGGATGTTTAGTCACCTTAAAAAAAAAACACTGCTACCAGCACCGTAAAAATGCATTAAGTATAAATAAATAAAATATTACAATTTGTTTTTAAAATAGATAAAATACAGTTTTAGACAAAAATAGTGCAACGCTTCAAAAAAGTTAATTTTCTAATGTTTTTTGTTTTCTAAAATTAGTTGAAAAATTTAATATGTAAATGCAACGTAACGAAAACTATTATTGCTTTATTAAAATAATTTATTCATTATTAAAATAATGTTATATTTTTCCTCTTCTTTATTTAAATTTTTCTAATAAAACAGCAAAATGTTATTTTAATTTTGTATATAAAATTTAGTGAGAAAACTTCAAACACAAATCAATTTATTGTGTAGACAGTATTTTAAATTTGATTTCACCTTTTTATTGTCTTTAAAGAACTTTTCTCTTTATCTGTTGATTGCTATTTACTTGTTGTTCACTTGGCAGGGCTGGCAAGCGAAATCTTAAAATTGTATTTTTTGAATCGATTCTTTTAAAAATTTTATAGTGAAAAAAAAGCACAGGAATTTTGTGTTAATTTTATAAACAAAAATTATAATAATAGAAAATCTCTTTGTAATTTTGATTCAGTAACTGATTTAGCTGACTTCAAAAAAGGAGAAGGTTGGCATTTCTGAATGGAATTTGATATTTTTTAAATTACTAATTTTTGCTTACAAATTGGTCATATCTTAAAAATAAGTTCTTAATGTTAAAAACTAAAGGGTGCGCCTATAACACACACAATATTTTTGCATGCCTATTGAATCACAACGAAAACCCATATAAAATTTTATCAAAGTTGGTATTAGTGTAGCTCTCATTAGCAGAGAGTAAGAAAAAATAAACTTTAATGTTAAAGGGCGACTTAAATTTTGAATGGATGACGTAATTTGACATATATGACCGTATCTTGAAAGTGACGGAGAATGAGTACTTCTGTTTCCATAATAAAAGTATAAGTTTTGAAAATTACAAATTAAAGGGTAGGGCATTGTTATTTGAGCTCTTGTACATAGACAATTGAAATTTGCACATAACGTCTATTGTTAAGTCGGCTATAACAAGTATAAAAGTTAAAATTAGAAATTAGAGGGTGCTCCCATAGATAATGTTATATTTTTTTTATAAACATCGTTAGAACAAAATTGACATTAAAAAAAAGTATGTATTACAAATTATATTAATTATTCGATGACCCCTTTTACTTTGTCTTACGATCTTACGGGTCCACGTTATTTTTATAAATAACAATAATCTGCGAAACTTTAACTTTGGACATATTTGTAATTAATAAAGAAAAGGATAAAGCCTTAAATTTTTTAAATTAACTTTATCACAAATACAATAAATGCGATTTTTAATTGTCTGAAGAAAATAAGTAAGAGTGCTATATTCGGCTATGCCGAATCTAATATACTCTTCACCATATATGTAAATCTAGTTTATAAAGTAACTCCAATTAAGAAAGCAAATATTGGGGTGACAGAGAATTAAAAAATAAGAAAAACATTGAAGTACTGCATATAGTTACGTATGTAACTTTACATAAAAATGTCATCGGCTCTTAAGGGGTTAAGAATTTTAATAAAATTTTAGTATTTTCTTAAAAATCTCTTCAAAAGCTTTTAAATGATACCCATATTGATATCTTAAAAAATTTGAAAATTTCAGAGCCCTGTAACTCGGAAAATATGGTCGAGTGCCAATTTTTTTACTTGATGTTTTTTATTTTAGTTTTTTAATTTTTATCGCCCCATATATTTGTTTTTTTTGACTGGAGTAATTTCATTGTTCTAAATGATATGGAAAATTAAGAGGTAGCACCTCCTTCAATACTATGTCCGATCGATTGGCGTATTTAAATTTTCTCTAGCTGATATCTAGTGCCTTGGTAAATTTGATTTCATTACTAACACAGACGGGCAGACGGACATCGCTCAATCGTCTTCGCTATGCATAAGAACTCAGAATATATACACTTTATGATATTCTGGAAATTACAAACGAAATAACAAACTTAGTTATACCCTTTTTTCACTTTTTGTGGTAAAGGTATAAAAAACTGGAAACAATTTTTCAGTTCTGAATTGCGCTAACTATGCCGTCTCTGATGCATGATGTTGTTTGTTATGTTATGTTTAGTTTTTATTTCTTATTTTCATGATTTTTATTTTATATTTTTATTCGTTTCAGAAAATTTATGATAATGTAGACAAACAGCACATTAACTAGCCATTGAACTTTATAAAATATAATTAAATTATCACTTACATACACACATACATACATTCATACATGCAAGCATAAATTTTCTACAATTTTTATGTATATTTTTCTGTCCCATAAAAATATGCGTTTTTATTTGTAGATTTTTGCTTTGCTTTATTGGCCAATTTGCGGGATTTTTCATAAATTTTCACATGTTACGGCTTAATCTCTTTACAAAGTTTTTATAAGAATATATAACAGCTGACTTGGCTTTAAAAGAAGTAATTTAATGATCAAACACAGTGTTCGTGCTTAATCAAAAAATAAGAAACATATAAAAAAAATTACCAGCTACAAAAAAGTGTGAAAATTATTTTGAAATATTTATAACACTTTTTTTAAGATTTTGCTACAGAATGGCTGAATGATGATGGAGAAATATTACGTAAAAGTTGTTAAGTAGAGAGACTAGAAATGCAAGCGTTGCATTCCATTTTTAACCGACTTCAAAAAAAGAAGGAGGTTATCATTTCGTGTGAATGTTGATTTTTTATGTTTGTGCCTGCATAACTCAGTCATTTCTGAACCGATTTTGAAAATTTTTAGTAATATAATAGATTATGTTTACAGATTGGTCCCATAATCCCATAATCTTAAAAATTAAAGAGTGTCCCCCCCATACAACCTACATATTTTTTAGGTGAATTATGAACTGTAAAAGCCACTTCTGTAAAATTTAAAATTACTGCGTATTACTATAGCTCCCAATAACAAAAAGTTACACAAAAACAAATCTAAAAATGAAAGGGTGTCCACATAATTAATGTAAATTTATTTATATGGGCCTATCTTTTAAACCGTTATAGACAAACGCTTGCAAATTGGACAGAATCTGTGGCAGTGGCAAATTCCTTTATTTTTGCCATCGCCGAAAATGTCTACTAACGGCGAAAATAAATGAACTCGCCACTGCTGTCGCCTGGTAGAGGATTTCGCAATAAAATAAAAAGCGACCTTAAAACTGATAGACGAGTCATTTAATATGAAATAAAAATTGACTATATAAAGATAAGGCCATATATGTACGGCATGGGGCACCCTTTAATATCCAGTTTTAAAAATTAATATTTGTTGTTTTAATGAGCATAGAAATGCACAATCTGTTTAATTATAATTTGTTAGGCTTTAACGGTTCCAAATACAAGTCTACTTACGTCGCATAGGGGGACACCCTTTAATTTATTAGTTTATATTATTACTTGTTGTTGTTGGAAAATACTTTTTTAAATTTTTATATGGGTGTCTGTTACGGTTCAATCATGTGCATTGTATGGGAAGACTCTTTTACTTTTTAAAAATATGACCTTTTTTTGAAATGGGACCAAAGTGTAAGCATCGCCTTTTAACAAATAAAAAAATTTCATGATAAGTCCAGAAATTACTGAGTTCTAAGGGAACAAACAAAAAAGAAATTACAGACGATATTTGGATAACCTTCTCGTCTTTCGAAGTCGGTTAAAAATAAACAACATGAAATTATAGATGACCTTACAATCATTTTTAGGACATAAATTTATTGAATTTTTATGATTACAGCGGCATGTACATTTTGATTATGATTTTAAAAGGATTCAGAAGATATTTTTATCATAGAAATTATCAAATAAAGCCCACTTCCGCAATCTGTTCATACATATATTTTTTTTGTTCAAAGCTTCTGCTGTTAAAAAAAAATTTTAAACGTTTGCTCTAATTATATATTCTGTTTTCTAAAAAATTCTCATTACAAATTTATTATCGCTTCAAATTTATTAAATGGATATCAACTTACACGCTAATCACCTCATTTTCTAAAAGTTGTTAAATGACAATAACAAAAACTAAGTTTTTAATTTCTAAAAAAAAAGTTTATGCATATTGTTAGTTAAAAATTTACAACAAATTCAATTAAAAATTCATTTAAAAATAATTACCCTGAAAAAGAGTTCAATAAAATAAACACACACATACATACTTCCCGTATGCAAATACACACTATCAGCGTTGCCACACAAGAAATTTACTTCCTACCAATTATTTTCAAAAATCCTACCAAAATCGTTAACAGCCTACCAAAAATTTTAAAATACAATTTTTCAATAAAATCAAAATTTTTATTTGGGCTTATATAGTAATAAAATAAAAAATTGCAATTTTTATAAAAAACATAAAAATATACATAAAATAACAACATAAAAGCAATATTTCATTTAAAATAACGGATGTATGTATGTGTACACAAAATGTATATAGATAAAAAACAAAAGGAATTTCAAATACAAAAAATATCACATATAATTCGTTGGTTTTAAAATAGTTTTAGAGCATACTATGGAGAATTAACACCCATTCCTTTCCTGGAGCCAATCAAATTCCCTCAACCATTCGGTTCTAAATTTTCTTTTGACTGTTTCTTTACAATGTTCACTAAGAGTATTATATTATTTAAAAATGTTTTAAAACAAAAATTTTAAGAGTGGTTCTACCTGGTTTATGGAATGTCGTTTCTGAAATTATATTATTATATTATTTTCATTTAATTTTGGAGTTTTTGATAACAATCTGAAAAAAATACATGCAATATTAGTAAATATTTATGTAATTAATAGATACATATTTAGAATTAATAAAGTTTAATTACTTTTCCATTTTGTCTATTAATTTTTTAATACATACACTTGAAAATAAACCTTCACTTAAAAATATTGTTAATTTCAATTTCATAAAATAGTTCGCGTTTCTTAAACCAGAGATGGTTATAGCTTTAATCATCTCTATGCAAATAAGCAGAGATGTTTTTTAGTACATCCAAAACAGTTTTTGAAAATAGTGGTAACACTATCAAATTATTGTTTATTTTATTAAAAGTTACATTTTTTTTTATTTAATGTTCTGAATTTTTAAGATGAAAAATTTACTATGCTAAAAAATTGCTACAGGCGGAAAACCTACCAAAAATTTAAAAAAATTCAACAAACCAACCAAACTACCAAACTGTTTTTTAAAAACGAAAAACTACCAAGTTTGGTCCGATTGGACCAAAGCGGCAACGCTGCACACTATTATTTCTATATTGCAACACAAAAAAAAAACAAACAATGGCAACGTGCAGAAACTTTGCATGACTTTATTTTTGTTATGTTGTTAAAAAGAAAAAACAAAAGGAAGAGAAGTATTTACAACAAATAAATATAGAAACTGACCAGCAAAATTTTTTGTTTCAAAAAACTTTTAAATACAGATACGAGGCCGGTGTAACAATTTGAAAAAAAAAAAAAACAAGTAAGAGTGCTATATTCGGCTATGCCGAATCTTATATACCCTTCACCATCTATGTAAATCTAAATTAGTGAAGTAACTCTAATAAAAAAAAGCAAATATTGGGGTGAAAGAAATTTAAAAAAAAATTAAGTACTATAAATATTTTTACATAAAAATGACATCAGCTTTTAATGGGTTCAGCAATTTTAAAAATTTTTAGTATTTCCTTAAAGATCTTTTCAAAAGCTTTAAAATGATACTAGAGCTGTGTCGTTCGCGAACGAACGGGTTAAATTGACCGAATCAATCAAGTGAACGAATTGATCCGGTCATTTAAATCCGGTCTTTTCGTTCAATAGTGTACGGGTTAATTTGAACGGATGACTTAATTGAACGAAATGAGCCGGTTAAATATCTGGCTCATTTCATTTAAAATTGACCGATTGAACGAATTGAACGAACGAATCAGTCTTTGATAATTGACCGAAAAAGACCGGTCACTGAAACGAACGACCGGGCACATGTCTAAATGATACCCATATTGATATTTCAAAAAAATTTAAAAGTTTAGAGCCCCGTAACTTGGAAATATGGGCGAGCGCAAATTTTTTTACTTCGTGCTTTTTCTTATTTTTAATTTTCTATCGCCCCATATATTTATTTTTTTGATTGGAGTTACTTTATTGTTCCAAATGACATGAAAAAATGAGAGGTAAGCGTGGTGTTTTGCCTGCTGCCTCGAAGGACATGGACCGATCATGCTGATTTCTAATAGCACCTCTTTCGGTCCTATATGTGATCGATTGACAATCTTTTTTTCAACAATAACACAGACGGAGAGACGGACCTCGCTCAATCGTCTTTGCTATGGATAAGAAGTCAGAATTTATATACTTTATGGGGTCGGGAATGGATTTTGTAGAAATTAGACACGGAATGACAAACTTAGTTATACCCTTTTTCCGCTTTTTTCATTCTAAAGAATCTGGAACTTAAGAAAAGGGAATTGTTTGTGTACTAGTAAAGCTCAAACTGACAAATATCGAATTCGTATGTCGTAAATGTTTCTTTAACGCTACAAAAAGCACAATTTTTTGCACCGGATAGTGAATGACCGTTAAAGTCGACTAAATGCATTAAACCGTAGTGAAAACCATTATATTAAAGGCGGCAAAAAAAAAATTAAAATAAAATTCACAACAAAAGAATTGATACAGCGCATTAAGGGGGAATACGAGTATAAGTTACTGCTGAAACTTGCGCCTTGTTTCTGTAACCTAAGTGAGCAATTTCTCAATTAAAAATATTATGATCATATTGTTTTTCACAGGGAGAGATAGAGTTAAATATAAAGTTTTTTCAAATTTTATGCTCCACTTTTACTCACCCTGTATAAAATAAAATGATTATAATTTTTTTTATGTGAGAAATTTCTCACTTAAGTTACTGAAACTAGGTCCTGGTCAGAGTATCACAGATGTACAGACAACAACTGAATAGAAAATATAGTTTTTCACTATTCATTCTCATGTATGATTTGTCAGGCTGGTCTTATAAACGTTATTATCATTATTACCTTTCCAACTGAGTTTAAATGGTATTTTCAATCTTTTATTATCCACTGTTGGCAACACTGTTATTGACTTCATTTTCGGTTCGATTATTAGGGTTGATCAAACAGCCTTCGTGTGTTGGGTGTGCTTGTGTGTATATGCTTTTAGTGTAAAACCAAACTGGGCAATTGTTTGGAGAAAATATAGCAGAAGATTATAGCGGTCATCTTACGAAATTTATAGAATTCACAAGACCATATTTTTGTTTTGTTTTTTTTTGTTTTTGTTAAAATAAAATACTTATGTCATTTTTAAACATACATACTGACATAGCGTTGAATTTTTTGGTCCTTTCCAGCATTTTCAAAAGTTTCTAAATATTGCTAGAATAATAATTGATTTTCGCTTCAGTTCATTTAATTTCTAGAAATTATTTAGCAAGAAAAATTATTTGCAAAGGCGAACAATTTCCAAATAAAACAAAAAAATTAAACACCGCCAGCAGAATGTAATGCTGCATTTTCTGGATCGGATATATGTAGCAATCAGCGTTCTTCGCATCTATCTACCTTAGGTTGTATACATTGTAAACATCATCTATTTAACCCACTAACTTTGTAAAAGGAATACGACGAGTTTTCATATCAATATTAATTTATTTAGACGAATACCACACACAAGCGAAAGAATTTCTTCTTTGTTCTCTCTGTAAAGGAAAAAATTAAGAAAAGTTTTTAAATATTTTAAAAAAGTTATTGAGTGTAAATGAATGTAGAATTTCAGTTTTTGACCATAATATTTTTTTATTTCTTTTCCCTTTAACCCGTATAAGAATTATCAGCAAACAGCCTAATATTTATTTCTTTAAAAACTCTGTATTGTCAACATTTAATATCAAAAATGTACACAAATAAAAAGGGAGAAAAAAATAACACAATGTACCCGCAGTTAAGGAATTTAAAGATTTCTTTTTACCTTAAAAGAACAACAAAAAATATATTCAAAATAAATGAGTTGACTAAATGATGTGACTAAACAAAAATATGCATAACAGATTTAAATATTATTCAAAATAATTAATTTAAGTTCGTTTTTTTAACCAGTAGAATACTTCAAATAAATTTAAACAAATTTTTTAAAACATTTAAGTTTATAAGAAATAATAAAAAAAAGAAAGTGCTTTTTAAAACACGTCTGAAAAAGTAACATGCAAAAAAAAAACGAAAATTTGACACATTATATATAATAAAAAACTCTATTTAAGTTTCTTTAAAAATGGTTTATAAAAAGTAGTTTTTAGAAAAAAGGACAAAGTACTTTAAAACAATTTTTTAAAAAGTACAATACTTTTTTAAAAAGTACCTTTTAAAGATTATTTTTAAAAGAAGGACAGTTATTTTTTCAAATATAAGCGCTTTTACTTTAAGAAAACTTCTACTTAGAGTACTTTAAAAAAGGACTTTTTAAAATATTTCTGTTAAAAAAGTACCGTTTATAACCGTTTTTAAAAAAAAATCTAATTTAAACTTAATTTATTTTTAATAAAAGCGCTTTTTGAAAATATATTCTATAAAATGATTCTTATTTAAAAATATTATTTTAAAAAAGTACCTTTTAAAAATGTGACTTGAGAAAGTGAGAGTAAAAACTCGAATGTCATACCTTTTAAATTAAGTACTTTAAAAAAGAAAGTTAATAAAAAAGATGTCGCGCTATTGTAAGTCTATACACTTCGAGCATTGTCTCTCACGTTACATTTAAATCATGAATAATAATAGGGACATTATATATTTTTACAATGCGTAAAAATGTCTTTTAAATTTTCAAAATTGGTTCTAAACTGGCAGGAGCTCTAAACTAAAAAATATACAAAAACCAAAAAATTGACAACCGTCTCCTTTGGAACCGACTTAAAAAAAGACGTTATCAATTTGTCTAAAAGTTGCTTTTATTATGTTTGTCCCCGCAGAATCAGTAATTTCTGAACCGATTTAAATTTTTTTTTTATTTGAACGGTTGTGCTTACAGATTCGTCCCGTTTCAAAAACAGCTCATAATATAAAAATTAAAGATCGTCCCCATAGAACATAAATGTTCCTTACGTGTGTTATGAACCGCAAAGGGCATCACTTAAAAATTAAAAAAAGTAATATAAAAAAAAACCTTAAAATTAAAGGGTGACCCCATAGGTGAC
Organism: Gymnosoma rotundatum; assembly: GCA_916610165.2. NCBI lineage: Eukaryota > Metazoa > Arthropoda > Insecta > Diptera > Tachinidae > Gymnosoma > Gymnosoma rotundatum. The sequence goes on along the minus strand of OU744340.1, from coordinate 113,048,669 downwards.
GTAAATTGACCTATATAAGCCAAACTTTTGAACCGTTATGGACTAACGCTTGAAAATTGGCCAGATTGTCGATTGCTATGACCGTTATAGCAACAAGTATTAATATTCAAAATTATAAATTAAAGGGTGCCCCAATAGTTCATTTAATTATATGCAAATGGCCATACTTTTGAAAAGTTATAAACAGATGCTGGAAATTTACAAAGTACGAGCGTAAAATATTAATTTGGAAATCAAAGGGTGTTGCAATAGTTGATGTAATTTGATGAACATGGCCAAACTGTTGAAACGTTATAGACATACGGTTGAATTTTACAAAGAACCTGATTGCTAAGTCTACTACAACAGCAAGTATATAATTTGAATTTGGAAATTAAAGGGCGCCCCTATAGTTAATGTAATTTAATGTATGTGGCCAAACTGTTGAACAGCTGTAGACAGGCGGGGTAAACTAACAAGGAGTTGTAGTGCTAAGTCTGTTATAACAAGTATAAAGTTTGGAGATGGAATATAAGGGTGAGCCAATAGTTAATCTAATTTGATGTATGTGGCACTACTTTTGAACCGTTGTAGACAGAGAGGAGAGTTCATCTCTTTTAAAGTCGGTTTTTTTTTGGGAAAAATTATTTTAAGTCGATTGAAAAAGAAAGAATTTTCTTCTTCTATTCTATTCTTCTATTAATTCTTTTTATTTAAAAAAAAATTAAATAATCACCCCTATTCTGCATTTCGATTCGAATCGAAATTTTCTCCGTCTAGCAACTTTGGTATTCTGCGTTTCGATTCCGTTCAGTTTCTTTCGATTGTATGTATTCTGCATTACGATCGGAGCTCCGTTTTTCTCCGTTGTTTTTTTGTTAACGGAGGGGTTTTCTTTATTTGTATTTTTTAGTTAAAAAGTTAAAGATTGAAAAAATAGTAAATAGAAAATGAGATAAAATGTTCAGACACGATTAAAAAAACAATTAAAATTATTTTCAATTATTTTATTTAATTAAATTAATTTTTTTTTAATTGTTGATTTTTGTATTACACGTCAAAAACAATAACACCAGAACAGTATGAAAAATAAAAAAAAAAACTGGCAAATATAATGGCATCTAAGGCAGACATCACAAAATTAAAATCTGCTCCAACTCCGCTTTGGTAGCTACCTTCTGCAAGGAATCCTAAAGCGGCCACAACTCGGTCAAGCGGTGAAGAAAAAGCCAAAGAATTTGTCTGCAGCTCATGAGCAAAAATGTCTAAAACATATTTGAACGCGTCTTTGTTTAAACGAAATTTCTTTTTAAATCTGTAAAATAAAATTATTTTTCAATATTTTAACATTTTACTTTCACAAATGGATTGCAACTGTCTCTTTTTCTTTCCATATTTAATAACAACACTTTTAATTATATACCTTTATCTTCACAAGATTCTTTGCACTGAAATATATTTATACACAACTAATTTTTATTTTGTTTTTACATTTTTCATTTAATTTAATTATTTGTTTATTAAATTTCATCAAGAATTTATTTTTAATTAGGAATACATACAACTTTTTGTATTAAATTTGACATTTGTTTACAAAAAAGATATCAAACTTGCTTATTTTGCTATTTCATTTCCACATTCCACAGTGATGTTATTAATTGTGTAAACATTGTTGTCTTCTTCTTTTTCTTTCGATTCCGTTTTTCTGCAGAATACCAATTTTCGATCGCAACGGAACTGAATGCGGAGACTTAATCGAAACGCAGAATAGGGGTGAATATAAAATTTTATATGCAAATACAAAAACAAAACTTTCGCACAAGAAAAACATGTAACTAAAGACACCGACGACTGAGTGAGTATTTTGAATAGAATTTGTCGTCAATATGTTTTAAATCTGTTTCGCTTGGTGGCGGGCACCATATCCAGTCATCCCCTTAGCACACTTCAGACATTTTTAATTAGTGCATAAAAAGATAAAAATAAATAAAATACAAAAAAAAATGCTTAACAAAAAAATTTTATTTGTTTTTGCTTCCTTTTTAGCAAAACAAGAGAATGTTAAAAAATGACAAAAAACAAAAGCTAATGAAGTGAAAAATGGTTACATTTCTAGGGAATCATTCTGGCTAATGAAATCAAGAGTTTGCAAGAGAAATTCATTTAAAGAAATTAATTTTTAAATTTTAAAGTTGTAAAGGGTGTTTTCTAATGTTCCATAGAACTTATAAAAGGGTTAACTGTCAAACGAATTGTAATACTGTGTCCATTTTTTGACGTTCATGATCAACAGATGGAAAGGGGTCACACCTTATGTACTCTAAATTACATAGAAATAACAACATGTCAAAGGAATCAGTGTATTATTGTAAAAGAAATATTTTTGAAGTTGATCGATTTTTCGTGGGCCGCAGGAATTGGGGTTCTTGCAGTCCACTACGTGGAAGAAGGCACAAGAATTAAAGCCACGATGCTATTTTATGCTTCGATCTTTCGCCAACTGAGCTGTAGAGCATATGGAATTTGATATAATATTGTTACGAAACTAAGATCTGGCAACCCCCTGTAGTTGTATCCGTATGATCGTGGTAAATAAGTTAATTCAACTAATGGTGTGTATAGAATAATACCACAATTAGCTTAGTAAAGCTGAGCAGCCTCAATGGTTGCGTTGGTAGAGATGCGTGCTGTAAAACAGAAGATTGTGGGTTCGATCCCCGCCGTCGGACATGCGTACAGCGGAAAATAAAAATTGTTATAATGCAATTAAAAATCAAGAAGCAGCTGTAAAAACCTCCCGGAAAGGAAAATATAATTATTGTGTGAAGCCATGGCAGATAATTTAGTGGAGACGTCTAATTTAATGTAAGAGTAACAAATAATTGCCAACACGCCCTTAAAAATAAAAAGCAAAAAGAGTAGCGGATCGCGAAGGAAAGTGTAACAGCACAACAACAGTGGACGGCAGAAGTGTATTGTGGCTATTGGATTAAAGAGAGATGACTGGCTTGGATAAAAGGAGCAGTGGAGATGTCTGTGGATGGTTAAGGTTACTAAACAAGGCATCGAGTAGTTCATGTCTCGCCGGAGTAACACAGTAGTGTACCGTGGATGGCTGCGTTTGTAATAATAACGCATATTTAGAAAATACGAGACCATGGGATTCACAAGACCAGAATACAGAATCTATAACGAGCCACAGTGGTATTTGCATTCAAAAAGAATCCGTACGTTTGTGTAAAAAGGGAAAAACGTAACAATATTTAATCTCAAATTGTCTATTGTTTGTGAATATAAATTTTAAAATTTTTAGCTTTGCCACAAACCTTTTAATTTAACAGAGCTCTGTTAGAAAGATAACATAACCCTGTTTAAGGAATAAAAATTCAGTTTATGCATCCAAACTGTAAATTTTATGGAAACAACGAAATATGGCAAAACCAAAATGAATGGAATTTGCTTGCGAGGTGTCCTTCTATAGTTCTCCATACTTAAAATATTTAAAAGCGCATGTTAGAAAGGGGTTTGGGCACTTATATTTTTAAAATTTGTATTTCTCTAAGGGACGAGACCATTAGACTTGTGCCATCTAGTTCATTTTAACGATCGCTCATTTTAGTTCAAAGTTTAAAAATGAACTAGTTCAATTGTTAGTTCAATATGTCTTATTAGTTCAAACTCGCTTAGTTCAAATAATGTTTTAGTTCAAAATGTCTTTTTAGTTCAAGGCTCGCTTAGTTTAAATGATCTTTTGAAATGTTCTTTCGCAGTTTTGTTCAAATCTAAACAAAAATTAATTAGTATTGTAGCTCCTGTTCTGGTAACACTCTAATTGACTTACAACTGCTGCCAGCGAAATCTATTCTATTTATTTTACAAGCAACACATTTATTAAGTTGTAGCATAACAAAATTTAAATATATTTAATTTCTAATATTATCTCTTCTTTATATTAGGAATAAAGGCAAAAAGTAACTATTGTTTTAATTTTTTCATTAATAGTGTCAGACACAATGAACAACGAAATATACATACGTTAAATTTAATCCGTCATGTAGTAGTTCAAACACAAAGCATAGTTCAAAATTGAACTAGGTAGACGTACAAATTTGAGCTAGTTCAATAGCTCAAGCAATGGAATAGTTCAATTGAACTAGTTCGTTTATAAACTACTCAAGTCTAGAGCCCATTTTTATGGGAACAACAAAAGATGGCAAAATCGTAATAATACAGAATTGTGTGCGAGGTATTCTTCTTTAATTGTCCATACTTGGAATTTTTAACAGCGCGAGTTCGAACGGGTTTTGGGCATTTTTAAATATTTGAAAATTTGAGTTTCTATAAGGGATGAGCTCATTTTTGTGGAAACGACAAAAGCTTGTTTAGCGATGAGGCCTATTTCTTGTTTAGCGGGTTCTTTAATAAAATAAAAAAAAAAACGTGGTGGAGTGAAACCAATCCCCAGCAGACTTTTCAAACTCTATTATATTTAGAAAAATGTACAGTTTGATGCTGCTTTAATGCTGTTGGCATTACTGGAGGTAAATTCTGCAAAAACGATACCGAAGCTTACGTTACGCTCGATTGAGATCGTCATTACACCATGATTAATGATATTATGTTTGAAAATATGGATGAGATTGATCCGAGTGCGAAGTAGTTTTGACGTGCCATACGGCGACAACAACCATCGACTTATTAAAATCAAAATTTTGTTAATAAGTTGATTTCGAGAAAAGGAACTGGCGATCGGGGTCCAAGGTCGTGCGATTTAAAACATCTTGACTGCTTTCTGTAGGACCATGTGAAGTCACGGGCTCATGCTGATAAACCAGCAGCAATTGACGTCTGAAGTGTCAACATTCTTCATGTTATTTGTAACATACGGCCGGCAATGTTCAAAAATGTGAACTATAATTGGACGATTAAAATGCCAGTCGTTCAGAACAGCCGCGGTAGCCTTATTCCCGCAACCATTTTCAAATGTTAATGCCACATATTGATCATTCAAATAAAGACAGAAATTTAAAGATGTGTCGGGTGAAAAAACCACGTTAGTAGAGAATAATTCATTGGCATTTTTTAAGGGTTTCTTTTATTTCTGTCTATGGCTTAAGACCATGTTTTTCGAAACATGCGCTTACAAACACTTATCTAGCCATTCATACCACAGTGCACTTTGACTCCGGCAAGACTCAAAACCCATGAAGTGTTATTTAGCAAAAATGCACTTTCAACTAGCTCCGGTGGGAGTCGAACTCGTGATTGTCTGTTTTACTAATCAAACTTTCGTAACATTACATTTGTGGTGATGTGCATTAATAGTCACTACAGAGCTGCTATTTGACTTGTCCGAAGCCTCGCTTAGGATTTAAGTTCTTAAGTACGAAAATCACAATCAAAATAGTTTCCTGGAAGCTACGAAGTATAAAATTGTCATGTGCAATTCTGGCACAATTAAACTGAGGTTGCAGACAAACTTCAACTGAATTCGTATAATTCTTACTTCAGAACACTGTCATTTATGAACCGATGCCACCGATGACCTGATGCCATTTAAAGCATATTTTTTTAATAAAATACGTGATATTTACTTGTCTTTAAACTTTAATGGATATCCTTTATTTCCAATAACAGAAAAAAAATAAACTTTCAATTTAATGGCCCTATATTTTAAGCCTTTAAAGTAAAACATTTGAATATTATACAGAATAAGAACTTCTACGTCGACTATAACAACAATTACAAAATTTAAAATTACAAACAAAAGGGTGGTGATGTAATTTGATGTGTCTAGCGACATATTTTTCGAACCGTTATAGACAGACAATTGTAATTTTAATAGAGTTTATATTAAAATTTTTATTTCATATTCAATGACCCGTCTGTCTGTTTTGAAATCGGAGTTATTTCGCAGGAATTATTTTTTTCCCTTTGTTTTGTATGTTTGTGCCCGCCGAACTCAGTCATTTCTTAACCGATTTTAAAATTTTTTCCGTTATTTAATGGGCTATGCTTACAGGTTGATACCATTTAGAAAAAAAATGTAAGTTTAAAAATAAAGGGTGTCCCCATATTACATACGTGATTTAAACGTGTCTTTTAACCGGTTCGAGGCAGTGCGTAGTGCTATAGCTTCGCTCCCAATCACAAATCCTTATAAAAAACTAATCTTAAAAAATTAAAGGGTGTCCCTGAAGTGCTGTTATTAAACATACATGGCCTTATCTCTTGAAACTTTTTACATAGACACGTGGAATTTAGATCGCATATGGTTTATTATATAACTTTAATAAAGAAATAAAAATTAAAGGGTGTCCCCATGGTAGAGGTAAATTTCAGGGTTGTTTTTTTTCGCAACAACTTTAAGGGTATTTTTTCACATGCGACTATTTGTTTAAGGATTTTCAATAACCAAACTCTAAATCTAAAGGCAAAGCCCAGCTTCCACCAGGATATTTAAAGAAAGTTTTTGCATAAGAAAATAATTGATTTACAACTCGTTTAATATTAAAGAATAAAACATGGAGATATAGTGCTTTAAAGGTGGTCGTGGCCATCAACAGCAAAACAAAACAACAACAAAAACAACAAGCATGCCCGTGTAAACATGTCTAATATGACAAGTTTTTTTTTTCTTTCTGATATTTTTATTTGTTGTGTGAATAAAAAACCCGTTACATGCCGCATGCAACAATAATTGTATGGAAGGAGCAACAGAAAAAAAAAAATAACGCAACACCAACAATATAGAAAACATACATATTTAAGACGAAGTAAACATAATTGCATGTCAAAGTTCTAAACTCTCACCAACAGCCAGACAAACAGAGAAACGGACAGACAGATACAGACAGTAACACACATCTAACTAAATTTTAAAGGGTAAAAGGTGTGGCAAAGTAAAGGAGTCTTGAAACAACAAGGTCTGCACTCGCACTCACACTCTCTCTCCCTCTCTGCTGTCTGTTATGTTTCTGTTAAATATGGAAATACTTTCTTTAGCTTTGCCACAGCTCCCAATAGCTGTTGATTTATTGTCAAATGAAGGAATACATTTTTCTACACTTTTAACATTTGTCAAGTTCAGCAGGCTCTTGAGCCAAATATATGTATGTATGTATGTATGTATTTTCTAAATGTACAAAATTTCCAAGATTAATTTTCATTTTGAAGTATTTAGAATGTTTCTATTTTATATGGCAAATGCAACAAAACTACCGGTCTCAAGTCTCACACAACAATCACCCAGACGCAGGACACACACACACACACACACATATGATTTTGAATAAAATATGCATGTTTGTTCATGTATAAACACGTTAAGTTGCACATGCAAATTAAATATATCGTTTAGGGTTCCCCCGCTTAGAAAGTTCAAGGCATTTGTAATGTTTCATGTTTTGTTGTTGTTAATTTTCTTGCTTATAATTTTTTTTTTCTTTAAACAACAAAGTTAAGTCTCCTTGATCAGTTATAGTGTGGAGCAACATACATATGTACATATGTACATATTGGTAGGTTTTTCCCTTTTTGGACAAACTTATGGATTCTTTTGATTAGAAATATCACTGTGGCTCATTATAAGTTCTGTGTAGTCTTACTTTGTGGCTTTATCTGGCTATACTTCTTGATCCTACACTCTTGTGAATCCAATGGTCTTGTGAATCTATGGTCTCGTATATTACAAATGCATCCATCCACGCTACACTACCGCGAGACATGAGCTACTCGATGCCTTGTTGAGTAACCTTAACCATCCAGAGACAACTCCACTACGCCCTTAATCCAAGCCAGTCATGTCCTTTATCTAATAGCCACAACACACGTCTGCCATACACTGTTGTAATACTGTTACATTTCCCTGCGCTAACCGCTACCATTCTTACTTATACACCAAGGCTTCACTAAATATTTGTCTTGCTTCTCGGGAGGTTTGTACTGCTGCTTCTTAATTTTTTATTGCCTTATAATAACAGTTATTATTTTCCGTTGTACGCATGTCCAAAGGTGGGCTCGAACTCACGAGCTCCTGTTTTACAGCAAGCACCTCTACCAACGCAGCCACTGAGTTTGCTTTTGTTAGCTAATTGTAGTATTATTCTATGAACTCACCATTGGTGGATGTAATTTATTCACCACGCTCATATGGACAACAACAACAGGGGTTGCCAGATCTTATTTTCGTAAGAATATGTATATGCTTCCGAGGAAAATAATGAAAACTTAAGGGCAACACTTACTTGGGTGTCACACGATCAAGTTTTCATTTAAGTTTTAAAATTTCTCTAATTTTTTTTACCAATACACTCACACTTTAAAAATTTGCTGAGAATTTGCTTTTAACTTTTCGTTCAATTCAGTGTTTCAATTACATTCAAGAAAACAGCTGATTGAAGTTTTTTCCTCCAAATAAATTTTATTTGTTTTCTTGACGACGTCTTGCTTAAAAACTTGCTTTGAAAATGCGTGCAGCCTACGTCACAGCTTTCAATTATTGTTAATTTTGACAAGCAGTATGTGTAAATTTCTTGAAAGAGAATTGAACAAAAACTTGTCCGTGTGACAAGTTTAACATTTTAATCAGGGTTATCAGATGTTTTTGATAAGAAATCAGCATATTTGCAAAAAAAAAACGGCTTTATCGGTAATTTTATTTAAAAAACAAATCGGAAAAATCAAAACATTATAGATACCCATTTTAATTACAATTAAAATTTTTTTTAAACAAAAAATTAAGTATTAAATACATATGTGTAATATGACACAAGCCAATTGCGTTTACATAGTTCTGTTAACAGGTTAACATAGCGCTGTAAGACTTATAAATCTTTGGAATATATATGTATATTCAAACTGAAGCTGTGGCCGCATTTTTTGATCAAATGGAACCAAACAAAATGCACTAGGAAGTACTGGAAATATTAAAAGGGTTTAATTCCTTAAAAAATCCACTAACTTTTATCTGCCCATCTTTCACCGTTTTCCTGGAGTTTATCTTCTAAAGAAATTCAAAATTTAAAAATCCAGAAAACAAATTAATGAAATTTTCGGCTTTTGGTTCTTTTTAATTAATTTTCTAAACATTTTTAGAAAGAAAAATTATTTACAAATGTATGCGGACGTTTTCCAAAGAAAACAAGAAAAATTAGACGCTAGCAGAATGAAGTGCAGCATTTTCTGGACCGCCACATCCTTCATCAGCATTCTTTGCATCTATCTACCTTATGTTATGTACATCGTAAACATCATCTATTTAACCAACTAAGCTTAATGTTAATTTGGTGAGACGAAGTTCACACACAACTTAAAGCTTTTCTTTGTCATTCTCTTTGTAACTCGTCTTGTACATTTGTTGTTGCTTTTTTGTACTAGCAATTTGATAGTCACAAATGCAACTTTTTTATTTTTAATTATTCATACTTGTTTGCTCACAACATTATAGACACTGTTTCAGTATCATATTGACTTTTATGAGTTAAGTATGAATGTAAATACGCGGTGCCTAGCGTTTGTTTTAATTTTTAATTTTCACCCTGACCAGGATTCGAACCATCGATTTTACAAATTAATGAAATTTTCGGCTTTTGGTTCTTTTTAATTAATTTTCTAAACATTTTTAGAAAGAAAAATTATTTACAAATGTATGCGGACGTTTTCCAAAGAAAACAAGAAAAATTAGACGCTAGCAGAATGAAATGCAGCATTTTCTGGACCGCCACATCCTTCATCAGCATTCTTTGCATCTATCTACCTTATGTTATGTACATCGTAAACATCATCTATTTAACCAACTAAGCTTAATGTTAATTTGGTGAGACGAAGTTCACACACAACTTAAAGCTTTTCTTTGTCATTCTCTTTGTAACTCGTCTTGTACATTTGTTGTTGCTTTTTTGTACTAGCAATTTGATAGTCACAAATGCAACTTTTTTATTTTTAATTATTCATACTTGTTTGCTCACAACATTATAGACACTGTTTCAGTATCATATTGACTTTTATGAGTTAAGTATGAATGTAAATACGCGGTGCCTAGCGTTTGTTTTAATTTTTAATTTTCACCCTGACCAGGATTCGAACCATCGATTTTACAAATTAATGAAATTTTCGGCTTTTGGTTCTTTTTAATTAATTTTCTAAACATTTTTAGAAAGAAAAATTATTTACAAATGTATGCGGACGTTTTCCAAAGAAAACAAGAAAAATTAGACGCTAGCAGAATGAAATGCAGCATTTTCTGGACCGCCACATCCTTCATCAGCATTCTTTGCATCTATCTACCTTATGTTATGTACATCGTAAACATCATCTATTTAACCAACTAAGCTTAATGTTAATTTGGTGAGACGAAGTTCACACACAACTTAAAGCTTTTCTTTGTCATTCTCTTTGTAACTCGTCTTGTACATTTGTTGTTGCTTTTTTGTACTAGCAATTTGATAGTCACAAATGCAACTTTTTTATTTTTAATTATTCATACTTGTTTGCTCACAACATTATAGACACTGTTTCAGTATCATATTGACTTTTATGAGTTAAGTATGAATGTAAATACGCTAGCGTCTAATTTTTCTTGTTTTCTTTGGAAAACGTCCGCATACATTTGTAAATAATTTTTCTTTCTAAAAATGTTTAGAAAATTAATTAAAAAGAACCAAAAGCCGAAAATTTCATTAATTTGTAAAATCGATGGTTCGAATCCTGGTCAGGGTGAAAATTAAAAATTAAAACAAACGCTAGGCACCGCGTATTTACATTCATACTTAACTCATAAAAGTCAATATGATACTGAAACAGTGTCTATAATGTTGTGAGCAAACAAGTATGAATAATTAAAAATAAAAAAGTTGCATTTGTGACTATCAAATTGCTAGTACAAAAAAGCAACAACAAATGTACAAGACGAGTTACAAAGAGAATGACAAAGAAAAGCTTTAAGTTGTGTGTGAACTTCGTCTCACCAAATTAACATTAAGCTTAGTTGGTTAAATAGATGATGTTTACGATGTACATAACATAAGGTAGATAGATGCAAAGAATGCTGATGAAGGATGTGGCGGTCCAGAAAATGCTGCATTTCATTCTGCTAGCGTCTAATTTTTCTTGTTTTCTTTGGAAAACGTCCGCATACATTTGTAAATAATTTTTTTTTCTAAAAATGTTTAGAAAATTAATTAAAAAGAACCAAAAGCCGAAAATTTCATTAATTTGTAAAATCGATGGTTCGAATCCTGGTCAGGGTGAAAATTAAAAATTAAAACAAACGCTAGGCACCGCGTATTTACATTCATACTTAACTCATAAAAGTCAATATGATACTGAAACAGTGTCTATAATGTTGTGAGCAAACAAGTATGAATAATTAAAAATAAAAAAGTTGCATTTGTGACCAGCGTTGCCGCTTTGGTCCAATCGGACCAAACTTGGTAGTTTTTCGTTTTTAAAAAACAGTTTGGTAGTTTGGTTGGTTTGTTGCATTTTTTTTTAATTTTTGGTAGGTTTTCCTCCTGTAGCAATTTTTTAGCAATAGTAAATTTTTCACCTTAAAAATTCAGAACATAAAATAAAAAAATGTAACTTTGAATTAAATAAACAATAACTTTGAATAGTGTTACCACTGTTTTCAAAAACTGTTTTAGGTGTAATAAAAAACATCTCTGCTTTTTTGCATAGAGATGATTAAAGCTGTAACCATCTCTGGTTTAAGAAACGCGAACAATATTATGAAATTGAAATTAACAATATTTTTTATTTTCAATTGTATGTATTAATAAAATTAACAGACAAAATGGAAAATTAAATAAATATTTACTAATATTGCATGTGTATTTTTTCAGATTTTTATCTAAAACTTCAAAATTAAATGAAGATAATATAATTTCAGAAGACGACATTCCATCAACCAAGTAGAACCACTCTTAAAATTTTTGTTTGAAAACATTTTTCAATAATATAATACTTTTAGTGAACATTGTAAAGAAACAGTCAAAAGAAAATTTAGAACCGAATGGTTGAGCGAATTTGATTGGCTCCAAGAAAGGGATGGGTGTTCATTCTGCATAGTATGCTCTTAAACTATTTTAAATCATAATGCCCATCTTAAAAATCACCAAAAGACAAACTTCCATCTCAACAATTACGGGAAAAAAAAACCAAGTGTAACAGGGCTTATGTGCAAGAAATGCATTTTTAAATTTTTGGTAGGCTGTGAACGATTTTGGTAGGATTTTTGAAAATTATTGGTTGGAAGTCAGTTTCTTGTGTGGCAACGCTGTTTGTGACTATCAAATTGCTAGTACAAAAAAGCAACAACAAATGTACAAGACGAGTTACAAAGAGAATGACAAAGAAAAGCTTTAAGTTGTGTGTGAACTTCGTCTCACCAAATTAACATTAAGCTTAGTTGGTTAAATAGATGATGTTTACGATGTACATAACATAAGGTAGATAGATGCAAAGAATGCTGATGAAGGATGTGGCGGTCCAGAAAATGCTGCATTTCATTCTGCTAGCGTCTAATTTTTCTTGTTTTCTTTGGAAAACGTCCGCATACATTTGTAAATAATTTTTCTTTCTAAAAATGTTTAGAAAATTAATTAAAAAGAACCAAAAGCCGAAAATTTCATTAATTTGTAAAATCGATGGTTCGAATCCTGGTCAGGGTGAAAATTAAAAAAAAAAAAAAAAAAAAAAAAAAAAAAAATCCAGAAAACTTAAAAAATTTCAATCAAAATTCCATTTTCTATAGCTATAAAGAACTAAAAATATATACCCCTAGAATTTATAAGTCATACAGCGCTATGTTATGCTGATAACAGAACTATGTTAACGCAATTGGTCTGTGTCTGAGATTTAAATTTCGAAATTTATTTTCACACTTAGGTACTAAATAATGTTCTCAACATATAAAATAACACAAAATAACACAACATATAAGTAAGAAAAAGTAATTCTACTTTTTTAATTTTAATTTCCATCAATTCAAAATCCAGGTCATTAGGTAAAAATGTGATCTATCATTTCAATATTATTTGATTATTTTTTTTTTAATTTTTAAATATTGTTAACATAAAGTATTTTTATAAATGGTTCATTTTTGATAACATCATGAAAATCGCATTAAACTTATTTAGTTTAAAGCTATGTGGTGTGAAGATGTTTCGTTATTAGGGATACAATTTTCCAATGAACATTTTTAATGTTTAAAATTTGGTAATTAAAATTATTTTATGGGTAATTAAAATTATTTTATGAATTTCAAGGGATATTTATCAGATTTTCAGGACAATTAAAGACCTCCAAATTATTGTCTTTTAAGTGTATTCTTTTGTAATTCTCTACTGCTTTTAAGTCCCCATGAAAAACCACGCAATTAAGCCGCACATCCAAACGATCCAATCGATCGATCAGACAGGATTTTTTCAAAATTAACTTGGATGTCCCCATGTCCCACGAGGTAGTAAATTTTGGTGTCATGGTTCTAAGTACTGCATTCTTACTCTGAATAGCAGGAATCTATTTTAACTCACCGTATACTGGCGGATTCTGTTTCAATGAAAAAGCACAAGGGACCAAACCACAACCACCATGTTACTCCTCCAGGGGTTCAGTAAATAAATGTGGTATCTATTGGCAAAAGGTTCAAGTGGAACCAACAACTGCTATCTGTGTAACTGCAGGCGTCTGATGCCGCCATAAGCATTTGAAGCAACAGCATATTTGGAGGCTGGGTCGCTAAGACAAAGATGCCGCCAGAAGAACAACAGATTAACCTGAGAAACATATTTTGAGGTCGAGAGTGACACATTTAATAAATTAAAAAAAATTTTTACTCTGCGGTCGAAAATTTTTGCGTTATTCGTAACATACGGTTAGCAATGCTTGAAAAAGAGGCCCAAATCATTTTCTATTTATTTATTTATTTTTTTTAATTAAATTTCAATAACAACTGAATAAAATTAATTCGGTTTAATTTCGTTTTTATTTAAATTACAAAAATTGCTAATCAAAAATGACGTTTTCCAAGAAAAACAGGAGCAATTAGACACAAGTAACATTTTCTGGATCGCTACATCTCTATGAAACGTCACATACCTATAGAAAAACGACAAAGGAAAGCTTTGGATTACTTCTAGACTCCGTCTAATTAAATTATTATTAATTGACTATTAGTATGCCTCTCAGGTGGTTAAATAGATGATGTTTACAATGTATACAACCAAAATGTAGATAGATGCGAAGAATGCTGATGAAGGATTGGGCTGAAGAAGGATTTAGCATTACATTTTGCTGGTGTCTATGGTCTTCTGTTTTTTGAAAACGTCTCCAAACATTTGCAAATAGTTTTTGTTTTTTAATAAAAAAAAAAAAAAATTCAGAAACTGAAGTACGTAAAAATTAACTTATGCCGAACTAATTAATTCATTATTATAACATCAAATAGATCAATTAAAACAATTAAATTAAATTTTTTGTGTGTGTTTTTTTTACAGTTTAAATTGTAACAGCTTTAAAGCTTAAAAATAGTAAAAACAAAACTTAGATTATTTTTCATAGTAAAATTCTATTAAGTAGAATAGCTTTGGATTAAAAATTTTGTTATCTTTTTCATAATTTATTTGAGTTTGAGAGCGCGTGTTTGGAACTCTTTGTTTATATTTTGTCTACCAAATAAACACAAATAATGAACCAAAGACAGACATTATAAAAAAATCTAAAAAAAAAAAATAACATCAATGAACCGGGATAGAAGTAAAATAAAAGGAAATTACAGGACCCTTGTTAAAAATATTTATTATTTAAAGTCCATAAACATGATTTTGTTCCTTGTTTGGCACACAAAAACAAAAAGCGTAATAAAACCTGCTCCACATGATGTCTGAGAGTCTACATGAACACTTTTTTCTTTCTTTTTAAATTTACTACATTTTGTTGTTGTCTAAATAAAGAAATGCGAAAAAAGAAGTAAAAAACAGAATTAAAGGTCTTAAAGAAAATATGCGAAAAAAGTAAAAGAATATAAAGGAATAGAAAGGAATATGACGAAACATGTTTGTTGAATTTTTGGTAACCAATACGAGGACTTAAATTTTTTTTCACGTCTGTTCTCATATTTCAATGCCGGCAAATATTTATCATTTTATAGCCTTCGCCACTGCCAGAAAGGAAGGGTATGCATTAGTTTGTCATTTCGTTTGTAATTCCTACAATTGTCATTTTCGCCCCATAAAGAATATTTGTTTATCCTGGATCCTCATATAAAGTTAATTTAGCCATGTCCGTCTGTACGAGTTTGTATTTAAAATGTCGACCCCAGTGCCTCGTTTCTGTAACTTAAGTGGAAAATTTTTCACATATAAACATCATAGTCATCTGATTGTACACAGGGTGAGAAAATGTTATTAAAAAATTTTCATATAAAAAGTTATAGAAAAAAATTTTTAACTGTAGCTCACCCTGTATAAAATAAGATGACTACGATATTTTTGTGTGAGAAAAATTTCACTTTAGCTAGAGAAACAAAATGCAGGTTGCTCTAAGAAATTTGTTGTTTACCAATCTGTTGGATATATTTTCGAGAATTTTTTCGGTCCACTAACGGGGGAGATATGATCGAAAAAAGGCGAGGGCTGCTTTTTCCATTAAGTTTTTCACGTGTTGTTGTTGGTGTTTTTTATATTGTGTTATTGTTGTTTTTCGGTTTATTGTATGGAAACTGCAAAGAAAAACCTTAGATTGCCAAGACATCAAAATTTCAGTTGATATCACTAAACAATTTTTATTTTTCAAAAAAATTTAATAATTTAATTTTCAATTTTATTGAAAAAATATTAGTTGCACACAAGTTCATTTTTATTTCAATTTCTAAAATTTTTTATATAGAAAGAATAATTATCAACAAATGTTTGCTAATGTTTTCCAAAGAAAACAGAAGAAATTAGACACCAGCAGAATGTAACGCAGAAATTTCTGGACGCTACATCCTTCATCAGCATTCTTTGCATTTAACTACTCTGACGTTGTGTACATTGTAAACATCATGTATTTAACAAAATAATTTTTTAGGTAAGAATACGAGAAATATCCATAATCAATCAATATTAATTTGGTTAGACGAAGTCCACTCACAACCCAAAGCTTTTCTTTGTTGCTCTGTATAAAAATATTCACTTATAGTTGTTCTTGGTTTCACGTGGCCAACCACGAATTCAATAGAAAAAAAAATGCCTTCTTTGAGCGGAAATAGGAACACATTATTTTTCTTTCTTTCGATGCCAATAAAAGAAAGCACCTGGTGCCTTTAGTTTTTTCTTTTAATGCAGATCAAAATATTTTGTAGCTTCTATAGCATCATTATGTATGTTGAAGGGTATAAAAGATTCGGCAAGGCCGAGTATAGCATTCTTACTAAGTTTTATTTTTCTTTGCTCCTTTTTATGTTTCTTTTGCTTTACTTTTGACATTGCTGGTGGTAGGCTTGCCCTCTAATTCTTTTTTTTTTATTACCTAAAAGATTATCGTTAGTAATCAAATATTTATCCTCGAAAGAAGTTTTAAAGCAGCCAGTTTATTATTGTATGGGGTAAATGTTGTAATAGATCCTTGGGTACTTTTTGAGCACCCCTTTAAACCTTAGTGATGAGCTGAAAGTACTGTCAATAGAAACTTTATAAATATTACAAATTCCTGCGCCACTCAACTTTACAAAACACATACAGATTGTCTTAGTACAAGAAAAGAAAAGTCTTACATATCAAACAACCGCTGCTGTTTGAGTAAAAAAAGCAGACAGCCATTCACTCATTCATTCATTCACACATACATACATTCAGTCATGTTAATCATCTTACGCTGATTGACACAACAGCCAATAAAATCTAACGAATGAATAAGTAAACAAACAAACAAACAGTTAACACGACTACTTTTAACTGTCAAGTTATTCTAGGCTTCATTTAAAAGAGAATACCTTGTCTTGTAGACATTATTTGCGAAGGCTTTCTTTAAACTCTTTAGCATGACAATACACTATAAGAGATGAAAAAGGTTAAAAGGAATTTATTATTTCTAGAATACTTGAATAATTATTAGTGTTTGTGCTTGTTGACAGGTGTGTAATGGCAGAACAATAACGGATTAAAGATTTAATGAAATTGTTATTTAAATTAAACTAATCCAGGGTTCGTAAAATGCATTCGTATTTTTTATACCCTTCACTACAAAAGGTGGAAAAAGGTTATAACTAAGTTTCTCATTCCGATTGTAATTTCTACAATATCCATTTTCGACCCCATAAGGTATTAATATTTTGACTAATCCATAGCAAAGACGTCCGTCTGTGCGTGCGTGTTAGTGGTGAAATCAAGTTTGCCGAGGCTCTAGACCATCTAGAGAAAATTTAAAACGCCAATCGATCAGACATAGTGTCGAAAGAGGTGCTATTAGAAATCAACAAGATCGATTTATGTCCTCCGAGGCAGCGGGCAAAACACCACGCCTACTTCTAATTTTTCCATATCATTTGGAACAATGAAGCAGCTTCAATCAAAAAAATAAAAATATGGGGGCGATAAAGAATTAAAAAATAAGAATAAAACAATAAGTGAAAAAATTCTCGCTCGCCCATATTTTCCGAGTTACGGGGCTTTGAAATTTTCAAAATTTTTTTTATATCATTATGGATATCATTTGGATTATGGATTTTTTTTTAAAATGCTTAACCCATTAAGAGCCGATGGCATTTTTATGTAGTACTGATTTTTTTTTTTACTTATATTTTATTTCGCTGTCAGCCCAATTTCTGCTTTTTTGATTGGAGTTACTTCACTAAACTAGATTTACATAGATGGTGAAGATTTTATAAAATTCGGCATAGCCGAATGTAGAACTCTGACCTGTTTTTGCTTAATTTTTAACATATTGTTACGTTTTACCCTTTTTAGCAGGCAAACGTATGGATTCTTTTGATTGCAAATACCACTGTGGCTAAATTCTGTATTCGAACTTTATGGCTTTCTCTGGCTATACTTCTTAATCGTACCGGTCTTGTGAACCCTTGGTCTCGTATTTACTAAACATGCGTTATCACCACAAACGCAGCCATCCACGCTACACGACTGTGTTACTCCGGCGAGACATGAACTACTCGATGCCTTGTTTAGTAACTTAACCATCCACAGACATTTCCACTACTCCTTTTATTCAAGCCAGTCTTCTCCTTTTAATCCAGTAGCCACAACTCAAGTCTGCCATACACTGTTGTTATGCTGTTACACTTCCCTGCGTTAACCGTTACTATTGCTCTTACTTTTTATTATAAAGGGCTTCTTGACAATTATCTGTTGCTCTTATATTAAGTTGGACGTCTCCACTAAATTATCTGCCATGGCTTTCACACAATAATTGCCTTTTGCCTCTCGGGAGGTTTGTACTTCTGTTTATTAATTTTAATTGCTTATAACAATTATTATTTTTTTCTTTGCACGCATTTCCGAATGCGGTATCGAACTCAGGACCCTCTGTTTTGCAGTACGCACCTCTACCAACGCAGCCATTGAGGCTGCTCAGCTTTTGTTGGCTAACTTGTGGTTTTGTTATTCTATAAACACGCCATTAGTTAAATTAGCTTATTCACCACGCTCATACGGAAACAACTACAGGGGTTGCCAGATTTTATTATTCGTAACAATATTAATCATACGCATGGTAAACCTCTTGGTACATTTTTAACACTCATAGTGAGAGTTGATATCACTATAGCTTCCAACAACAACAGAAAGCAAAAAAAATTATATTCAAAATGAAAGAGTGTTTCCATAGACGACGTAATTTGAATTACATAGCAGCATCTCTGGAACCCTTATAGTAAAACAATTAAAAATAACAAAGAAATAAGTATTTCTATGACAGTTATAAAACTACAAGTATAAGTAATGCAGGGAACACAACTGGGACGAACGACGAATTTTTGGTCGCGAATATTCGTCGTCAAAAATAAAACACATTTGTGTAAATGAAAATGCACACAATCATGACGTAAGACGAAATTCGTCATACACGGCGAACTATGCAATAGAATTATTTCTATTTCTTACGCCGGCGAACGACGAACAAATCAGTACAAGGTGACCATGTTTGACTTTAGATTCGAAGTATTTTAATAAAGTTATTTTACTTAAAAAATTTATGTATTTTTATTTTCAGCATTTATAATAAGCGTACAGATTATAATTTAAATATAAAAAGTGTTTTTAGTTGTGTTTTTTCTAATGTTTAACTTTTTAAATATTATTTTTTTGATGGTCACCTTAGCAGCTTACAAAAAGTAAACAACTTGAAAAATTATAATAGCTGTGTTTTTGGTCGTTATTGTGTTTGATACGACGAATTTACACAACGAATTTTTGACGACGTATTCGTTGTGTTGGACGAAATGCGTCGTTCGTCCCAGTTGTGTTCCTAGTAGAGCTGTGTCGTTCGCGAACGAACGGGTTAAATTGACCGAATTAATCAAGTGAACGAAATGAGCCGGTCATTTAAATCCGGTCTTTTCGTTCAATAGTGTACGGGTTAATTTGAACGGATGACATAATTGAACGAAATGAGCCAAATATTTAACCGGCTCCTTTCGTTCAAATGGACCGATTGAACGAATTGAACGAACGAATCAGTCTTTGATAATTGGCACATGTCTAGTTCCTAGCATAATGAAAATTTAAGAGTGTTCCCGTAGGTGAAGTAATTGGATGTATTTGGCCTTACCTTTTATATACTCAATTTTTATTTCATATCCAATGATCCTCTAACCGCCTGTTTGTTTTGAAGTCGGGTTTTTTCCAAGAATTATTGTTTTAGTATTTGTAATAAAAATTATTTAAAATAATTAATTTATTTATTTAAATTTTAATTGAAGATTTAAATTTTTAATATATTTCTATTAATAATTATTTTCGTTTTTTCTAATTTTAGGCTAAACTGAACATATTTACATATTTCAAAGAAAAGGTAATTTTTACACTTATTATTTTTATACAATTATCAGAGTTATTAAACATTATAGTTAAAAAATATTCATTATTTTAAAGAGAAAAATTTTTATTTATTTATTTATATTAACAAATCAAAAGAAACAAACTTTAAAAATAACTATTCAATATTACAAAGCAAAAAACATTTGCAACCCTCTTTAGATATCCATTGCTATACGTATGTCTGTGTGTAATAAACAGTGTCAGGGTTTCCAGTAGAATCCACAAAGTTTTGAACCCAAAATATACCCAATAAAAATTTTATTCCCGAAAACCCTCTGCAAAAAACGTTGTTTTAATTTAAATTCCTTAAATTGTTACGAAAGGTGAATCTGACGTTTTGCTACATCCTTCATCAGCATTCTTTGCATTTAACTACTCTGACGTTGTGTACATTGTAAACATCATGTATTTAACAAAATAATTTTTTAGGTAAGAATACGAGAAATATCCATAATCAATCAATATTAATTTGGTTAGACGAAGTCCACTCACAACCCAAAGCTTTTCTTTGTTGCTCTGTATAAAAATATTCACTTATAGTTGTTCTTGGTTTCACGTGGCCAACCACGAATTCAATAGAAAAAAAAATGCCTTCTTTGAGCGGAAATAGGAACACATTATTTTTCTTTCTTTCGATGCCAATAAAAGAAAGCACCTGGTGCCTTTAGTTTTTTCTTTTAATGCAGATCAAAATATTTTGTAGCTTCTATAGCATCATTATGTATGTTGAAGGGTATAAAAGATTCGGCAAGGCCGAGTATAGCATTCTTACTAAGTTTTATTTTTCTTTGCTCCTTTTTATGTTTCTTTTGCTTTACTTTTGACATTGCTGGTGGTAGGCTTGCCCTCTAATTCTTTTTTTTTTATTACCTAAAAGATTATCGTTAGTAATCAAATATTTATCCTCGAAAGAAGTTTTAAAGCAGCCAGTTTATTATTGTATGGGGTAAATGTTGTAATAGATCCTTGGGTACTTTTTGAGCACCCCTTTAAACCTTAGTGATGAGCTGAAAGTACTGTCAATAGAAACTTTATAAATATTACAAATTCCTGCGCCACTCAACTTTACAAAACACATACAGATTGTCTTAGTACAAGAAAAGAAAAGTCTTACATATCAAACAACCGCTGCTGTTTGAGTAAAAAAAGCAGACAGCCATTCACTCATTCATTCATTCACACATACATACATTCAGTCATGTTAATCATCTTACGCTGATTGACACAACAGCCAATAAAATCTAACGAATGAATAAGTAAACAAACAAACAAACAGTTAACACGACTACTTTTAACTGTCAAGTTATTCTAGGCTTCATTTAAAAGAGAATACCTTGTCTTGTAGACATTATTTGCGAAGGCTTTCTTTAAACTCTTTAGCATGACAATACACTATAAGAGATGAAAAAGGTTAAAAGGAATTTATTATTTCTAGAATACTTGAATAATTATTAGTGTTTGTGCTTGTTGACAGGTGTGTAATGGCAGAACAATAACGGATTAAAGATTTAATGAAATTGTTATTTAAATTAAACTAATCCAGGGTTCGTAAAATGCATTCGTATTTTTTATACCCTTCACTACAAAAGGTGGAAAAAGGTTATAACTAAGTTTCTCATTCCGATTGTAATTTCTACAATATCCATTTTCGACCCCATAAGGTATTAATATTTTGACTAATCCATAGCAAAGACGTCCGTCTGTGCGTGCGTGTTAGTGGTGAAATCAAGTTTGCCGAGGCTCTAGACCATCTAGAGAAAATTTAAAACGCCAATCGATCAGACATAGTGTCGAAAGAGGTGCTATTAGAAATCAACAAGATCGATTTATGTCCTCCGAGGCAGCGGGCAAAACACCACGCCTACTTCTAATTTTTCCATATCATTTGGAACAATGAAGCAGCTTCAATCAAAAAAATAAAAATATGGGGGCGATAAAGAATTAAAAAATAAGAATAAAACAATAAGTGAAAAAATTCTCGCTCGCCCATATTTTCCGAGTTACGGGGCTTTGAAATTTTCAAAATTTTTTTTATATCATTATGGATATCATTTGGATTATGGATTTTTTTTTAAAATGCTTAACCCATTAAGAGCCGATGGCATTTTTATGTAGTACTGATTTTTTTTTTTACTTATATTTTATTTCGCTGTCAGCCCAATTTCTGCTTTTTTGATTGGAGTTACTTCACTAAACTAGATTTACATAGATGGTGAAGATTTTATAAAATTCGGCATAGCCGAATGTAGAACTCTGACCTGTTTTTGCTTAATTTTTAACATATTGTTACGTTTTACCCTTTTTAGCAGGCAAACGTATGGATTCTTTTGATTGCAAATACCACTGTGGCTAAATTCTGTATTCGAACTTTATGGCTTTCTCTGGCTATACTTCTTAATCGTACCGGTCTTGTGAACCCTTGGTCTCGTATTTACTAAACATGCGTTATCACCACAAACGCAGCCATCCACGCTACACGACTGTGTTACTCCGGCGAGACATGAACTACTCGATGCCTTGTTTAGTAACTTAACCATCCACAGACATTTCCACTACTCCTTTTATTCAAGCCAGTCTTCTCCTTTTAATCCAGTAGCCACAACTCAAGTCTGCCATACACTGTTGTTATGCTGTTACACTTCCCTGCGTTAACCGTTACTATTGCTCTTACTTTTTATTATAAAGGGCTTCTTGACAATTATCTGTTGCTCTTATATTAAGTTGGACGTCTCCACTAAATTATCTGCCATGGCTTTCACACAATAATTGCCTTTTGCCTCTCGGGAGGTTTGTACTTCTGTTTATTAATTTTAATTGCTTATAACAATTATTATTTTTTTCTTTGCACGCATTTCCGAATGCGGTATCGAACTCAGGACCCTCTGTTTTGCAGTACGCACCTCTACCAACGCAGCCATTGAGGCTGCTCAGCTTTTGTTGGCTAACTTGTGGTTTTGTTATTCTATAAACACGCCATTAGTTAAATTAGCTTATTCACCACGCTCATACGGAAACAACTACAGGGGTTGCCAGATTTTATTATTCGTAACAATATTAATCATACGCATGGTAAACCTCTTGGTACATTTTTAACACTCATAGTGAGAGTTGATATCACTATAGCTTCCAACAACAACAGAAAGCAAAAAAAATTATATTCAAAATGAAAGAGTGTTTCCATAGACGACGTAATTTGAATTACATAGCAGCATCTCTGGAACCCTTATAGTAAAACAATTAAAAATAACAAAGAAATAAGTATTTCTATGACAGTTATAAAACTACAAGTATAAGTAATGCAGGGAACACAACTGGGACGAACGACGAATTTTTGGTCGCGAATATTCGTCGTCAAAAATAAAACACATTTGTGTAAATGAAAATGCACACAATCATGACGTAAGACGAAATTCGTCATACACGGCGAACTATGCAATAGAATTATTTCTATTTCTTACGCCGGCGAACGACGAACAAATCAGTACAAGGTGACCATGTTTGACTTTAGATTCGAAGTATTTTAATAAAGTTATTTTACTTAAAAAATTTATGTATTTTTATTTTCAGCATTTATAATAAGCGTACAGATTATAATTTAAATATAAAAAGTGTTTTTAGTTGTGTTTTTTCTAATGTTTAACTTTTTAAATATTATTTTTTTGATGGTCACCTTAGCAGCTTACAAAAAGTAAACAACTTGAAAAATTATAATAGCTGTGTTTTTGGTCGTTATTGTGTTTGATACGACGAATTTACACAACGAATTTTTGACGACGTATTCGTTGTGTTGGACGAAATGCGTCGTTCGTCCCAGTTGTGTTCCTAGTAGAGCTGTGTCGTTCGCGAACGAACGGGTTAAATTGACCGAATTAATCAAGTGAACGAAATGAGCCGGTCATTTAAATCCGGTCTTTTCGTTCAATAGTGTACGGGTTAATTTGAACGGATGACATAATTGAACGAAATGAGCCAAATATTTAACCGGCTCCTTTCGTTCAAATGGACCGATTGAACGAATTGAACGAACGAATCAGTCTTTGATAATTGGCACATGTCTAGTTCCTAGCATAATGAAAATTTAAGAGTGTTCCCGTAGGTGAAGTAATTGGATGTATTTGGCCTTACCTTTTATATACTCAATTTTTATTTCATATCCAATGATCCTCTAACCGCCTGTTTGTTTTGAAGTCGGGTTTTTTCCAAGAATTATTGTTTTAGTATTTGTAATAAAAATTATTTAAAATAATTAATTTATTTATTTAAATTTTAATTGAAGATTTAAATTTTTAATATATTTCTATTAATAATTATTTTCGTTTTTTCTAATTTTAGGCTAAACTGAACATATTTACATATTTCAAAGAAAAGGTAATTTTTACACTTATTATTTTTATACAATTATCAGAGTTATTAAACATTATAGTTAAAAAATATTCATTATTTTAAAGAGAAAAATTTTTATTTATTTATTTATATTAACAAATCAAAAGAAACAAACTTTAAAAATAACTATTCAATATTACAAAGCAAAAAACATTTGCAACCCTCTTTAGATATCCATTGCTATACGTATGTCTGTGTGTAATAAACAGTGTCAGGGTTTCCAGTAGAATCCACAAAGTTTTGAACCCAAAATATACCCAATAAAAATTTTATTCCCGAAAACCCTCTGCAAAAAACGTTGTTTTAATTTAAATTCCTTAAATTGTTACGAAAGGTGAATCTGACGTTTTGCAAAAAATTAAATTAAATTTTTAGGGTGTTTTAATTCTCCCTTGGTTTTTGTATAACGTTGTTAGTTGAGTTCGTAGTTAAAAAACTCTGTTAACGCAAGCACTGCCCGCAGGAACACAGATAAGAATGAACACTATTTCTTTCTAGTATCCAGCATTAGCTATATTGCTTGAATTGAATTACTTATTTGAAGCAAACTTTTATGAGATTTAATGCGAAACATTTAAAATATTTAAAATTATAATTAAATAGCAATAGAATTAAAATCAATGTTGTATACACATTCCCAAAAAAAATCTCCAAAATATCCCCGGATCTCGAAACTAAATTTTATCCTCATTTTTTTATCAAAAAAGTAAAATCGATATTGTGGGGATAAGTTTCTAAATCTGAGAATACTAAACAGAGATGAAAACTCGTTTCTTCCACCACAACAGTTGTTGTGTGTAAATGAAATTAAAACATAATGTTAAAGGGGGGTTTAGACGGTACGACTTTACGTACGTAAAATCCAAGAGAAAATATTATCAAATTCCATCCGTATTTTAAAACTGAGAGTAAAAATCTTACGACAGATTATTTTTGCGTTTACACAATTGGTATGGGTAAAACACACCAAAACTAAAATAGCTGTTTGCAGAAAAATACATCCCTGATCTAATGATTCGTACTTGTCTTTTGAAAATTTCCAAAAAACAAAGAGAGCCATACGACTGTCAAATTTTCATCCGTATTTTCTCTCAATTTGTGCAGATTCATTACTTATTTTGTTTAGACGATCCCACTGGTACTATTCTGCACAAAAATTTGACATGTCGTAAGACTTCTGTGATCATGTAAACCGCCCTTAAATAACATCAGAAGATCTCATGAGTACGAGCTCAAATCCTAACAGAGCTTTAATTATTTATTTAGTATTATCCAAGGGGAATTATATTTATAGCAGATGATTGCAATTCGCTTTTACATTTAGTGGTCAAACACTTCAAGCAATTTTAACATTGGCAAATTAAACAAGTATTTTAGTTTAATGAAGTAACTTCAATCAAAAAGCAAATATTGGAGTGACAGAGAATTAAAAAAAAATAAAAAAAATTGAGTACTTTTTATAATTTTATATAAAACAGTCATCGCCTCTTAATAGGTTCAGCATTCTTAAAAAATGTTTACTATTTCCTTAAAGATTTCTTCAAAAGCTTTTAAATGAAAACCATATTGATATTTTAAAAATATTTGAAAATTTCAGAGCCCTGTAACTAGGAAAATATGGGCAAGCGGCAATTTTTCCACTTTTTGTTTTTTTTCTTATTTTTTAATTCTCTATCGCCCCAAAAAAATTTTTTTTTAATTGGTGTTACTTTATTGTTCGAAATGACATGAAACAATTAAAGATAGGCGTGATGTTTTGCCTGCTGCCTCGAAGGACATGGACCGATCTTGCGAGTTTCTAATAGTACTATTTCTGATCGATTGACGTATTTAATTTTTGTGCTGAAGAGTATAAAAAGAGTAGGATTTTGAGTAACCGCGGTGGCGAATTAAAGCAAATATATACATTAAAAATGGGTTGATGGATACATGGGCACAGCTGGGAATAAGGCAGCATGTCAGCTGGCAAAAAGACGATCTGAATTTCTATGGAGCAGAACTCAGAGTAGCATTGGAAAATGGCTTAATATGAGCTAGATCTTCGCTCAGAACTCACTTAACCTGAAAGAGAGAGAGAGAGAAGAGAGGCTACAATATGCAGGCTCGAATGGTGCTCACAGAGCCTTTTGGCAGAAAGGGCAGTAAGCTGCTTAGATATAATAGAAGTACCTTAAGCTGGATAACTGCATTAGTGACTGTTCATGGAAATTTCAAGTATCATCTGGCCAGGATGAGGATCGAAAAAGATAATACTTGTTGATTGAGCTTAGAAGAGGCTGAGATGGTAGCGCACATAGTGAGTGAACGCTGCTATTTTTTGTTTGTTATCGACGGTCCAGACATGTCTTGATAAGATTTTGTTAGTTATCATGACAAAAGAATTTGCTAGTCAAGAAGTAGTGTAAGACTAAGGACCACAGGTCGAGGCTTGTTAAATGTGGATGCCAATGTGGGTTCTAAACCTTAGACAAATACCACAAATTACTTGAAATGTATACAGAGTGTTTGACCGCTATAAAAAAACAAGTATAAAAATAAATTTAAAACTTAAAGGGTGTCTCCTAATTTTAAGTATTTTTTCTTATAATTTGAATCGTTAAAGGTGGACATTTCAAATGTTAAATAACAAATATTAAAAACATTAAAAAAAAATCCCGGGGTGTCCCAACACTTGGTGAACTTATATAAATGAGCCGCACTGTATCTTTGATTATTCACATGTTGAATAATAAGAATAATATGTGAATCTTAAGACAGATTTTAAATAAGAAATCAAAGAGAATTATTGTAGAATTATTTCTTGTTTCTTTGCACTTGTCTGTAGTAAAAAATATTTAATCTAGAAATATTTTAAATTGAGTGTGCGGTTTGACATTAAAATCAGATAGAAAAATTAATATTTAAAACTTTTAAAATACTTTATTGTAATTAAAAACTCATCAAAGTTGGTTGACTTTTAGTTTCCCATTGAAGATTTATATTCATTCTTTTTCTTACAAAACATGCTTTTTTTTCTTTCTTGTCACACCAAGTTCTTTAATAAAATATAGCGTTGTTTGTAATTCATTTATTAAAGGTTTCCAAACAAACAGCAAACTAAAACAAAATGTATCCAACTAGAATTCTCTTTAATCTGAAATTCATTTGAAATTAGAAAAAGCGGTTTTTATATAAAAATTCAATTCACGACTTGTCAATTCAATTCACACGGTCTTATCGACACAATTCTAATATTCTTGATGAATAAAACATACTAAATGCATTCAGATAAGCATAAAATTTGAAAATATATCACGAGAAAAAAAATCGAAAACTGCACTTGCGTAGCCAAAATAGCACGCACTGCGTTATCGACACAGATTAATATAGTATAAATATGAACCAGTTAGGTTTTAGGAGCAAGAAGCCGATTCTTGAGTAAAAATATTGATCTTAACAACACGAAAGTTATGGCGGGTTATTAATGGAATAACATCGGCTACGACACACTTGGACTTCTGCAGGTCCATTGCAACAGTATAGAACCTAGATCTTAATAGAGCCCTAATCGTTGCACGTAACGGAACCCATTATTAGTTTAAAATCCACCCTGATTCAAAACAAGGTCAGACAGAATGCAAGCTATTCTTTATTTTTGCTTTCGTTTTCTAATTAAATCAGGTCAGTGATATTTGAGGACTTCTAAGCTTTTTTGTTTATTCTCAATGTGGCAACAGACAGAATATATATGGCTTTTAACCGTTGCGCAGGTGGCCCAATGAGGCAGTTTCTGATCAAAACAGACACTATTATTGAGATGTCGGGGTTATATATAGGCCTCTAATGTTTGGCAATTATATAGATTTTTCTTGTGGTTCATCTTTTCAAAAGGTGGCAACTCTTCTGTCTTGCAAAAACTTCAGTAAGAATAAAAAAAAGTTAAATAGCATTAAGACAAACGATTTAGTTTTAAGTTGGAAACTCAAACGATACACTAAATATGTTTAGAATTGCAAGAACAATTAAACTGTTCGATAAAATATCAAACAATTAAAATCAGCCCAGTTGGAGTAGCAAGCATATTTTCTTAAAACTCAGTAGATTTATTTAATATTTTCTATATTTGTTCTCTTAGGAGACATGTATGTATACATATGTTAAAATAAGTTGTTATTATATCACTCCTAAGTAACAGTGACAGTCATAGAAGGCTGCATAGTGGGATACAAAAAAGTAACTTTCAAAATTAAGCAGCAATTTTAAAACTGCTGGGCTGATTTTAACAACATTTCAGATGCTCGTAAAAAATAATTTTAGCTTAGGTGTAGTGTTCGACTTTTCCAAACCTTTTAGGGAATCCTAAAGTAAGGAACTTTAATTTGTAGAGGGCTGAACCGATTGAAACAAAATTTTACATGCTCATAAAAGATAATTTTAGCTAAAGTTTAAAGTATGACTATTTTAAAACCGTTCTGGAATGACACAATTGGATTCTAAAATAGGGAACCTAATACTCGATTTTCAATTCGATGTTTCCATTGGTTTTGGTCAAAAAAAGCACAACTGCTCTTTTTCCCACAAAATGATAATTTTCTCAGTGATTCTACAACTTTTTCTTCTTCTCTTAAAAAATTAAATTAAATTAAAAAAGTTGAGAAATTTATTTCCAACATATTTAGTTTCTTTCCCACTGTGCACTGTAGAATAATTATAATTGCACAATTGCGTATTTACCATAATTATGTTTCCAACTTCACACTCCTCGCCAACAAAATGTGATTTTTGTTTTGTTGTTATTTTAAATCATACGTTTTAGCTCATGCCATACTTGATACCATACTATGATACTCGTCGTTCATATTCATGATACAGCGTCATTGTATGTGTTGTTATTGTAAAAATGCATTTATGTCAATGGACGGTTTCAATGTTAAATGTGAACAACATGCTCTAAGGTTCGTTCATCAACATACATACATACATACTTAAATACAGAACACATGAACATAAAAACCAGCCAACGTATAGAAATAACAAACGAACAAACAAATAGTCAACCTGACAGACATCCAACCAGGCCAGGCCATCCAACTCATCTCTAATAATTTTTAAGAGAATATAAACTTCTAGCAACTTGTTTACGAATTGCACATTGTGGTTTTCATTAGAGTGGCCACACTTAACGTTTTATCGTCATTTTAACGATTTATATTTTAATATAAATGAAAAGTGCTAAACATTGGTAGGATAGTAAAAGGTGTTTCTTTAAGCCCGAAAGAACTTTAAATTGTACAAAATAATGCAAAAAATTTAAGTTTAAAAAAAAAATGACTAACGTTTGAATGATTTCGAGCATTGCTAGACGGATGTCACGAATAACACGAATAATGTTGATTTCCAAGTCTCCAATTATTGCATGAAACTGTGATTTTATGTAACCCCGCAGGATATAATCGACCTAGAAGGCCATATCGCGAAATCAACTTAGCGCTAATTTTTTAATTTAATAAGTCGCAGTATGGCATGTTAAGGTATCCTGTTAAAACCACATAACTTCAAAATTAATGTCATTCAAATTTGCAAACACAAAATCATTAATCATAGTGCAGTAACGATATCCATCGACCGTAACAAAAGTTCATATGCAACAAATGTGTTTATTAACAAGCCATTTAATAATTAAACTAAAACTGAACTATTCTCATCGATGAACATAAACTTGCGTCTAGAAGTTACGCGAAATGATAACTGCTTTTTTTAAGTAGATCTGGGTAATTTGGTAACATTTTTTAAGCGTCAATACATTCATGATGACAGTATGACAGTTTCGTTTAACAGCTAACCCTTTTGTAAGTTCTATTGAGTGTTAAAAAAAACACCCTTTATTTATTTTTGTTGTAGCTTTTTGAAGTCCTTCCAGTTGAGGTGACTTCAACTTTCTTTTGATTCGATACCGACTGGCATTGCAGTGCAATGATTAAAAAGTTTAACTTACCTTCTTGTTAGGTTTTACAATGTCTTTTTGTAGGCTGCCTTTTACAACTTTAACAGCATATTTTGGCTCTATATTGTTTATTGTAAACTAAAAGGAGTTTGCGGTATTTAAGAGCAAGATCTCAGTAGCTCTAAAGCATTTCAGAAATCTAAAACTTGGTTGTTAAACCGAGCTTAAAAATAATCCTGGAAAAAGACCGACTTCAAAACAGACTTTGTCTACCTATAACCGTTCAAAATTATCGCCACATACATCAAATTACATTAACTTTTGGTACACCTTTATATTTCATCTCTAAACTTTTAACTTGCTAGCACTACAGCTCCTTGTTAATATCAATCGTCTGTCTACAACTGTTCAACAGTTTGCCAATATACATCAAAT
Source organism: Gymnosoma rotundatum (assembly GCA_916610165.2). Taxonomy (NCBI): domain Eukaryota; kingdom Metazoa; phylum Arthropoda; class Insecta; order Diptera; family Tachinidae; genus Gymnosoma; species Gymnosoma rotundatum. The sequence continues at coordinate 113,017,913 of OU744340.1, read as the reverse complement.
TACAGCAACTATTGGGACACCCTTTAATTTCCAAATTTAAATGTTAAACTTGCTGTTGTAGTAGACTTAGCAATTTGGTTCTTTGTAAATTTTAAGCGTCTGTCTATAACAGTTTGGCAGTACACATAAAATTAAATGAACTATTGGGGCACCCTCTAATTTATAATTATGCATATTAATACTTCTTACTGTCATAGCAATAGATATACTGTCTAATTTGCAAGCGTTTTAATGGTTCAAAATATAGGCCCGTAAAGGTCAATTTACATCTCCTAGGGGGACACCCTTCAATTTATAAATTCGAATTGTATTCTTGTTGTTATAGCGGACTTATCAATACAGGTTCTTTGTAAATTTCAGCTGTCTGTCTTTAACGGTTCAAAACTAGGGCTATATACTTATATCAAATTACATTAACTGTTGGGACACCCTTTAACTCATTTCAAATGTATATATTTGTTATTATAACGTTTTTAGTAGTCGACATTCTGTCCAATTTACGGTTCAACACATAGGCCCAATAGGTCAATTTACGTCACCTATGATGACACCCTTTAATTTTTAGATTTATTTTTGTATTATTTTTTTTTTATTGGGAGTGCCCTTTATAGTTTATAACACATATGTATGTTGTACGGGGACACCCTTTAATTTTTAAGTTTATGAACTGTTTTTAAAACGGGGCCAATCTGTAAGCATCACCTTTTAAATTACAAACAATTTTAAAAATCGGTTCAAAAATGACTGAGTTCTGCAGGCACAAATATTAAAAAAGCAACATTCAGACGAATTGATAACCTCCTTTTTTTGAAGTAGGTTAATAAAATTAATTCTTTTAAACCATTATTAAATCTAACGCATTTCAGAAGCCTACATTCTGATCATTTGAAATTTATTACTGACTTTTTTTTTTTTTTTTTGGTGCAAAATTTGACGACGTAATACGAATATTATCTGGCAACTTTGATTTTCTACTTACTACATTATTAATGTTCATGTTGTTGCTTTAAAATTATATTACATGATACTTTTATTATTTTGAAGCATTGACGGTAACTTTAACGTCGAAACATCATTATGGACTAAAAACTAAAAAAACTAACACGAATGATGTCAACGACAGCAAACAAAACGTGCAGTAGAAAACCAAGAACGAATATAATTACGATTATTACAACTGCAAGCATTACGAAAGTATGTATGCGAAGCAAAACCGTCTCATGATTTAAATTTTTTATTTTTTTTTGTTTCTTTTTGCATTTTGTCCGGTTTTGGTATGAACAACAAACAGTATGCGAACAGTATGTAAAGAAAATAATTAAGTTAAGAGTTGCCAACTAACGTTTTAAATATGAAGATAGCCTTCATTATAGTTGCCAGATTAAAATTGTGACCATTAAAAATCGGTTAAGTCGCCAAATCCTTTTTTGGCAAGTTGTAAAAATATCCATTGAAAGGAAATTCGCCTAGATTTTCGTATATTTAAAATTTTTTCTTTTATTTATCATAATCACTAGAGTTAGTGCGTCACTTTTGTTCCAACATAACTCTTAAACAATTTCCGATTTTTTATTCTTAAAGCCTGAAAATAAATAATTATATATGTAAAAAAATTCAATATCTTTATAGAGACAGGTCAATGTTAAAAATGGCTGTTTTATGGAAACTTAAATTTTACGTCCATATCTTTCAGTTTTGAGGTCCGACTTCTCGTGGAATTTTCTGAAATCGTAGGTTCTTGCTAAGAAACCACAAATGAATGGTGCCATTAAAGGAGTCAACATAAACCTGTGCTGTTTTCCTGCGTCATTAAAAACCGAAACATTCGGTTGAGTGTCTTACCTTTCGTGAGACGTGCTTAACTTTTAAGTAAAAACATGTTGCGATTTCTTCTTTATTAAACATGTGCTTTTAACTTACGCAGGCATTTACACCGGTGACTTCTCCGAAACTCTTAATACTTTATTTCTTGTTGTTATATCTTTCGGTAAAAACCGTCGTCTCTGGCTGTATGCTTGTCACGTTTGGCGAACGCTTTCGATGTGAGAACACCATTTTTAAGTCACGTTTTTGTTAGTACAAACAAAATAACACTACTAACAAAAATGTGGCTTACAAATGATGTTCTCACATCGAAAGCGCTCGTTAAACATACCAAGTATACAGCCAGAGATGACGGTTTTCACCGAAAGATATAACAACAGTTTAATATTAACTGACGGAACAACCCCAATTAACTTAATACTTTATTTCTTGTTTCGTAAACCTGCTTGTTCAACCAGCACAGCCATCCAGACTATAACACGTTGTGACTCCGGTGAGATTCGGTACTCAAAATCCACTGATTTACTAACCAGACCTAACAAATTATCAACGAGGTCTTAATATTTTCATCTGCTGTTATAATATTACAGGCTCCTGCCCTTTATCTACAAAGGCAACAACCGGTTCTTTTCTTAAACTCAAGGCTCTGTTGGGGTTTGAACTCATGACCTTCTGCTTAATGGAACAAACAGATACCTTTACCAACTGATCTGCAAAGACCTCAATCGTTTTAACTGTTTGTTCAAGGTTCTTTTGTGTTTTGAACTCATACCTTGTGCTTTATAACACAAACAGGTACTTTTACCACCATCTAAAAGTCTACAACCGTTTTTTCCTTCTATTCAAGGCTCTGTTGGAGTTTTTAACTCATGACCTTCTGCTTAATTGAACAAATAGACACCTTTACCAGTTGATCTACAAGGGTTACAAACGTTTTTCTTTTGCTTAAGGATTTGTTGGGATGTGAAATTATGACCTTTTGCGAAATTTAACAAACAGATACCTTTATCAACTGATCTGCAAAGACCTCAATCGTTTTAACTCTTTGTTCAAAGCTCTTTTGGGATTTGAATTCTTGACCTTCTGATTAATTGAACAAACAAACACCTTTTCAAGGTCATCTACAAAGTTGCAATAGTTTTTCCTTTAGTCAAGGCACCGTTGGGATTTAAACTCATGATCTTTTGCTTAATTTGCAACGCAAGCAGACTCCCGTATTAGCGCAGGCAAGGCGGCTATTTACACAGATCATTTAATTTTTCCTATTGTTCTGTTTTTAATACTCACAAACACCACACATCTTAGTGGTGAAAGTAACAATTTATTTAGCCCTGTTTACCACACACACATGGGCATCAACATTATATGCTCTTTACTTTGTTGTTACAGTACAGGAGTTTCAAAATTTACCTTCGTAACATTAATTTGCTCCAATTAACTTATCTGTGATTTGCCTTCAATAGACTTTCTGAATGAAGAAGGTTATAAATTTATGGATGTATTACGACGGTTAAATTAAGTCCAGCGATTGGCGTACCTTTGATGTCTTAAATTGATTTGGATTTTAAGAAGAACTTCACAGTTTTTTTTTTATTTCAAACACTTTAATTAATTTTTAATTATATTCATTTTCTTTCCATATAATTGCCCTTCCTATCAAGAGGGCACTGATTAAGTCCAGCATAATAATTAAACAGTTTTGATTACAAAATTCCATTTATCCAGTTATTTTTTATTCAACTTTCAATTTTAATCACTTTTATAATTCTTTGTAGTTGTTGTTATATTTTTTATTTCTCTTGTTTTTTTTAAGTATCTGCTATCACGCTCCATATGCAGTTTTAAAATCAATCTCGTACAAAAAAGCGTAAAACAATGTAATAAAAAAAATCTGACACTTCAAATGCATTCGCACTTAATTGAGCACAGTTGAGGGCAAATGATGAGCATGCACCGGATTTTAAAAGAGGGGTTCTTAAAAGGCGTATTCTTGTAGTTAGTGGTTGTACAGCTTAAAAAGGAACAATAAACTGTATGTAATTATTTTCTTCCTGATTTATTTAAAAAAAAAAACTACGACGCACTTAATTCCCGGCAGATGGCACTCAATTGAGAAAAATCAATTAGATATTTTGACCGGTTTCCACCAAACCTCGTTTTAACACAACAAGAGAAGGTATACTTTGATCAAATCGTTAAATTAGTATAGAAACGCATGGACCTCATTAAGCATATCAATTTCATAGAATCTTTTAAAACCAGGGAGTTATTGAGCAAATCTTGGTTAAATTCCGATTCAGTTACCAGCTTTAAGAATTTGATCGAACGGCTAGTAAAAATAGCTGGCTCCGATCCTTTTTTTCGGTATAAGAACCAGAAAAAATCGAAAGCATTGTAAATTTATTGCAGTATAAATAAAATCACTTTGTGGTGCTACTATTTTTGTGATCTTTTATGTTGTAAAGTATTCAGCAAATAAGTAGCTGTGTGTGCGTGAATGCGACTATTTCATATTTAACAAATAAAGAACATTAGACTGGTTTCATTTTCATCGTTACGCTATTCTATTCAAATTCGCGAAAATTATTTAGCAACTTTACATACTTCTCTAAAAAAAAATCCACAATTAAATATTGTTATTTCTTTATTGCCTAGAAGTATGCAACACTTTGTACTCATGAAAACAGTTCCGTGGAGATAGCTGTAAAGAAGCTGTAAAGAAGTGTTGCCAGAAACATTTGGCAGTTGGATTAACATGCTGCCAGAACCATTTCGTAACAAAGCGAATCAATTACCAGGTGGTAGCGATAGGAAATCGCAGCCTTGTTTCGCAACTTTTCACAAAATGAAACTCAGCCACCTAGAATTTTATTTTTTTAGCGCAATAGTTTTCTTATATGTTCTTTTGACAGCATTTTGTCTTAAACTAAAGAAAAAGTTGTCTGATATTTTTATTAATATTACTTGCAGCTACTTAAAACTCTGCGAAAGGATTAAATTGTTGACAGGGAAATACCGAACGGAAGAAAGAGCGTTTTTGAACGATAAACAATAGCCCACAGATCGATGAGAAGAACTACGAAAAACAAAATGATAAGGCACAAATGTAAAAGCAAATTCCATATAAGAAAAATGATTAGTGATCCTTGGCATAGATAATTTTGTCTTGTCCAAAAAAAGAAAATAAACTGAAAGGAATCTTTAAAATAAAGACCAACATTTACGATTAATATTCCACTAAATTATGGTTTGAGCGTTGTTGACAGATTGATTGGCGGGGAATATTGCTATATAATCAAAGACTTAACAAGACACAGACGACAAGGTCTGAATTATATATAATTTAATTTAGTAGAATAAGGCGGTATTCAACCTTTGGTGCTAATCACCTTTAGGTTTTAATATAAAGGTAAAATGTATTCACTGTAGGCTTGCCAGATCCAATTTGCCAAAAAGCTTGACATTGCCCAAAAAAAAACTTGATTTTGAAAAAAAAACTTGACAAATAAAAACACTCATACTATTGGTTTTTATTTAATTTTATTTATTATTTATTTATCAGTAATATATTTTATAAAATAAATTTACAAAATATAGAAAAACAAATGCGCCGGATAACAGGACCAAATGCGCATGTATCGAAAATCAAATTAAAAGTAATAATACTACATTTATGGAACTACTAAACAGTGGAACATGAGTCGTTTCTAAATTAAATTAGCAAGAAAAATCAATAGAATAAAATTCAAGTGGCAAAATGATTATGTGATTAATGTTAACCGAAAAAAAAACTAAATCTGTAAAATATTGTGTTTCTGCAGACTTCTTTTGATCGTCCTTAAGTTCCCTTCAATGCTGCAATCAAGCAATTTATCCAAAGGTATATTTGTTTTAGGCAAGTGACATTCTGAGAGTATGTGTGCGACTGTAAGACCAACATTGCAGTTTCTACATATAGGTGGCTCAGTCCTCCCGTAGTAGTGCCTGGAGTTGAATAAAGCTTTACCTACCCTCAATCGAGCGAGTAATATGCAGTTATTCCTGGACAGGTTTGTATTGTAATCGGGCCTTTTTGTTGTTGTAAGTGTCGCTACAAATGGTGCTGTTATTGTTTTAGGCTGACATGGAATTTCTGTTACTTCTGGCATACTAAGGGCTTGTTTTGCTGCTGAGTCTGCATGTTCATTACCTGCGATTCCGATATGCGATGGTATCCATAGGACCCTGATTTTGTTTCTACTATTTTCCAGCCATAATATTTCGTTATAAGCCCCATTTTGATTTTTGATTAGGGCTTTGACTGCACTTAAGCTGTCGCTGCATATTAAACATTTTTTGCCACTTTCAACCGATAATGTTATGGCTGTTTTTATTGCAGAAATCTCTGCGGTAAAAATTCCAGTGTGATCGGGCAATCTGGTCTCGTTAACAGTAACGTATTGATTGTCAATCTGCTTTGCAATTGCGTAAGATGTTATGTGCTCTTTAAAAGAGCCATCGGTATAAAAAATTATCTCTGGAGTAAAATTATTGACCTTCTCCTGAAACATTTTTTTAAAGCATGAAGCGTTAGTTGAGTTTTTATTAAAAAAGCATAGGCTGTCATCTAGCTCTACCAAAGCTGTAGGGTAAAGCGATTCGCTGGGTTTTTGAGGCATAGGTGTGTTATACTCCGTCAGCAACGTCAATATATTTTTGATGGCTGTTGAATACATGCTAGTTGTCGATGCTATTCGATTCCAGATTTAATTTTTTTATTATTTTTTTCATAAAAATTATTAGAATAAAAACAAAAATATCGTTAAAAGTAAAAATAACAGAAACAATGTGAAAGAAACAAAAAACAATATAAGAATAAAAATTCAGTCGTTATATATTTTAGAGAAAACTTAGGCGTTATTTAAAAAAAATATAGGTACTATCTTAAGAAATATAGATAGTAAAAATATGCTCTTTCGATGTGTTTTTTAGAAATATAAACTTACTTTTTCAAGTATTATTACATATGTAGCTAGAATAAATTTGAGAAAAAAAATTAACTTACAAAAAACATTGACAAATCACTTTTTCACTTGACACTTGACGCGCATTAAAAAACTTGACAATCAGGCCAAATCAGGCCCGTCTGGCAACCCTAATTCACTGGGATTGAGTTCAAGAGGATTATTTTTGTTTAAATGAAAACTTTGATTTAAAACTCTTGCGACTCTTTCTGCGTGTGTTGAACGATTTTCGTAATCTAATTCTATAACATTTGAGATCTTGACTGTAAAAGTACGGGTGCCCAACGGAAAGGTATACCACTTTGTTTAAGCATTAGTCTTGCAGTTCACATTTGGCAGTCGTTAAGTAGACACGTGGCAAATTTATTATGTAAAAATTAAAGTTAAAAGTTAATCGTTTAAACATTTTATTAAAATAAATCATCGATTACTGCTACGATGAGAAAGTTACGTGAAATTTTTGGAAGAAGCAACGTATCAACAAAACGCACTGTTTATCGTGTAGTAAATGATTTCGAAGAAAGAGGGTCTGTAAATGATAAGGCCAAGCATGGACCACAACGTACTGCAAAATCGGCGGACAATATTACTGCTGCTCTAGTGTGAGTGTTCAAAACAATTGATTAACCTCAACCTTCGACGTCGTGCTCAGGAGCTTGGTCTTCAAAATACAACTTTGGCCACGATTTTGCAAAAGGATTTGGCTTTGTTTTCATTTAAGATGTAATTGAAACAAAAGCTTCTTTTATCATGCCATTGACGTTGCCGTACATTTGCCAATAAGATGTTACAGCTCGCCTATGATAACCCCGATTGTCATGAAAAAATCACAATGAGTGACGAGGCACATTTGCAGAATAGTGAGTTCTGGGAAATAGAAAACCTTCAAATATTTCATCAGAAACCTTTGCAACCATTAAAAGCGACAGTATGCAATTTGGTAAGGAGGAATCATTGGACCTGAATTCTTTGAAAATTAAAACGACGTAACGGTAGCTGCGTATGGGTATGGTAGTTATATGATTGAGAACGCCCTAACTGCATGCTCAACAAGACGGTGACACATCGCATACAGCCAGGATTACAATGAAATTGTTGCGAGATCTCTTTCAATAACAAGTTGTTTCAAGAAATAGTGATGTTGATTGGCCTCCTCGGTCGACTGATTTGACTGCTCCGGACTTCTTTTTGTGGGGATATCTGATAAGCAAACCAGAAACGCTTGAGCATCTCAAACAAAATATTCGTGATGAAATTAAAGAAATACCGCGTGAAATGTGTGAGAATGTAATGGAAAATGTACTCAAAAGGGTTCGCATTTGTGAGGCTATCAGAGGCGGACATTTATCTGATATTGTATTCCATACATAATTGTCGACATTAAATAAAACATTTATCAATATATGAGGCATTCTCTTATATTTAATCAAAAATTTTAAACAAACAAAGCAGTATACCTTCCCGGTGGGCACCCTGTAGATTTTAATGAACTAATTTAGATAAACTCTTTTGTATCATAACATTTTTACTTAATTTTAATTTCACTTACCGCAAACATTTATCTTCAGAGTGTTATTAAGCTAGCTGAATTATAAGTTTCTTACATAAATTGTTTATTTTAAACTTAAATATAATAAATATTTGTTTAAAATTTAAATTCAGCTAGCTGAATGAACAAAAAAATCTAACATCATTAATAATTACACATAAATCTTGAAATGTCATCCAATAGATTTTGATTTATATAAAAATACCTAACAGAAATATAAAACATTTTCAAATTATTGGATTGGAAGTTCAATTCAGCTAGAAAAAACTAATTAAGAACTTTTTCTTATTTCCCTTGATTAGCTAAATAGCTTTTTTAAGGATATAATTATTAAAACTGACATCTTTCTCAAAAAATACCAACTGAATCTGTAATTCAGCTAGCTGAATTGCTTATTTAGGGCCTAACACTCTTTATTCACATATTCATATTAAAAGTCTTTAATTTCATCTTAATTTTGTGCACGTGTTGAGACAGTTTAAAGTAAAAATGACTTAATTGTTATAGAATAGATTAAAATTTTTTTTATTCCATAAAAAATAAAGCCCCTCTAATATCCTAAATTCGCATAAAAAAGGTACTTTTTCATACATGTATTTAACCATGTGCTTCGTTTATACATTCATCTATTGATTGCAAGTATGTTTTTTTTTTCTTTTATCAACGCACATGATTGTTGTTATTGGTATGATTTCACATACATATTTACATGTGTGGATGCATATTTGTTTGTTTGTTTTCTTGTAAATGTGTTATTGTTTTATGATGATTGTGAAATTTATTTACTGTATGTTTCCATCCACCAGTTTCATCTATTCATCCATTTACATTTATGTTAACAGCCAGCTGATGGCTGACTATAAGAGTAAATGACAGACTGACTGATTGAATAAGTTGAATTATTTTTTTCTTGTTAAATTTTTATTCAAGTGTTTGTTGTTTTATATTGAAATCGCGTTTTTATTTTTTTGAGATTTTATTTTTATTTTTATTTTTTGGATATTATATCGATATTTGTGGTGTGGTTTTGTGTCACACCCATATGTGGCACATTGCATTATTTTGTCGATTGGTTTGTGTAACAAACACGTTGATTATGATGGTGGTTGTGCTATCGATGATGACGACAACATCGTAGGACAATAACGGCGATAATGATGATGATTGTCGCTTATTTAAACAAGAATAAAAATTTAATCCTTTAAATTTGTCTATGTATATGTAAGTATGTATGTGTATGCATTTTGCCATCATCAGTCCTTTAACAATTCGAATTATTCCATTTATAATAATTGGATGTGTTTAAAACTTAAAACAAAAAATAATAACAATAAAACACCAAAACACACTTTGAATATATATAAAGGGTTTTTCAAAATATGCGAGTTATTAACATCGCCATAACTAATGTCTGAAATATGACATCGTCCAAATGGTAGCAACGATTAAAGATTGCCTGCATTCCCTTTCACATTTAAATTAATTGTCTGCCAAGTTCCTGCGGGTGGTGCGGCATTTAATTCATCGTGTACTCTAATACAACTTCTCACGACTTTTAATAACACAAAGAAACAGATTAAGTGCAAGATTCTCCTACTCAAAGCAAAACAAGCACTTTATTAGAGAACCGAGCTATCAAGCGCTGTTGCAGAAAATACAGCTCCCATCACACTTGATCGAGATTTGTTTGCTGTGGAATAAACTAAATAAGTGGATTAGGGTGGACTAGGCTCGAATGATAAAATACTTTTATCACATCAGCAAAACATTGATAAGTCTTCTTTCTACTGCGACTCACTTAAGGCCAGGATTCACTATCATACTCAGTCGTACGACCTGTCAAAAATAGCATGTGTGCTAAAAAAGTATGATAGTGTGTATTAAAAGTGTAAGTGTGACAGACTGTTTGACAGATCTGGCGATTTTATAATATTTTAAAATAATTCATAAAATTGTTTGCTCTATGCGATCAGAGTTGGTTATTTTTAAGATGAGGAGAAATAAAACAACAAAATATTAAAACCAAATGTTTTTTGCATCTTTTTCGTATAATAGTGTGGCACTTACGATGCCATTTTGGAACCATTTTGAAACTAGGACAGAATTGTGTCAGATTTTCGTGTGATGAAATCATCCGAATCTTCCGCCGCCAAGGCAATTCTCTTAAATCTATTTAACTTTGTGTTTTTTTATTATTATTTTTATTTTGTAATTAAATGTATATAAATTTAAACAAATTGCTCACCATTTTATAACAATTGTTGTAAATTACAAAAAAAAAACAATTAACTTGCTTTACAAAACCTAAATTTATCTGTAAAAAAAACAATTGAAAAAGTCAAGCCTTGATAATTTCCGTTTCATTTGTTTACTCGTAGTTTAGCTTTAAAAACTTTTTTGTGTTCTTTTACACTTTGTTGCGGATTTTTGTTTGTAGTGTATGTAGACTACTAATAACCACCTGCATAATATATCATGGATGTGCATGCTTTTATCCATGTTTATAGGTATGTTTGTTTAGAAAATTTATTTTGTTACTGTTGTTGTTGATGGTCAAAAACCGAATAGAAAAACTAGTTAAACAAAAGAACTAACAAGTGGTTAAAAAATCAATCATCCATTCGTCGATTCAGTTGCAGATTTTGCATTCAACTATTTTTCTTTTATGTTGTTGATTATTTATTTATTCATGAGGGGTTGTAACGGATTTGTTTATAACTTTTAAATTTTAAATTTTTGCTTAAGGTGTTGACTGCCAGTTAAGAATGTCTTGTTTGCTTAAAACTTTAACATTAAATTACTGACAATTTTTCTGTAACATAATTCGATACTTTTTCAAGAAAATTAAGAAATGGTGTGGTACCACTAGCAAGTTGTTCAATTTTTCAAGCAACTAAGTTGCTGATAATGTTTACAAGTTTAAACGAAATACTTAGTTTTCTGCACGAAATGCATTTCATATTATTTCACAGTAAAGCATAGTACTCTTTTCATCATTTCGTGCGAGATGTTTTCAAAAGTACATATAAAAAAAAATTACAACGAAATAAATAAAAAATAATGTTGCTGAAGTAGTACTCTGTTTATTTGTGAAAAAGTCGCGAAATGTCTCTCGCAGCATGTTTTCCAATTAAAAAATGTTCTTGGCAACATGTTTTTTTTTTCAACTACGATGCGGCACTTTTTTCGTATGGAATTTTTTAAAAACAAAATTTTCAATTGATTTAATTTTTTGGGTACATTTAAAAAGAGAAAAAGATAAAAGTTTATTTAATGACACAGAAAAGCGTTTACTTATTACTGCAATTAAAAAACGACAACATGTATGGGATAAATCCTATAAGTTTGGATGAGTTGGGTGAGTATTTCTCTTCGGCTTCAATAAATTTTAAATTTTTTCCAGACAATGTGGTATTTTGAAGGCGATTAAAACGATAATTATTTTCTAATATGCTGTGTTCAAGGCGAATCAATTACCAGGTGGCAGCGTAGGCGAATTCATAATTTTTAGCTGGTAAAAAGTACTGTCAAACTTCATCCATAAAAAATTATACACAGATTTTTTATATATGGAGTTTGACAGTAGTGTTCACGGCGAAAATTAATGAATTCGCCTACGCTGCCACCTGGTAATTGATTCGCCTTTGCTGTGTTGGTACTAGTAGCTAATTGTTAAATTTTTCAAGCGAAAGAATGCATGTTGCCCAACATTTTTCGCAAAATCGAACAGAGTAATAGGCTTTAGAAAGAATTGTTGCAAGAAATATTTTGCTGTTTCTAAACATAAAGCTAGAAACATTTCAACATTTTTAACTAAAGCCTGGTACTGTGTTTGAATTTGTGAAAATTGTTGAGCAACATTGATTACTTCATGTGAAAAATTTGAAATTTAAAATATGGTGTCTATCTCGCGCTTTAGAAAAATTTAATGTTTTATTATTTTTCTCGTGTACTATATTGTTGTTTTAAAAATGTTAGCAAAAGACATATGATCAGCTGCTGTTTGAAAAATTTCGCATGAAATAATGCCTACTTGCTTTATTTCACAGCTTTGATAAAATGTTGCCAGAAACATTGTATATGTTTGTCTACAGTAAAAACAGAGTACTACTTCTGCAACATTTTTTCATGACTTTTTCATAAAAATTTTTTAAGAATGTAGTTCGACAACATACCGCATGAAAAACTAAACAGAGTACCAGACGTTACAGAACAGTGTTAAACTTCAGCAACTTTATTTTTTGTTTATTTCAAACTATTTTTTTATGTAGGGGGGTTTTGATAGCATTTGCAAGTAACCTTTGTTATTAAAATCGAATTGATTTATTAAGAAAGGTTGTGATATGTTAAGAGAGGTTGCTAACTCATATAATGAAACAATTACTTTTCAGTTATATTTCTATACTTCGTGTCTGTACCAAAAGTTACGAAAATTTGGCCAAATATAACAAAAAATGTAACCAAACGGCAACACTTGAGGATTGTTTTTTTTTTCATTAATCTGCAAAATCGCAATAAATCGGCCAATATGGCAGGCCTGCATACCATTTGTAGAGTTCAAAATTTGTAGAGTTTTTAATTGTGTTGGGTTGAGTACACAATTTTTATTACGACAGTGATGATACAGGGAACTAATATTTGGATTCAAATTTCAAGCTTTAAATAAAAATTATTCAGACATTTTTTTTCTGTTTAATGGCAACAAGAAAAAAAATCTTAACTAATATGGCAGCAAAAAAAATTATTTAAACGTAATGATGTCAACTTGTGAAATATAAGAACCCTAACAAAAGGTTTTGCAATATTTATTATTTTTTTTCATTTAGTTGTTTGTTAGAACAACAAGAAACCATGAGTAATTCCAACAATAACTACAAGAACAACAAATTTGAAGGTGAAATGACACATGATATACGAATAAGAATAAACAAACATACAATACAACATACGACTAGAAGAACTTAAATAATTATGTTTGTCGGCAAGCGACAAAAAAGAACTAAACAACAGCAAATACAAGCAGTTTTTTTTTAAAGATCAACAAACTTCGTTGTTACAACTAAAATGCATTTAAATAGAGAACACATTCAGCAAAAATTTTTAATTTCATGTTGGCTCCTTTTTTAAAAAAGTGCTCTTATTTCCCTTTTTAATCACTTTTTATTAAAAATTCACTTGTAACAATTGTTGATTCGAACGCTTGCAGTGCCTTTATATTATTCATGTAGGATTTTGTGTCTAATGTTTCGAAGGGTAACCCTCTTGTTATCGCCACAGTGTCTGTCTTTGCTTCACATGACCCTCTCACTAGAATCCTTTTAGCCAGACACTTAAAATTTTCTCTGATGTTGTATTGTTATGGCGGTGAAAACAAAAGATAATAAAAAGAAATTAAAAATAAAAATAAAGGGTGTGCCAAAAAAGTAACAAAAAATAATAATAATAACCAAGTAGGGCAATCGCAGCAATCTACGTAGAATAAGAGGATCTGGTTAGTCAAGCAGAAGACTGAGTTCGAACCTCGACGGAGCTACGATAGTAAAAGGCCCAGGTTTGCTGAACAAGATATCGAGTAGTTCGAGTGTCGCCGGAGTCGCAGTGTAATGTGTGAATGGCAGCATAAATTTGTTAAAAGCGCAGGTTAAATAAACAAGAGGTCGTTTGAGTGCAATTATAGGCAGACCCACAGAATAGGAAACAAAAGAGAAAAAAATTTTAATTGATCTGCTTGTACAGAGTTTTGGCGACATTTTGGTAAACATTAGAGGTGACAGTTCATATTTGGTCGTCGTAAAGTAGAGACATTACAGATTTATTGTAGAAAAATATTCGCTAAACCAACGTGTTTTTATTGTTAAAACATTTTATTATTTGAAAATAAAAACGGTGTGACGGTAACTGTGATTGGGGAGCGATATCGTAATATAATTGAAAACTTTTAAGCACCACAATAGTATGATTCGTTATTGATTAACCTGTGGCATCAACAAGACAATGCCACATCGCGTACAGCGTGGATTAAAATCTCTTTCCACAACAAGTTTTCTTAAGAAATGGTGATGTTGATTGGCCACCACGGTCGCCTGATTTGACTGCTCCTGACTTCTTTTGGTGGGGATATCAGAAAGGCAAGGTTTATGTAAACAAACCAGAAAAGCTTGAGCAACTAAAAAAAAAAAACAATATTAGTGATGTAATTAATGAAATGTGTGAGAATGTAATGAAAAATGCTCTCTAAAGGAAGCGCATTTGTAAGGCTTACAGAGGCGGACATTTATTTTACTTAACAATTATCAATATAAAATCCATTCTCTTGCATTTAATTAAATATTATTAACAAACAAAGCAGTATATCTTTTCGGTAGACACCCTGTATTTGTTATAAAAATAACACCACGTTTAACAGTATACTTTTTGTCTCATCTTTAATTCGAAACATCTGTTGTAAATAAGTGGCAACGCTTCTTTCACTGCTTCCTAATGAAATACATATATTTCAAGAAATCCTTTTTTATTTTACAATTTTGTAATGAAAACACTTTGTTCTTCTTAAGGTGATATAAACTGTGATATTTAATATGAATCTGAATTTTCTTCAACTAAATCTTCTTGCCATATTTCTTCTCTTCACGAGTTTATTAGAATTTTCTTCCTGAAAAAAATAAATGTCGCCAAAAAAAATAATACAACATGAAAATTTAATTTCTCTCACATACTCATACGGGCTGCTATATATATTTCTGGCCTGGCAGCACTGAGTGCAATCTGATATTTCCATTGGAAAGTTTGTCATTTTTAAGCATAATCGTACTCAAAACGTTTTGACGTACGACCATTATTTGTGTTGTTAACAGTGACTTGAAAAAATTAATATAGAAAAAAATGGAATTAACTCGTGAACATTTTCGTGCCATCATTTTTCACAACTTTCGACGTGGATTATCACGAAAAGAGTGCATTGATGAACTTAAATCTTTGTATGGCGATGAAGCACCATCCTATAGCACTGTGAAAAATTGGTATAATGAATTAAATCGTGGCCGAAGCTCGCTCAAAGACGAACTCCGTGAAGGTCGTCCAAAAACGGCTGTTGTGCCAGAGAACATTGATGCCGTGCGTGAACTCATAATGCAAGATCGACATGCGACATACCGAGAGATAGAGACATCCTTGGACATTTCTTCCACCAGCATACATTCGATACTGCATGAACACCTGGCCGTAAAAAAGGTTTGTTCTCGTTGGATCCCGCACAATTTGAAAGTCGCTCAAAAAAAGGCTCGTGTCGATTGGTGCAAAGATATGTTGCAAAAATACGATTGCGGTGCTTCAAAAGACGTTTATAAGATCGTCACAGGTGACGAATCATGGATCTATGCGTATGAGCCCGAAACGAAACAACAATCCACCGTGTGGGTCTTTAAAGACGAGCAAAATCCAACGAAAGTTGTTCGTAGAAGAAGCACTTCGAAGCAAATGGTCGCCTGTTTCTTCGGCAAAACTGGTCATGTGGCGACTGTTTCGCTTGAGCAACGTAGGATGGTCACTTCTGAGTGGTACACTACAATTTGTTTGCCTGAAGTCATCGGAGAAATTCGAAAAACCAACAAAAGAAGACGAATCATTGTTCAGCATGACAATGCGAGCTCTCACACATCGGCTCAAACCAGAGCGTTTTCGACCGGCCAAAACGTCGAATTAATGGGTCATCCGCCGTACAGCCCTGACTTGGCACCTAATGGCTTCTTCTTGTTTCCGCACATCAAGAAAAAAATGCGTGGTCAACGATTTTCGTCGCCAGAAGAAGCTGTTGAAGTGTTTAAAAACCATGTTTTAGAGGTGTCTCAATCGGAGTGGAAAAAGTGCTTCGACAACAGGTTTGAGCGCATGCAAAAGTGTATAAATCATGCTGGAGAATACTTTGAAAAACAGAAAAACCATTTTTGATTATAAATATTCGCATTTTCACTATTAGGCCAGAAATATATAGAGCAGCCCTCGTATTTATAATTTCAGAACAATGTTGCCGTTTTGGTTACTTTAAGCAAAATTTGTTATCTCTTTATATGATGTTTAGATGTTTAATTTTCTTAATTTTGGTTACTTTCTTTTAACCAAAATTTAAATATGTACAGTGCCGACAAAAGCAACAGCACTGAACAATATTTTGTTGGCGGATGATTTTAAAATGATTTTGTTCATCTTCGTATGCAGAATATGATCGAAAAGTAACATCGAAGGCCATAACTCACGGAGGAAGTTCAAGCATAATGTGATCATGCTTTTCATATTGCAGAGTGGTACCAATTCATTTTACAAAATGTTGTGCTTTTTTATATAAAAGAAGAAATGTTTTTTGTTTTGGAACTTTCAACAAGACAACGACCCCAAACATACGAGCAGAAGAATAATCGTCAATGCTTTATAATATTAATATTATAGAATGGTCTTCAAAGTCGCCTGACCTAAATCCGCTAGGGAATCATTGGACTGACATAAATAAAAGAATCCATGATTAAGAACCAACTCACAGCAAGCAACTTTGGGCTGTAATTAAGAAGTTTTAAAAGAGAACTCCCAAAAAAATATGTGAAGAATTGGTTGACTCCACGCCAAGGTGCTGCTCTGCTCCTTCGTTATTACCAAAAGCCGTTATAATAAAAAAAAAAAATATTTATTTAATGAGTTCATTTTCTTTGGTGTGTAACAAACATAGATTTCCCATTCAAATCAGGAAAATGGGCATTTTTATAGGACTCAATTGATTTTAATAGAGATAGATTTCAATAGAGTCCTAAAAATACCCATTTTCCTTTTATCTACCTCCGTCTTCTAGTTTACAATCTACGTTTTAAATTTCATTAAAATCTTATATCGGTACATTTTAATTTCTTGGCACATTTTATTACTTTTTGGAGAAATTTCAGTTACAAAATTTTTTTATCATGACAACACTGTTTCAGAATTTATTTGTTAAACTCCTTGTCCTTAAGCTTTTGTTAAACCTACCATAAGGTGTTTGCTTCTCCTTTTCCAATTAATGGCAATTTTTTTACATTTAAAATTGATTAAACATTTATTTAAATTTTTAAAAAAAATATTATTTTCCGAAGTTGTATTTAATTTTTTTCACCACGCAGGTCTTAAAGGAAGAGAAATTATTTCTCTCGAATTCAGATTTTTTGCAATTAATTTTTTACGCCTTATTTCATTTAGTGTTTTTATTTAAGTAGAAATTATTATTAGAAGCGCACGTTGTCATTTCCTAAAAAACAAAAAACTCTAGCTCTTCATACTTTAAATAGTTGCTCTTCCATTCATGTTTGTTTCAAACCCAGCCGAACACACTTGTTTATAAACATAAGAACCAGCTGGATTTTCCTGGTTGTTGTGTTGTTGTTTGGCATTCTTCGTTTACCTTTTAGGAAACAAAAAAACAACACATTGCTGTTCTCTCTCTCTCTCTATTTTCTTCTCTCTCAATATATTTTTTTCCTTCTTTTTTTTCGGTACTTTTTGAAAAATTTAATTATAATAAGAGAAAGAGAGAGAGAGAGAGAAAGAGTCTTTCTGGTTCATTAAACATTGAGGGTTTTGTTTTGTTTGAAATGGTTTTATTTTCAGTTTGTAAAACGAGTATTTTGTTGTTGTCAATCCTACATATGTTGCATATTTGTGCAATAGTTGTTGGCTCTATTTAAAGTTTAAAACAACAATAATAAACTTGCTTACACTTAAACATGTGTTATTGTTATTGTTTGTGTTTGTTTTTTTTTTTGGGCTGCCACAACAACATGTGTTCGTTTCTGGTTTCATGCTGCTGGTTTTGTTTCTATTTCCTTCTTTATTTGTATTAACAATTTAAAGTTTTACACCTACAGCGGGTTCAAAGCTTGTCGATTGCATAAAATTCAATATTAAAAACAATCTATTTTATTAAATATTTTTCAATATTTAACTAGTTTCTTGTACCCGGTATTGTTCGATTATTTGAGAGTTCTTCGAAGTTTGGCAGGTTTGATTTTAGTTGTGTGCAACTTAATGAAAGTATATATCGACGGGACTCATAATGGCTGCATTTCCAAGATAATTTAAGAGAATTTTATGCCACCATTCTAGCAATACGGTAAGGAAAGTTGAAGGAAATCGGCTAGCTGTCTTAAAAGGAAACTTTGTGCTCGGAAGGTTTGTGCAAAATTGCCTGCAGTGACTTCTTGCTTGTTGATACCATTTTAAGCAGCTAAATTTAATTCTTTTTTTGTAATACTTTAAAAGTCAACAGGAACACAGGCAATTGCTCCCTTTCATCAACTTAGAAAAATCATTATTTACAATTATGGTACCGTAACTTTTGTTGTTGGAAATGGGAGTTGTTCTTTATAAAATAAAATATTTCTTAGAATTGCGAAATACAAAAGAAAAAATAAAAAGCTTTCATCAGCGTATTTAAGGAGTTTTTCTGGAGGGGACTTTAGCCCTTTAAAGAAAACGAAATAATTAGTTCATTTCGGGGCACTATATTTTTTCACGGAGTGTCTTAGCCCTCCCAGGCAGAGATTTCTAAGCCAATGAGCGCTTCTTATATATAAATTTAAATAAAACAAAGTGTGATTAAGATAGCACTCCTAAATTTTCCTACTGTTGTTATTATGTATGGAATATAAAATCGTGAAAAAGTCCGCCGCAGCTTCCAAAATGCGCAATACTCTAAGACTGGCGCATATATCAGGCCGCATATGACCGAAGACATGGATTATGTTGGCTTTGAGGTCTACTTAGTTTTTGTGGGTTATTTCAATAGACCTATTAGTTAAGAAAAAGTCTAACGGGGTCAAATCACTTGATTTCAGTGACCAATTTACATCGCCTCCGCCTGAGATTACCATGTATTCAAATCGCTCGTGCAGAAAGTCCAATGTGATATTAGTTCTGTGGCATATAGCGCCGTTCTATTGCAACCATATCATTTCATCTAATTCAAGCCAAAAGAAGTAATGACCTGGCCAACGTCGTTCTCAAAGAAATATGGACGGATAACGGATACTGCCGAAAATCTATACCAAAATGTGACCTTTCACGATACATTGAACGCTTTAGGAACTTATGTGCTATGGCATCGTCTCAAAGTCGACAATTTTGTTTATTGACATACCGATTCATCCAAAAATGGGGCTCATCCCTGACGAACAACCACTTTAACCAGAAACCAGTTTTGATAAATAAAAAAGGACCAACTTCAAAATTTGGAAGTCCTCATTAAAAGACTCTATAACATAGCTATAGAGCAGCTTAATATGTTCGCTTATAACGTGCACTCGGATCTAAGTGATGAGTTTTTCCAGACTTATTTACCTGAAAATTGGTTTGTTGAAATCTCAAAAATCTTTTGGTGTGTGTTTTTAATCATTGCACCATCTGCTTTTAGCCAAATTAGCAGGTGGCAAACTTGGACTATCATTGCTTGATGATCGAAGAAGCTGTATGCAGACTTTTTGCAACAAGTGTAAGTTGTTGTGTTTATTGAATCGAAAACAAATTAAAAACCTCCACAAACTGTTTGACATCAACTGCAGTTTTCTTGTTCATAGTTAAAGTGCATGAGGACACAAACATAAAATAAAAAAAAATATTTGTTTTTGTTTTGAAATAAAGATTTTTTCACAACGTGCCTTGGCAAAACGTGTTATAAATACCCATCAAAAAAACCAAAAAAGAAAAAAAAAACAAAACAAAAACAGGTTTAAATTTTCTCATCCAGATATTGTGTATCTGGTTTTTGCTCCAAGTTTCTCTTTACAATTGCAAATTGTTTGATAATCACGCTCTCCACAGCTTGTTTATCAATGTGACCGTAAAATGTTTAGTAGAATAGGAAAACTTAAAATTACATGGTTTGTCTTTGTTGGGTGTGGGTTTTAAATGAGTGGAACAAAACTACTGGCTTTGTTTTGCTTTCTATTGTTTTGAAAATACACCCACATCCGTGTTTACAGCATGAAGGAAGGAAGACATGATAAACATGCACTTGTTTGGGCGTATGTGCATTAAAATTGAGAATGACTGAAAGAGAGAGACAATAAGAGAGTATAAATACAGTGCTTATCTTTATCTGTGCTTTAATTTTGAGAATTTGTTTTGTTATTGTTTTTTTTAATTTATTCTTTTTTTTTTGTATTTTTGGTGTAACTTAAGAGCGCATGCTCTTTAATTGTTAGTGTTTTTTTTCAATACAAATTTAAGCATGTTTTGTTTTTGTCTTTTGTTTATATCGTTATTTTTTATAAGGTTTTGGTTTTGTGTCTGAGTTTTGTTTTCACTACTCTTTGTGCTCCTGGGTCTGTTGTATCCCTTGTAGTGTAAATATTTATTGTCATTATTTTATTATACGCTTTTATTTATACATTGTTTTGTTATTACTTTTTAAACATTCCAAAGCGATTATACGAAAATAGCCGTCATCATACGTGCATTTTCATCTGCTACTTTTTACTTCTTACTTTTATCTAGTTTTTTTCATTTCCTTTTAGTGTTTTTTTTTTTCAAAATTATAACGAATAACACAAGCGCACACATATATTTTTTTAAGTTAAAAGGCAAGTTTGCATGTATCCATTTATTTAAACAAAAACATGAAATCTACGTTGTAGAAACTTTTATCCTGAATATGTTGGCATTTCATTTTGGATCAAAGCGGTCAAGGCACCAGTTGCCAAACAATAGTGTAGTTATCCGCCAAGTATTATGGACTGTTAATCTCAAATGTCAATCGTAGTACATTCAGGAACTTGAATTATGAAGCTAAATGACCAATATAAAGAAACACTATTAAAATGCATTGATAACGTCCAACCTCGTTTGCTGATCTAATGCAGCGCATAGATGTATTTACGAACAAATCCCATCTCTTATAATTTTAATTGAATTTATAACAATCTTCCTCTTAAGTTCAGAATGGCTGCGATGGAACAATTTTCTCATAAAGACCAGGAAAACCAATATAATCCTTGGGAGGTCTGTTACCAACTTTTAAACATGGTGGAGAATCAATTATGTGGTGTAGGGAATGGACGGATCAAAGTTATAAAATCAATTATCGATGGCAGAAGAAATTATGTTGCCTGATCCCAGTGAAATATAGGTTCAGATCCTGAAGCCGGAAAAGATAACGTTGCCAACCTTCATATAATTACCTTCGTAGTTTTTCATTCTCATAATTTTGATTGACTGCGGAAAGTGAAAAAAATTCGGAAGTAGGTACTTTGAATTATAAAAGAAAAATTATATGAAAATAAACAAAATTACTCCCTTCAAATTATGATGATGCCACTTTTTTATTATTTTGTTCCCACGGAATTCATAATTGGGGGAATCTTTTCTCGAAACAAATTTTTTCCGTGGGAAAGAATTTCCGTGAGAATATTCTTGATTGGGCTGAATGATTAAGAATCAAATTTAAGCCCTATCCAACTAGTGCTAACTGTCATATTGCGCTCACTTTTTAACATTTATGATCAGTATACTTCTGCAAATTGACTTTTGAACAATACTTCCAAATTACCTAGATTTAATTTGAAACCCAGTCATCAATTGAAGAACTTATAGACAACTTTGTGATTTTTTAACGCAGATATTCGTTCATCTATCTGAGCAACCCATCCGCTGTGGATACATTTTATATCACATACTCTCTAAATAATTCAATAACATCAACACGTCGAAGGAATATGCTGACTGAAAAGAATATCGCTGCTGTAAATGAAACTTGGAAGAAAAATCCAATTTTATCGATTTATCTTCGGTCGCAGGAATTAGGGCTCTTTCCCTCCACTACATGGAAAATTTTAAGTAAAGCTTTTGGCCTACGGCCGTAAAAGAGCCAGCAGATACAGAAATAAAACCCACGATACCATTATATACATCGCTCTTTCTCTCATTGGGCTCTGCAGCCCATGGATATTGATCTGAGGTCTTGTCGCTAAATTTCTTTGAGCGATGTGGTCTAATTTTTTGCCTAACGGGTTTTTTCATAAACAGATATTACAGACTCGATGACATCCAGAGAAATGCACCGTTTGATGTGGTTTACAGGCTGGTGGCATCGTTGTTCGTTATTTCTTCAAAAAAAAAAAAAAAGCAGGAGCTTACGTTATTTCGGATGAAGGTCGATTTTTGCTTGCAAATATGGATGAATTTGATCTGAGATTGATCGAGATGTGGTTTCAATAGTATGGTTTTACGTGGCACACAGCGACAATCCACTTATTGCAATAAAAATTTTTGCGATAAGTTGATTTCGAAAAATGCACCTGCTAATTGGCCTGCAAGCCTGTGCAATTTAACCCCTTCCGATTATTTTCTGTGGGACCACTTGAAATCACTGTTTTATGCTGGTGCATCAGCAAGAATTGCTGCATTCGAGGCCAATTTTGCACGTGTTATATGTAACTTACGGCCAGCAATGCTCAAAAAAGTAGTGGAAGAGAATTGGATGCCTAGAATGCACTACTTCAAGAACCGTCTCGGTGCTCATATGCCCGAAATCATTATCCAATTTAACTTTAATGCATTGATCTTTCGTATAAACATTTTTTTTTTTTAAATTAAAACTTAATTTTTTACACTAAAAAGTTCTGTCGGGCTGCAAAAACACCAAAAACTGTTAGATTGTGTCTTAGATAAGAAATAGACCTAAATAAGTTGTTTCTTTCGCCGCTAAGAACTGTGAACAGAATAAGAAAAGTTATGTTTCAATTATCTGCAGACCCAATGGCAGCTTTAGTAGAGGTGTCCTATTGTTTGTTAAACACAAGGAGTATGAGTTCAAATCCCAACACAACTTTTTTTTCTTTTTTAAAGAGAAGTAGCATTCCAGGCAATAAAACCTATTTAGTTATTTTCGTAACCGTGCTACATTCTTTAGAAAAGGGATAGATGAGAGATAAGAAAGGTGGTGAAAGGAGAAAGATGGATAAAGCCATTTTATTAGTTATTTTAATCCGCCGGAAAGTATGCTATAAAGAAGTACCGACAAAGAAGGCTGCATGTTTTAAGTGTAAAGAAAAATAATTGTTGTTGAGTAGCTGCGGTCAATTCGCTCTTTGAAGGCAGCATTTCAAACCTTCCGGATTCTCGATTGAAAAGCGAAAATAATTGTGGCTTGGACGCGGTAGATGAGGTCGGTCTGCCTTGATTGTAAAACAAGGAAATCATAACAATAAATTGAAATTGTTGTCATTTTTAAATTAAATTATTTATTAAATCGACTGAATACGGCTTGAATTTGTTTTATGAGTTTTTCAAATTCTGTTTAGTGATCTGCTTGTAGTTGTCGCTTTATTCTGAACAACAGGTGAGAAGGGAGTTTCTACAACAATCACTTAGGAAGGTCCTAATGCCTTCTTATAGGTGGACCTATCGTTTAAAATGTGTCGGTCCTTACGGTATTGAAATATACTTATTTTAAGTTTTTATAAAATTTACAAAGGAACAATTCTCCAAGTGTAGTTACAGAAATGTTGCTGCCGTAAGTTATCAAACTCGATTAATAAGCGGCTGAGATATTGGTTAAACAACATCGACTGCTGATAACTTCTGAACCAACAGTTGCGAGCAAAAAAAAATGCAACACTGTTATTTCCCAAATTGTTTTGTTTTCAACCGATTTCCAAAAAATGTGGAAGTCTTCAATTCGTTTGAATTTTTTTTTAATGTTTATACCCTCAGAACTCAGTAATTTCTTAACCGATTTTGATATTTTTTTTTTTTTTTTGTTTATTAAAAGGTGATGCTTACAGGTGGGTTTTATTAAAAAAAAAAAAAAGTTCATAAATTTAAAATGTAAAGGGTGTCTCCATACAACACAAATAGTTTTTATAAATAAACCATGACGGATACCCATATTAAATTTAAACAAAGTTGGTATCATTCTAGCTTCCGATAACAATAGAAAGTAATAAAAATAAAAAAATTATAAGGTCACCCTATAATTTTACCTAATTTTACTTATATGGCCATATCTTTTGAGCCGTAATAGTCAGATACTTGAAAATTACACAGAATGTAAAGATATTTAAAATTAGAAGTTAAAGGGTGTACCTATAGATCCTGTAGTATGATGTTATAGACAGACAGCTGAAATTTCATAGAAACATAAAATTTTTAGTTTCATATTCGACGAATCGTCTACCCGTCTGTCTGTTGCGAAGCAGGCTTTTTGCATCAGTTTTAGGTTTTCATCTGTCTGTCTTAAACAGGTTCATATTGAACCTGAACCCTGCAAACATTTTCAATCGTCGAATCTTCGCCCGCGAATCGCCGGCAAGTTGTCTACAATCGCGAGCGAGTTAAAAATTACCTTCAAGCGATTCGCTAAAACGCTGCGATTCGCGAATAGAGTTCCGCCGGCGATTCACAATTAACGACTCGCAGGCGAATCACAAATAGCAACTCGGCGGCGATTCACAGTTAACGACTCGCAGGCGAATCACAAATAGCAACTCGGCGGCGATTCACAATTAACGACTCGCAGGCGAATCACAAATAGAGATCCGCAGGTGATTCGCAAATGCTGCATTTAAATAACGATTTCTCGTTATTAATTTAGCGGCTTCTCTCTTACTTTTCAACTGCAGTGCTTTGTTTGATAACATTTTGTATCAATATATTACTTATTTATTTATTTCTTTTTGATATTTTATATTTCCGCTGTACTCTTATTGTCTTTTTAACAGACCCTTCACAGATCACTTGTCCAACTGAAATGAAAATTTTTCTAATTGCTCTTGAAACCAAATATTTATTTTCCCGTTACCTTTAGAAAACAACAAAAAATAAAAAATTCCATCTAAAGTTATGAAAAAACACTGATGACTCAACTCAAATGGATAAAGAATGCAAAAATAAGTTGTTAGAAATATTTCCCGTTACCGGTGTACGCTCGCGTATTCATCGCTTAGTTGTAAGGCATAGGCAATGGTTAGCGATTTCTATTCCCTGAGCAGAATCGCGTAATCTTCGCCAAACAAACCATCGCCAAAAATCTCAAGTTTTTAAGGAAGTTGTATTACTGTAACCGTTACAACAACAAATAATAAAATGAAAAGTTGAAGAGTATACTCTATACAGTGCCCCGCACAAAACATGATTTTCAAGCACTAGGTAGCATTCTTCTTAGGACAACAGGCTGCTATGTAGGACCCTTACTTTAGAGAAATGCTAACAATTACGAGAGACCGATAGGAAGGAGGGCGAAAGTTCCAGGTAGTCAATTATCAAACAGGGGACAGAAATCATTCCATTTCTGCTGGTCATCTTGCAATCAAATTTGCCGCATTTAATGTACGGTGTGATGTGCAAGTTCTAACAGGGGCACTTAGTCCCCTTTCACACCTTGTAACTTTTGTTTCTTGTGGGAGAGATATTGGGAAGAGGTTCAAAGGTTAAAAATACGATTTTAAATGAGAATTCAAGAAAATTACAAGAACTAAAATATCCATGTATGGACGGAGACTATTTTGTTGCAGATCATCACGTTATTTACTTTTCACAATATTTCTTCTTATTCCTTTTTTGCAAATTTGATACGCATAAATTTGAAAGAAATGATAAATCATTATTTCTGTTTAAAAAAAAAGTATTTCCTTACAAGATAAAAGTCTTTATTATCACATGTAGACTAAATTATCTTCTTTCTTTTATAACATTTTAGTTCACTAACGATATCACCGAAATGACTAATTTCATACAAAACGAGTCACGGAGTTTTTCTATTTTAAATTCTGATGAAGTGTAAATAGGAAGCGACGCAGCCCATTAAAACCCTCTTGCTTATTTTTGTTGTTGTTATTATTCTTGTTTTTCATGCAGCATTTTACAATCAGCCATTGACATTACGATTACAACATGTGTTTCGAACGCGTGCTCTCTTTTAGTAATTTACAACTTTCTTCTCTTATTCGCTCTCCTTTCTATATCTCTCGCTTCTTCATATTTTGTGCTCAATTTATTTCTCTATAAATACCACACTGATTTAACATATTTGCATGCATCTATTTTCTATTTTTTTTATCAACTTTGTAAATTGTTCTCGCTATCATTTTTGTTATTATGTTCTCGCTGTTTCTGTTTTTCAATGTGTGGTTGTTTGTTTAATGTCATGCGTTACATTATTACAACGTGCACTACAGACGACGACAACAACCCACAAATAATTGCTGCTTTATTTTCTTTTTTTTTTATTTAAAGTTGTTTGCTCCCCTTTTTTAAGTGTGTGTGTGTGTGTGTGTGTGTGTGTGTGTGTGTATTTGTGTAGGAATAAATTTTGTTATTGTTTTCTATATTTAGCATGAAATATAAAGACCTTGTTTCACGAGTCCTTTTTAGCACAGGTTTTGACTTGAAAAATAACAAAAACAAAATTTCAAACGAAAATGTTGGTTTTAATAAAGTGAATCCAATATCTTGTTTTATTTTGTGTTGTTTTATTTTTGCAAAGTGTTTCTTTAAACTTGTTTATTGAATTTCTTGTTTCTCTAGCCCACCACATAAAAAACTATTACAGATTATTTTAAATAGAAAAGCTAGTTTCATTCCCACTTTATTCCGGGTAAGTTTATTTGTCAACCTTCAGCTAAATTTTTTTCTATAAATAATTTCAATTCACAGCCTTAAAAATGCTAAAATGTGCTTCTTCTACTGCTGTTTTACAAAGTCCAAATTTGACTTTAACTAAAACACTTACTTTCCCTTAAGACTATAAATTATTTTTTGTAAGGTTTCAGGTAATTTTGTTTTTCTTTAGGAGAGCATAATTTGTACGTTGTATGATTCAGGAGAATTCATAACTCTATTGAATAACGTACTTAGGAGGGGTCGATGTTAAACATTTCAAAATTTAATTTTTTTTTTTTGTTTAAAAAAAAAATGTGTCACAGTGTAGGGAATAAGACATTATTTAAATGTCACAATGGCAACGCTCAGATAGGTTTATTTTTCATAGATCCGACCACTGCCCAGGGCAATGTTTAAACTTTGATTTCGGCTTCCAAAAATTCAAGAAAATTAAATTATTTTTAAACACAGGGTTTCTTTTGACCACAAATACAACCATGTAAATTTATATTAGATTTTTTTTATCCTATTACTTGTCCTGTGTTTCTTTACTTTGTGGCTCTTCCTAGATTTGTTCGTAATCACGATATTTTATTTCTTATGATTTTACGAGGTCATGGTGAGGTTTTATAACCTTAAGTGGGAGGAAAATATATCTTACAGACCCCCAGCTAGGGTGTTTTCTTTGAGTGTCTATCAGGTTTCGGTCCACATTTTATTTAATTAACTTATGGTTTTTGACTAGATGACATGATTTTTTTTTGTAGCTGCTCGTATTTATTGGCAAAAGAATCATCCCAAGATGGTGAGCCCTAGCCGGTGCTAAATGCCAACTTCACAGTAAGACCAACAATCTGGCAACCTTCGTTTTACTTAATTTTTTTTTTTTACAACCGATATGCCTCCATTTTAAGCTTAGAAAAAATTTTAAGGCCCTAAAATAAGATTCTATTAATGATCACTGCATACCACACCCCCCTGCTAGATAAAAAAAACGAACCTTCATAAAGACCTAAACGTTTCATTGATTAAAGCCGAAATTGTGAAACATGCAATAACGCATATGGGGAAGCTTAAAACAAACCCCAATCCACTGGCCCGTAACTGAGGTTGTGGTTTATACACTTGTCTAACAAGAAGTGACATTTTTTCTCTATCGAAATACAGAGAGATGAATCCTAACGTTATTACCTGCTAGGCTTAATAAAGCATAATTGTAATTACTTTAAAGATGCAATAATAAATAAAAACCACATTACGCTGTGGCTCCGGCAAGACAAGTACTATTCACTTTTTGGCTACGGCAAGTTTCAAACTCACGATTCTCACCGATTACCAAGCAGTCCCTTCAACCAACTCGTCTACAGCTGCTACACACTGTTAAGCTCTTCTTCTACTAAACATCCGGTGAGATTTGCACCTGAGCCTGACAAGCTATGAAGACTAGATTTGTTCGATCCGTCCACCATAAACTCCTCTACCATTGCGATGTTACTTGTCTTCCTTTTTCGAAGTCCTCCATTAGCTAATAATAACCAGAGTTCCAAAACCCCTCTACCTCTAACGAGGCTTAATTGTCAATTTCTATTGGAATTTGAGGGTTCATCGCCTTAAGATTAATCTTAAAGATTGATCTGTCCTGCCCTTGCGAGACATTCCTTTCCATCTCTTTCGGATTCTTCCCTTGGCTGGTTAAGACCGGAGTTTTCTAAAGGACTAAGTTCTGTTTTTAATAAAAGATAATGATGTTATTGCCGGTTAAAAATTTTGAATTTGTGTGTGAGTGTGTGGTAAGCAGAGCTGTAAAAGTTGTTATCTTGCACCACTAACAGAAGTGGTAAAACAGAATAAAAAGAAAATTTATTTAATACTTGTTAAGCAGCCGTAGGGGCTCCATTTTCAAGAGTGTTTGCTTCTTTATTAAGTAAAAGATCATGAGTTCAGATCCCAACAGAACCTGGACGGATAACTCGGAAAACAGCAGTTCAAACTTACCAGAGTCTGGCTTAGAAAACAACAAAAACAATTGTTGTGTAGAAGCGGTATAAGGAGGAAATCGTAGTCCAAACTTTAACTGAGCTTTAATTAGTTAGAAAATAAAAACATATTGGTTTTTGACAGTCATGACTGAGTTGGTTGAAAAGATCGTAGGTTTGATTGTCGACGGAGCCCATTATATTGTGGTCTGGATTGCTGCGCTGGTTAAATGTGTTTATTTGCTACAAAAGGCCTCGAGTAATTGGAAATTTCTCGGGTAAAGAGAATATTGTTCTGTGAAAATCTGAGTTAGTTTTGAACGCATGCATAGTGAACAAAGCACATTTCAAGTCACAGAAGAAACAAGAGACAAAAATAAAAAGTACAAATAACAGCTGAGCGATTGTATTTGCAATTTAAAGGATAATACCTTTTTATAATATCCAACAATTACTTTTCTCCTTTCTTTAAAAACTTATCAAAATAGTAGTCAAAAGTTTTAGAGAGAAAACTTTTTCTTTTCTTTTCCAACAATTTGTCTTAAGTTTTCTACAATTCATTTCATGTTATTTCTGTTCATTAACGTACATAAGCATATAAATTTTTATGACTCGTTCTAGAGAATGACAAAAAATTATCGTTAATTTACGTCACTAGTTCGTTATGTATTAAAGCAGTAAAATAGCATTGTAATTCATTTTGGAAAATCAGTTATTATTGTTCTTTTTTTTTTTTTTGCTGTAACATCTAAATTATTTTTACAAAAAAGTATGTTTTTTATTGTTTTCTTTAATTTTTTTTATTTCATTTTATTTATTTCTACTAGAAATTATTCAAAGATTTCCGCTATAGACCGCAACAGACGCCCACTTGAAAATTTCTTGGTTTTTTTGTTTTTTTGTCCGACAAAAAACTTCCTTAATGCGACAGAAAAGAATCTTATTTCAAACAAAACAACCCTTCTTAATTTATGCCCACTTTTTGTTATTTTTTACTTAAATGTTGTGTTAAGAAGCAGACAAAACTCCCGGTACAAAAGTTGTTGCTATTTTGGTTTGTACACGTTACCAAATACATACATGTCGTCACTAATTTATATATTTACTTCTCACATGTTTACAAAATACCTGAGAAATTTTAACATGAAAAAGTTTAGAGTGGTAAAATAAAAAAAAAAAAAAACAAATAACAGCAACATCACTTGAAAAATCATAACAATAATTTGTATTCCTTCTCCATGTTTATTCTATTCTATAGGGTTGTTTATTAAATCTTTGCTTTTAATTTAATGTAGAAAATTTGACAGTTTTATAGCGTTATGTGACATGATTAGTCTAATGTTATGTTAACGGTAACGTGATGTCAAAATGCTTCTATGTGGTTTTAAGATTTTTTTTCTATTCTTTTTGCTTTCTTTATTACTGTAACGGGAAAATATAAGCAAGGTAACAAAAGCTTATGAAACAACAACAATTTTAATACATTGCAAAACTAGAACTTAAGGTCTGTATGTGTGTGAAGATAAATCTTAAAATTTTTAGCTTTGATACAAATCTTTTAATTTAACAGAGCTCTGTTAAAAAGACAACATAGCCCTGTTAAAGGTATTAAAATTTAGTTTATGCATCCAAATTATAAATTTCATGGAAACATACGAATGATGGCAAAACCAAATAATATTTTTTTAGTTTATAAAAAAAAAATCCAAATATGATTATAGATTTTCAAGCGCCCTTTTTCAAACAAAACGCAATTTAAGATTCTCTTATACATTCCCCTAAAAATTGTGATAGTTCAGGAGAAACTGTTTATGTTACAAAGAGAATTATAAATTTATTGACTCTGATACGAGGGCTGCTCTATATATTTCTGGCCTAATAGTGAAAACGCGAATATTTATAATCAAAAATGGTTTTATTGTTTTTCAAAGTATTCTGCAGCATGATTTATAAACTTTCGCATGCGCTCACCTCTAAAACATGGTTTTTGAACACTTCAACAGCTTTTTCTGGCGACGAAAATCGTTGACCACGCATTTTTTTCTTGATGTGCGGAAACAAGAAGAAGTCATTAGGTGCCAAGTCAGGGCTGTACGGCGGATGACCCATCAATTCGACGTTTTGGCCGGTCAAAAACGCTCTGGTTTGAGCCGATGTGTGAGAGCTCGCATTGTCATGGTGAATGATTCGTCTTCTCTTGTTGTTTTTTCGAATTTCTCCGATGACTTCAGGCAAACATATTGTAGTGTACCACTCAGATGTGACCGTCCTACGTTGCTCAAGCAGAACAGTCGCCACATGACCAGTTTTGCCGAAGAAACAGGCGACCATTTGCTACGAAGTGTTTCTTCTTCGTTCGTCTTTGAAGACCCACACGGCCGATTGTTGTTTCGTTTCGGGCTCATACGCATAGATCCATGATTCGTCACCTGTGACGATCTTATAAACAGCTTTTGAAGCACCGCAATCGTATTTTTGCAACATTTCTTTGCACCAATCGACACGAGCCTTTTTTTGAGCGACTTTCAAATTGTACGGGATCCAACGAGAACAAACCTTTTTTTACGGCCAGGTGTTCATGCAGTATCGAAATTATGCTGGTGGAAGAAATGTCCAAGGATGTCTCTATCCCTCGGTATGTCGCATGTTGATCTTGCATTATAAGGTCACGCACGACATCAATGTTCTCTGGCACAACAGCCGTTTTTGGACGACCTTCACGGAATACGTCTTTGAGCGAGCTTCGGCCACGATTAAATTCATTATACCAATTTTTCACAGTGCTATAGGATGGTGCTTCATCGCCATACAAAGATTTAAGTTCATCAATGCACTCTTGTCGTGAAAATCCACGTCGAAAGTTGTGAAAAATGATGGCACGAAAATGTTAACGAGTTAATTCCATTTTTTTCTATATTAATTTTTTCAAGTCACTGTAAACAACACAAATAATGGTCGTACGTCAAAACGTTTTGAGTACGATTATGCTTAAAAATGACAAACTTTCCAATGAAAATGTCAGATTGCACTTGTCAGCACTCAGTGTTGCCAGGCCAGAAATATATATAGCAGCCCTCGTACTTGTGACAAAATTTCTATGTTAAATACCTACAGATAATATCTTAATACTTACATATAATATAAGTGAAAACATGAATGTAAAAATCGGCAATTCTACTCTTGATTTTACACGTCGTTGACAAACACTGTCCTTTAATAGGGAATAAATTTGCAAACAACATAAAAACAGGATTAAGAGCACAAAAATAATATAAAAAAGTTATAAAAAGCAAGACGTAAACAGGAATAAACTAGAATTAAAACTTAAATAGAAACGGTTGTAAATGATGTACGTTTTCTTTCTTGCTACGGGTCTCTAATTGGACTTGTTTCTACTTTTTTCTCTCTCGTTATAAACAATATTTAATCATTTGTTATTTTATATTCATGGTTTTTCTTAATATTCTCTTTTTTGTTTTTTACTCCATATGTTATAGTTTCTGCTGTTTTTCTGCTTTTGTCTTTTACTATTTGCACCATTCAAACAATTAGAACGAAAAAAGAAACACAATTACATCGTTAAAGTTTTAATTCAACTCTGCTACAAGACGAACACTGTGATATGGAGAGTCTTTTCTGCAGATACCTACATGAAATAGAAAATAGATTCAATAAAGAGTAGGCTTGCCAGATGGCCTGGATTCGCCTGAATTTTCCAGTTTTTTATGTCTGGTCCAGTTTCCAGGAAAACTGCAATCAGTCCAGTTTTTTCATATTTTATATTCTTTTATAAGGAAATTAATATTTTGTACAGAAAAATTGCGTTCTAAATACAATGAAATTACAACTATATTTGCAAATGTTTAGATTTTATCTTTTTCTAACTCCAATTATTACCGTCCGTCTTTTTTCAAAAATGTGATAAAAATAAAGTCAAAATCTGTAAAAATTGGTCTCATTTGTTCTTTCCATTCCAATAAGCAATGCTTTTTGCGAAAGGATCTTTAGTAATTTAAATAATTTATACTCTCAGGAGAGACATAGAATTTCTTTCGACTTAATAAAGGCTGAAATTTTAATAAGATTAAACTTTGATGAAAGTTGCAAAAATTTTCAAACTTTTTTGCATACTAATAAAGCAAAAGAGTTAGTAAATTCTGTAAATAAAAATTCAAAATATATGTGGCAAAAGACATATACTATATACCTATGTATAAATAAGTACTTAATATAACGTAAGATTAAATTAAATTGATATGTTAACGTGTGTGTGTTTTTTTTAATTTTTAATAAAATTTCACTTTTTGGAACAACAAGTGCATTTTAAACAGGTTCAGTTTTTTTTCTAAAATCCAGGCGCAAATTTTACGTTTTTCAGTTTTCAGGCTTTTGGGATCTGGCAAGCCTAATAAAGAGGCAGCGGAAGGTTAAAAAAGTGTATCCACCACTTTGTTTGTAAACACAGTATGCGCAAAGGAAAGACTCACTTTTAATAATTTTCATCACAATAAGGGCTGCCAATAGTTTCCTTGCAATTGTTTTATGGTTTTTCTGTGGTAGTCAAGTTGGTTGTTTTTCAATAACACGTTCAAAGCAGACGATGCATTTACAAAAATAACTGATTAGTACAGACTTGGAGCCGTCATCATCTTTGACTCGTACCTTACCTTAAATAATGCTGGGGTAACTGTGGTTTATACCTAAATCACGTCCACTCTAACAACGCTAATAGATAAACTGTATTCACCCAGTAGCAGTAGCATTAGATTGTGAAATTTTTTCAAAACAACGAAGAAAACTTGGCATCCCCATAGACTAGACAGTGAAGTGTAAAAAAATGTTGATAGAATACGATGGTAAATATATATTTACTCTCTGGCATATTTCAAAAGCTTGACATAAAACAAAATATATAAAGTAGATAGTAAATAATGAGAGCCCCTATACAAAAATGAGAAAGCAAGAGACAAAATGATAAAGAGAAAATTATAACAAAACGCCCCAACGTGCAATTTCTGATAATTACCCAAGAATAAAAAGCAACTCATAATTATTTTATTTTTTCTATAATAGAATTTCTATAACATATTGGCTGGTTGAGGGGCACAATGTACATAAATGTATAAGTCACACATAGAAGATAGATGAAATTATTTCTCGCTATTGAATATATTTATTTACATACTTATGTATGCATGTATGTATGTATGGCTGAATGTAGTTATTTTGTTTTTGTTATAAAATGTGCGGGTTTATTTGCATGTATTAAGTGAGAGTCATGTGCCAATAACTGGATTGGATGGTTAATTTTTCTTTTTATTTGAGTTTTTATAGAAGTGAACAACAAAGAAGACCAGAGAAAAAAATTATTAACTTTTTTTTTACTTAATATTAAAAATAACAACCAAAATAGTACATATATTGAAAAATAACAAACAAAGATAATTATATCAGAGATTGTAGCACAACTAGTAGAATGTTCAGCGTTGTTGACGACAGCAACAATAATGATGATAATGATCATCATTATATTGTTGTTGACGTTGATAATAAATAGCTCAAAGAATAACAATTTTCATATAACAAAAACAAGTTAATCACATAATATAATGTTTAGTGTGGCCAGATGTCGTATATTTTTTTATTATGCTTAAAAGCATGTTTAAACGGCAAAAAGATCACCGCTCGCTTAATAATGATTGTGAAGTATACCGTTTACACGACACATACAAATGCTTCGCTTTGACTTCTGTTCTAAAATTTTATTTTTCATTTCATTTTTTTTTTTTGTTTGTAAATAATTAAATTTTTAATTATAACACTTTTAATATTGTTTTACTTATTTTGTTTATTTTTATGTACAGCTAGTTCAGATAAACTTGCGATAAAAATAAGAGAAGGCAGAAAATTTTCAAGCTTCGCAAGTAGATTCACACTGAATCGTCTCAAAACAACATGCTTCGCTCTCAAGATACCAAAGCACGTTGATTCGCTCATGATTGGTCTGTGAATTATGAATGAGAGAGCGAAGCAAGAATATTGGGCTCCGTGGAAACATAGTATAAACCATTAAAATTTAATGTTATTCGTTTTCTTAAAATTGAAAATTAATCATTATTGTAAATGCTAAAGTTTAGATGGAAAATTTTAAACTGGTCTCACTGACGTGTTTGTCAGTAAAATAATTTGTCAGGCAAGTGCAGTTCGACAGCTGTTTTTTTTTTATTTGAGATGTCAATTTATATATAATAAAATTTATTTCCCATATTATACATGGATACATTCATAAGTCGCGAGCTGAGACCCATTTGTATTTGTTATTTACCTGTTTTTGTTATTTAAATACTCATATTTTTATTAATATTTACTCGTGATAATTTGAATCTGCAATTATCTCTAATTTTTTATTGTTTTTAGTACTTTTCCTACTGCGAAGCAATATATAAGCCCATTTGCGTTACCAATGTTGTTTAGACGTCACTACATGATAAATAAATGTACATTGTTTCAGATTTTCTTTCAGTTCCCACGATAATTTTTGTTTCAATATAATGCCTACAAATTGCTTATCTTTAAGCTTATTGCGCTCAGTTTTGTTTTTTATTCTTTAAGATCACCTCTCATTTTATCGGTCATCTTGAAAGGTGGATGTAGGGTAGTTCTATAATTTCCTTTTTTCTTAGCTTTTCGCTTTCATTGTAAACTTGGATTCTTATAATTTAATATTTGTGGACTTTAGGATCATTGCGCCACATAAGATAGTGGATCAATACTTTTTAATATCGATGCGCCTCTAAAAGTGCTGTATAATTTCTGAATAGTGGCGGATTGAATAGATTAAGTCCAAACTGTTTTCTGTTCAGTTGTTATAATGGTGGTCAAAATAATGAGATTAAGATAATGTAAATAAAAAGTTTGAAGCATAAGAAATAAATTTTCATAATGACAAGTAAGAGCGCTATGCCGAATATTTTATGCCCCTCACCATATACGTTTGTAAATCTATTTTTGTGAAGTAACTCCAATCAAAAAATCAAATATTGGGGTGACAAAGAATTAAAAAATTTAAAAAAATTTTGGTACTGCATATATATAATTTTACATAAAAATGACATCGGCTCTTAATGGGATAAGCATTTGCAAAAAATTTTAGTATATTCTTAAAGATCTCTTCAAAAGCTTTAAAATGATATCCATATTGATATTTTAAAAAAATTTGAAAATTTCAGAGCCCCGTAACTCGGAAAATATGGACGATCGCCAGTTTTTTTACAATGATGTTTTTTTTTCTTATTTTTTAATTCTCTATCGCGCCATATATTTATTTTTTTTTGATTTGAGCTAGTTTATTGTTCGAAATGACTTGAAAAATTAGAGGTAGGCGCGGTGTTTTGCCTCCTGTCTCAAAGGACATGGACCGATCATGCTGATTTCCAATAGCTCCTCTTTCGACGCTATGTCTGATATTGTTGTAATACCGGTGTGTTCTTTACTTTAAAAATACTTTGTATTATATATTATAATAATTGAATTTAACAATGTATGTTTTGATAAACTTGTTTTGTGAGTCGAAGAAAAAATATTAAGACGTGCAGTTGAAATTTAAATAAATATTAATATTTTATTACGTTTGTTGATCCTTTCATAATATAAAATAAGAGGTTATGGGCCCAGCACGCTTCCACTGCGTGCTGGGCCCGTTGATCAAGGTCAAGAATATAATTCTATAAAAATGCAGACGTTTTGTAAAAGTAAAGGCATTCAAATTGCTAAAACAGTAGCGTATACTCCTCAGCAAAATGGAGTGGCAGAGAGGTTCAACCGAACAGTACTTGAAAAAGTTCGAGCAATCATGATTGAAGCTAATGTACCAAAATCATTGTGGGGTGAAGCACTTTATACAAGTACATATTTAATCAATAGAAGTCCAACTAAGTCTTTATCGTGTCCTA
Organism: Gymnosoma rotundatum; assembly: GCA_916610165.2. NCBI lineage: Eukaryota > Metazoa > Arthropoda > Insecta > Diptera > Tachinidae > Gymnosoma > Gymnosoma rotundatum. The sequence goes on along the minus strand of OU744340.1, from coordinate 112,981,000 downwards.
AGACTCCAGCAGAAATGTGGTTCAATGAAAAACCTGATTTAACAAAACTTAAGGTTTTTGGCTGTTCTGCATATGCTTGGATTCCAAATCAAAAACGAAAGAAGTTAGATCCCAAAAGTACGAAATATACAATGGTGGGTTATTGTCCAAATGGTTATAGATTATGGGAAAAAACGAAAAGAGTTATAGTACTTTCTCGAGATTGCAAATTTGATGAATCGTCCTTTCCATTTAGGCAAATTGAAAATAATACTAAGATAACAAAATTAATAGTGCGTGGAGATAAAAATGTCTTAGATTCGCAAATTGAAGAGCTAACCCAACAAGAGGGGGAAAATGATAGTGGCGTTGTGTCGGTTGAAGAAAACTCAAACCCTAGTGGCGTTGTGTCGGTTGAAGAAAACTCAAACCCTAGTTTGGAAATGATACAGCAAGAAGTTGAAGAAGAAAACATACCGAGAAGAAGTACGCGTGTAAAAAAATTTCCAAGTAACCTTACCGAGTTATATGAAACAATATTTGAAGCTATTTCTAATGATGATGTTCCCAAGTCATACTTAGATATTGAAAAATCATTACATCGTGAGCAATGGCTTAAAGCAGTAAGAAGTGAATTGGACTCTATGGAAAAAAACAAGGTTTGGAAGGTTGTTGAAAAACCAAGTAACCACAAACTTCTTAGATCTAAGTGGGTTTTTGTTATTAAATCTGACTCGAATGGAAACCCAGTTCGTTTCAAAGCAAGATTAGTTGCAAAAGGGTTCTTACAAAAATTCGGCATTGATTATGAAGAAACCTACTCTCCGGTTGCAAAATTAAGCACATTGCGTACAGTATTGGCTGTAGGTGTTAAAAAAGGATTTACATTTTATCAGTTAGATGTAAAAACAGCATTTTTACATGGTGAACTTAAAGAAGAAATTTACATGGAATTACCAGAAGGAATGAAAGCTGAGCCAGGGAAGGCCTTAAAGCTAACCAAATCCTTGTACGGATTAAAGCAAAGTCCAAGGTGTTGGAATAAAAAAATTAATACAGTTCTTGAAGAACTTAACTTTACAAGATCACAACACGATTATTGTCTTTACGTAAAGTTTATTAAAAGTGGAATAATATTACTGTTACTCTATGTAGATGATGTTTTGATTGGAGGAAACGATCACTGTGAAATTCAACGTGTTAGGGAAAAATTATCTGAAGTTTTTGAAATGTCAGACTGTGGGAAACTTAGTTATTTTCTTGGTATAAAAATTGAATATGACATTCAAAATGGAAGAATGTATCTAAGCCAAACTTCAAGTATTGAAAAAATATTAACAAAATTTGGAATGACGGAATGTAACTTTGTTCATACTCCTATTGAAAAAGGTCTACAATTACCACGTGCTGAAGATGAATCTTGCAATAAACCATATCGAGAACTTGTGGGGAGTTTGATGTATTTGATGTTATGTGTGCGACCTGATATTTGTTATGCCATTGGATACATGAGTCGATATCAGGAGAATTTTGGTGAGATGCATTGGTCCATCCTGAAACGAATTTTAAGATATCTTAAAGGAACTAAATCACTTAAACTACAATTCGACAACAACAAAGAAAGCGATAATATTCTAGTTGGTTACGTGGATGCTGATTGGGCTTCTAACACAGATGATCGGAAATCTACTAGCGGGTACATATACTATGTATATGGATGTCCAGTATCTTGGTGCAGTAAAAAACAAACAACAGTAGCTACTTCATCAAGCGAAGCTGAGTATGTTGCTTTAAGTTTGGCTACCTCAGAAGGCTTATGGTTAAAAGGAATTTTAGATGACATTAAGGTGACAACTTCTAAACAGCCTTTTTTACTATATGAAGATAATGCTGGTTGCATTGCTATGGCTAAAAATTCAGAATGTAAGAGATCGAAACATATTGATATTAAACATCATTTCATTAGAGATCACGTGCTAAAAGGTCATTTGAAGATACAACATATTTCAACGAAGCATCAAGTTGCTGATGTTTTTACAAAAGCCTTAGACAAATGTAATTTTGTTGCAATTAGAGAATTGTTAAAGTTATCTAATTGAGAGGGGGTGTTGTAATACCGGTGTGTTCTTTACTTTAAAAATACTTTGTATTATATATTATAATAATTGAATTTAACAATGTATGTTTTGATAAACTTGTTTTGTGAGTCGAAGAAAAAATATTAAGACGTGCAGTTGAAATTTAAATAAATATTAATATTTTATTACGTTTGTTGATCCTTTCATAATATAAAATAAGAGATATATTGACATATTGATTATTTCTGTAAAGTTTAATTTAAGCACCAACACAAATGAACAGACGGACATCGTTCAATCGCCTTCGCTATGGTTTTTTCGTAGTGAAGGGTATAAAAATGGAAAATGGTTGGTTTTATGTACATTTTAGTAACTGACGTAGGCAGCCCCGAAATGACCATATAAACGAGTTTTTCGCTTAATAATCTGTAATGATTCCTTTATATTATAATATATGTAATAATACAAAAAAAGTTGGAAATAATAGAGAGCATGGTACCTACATATCTTAATGCACTATGCTTTAGAGTTTATAATAGAAAAGTAATTTTTATATAGACTTTTTTTACTTTTTTTTAAAGTTTATATTCTTAAATAATCTGGTTACACTGCTTTCGATAATAAAATAAATATAATCAACACACAACAAATACACAGTTACAAAATAAACTACAGGGAGAGAGCCAATCCAGCCAGTCACGTTCTCAACAATAAAAAGAGAGTAAAGTTTTTTGTATCTTTTTGCTTTTGCTTTTTTTTTTTTTGCTTTTATTGGTGTTTTGGTAAATGTGCCCTGGTGCTGTTGTTATTGCTGTTTTAATTTCTGTTATGTACACTCGTATGGTGTCATTGTAATATTTTTTCCTTGGTTGGATTTTCAGTTGCGTTTTTGACGCTGCACAGTTTGCATCACGTGAGAATAGTAAAACAAGAAATATATGAAGTAGTTTAATAAACAAATACAAAGGAAAAAAAAATAAACTTGGATATAAATATAGAAAAATTGCTTAAAATTACTAAATTTTAATTGAGTATGCTTTATAACAAAAACTGAAAATCAAATCGTAACGTCTCTTTATTAAATAGAAAGGTGTGTTGTTGTGTGAAAAAAATATTTTATAAATGTCTTGAAAAGTTATACATAAAAAGAACCTGTGCAGAAGAAAGAATTTTTTTTTTTGCCAGCCATAATATTTTGTTTGTGCAAAACAAAAACGGAATTTAGCCAAAAAGTACCTTAATATTTATAGCTTTTTCTTAGTGCACATAGAAGTGAAATAATGAAATGATAAAACTTAAGTGCCAACATCACCAATATTTACATACAACATTGCCGTCATCCACACACAGCAATCAACCAACCAACCATTAATAAATATTATTTGTTTTTTTTTTTTTTTTTTGTAAAATTCAGTTTTCAGTTCAAGCAAACAACAGCAAAATCAGCAACAGCAGCAACAAAACTTAGCATGAAAAACAAAATCAAACCAAATCATACCATCCCATCAATATCAAAAACAACAAGTCAGTCAGTTAGTCAGCCAGCCAGCCAGTCATCCAGCCAGCCAGTCATCCATCCAACCATTTATACAATATTCATCCATTGTATTAAGTTTTGCCTTTTGTATATTTGCTGTTGCTGTTTTTGTTTGGTATTTAACAGAAAAAAAATATATATTTTATTTTTTCAACAAAAATATAAAAATGTCTCAGTGTTTTGTGTGAAGCTCTCTTGTTGTTTGTTTCTTTTTTATTAGATTTTCTGTTTTTGCCTTAAAATTAAATACGTGTTTTGTACGCATTAATAAACTTGTATTCAGCTCTTCTTTGTTTATAGAATGGATTTTTTTTGTGTTTTTTTTTTTTTTTTATTTCTGCAAAACTCTTTGCAGTTCTCTTTTTGTTTCCTAAATAGTTACTCACGCCCTAAAGTTTTAAATATAGACAATTACAAAAATTATTAAAAAAAGAAAAGTAAAAAAGAAACAATTTGTAAATTACTTTAAACTTTTACTGTCGTAGGTATTCATTAAATATTAAAATAAATGTTGGATTATATTTTAGGACAAATTTATCATAAAACACATTTCAAAGTTATTTTATTTATTTTCTTTTTTAAATATGGCAGTTGAAAATTAAACCTCGTTCTAAATATTAAAAAAAACAAACACTTCATTAAAAATATAAACAAGTTTCTACAATTAACAGTGGGCTAAATAAGTAAACAGGCAAGCATTCGAGTTTTTTTTTTGTTTGTTTTTGTGTTACGTTTGCATGGCTAATAATGTCAACAGATATTATCTACGTTTTTTTGTTTTTAGCACATTAAAAGTACTTATGGCGTCTTTGCTAATTATTTGCTACAAAAAAAAAAAAAGATTGTATTAAATTTGGAATAATTTGCAGAAATTTTATTATTTGAGCAAAAAATGTGATCCTCTATGGGTAGAATTCTGTCACACAAAAAATATGCAACTCTGGGTGCAAATTATGTTAATCGACAAATTGACATGTATCGAAATTTACATTTAAACTCTATTGTCCGCTGCAAATTAGAGTTGTGTAGTTCGTAAACGATCTAGTTCAATTGAACGACTCACTCTTTTTACTGAGCGCCTTTAATAGTTCATCATTATTTATATGAAAAGAAATATAAAATTACAACTAGAGTGAAACCTTAAAACTTTTTTTGATACAAATTTAGGAAAAACATCCGTTTGTAATCAGAAAATATATTATTATGCACTAATATTCTTTTTAGTTTTAAAGGTTTACAAAAATAAATTCAGATAAAAGTGCATACTTATATATAATTTATCTTTAAATTATTTTTCAGTTGCACAATATTTTATTAGTATGTGTGAATATGTTTTTTAATTGGTGTGAGCTACACAAATCAACTGAATTCGCTCAATTGTTTTCTGCTCACTGATTGAGCAATTGAACTAAAAACAATTGAGCTAGACATGTCAACTGTATTCGATCATTTGTTTGTGCTCACTAAGTGAGCTTTGAGCGTTCTAATAAGCTGAGCTGAAAAGCGTGCTCACTTTAAGGAGCTGAAACTATAAATCGAACAGGATTTTCTAAGAGTCTATTACCCCTTTTTTATTTTGTACACACTATTCTTTTTTTTAACGGCTACACACACAAAACGAATCAATATTTTTTTTCTTCCCAGTGCAAAAACGGCTAGAAATCTTAAGTCCTATTGAACTATTTTAGTTAGGTTAAGTAAGGTTACCTGTCTTAACTTGAAAATTAAAATTAAACTGGTTCCAGCTATACAAAAAGATCAGCTTAGTTATCTACTACGGCCCTTTCACATCAATGAGTCTCATTAATATCCAGTAAAAGTTTGGGTTTAGACAGCAGTCTTATGCAATTGCCAAATGCTTTTAAGTTGATTTTTATACAGTCCTACAGTTGTAAGGTTCTTGCTTCTAGAATACTCTTCTCTGGCTTCAGGACGGTAGAAAATTTTTTCAAATCATATGCCATACTGTTTCTTAACCTGAGAATTTAATAACCGGCTTCCATTTGGTTGCAGTTTCCCGAGTTGTCATGATAAACCCCATTCATGATTCCACATACTTTAAAGACGCCGCCTAGCTCGCCTAGGATTCGATCTTATTGACATCAATCACATTTTTTTATACTACGGCCACATAGAGATTAATCTCACTTAACGAAGTAGGTCTCATTTGACATTTACGTTTACAAAGGAGAAGAAAAGAAAATACTACCCTGGGTTTTTTACACGATAGATAATATTATGTAGCATACCATTAGCAAGCTTCAGCTAAATTAGTTTTAATATTGAAAAGGGGATAATGTGGTTCCCCCTCTTCACAATTGACTCAACAAAGTACTAATGGTGTTGACATTATTATAACGGCCGTAGGAACCAATGAGGTTTCTAACTGTCTTTGGGACGGTAAACATATCCCAGAGGGTTCCCACCCTTCCCATTTGATACGCCGTACATAAGATGTACAATAACAAACTAAATTGTTTACTCTTTACAAAAGTGCCAAAACCATACAAACGCGTTAACACAAACAGAAATTTTTGAGGCAAATGTTATGCATTCGTATTGCCTACACAACCTTGACACAGGGGCACTCTTTTACACTGCCTGTCTCCTCTTTCCTTAGCTTACTTCTATGCTTATTTTCTCTTTTAATTAGACCAAAACTATAATTACAGTAAATTCACTTTTTCCGGTTGCATCATCAGAGCTGTAGATCCAATTTTTTCTTAAAATACAGTCGTGCCGCGATTATTCGTTATCCTAAAAACGGGTAACGCCGATTAACCGTGATGGTATAAGATCAGTCTATTGTTTTTTGCTTGCAAGGTTTTAATATTATTTGCTTCGATTAACCGTGATTACCTCCGTGATGGCAGATTTTTTTTAATTAACTTCAAATTCATACATACATACAATATACGTAATAAACATGAAGCATTAATTTTTTAATGAAAATGTGTATATACACCAATGTTCACTTATTATATAATAAAAATGCTAAAAAACTGTATACTCAAAATTATTATTCTATAAATCGTAAAAATTGATTATTCGTAATACTTCTTGTCCCGGCCATCACGCATAATCGAGGCCCGACTGTAAATAAAACTTCTATAAGTCCCCTTTCACACACATCAAGTTTGACTCGTCAAGTCTTGAGTTTTTGGGAGAAAGAGGAGAAGAGAATAGAAAGAGGTATAAACCTGACCGTACCATCAAGTTTAAGAAAATTTTTTAGGCCGCAGAATAGAAGTTGCAGAAGTTGATAGCAAAGAAAACGAAACTTGATGAAAAAACTTGACGGCGTGTGTGAACACGAATGCAGGTTCAAAAGAAAATTAATTAAAAACTGATCAAGTAAACTTGATGTGTGTAAAAGAGGTCTAAGGTCCACATTTTTTAGTACATCAAAATATTAAATTCCTCAATATGAAAATTAAATAAATAAACAATAATAAATAAATTAATATTAAATTCCTTTTACTTGCATGACGCACTGTAAACCATTTACTATTTTTTAGTCATTTACAATGTACTTATTTGTTTACTACAAAGAGTGATTTTTAAAAAGGAGTGAGAGAGAGATTAAGAGAATTAACGTAAGTTTGTTATTTTTTTTCTGTAATTGTAAAATTTTTAACTGTTTTTGGAGCTGAATTGTGTGCATGCTTTTTAATTTTTGTTTTTATTTTACTTGCAATCATATACCTATACCTGCTCACATATTTACATTTTTTACATATGTATAAATGAGGAACGCCCAGATTGCGCATGTTGAAAGTTTTCAGCCCCTCTTTCACGGGGAGCTCTTACTTATTCTCTTTATCAACCCAAATTGCTAGATAGAAAAAAAAAAGAAGTGTAATTTTTATACATATTTGTGAAAACTTTAGAACGAGTTGTAAGTGTTTACAAAGAGGAGGAGGAAGAAGAAGAAGAAGAAGAAGAAGAAAAAAAAGTAGTTTCTGTTGTTGAATATTCTTCCCGACTCCCCAATTTCTTTAATACTAGTTTATTTTGTTTTTTTTTTATTTAGATCTTCTTTTGGTTCAGCTTCTTCTATGTTGTTATTGTACACATTACGTGGTTTGTTGGTTTTTGCCTGGTGGTCGTTGCCGTCGTCATTTCTGTTGCGTTTCAAAAAGTTGCGTCAGTTTCACATTTACTTACAGTCGGTTAAAAATTTCACATCACAGAAAAACAAGAAATAAAGATACGGACAAAATATTCCAAAACTGAAAACTAACATTTAAATAATAATTTTAGCTAATCAAAAAACAAAACAAAAAAAAAAACTACAAAAAAAATCTATTCTGAGAATTTTAAAAATAAATATGTTAAAATAAGTTGTTGATTTGTTTTTTGTTAGTGTTTTAAAAATTAGTTTTAAAATTATGAAATAATTTTTTTTTTCTTCACACAAATTTTTAGTGCGTTATAATCGGCGTCTCGCAGTTGTGCGTGTTTCTGTGTAATAATTGTGTGATTAATACCCGCTTTTTATACCTACAAAACAGTTTTTAAATGTAGCAGAAATTTTTATCCTTCAAGATATTATTATGTTGCTCTACTAAATAAAACCGAAAAAAAATCCACCAGGTAATTATTAATTTCTGTATATGATTTTTTTGTTGAATATTTTTTACTGAAGATTTTCGTCAGGAAAATGAAAAACCTTTTTCCTTGTGGGCTTCAAAATTTTCTCTATTTTTGTTAAATGTTTTTGTCCTTTTGTGTCCTTTAGCAAAGTGCTGGATAAAAAACGGCAACCACCACATGCACTGTGATTTGTTTTTGCACTTTTGGGTGCCGCTTTTATTATTCAACATTTTAATGTTTCTCTCTCTTTTTGAAATCATATTTTGTAATGTTCTCTATAAATCTCTCTCATTATCTCTCTCTTTTGTTTTCATTGGTTATTCTTATGTTAAATATCCTGCTGCTGCAGTGCGTTAAGTAAATATCTTATTGTTTAAAGGAAATTTATTAACTATCTATTGTTTTTTGATTTTTGAAAACTTCTTTCATAAAAAAAATTCTTCTGTTTAAAGTTGGTATTAGAAATGGGGGGCTATTGGATTTTACTCTCTTGAAATGTAACAGGTTGCTTAGATGCGAAGTTTCCAACAGAACTGTCAAAGGCAATCGATTTTTTTGAATGTTTTTTGATGGATTCTTGTTACAAAAAAATTTCCCTATAATTTTTGCAAAATTCTTTTGAAAATACACTTTCGAAAAAAAGTCGCTTTCTTTTTTTGTAAAAGATACTTATAACTATTTACAAAGTGTACTGCGCATTTATTTTTTGTACGTACTGTACTGCAAAGGATATTTAAAAAAATAACTACTCAAAAATTACTTTTCCAAAAGGTACTTTCACTAAAAGGTTTTTATTTGAAAAAAAAATGGTTCTCGTTACAAAAAGTACTATTTATGTAATGGTACTTTTTTTTGTTTTTACACGCTTTTTAAGATATTTATATTTTTGCAAATGATACTTTAAATCAAAAATACCTACTTGTTTTTTTTTACAAACAGTAATTTTTACAAATTTTTTTTCCGAAACATTTTTTTATTAAAGAATGCCTTTTTTAAGGTTTTTATAAAAAAAGTACTTTTTATCTTTTTTTATTTTTATGAAAAGGATTTGTCCCTTAAAAATTTTAAAACATTAAACTTTTTGCAAAAGCCATTTATTGAAAAAAGTACTTTGCATAAAAGTAGTTTAAAGTGACTGAAAAAGCTTAGAAGGAGCATATGAAAATTTGGAGGGGCCAATAGTACTTAGATGGTTTCTAGAGACCTTGGGTAAGGCCAAAAGAACGTGGAAAGTGCCAATAGAACGTTGATGGTACTAAAACTCTTTAGATGGGGATAATGGAATTTGCCTAGTTGCAATGAACTGTATAGATGAATGGACTCCTGAGAGCAACTGAAAACCCTCTTATAAAAAGTAATTTTTACAAAAATGTTTTTTTTTAAATATATTTTTTATTTTTACAAAAAAGCAATTTTTACTTCTTATGTGAATTATTAAAAATGCATATTTAAAAAAATGGTACTTTTTTGAGTGTTCCACAAATTATGCTTCAACAAAAGTTTATGTCACTTTTTTGATATATTTCCAAAGAAATTAATTTTTACTAACGGCATTTAAAAAAGTATTTTAAAAGAAAGTACTTTATCGGAAGTGTTTTTTTTAGGATAAGTATTTTCTACCAGTATCCTTTGCACAGAAAATATATAATTTGCTAAATGTCTTTTTGTGTACAGGTACTTTGTAATAAAGTATTTATTTTAAAAGCAACTTTTTGCAAATTTTTTTTTTTAATAAAATTTCATAATTATGATTTTTTCGGACTGTTTTTTGAATTGGTACTTTTTATGGTACTTTATTTTCACGTTATTATTTTGTTGTAAAATACAATCAATACTTTAAATTTCAATTAAAAAAACTTTAATTATTAATTACGATTCTTTCGCAATATTAAACAAAAGCTTACATAATGTACAACAAATTATTTCAATTTAACCACATTTTAGAATCAATTTTTAAAAAGTCATCCTTTAACTGCGAACTAAATAGTTGAAAAAAATTTTCTGTATGTATGTCGGAAATATTTATGAGGGTGTGTGTGTGTGTGTTTGTGTGTGACCCACATGAATGGAATTTAGTTTAACAACAAGGGACATTAAGTACAAATGAAAAAAGAGAATTTCAGTGAATGTCGTTAATGGAAATTAAATAAAATTGCTAATTATACGAGGTGTATTCAAGAAAAACAAGCAACTACTATAGATGTATTGAAAAATAAAACAAATATTTTTCATTTTTGCTAAACACGTTTGATGTGTTGTGAAACGAATTTTCTTATAATAAATTAAGCAGAAAATACAAGTTAAAATTGCAAAACATTTTTTCTCTTCAATATAACAGCTGACACACTTTTGTCTAAATAAATATTTGTTATCTTCTGATGTAGTTTCTTCGTTTGTAATGTGTGTAGAATAGTCATTTAATCAAGAGTTTGAAATTAATGTATTCCTAAGGTTTTTATTGGAATAAGATTTTTAATCGAATAAGACTTATTCGAATAAGATTATTTAATTTTTTTTTATCGTGTTTTCATTATTATGTTTTTAATAAATTTTTTATTCGAATAAATTTTTTTTAATAAAAATATTCATGATAAACTAACTAGATACTTGTTATGTTTTTTTAAAGTTTTTCTTTTAAAATTTATTGAAAATTGTGTGATGAGAGTTTGAAATTAATGTATTCCAATTCCGAATAAGTTTTGAACCGAATAATATTTTTTTAATTATTTGCCGTACTTTTGCCATAAAGTTTACTTATTTATGCATCTTTTGCTTTCAAATGTATATAAAATAGTCTTAAACTCTAGAAATGCAAATAATCGAATATTTATTTTAATATGATTTGGTCGAACATGATTTTTTAACGTTTAATAATATTGGCAAACCGGTTGTGGTAAAATTTTTATTATTTTATTATTATGCAGCTTTTGTTTTTAAAATGTACATAAAATTGTCTGATGCTTTCGAAATTAATATAAACGAATATTTATTTTAATAAGATTTTGTTTCATCATGATGTTTTTAATGATATTCATTCCGTTAAATATTTATTCGAATAACATTTATCCGAATAAGTTTTTAAACGCATAATGATTATTCTTAGCTTTTACTTTGAACTATATTATATATTAAAATTTAAAACAAATTAGTCCCAATAAGTTTTTATTCGAATAAGTTTTTTATTCGATTAATATTATTTTGAATTATTTTGTTTTTTTTTTGTTTGTTTCTTATTTTCCATGTATTTATTGAAAACAAGTTTCTCTCAAAATAAGAATTCAATTTTCGAAGTGTTGTTAGTGTACACATTTTTAATGAAAAAAGTAAACTTTTACCTTGATTTTCGAATATACCTCGTATTTAATTGTGAAAAATAGAAACCAAATTCATGGCCTTTTGCTTTTGCTGTTTATTACTTTTCAACAACTACAACGTGCCCAAGATCCACACAAATGTAGAGTATGAGGTATTTACCACTAAACGTGACTTTTTCAATGAAATTATTTTACATTTTTATTTGATTTTTTTCTATTTACTCATTTTATTATTTCTGTCTCGTAATATTTATTTTGCTTTACACCAAAAATATAAACGTCCCGTTTGTTTTCCTTTAAGAAGAAGGATTTTAAACAAGAAATTATAAAAATCTCCCTAAGAAGAGTTTCACTTGCTTTGTCTACGCTATTGTATGCAGCTTTAATTGATAGCCTTCAGAAATACATGAGTCCTTAATGTGCAATCATAAAAAAAAGAATAGAATTTATTTTGTTTTTGGTCATCAAAGTTACTCCATTTACAATAAAATAAAACACAAAAGTAAAAGGACTAGCAGACAGGCAACCCTCAACAAAAAGAAGAAGAAAACAAGCAAAGCAGCTTAACAGAATGATAACAATTTATTGTGGAAAGGGTTTGCATTTTTGCTTAATTAAATGGAAATAATTACACTTAGCTACAGGATTTCACATAACACGAACACACACACACACACACGCACGTACACACTCACTCACCCTGAAAAGAATCTTTAAGAATTTCTTTTATAGATTTTGATGAAAATAAAATTCTCAAAAAGAATATAAATGAATTGATTTCTTCCAAACACCAACAAAATGATTATAGAAAAAGATATTCTATAGAGATTTTTAACATGTGACTGACTGACAATTTTTTTTTTTATATACAGTTTCAAATTTTATATATTAAGAAAAAAAAGAGGGAGCCAGAGAGCACAAGAACTAAAAGCATAATAAATAACAACAGCAACATAAAACTTTACAAAGATTAACTGTTATTATAACTATTATTGTTGCCAATAAATGTCAAGGGGAAATTGATAGAAAATATCTTCTTATAAAAAGAATTAAATTTCTTTTCTTATTTTCTACAACAGGGATCACATCAAATTGAGAAAGAACGTCTTTAAGGAACAAACAAAGAAAGAAATGTGATAATGACGACGCATTAGACACTAGACGTTTTATATATTGTAGTAATAAGAGACGGTAATTTTTTTTTAAATCTAAAGCCAGCTGGACGAAAGAAGCTTAAGGTGTTTAATTCGTTTTATGAAACGTAAAAAAATCATTGAATGACTTCCTAGCAAATGATTATTTTGTATGACCAAGAACGAGGAACCATACAATGAGTGAAAATCAGGTTTTTAAGTAACGTTACGTTACGTTTTTTTTTTATACAAATACCAGCACATTAGTTTATGTGTTTCTGAGACTTTGGCCAGATTTATTTACACATTCTCTTGTTTGGCTAAACATGAGTTTTAACAAATTTCGACTGTCATAGACATCACAACATTTTGCGACTACGGCAACACTTATTTTCCCTAAATCCTTTTTTTTGGCAAACATGTGCTTTTAAGCAAGTGGCGAAACTTCTAGGCACGATCTTCTAAACTGTTTGCTGCAATTTACACAAGCAATGATATCCTACGATGAAGCGTTTTGGCCACTTGTTGAACTTTGTGTAGATTGATAAAGTCCTACTAAATTCAAATATTTTGCTTCTTTCTGCAAATAAGTTAAAATAAATATGCCGACTAATATATAAAATAACGTAATGCGTTAATTACGTTTAACGTAACGCCTTACGTCATTCCATATTTTGAGATACGTTTTTTTTTTTCAAGTTTACGAAGCATTTATCTTTTCCACACAATTTATTTGTGTTTGTTCGTTTTTGTGACATTAGGGTTTACAGTATTCTAATTTGAATAATTGACCTTGTAATTCGACAGAAGCGCTCCTTTTTGTTAAGTTATCAATCATTAATTCATGGTGGACTACATCTCTTCTACACCTGCTCTGGACTACTGGTTTCAAATACATATTCCCAGTAGGAAGGAATGGGTCAGTAACGAAGTGGTTGTAAGTAATACTGTTGACATCTACATGGATGGCTCCAAACTGGACGGCAGGATCGGTTGCGAAATCTTCTCCAATAACTTTGGACTAAGACTCTTCTTTAGACTCCCTGACTACTGCAGCGTCTTACAGGCCGAGGTAATGGCTATTCTGAAAACATCCGAAATAGTGCTTGGAGGCGAACATTTCGGCCTTGGCATTCGCATCTTTTCGGACAGTCAGGCGGCAATGAGGGCGCTTGCTGGTGCATATTGTACATCTAAATTGGTCCTGAGATGTCGCTTCTTACTAAACACACTATCGTAGTGATCACAGATTGACTTGTTTTGGGTCCCTGGTCACACGAATATCCAGGGAAACTGAGAGGCTGATGATTTTGCCAAACAGGGCACATTGCTTTCTAACGTCTCCTCATTACCCGACGTTGGAATTCCTCTGACAACGGTTAAAATCGCCATAAAGAGCGACTATCTCAGTTTGGCTCGCAAATTATGGGTGGAGGAAAGTTCGTACTGTATCTCCAGACAACTCTGGACTAAATTGGAGCTCAGGCTAACCAGGCACCTGCTCGGACTACACAAGAAATCTGTAAGTATTACGGTCTCGGTACTTACTGGTCACAGTCTAATCGGCAGGAACGCTGAAAGACTGGGTTTGTCCTATAATGATTTCTGTCGCAGCTGTGGCTCGGAGGATGAGGAAGAGACCGTACTGCACCTCCTGTGCCATTGCCCATCCCTGGCTCAAAGAAGATTTAGAATTCTGGGCTCTCCTTTCTTCGGGACTCTTACGGAACTATCATCTCACTCTGTAGGGGACATAGCGAAGTTCATCCGAGAATCTTTATGGTTCTCTCTCAATTGAGTAAGAGGAATCGCGCCGTCTTTCTTGTGGTATTACAATGGGCCATACAATTGTGCTCAAGTAAACTTCGTCGTGAGAGGCTGCCACTCCTAACTAATTAACTAACTATCATTGATTCAATACTGCGTTTAGTTTCCAAAAAAAATTCCTCTTCACAAATCCATTGTTTTTTTTAATAAAAAAAACTATCAATTAACCTTTTTAAGTTTGGCCACCACCTGCAATTTTAGAGTTGACCTTTGAATTAAAAAGTTGAATATGTTTAAAATTTAAAGAAAAAACATCTCTAAATGTGTAATGACATAACGCGTTACGTTTTTTTGCATGCGACGTAACGGATTACGTCATTACATTTTTAACTTAACTCACTTTTTTTTTGCTTGTGCCAAAGTTTGTACTGGGTATGTCTTAGTCGTTTCCATAAAGGCTTGTTTATTTATTTCTACGATTCCACAGCGAACCAAAGTTTCGTTTGGGTGTTTTGATGTTTGTTTATTACCTTGCACTTTTGCTCCGTTAAATAAAGTGTCTTCATTTTATATTCCTTATTTTGCTTAAACAACTCTTATTGCTTAGTGCTGTTTTCTTTCTCTAATTCTTATCTGTTTTCATTATTATAGAGTTATGAAGCTTAAAATTCAAGTTGTTATAATTTGATTGCAATTTATACAATTTATAAAATTTATTTCTCACTTTTTTTTCTAACTTGCATTATTTCTCTCATTGTTAAAACAACTTTTTTTCCAAGTAGGTATTCAATTAAAAATTGTTTTTATTTTGATGAAATCATATTTTCTCTTTATGATGTTTCTTCTTCTTCTTCTTCTTCTTCTTCTTGAGTTCATAGTCATACTTATTTTATATTTTAGTTGTTGCTTATTTGTTTGTTGTTTTCACCAACATTGAATAATTGAAGTAAATGTATGTGTGCATGGATATACATATGTGTGTGTGTGTGTGTAAGTTGAATGTGTATTTTAATAAAATGCATAGGAAATGGTATTAAATGTATCTTTTTTGTTAAAGCTTTTGTATTTTAATTACAAAAAATTAAATTATAATTAGATTTAATTTTGTTTAACTTGAAAAATGTGTCTGGCAACAAAAGAGAAATTTTTATCTTATTAAAAGCGCGAAGAAAACAAAACGCATTAATGAAATTTTTATAAAATAAACAGTGTTGAAATAATTTAAAGGAATGTTTTTTTTAAATGCAAAAGAAAAAAGTACAATAGCTAACTGATAGCCCTTGTTTAAAGAATTTCAAATCTTTGTTTTTTCCTTTATCACTTACAATAATTATAATAATGTAATACAGGGTGATTCAAAAGTTATGTCATGTTGTAATGTGAATTGGCTACAATTTATTAAAAAATTAAACAAATAAGATCCGCTTTTACAAAAATCCTATTTCAAAATGTCAACTTGTTGACATTAAGATGACAAAATTATGTCTGTCCAATGACCATCTACCGAGCGAATGCCCATTTATACTCTTTTAACAGCGTTTTCATATGTGGCTCACAAAATATCTGGTTGTAAATAATCGTATAGCTCAACCTTTGAGTTAAAACACTTGCTTTTTTATATATAATTTTTCTTTTGGCACACCTTGTATTATAAATAAAATAGAATATTTTTAAATTTTTTTTCAGAACTTCTTAAGATCTGTTTTTTTTGTTTATTTTGTATATTTGTTTCAATGTAATCCAGAGAGTGGTACTTTTAATGCTTTAAAGGATTCCGTATTTAAAGGGCACCCTTTGTATTGTCTATCTATTTGTCACAGGCCTTTATCTCTTAAATCACTTAAAAACTTTCACAGAAGACAAAATGATACCGAACGCTACAACAATTAATAATAAAATAAAGTTAAAGGGTGTGCCCATAGACACCTAATTTTCGATTAAATAGCATTATTTTTAAAAGACCTTCAGACCTTCGAAAAATAAAATTTTAAAAATTATAACTAAAAAATAAAGGGTGGCCCCATAGAGATGTTAGTGTGACAAATACGCTATTGTATTTTTAGCCTTTATAGACACTGTTTTTTTGTTACTTTTAACCCGCTTTAACAACAAGTATAAAAACTTAAAGGGTGTCGCTATTGTTAAAAATTAATAAACAAACTTTTTTTAAAGTAAACCATTAACAGGAAATGGGTTTGGAAATCATTTTTAAACAATTACTGTCAAGAACATAAAAATTCGTCGAATATGTTCGCAAACCATAATAACAAAAATTTTATCGCCAAAAAAAATTTTTATCACTATATTTACGACAAATTTCTAGATCGGACGAATCTATCTGTAAAAAGTGGTATCTGCGGGCTAACATCTTTAATAAACTTTTTTAGAAAACTATGGTTTCCTAACTGAATGGTTCAAATGCCAAACCGACTAACTCCACTCTCTTGTTGTTTGTTTTTTTTTAACCATTTAATTTCTTTAGCTAAATTAATTGACTGAAAACAATTCTAAAAATTTTATTTTTTATATAATTTTCAACTTGTTTTTATTGGAGTTAATCGACTTTGCATATAAAGCATTCAAATATTAAAAGATAGTGCAGAATCCCTTGTGTGTGACTTCGATTCCTATTTGGCCATTTTATCGCTTTATATATGAGGTGCGGTAAAATTAAAAAACACTTTTTTACACAGAAAAACGCTTTTGCATCTGTTAAATGTTTTATTGTTTTATTTAGATTGAAACTCAATTAAATTTTTAATTGACTCAATTATATATTTAATAAAAAATTAAATACCAAATTTTCTAATTAAATTATTTGTTAAATCAAATATATATTTAATTTAAAAAAGAAAACAATTTTTTAATTAAAATAATACTTGAATCAATTAAAAATTTAACAAAGTTTTCAATAAATAATTAATAAAAAACATTTAATATGTGCAAAAACTTTTTCTGTGTTGTAGAAAACTTCCTAAGAACTGAATCTCTTAATTGATATTTTTTTTTTTACAATTTACTCATTTATAGGAAAAAACAGCTTTGCCAGTTTTTTTTGGATCCTTTTTAGCCTGCAGTAAGGAACTAAGTCTTCTACTAAATACTCGTATACATATTTGAATACAATAAAATTTTTGTATTATTTATTCTTAAATTATGTGAAGCAGCTGATTACAATTAAACTCAGCAGCTGTTCCCCAATGACACAACATTCACAGGGTAACAATATAAACCAGCAAACAAGATTCTTATATCAATTTACATAAGGACAGTTACTAAGGGTAGATACCTATTTAGATATTTTTCTCCTTTCCTGCAAACACCACAGTCTTATGCTTGTAATCTAGGGATAACAAAATTGTTGACTTCTGTAAAAGGTTTGTTCCATAACGAGCAGCAAGCAGAAGAATTAATAAATACGCACACACGCAAAAAAGCAATGCTTTACATACATAGTCACATTAGCAGCAAGAAGAACCCATTATATTGCCTCAACATGGCTGCCATACAACACAACTAATAATTCACAGCAATTATTTAATAAAAAAAATTAATGAAAAATTCTAAGATAATTTTTTTTTTTGTTTCACAGTACAGGTAAAAAGTGAGTTTTTTTTCATAGCTGACGTATTGCGTCTGTCTTATTGCTGACTTTAAACGGTCAGCAAAACATTATTTGCATTTCTTCATAATGACTTGCTGTTGTTAATATTCTCTCTTTCTCTTTATAATGTTAAAGCATTTACATTATTCTTAAAAAAATGCAACTAAAAAACATTTAAATGAATAAAAATTGCAACACTTCCTTTACAAAACAATAAAACAAAAACTCAATAGTTTTTTTTAATAGTGACCGACAATATTTTAAAAATGTTTACTACGGCATCAGCTGTGTGACACATAGCGACATTCCGGTAGCTAATGCGTTGCTTACATCTCGTATTATTTGATGTTCTACAGATTTTATTAACAATTTTTATACAAAAAGCGCGTCTAAATAAAAACGTTTTAATAAAAATTTTAAATAAATAAAAGTCAACGAAAATCATTGCAAATGAAATTGTTTTATAAAAAGTTTAATTTAAGGGCAATGTTTTTTTAATGTTTCTTTCAAAATTAATGTTTATTATAACATTTTTATAAAAATTTTGACTTAACAACATTTTTATAAAAAATTTAACCATAATTTTCTGTAAAAATTATAAATTGAGGAAAATTTTCTCTAAAAATTTTAACTTGACGAAAATTGTTCTCTTAAAAATTTTAACTTGACAAAAATAATTTTCTTAAAAATTTTAACTTTACGAAATTTTTCGCTAAAAGTTTTAACTTGACGAAATTTTTTCGAAAAATTTGTACTTGACGAAATTTTTCCTCTAAAAATTTTAACTTTACGAAATTTTTCTTTTAAGATTTTAATTTGACGAAAAATTTTCTTTAAAATTTTTAACTTGACGAAACTTCTTTAAAAATTTTAACTTGACGAAAATTCTTTAAAAGTTTTAACATAACAAAAATTTTTCTTTAAAAATTTTAACGACGAAAATATTTCTTTAAAAAATTTAACTTGACGAAAATTTTTCTATAAAAATATTAACTTGACAAAAATTTTTCTGTAAAAACTTTAACTTAACGAATATTTTTCTATAAAAAGCTTATTGAAAATTTTTCTTTTACTTGTCGAAGATTTTTCTTGTGAAAATTTTTAACTTGACGAAAAATTTTCTTTAAAAATTTTAACTAACGAAAATTCTTTAAAAATTTTAACTTGACGAAAATTCTTTAAAAATTTTAACTTGACGAAAATTCTTTAAAAATTTTAACATAACGAAAGTTTTTCTTTAAAAATTTTAACTTGAAAATTTTTCTTTACAAATTTTAACTTGACGAAATTTGTTCTTTTAAAATATTAACTTGATAAAAATTTTCCTGTAAAAACTTTAACTTAACGAATATTTTTCTATAAAAATCTTATTGAAAATTTTTCTTTTACTTGTCGAAGATTTTCTTGTGAAAAATTTTAACTTGACGAATATTTTTCTTTAAGAATTTTAACTTGACGAAATACTTTCTTTAAAAATTTAACTTGACGAAAATTTTTCTTTAAAAATTTTTACTTGACGAAAATTCTTTAAATTTTTTAACATAACGAAAATTTTTCTTTAAAAATTTTAACTTGACGAAAAACTTTCTTTAAACTTTTTAACATGACGAAAATTTTTGTCTAAAAATTTTAACTTGACGAAAATTTCTCTCTAAAAATTTTAATTGACGAAAATTTCTCTCTAAAAATTTTACCGTTACCAAAATTTTTGTCTAAAAATTTTAACTTGTCGAAAATTTTAACTTGTCTTAAATTTTTCTTTAAAAATTTTAACTTGACGAAAATTCTTTAACTTAACGAAAATTTTTCTTTAAAAATTTTAACTTGACGAAAATTTTTCCCTAAAATTTTAACTTGACGAAATTTTTTTCTGTAAAAATTTTAACTTGAACATTTTTTCTTAAAATTTTAACTTTACGGATTTTTTTTAATTATAACCTGATGACAATTTTTTTGTAAAAACTTTAACTTAACGAATATTTTTCTGTAAAAATTTTAGCTTATTGATATTTTTTCTTGATAAATTTTAACTTGTCGAAGATTTTTCTTGTGAAAACTTTTAACTTGCTTAAAATTTTAACAAAAATTTTCTATAAAAATTAATTTAAGAAATAAAGTTAAGCTTGTGCTTTACCAACAACAAGGGATTGATTTTTGAAAACAAATATTTTTATCAATATGTGTAATATTAAATATATTTTGCGTAAATTTTTAAAGCAAATAAAGTAAATAAAGTTAAATATAATTTCCAAATATAATTTTGTATTTTAAATTAATAAAGCTTAAAATTGTTTTCGATAATATTTAATCAAATTGTTGCCTTCAGTAACTCATGACTGTTTTTAAGCCATGAAAGTATGAAGCAAATACAAGGTTATTTAATTATTTAGTTGCTTTTTGTCTACAACGGGAATTTCCGTCCTTTTATTGTTGCTTTTAAACAGGCTGTCAAAGACAGCAGACTCATATTTCATAAATTTGTTTTTATTTTGTTTTGTTTTTAAACTGTTGTTAATAATTATTTTATTTTGTTATCTTATAGGTCAAACAATTTAATTCTTGTTTTATAATTATTTTTGACAAGCCAGGTGTATTTTATTATTTTAACTCAACCTAGCTCATAGAGAAAGACATAAATACACACATACATACACATATTTAGTTAGACATTCTAATACATTTTGTTGTTGCCATTATGAACATATTAATTTATCTAAAAATAATCTTTTAATATTAAATACACATTGTTAAGACAAGTCTATTGTTGAAAAAAAAATGCTTAGCAGACTCAGCCACTCACATGCAAACACTTCCCGTTTACTTTGAACCAATTATGTGAGGCTGCCTAATAAGTATAAATCTATTATCAGGTTACTTCATGCGTTACCAATTAGTTTTAACAAGAACAAGATACTACACACGCACATTTACATTTTCTATTAACAGAAAGTTGAATTTCAATGTGTGAGACACAAAAGCATTCATGGACCGACCCACCGACCAAACATCTAAACGTGTAAAATATGAAGTGAACATAATTATCTAAATTCTTAATAATGCAGGAATTATTTATGGAAGTGAGAAAGGCAGTTCAGAGTAGATATCACAAATATTACACAAAGTTGTAAGGAACCTAAATGTTAATACGAGGGCTGCTCTATATATTTCTGGCTTAGTAGTGAAAATGCGAATATTTATAATCAAAAATGGTTTTATTGTTTTTCAAAGTATTCTCCAGCATGATTTATACACTTTTGCATGCGCTCAAACCAGTTGTCGAAGCACTTTTTCCACTCCGATTGAGACACCTCTAAAACATGGTTTTTGAACACTTCAACAGCTTCTTCTGGCGACGAAAATCTTTCACCACGCATTTTTTTCTTGATGTGCGGAAACAAGAAGAAGTCATTAGGTGCCAAGTCAGGGCTGTACGGAGGATGACCCATTAATTCGACGTTTTGGCCGGTCAAAAACGCTCTGATTTGAGCCGATGTGTGAGAGCTCGCATTGTCATGGTGAACAATGATTCGTCTTTTCTTGTTCGTTTTTCGAATTTCTCCGATGACTTCAGGCAAACAAATTGTAGTGTACCACTCAGAAGTGACCGTCCTACGTTGGTCAAGCGGAACAGTCGCCACATGACCAGTTTTGCCGAAGAAACAGGCGACCATTTGCTTCGAAGTGCTTCTTCCACGAACAACTTTCGTTGCATTTTGCTCGTCTTTGAAGACCCACACGGTCGATTGTTGTTTCGTTTCGGGCTCATACGCATAGATCCATGATTCGTCACCTGTGACGATCTTATAAACGTCTTTTGAAGCACCGCAATCGTATTTTTGCAACATTTCTTTGCAC
The DNA here is from genome assembly GCA_916610165.2 of Gymnosoma rotundatum. NCBI lineage: Eukaryota > Metazoa > Arthropoda > Insecta > Diptera > Tachinidae > Gymnosoma > Gymnosoma rotundatum. Next base: position 112,959,137 of record OU744340.1, on the reverse strand, counting down.
CAGTCGACATGAGCCTTTTTTTGAGCGACTTTCAAATTGTGCGGGATCCAACGAGAACAAACCTTTTTTACGGCCAGGTGTTCATGCAGTATCGAATGTATGCTGGTGGAAGAAATGTCCAAGGATGTCTCTATCTCTCGGTATGTCACATGTCGATTTTGCATTATGAGTTCACGCACGGCATCAATGTTCTCTGGCACAACAGCCGTTTTTGGACGACCTTCACGGAATTCGTCTTTGAGCGAGCTACGGCCACGATTAAATTCATTATACCAATTTTTCACAGTGCTATAGGATGGTGCTTCATCGCCATACAAAGATTTCAGTTCATCAATGCACTCTTGTCGTGATAATCCACGTCGAAAGTTGTAAAAAATGATGGCACGAACATGTTCACGAGTTAATTCCATTTTTTTCTATATTAATTTTGTCAAGTCACTGTAAACAACACAGATAATGGTCGTACGTCAAAACGTTTTGAGTACGATTATGCTTAAAAATGACAAACTTTCCAATGGAAATGTCAGATTGCACTTGGCAGCACTAAGTGTTGCCAGGCCAGAAATATATATAGCAGCCCTCGTAAGAGTAGAGGTCTCAGAATTTATTACTCGTCTTGATGTGTACGCAGAATGGAGTGTGAAAAATTTATTCTTGTTGCAGACGTATTCAGCTAAATTAATATTATAAATGAACATTTAATCATGGAAAAAATTTGATTCCATGTCTTCTTAGCAGTAACGAAAACAAATAAATCCGCAAAGTGTGCGTTTGTCTCATGAAGGGGCCGCCCTTTAAGTCTTATAAATTATTTATTGCATTATTTATTTGTTGCTGAAAACATAAGATATTTGGCGGCTTTTACACTTTAAAAGATAAGACAATCTGCGTCAAAATTATGTCTTCTATGGGACACCCTTTAAGTGATTATTTTCAACAATTTTACAAATTTCTTATAATGAAGAACATTCAAAATGAAACATATTTTTACTAGAAGGAATATTTCTTATTTGATATGTTTAATAAAATTTTCGTAAAAAAAAACATTGATGCAATTCATTTCAAATCTCGTATTTTTAATTTCAACACATTATTATTTACATATTTTGGTATACTGTGAAAGTGGTGTAACACTATGTTCTAACTTGCGAAAACTGTTCAACAACTATATGAAAATTGCCTTTTATTGTTCCTAAGTTTGTTTTTCTCGATTTAAGTGTAGCTCAAAAAAAAAGTTGCTGGAGAAATTTTTCAGTTGTATAAACATGCTGCCAGATACATTTTGTTAACAAGTGAAAAGAATGCAACTATGTTGCCAAAAAGTATCCGTTATCATTTAAGCTTGGTGCTCTGTTAGAATGTGTGAAAATTGTTGAGCAACATTAATTATTTCATGTGGAAAATTTGACATTTAAAATGTCTCTCGCGATTTGGAAAAATTTTACGTTTTATTGCTCTTACGTGTACTACGTTGTTTTAAAAATGTAAGCAGAATACATATCACCGGCTGTTAATTGAAAAATTCCACATGAAATAATGCCCACTTGCTTTATTTCACAGCTTTTATAAAATGTTGTTAGAAACATTTTATAAGTTTTTCAAACAGTAAAAACAGAGTACAACTTCTGCAACATTTTTCCATGACTTTTTCATAAAAATTTTTTATGTATGTATGTAGTTTGACAGTATACCGCATGAAAAACTGAACAGAGTACACCAGGCTTTAGAGTAGAAATACAACCTTACGATTGCGGAGCCGGATCTAACGTATGAAAACTGTTCAAAAATTTTACTTATTCTGCTTGAAAAATATGACAAATAGATAAAAATTGTCCTCATAATATTTCGGAGTTCTTAAAACAAGTTGCTTGGATAATTTTTTAGTTGTATATACATGCTGCGAGAAACATTTCGTTAATAAGTGCAAAGAAAGTAAATTATTTTGCCGATAAGTCTCCGTCATCATTTAGAGTACAAATACTACCATACGGTTGCGGAGTCGAATTCCACATTTCAAAGAAAAAACAAATAAAATGAGTTGCAGCGACGGATGCGGATTTTATTGTCATTTATTTTTATTTTTTTACTATTTTATTATTCTTTCTTATTGAAATATATTAAAAAAAAATTTTTGTACAATTTAAATAAATTTAAGAATCCTTAAAATTATTGTTGTTGCTATTTTAAAGGAAACGTAAAGATTTCCTTTTTCTTATTTTTTTACTCACAAAAAAAAAATTTACATATATGATTTTTTTTTTGTAAAAAAAAAACGATAAAACTGTGGCAACATGTTGAAAGAGAAAAAAATTGAAAATTAAGAGCTTAAAAGAAAACGCCTTGAAATTAAAATATATTCTAATTTCGTGCGGATCGTTTAAGGTTTTATATTGTCAAAACTTCATATAAAAAAACAATCTCATCCGCAATAACTCCTTTTTGTGAAATGTTTCTGGCAGCATGTTTATACAACTACAAAATGCTTCTGGCAACAACTGCTAAATAATATGAACTACATTTAATTCGCGTAGACATTTTTTACACATTTCGGACTATTTTTGTATACAGTCATTGCCAACATGTCGCAAAAAATTATAAGCAGAATAAATATCATGCATATCGAACTAAATACAAAAAACTCAGGCAAATCAAATATACATACCCTTAAAGCGGTGATTACATTCAGTGTATATGTGTTCCTGTGGACACTTAGGTGGCTGCAAAACGTTCTGTCCCCCTCTCAAAAATACACAGTTGGCCCTCTGCTGCCTTTTTAATACTTAAACTTCTACCAGAGTTATTATAATCCCAACCCTGCTACGTCTCCAGTCAGTGTATTTTTACACTTCTAAATTTCCACCCTGAATTAAGAAATTCTTTTAAAGATTTTATTTCTCTCAACGTAATTTTTCTTTAAATTTAAATTGAGTAGTTTCACGTTGAAAAAAGTCATTAACAAAAACAAAATTTGAGGAATTTATTAAAGTTTATTTATTTAAATTTATAATAATTCACTGTTTTTAATTTTTCTTTGCAGATCCACCAAAAACAAAACTCTTTAACAATAATAAAATTCTCCAACACCAAAATATAGAAAACTATCCCACAAAAAAGAAATTGAAATTTTTTTTTAATTAATAGAAAACCCTAAATTTATAAAAAATAAAAATATTTTTTATAAATCATAACTCCCATTTACGAGAAATAAACAAAAATAAAAAACTATTAAACAATCTATCAAAGTGATATTTAACGATAGCAAGAGATAAAATCGTGTAAAATCATTATCGCCAGCGAGAGTAGAGAAGAGTTCTTAACACTTTTTTTGTTAACCTGATATGTCGGAGGGTTTAAAAGCGCTCCTGGAAGCTGCTCAATTTATTGAGCAGCAGGAGAAATTAAAATTATCACCACAGGCCACAGCAATACCGGCAATACTCAATGAACAGCAACAACGTTTTATAGTTAACGCCTATGATGCAACAATTGCTGCTGCAGCAGCAGCCTCTGCCAATCTTAGCAATACCACAACAACAACGATAACAACTAATGGCCATTTGAATGGTGGCAACAGCATAAATATACGCAATTCAAATATACGACATGGAAATGCCGGTTCATTGCAAGTGTCATCATCAGCACCAGCTGCTGCAGCCACTTTTCAACATGTCAATGGACATCATCATAATCATCATCAAAACAGCAGCAGTAGCAATACCACCGCCTCCTCCTCTCTACATTCAGCATCGCATGCTTCAACAAAGGTATTAACTAACGGTACAAATAACGCATCCGCCGCTTTATCATCAACAACAACAGCAAATGGCCACCAGCAACACCTGCACCATTCTCTACATCATAATCATGCAAATTTAAATCTTAATCGTCATCAGCAAAATAGTCAATTATTAACTACGAATCATTCTGATTATGAATTTAATGGAAATGAAAGTGGCAGCAGTAGCATAACGGTGGTGGCAACTTCATCGTCAACCACTGGGGCAACAAGTGGCAATATAATACAACAATCATCTCTAAATGGCAGGTCCAATGAAGGTCGCATAACAGGTAAGTTTTTTCTATTTTTATTTAATATTATTTTCGTGTTGTTTTTGTGTGTCCTTTATATTCCATGCTTTTTTATTATACGAATTTACGTATTCATAACTTTTCTTTACATCAAACATTTTTTAATATTTAACAAAAACATCAAAATAAATTTTCTAATGCGTCATTGGTGGCTTTTAATAAAAAAAAAACAACATAAATTTTCATAAACTCCTTTTAAAAGTAGGGAATGGTAGAAAAGAAAAAAAAAAAGACTAAATCACAAACCTCCTTAAAATAAATACAATTAATTATGATTAATTAGTTTGACATTTAGACGTCGATAGTTGTGAATATGTAAAGATCAAAGGGTTAAAAGCGTTTCACTGCTTTCTAAATTTGTTTTGATATTTAAAATAAAAAGAAAAAAACAACTACAAAATTGATTTAATTGCTTAACTGGCTGACAGTTGGTCTGAGACAAAAACAGAAATATGAGTGATATTTTTTATTTTGTATTCTAGTGTAATAAAAACTGAAAGACCTCGGGGACTAAAATTACCAAAGTATTAGTATAATTATTTTTCTTTTTATTGTTAATTAATGAATGAAATAGATATTGGCTGAGGCTTTTAAGAAAATCAAATTCTTGCGTTTAATACATTAAAACGATTTGTTGACATTTTCTTTGCATACATTTATAAGCGAACAATAACAATACTAATGAAATGTTGCCGGCAACATGTTCGTGTGAACGCGAATGAAAAAACAAGAGAATTTCAAATGTTTTTCTTCCAAATATTCGTTAAGCCTGGTACTCTGTTCGAAATCTGTGAAAATTGTTGAGCAACATTAATTATTTCATGTGGAAAATTTGACATTTAAAATGTGGTGTCTATCTCGCGACTTGGAAGAATTTAACGTTTTATTGTTTTCATGTGTACAACATTGTTATAAAAATGTAATCAAAGCTGCTGTTTGAAAAATTTCGCATGAAATAATGCCTACTTGCTTTATTTCACAGCTTTAATAAAATGTTGCCAGAAACATTTCATATGTTTCTCTACAGTGAAAACAGAGTACAACTTCTGCAACATTTTTTCATGACTTTTTCATACAAATTTTTTATGTATGTTGTTTGACAGCATTCCGCATGAAAAACTGAACAGAGTACCAGGCTTTAGTCTAAACTCGATCTAAGTTGAAATTTTTCAATGGAAAATTTTCGTTAAATTGAAAGCTAAAACTCATCATAGAATGATTTTTTCGTTAAGCTAAAATTTTTCATAGGAAAATTTTTCGTTAAGCTAAAATTTTTCATAGGAAAATTTTTCGTTAAGCTAAAATTTTTCATAGGAAAATTTTTCGTTAAGCTAAAATTTTTCATAGGAAAATTTTTCGTTAAGCTAAAATTTTTAATAGGAAAATTTTTCGTTAAGCTAAAATTTTTCATAGGAAAATTTTTCGTTAAGTTAAAATTTTTCATAGGAAAATTTTTCGTTAAGCTAAAATTTTTCATAGGAAAATTTTTCGTTAAGCTAAAATTTTTCATAGGAAAATTTTTCGTTAAGCTAAAATTTTTCATAGGAAAATTTTTCGTTAAGCTAAAATTTTTCATAAGAAAATTTTTCGTTAAGCTAAAATTTTTCATAGGAAAATTTTTCGTTAAGCTAAAATTTTTCATAGGAAAATTTTTCGTTAAGCTAAAATTTTTCATAGGAAAATTTTTCGTTAATCTAATATTTTTCCTAGGAAAATTTTTCGTTAAGTTAAAATTTTTCATAGGAAAATTTTTCGTTAAGCTAAAATTTTTCATAGGAAAATTTTTCGTTAAGCTAAAATTTTTCATAGGAAAATTTTTCGTTAAGCTAAAATTTTTCATAGGAAAATTTTTCGTTAAGCTGAAATAATTTTTAGGAAAATGTAAAGAGAGCTAAATATTTTTATTGATGTTGAAGTTTTAAAATACCTAATTAAGGCTTTAGTACATAAATGATGCTGGCGAACGAGTACCAAAATAAGGTTGCAGAAGACGTAATTTGCTCAATGATGTAAAGAAAAATCGAGTTCTGTAGATAAGTATGTACATACAAATGTAGAAATTTTTGCTTTTATTTGATCACGACATGAAAAAAAATTTTTAACAAAAATTAATTAAAAATTTTCTACGTAAAGTTTATTGACTTAATTTTTTAGGTTGTATCGTTGTTAATTTTGCACAATCAAATTTACGAACTGCAGTATGTATACATCGATGTATGTACATTTTTATGCTTGAGCACAATAAGAAAACAACTACGTACGTACTATGTACATAAGTATGTATGTATGTAAATGCATCTGGAAATAAAAGCTTATATTCATAACATAGTTTCTTTTTAATCCTCATTTACTTTGATATTTTCTATAAAATATTCTAAAAATAGCATAAAATTGCCTCTTTATAAAACTAATTGAGACCACAGCCTTTTTTTTTTTTTTGTTAAACAACATCAAAAATGTATGATTATTTATTATTTATGAATATTTTCTTCGATAATGTATGCAACCTCACGCATGCACTTATCTAAAGTGCTATAGAAATCACAATCAGCAACAACATCATGAGCACAAAAACAAAGCAACAAACAACTACTGAAAAAAAAGAGAGGGTGAAAAACCTCAAACACAAGAAACAATTTATGTATACAATGTATACTATACATATGTAAATGCACACGTATGAACCATAAAATAATATATAAATTTTAATCAAAAATAATTATTAAGAAAAAATATAATAAAACAAAAGCAACAACAAAAACGTTAAAATTGTAGAAACATTTTTACACCTTTTGAGAGACAACTCTTATCCAGTAAAGTTACCAGATTTAAATATTAATTGTCATTTTGGCGCTTTTTACATTGTGAATTTTCCAAATAAATCTTTTATTAATTTTAATTAACGAAAATTGACTTTATTTTCGGCTTTTTGGTTCTTTTTAATTAATTTCTAAGCATTTTTAGAAAGAAAAATTATTTACAAATGTATGCGGACGTTTTGCAAAGAAAACAAGAAAAATTAGATGCTAGCAGAATGAAATGCAGCTTTTTCTGGACCGCCACATCCTTCATCGGCATTCTTTGCATCTATCTACCTTATGTTATGTACATCGTAAACAAAAAAAAAATTTAATTAACCTCATCTTTTGTTTTGTTGTTGGGATTTTACTTAAGAATAGTGTTAGGCGATAGTTGATAAAGTTTTATTAATAAATTTATTACAAATTTTGCGCTTCTTTTTTTATATAAAAAAGTAAAACTACACAAAATTTGTCAATTTGCGTTGATCAAATTCTCCAGATCCAGTATGATTCAAGTCTTAATTACATACTACCACATACCAATAAAATTATCTGGTTTTTTATTTTTCTTTGCGGATTTATGAGTTTTTAAACATCTTTTCTAATTTTGGTTTGTTTATAATAACTAGCAGTGTCCATGACTTTGTCTGCGTGTCCTTTCTAATTTTCTTATAATTCAAATTTAAAAAAAAATGTGTTTTTAACTACTTATTGCAGAGTTCTATAGACAGTGTTGAAAATTTTCTTTTTAAAAAATGAAATGTGCTGACAACTGTTTTTGTACAATTACATCGGTAAAATTGGGTGCCTTCACATTTGAATATTTCATGTACAGTTTGATCATACGTATAGATAAGTATTAAAAAAAGTTTCAATGTCGTAGCATCAACGATTTTCAAGTATTCTTATATATAAAAGATTTGTTGTACTCTTTTCCTTTAATTATTTGAATAATGTTTAGAGGCCGCAGCTCTTACAGTATGCTAGGTAAATAGTAATAAATATTTTAATTTTTCGGAGGTGTATCGCCTTTAAAATACTTGTATTGGTATAAACACAACACAACACAATTCGTAGAGCTATACGAAATTCGTCATTCGCCCTATTTGCGTAAATTCGTCGACTCAAACTCAATTGGGACGACAAAATTATTTTTAAATTAATTTGAAAATATATTTTTGTTCACATATGCCACTTGATAAAGGGCCCATGTATTTGAAAAAAGAAAAATTAATTTTTATATGATTTTTATAATTGAATTATTATATATATATATATATATATATATATATATATATATATATATATATATATATTAATATAGTTTTTATTTGACCTTTTTAATTATTTAGTTTTTAATTTATTATTTAAGCACAAGGTCTTTTAATTTTATTATTTTATTTTGTCAATATTTCGCTACTCCCTTGTGTTTAAATAAATATTTCTTTGTCCTGATGATGCTACACAAGGGAGTAGCGAAATATTGACAAAATAAAATAATAAAATTAAAAGACCTTGTGCTTAAATAATAAATTAAAAACTATATATATATATATATATTTTTTTTTTGTTTTTTTTTTTTTTTGTAGCCGGTAGAAAAATGTAGAATTATGATAGTACTGGATAGTCTTTGCTAGTGTCGGTAAATATATCGCTGTCAACCAACACTTATAATAAATAACGACTCTGTAGAGAAATCAATATTTCAAAAATAGACTATGAAAATATTAAAATTTCTTATGTTTCATTATATCTAAATAGTAGTTACGAAGAATACTGATGAAGGTTGTAGCGAACCAGAAAGTGCATTTGTGTCTGCTGGTATCTAAGTTTTTTTTTATTATCTTTAGAATTTTTCACAATTAATAACGAACTTAAGCCAAAATTGAATATAATTAAAATAAAAAGGAATTAAGAAAATTAAACATATTATTAAAAACAGTACATTTTTTAGAAATGGGCTATAAATAAAAAAAATAAATTTAAATTAAAAAGAAATAGAAAACCTATAAAAAAAAAAAAAAAAAAAAAAAAAAAACGGTCCCTCTACACAAAAATTTTCGTCGTTCGTCGTCATGAAAAATAGAAATAAGCCTATTACAGAGTTCGTTACGCACGACGAATTTCGTCGACGCGTTTTCATACACACAAATGTATTTTATTTTTTTCGACGAATATTCGCAACGAATAATTCGTCGTTCGTCCCAAATGTGTTTTCAGCATATGTCGCAGATGAAATAGCATAACAGTTCAGCTCTAGCCGTCGATATAAAATCCCACATAATAATAAATTTTCAGATAATAGGCCTTATTTCCTTTTCCCTCATACTTTTCATTTTTAATATATTTAAGTCATCATCACTTTTGCGATTTTAAAGAAACTCGGATTACTCTTTTACTTTTTTTTTCTTTTTTGTTCAAGAAGAAAATTATTGCCAGGAATATTTGTGTTTTAATTTTTTAGTTTTGGAGGTTTAAAAAGCAGAGGGCAAACAACGTCACTAATTAAAAAAATATGTATAATGACACGTTAAAATATGTGCTCTACTTAAAAAACTGCACAGAGGGATTAAAATGAGATATATGTAAACGATTGGCCCGACTGAACACTATTACAAGTGTTAAAAGTAGATTTATGCAAACCGAATCAGTTTTCTTGGATCCCAGCAGTGGGATTTTAGAAACAATATTTTGATTTTGATAAAACAGAGAGGTAATATTAAATTAAATAAAATTTATAAGCAAATAGCTATTTCGTGTGTGCTTCGCTGCCCCAATCTAGCCAGTTTTTTATTTGATTATGCACGTTAATATGAAAGTTACTTGTACGTAATTTTTAATCCCTTCCCCTCACAGTTCCCTAGGTAAACGACAAAAACTTTTAACTTTGTATAAGAGGTACCACACCCACTCTCCCAATCGATACAGTATATCTCTAAATTAATATGCATTATTAATAAGGCAGTTTTTAGTACAAAAATTTAAGTCTTGTTGTTTTTAAGGGACAAAATCACATGTCATGAAAACTCGCAACTCACGAACGCGTCGACCGATTTCGTGTAAACTTTAGACAAACCATCTACAAGACCATAAGAACAAACTCTAAAAATTTAATCAAATTCGGTTTGACCGTTCTTGAGCTATAAAGTCACAACAAACTTGCAACAATTTTTTATATAAAATAAAGATAATAACCTGCAACAATTTTAAATATGATTTTACATCTAATTTACTTTATTCGTGCTTGATTCCTTGAAATATAAATATTTCATAATGCTATTTTCATGATTTTACATCTAAACATATTATGCTGTGTGAATAATTTTGTCTACTCGAATTCGCCCCTAGAATTCAATTTTGCTTTATAACAGCATAATTATTACAATTGCTTTTATTTTTGTTTTTTATATAAGAATTCAATAATTTGACTGTTTATTTTTTATTCTATCTACAAAAAATTAATCTTTTGGTACATATACTTATGCATAAATTAATTTAAACTTTGTAAATGTAAAAAATTTCTATATAAAGTACAAATATAATAAAATTGACAGATAAATTAAAAACGTTATTTTTTGCAAATTAGCTCTTTTTGATCACTTAGTCGACGTGTTTTGGCTTTAAACAGTTGGCATCCCTGAGTACTTAACTTTCTCATGCAAAACGTTTTGATTCTCTCTCTTTCACTCTCTTAGATAAACTTTCAATAATTTTCTTTTTACTCCCACGTGAATTAAGGTAAATTTTTAGTACTGTGCATCAAGACAAAAAAAAAAAACGGCTTTAAATAAAGAGGGCGTATTTTATTTGTTCTTTAAATATAATTTTCTGTTTTATTGTTTTCACTTGATTCTTGATATTTTCTTTTTTTTTTTGGAATTTTCAAGTATTCAATACATAAATAAGAAAAAAAAAAAACTGAAAAACAAAATCTTACCTACTTTGTGACCTTGTTTATAATAAAATAAAAATAGAACCAACACAAAAAAAAAACCGTTTACAGTGGAACAATAAAAAAAACCAGATGCACGCTCGCTCATGTTAATAAGAGTACAAAAAATAAAAAGAGAAATAGCGTTTTATTATTTGGGTAATAAGACAAATAAGACTTTTTTTTTCTTTGTTTTGAATCAAAGAAAAAGACTGTAATACAGCAATAAAAAATTAAAAGAAAAATGTCATAAGTTGTTTATTGCTTTCATTGATTTGATAATTTAAAAGCAATTGTAGACACCATTAAATCGATAGATTTACAAACGAATGCCATTTTTAGTAATTCAGCTGCGATTTAAGTTATTATTTTTTTCATTCAGCTAAGCTGAATAAAATTTAAAACAAATAAATTAATGTTTAATATTTTTTTTATATAAAGCAATATTTACAGTAGTTGTCAAAAATATTTTATCACAATTCAGCTGTGCTGAATATGTTCTATAAGCGAATTTAAAAAAAAAATGTTTCTGAATTTATTTATTTAAAAATTTTTACAAGCAAGCAGGTACTGTGTAGAAACTTAACCTTAATTCAAGTAATTTGGGCCTATTCAGCAAAGCTGTATGTAATATTATTTAAGGAATTCTATGCTGAATTGAAATTTTTATTTAGTTTGTGTTATATTTATGTTATCTTTAGCAATTCAGCTAAGATTTTCGAACGATTACATTATAAAAATTTCATTAGCTAAGGATTTACCATTTTTTATAAATTACGGCAGCTGAATGCTGAAAATAACATTTGTATGTTTGTATTTTTGCCAATTTAGCGAACATCTAAATGTACATACTTATTAAAATATTGTATCTTTTATTCGTTAGAGCAAAGAATTTTATTTTGATGTATTAATTTGATCGCCTTTTTACTGTTACCTTGGTCTTCGATATTGACTTCTCTTTTTCTTAAATTTAGCTTTAAATATTTGCAATTATACAAAATAATCCATTTTTAAATGGTTTTGTGTGTGTTTCGAGTATTAGTTTTTATGTACTGGAATATTTACTTGTTCGTAAAATACTGAAGTACCTTATAACCATCATCATCATACTTTTATTATTACCCTTTTTACAGACAACTTGTCCAATACTTTAAAGATACTTTACATCCTGTGTCTTATAAATTATTTTTTTTTTAGCTCATGCCTAAAGATCACGACCTCTGCAAACCTCTTCTTCGTTTTGTTTTTTACAGTCTTTCTTAAAGAACAACTGGTTTATAAATATTTTCAACAACATTGTTGCAAAGTGTTATTTATTACAATAACACCACAAACACTACCTCTCTTATTTTTTATTTATATTTTGTTTATGAAATTAAGGCGGGTTCACCCATTGTTTCGGAACAAAATTTTTGTTGTGAGAGAATTTTAGTTTTGTGAGAGTTTGTTCTGAAATGATTCACCCACTTCGAACAATTTTTCTGGAAAAACAAAGCTACCATATGAAACATATGTGTAAGCGAGATGTGTTACTTTACAAGCAGGCAGCACTGTGGCAGAAATTTAAAATCACTGAATGCCGTTTTGTTATAAATAAATTCTAAATTAAAAAAAAACTTTCATAATTAAATCAAAAAATTAGGTAAAAAAATTGAGGTAAAAAGTCATATAAAAGTCATTTCTCAAAATAAGCTTCAAGGCAAGGTATTCATTCGTTGAGATCCATGACACAATTTTTTAAACTTATTTTCTTTTATTTTGTGTTTTATTATAAATATACCAGGCATAATAAATTCTAAATTAAAAAACTTTATAATTAAATAAAAAATGAGGTATTTCATTTCTGAAATAAGCTTCAAGGCAAGGGATTCATGCGTTGAGATCCATTGTGTTTTATTATAAATATACCAGGCAAATTAAGGCAGGTATCCTCAAGAACAAAACAAATTTTAAAAATAATTATTGAATATCAATGCAAACAAAGAACGAAAAAGTATGTAAAATATATTTTTTTGCTTGAAAGAATTTTATCACATTAATTAATGTGGCAGTGGCAGCTCAGTTAAAATGTCTTTGAAAAAAAAGTAGTTGGCAGCACAGTTTTATTGCTCCAAAATAAAGAAATAAAAAATTAATATTTATAAAAAAACAGCATTTGTGGTGAATTATTGATAAAAATAAAAAACATCTTTTTCTGCGATATGTACATATAATATGATGTAGCAGCTCAATTAAATTTTCTTTGAAAATATAAAATAGTTGGCAGCACAGTTTCATTGTTTCGGAACAAAAATTAAAATTAAACCATTTCAGCTAAAATTGTTCCGAAGTGAGTTTAACTCTCTTTCTCTCTCTCTCTCTCAAAAAATAAAACGTCAAACTACATATAAAAAAAAAATGTTTCGGAACAACATTTTTGTGGGTGAACCCGCCTTTAATCCCTTTGCTGATACTATCGCAACTTTGTTCCCCAAATTGATAAATTTTAAAAGGGCTTCTCTTCTTTATTTAAATTACTTTTAAAGTGCAAGTTTTCATTGGTAATTTGATCAAAATATGTTTAAAAATTTAAAGCAAAAAGAACAGGAATTATACTTATAGTAATTTATTGAATGGGAGATTTTTTAAACGTTAAATTTATTTAAACAAACAAAAAAAAGTAAGAAAAAAAAACGTTTAAAACATTTTTATTTGACAACAAATTGTTCATATAATTTTTATATAAAAACCTCTTGGTCCAAATACGGTGGCATGACATAACGTCCAAAGACAAACTGTCCATCAAGGAAGACGGATGCAATGTTTTTAAAAACTGGAGTTGGTTGCATCATAGAGGAAAAATACGTTGCTCCGGGCTTAAGGCCGGCTAACTGCATAACCTTTGGTTAGTGAATGTGTTGTTTAAAAAGTAGACTTGGTTGCACCATAGAGTAGAAAATCGTTGCTCCCGGCTTAGGTCCGGCTATGCAGAAAACTTTTAGTTAGTAAAGCTGGTGCTGTTTTAAGAGCGGATATTATGACACTTTCATAAATGTCGCTAAAAACGACACAATGTCGCTGTTAAAAGTTTATGGGCACTATGACATGACACCTTATTTCGACACTGATAGACTTTTATCTGTCTGAAATATTAAATATTAGTAGTCATTATTATACCTTCCAGTCGCTCAACTGTACTAGTGCTGTACGCAAATGGGCGTAAAAAAATTGTGAGACTGTCTTCCGTACCGACAAGAATGTTTTGCTTTTTTTTATTTAAAGAGAAGTAGCACTTCAGGCACTAATACCTATTTAGTTATTTCTGTAACCGTTCTTCATTCTTAAGGAGAGATAAGACAGGTGGCGAAAGGTGAAAGATATAGCCATTTTATTAGTTATTTTATTTCGCCGGCTGCTATGAAAAAGTACTGACGAAGGGAGGCTGCATGTTGTAATGCTAATTCTGACTATTTATTTATACCATTAAACAGAAAAACATTATCATTTTTTATCACCGCAGGGATTAAACTCTGGCCAACCAGATTTTAATTTGATACTATGCGAATAGTTAGTGCAGTAATTCCTTAGGGCTAATATCGTCCAAGCCTTTTGTGAGATACAACCAGAAATCTTTAACAAAGTCTTGAAGAAGGAAAAGCTACTGCGAAGCCAACCAGTCAGAAGTCAAATGAATAGAATCCTGTATTATGATATCCGTTTTATTTTGTGGAAAATAAGATCCAAATATATTTGAAGGTTTGTAAATAGTGCTGAGATTTTAAATCAAATATCCTGGAAATATACTTTTAACATTTTTAAAAGCATTTGCATCCGTAAACCTTTAACCTTAAGGAGCAAAAAGAATATTAAAAAAATCGAGAGCACCATTGTGTTTTTTGCAATGAACTAAAAAATTGAGAAGAGTATTGAAGTTTTCCATCTCTGGCCTAAATTCCCAAAAGGGGTTTCATGAACGGAATTACTGCTTTCTGAGGATAAAATAGCAAACTTTTATTTATTTATTTTTGTTATTGGCTTCCCTTTATTATCATATTTGCCCGTCTGCTTTATACAAGAAAATATGTAAATAAGTTTAAACTTTATTATTGAATGCATTCATTCAAATGTATTTCTATTCACTTAAAATATTTATAACTCTTGTTCAAACACTCTAAACATTTTTTATACAAATAATAAATGAGTGGAAGCATAGATGTTGAATTTGGAAATAGATTTTAAATAAATAATCGTTACATATTTTTCTTTAATATTATTTTTTTAAAAGCACAATGAAAGGCCACAAAATTTTTAACGTATGAATGAATGTATGTACACAGTCGGTGACATTGAAAAACAAACACTATGAAATACTTACAGATATAAAAATGTATTTTTTAATAATTTCTTGTTGCTAAATAATTGAAATCGTTTCTAGCAATTTAGTTTTTCAATGAACTTTGTTGTATTTAAAAAGCTTATTTTTTAATTACGTTCCAATCAAAATGTTGTCAGTTGTCAGTTGTTATTTTTTTGCTTTCAATAAGCACAAGCACTAGTGACTCTGCCGCTTCTATTTAACATCCCCGTTCACATCGCATCGTGTTTCCCTAATCGTCCCAATGTGTCCCCGCATGTCCTTTAATACACCTGTTTTTCATCTCTGATGATATTACCATGCTTGAGATGGAATCTGCCGCTTCTACCGGCCTGCCTGTTCATCACGCAGTGCATCACTATCTGACCCCGTCTATAATCATTAGTCCTTTTTACCTGGTTTCATATTTGTACTTGTAAATTCGGAAGCCAATACACGGCCGATAGAAAATGTTTTTTATAAAATTAATTAATAAATAATTTTTTAAATTGCCACACATTTGCACCACACGGCAAAAAAATTTTCTTAAAATTTTCAACAAAAATATTTATCAAAAATGTAAAATATACTTTTGAATAATTTTGAATACTTGTGTACGCAATTAAATTTCTTCTGCCATATAAGTATGTGTGTATATATGGATTCAACAATTGATTTCTTAATTTTAGTAAATTATTTTTTTTCAGTGTAGTCAAAAACTTAAATGTTGATAATTTGATTTTAACACAGCTTAATGTCTTACTTCCAGTGTTGTCAGTTATTGCGATTTCACGCCAAACGTGTCGATAAAAAATTCATTTTGGTTGTAAAAATTTTAAAATGACGAGGCGAGATATTTGGCGGTATTTTCAATATTTGGCGAATTTTTTTGGCTTTGAGGCTGCTGTAGTCAAGGTGGTAAGCACTCTGACTACAAAACTGATTGGCCAGGGTTCAACACTTGCGGCAATCAAAAAATAAAAATGTTTTTTTCTGTTTAATCGTATAAATAAATAGTCAGAGTTAACATTAAAAATACAGCCGCCTTCGTCTGTACTTCTTTATAGCATATTCGCCGGCGAAGTAAAATAACTAATAAAATGGCTTTCTCTTTTCACCACCTGTCTTATCTCTCATCCATCCCTTTCCTAAAGAATGTAGCACGGTTACGAAAATAACTAAAAAGGCTATGCCTAAAGTGCTAGTTCTCTTAAAAAAAATCTTATTGGCGAATTAACTAAATTCGCTTTGACTCCTTGTCTATAAAAATATATATTTTAATTTTAGAATTAAAGGTCAAATGATAAAAGCGCTTAAAGAAAAAGGCAGTGCGACAAAAAATCAAAATTGTTAACGTTAAACGAGATATGGAATCGACAACAAAAAAAGTTATAATAAAGAAAATAGCGATGAATTAAGAACAAATTGAAGCAGAAAAAATATTTACAAAATTTTTTTTTACTATGGACTGCGTTGATGTTTGCACAAAATTTTGAACTAAATTGAAATGTTTTAAATGTAACTGATACGTAATTTTACAAAAGTTGCTAAATTAATGCTTGATCAGCTTCCAGAAAACATGACTAATTTTGAAGTTTATTGTCAATTTTTTAATTAAATTTTTTGCATGAATTTTTTAAAGAAACAGTTTTTTATAATTAATAATACTTATTTTTTATATTGGCGATATTCGAAAAGCCATTTGGCGTTAAAGCTTGAAAAATAAATTGGCAACACTAGTCGCTAGCTAAAATTTTTCTCTCTTTAAGGAATTTTATAGCACCTTTTCTTTTACCCTTTTCCTCTTTGCAAATTTATTGAATAAATTTTGCATTACCCTTATTTTTAATATTTTTAAACATATTCATATGTACATATGTATGAATGTAATTGTATTTATAAAATAATAAAAATATTTAACGACTTAATTATAACAATATTAGCAAAAAAAAAAACAAAAGATAACAGCTATCATTTTAGGCCACGTGTACTACAATTTATAAATACTCTAAGAGAGAGGAAATGGGGAGTAAAAAAATGCACCTCTTCTATATTATTGATGAAAGTATTAGCAACAGTGTTGCCAAAGAAAGGCAGAAAAAAAATTACGCTTTTTCTTCAAAAAGGTACATTTTTTTTTTCATTAAAAGTTACATTTTGAAATGTTCCTTTAATAAATAGTAATTTAATTTAATTTATATAAAATATAGAAAAAGGTTTTATTCCATATTTTAGGAAATATAACAAGGCAACAAATTCGTTTACTGAACAAAAATAACACGAAATTAAAAAATGAAAAACTGTATAAAAAAAATTAGTTCGATGATTCTCATCAGTATTTAAATCAGAATTCAATACTTAATATTCCGTGATTGAAAAGTACATGCTCTCGCCATTCAATCAAATTATTTAAAGTAGTAGGACCTTTTAAATAAATCCGTTTAACCCTTTTCTTTAAAAGAGTGAGCTTTGATTGAATTTACTTCTTAATTAATATTAAAAATACCGTTATAAAGGTCAATTTAAGTATTATTTGCTTAAAACTTTCACATAAAATTAATGACAATTTCTCTGTAATACAATCCGCCACTTCTTCAAGGAAATTAAAATTCGAATTATTTATACGGTATCGCTAGCAAGTTATAAAATTTTTCACACAGAATAATTGCAGTTGCTCACAATTTTCGAAAGTTTGACCAGAGCAATTAGTTTTCCGCACGAAATAAGTGCAGCTCATATTATTTCAGTTGGGTAAAATTGTTGCTAGAAACATTTTGCTGTTTGTAAACATGAAGCAAGAAACATTTCGTGATTTCTGAACAATTGAACAGAGTACAACTTCAGCGACGTAGTTTTTGCTTATTTCGAACCAAATTTATATGTATGTGGGATTTTGATAGCATTTGCAAGTGTGTAATATTTGTTATTAAAATCGAATTGATATATTAAGCAAAACAGTTGTCGAGGAGGTTCTTACCTCAAATAATGAAATAAGTACTTTTTCAGTAAAATAACTCTATATCGTGTCTGTTCCAAAAGTTACGAAAATTTTTCCAAATATAACAAAATTATACATGTTTCTTGGAGTCTTTAAAAGTTACAAAGAATGTAAAAAATGTAACCAAATAAATAAATAAAAAAGTAAACGGCAACACTAATAAGCAAAGTGTCTATATTTAGAAAGAGTGTTGCACTCTAAACACGTAAGACAAGCGAATATTGTTCGCATCATGACAAGTAAGAGAAAATACCCATTATTTCTCTATTTGTTTTTTAATTTTACTGAAGGAGAAGAGGTATAAAAAGTAGGAATTTCAAAAGAATAACATTAGCACGGTTATTAAAAATTTTATAAAAAGCCAAATATTCTGTAAAAAAAATGGCTTTACAAGTTAAATACCCAAACTGCATTTATCACAAAATAATGCTACTTTAAATTAAAACGGTGGCATGTCATAGTGTCCATGGACGTATGTCGTAATCAAAAGTGAAATAATGTCAATGGACATTATTCGACACTGCAAGCGCCTGGTACATGATTTCGCTATGGCGGATATATTTGCACATACTCTGTGTGAATTCTTAATGCCTGCCTACTACGGTTGAAAAACTAATCAAGTCAATATTGGGACACCCTTTAATATAAAGCTTTATTTTTCCTACTTGTTACTATAGCGCACAAAATTTTACTTACATAGCTCAAAGAATAATAATAATTTCACAATTATCACGTCACTTTCAGCAAACCTTTTAATTTCTAGATTTGTATTAGTAATACATACATACATACATATTTTGTGATAATTTTCAAGAGTCCACCTACTGCGGTTCCAGCGATAAAGGGCTGTGATAGACGGACGGGCGGACATTATGATGAAAACAATTGGGTTACGTTTTTACACTTTGTGTACGGAGCCCTAAAAACAAATAAAATATTTGTAGGTGGATCGAACGTAAATCCTTTTTTTCGGTCTTAATTGAGTTCATTTCCGCCAGCAAAAAGTGTGGTGTGGAATAGCCAATATCTTTAGTAAATATACCCAGAGGTCCCTACTTTGCAATTGGTTTTATTTCTTGACCACTACCTCACCTTTCCAATTTAAATATAACATTCCCAGATTCAGGTAATCATCACATTTACCTTTTTGTTTAAGTTTTACATAACGTTCATAGACATGCGAACACATATGCGCATTATATTCATACAGGTAAATACATATTTACTTGGTATTTAGAGAATAAATAACATTGTATCTAAACTTGTTGCTCTCTTATTGTTTTGTTTATATCTGTATAAAAAGAGAGAGTGAGACTGAGATTGAGAGATTTGGTGTTTTGTTTACTCATTAAATAACTGTTTAGTGTGTCATGCCTTTTATTTTTTTTTTTGTGATTTTTTTTTGTTTTCTGTTTTTTAAAGAAAGTAAATACAAATAAAAGATTTTCAAAAAGTTGAGAATTAATAAATCCATTAAAACTTGAATGAGTACTTTTAATGATGTTTAACAGTTTAATCAATATTGCGTATTTGTGTTATTTTGATAACTAAATTCTCTTAACAAACAATTTTGAAACTTTTTTTTAATAGCTGCATATTTTTAATAGCTGCATAATTTTTCTTTAAAAAAATACCAAAATGAAAAAAGAAATAACATCCTTGGAGAAAAAATTAGATTAAATTTTTGGACTTTGACTTCTTTGGCTCACTTGATGTTTTTACGATACATTCTTCATTTCAAAAATTGGATTTAATATTTTGATAAAAAAAAGTGCCAAAAAGACTAAGGCCTAAATTGGCAACAATGAATCTTACGCATTGTTTCATGCTTTTATTTTCTTCGGTTAAATACTACAATTTATTATATATGCATATGTACATATGTATGTATTTATGCTCAAACTATTAAAAAAAACTTTGTTTTATTAACTGCATTACAAGTATGAGCACTTGTAAAGCAATTTTACTATTTTTTATTATCAAGTTTTTCTTCAATAAATCAAAGAGTGGAGCTTGATAATTATTTGTTCCGTATTATTAAGTTGTTTTTGTATTGTTTGATTACTTCAAATTCTCTTACTATGTACCTAACTGGTAAAGAGCTATTTAATCATAAAAAAGAGGCTACAGCAATCTCTGCCGACGTCCTGTCGTTGCCACTTTTTATTTACTTGAAATTCTTCTAGGTATGAAAGATTTATGTAGATGTTAATTGTAATTATAGTTTTTTTTTTTTTTTTTAATGTACTGTAGACATAATTTCAAGGAACGATTTATAAGAAAATTTATTATTTGGAATCTTTTTTGTATCAATTTACTTTAATTGTGCTCGATTCCTTCAAATATAAATATTTCATGATATTCTCATGAAATATCCACTGATGATCTAAATATGAGCAGTAGCGAAATGGCAATATGGATATGCTTTCCCCGCAGTAATACATTTCATTTTTTAGTTTAGTTTAAAATAAATCCAATTTTAATTAGAATGCATTTGTCACCCGCCTTTTTGTTTATTAAATATCACGGAAAAAAAGTTTAATGCTTTTTTTTCCTTTTAATTTTTCTACTAACTGTATAATTTTCAATATTATTGCCAAATACCAAAAAATGAAATTCTTTTTTTAAGTCTTATAAATTATTTAAAGTAAAGTTTAAAATATACGAATTCACAACAAGAACCAAAAACGAAAGATTTAATCATAATCGACCTTTTTTAGAAGTTTAATAAAAGATAAATTTATCAAAAGTTGTAGATATAACCAAAAATTCTTAGTTTGTTTACAAAAAGATTAATTCTACCAAAAAAAAAATCAAACTTTACTTTAAATCGAAGAATGCCTATCTAAGAATGAAAAATATTATAATTTTATTTCAAATTTTGTCGAAAGATTTATATTCTCAACTAAAAAAAGTATTTCACTAAAAGCAGAAAAATTATCCTAAAAAACTTCACATTAAATCGAATTTTCGTCAATTTCAATGAAAACATTTAAGATGATTGAGCGATGTCCGTCTGTCCGCCCGTTTTATTGTTCAAATCAAGTTTTCCAAGGCACTAAAAAAATTTAAATACGCCAATTGATCAGACATAGTTTCGAAAGAGTTGGTATTGAAAATCAGTGAGATCGGTCCATGTCCTCCGAAGCAACATGTAAAACACCACGCCTGTCCATATCATTTGGAATGAAGTAACTCCAAATTGAAGTAACTCCAAAAAAAAAAAAACAATTATATGGGGCAGTAGAGAATAAGAAAAAAACATTAAATGAAAAAATTGGCGCTCACCCATATTTTCCTCTGATCTTTTCATAGAAAAGTACGATTGTGCACCATATTTTTTAAAATATCAATATGGGTATGATACCCTTATTTAAAGGTACTTTAAGAAAATACTAAAATTTTTCAAATATGCTTAACCCATTAGAGCCCATGACATTTTTATGTAAAATTATATTTAGTGCTTAATTTTTTGCTTATTATTTTTTAATTCTCTTTCACTAATATTTGTTTTTTTGAGTAAAGTTACTTCACTAAACTAGATCTACCTACATATATGGTGATCGGTATATAAGATTCGACATAGTACTCCTACATGTTTTATTTACTTATGAAAAAAAAAATTAATCAAAATGAAATTATTTTAACGAATCGCTTTTATTTAATTGTCGTAAAACCAGTACTTCTGTTCACTTATGCATTCGACTACGATGATCACAGATTTCTAGATATTTTTAATTAAAAACTCGAAAGTCATCACATTGTTGATTTCCAAAAAAAAACTTATTTTTTAGTATTAACAGACTAAACAACAGCTTTACACCAGGTGGCTACTCCATGTTTAACAGTCTTCTGCTAGCAGCAGCAAAAACGTTAGCAGAGACAGCAAAAGCATAATTTGAACAATGTAATGTTGTTGTTGCATTCTGTACTACATGCTGGGTCAGAGTAAAGCGTGCAGTACTAAAATAAAATACAAGTAAAATAAAAAAAAAACTGCCGTGATTGTAAACAAAATGTCGTTGAACTTTGTACGATTTTTTGTTTGTAATAAATTTTTTTTTCTTTTTTAAATTTCGTTCGCTTTGTGATTTAAAATAAACTTTTACACACATTTTATAGTTTTGTTTTAATTAAAATATATACCTATTAACAATACAAATTTATTTTTATTGCAAAAATAAACAATAATAATAAATGAGAGAAATTTGTGAATTTTTATCTTTTATTTATTTTGTGTGTGTGTGTGTGTTTGTCTGCGCCTGCTCTTTGTTTATAACGACTTTTATTTTAATGTTTTGAATCTGTGTTGTTGTCGCGTGGCATTTGTTGTGTTTTCTTTCTTTTCTCACTCAGCCAGCACCAGGGATGGCTTTTAGTTACATTTGGTATTACGTTGTAAAGCTACCTATACACGACATGTTTTTTACATCAGACTTCTTAACTGTGTAAGTCATATATAATTCTGAATGTGTGTCAAAATTGGTATGTTACAGAAGACTTTTAATTTTTGGTCACAAACGTACATGTATAATTACGTCTCACATAATTATTATTTGTTTACAACAGCTGAACAAATTCGCTTTTTTTCACTGTATAGACATTCAAGCCGTCCGGTTTCAAAATGGCTTGTAGTCGTCTCAAAATATTTATGCGTGCGTTACGGAATTACTGAAGACTTGTCAATTTTAATTACTTCCTTTTTACTCTAAATATGAACAAGATAAGTTTGCATTGAATAATGATACAGAATTTACATAATTGTTATGAAATAGTTAAAAGCAATTTCAGATTTTGGTCGTATAAAATATTACCAGCAGCCGGCTAATGCTACCGCCAATGGTCAAACTTCGTTGGTTGTTTTCATACAGCATAAGTTTTTAGCAATGCTTTTTAGAAATACAAAAACAGCTGATGTCAGATGGTTTGTCAGATCAAAATAGAACACGTTCTAAACGAAATTTTGTCAGATGACTTTTCACCAGAAATATTTATAAAATAAATGTGAAATAAAGAATCCCCTAAAAATATCTGTAAAAGCCCAAGTGATCTTTCTTGTCAACCTATAGTATGTAGAATGCTGAAGGCGAATGTCTGGATATAAGATTCTTTTACATAATTCAATTTTTTATAACTTTGAAAATAACTGGCAACACTGGTCAGCACCCACATTTTTTTTTATTTTACTCACAACGTGTTTTTCTTGAATTCTTTATTTATATATGTATGTACTTGCATATGTATGCATGTGTGTTTGTATGCATTTCCTTAATTTTCTAGTCGTAATTGTTGTTGTTGCCATACAAATTTCTATTGTTTAAAAAGCCATTGTCAGTGAGTGGTTGCTGCTGCACATGCTGATGCCGAAGGTAACAAGTTGATTTATTTCTTTGTGGTTGCTTTGTTCATAGTTATTTTATTTTATGTTTTCTCCTTCGTGTTATGAATTAATTCGTGGTTTGATTTTTAAGATATGGAAAATTAAAAAAAAAAAAAATTATGCATAAAACAGATGCGTCTTATTTAATATTGAAATTAGTGCATTTTAATGATTTTATAAAGTTTTTGAGAATAATCAATTCGCCGAACATATTTAGCAATATTTTTTTCTTTATTGTCATAAATATGACATAATTTCAATGAAGTCATCGTAAGCTTTTCCAATCTTTCTAAAAGTATATGGACTTCAATCTTAAAAGAAACTTCCCTCATTTAAGGTTAGAAACGAATCAATGTTTGAAAGATCTGTGTAAAAGGCGGTTACAATAAATATTTCCATCTGCTGTTTTCCTTATAGTTAAACTAAGGCAGTATTTTCATGAGAAAATTGTTTTGTTGGAAGTTTCTGTTAAGTTTTACAATAACACAATTAGCTTCTCTTTTGATTGATTGGAAAGGGACTGCCAGATCTTTACATCTTAGAACAATCTAGATATTTTAAATCGCCTATAAATAAAAATCGCAGTTACGGACAATACGGCAGTATTGTTTAACACTACGTCTAAGCGAGCTGATCTCGTTCGCATAAAAACCATAATGTCTTTAGAATAACGAATATAAATTTGTTCATGGTTCTCCATTTAATTATACAAGTAGAAAAAAAGAGTAGTTTTTAGCTTTAATTTCTCTTAAAATTAAAGAAGTAATGAAATATTTCGATATTTATGGCTTCGAGTATATAAAATATAATCGTTAAGTTCATCAATATGAAATTTTATTATTCGAAATTTTTTTTATGTTAATTTACTTTAATTGTGCTTGATTTCTTCAAATATCAATATTTAATGATATTTTATGAATAAATTTAATATATTTAGCAATAATAAGAAGAAATAAAACAATTGCACAAGTACGAATATAACAATACTTTCCAACCGTGACAAAAGAATCTTTTAAGTTTACGCAAGTACATTATGGTCACCAAAAAGTCTTCTCACAATTGTTTAAGCATTTCACACGTTTTTCGTAGCTTAAGTTTGCTTATGTACATTATAGTTAGATAATTTGCTTTTCATCTGTACAGTTTGTAGCTTTCGTCTGGAGAAAAATCAATTCGAAAACTCATAAAAACTGGATCTTCTGTCAACCCATTAACTTAAAAGTTCTAGTACTTACAAGGATTCGGTCTCGGTTGGTCAAAATTAACAAAGTAGTGTTTTTAAGAAGATTTTAATATACTTTTTCTAAGTGCGCCTGCATATCGTTTTAGTAATGACGTTATAAATACATACGTATGCACATATGTTTGTATGTATGCATAAAAAAAGTCAGGTTAAAACTGTGCTATTTATAAAGTAGAACGCAAATAAGGAACAAGTTTTAACTTGTCGTACTGTATAAATTGGCGTAGGTAGTAAATCCCAACAATAGCAAAATGAAGGGATAATTGGAAAGTGAAGAGTCACATGCACATTGAATGTATTTCAAAGTGTTTACTCTCACAAGTTGACTACACTACACTCAGCACTCCGATAATCGAAATGTAAAAGAGCACAACACTACGTATGATTTATTTAGCATAATAAACATTTTGACATGTTTGGAAAATAGAAATCACATGCATTTACATGTTTCAATGTGTCTTAAAAGGAACCAAAACAGTAGTGGTCTGCTTTTGAAGGCTTTTGAAGGCCCCTAAATAAATGTACGTATGTCACATGTACTTCAGGTACATTAAACTTGAATGCTTGCATGCATACATACATATGTACATATAAAAACATATGTTGTATGATATGAGAACAGTTATTTTTAGCTCTTTATTTCGTATTGTTAATTTTACACAAGTGTAAGTGCGTGTGAGGTTTAATAAGTTCGTCAAGTTTTTTCTCTTTGATTACATACATACATCCACACACATACGTATAGTACCTATTTAGACTTATAACTGTGTTTTTTGTTTTGTTTATTTTTAATTTGTATTTATTATAGATTTTGTTACTTTTGGTTGGCGTGCAACATGCAATAACATGTTGCCAAACAATAAAAAATAATATTAAACAAAAAAAAAATGTTTCTTAAAAATGAATGCAATATCAATCACATGGTTTTAAATATACACATGTATATGTACATATGAATGTACATACATATGTAAGTATGTAAAAATGTGGTTAATATTCTTGCTAAATTCGTACGCAATAATCTATTTTCAAAACGCTTTTTTTCCTGTACAATAAAAAAAAAATCATGTATCCTTTTTGCGTTTTGGCCTTTTGTCTTCTGTTAAGAATTTTTTATGCAAAGTATCGCTTGACGTATACCTGATTTCAGTTCTTAGGTTGCCAGATGATAACGAAAAATAATAATTTACAAAAAACGACTAGTTATTAAAACTTCTTTGGAATCAAAAACTTAAAATATTATCATGGAGTATACTATTTGTTGCGATTTGCAGCAATAATTAAAAAAAAAAAAAATAAAATAAAAGAAACATACATACACTCGCTGATCCATATGTTACCTTTTATTTTTTGATGTGGACCAATTTTTTTTAGTAAGGAAAGCACCCCTGTATTAGGTTATGGGAACCAATCTAGTTTATGGTATTTTTAGGGTATTGGAAGAACGTCTACTGTTGCTTCTAGATGTTTAACATATGAGTGGTCAAATTTAAACCGAGAAGCCTGTCTGTTTCCTTGTGAACTATGGCACCTGTTTGGACTCTTAGCCATCAAATTATTTTCAATCAACGGATGTTACCAAATCCTGTTTAATAATTCCGAAGAATATTACTATCATTTGGTTGGTGTTTTGCACATACGCTTGGAAGTTTTTTATTATCACTATAATTGCTTTAAGTTTCTGCACGACATATTACACTACTGCAGCCTCATTCGTCGCATTCTTCGGCGAAGTAAAATAACTGAAGAACTGGCTATTTTGTTCTCAAACAACTGCCTTATCAACAACACATGGCGCCTCATTACTGTCAACAGCCCTAACGCCTTTTCACTATCCTTCTATTTTCACCACCTCTTTTATCTTAAGAATGTAGCACGATTACAAAAAAAAAAAAAAAAAAAAAAAAAACAATAGATATTGTTGCCGGAAGTGCCACAATATCTATTTTTTATTTACCACATTCTATTTGTATTTTTTACAAAAAGATATGTTGAAATTTACTTGAAGTGCCCTTCGATTTTTAGTTTTGAGCTTGATGATGATAAATTCTTTATAATAAATTGATTATGATGAATTTATTGTAATGTATGATATCCCTTTTTAATTAACACCTTCCTAAATAAGTGCTGTTTAAAAGGTTTTAACATAATTGTTGAGAAAAGTTAAAAGTGATAACTTAAATGTTCTTGCTAACAAGAAGTATTTCAAAGGCCGAAATTTTTTATGAACTTTATATTTTTTATTACTAAAAATAGTTTTGCGTAACAATATTTGGAAAAAAAGTAACTTAAAAGTGTTTATGTTCAAATTTTTATATTTTAATGTAAAGAAAATATCAAAAGCCTTTTTCTTTAAAAGTAATAAAAATTATGAATCTGGCAGCGCTGTTTGTAAGCCAAACAAAATTTCTCTCCTTTTCACCAAACAACCAACAACAACCTACACATAGATGACGGCCATGTTATTTCACACGAACACATTTTAATCGCAGCATTTGTAAACGTGATGGAGACATATTGCATTTTGTTATTGTTGTTTTCACAAACACCATTGCATGCGTAAAAGATTACAAAGTGCATGTAGAAAACGAAAAAAATAATGTGTTTGATTGTCATCAGTGTTTCCCCCAGTTTGTCGTTATGTGTTGTTGGTTGGGAGTGTTTATATATTTTTGCATTGACGTAGCTGCTGCTATTTTGTTTGCATTTTTATTTATATTGCTCTCATTGTTTCTGAACAAGTAAACTACTACAAAAATTTTTTTTTTACTTATGTTATTATTGCTGCTGCTGTCGGTTTTTTGTGATGGCAATGATGATGTTAACGATGATTATGAGAATTTTTTTTATTATTGCTGTTGCTGTTTCTGTCGCCGTGGTTAGAATATCAACACAAATCTTTATTTTTTTTAAGCACCAAGTAAAATAAAAATTGCATTTTATCTGTTGCTGCGTTCCATTCTGTTGTATTTTGCTTTTATTTTTACAGACCTACGACTGTAGTGAGTGGTGGTTAATGAGAATTTTTACGATTCAACAGTATACAAAAACAAAAAAGTGTATAAAACAATAAAATAAAAAAGCATTGTTAAAGTTTTTAAGTAAAAATAGCATTCATTCGTATAAAAGTCGTTCGCGTGTGTGGTTGACAAGAATATAAGACAACAACAACAACTACCAACAACAAAATAAAAATAAAAATACAACCACCTGAAAAAGAAACAAAACGGGTTAACAAAAATATACTTGTGAAGATAAAGTGATATTATATATTGAAATATAATAAAAGTTGAAAAAAATGCTAATATTTAAACAAATAATAAATTAAAGTGTTAAAATTTCTAAGAAAAAAAGTTGTTTTTAAAAATAAAAGAATTATTTAGAAAGTAAACGATAAGTTGAGTTATTTCAGGGGTTTAATTTAACGTTTTTGAAATGTGGCAGCCACCTTTCAATAAACATTCATACGAAAACCCTTCTTCGTATATTAGTGCTACACAACAAGACGAATTAGCAGCCAAACTGTTAAATTTGCAGAAATTACAATTAACAGATGCATTGCCGCCATTCTTAACGTCGTCTGAAACACCGCAAAATTTGTATACGAACATCGCTGCAACATCTTCTTTAATAGAAAATAATACAGCATTGACTTTGCCGCCACCAACTGCGAATTTAATAAATCATTTGCAACAATATTTAAGAGTTCGAAGTGGCATATCCTCCGCACAATGGGCTGCTGCAACAACGGCTAATAACAACATCAGTCACTTGTTGCTTTCAGCCACATCAGCTGCAACAACAGATGCTCCTGCAACTGGTACAATGCCAACAACAACATTTTTACCACCACCTCCTGTTGTTGCTCCTTTGTCAACAGCAACTCAAATACCTACTGCAGCTACGGCTTTAGATATGTTGCCCTTGGATCTATTGACCGACACATTTACCAGATTAAATGTTTTGCATTTAACAAATCCCAATTTTGCCCAAACTATGGCTCAATTATTGGCAGCCTCTACAGCTTTAAATCCTTCCAACAGTTCTGCAGCTTTACATCCCAGTTGTTATTTTCCTGAAAATGCCACCAGCACTTTACTATCCGCCGCCTTATCATCCTCATCCCCGTTACCTCTATCAACTTCTCTTCCCGCCACCAAAAATTTACACAGTCCACAATATTTGAATATATTTAAGCAGTACTGCTCCACGGAAGCCTTTAAAGATTTGAATTCAGGAAGTCCTGCCATGTCTTCACCGATAAATGGTTATCAGAGTGCCTCTATGAATTCAAGTCATTTATCAGCGCCAACATTAAGATCCTCAAATTTAAAATCCTCGAGCTGTTCCTCAAACTTTTCAAACTGTGATCATCATCATCAACAACAACAACAGCAGCAGCGGTCTATACGCAAACGTAGAGATGAACTTAAGGAATTGTTTTTAAAAAAATCTTCAACGACGAATGGAGAAGCGGATGATTTGTTGCCACCACCAAAAAAGAAATGGATACGACACTATTTGAAGGGTATATTTTTATTTCTATTTTTTATTTGTAAAACACTCGTTTCTCCATTAAAAAGGGGTTAAAGGAAACACAGTGAGCGACATAATAATAGAAGCTTTACAATGTTGTTTTATAAAGTATCAGATGAGATCAAAGGGGAAAGCTTTATATTCTTTGCATTTGGATACATAAGATTTTTTCGTTTTTGTTGTCAATTCTATAGGTCAAAACTGACGTCACTGACTGTTTGTTGGGCACGGGTTGCAAATGCTTCTGCAGCAATGTTTTGAGTAGCACTATCCGTAAGGTTTTTTTTCACTACTTTTCCTTTGTTATTCTCAGAAAACTCCATCTTGAGAAAACTTTGGCCATCCGAGCTGCCTTTCTAAGTAAAATGTTCGACCATTTTGAAAACTTGCTTTTAAATAAAACATCTCAGAGCCGTTTTTTATTTCAAAATTAACTAGCAGAGGCTTAAACCAAATGTGTAAAACGTTGCTTATTTTGCAGCTAACAAAACACTGTTAATCACTTTTTAGTCTTCGGATATTTTATATGAAATAATATCAAAAGTCTATAGAAAAAATCATGTTGTTTTTGTGAAAAGGCATGAAATGTTTCTGGCTGCATGTTTATTAACAGCAAAATGTTTCTAACAGTATTTTTTTTCAACTGCAAATAAAAAGAACAATTACCACAAAAAACGTGGTGTTTGCACCAGGGTACGAACATAAACAAAACAAAACGTATACTTTCTCTTTGTTTCGTTCTCTGAACAATACACGCAATTTTACTATTTACTTGTATATAAAACGTTTAAAAAAATCAGAACTTAATGTTTTTGCTTTTCTTTCATATTTCGTGCGAAAATCTGTTCAAAGTCTTTATAAAAACGGAAAACAAATGAAAGTTATATGTATTGCCAAAGTTGTGGTCTGTTTGTTATATGAAAAATTACAAAATGTTTCTGGCAACATGTTTTTTCTACTGCAAAATATTTCTGGCAACATAATTTTCATACTGCAAAATTTATAGGTTGCACTAATTTCGTTTGGAATTGTTACCAATTAATTAAGGGCAATTAAATCGACAGTTTTCTTTTAAATCGCTGCCTTTTTCACCACTAAGTAGTTGTCAAATATTTCAAGCAGCATAAGTCGTTAAAACATTATCGCAAATTTGAATAGAGTACTCAGCTTTAGTAAAAAACAATGTTGCCGTAATTCTACTCTGTTGATTTTGTGAAAAATCAAAAATGTTTCTAGCAGCATATTTTTTTTTTTAAAGGCGGAGTCACAGAAAAAACAAAATAGGGAGGATCTGAAATATCATTATATAAAAATGGCGGCACAGGCAGTGTTTTATAGACTTATAATAATGGAATATTAAAAAAAAATTAGAACTCAAAAAACGCCGTGTTTTGTGTCACAGCTAATTTTTAAAATTTTCTGAAGATGTCATATTGACTATTTAACTTTCTGCCATTATTTGTAAAACTTAAATTCCTTAATTAATCGGCAATTTCTAATGTGTACAAATGAAAGAAACTTCTACGTTTCAATTTGAAAGCAATCATAAAAATGTTTTTCAACTTTTATAAGTGTTTTTATTTTCGTCTTGTGATTTTTTAAAATTAATCTTTCCTCTAACTTTCAACACATTTTAGTTTTCAGTGATTATCTAGGTACTCAATTTATATCTAATGTAAACAAACGTTGAGATTTTGAAATACAAATTTTTCTAATCAACCTAAAATACTTTTATTTTTGTGTTGTAATTCTAAGGAAAACAAGGTGTGAAAATTGTTACTGCATGCATTTGTATTCAGCTTAAATATTAAATATACCACGTTTTACTTGCACAGACACACACACACATGTCAAGTGTCATTATTGAAAAATAAATTCTTAACAAAAAGTACAAAAAAAGTACTGAATTGTATAAACATTTCGAATGAGTGACATCCATTAGAGCGCACATGTTGCTCATTAGAAACTCATTTCAATTCAAAATCTTTTTTTTATTTAATTTTTTATTGTTTTCTTGTTTATTTAATTTTTTAATTAACATTTGCATTTAGTTACCGTAATTATATTGTAAAAACAAAGTTTTTTTTTTGTACATACAGGCACATGCACAAACCAGGAGGAGTACATACCTACAAATTTTTTAATTCTCAACCATAGTGGTGCCTGTTGTTTGATTTCAAATTTTTTTGTTTTTTGTTTTTATCTGAAACGTGTATGTACATTCATACATTCATACATATGCATGGGTATGTGTGTGTGTATGTGTGTATCTATTAAATTGAATTGTCTGTGCCCTCAAAAGTTGATGTCATTCTCCTAATGATTGCAAATAGATAAAAATTTAAATGCAAATAATACTTAACAAACATGTCCGTCTGTCTGCCTGCCTATCTTATGGTTTGCAAATTGTATACATGTGCTTTTGTTGTTGTTTTTCCTTTATTAGTACCTTTTCATAATAGTAATTTGAAATAAGTACTAAGTACCCATTAAAGTAAAATAAAGGGTTCTATAAAATTTACGAAAACATTCGTTTTAACGAAACATGAAATAAAATAAATTTTTAAAATTTCCTTCCCAAAAGAGGAGGGTTTACTTCGTAGTTTCTTACTTAGACCGAGACAGTCACACCTCTAGATTTGTTATTCTATTTTCGTTTTACGTTTTGTTGCTTTCCAAAATGCTTAGAATTAGTTTCATCGAAAAAGATATATTCAAGTGTCACATTTTATTACTCGATATCAATCTCGAAACTTTCATTTAAATTCGATCACAAATTCGATCGATATTAAATCTCGTAAATTGGCCATAGAGTTTTGTTTTCTACGGTCATAAAGCTTCAGTTGTTGTACCACTCCTAAAGGAGCAATAATTCTACTGTCATTATTGATCGATATACTAGTCGTTGCGTGGAACAACGTCTCATGTCGCATTACCGAAAGTATTGTATACATATGATGCATGTAGCAAAGAGCGTTGCAACAGCCCAAAAAATTTTTCATTTTCATTTTTCTTTTTTTATTCGAAAAACTCTCAAAATTCCAACCATTTTGTCAAATGCAAAATTTTGTGTTGTTGGCAACACTTAACACGCACGTGGGAATTGAAATTTCGAGCGAATAAAGAAAAAACTCAAGGCAATGCATCTACTCAGGCTGAAATTATATAGCAAGTGATGGCAGTAGCAAATTCATTAATATCGCCGTCGCTGGAAGTGTCAAACTCCATATCAGTGTTGCCGTTTGGTTATATTTTGTTAATTTTTTGTAACTTTTATTACAGACACGAAACATAGTAATATCACTGAAAAAGTACTTGTTTCATTATTTGAGGTAAAAATCTCTCTTAACATATCAACCTTTCTTAACATATCAATTCGATTTTAATAATAACGGTTAATTGCAAATGCAATCTAAATCCCAAATAAAAAATTAGTTTAAAATAAACAGAAAATAACGTTGCTGAAGTTTTACTCTGTTCAATTCATGAAAAATCACGAAATGTTTCTTGCTTCATGTTTAGAAACAGCAAAATGTTTCTGGCAACATTTATTTCCAACTGTGAAATAATATGAGCTGCATTTTGTGCGGAAAACTGTTCCAACTTGCGAAAATTGTTAGCAACTTTAGTTATTCCGCTTGAAAAATTTGACCGTACCAATTCCTCGATTTAGAAGAAAGTTGTGTTTTGATTTCCTTCAGGAAGGTCCGGATTATATTTCGAAAAAATTTTCAATAATTTAATGTTGAATTTTTAAGTAAATAATACTTAAATATGTCTTTAATAATAGTATTTTTTAAATAATTAATTAAAACGAATTTATTAAAAAATCCTACTTTAACTAATTTTATTGAATGGCGAGAGCTCGCAGTTTTCCATAACAAAGTATAAGTATTAATTCCTAATTTAAATCCTCACGAGTATCATCGGTATGAAATTTTTTCCATACGTTTTTCTTTTTTATTTTCGTTTTGTTTTTAAACGAATTTGTTGCCTTGTTATTTTTTCCTGAAATATGGAAAAAACTTTTTACCATGGCGAAATAGCGCCATTCATTACTTTCGCCGTAAACTCTAAATATCAAAGTCCACATATAAAAAATTTTTATGATTTTGTTTATATGGTTCTTGGTGATTTTGGAAAAAAATATACAGATTTTTATATGAATATAAAAAAATTTGTAATTAAATTTGTAAAATAAATGTAAAAGAGTTTGTCATTTATTTTTTTTAACACTTCTCTGGACTCTTATTTATGTCAAATGCTTCAAAAGGTTACGATTTTTAGTTTAAATAATTTTTATTAAAATTTTTATTTTTATTTTAGTTTTGTCTAATAAAAAAAAATTCAATGCGATTACTCCACATCGTGCTTTATACAAAAAAAAGTACATAAAATTATTAAACATTTTTATTTGTTTACTCTTTTTTAATAAAGCAATAAACAAAAATAAAATAAACAGTTCTATTTATTAAATTAAAGCAAAAAAATAAATTAAAATAAAATAAAACACAACAAATAGAAAACGTAATTATGAACACAAATATGTATGTATGTCTGTATGTACAAACAAATATATTTATGCATGTGTGTTGATGTATCTCAATGCACGTTTTGCTGTGTGACATGTGCAAGTACTTTTTGCACGTTGGTACTTAAAACTTGAGAGAGGAAAAGAAGAACCAGGATTATAGACAAAATAACAAAATAAAAAACAAACCTTAACGGAAACGTTTGTTTGCTTTAAATATATTGTTTAACGAGGGCGGGCCCTGAACTTTTACGAACTGACGTATTAATAGCGGCAGTTTATTTAAAAAAAAAAAAAAAAAAACATTTTTATCGCTTTTGAAAAATGGTACCAGTTTGTTGCAGGCACAATCTCATTCATAATGAATTTTAAAACGTGTATAAAAATTGGCCACAGTTAACAGTTGTAATAACAGAACTATCATTTAAAAACATGCAAAGAGAGACTGCTTTGCTCTTCTGCTTTATTGTTAAAAAAACCATAAAATATTGAAAAACAAAATTAAATGAAGTTATAAATTAAACATAAACGCTTTAATAACCATGAAATATTAAAATTAAAAAAATTATTTTTAAAGTTTAAAGATTTTCATATTGATTTTCTTTAGCAATTATAGACTGTATTTCCAGTGTTTGTAATAAGTTTTAAAAAGATATTGAACTCGCTATTCTGTGGCAGTACACAAGACGCCAACTGATTATAATTTGTAATTTTTTCCATTATTTTTAAAACTTTTTCATAAATTATTTTTTGCTTTCGCCGCAGACGTAAAATTAACCCAAGAAATATTTTTTTTTTTTTTCAAATTTGCATTAATTTCAATTTATATACTTTTAACAGATCTTTATTTTCCCCTTCCGATCTACAAGCTTAGATTAGTTTTCTATGAATTTAAAGTCGAGAGACACATCATTGTCACATCGATTTTAATCAAAGAACCACTAAGAACTGTTTTCGAGGAGAATGTCCTTGCTAAGCTTATATTACGAACGAAATTTATTCGAACGCAGCCAAATAAATAATTTGGGTCTCCATGAACTTCTGTTTACTATATCAACGCTAATAATCGCTATTGCTCAAATGATGACTATTTTACTCTAAGTAACGTTTTTATATTAAGTATAGTTACAGGCGCCTTAACTCTCTTTTCTTTTCTAATCCGGCGATTAAAACCGCTGTTTTCCATTAAGTTTGCTTTTATAACCACACACCCACCGCGGCAACTCAATAAAAAATTCTGTTGGGATATGAACTCATGATCTTCTGTTTAAATAATTTGCAGACACCTCTTTCCACGCAACCAACACTGCTCTTCAGCATGAATTAGCTTACTTTTCCTTTTATTCTATTCAAACACAATTGCATACCACACTTTTTAGTGATGGAAGTAACAACTTATTAATTAAAGAAACTTGAATTATGAAATGAGATCGCACTACGTTTTTTTTATCATCGATTCGCTCACTGGGGAAACTTTTGATATTATCCTTATTCTCCGTTTTCAATTAAAAATTGGAAAAATTTTTGTATTGTAAGCGATCCTCGAGTCAAGTACAATAATTGTACCTTAGGAAGTAATTAAAAATTCGAAAGCTCTATTCACACATACATCTGAACGATAAAAATTAGTTAAGAAAAATCGTATTACTAAAAATTATGACCAAAGATGGGAAATATATTTTCGAACTTATTACTGTTAATTTGTGTAGCATTGCCAGATTATTGAGGAATAATACATTTTAAAAAACTTCTATTTAAACAGAATCTATTAGGAAAATTAACAGTCTTTTTAATTTTAAAAAAAGTTAAAATAAAATTCAAGTTAATGACATTTAAGATAAAATTTACAGTTTTTTTTAAGTGGCAACTTTGATAAAATTTTGTTTGTATGTATGTCAATATCATGCATTAGTTAATACTGCGTTAAAATAATTCTATAAAAATGGCCATTAAAAAAATTAATAAAAATTTTCCTATTTTAGTGTTTTTGCTTTTTTGTTCCTTTTTGTTTTGTTTTGTTTTGCAAAATGCACGTGTTTAGCATTTAAACAGGTTTAATTTATTGGTGTTCCCTCTCTCTCTCTCTCTCTCACTCGTACTTACACGTTTAGTTTTATTACATCTAAACTGCATTGACTTCTCTAATGCAGTTTGAACATACATAACATACGCTTATCTATTTTTTTGTTTGTCTATGTTTGCTTATGTCTCTTTTTTTAATGATTATAGTTTGAACTGAAGGCGCCTGTATTGTCATTAAAAGGAAATTGTAGGCATTTATCATCTTACAACAACAACAACAACAAAATATAAACTTTTTACTCTCTTCTCTTTTTTTAAGTATCAATTAATTTTGAATTTGAAATATCTTCGCTTTTTTGTCAAATATCTACGTGTAATCGAAATGCTGTTCGCAAAAAAAAATTTGTCACAAGTTCTCTAAGAATAACGTATAACATTTCGAGCTGCGGCGAAAATTCGCAACACCTGTAGTGTGATTCACTAACTTAAAACAATACGACAATCGTTATATTTGTCGACATTTTCTATTGTTTGCAGTATTAATTAACTAATTCACTAAAAAATAAATGAACTTAAGCCAAAATAATTTCTATTCATAGCTAGTTCACTAACTTCAACTTAACGATGTTAGACATCTTTATTTTTCTATTTACTCAAATTGATACTAACTTTTATCTCTGTCAACAAATAAACGACAAAACACAAAAGAAAAGAGTAAGAAGACGTGAATTCAAGCGAGGCACATACATACATGTGTTTATTTTATAAATGTCAATTTACACTTATGAATACGTATTTTCAAATATTTATATATGGAGTATGACAAAAAGAAAATCGATTTTAAATGTGCGTATATTTACTTAGTTAAACAAGCATGTTTAATTTAATTAAAATAAGAAAAAACAAACTGTGTTTATTTTGAGTTCGAATATGTATGTTCGAACAACTCAAAAATTATAGTCACTTATTTAACGATAAGCAACTTGCTAAACATATCATCTGCTTTTTAGCAACAGCGAATATCGCTAAAAGTGTTACTGAATAGCAAAATCGATAATTTTGTTGTTGTCGCACTAATGGTGCATAATTTCCGCATGATCATCATAATAAAAAAAAAGAAGGGACAAAATTAAATCGCCTAAAATTATGCTACAATATATTGAGATATTTTTTAAAATAAAAAACCTTTAAAAAAAATATTTTTTTTTTTCGAATCGATGAAAACTAACAAAATCTAAGAAAACAAATAAAAAATCTTCAAAACGTATCTGAATGGAATCTTTGACAGGGCTGGATAATTCCTATCGAATGAATTTAAGCTTAGTCTATATCCAGCGCTTAATAGTTTTCTATTCTTTAAGCCCAAAATAATTAAGCCACAACACATAAATCATATGAGAGTTAAATCATCTATGATTTTTTTTTTAACAAAAAATATTAGAAAAACGTGCTTTTTGAATCACGTGTTTTTTCAATGTTGAATGACTAGAGCTGCTAAATAAAAATAAAATTTATATGAAATCTTTTTTGTGCTATTGTTGTTTTTGTTGTCGCTGTTGTGCGATTGCTGACAACAATGTTTTTGATATGGCACAATTTTGTTGCATTTTTATATAAAAAAATATTTATTTTTTTATTTGAAAATTTAATTTATTTACACATATTTACAAAGTAGCAAATGTCGTTGTATAAATTTTATTTCAAATTTGCATAACTCAAACAAGCTTTAGTAAATTTTTATTATTTTGATAATTTGTATTTAAAACATTTTTAAAAGAATTATTTAGTAAATAAAATAATAAATAACTTAAAACGAAGCTTATAAAATGATTTCTATCCCTAGTGATCTCAAACATTTGTAATTGACTCTCTCTTATATTTCTAAGAAAGTTCTTGTAAAATTTAAAACTAAAAACGTGCCGTGCATGCATTAGACAGACAGTTGATGGATGCATGAATAAATAGTTCACCTGTCACTTACATTTCATTCTACGTTTTCCAAGTTCTCCACGTTTTTTGCTTTGTTTTTATTTCCTTTTCTTAAAGTGAAAGCAAATTTCTTTAAAGGTTTTTTAAAGGTTCTTGCGTGATAAATATTTATTGGTTAAACTTTAACAGTGTTTCTCCTGACTAAATTATGATTTAAAGTAAATAGAGTTTGTTCACTGCAACTGTATATTGTTGCTAGGAACATGTTATAGTTTTTGTAATCATACCACAACCATGTTTTCCCTTGTTGTGCATCGAACAAACAAAAAGATTAGATTTTAATAAGTTATTTTTCAATTTGAAAACTCTGCTTGTATACACTTTTCCTTTTTATGCCCAATAAAACTTTAAATTGTTAAATTTATGTTTATAAAAAATTGTTGCAAGTGCGTTGTGACTTTATAACTCACGATCGGTCCAATCGAATTTGATTAATTTTTTAGGATTTGTTCGTGTGGTCGTGTAAATGGTTTATCTAAAGTTTTCATCGGTCCACGCTTTCGTTAGTTATGACTTTTTATACAAGGTGGCGCAAAAGTAATCCTCCTATCAGAAAATGCTATAAATTTTGCGATTGGCCGGCCCCTAATGTCAGTTCTGTTTTGACATTTGTGTAGTAAACACATGCGAAATATACGTTAATAAACAATGTTACGCTACACTGCTCTAGAACGCGGAATATTGGTGACTATTTAATCACCACCACAGGAAGACGATTTTTCATCCAAAATAATCATGAGTGATGAGGCCCATTTCCATCTTAGCGGGTACGTAACTAAACAAAATTTACGTTTCTGGGGCACTGAAAATCCGCGTGTAACCCACGAATAGCCATTACACCCGCTTAAAGTCACTGTATGGTGTGCTGTTTTCGCTGGAGGAGTCATCGGACATTTTTCCTTCGAAGACGTCGCGGGCCAAACGGTTACTGTGAATGGTGTGCGCTACAGAGCAATGATCAACGAGTTCTTTTTGCCGCAACTTGATAAATTGGGATTGGAAAACATGTGGTTCCAACACGACGGTACAACGGCACACACTGCACATGCCACAACCGAAATGCTGAAGGATGCATTTCCAGGGCGCCTAATCTCTCGTTTTGGCGCTTTGCACTGGCCAGGAAGATCGCCTGATTTGACCGCCGCAGACTTCTTTTTGTGGGGCTTTTTGAAGTCGCGGGTTTATGTCAACAAGCCTCAGACTCTTGCAGCTCTTAAAGACAATATCCGTCAAGAATGTGAGGATCTATCGCCGGAAGTTTTGGCCAAAGTGATGGAAAAAGCCATAAAAAGGGCTCAAATGACAAACAACTGTGGCGGCGGCCATTTACATGCCATCATATTCTCGACTTGATGTAAAAAAATTAAAGGACCAAATAAAAATAATCCACAAGAAGAATCAAAGTTTTTCATTTTTTTTAAATTACAGCCAAAAACATCGGAAGGTTATTTTTGCGCCACCTTATAGCAACATGTGATTTTGTCTATATAAAAAACAACAAAGACGTAGGCGCGCGCCCATGAGCGTATTTTAAATAAAAATAATTTTTTTCTTATTAGAAATATCAATATCAAAATTTGAAAATCATTATGGGCATATGGCCATTGCGACTGTTCCTGACTAAAAGAATTCTGAAAGTCCAATAGTTCGCCACTTTTTCAAGCATTTACATGAACAAGTTTTGCCTCCAAGGTGTCAATTGTTGCTGGTTTATTAGCACAAAACAGTGGCTTTACCTGACTCTATAGGAAATAATCGAGAAGTGTTTAATTACACGACCTTGGCTTATCGAAATCAACTTATAAACAAATTCTGATTGCAATTAGACGTAGTTGAAGTCGCTGTATGACACAAAGCGACATTCTGTTGAAACCACATGTCGCTCGAATCAATGTCACCCATAGGGATGAGCGATCCCGTGATTTTTGAGGAACGTCGTTACCAGTGAACGTGACTTTTAAATAACCGTTCTTTTAAGTAGTTACCGTGATCACCGTTTGCAGTTCTTCTTTGGAAAAAAAATAGTCGTTGTTAATAAGTATAAAGGCCTCATTAGTCAAACCACAAATACACATTTTCCATTTAACAGAAACTGATCAGCTGATTCGTCACGGAACAGAAAGTAAAGACTAATTCTGCCTTAAGCAAGAAAAACCAACACAGCAAAGAAGCTGCATTGATATACATATGAAAGAATGAAAGAGTCAAAAGTACTTGTATTTCTCTTTCACAAAGTAAAATTAAATTTAAGTTTGTATGTGTGTAAATATAAATGAACGTTCTTACGCGGAACTGTTATTTGATCAACTCACTGTCATTAATCATGGCGCGGTAACGATCCCCATCGACCATAATACAACCCTCAGCGTCAGTTTTGAAGAAAAAAGATCCAATGATGCCACCTGTTTGTAAATTAAAGCAAACGGTGATTTTTTTTCTTTTAATCTAATAGAAGTCTATAGTGTCTGCTGTAGATTCGTTTTACTCCATGCTCGGCATTTTTGTTTTTAACAAATCCCGTTAAGACAAAAATGAGCCCCATCGTTGAACTAAATTTTCAGATAAAACATCACGTCAATTTTCAACTGCTCTTTCAAAGTAAATCTAAATAATTTGGAATCTTTGTTCAAGCGTCAACTTAGTCATGTTGATTTGCCAGAGTTCACATACTGATCATAAATATTAAAAAGTGAGCGTAGTATAACAGTTTGTTTAACT
Source organism: Gymnosoma rotundatum (assembly GCA_916610165.2). Taxonomy (NCBI): domain Eukaryota; kingdom Metazoa; phylum Arthropoda; class Insecta; order Diptera; family Tachinidae; genus Gymnosoma; species Gymnosoma rotundatum. The sequence continues at coordinate 112,918,566 of OU744340.1, read as the reverse complement.
GTTTGCCCTTTTGTAAGTTCAATCAGGCTTAAGGTTCAATTAGACGTGCCATACCATAACGCCATAGCCGTAATTATCGCCATAACCGTAATAATATTAACTGGCAGCAAATAGTGGTTACATAGCCATAAGCAACTCAGAGACGACGCACAGTGGCGCCGTTTGAGTTTTTTCGTTGCAAAAATCATATCTTTTGAACCGAATAAGATAATTAAACAGTTTAAACAGCATATGATAGATAACTGTTCAGCCTATGAAATGAGCGTTTGGAAAGGGGCTACGCCTTGTAGGGGCCTACTTATGGGTTATCAAAGTTAAAAGTAGTAGAAAAATCAATTTTATGGTAACTAAAAAAATTATTTTTACATTTTTAAATAGTTTTTATTTTTTTCTTTAGGGTTTTATGTTTTAAATTATTACCCAACAAATTAAAAAAAAATATTTTTTTTAAAATTAAAATTTTCAATTTTCTGTAAAATTTCATCACAAGTCGTAAGAGAAGGTATATCTAAAAGACTTACCAGGAGAAACACAAAGCAAACAGGTAATTTTTTTATCATTATACATTTAATAAATACATCAATCAATACAAACAAAAAATATAGCGATTCGTTACCTATTTACTAAAAAGAAAATACTGTCAGTCAAAACATATAAAGGATGGACACCATACGATTTCTGCAACGATGTCTTTTTAACCTTTTTTACCTCTAGAAGCCAAACGGGCACGTACGGGCAGATAAAACCTTTTGAATTATGTAAAGAAATAATCAAAGAACAGGTTTTGCAAATATGGCAAATATAGAAAAATATAGATTTTTTTATTTTCCGTCAAAGTTGAAAAATAGTGAAAAAACGGATAGTTTTTAAATAGTGATTTACCAGGAGAAACACAAAGCAAATAGTTAATTTTTTTTTATTATTATACATTTAATAAATACATCAATCAATACAAACAAAAAATATGGCGATTCGTTACCTATTTTTCGTGATATTATACCTGAAATCGCAACAAATTGACTAAAAATTGTGTGTTTTTTTTGAAAAACGAAAGTCGGTCACCTTTGAACGGTTATATCTTCTAAACTAAAAATGTGATATTATTAAGAGTGGCATATTTGAAATCGTTGAAAAGTTGCCTATAACATGGGTTTATTCAAAACTTTGTGGGCGCTCATAAAAATTTTGGTTTTTGCAACCTCATTTGCTCTACGGGCAAATGAGGTTGCTATAGCAATATGGCATGTCACCAATAATCAAATACAGTGTTTTCCAAAAGGTTGGTTGTAACAGCTGTTTTATATGGTTATGGTTATGGCACGTCTAATTAAACCTTTAAGCAAATACCCATTATAAATTGTATTGCTAAACGTCAAAATATAATGACATGAAATGAAATCAGTTATAGAAATTTGTATCTAATAATTTTTAGTTTATTCGTATAACAACTATTTATTACAACAAATAAATTAAATCAGTTCAATACACATTTTGTAAAACATTTAAAATGGAATTTAATTGCTATATTTTAATACAATTATAAAACTGATACAACAATACAAGGGGGCTGGAGAGTGATTCATGATTATTTAATGATTTACCTATAAGTTGTTTGTTCGGACACTTACATGCTGTTGTTGTGTTAAGAATTTTAATTAAATTAAAATTATACAAGTTTTTTTTTCCTTTTTCTTTAATGCATTTAAAATTAAGCAACTGTCATGTGCGATTCATATTATAAATCAACTTTTAATTTTTCAATTAACTAATTTTTTTTAAATTACATTTTATATAGAAACATTTCATTACTTGTGAGTCACACATTAAGGCAAATTATTTTGTAATTTTTAATTTTATTTTATCTTTTTGCCTCTAATTAACAAAAGTAAAGAAATTTTCCATAAAAATTCATTAATGTGTAACGAAAATAACTGGTTTAAATATTTGAAAGAATTTTTAGTAGGAATGAGAACATTGTAAAGTAAAACAATCAGTTAAAAATCGTTTTTCCCAAAAAAAAAAAAACCAATTGCATGTTTTTGTTAAGGGTTATAATAACCGTAAAACTACCAGTTAAGTAATTTTGAGTCAGGCCTCCGAGGTGTGCGAAGATAAATTTCAAAATTTAAATCTCAGACACAAACCTATTTTGTTAACAGAGTTATGTTAACAGATTAATATAGTTCTGTTAAAATTGAATTGTGACCAGTGTTGCCAGGGAAAGTAAGAAAATAGTTACGCTTTTCCTTTAAAAAAAAGTTACATTTTTTCATTAAAAGTTCCATTTTGAAATTTCCCTTAAATAAATTGTAATTTAATGCAATTTATATAAAATACAGTAAAAAGTTTTATTCCATATTTCAGAGAAAATAACAAGGCAACAAATTCCTTTACTAGACAAAAGCAAAATGAAAATAAAAAAAGAATAACGTATAAAAAAATTCATACCGATGATACTCTACTAATATTCCGGGACGGAAAAGTGCAAGCTCTTGCCGTTCAATAAAACTAGTTAAAGTAGTATATTTTTAATAAATCCGTTTTACCTTTTTTTTTTGTTTTGAAAGATTAAGCTTCGATAAAATTTACTACACTAATTATTTTTAAAATACCGTTATTAACGACAAAATTGATCCTTATTTGTTTAAAACTTCAACATAAAATTACCGATAATTTTTCTGTAATATAATCCGGCACTTCCAGAAGACAACTATCTACTAAATGGCGGTATTGGTACGGTTGTAAAAATTTTCAAGCGGATTAACTGAAGTTTCTAAAAAGTTGGAACAGAATGCAAGTTGGAACAGAATGCTTAGTTTTCCGCATGAAATGCAGCTCATATTATTTCACAGTTGCAAATAATTGTTGCCAGAAACATTTTGCTGTTTCTAAACATGAAGCAAGAAACATTTCGTGATTTTTCATGAATTGAACAGAGTAAAACTTCAACAACGTTATTTTTTGTTTATTTTAAACTAATTTTTTATATTTATTTTGATTGCATTTGCTGGTAACCTTTGTTATTGAAATCGAATTAATATGTTAAGAGAGATTCTTACCTCAAATAATGAAACAAGTACCCTTTCATTGATTTGGCCTAATGTCACAAAATTATACAAGTTGCGTAGAGCCTTAAAAGTTACAAAAAAAAAAAATGTAAAAAATGTAACCAAACGGCAACACTGATTGTAACCAAATTTTTGGACGGGAATAATGCAAAAAATACTTGACATTTTATAAAATTTCAAAGATTTTAACATTAAAATATGTTTAATTTTTTGGACGAGGAATTTTAATTGAAGGATCACTGTGGAAGATGGGCAGATGAAAATTAATAGATTTTATAGAAATTATACCATTTTATGAACCTACACAAAATTGGTCGCTTCATATAAAAAAGACCTGTCAGTTTAACATGGCTGTGTCATAAGAGATAATCAATTGACACTATTTTAGTACTCTGTAACAGGTCTGAGATGAAATATTAACAAGCTTGCTTTGTGGAATTTTAAAAAGTTTTAGATTTAAAAGCAGACTCTAAAGTAATTTCATTGACACAAATAATTTCAAAAAATTCTCAATAATTTGTGTATTTTTTAAATAATTTTAAATCTGTTATGTGATGTGTCTGGTAAAAATCTGTTACTTTTTGTCCTAAACCCTATTTATTTGTCATGGAACAAGTAACTTAAGGGTAATTATCCTAAATGTCCGTTTGGTTTGCGTCTGAAATTTTAATTTCAAAATTTATCTTCATACAAAATTTAAGCAAATAGAAGGCGAGAAGTATCAGATAATTAACTGCTATTAAGTTGATGAGACAAAATTAGTTTAAAGCTCTCTATCTTTCTCTCTTCCTCTGCTTTCGCTATTTATAGCCACATAACATTGTTGTCAGTTATGGCGATTTTTAGTCAAACGTGGCGACAAAAATCCTTTTTGGCGATTAAAATTTTAAATTGACGAGAGGCGAGATACATGACGGTATTTCAAATACTGGGCGAAATTTTTGACTACTTTTTTATGATTATCATTACGATAATATTGCTTAAAAAAAAGATAAAAAACCAGGCAGTTTAGGTTTATGGTTGAATCAAAATGTATGTATATTGGCGAATTAACCTAACTTGCATTGAATAAACCAATAAATATATATTAACTTTTGAATTAAAGGTTTAATAGCAAAGGCGCATAAAGAAAAAGGCAGTGAGATAAAAAAATCAAAATTGTTAAAAACAAATGAAAAATGTCATCGACAACAAAAAAGTAGTAATAAAGAAAATAGCAATAGATAAATAAAAAAAATTTAGAAATTAAAATAAATTAATTTAAGACAAAATCAATTTCGATTAATTTATAATGTTACATATTTCTATATTGGCGATATTCCTTAAGCCATTTGACGAGAAAGCTCGAAATATATGTGGCAACACTGTCACATGCAATTGTCTTCTTCTTACTTATTTCATCATTTGCAAATAATCTTTCTTTGTTTTAAAAGAGTAACACTCAAACAATTATGTCTGCTAATGAATTGTGTTAATTTCTTTTGAAAAGGGATAAAGTACATTTTTTGCACGTTAGAAAAACAATTCATGACAATTCATAAGCGTATACACCGGCTACTCGTATCTACAAATGCCCTAATGCTCCGCAAACAAAAATATCCCTACACAGTTTTATCCAGAGATTGAATCCACACATTTAAACTGGCTGAGAATTATTTCATATGTAAGAAGTCAAAATCGGACAGTTTATGTTTTGTAAAAGAAAGATTCGTTCGTGCAAACCGAAACCAGCAATTAAAATTTAAACTTAAATTGACTACGGTAGACAGACACCGAAAAAGGCGATCCCTTTGTATCACGAGAAGTTTATTTAACTTAACTTCTATTCACTATTTAAAACTTTAGATCAAATCTTATTAAGTTTAAGTCTGCTTTTAAATAAATGCTTATATGTCTTATATTTTTTATGTTAAAATTGATAAAAAAAAAATTATAAATTTCCAACTTTCATTTAACCAACTCACTGCTACTCACTACTACTTACCACTGCTTGTCACATTATGTAATGTTTTGCAAACATCCTTTTTTCTTTTCTTTTAACCTGCCATCTCAATACTGTTGTTGTCATTGTCATTAATTTGTGTTTTTTCTTTCTACAAAGATTCCTTTGATTTTATCCTTGATCCGATAATTTAAAACTTATTAAATTTTCACTTTTTTTTATTTAATTTAAATTCCCCTGCTCACATCCTTTCAACATTAACACAACATACAATAAAACGTTTTAAATTCTAATCAAAATTGAAACAAAAAATTAAAACAAACATCAAAATAAAGATGATGCAAACGGTCGCGGGAACAACAAAAATAACGATTTGAATAATACTTCATTCATGTTATTGGCCAATTCAACCTCAACTAAATTGTTAAAAACGTCGTCATCGTCACCTACTCCTATGGTCGTTGATGAAGAACCAGATGATGATGGTGATGATGTCGTAATGAAATCAAAATTTGAGATCAAGACTAAATCAGAAGCCGGCAGTAGTGCGGCGACATTTACTTTAATTGGTAGAAACGGTGAAGTTATTGGAAATGCTGCTGCTGCTGCTGCTGCTGGCAAACAATTGTTGCTGGCTAATGGCGTACGAATTGCAGCTCCATCGGTTTCAATTGGCCAGCAGGCACAACAAGCTTCCATATCGAAGACCACAACTATACCATTCAATCATAAAAATATACCCATAATTACAGGGTTCCCATATCAGTTGGCCTCATCAGCAACAGCCTCTTCGTCTCAGCACCAACAAATTTCGAATAATAGTATCAGTGCTGTTGGTGGTGGCAGTGGTAGTAGTAGTGTAGCTTTTACCAATCGCCATAAAACTTTTATACCCTTAACACCGCCACCAATGTCGAGTAGAAAATTTGTTGAAACTACACAATCACGTATAAGAAGTTTCTCATTATCCTCCCATAAATTTTCAGCCAACAATCATCATCAGTTGCATATACAAAATGGTAACAACAGCAGCAACAACAACAACAGCAACAACAGTATGATGGTCGATGATGTACCACCAACGCATCCTAGTTTTGCAACAAACTCATCATCCAGTCAACATTTTTCATCAAGCCAACATTCACCGCCACGTCATGTGTCATCGTCGTTGGGAGCATCGGCCGGCAGTCATTATATGCATATGATTAATGCCGCTGGTTCACAGCAAACAGGAGCCAATCATGTTACACATGCTACGCCTAGAAGGCGAACCATAAGTTCCACAAGTAATGGGTAAGTTAAATCGCAAATTTCTGAACAATTTTCTATTAAAGATTTTAATTGATTTCATATTAAAATCTAATTAATATTTTAATTGATTTAATTAATTTATTTAGTAAGAAATTCTTTATGTCTTTTTTCAATTAAATATATAATTGATTTAATTATTTTTTTAATTAGATAATTGTCTATTTCTTTTTTGATCAAATAAATAATTAAATTAATTGAAATAATAATTAAATTTTAATCTAAACCCCAATAAAAAATTTTAACAGGTGCCGAAAAACTTTTTTCTGTGTTGAATATAAAAACTAATTTTGTACTTTTTTGTTGTTTTTTGATTTTAGGGCTGGTACCCGTGAAGTTCATAATAAACTAGAGAAGAATCGTCGTGCCCACTTGAAGGAATGCTATGAAGCATTAAAAAATCAATTGTCCTTGAAAGATGAAGACCGCCGAAAAACATCTAATTTAGCTATTTTGGGAGAAGCTTTAAAATGTGTCCAAGTAAGTTGTATTTAATCAAATAAACTTAAAATTCATTAAAAAAAATTCTTATCACAAAAATGGGTAGAATTCGAAATAATTTTATAGTTAAAACTAAAAAAAAAAAACTCACGTAACTATCTGCACCAGAACAACGCTCCAACTACTTGATGTCTTTTTTACCAAATGTTTGACTTTAACCCAGACCGCAAGACTCGAACTAACTTTAAATTAAAAATAATAAGCATTAAAAATTAAATTACGCGTATTTTAAATTAAATTCTATTACCTTCAAAAAAATTGTGCTAATTATCCCGAACAAATTATTAAAATCACCGATTTTGATTATTTAAATTGGCGAATATATAGTGAATTAGCATATATTCCTGCTCTTTCATTGCTAAAATTAATAAAATTTACATAAAAAACTCAAATACAAAATGCACTCAAAAATATTCGTTGCTAAAAATTTTATTTATTTTTTATTTAAAATCGCTTATTTGAAATAGAGAATACAATATTAGAAAATTTTAGCGATGACGATAAATTTACGGCGAATTGGATTTTTAGACATCGCCAAATTAAGCAATATACATTACAGAATTGCCTTTACAGCTAAAAATCGCTAAATGGATTTTTTAGATTTTTAGCGATGGAGTTTTAGCTTTAGCAACTTACAGAATAAGGCTGCAGGTTCTTTTTTAAACGACACTGTTATTAGAATTGTTCTCACTAACTAAATCTATGTTAGGGTTGCTATTGCTGTTTGTTTTTACTATGCAGGCGCCTTCACCCACTCATCTACTACGGCTACAACTGATATTCATTTCCTATTTCCTTGTTTAATTAAACTACTCCTGCACAGTGGCTCCTCAACAACAGTTATTCCTTTATATTCAAGGCACTTCTCGGAAGTGAATTCATAATCATAATATTCTGCTACACAGAAGTAACAACTTAATAATGAGGCCTTCTTAAATGAAAATAAGTGTGTGCAAGGTCTACCCCTCAATGACAATAGATGTAAAAAAGAAATTCAATGGGACGCGGAACGCCTTATGCCTCTAAAAGAAGAAGTAGGAGAAAGATTATTACTCCTCCCTCTTTTTAGCGCTGGATTCAATTCTGATTACAGTTCAGAGAGGAAGTAGCCGCCGCCGACTATAATCGATCTCAAAATACCGTAGCGCAGTGTTAGGATGATTCCGGCTACATCTTCTACAAAAGATCATTTTGAAATCATATCTTGAGAGCGAAGTTTTTAGTTTTATACAACAACAAAAGTATCAGCATATATTTACGATTATGAGACTGGTAGCACAAGAAAATTTCAAACTATGCTATAGTAGATTTTTGTCGCCGTTAAGTGTTTTTTTGTTTGGCCGCCCCAGTTGTCATTTACCATCGGCTTCGTTCGCTCTTTAGATCCAAAGTTTATTTTCGAAGATTTATTGAGGTTTCTTTTTTTTAACTCGTACATATAACAGGTTAAAATTAATTAATTTGGGAATTGTTCCTTATTATAAAACTCTTGGCCTTACACTAGATCTAGTATCTGCCTAGTATTCTTCGTATGGACAAATTCAGATTTATTTAATAGAGTCTGTTTGGTTTGGCTGTCATTTTAATTAATATAAAGGCGTTCCAATTACCTCTTCAAAAAAGTCGAGGTGTGTCTAATAGATCACATACTTTAATATGTTCCCCATGTTCTCTACACTAACGATAGAAAGATCGTTTATCATTGATATCTCAAGACTATGGAAAACGGTTATGACAATCATATCATTAATATCGCTCTTAAAAAATATTTTCCTATTTCATAATATTTTTATTAAATATGACTTTTGTACTTATACAAATTGAAATTCAATTTTGAAGTTACTGGAATATTAATCTTGCAGTTGCATTTTATTATCTTATGTTTATAAAAACATGAATAGCACTTTAACTTTTTGTATATGTATATAAAATATAAATATTTTTTTTTTGTTGCCATTTCACAAATCAACTAATCATTTTTTAAACAATCTTTAAGTATGTGCAAATAAGTGAGGTTTATCTCTATTTGAAAATTTTAATAATAGATTAATTATAACTGAGACGTATGTGAAACTAACAGTTATTATAACTTACACGAACGCAAAAATATGCTCCTAAAGTGTTTCACTTTTTCTCAGAATGTGAAAAAATTTTAATTTCGCCAAATTTTTATGATAAAAATGTAGTTTTAAAATAATGCTTACTTTAGGCTGTTTATTTAGTGTACAAAGACATGAAATGCCGTTTATTAATGGTAATGCTTTGAAATTAATTAATTATTATTCCATGCAATGACTTTGTTTTTTAACTAATTATCAATGAAGCCTTTTCATTGAAAAGCAATATCATTATTGAAAATAGTGGTAATGCTAAAAAAGTCATTAGCATTATAAAGCATTCAATGCTAATGAAATTAACAATTAATTAGTCTATCTAAATAACTACTTCCATGTGTGCTACTTAACACCAGAGGTGCTGCAACACTGCTTTCTATCCATTACTCTTCTTTCCCACCTATCGTTGCTCACTGTACTCCTTTCAGTGCTAAATCCCTGTCTCGGGGAAGAACCATAACTCAATGTTCAAACGTGAGAACTTTAGAGATAGAAATGTCTTAATGACTTCTAAAGCGTTGAAATAAAATTTTAAACCTTAAATGCATTTTTATAATTTTTATCTGTCATTTATTTTCTCCAGCGATTTGTTCTATTTTATTGTAACTGTTTTATAACGTAACTTGGATAACTAAAATATTATTCTTTTCTTTTCAGTCTTTCCAAAAACGTAATCAAGAATTAGAAGCGGAATGGGAACATTTAGCAAATGATAAAATTAATTTACAAAAACGTATTGTTAGTTTAAAGCGTGAACTTGGTCCAAAGTATGAACAAATATTTTCTGGAATATTTCCTGATAACGAAATTAGCAGCATTCCAAGTGAGAGAGGTAAGTTTGAATTGCATTATTTTCTTTTAAAAGCGATTTAAATTACATTTTCAAATGCTAAAGAAAGTGTTAGACAAAAAGCGACAAACGGAATTAAAACAATTAGTGTATGAACACAATAGACGACGTCAACGTAACCATTTGTCATTACTGAGAACTAGGTAATACAATGACGACGGCATTGAAGTTTTATTTTTTTTTTAATTATTTTAAAATTGTTCCGTTTATGTATATCCACTCTTGTAGATTTTTTATTCTTAAAATTTTGTTTTACAATAAGGTTCAACTATTGGGACACCCTTTAATTTCCAAACATAAATTGTACACTTGTTGTTATAGCAGACTAAGCAATACAGGTTCTTAGTAAGTTTCAGCCGTCTGTCTGTTCAATAGTATGGCCGTATATATCAAATTAAATGAACTATTAGGGCACCCTTTAATTCATAATTTGGATATTTATACTTGTTTTTATAACGATCATAGTAATCGACATTCTATCCAATTTTCAAGCGTTTGTCTATAACAGTTCAAAAGATAGGTCCATGTAGGTTAAAATACGTCACCTATTAGGACACCCTTTAATTTATACATTTATTTTTTTATTAATTTATAATATTTGGAGTTTTGCTGATACACTGTTTTTTTATTTGAAAGCGGGTGCCCTTTACGCTTCATAATATACATAGAAACCATGTATGTTGTATGGGGACACCCTTTAATTTTTAAAATATGAACTGTTCTCAAAACGGGTCCAATGTTTGACTGTGGGTCTATTACAAGGGGTTCTTATCTCTAGAGCCATAACATCTAGAAACAGAAGGTATGTTATTTTGGCCTCTATAAGAACAAATTATAAAATGAAGTTAAAAATTAAAGGATGGCCCCATAGAATCGTTAAGCTGACGTATATGGGTGTATCTTTAAGACTGTTATAGAGTTGAAAGTTGTGTCTGCTATAAGAACAAGTTAAAAAAAAAGATTAAAAACTAAAGGGTGTTCCAAAAAAATTCAAAGTGAAAGGGTATTCTTATAAGAGATCTGATTTTTATGAAATCTTTGCAACCATAATAAGCATCGCCCTTTAAATTTTCAACAACAAATAATAAAACGTTAAATTTTAAAATTTAAGAGTGGCCCTTATATGGTACTGAACCATTTATGTGTGTTACTTGGACTTGGTTGATTTATTTATTTTTATTAAGTGTTTTGAGTTTAGAGTGTTATAACAAAGTCAGCACATTTTATTAAAAAGTCTTTGAAAATAAAAGTTAAATTTGTACACCCTAATTATTATTTTCATAGAAAATTAAAAGCTTTATTAATTTAGGTCATGTTTTTTTTTAAGAAAAATTTCGGAATTTATTTTTCTCCCGCATAGAAGTTATATATGCTGAACGTTTATATTTTTTATTTTTTAAAACCTCCTTGCATACCATTATTTTCAAGCGACCCAGATAAACTTATGAATTATTAAAATTGTCATGTGTATTTTAAAAATAATTTAAAAGCGACAGCTAACGGAATTCGTTTGTTCTCCAAGCATTTAAAACAAGACTTGAATTAAAAGCTATTCAAAATTTAGCCATCCGTCAATTAGATTTTTTTTGTTAAAACTGTATTCCTTGGCTTCTTGCTCTCACTCTCTCTCTATCTCTCTCTCTCTTCTCTGTAATTTATTATTGAGATTTTTATTTTCCTTCAAAAATTTTTAATTACAATTTATAATTTCACTTTGACGAAAATATATAAAATACGACAAAAATAACCTTAAATATCATGCGTTGCCTTACATTTCTTATTGAATATAAAATATAACAAATAACAGCAAAAAAAAAAAATAACAACAAAGTATTAGAGAGAATAAATTTTAGAATTTTATTCAAATTTTGTTCGACTTATTTTGTAAAAAAGTAGACCAAGTATTGAATATTATTTTGCGCCATATTTTAGCATAATATTTTCAAATTGTTGTGCCTTCTATAGTGATAAAGTGTGTCGTCTGCGTCGTCTGTTATCGGCTGAAGTTTTAGTTTGCATTTGTAAACGATAACTCTATCTATTGCTATTTTCTATGCAATTGAATAAAGTTTCGAAATATTGAAGAAAAAGCATGCTGGCATTCGTAATCAGATGGACTGAGATAAAAAAACTATACAAATATAATAATAAATTCAAATGAGGAAAAAAACAAACAAAATCTTTAGAACCAATATTTAAAGACAAATTGTGGCCGTCAATTAAAGTTTTGTAAGTATGCTACCAATCAATTTTTTTATTGGAAAGTTCAAGACATGATGGCATAACTACGAAGCTCATTCTGGAGTTTCAATTTGGGTCACTTTCTTTTTAGCATTGCTGGCCGTATGTCACAAATAACAAAAACAATGTTTGCCTCCAAGGCGTCAATTGTTGGTGGTATATCAGCACAAACTAGTGACTTTACGTGACTCCACATCAACTGCCAGGTTCATTTGTCGGAGTCAATTTATCGTCAAGTTTTTATTTCAACAATTCGCTGGCTGCGGTCGTCGTAAGGCACGTAGCGCCATGTTTGCGCTACTAAGCAATGTCATTTATATTTGCAAAAAAAAAAAGTAATATATGTTGATCACGATGCGGTAAACTATCTACATCAACACAAGCTCCGGCTTAATTTTTGAAGAAATAAGTTCAAGTGATGCCACCAGTTTGTGAACAATACCAAACGGTTACTAGAGTATACTAATCAAAAATGTGAAAAAGTTAGCACTTTTATAATAGTTCTTTTAACAGTTTTCCCTTTCGTGAGTTATATCGAACTCAGTCATTTTCTCCGTTGCTCAAAATGTCGAATTTTAAAATGAAAAAATTTGGCGAAATTTTTTTTTTTTTTGTCTATCGAGTTTGAAATTTCCAGCGATGGCGAAATTTAATAAAATTAAACTTTTTATCGCCTGGTAAATTATTTTGCCATGGTTTAAACAATCCGGTGTGTTTTTTTGTCAATCTCTCATGTTTTTATTGTCTCTCTTTTTTCATGTTGCCACATTTTTCAAGTTTGTTCGAAATAAAAAAAAAGCTTATTTTATATTAATTTTTTTAAGGCGTTTGGAAGAAGAATTAAAACAAAATAAATTTAAACGAAAATATTGCCACTTTCTAAAGAATTAAATTTTTGTTGATTAATAAATTGTGCAACCGCGACACAGCTCATTAAGTTCGGCTTTTCGTAACCGTAAGGTTGTATTTTACACTTAATTTTATGTGGTTATAATCAGCCAGTAAGTAAGTTACCAAATTTTGACTTTTGTTTTAAAATAATACAACCTATACAACAATACACGAAGGCTGTAAATTGCACAAATATTTTTTTTATTAACTAAATATGTTAAATGTGACTCGTATGTTTCCACAGACGTATCAGTCTTAGCTTTTAAGCTAGAGATGGGCAAATGGGAAAAATATATCGATATATGTATATTGTATCGATAAATTTTAAGAGTATCGAAATATATCGACCCAAAAGTATCGATATATCGATTAATCGACATTTTCGCTTGAAAATTATTTACCCAAAAAATAATGTTAATATCAATTACATTCAGTTTTACTGTAACATTTTACAAGTTCTTATTAGATTTATATCGGTATTAACGAACAAAAGTCACGGAAATAAAACCTTACGTTTGAAGTCTCAATTGCAATAAAAATTTCTCCAACTTTCAAGCCTGGTGTAAAACATACAAACAGTTAAAAGAAAAAAAATATAACAAATTTTAATTTTAAGAATTTGAATGTCTTACAGTATTTTTATCGGTATAAAATTATTGGATTTTTATTTTTAGATTTTATTGAATAAAATTCTCATTTGTTCAACAAAGTTTATTAAATACGAATCTAAGTTCTGCAAAAATTAATATACTTGTAAAAAATATCGAAATTTATATTCATAAATAAATATCGATGTATCGATACATCGAAATTTAAAATATCGTCGTATATATCGAAAATTTAAAATATATTAATCGATATTTCGATATTTTCTACCCATTCCTACTCTAAGCCTTAAGATCTTTTGTTTAAAATTATAATACGTGAGTTTTTTACAAAATATATTGCTGTCCATTCTTTTTTTTTATTTCTGTAGGGTGCCGAGAAAAAAGGACAAATTGACTTGTAAATCATCAATTTATTTTTTAATGCAAAATGCAATCAAATAAATGCCCACCATCAATAAAACTGCCTTGTATTTATGATAATTACTTTTCATTTTATTTTAAAACTTTAATATTATTACGGCTGTTGATATTGTTCTAGTGTTTTTTTTTTTCTTTTTCTTTAAAAAATGTGCGAGGATTTTATGCTAAATAAAATAACAACAACATTTACACTGCAGTTATAATGCTAAAACAATTCAATAGATTGAAAAGAAAGTCTTCACAACAAATGCTAAAATTAAAAAAAATACGTTTAAGATGACCTTCGTTTCGACAAGGAGGCCAAATTATTACGTAAAACGAAAACGGTTCTATTACTTATTAAAGAAACTATTTTTAAAAATTTTAAATTTTATTAAAATAATAACAAATACGTAAGTTATTTAAAATTGTTTAAAAATTGACAAATTGTTGAAAATTTTACTCAATGATTTTTCGCAATGCAATTGCTTTAGAATCCGCTCTAAGATTTTGAGTTTGAAATGCTACACTTTCTTCAAAATCTAAATATCCAGTACAGAACAAGCTCTTTAAGATTTCATCTCAGACCTGTTGCAGAGTACTACAATAGTGTCAAGTGACTCTTTCTATGACCAATAACATGTTAAAGTTACAGGTTCTTTTCATATCAAGCGGCCAGTTTCATGTCGGTTCTCTTCCCTTTAGGGTTTTGTTAAATTGGTTATTTTTTAACACGTAACCAATTAAGAGCTGCGGATGCTGTTAAATATAAATATTTAACAATGAATATAAAGTCTCTTTTTCATACTGCTTAACAAATTCTTTAGCAATTATTCATCGATTGGCCGCCATTCATCGACAATCACTTCTCTAAAGGCAAATACAGTTTCCATTAAACATGGCAAGCCAATAATCCCCACACGTTCTCAAATGATTTTTAGTCGTTTAAGCCCCCGCGCCAACCAGTCCATAGTCGTTATATTTTAAGACTGCAACCATTCATGATTATGTCTATAGACTGATGCGTTCTCTTATTGGAAAATCAATCACTTTATTAGTGAAACTCTTTCAAAGATGGCACCAATTACTCTTCTAAGATAACAATGTGTTCCTTGGAACTCATCCGGCAACTGGAAAATGCCAAATTAAGCATACCGTCACTGTAAAATATTCTCCATATCATTAAGGTACCGCTACCGTAATTTTGCTATCAGAAATATCTTTATTCTTTCTCCTTCAATATTAAATTTTTTTATTTTCTGAAATTTACCTCAATAAGAAAAAACAAAAAAAGAGGGGAAGTCATGAAACGTTTTCTTTCCAATTTGTTTGCAATTTTTTCTTTGACAACTTGAGACGAGCAAGGAACTAGCTTGTGGACTTTCATCAGCTTTTGTCTGGTTATAGTTTCGGATCTTCAAATACTTGACTTAAAATGCCGTAAGATTAGTCAAATATTTGACTAACAAACCATAACAACTTTTTATTTAATCTTTCCTGACACTTATCATTACGAAGGACGATTGATTATTTGAAACTGAAGGGACCAGAGTAAAAGTTTAAATAATCGAGTTTTCATATTAACGAGACTTCAAAATATTAAAAGAAAGATAAAAAAATTCAAATAAACATGAGCTTCTTTGCACGCTAAAAGCGTGACATAGAAACTAAAGAAAACTGTTTAAATTTCTGTTAAAAGCAGAAATAAAATCACATTAGGAGTTCAAATTATAAAGTGTAAAAAAGTCAAATTTTAATTTCAAATTTTGTAGCACATCACAAAAAACAAAAATAAATTATTGTTTTTTTTTTTTTTTTTTTTTTTTTTTTTTTTTTTTTTTTTTTTTTGCAAAATTAAAACAAGTCAAATTATAGAGAGCCGGCGATCAAAATTCCATTGAAATAATTTCAAATTATTGAAGCGACCAAAACACATAGATTTTTTATTTCAATATATTGAGTATTTTTCAAGGGACCTGTGGAAACCAGTTCATATTCTTGCGAGATTTAAAATAACGAGTTTGAAATTATCAAAAGTCGCCTGCATAATTAATGTTATATCTTATCTTTTATTTAGTAGTATCTTATATTTCTTTAATAAGTGCTTGAGAAGGACAAAAACTTGTTTCCATAATTTAGTGGTTACGTCTTTTTGGTCAAATACTTGACTAATCTGACTGTACCTCTACTGTCGATTTAGACATTTTCAACCTGTACCTCGTTTCTGTATTTCTCGCATCGTAAAAGTTTTCACATCAAGAGTGAAACAAAAAATTTCATCGTTTCTCGATTTGCGAGTAAAAAGTGTTTCTGGTTCTTAATGCGAAAACAGACAACATTGATTCTGTTTTTACTGGAATAATTCCAGTACTAGTGTCAAATAAAAACAAAACGTCAAAATAAAGAAATAAATTATCAAACAATATAAAAGTTAATAAATAAAATAAGTTTTAAATAATATAGCGAAAAAAATGTATAGTGTGGTCTTAATAATAGCTAAAGAGAATGATCGGCGAAATTTTATTAAATTTTCTATTTTGTAAATAAAAAGATACAAAACATAAATAAATGCATGAATACTTATTGATAATACTTTTTTATTATTAAGTTAAATTGTTTTTTACCTTTTCGTCTGAATTAGACTCCATGTTTACACAAATTTAAAAATATATTTTTAATTTTACTCGTTTTCGCACTGTTTTGAAATGTGAGTTGTTTTGACAGGTCTTGCGTAAAACTTTTCACAAAATATTGATACAGAAACACTTTTTCTCGCATACTTCCAATTACTGTTGGAAAATAACTTAAATGACATATAGTTCTCGCATTTTAAATATACAGAAACACTTGTGTGAGAAAACACATTTTTTGTTTCAATTTACATCGTTTTTCTAAAAATTTACTTGTTTCATGCGAAAACTTATACGATGCGAGAAATACAGAAACGAGGTACTGTACTCATTAGCATGCTTGGTTTTGTTTGGAGTTAAATTTCAATAATTATATTCTAGTCTGCATGTGGTAACATTATGAACTTTAGTGAATTCCGTAACTACTTACTTAAATTAGCTGGGAAATATACATTACGCTGCATTTTTTATGCTTAAGATTTACTTTAAAAATTATATTCTTTTAATCGCTTGCCAAGTTGGCCAAGAAGTGTACACAAAGAAAGAAGCTAAGAAACAAAGTTTTTAATGAATTTTGGTTATTGTTGTTTTTGCTTAAACTTTGATTTTTGTCTTTACTTTATTGTTGTTTGGACAGAAATCTTTAGTTTGTTTTAAATGTTTGTGAGAAGTTTTCTGAGACGTGCTTTCACCCTCAATAATTAATATCGGTGATTTATATTTTAAATCGGGATAATGTAAAAAAATAGCACAATTTTTTTAATTTTTTTGAAAATTAATTAAATGAATTAAAATTTCCTTTTTTCGGCTTAGGTACTAAAAAGATTTCTAAAATTTTTAAGAAATTTAATTAAAAAGGAACCTAAGCCGAAAAAAGTAAATTTTAATTCATTTTTAAAATCCACGGTTCAAATCCTGATTGGGAAAAAAATTAAAAATTAAAAAATGCAAGGCAAAACGTATTTACATTCATACCCAACTCATTACAGTCAATATGAACTGGAAGAGCGTATACAGGGCCCGCCATCTAACGTTTTTTTTTTTCAACTAGTGCTTATTTCGTGAATGGTAACACGGAGCTCATGTCTGATTTTACAGATAATTAGTCTTATCATTCCGCTGAACGTTTGACCACCGCTAGGAAATATTGCGACATTACTTTGAAAATCATGGTAATGTTGCAGAATGTGTGCGGAAATTGCGTACGGATCTTGGAAAAAGAGAAGCACCGTCAGCTCCGTCTGTTCATTATGTTGTGAAAAAAGTCAAAAAAGCGTGAAAAGTCAAGAACAGTGCATACACCCGAGAATATTGCTGCTGTGGCAGAAAGTGTGCGTGAAGCGCCACCAACATCAATTCACTGTGGATCTCAGCATGGAACATTTCGGAGACATCCTTGAGACGAATTTTGCATAAAGACCTTGGTATGGCGCCATACAAAGTCCAATTGGTTCAGGAGTTGAAGCCAACTGGCCATCCAGTGATTTTTTTAAGCGTTTTTTTTAAAGGTCATTTGCGGACCCTTTATAATGTTGTGAGCAACGAGTATGAATGATTAAAAATAAAAATTGCATTTAGTGGCCATACCGAAGGTTGGTACGAAACAAAAACAAATGTACAAGACGAGTTACAGAGAGAACGACAAAGAAATGCTTTAAGTTGTGTGTTTGACTTGGTCTATCCAAATTAATATAAAGATTAGTTGGTTAAATAGATGATGTTAGCAACTTACGCAACCTAACGTAGATAGATGCAAAGAATGCTGATGAAGGATGTAGCGATCCACATAATGCTGCATTTAATTCTGCGTTTGAGTCTAATTTTTAATCTTCGGAAAACGTCCACATACTTTTATAAATTTTTTTTTTCTAAAATTTTTTTAGAAATTAAATTAAAAAGGAACCTAAACCGAAAAATAACTTTTAATTTATTTATAATATCCACGTTTCAAATCCTGATTGGGGAAAAAAATTTAAAATTTAATTAAAATATCTAAGATTTTCATATGGCCATTTCGCTACTGCTCATATATAGCTCATCAGTGGATTCTACCCAAATTTTGTAAGGAAAATCTCAGAGTCTTATACTTAAAGCCAAACTGATTAAAAGCCATAAAAAACTCAAAAAATTTAATACAAAAAACACAGTAACCATTAAGTAAATATTTTTATTTTTTCTTTCATTTTTTTTAAAGATTTTTTTAAATTAAATTCTTTGTTTTCCACCTTGTGTTATGGTAGCACAAATAAAGCTATATAATTTGATCACTATCCGAATATATATCAGCTTGATTTGGACAACCTCTTCAGGTTGAGTACAAAGAAATCTGTGCTTCTAATTGGATAGGATTTGGTTTGGTTGATTTTGTTTAGATGGTAACACCATTTTTGTGTTATTGGTAAAGTGAGTACCCCGCCTGCCAACGGGTGGGGGACGACCTGGCAAAATAAAATTTTCTCTGTACGAGTTGCATGAGGGCATCTACTACCACCATCTCTGTATGAAAGTTTTTTAGAGCTGCCTTGTATTTTTTTATCATATCTCGAGCATTTGCTTCAAGAGACGCATAATTTGCGAATTTCAATTTCTAAATTGAGTGTTTGAAAATGTTCTGCAGTGACGTGCCTCTATTCTACACATAGAAACATCTTAATGGCATTCAAAGATTTAAAACAAAATTAAAAGCTTTAAATACATTAATCTCATGGTCAAGTTTTTTGAAATATGACTTTCTTGCAACATAGGCGACGCTACCGTTGTCATACTCCCTCTTTTCTACCTCATTGTTTTTCAACGGCCTTTTTGAAATGTCTTAAACTTTGCAAATAATTTATTGCGTGTTATCAAATAGATTTAAAGTTGTCATTTTTACACCCAAAATGTAATAATTTTAATTTTTATTTCTTCTTATTACAGAAACAATAAATGACACACATTCGCTCTCATCTGGACGTGGCAGTACATTGTACAGTTCATCGAGTTCGCTATCAAGTGGTGGCAGTAATGGCAGCAGCAGCAGTGGTGGCAGTGGCAGTAATACAATGTCATCACCAGTTGGGGCTGGTGTAAGTAGTAAAAATCAAATGCATAACAAAATTATTATAATAAAAGAAATTCCGAGTTAGCATAGAATGTTTTTTTTTTTTTTTTTTAATAAATTAGCACAAAAAAATTCTAATCATAAAAAAATCAAACAAACAAAACTTTATACAAATTTACTGCCAACTAAAGATTTTTTTTGTATTTTAATTTTTGTTGTTTTGTCTTTTTTTATTAAGTTTTTAACAACATAATGATATTATTTTTATTTTTAATTTATAAACAAAACTAAATTATTTTTAACAAGCAATGATCTCTTTTTATACACACGCGCAAACACACAATTAAATTTATAATTTTAAATTATTACACACAGGCGCACACTGAATTAAATTGATATTAAAAATAAAAAAATATAACTTACTTTTAAATGTTTTTGTAATGTTGTATTAAATATTATAATTGTTAAAAATAGTTGCAAACAGCAATGCCCACAACAATATCGTCTGTGATAAACAAAATCAACAACAGCATAAACTCTACATCACCAATTACAATTAATAATAGCAACAGTAATGTTGGCATCCAACAACAACAACAACAACAACAGCAGCAGCATCAACGTAAAAATCCCTCAATTACCACAACTATACAGGCCGTTGCAATTCCTACTCTGGGTATTAATGGTGGAGGTAGTGGCATTAACAGTCCACCAGCTGGCAGTCCAACGGCTCTTGTAACATTTGCTAGCAGTTTACCACTGTCACTGACAGCCAAAAATATATCAGCAACAGCTGTAACGCGTGGCTCACCCACACCATCGACACCATCACCGTCACCGTCCTCTTCGAGTGGTGTGTCATCATCGTCATCATTGATCTCGTCATCACCCCCCATTAATGGGGTGATAAATAATGGTCGTAATATGACCGTTAACATTCCTAATGGTTTGAAATTGCAAGCAGCTGCTGTAGCCGGAGCTGGTCTAAATGGTAACGGTGGCACGTCGACATCTGCTGCTGCAACTATTTTGTCTACTTCAGCACCCGCACATGGCGTTAATAATACAAATAATGGTAAGTCCACCACGTGATTATTCATTAATTTTTTAATTATTTAAGCATTTTAATATAGACATCATTTGTTTAACACAACTATTTATGAAAATGTTATTCCTTTAATCTGTTAAATTATGACATTAAGAAATTTAGTAAAGCCTGTAGGCAAAGGGTGTTAATTCTCGCTTTGTTTCTCTTATTCGTTTACGAAAAATATTATTTTTACACTTCTATGTTGGTTTTCAATAGCTATCGATTTTTCGAACACAGCTCTTCTTGTTAGCAAAAAAAAGGGCACTTGTTTCTGTGATTAGTATTCTGTCTAAATAAATGAGATAAATGCTTCGGTCCTCGTTGGCAGAGCAGCGAAGAATCGCAGTAATATCAATGCATCAATTTCGCCCAGATAAATTTTTCAGCTCATAGTCGGCTCTAATCAATAGTCCGGCGAGATAAATGCTTCTTCTCTCGTCGGCCTGCTATGGTCTAGTAAAAAACTATGGAGATTAGGGCAAGGTAAATGTACGATCCATGATCAGCTTTAAAGATATAACAATGTTTATAATAATTTATATTATAGAACGAAATAAATGCTATTGCTACCGCTCGTTATTGAGCACGATTTGTTATCTACAGTTGTTTAATTAAAAAATTTATTTTCTTAAGGAAAGCGTTGCGTTCTATGCTATTGTTTCTAAAGACATTGTTTGTTCATTTTGCCCGGCATAGTTTTAGTTCCTAATGATTGGCTAAAACATTGACGTAAATACAATTATAAAGTAATCTTCTAAAACAAGCTGCCAGTACTTTCCATATTCTAATAATCTAGACGTTTTTACCCGCCTATAAACAAAAGTAGCAATCACAAGCAGTGTGACTTTATTAAACAAGGATGTAGTTTGTGCATAGTAGTAGAGTATTTGTAGTACAAAAAATAAGCGACGTACGAGTAAACAAAAATAATTGATATTTTCACTTTGTTCTTACTTTAATTTTTTTTAAGTCCAAACCATTTTCTAGATAATCTTAAAACGGAAACAAAATATATTCACCCTTTTTCTAGTGTCAATTCAATAAAATTCGTCAATTCAATAAAAATTTTGCATTCTAAATGAAAATGAACATTCCTAAGTTTTTTGTTAAATTTTATTTGTGTTTGATACTTTTATGATCAAATATTTTTTATAAGTTGTGTTGGAAAGAAAACTTCTTAGACCGAAACAGAATCGCAATATTTTTAATTTACCGGATCGCAAGTATGTTCATATGTTTTGCCTGTTCCTGGCTGTGCTTCAGCAGTAAATCGGTTTTATTATTGTACGGTTTTTTGCTTTTTGTTTAACTACTTTCGACGGAAGAGTCTGAGTCGATTTGGTATCATTGGTAGCAATAGTATTAGACGTGCAAGGAGTTTCCCTTAACTGTTGGTTGACTTCCACTGGTTCTTCAACCCCAAATTCGACGTCAGCAAGTTCCATGTTATTAGAATCGTTTCTCATGTCAACTAAATTAACTCCTTGAACCGCTCCGTCAGGATTCAATTGCTTCTAGAAGTTTAGAAGGTTTGCCACAGCTTCTTCCAGCAGACTGAGTAAAAATTGTTTAAAAATTCCGCCGCTACACTGCTTTACACCCCGCTTTATTAGCAACCATCTTTTTTTCACTTGGAATTTTAAGTCTCGTCATACCTTAAAAGTAATCTAATCTCCTAGGCGGATGAAGAGAAAACTTTTCCAATTTCTTGCCGTTTTTTTTTTTTAATTGCATGGAGCAGTGCAAGAGATGGATACTTCCACTAATTTTTCAAATTGATTTGCATTTTAAACCTTCACTTTTTCTCTTTTATCCATTCTTAATGTTATGTTTGGTTTAAATCAGTTCCAGTCGTTATGCAAAATGGCGTCGACAAAAAACAGAGTCACGTCAATACAATATCGTAGTCACATTTGTTATAGAATACAAAAAATCTTTGAGCAGTAATCGATAAGTGCCAATAACGACAAGTAAAATAATAAATCGAATGCGCCGACACATATCCACATTGATTTGTGACGACCGCGACAACTAGAATAAGGGTGATTATTTTAATTCTTTTTAAAAGTTTTAATTATAAAACTGACAACACAAATTTTTTGTCATTTTAAGTTTTTTATTAAATATTTTATAACTATTAAATATTTATTTCTATTAAATATTTTATTTTTTTTTTCTATATAAAAAAATAACAGCAATAATGTTGCAAGCACTACGTGGTTGCCACTTGGTATAAAATCTATGAAAAATAATACTATTCACCAAATTATGAAATCTTTGAATGAAAAACAAATCCTAAAAGCGAAAGGATTCAACAACGAACTTGCTATAAATTAAAAATTTCCACAATTATATTTAAATAAAAAGAAAAAAATGATAACAAAAAAAAAATATTAATTAAGGCAAATACAAATTATTAAAAAAATACACATCATTATATCATCAACAAAAAATCAACAGCTATTGAAATAAAAAAAAAAAAAACTCCCAAACATGTTCCGATACTACCAAAACTACTACATACTATTTATATACTACTCAAAAATAAAATCCTACAAAATTTTTATGATTTCCTCCTCCATCAAAAACAAAACAAAATTAAAAATCTAAGCACCAACCATTGCAGCCTGTTTGATAAACCATAAGCCACCACCTCCACCACCTCCACCATTTCTTAATCATTTTAAATAAAAAAAACCAAAACCACCAAACCAAAATACCACCACAAAAATTAAAACACCTTTTTTACCACAAAATCATCAAATTTGATTTGAAAAATGATAACAAAATGAAGAAAATGTTCTTCTTCTACCAAAAAACAAAGAGGGGTAACGAACAAATAAATGGCCTTTAAAATACAAATGCAAAAATTCATTTGTGAATTTCATACAATTTCTATAAATCTTGAAAAAAAAAAATAGAAATAAATTTGAAATTTTCAGTTAAACAAAACAAAAATCAACAAACAACTTTTTTGTATATTTTTCCCCAGCAGTTTTGGGAAATCAACAACCGCAACAACACAATGGCCGTAAGAAAAACAACAGCAATAACAACGCTGGGGAATCAAAAAATAATCATCAACAACACCACCAGCAGCAGCAACAACAGCAACAGCAACTGCAACGCACTACTGAAGATGGTGAACAACCGGCAAAATTTTTAAAAGTTTTCAATACAACCACAGCCACAACAAATAATGGCCATTATCAGCAGCAGCAGCAGCAACATCAAAATGAAATTAAAACTCACGGACAAAAATTGTTATTAACTAGCAATGGTGGAATTTTACATAGTGGCGGGGGCGGAGATGGTGGTGGTGTGTGTGGTGGCAATAGCAACAATGGAAATATTGGTGGTTCTATAACAGTTGCGACTGCAGCCATAAATAAATCTCTTAATAATTGTTCTGCTTCGTATGCAGCAACATCTGCAACAATAACATCCACAAATGAATTGTGTCGTTTGCCCGGAGGTGCTGAATTAAATATTTTACCCTCGAATGGCTTAAAAGTCTCCTCAGGTGGTACTGGTGGCCCAGTTGCTGCTACAGCATTTTATCATGCAAATGGCAAAATCACTTTTGTTAATGGGCCTCCAGCTCATCAGCATCATCATCATCATCATCTACAATCACATCAGTATCAACACCCAGCGTCGTCGCCTTTGCCAAATTCGACCACTATCACTGGTAATGGAACAACAACAACTCTTACTAATGGTTTTTTGCTAAAAGGTATTAAATAATTTTTTATTATTCTTTTTTCCTTTTTTGATTTTAAATTTTTTATATATTTTTTTCTAGATGCCACTAGTGTGACACCACTATTAGTGTCGGCTGCAACATCACCCGCAACATCTAGTATTAATGGTTTGCATTTTGCTGGAAATTTTGCCCAATTATTGGCTGCTGGCAATACAACGGCTACAGCAAACACTACTCGTCATAATAATAGTGTAACGGCAAATGCTACTGTGGCAACAGCTTCAATTGTTCCAATGACACCAAATTTCCAAAATATTGTGGAATCAAAAACGAAAAATAGTAACAAGGTAAGAGGAGAGGGAGGGGGCTTGAAGTTTCTATATCAAATCAGACACAGAAAATGTTTAAAAAATTTTAATGAAAGGGCTTTTTTTTTCTTAATGGAAGCAGCAGCACTCAGGAGACGACCCCTAATCATACATTGCATAGCGCCAGAATTAGGAAATGAGGTTAAGGGAAGGAGGATAGAGTCAGTAGTACTTGTGGGAATTCAATTTGATCCTTTGGACATTGAAAATGCAGGGAGTTTATTACACATACGAGCTGTTAGGCTGAAGAATAAGTTTTCTCTGTAATGCGTAGTGCGATTCACTGGCATATCAACCACAAAGGCATGTGCGCGTACGCAATTACGTATTTTAAAAACAAGATGTCAGATTTTATCAAAGCACATTCTTTTGTAGTAACGATAAAATAATGAAATATATCCCACATTGCGTCGATGCTCCAGTGAATTAATAGAACTTAATTTTACTGAAGCACCGTCCCACACATGAGAGTTGTATTTCATTTTCGGTCTAATTAAGGTGACATAAAAAGCAATGACATCAAATTGCTTGAATGCTTCTTTCGCGACCTGCGAAATATCCTTGTTTTATTAAATTAGATTTTAATGTCAAGAATATCAAGAGCCTCTGATTCCTTAATATCTACATTATTAATAATTAGAGATGAGGTAGCGTATTCAGCGGTACGCCTGTGCGACAGCACGCTGCTCAGAGTTTTTCGAGCTTTAAATTGATTGCCAAAAGATCGTGATTGATTGATCCGTGTGCCTGCGCATAGCAGCACTTTCCAAAAGGCTTGGCTTATTCCGAAATATATACATATGTATATGAAATGAATACGCTACTGTCATTTGCCAAAGTATCGATAGGGGGTTGAAAGTTTGACATTGAAGTTCGTTGCATTTCATTGCCCACATTTCTTCATTAGACCAAATTCCAATTACATCCGTGGTTATTCTAATCTAATCAAAAACAAACTTAGTCGCTAAATTCAAAAAGTGTATTATTTTTTATGGCTGAAGTTTTTAAAGGGAGATTCCTGATTGAAACGGAAATTCATCCGGCTGTTTTTTTTTTTCAATTTAGTCATTAAGGGCACGACGCACACTGCGGATTTCAAGGAAAAAAGTCAAATTTTCAACATACTCTTGATGCAATAAGCTGTAGTATTTTGAAATATTAGACTAAATGGTACAATTAAATCAAAAAGAATTACTCCAATCTGACTGCTAGTTTTTTTTTAATAGCCGTCTCAAAGTTAGTACTTGTAACCAACTTAATTTTAACCTAAGAATTTCAAAACAAATATTATTTTATTATGTGAGCTAAAGTATTTCTTTTTTATATTTTATTTAAAGTAGTATATTTTATTGTTTTTCAAAGTATTCTCCAGCATGATTTATACACTTTTGCATGCGCTCAAACCAGTTGTCGAAGCACTTTTTCCACTTCGATTGAGACACCTCTAAAACATGGTTTTTGAACACTTCAACAGCTTTTTTTGGCGACGAAAATCGTTGACCACGCAGTTTTTTCTTGATGTGCGGAAACAAGAAGAAGTCATTAGGTGCCAAGTCAGGGCTGTACGGCGGATGACCCATTAATTCGACGTTTTGGCCGGTCAAAAACGCTCTGGTTTGAGCCGATGTGTGAGAGCTCGCATTGACATGGTGAACAATGATTCGTCTTCTCTTGTTGGTTTTTCGAATTTCTCCGATGACTTCAGGCAAACAAATTGTAGTGTACCACTCAGAAGTGACCGTCCTACGTTGCTCAAGCGGAACAGTCGCCACATGACCAGTTTTACCGAAGAAACAGGCGACCATTTGCTTCAAAGTGCTTCTTCCACAAACAACTTTCGTTGGATTTTGCTCGTCTTTGAAGATCCACACGGTCGATTGTTGTTTCGTTTCGGGCTCATACGCATAGATCCATGATTCGTCACCTGTGACGATCTTATAAACGTCTTTTGAAGCACCGCAATCGTATTTTTGCAACATTTCTTTGCACTAATCGACACGAGCCTTTTTTTGAGCGACTTTCAAAGACAACAAACCTTTTTACGGCCAGGTGTTCATGCAGTATCGAATGTATGCTGGTGGAAGCAATGTCCAAGGATGTCTCTATCTCTCGGTACGTCGCATGTCGATCTTGCATTATGAGTTCACGCACGGCATCAATGTTCTTTGGCACAACAGCCGTTTTTGGACGACCTTCGCGGAATTCGTCTTTAAGCGAGCTTCGGCCACGATTAAATTCATTATACGAATTTTTCACAGTGCTATAGGATGGTGCTTCATCGCCATACAAAGATTTAAGTTCATCAATGCACTCTTGTCGCGATAATCCACGTCGAAAGTTGTGAAAAATGATGGCACGAAAATGTTCACGAGTTAATTCCATTTTTTTCTATATTAATTTTTTCAAGTCACTGTAAACAATACAAATAATGGTCGTACGTCAAAACGTTTTGAGTACGATTATGCTTAAAAATGACAAACTTTCCAATGGAAATGTCAGATTGCTCTTTGGCAGCACTCAGTGTTGCCAGGTCAGAAATATATATAGCATATTGAGAAGAGAATGAAATTATATGTAATGTATCTTTATTCACTCCTGCACTTCATACTTGTTGCTTTAATTATAGTTACCTATGAAATTATATGTATTGATTATATGTTTTTTTTAAATATTGAGTCGATTAAATAAATTCATCACAATAGGGAGTTGGAATTGACGTCTCAAATTCGTAATGAAGGAATCTCTCCAATACAGGCAAACAATGAATTAGTGCCAGAAGTTAGTGAGATTCAGGATAATGAATCCGATTTAAGTATTTATGATTATTCTGTGGAATGGTCTTCATCTTTACCAGATTCAGTTGAAAATGTTGATGCTGAGTGGGTACCAAATGTGTATGAAGTACAAAATATACCGTCAACTAGTAATGTACGCAGATCAAAAAGAATAGCAAATAAAACATCATTTGACAAAAATTTTTGTGCGATGAGCTTCGTTTCTGATGACCCATCAAATGTTCAAGATGCTATGTCTTCAGAAAATGCTGAAAAGTGGAAAATTGCGATGATAGAGGAAATGACTTCATTAGCTGCCAATGATACATGGGTACTCACTGATTTACCACCAGGCCAAAAGGCAGTGAAATCAAAATGGGTATTTAAAACAAAGTACGATGCAAATGGTAAACCCTTGCGATGGAAAGCGAGATTGGTGGCAAAAGGTTTTACGCAACGTGAAGGCATCGATTTTAATGAAACTTTCTCTCCAGTAGTAAGGTATGTTTCCATAAGATATTTATTAGCGTTAGCTGTAAAGTTTAACATGCATATACATCAAATGGATGCTGTATGTGCATATTTGAACGGGTCTTTAAAAGAGACGATATATATGCAACAGCCAGAAATGTTTAAAGGCGACAGTAAAAAAGTATGCAAACTTCAAAAATCGATTTATGGGCTGAAACAATCTGGAAGAGTTTGGAATGAAGTTATTAATAATGAATTACTTAATATGGGTCTAAATAGAAGCGATGTAGATCAATGTATTTATTATAAAGTAAATAATAATGAGATGTTGTACGTAGCGATTTACGTGGACGATGTACTGATTTTTTCTAACAAATTAAGTACGATAAAATTAGTAAAACAAAGACTTAACAGTAAATTTAAAATGAAGGATATGGGTGAAGTTTCTTCAGTTCTTGGAATGAAAATAAAAAGAAATCGAGATTCAATTAAAGTTGATCAGTCAAAGTATATTTCAGATGTGTTAACACGCTTCGGTATGAGTGATTGTAATCCTACAGCAACACCTATAGATTATAATCAAAAATTATCGAAAGATATGTGTCCGAAAAATGATGAAGCTAAGGAAGAAATGTCTAAAGTACCATACATGCAAGCAATAGGATGCTTATTGTATGCTGCACAGATTTCACGCCCTGACATATGTTATGCCGTAAACATATTAAGTCGTTTTAGTTCAAATCCTGGGAAACCCCATTGGGAAGCTG